>CM073466.1:50260000-51604594 GCA_037074535.1 Gleditsia sinensis
TTCATCGATTAAATACCTAATACGTGATAGATTGGTGATCAGGCATTCCATCAACTAATTAAAGCATACAATAGTTAATCCAATTCAATCTAATCCCAATTACAATTAGGGTTTCTTAATTCAATTTAAAAGCATAGTATCATTGTACCACAATTGGGTTTACCGTAACCCTAGATGGAATCTACTCACACATTGTCAAATCAAGAACTAAAACCATACTCATTGAATAATTCATAGTAGTTCAATACAATTAAGAAGTAGGAGAAGAGGTAGAAGTAGTAGAAGAACAAGTAAAAGTAGAAATAGAAAGATAGAACCTGTTTGTAGAAGTACTTAGATCAATTACAACTTGAAAAGTAATAAATTCAATCCTAGAACATCAAAATCCTTCAAAGAATCATGTAAAAACCTAATCTAGATGTGTTTCCTAAGGCTAAAAAGTGTTTTTCTGGTCTCCCCTTCGGTTCTCCTTGTCCCAATTGCGAATCCCCAAGTATCTCTATGTGTTTGGGCCTTAGAAACCCTAAAAACGACGTCCTTTACGAGCCCTGAAGCACGGCCGTGCCCTGGAACATGGCCTGGCTGTGCTTCGGGCTGGAATTCTGAAGAGGCTGCAGAAAATACCACCAACACGGCCAGGCCGTGTTACAGGCCTCCTTAACATGGCCAGGCCGTGTTGGGTGCTATAATGCTCCTTTCTTCATCAAATTTGACGTGCAACCTCCTTGCTTCCTCCTCAACATGATCCAAGTCTTTTAGGGTCTTTCAATGACCCTTTTTCCTTGCTTCTTGACTTCTTTTGCTCTCCTGCAATCACAAAATGAACCACAACAGTACCCAGAACAAAGTATAACCAAAAGCATGAAAATATCCATAAGTTACTATGAATAAGGGGACAAAACATGACCAATAAGCACTCAAAATTCCCCTTTATCAAATTCCCCCATGCTTAAACATTTGCTTGTCCTCAAGCAAATGACATGCCATAACAGAAGGAAGGGGGACAAATGTTATCAAAGTCCACAAGATAGATGAATGCAGTATAGATAACTTTTCACTCAATCCAAGTGCACACAATAGATATATGAATAGACAGTAATCAAAATAGTCTCTATTCTTCTAAAACCAAACCAAAAATTTCCTCTACTAAATATCTTCTCCTATTGTGACCAGAGGTTGTATGCTTTAGAGTGATTTTCAAACACTCAAGTAGGCCACCTCATCCCTTAGATCTCTCTATGTTGCCTTACCCTTATTTCTATTTTATTACTCTCTTTTTTTTTCTTACTCAAACTCTTTTACTTTTCATCATATATTTTTTTTTCTTTTTCATCCATTCATCATTTTTTTTAGAAATATGCAATGAGTGCATTTTATGCTTCATCTCACTAGGGTAAAGGCATCTAGGTACTCATACTAAGGCCTTTTTGGTGCCTTGAAGGAGGTACTCAGAGTGAAAACTTTTTTGGCTTCACATACCCTCATTTTTCACCTCTCCCTACCTTCACACTCTCATAGTGTAAAAATAAAAAATAACATACAATTCATGGCTCAATAGAGAGATATTTTTCAAAAAATGAAAGGTTTAGTGCTAGAAGAGAGAGACTAAAATAATAGCTATGTATTTCATATCCTATTATGCATCACATGTTCATAAGCTAGAATCAGCATATACTACATTAGTCTATCTTGAGAATAGTAACTATGTGGTATTGCAGCAGGACAGAAGAAATGCAGAATGTACAATATATACAGACAAAGAAAATGACCGGTGCAGATAAACTCAAGAAATGACAGATACGTAAGTACACTCCCCCATGCTTAAACCAGACAGTGGCCTCAGTGTCATAAGTATGATAGAGAGGATGCAGAGGGAAGAGGGTACTTACAAAGCACTAGTCGTCCTGTGGTGGTGGAGGTGGGTGCTAGCTCAGGTGCCAGGTGTACCATGCCTGCATCAAACCCTGCATACTTTGAATTGAGTCTTGCATGGCATGCAGGGTAGCTCTCTGAGACAGTTGCTCAGCCTCAATGCGGCTAAGCCGTGATGAGATGGAATTCATATCCTTTGAGGGAGCAGAAGATGGACCTGCAGTGTCAGCAAAATGGGAGGGGGTGGTGGAAGAGCTAGCAGTGGTTCCATGGGGAACTCGTCATCAATTGAATAGATCCAATTCTCTTTGTTGGTTACTGTAGTTTTAGTAGGATTGGGGAGGGGGAATAGTGGATGACCGCGGAGATACAACCAGTACTGGGCATCTTTTTTAACAACTCATTTCATATGGTAACAAGATTCCATATCAATCCTGGTATTACCAAGTACTAGTTGCATACCTTGCAAATTAGCCTCAAACCCTAACCCTCTAGCAATAGTAGTAACCAAACCACCCATGACAATTTTCCCAGTCATTGCCCTACCTATCCTGGTCATCTGATGAGCCATGAAGGCTCTAGTATCCACCTTCGTACCATTAATCATCGAATGTAGAAAATAAAGCTCTCTTTGACTGGCTACCCCATCACTTTTAGTCCTACCAAAAATAGTATGGGCCATGAGCCTTTGTAAATACCTGAAATTGGGGTTGCAAATGAAAGAGGCTTTTGAACTCGATGCACTATATTGCCCATCAATTGCAATGGAATTCCAAAATGGGTTAGAGAGAAAGCTGGAGGGGACTTGTCTAGTACCTCCTGAAGGTAGGCTAAACAGTGCATTGAATTCAGCCAATGTAAGATTAAAAGTACGATCAAAAAGTCTAAATTTTACTTGGCCTTGATAGACATTAAGGCTTCGATATAAGATCGTGGTAATGGAGCTGAAAAACTCCAAGGTGGGCCGAGGATAGGCGGGGTATCTTAGGGATATAAATTGGTTCCACCCAATCTTGTCAATCAAGTATTGGACGTCGTTTAAAAGACCCAGCCGCTCCAAACAGTCCTCATCTATATACCAGGTACTCAACATTCCCCGTTTAACAAGAGTATTGTATCGTGCTCGTTGATTGTCGTCAACGAACTCAATACCATACTCATTTATTTGATGAGGGAGTTGGGGTGGTGCAAGGTTGCGTCCTCTACGTGGTTGAGAGGATTGGGATGAAGATGACCCTTTCTGGGCTCTTTTGGGACCCATGAATGTAAAATTAAAGATAATGAGAACAGATGGCACCAAAATAGAGAACCTAATCAAAGATGTAGAATTTAAATCACCAGTAATGCAACTCAGGGAAAAACAGAGCCAGATGTGTCACAGTTTAAATATAGCAGTTATGTACCAAGCAACCAATAATTCAACAATATTCAGGACTAGAGAGGAATGGTTGAAGCAGAGATATAGCAATCCAGGAACTCAAAGCAGTCAATTCAGTGGATGATTGTCAGAGTATAACCAGTAAGTGGGAATTGGGACCAATTCAGAATTTAATCAGTAATCCATGAGTAATTCAATAAAAGTAGGAGCAATGGCTAATTATGCACATAAACATCCGTAATCAAAATTGTGAACGAATGTAAACCTTAAGGGAATTCAAAGCATGCATCCATATCATGAAAACTGCAGAAGTATATATTAATAACAGCCATGTTTGCAGTTGAAATTAGAAAAAAATAAAAGAAAACAATGAAGAGGCAGACTTACCTTTTGCAGCACAGACCCAAGTGTGTAGAAAGCAAGGAAGGAAGGTGGGTGAAGGTCGGCTAAAGGAGGGGATGGTGGGAAAGATGGATTAGTGGCGCGAAGCAAAGGGGAAAAAGCTACGGTGAATGGGATGGGAAGAAGGGAAGGGAGGGGATTTAGGGTTTGATGGGTTTGGGAGAGGGAAGATGATGGTGGAATTGGAAGATTGAGGGGTTGGGCCGATTTTGATGGGGGAGGGAGAAGGAAGGCAACACGGGTAGGTTTAGGGGGGGCACGGGTGGAGAAAGGGAGGGTTTGGCAATTATATGCCAGCCCGCGCACGCAGCACGGCCAACCCGTGCTTCTTGCGGGCTGGCTGCACTTTTTTTTTCACACGGGCACGGCCGTGTTCTGGAACACGGGGTGCCCGTGTTCCTGGCAGGTTTTAGTATGGGAACCCCTTTTTTTTCCACACGGGCACGGCCGCGTCATGGGACACGGCCTGCCCGTGTTGCCTGCGGGAATGCCCAATTTTCTCCATTTTCTTGTGTTTTTCTTCATAGCCGCATTGTGGAACATGTATAGCCCAAGTTATTGACTGAAATCCCTCAATTCTCCACATTTAGCTTCTTCTTTAGACCTTCTATAAGGATCCTTGCTTCTATCCCTTTCAAACTACTTTGGAAACATCGTAACGGACCTAGAAATCAAAGGAAAATAGTTAATAAACTTAACCTAAAAAGATAGCTAATGAAAACTAAAACTCAAAGTAAGGAAAAGAAAACTTCTAAATAATTCAAAAATGTGGGTTGCCTCCCACAAAGCGCTTGTTTAAAGTCATTAGCTCGACTCCCTTGCTTCTTAATGGATCGAGGAAGGCTCTAAGAGAGCTTGGGTGGCTCCCTTTTCAACTGTATGTCCCGTCACAAAATGTTTGAGGCGTTGCCCGTTGACCTTAAAAAATCCGGTGGACTCACTCCACACCTCCACTGCTCCATATGGGAAAACTTTAGTCACTTGGAATGGTCCAGACCATCTAGACCGAAGTTTCCCTGGAAAGAGTCTCAACCTTGAATTAAACAGCAAAACCCAATTCCCCACTTGAAATTGGCGCCTAAGGATGTGCTTATCATGCCATCTTTTTGTTCTTTCCTTGTATAATTTGGCATTGTCATAAGCATCAAGCCTTAGCTCATCTAACTCATTTAGTTGTAGGCATCTCCTCTTTTCAGCAGCTGATAAGTCAAAATTGATTGTTTTGACCGCCCAGTATGCCTTATGTTCAAGCTCCACCGGCAAATGACAGGGTTTCCCATATATTAACCAAAAGGGTGTGGTTCCAATCGGTGTTTTATATGTAGTCCTGTAGGCCCATAGTGCATCATCTAGTTTGAGAGACCAATCTTTTCTGGCTTTCGAGACGGTCTTTTCCAATATGGCCTTGATCTCTCTATTTGATATCTCAACTTGCCCACTAGTCTGAGGATGTAGGCTAGGGCCATTTTATGAGTGACTCCATATTTCTTCAAAAGGTTTTGGAACTGTTGCTCAGTGAAGTGAGAACCTCCATCACTTATCACAGCTCGGGGCACTCCAAATCTGGGGAAGATTATCTTCTTAAAGAGTTTAACAACCACTCTAGCATCATTGGTGGGGGATGCTACTGCTTCAACCCATTTAGAAACGTAGTCCACAGCTACTAAAATGTATTTGTTTCCACATGAAGATGGAAAAGGACCCATAAAGTCAATGCCCCAAACATCAAATATTTCAACTTCTAAAATGCTGTTTAGGGGCATTTCATTCCTTCGGGTTATGTTGTCAACTCTTTGGCACCGATCACATGCATTTACAAAAGTGTGCACATCTTTGAAGAGCGTGGGCCAATAGAAACCAGCTTGAAGAACTTTAGCTGCAGTCTTAGAGACACTGGTGTGGCCTCCACAAGGTGAACTATGGAATTGGTATATCACACTATAAACTTCTTCTTCCGGAATACACCTTCGGAATATGCCATCTGCACACCACTTGTATAAGCATGGATCATCCCAATAGTATGCCTTTATGTCAGAGAAGAATTTCTTTTTCTGATGATAACTCAACCCCTCAGGGAGTATTCTACATGCAAGAAAATTCACGAAGTCCACATACCAAGGAGCATTAGCATTAGTGACCATTAAGAGTTGGTCATCTGGAAAGGAATCATCAATGGGCAAATTATCTTTATCATCTTTCATCAGATCTTGCCTAAGTCTAGAAAGATGGTCTGCAACCACATTCTCCATCCCTTTCTTGTCTCTGATTACAAGATCAAACTCCTGAAGTAAGAGGATCCATCTTATCAGTCTTGGTTTGGCATCCTTCTTACTTAATAAGTATATGATGGCAGCATGATCTGTGAAAACTGTAACAACCTCTTTTTTTTTTCCTTTATTATTATACAATATTAAGTTCACATACATGTCATTAATCAAAACAAACGTATAACATATCAAACACAGATATTTACATCTTGTTTATTTTGGTTGACCAATTCCGGAGATACAGGTGCGGGTGGTTGCACCTTCACCGGGATCTGAGCCAACTCGACCACAAACAACTTATTTGATTCTGAAATCTGCCCAACATAAAGTAACTCGATCCAATGTGCACTAAAAGCCAGAGCCTTAGCAACAAAAGCTGCATAATTAATTTTCTGAACATGATATGGAAATATAGTGAGAATTAAATCCCAGTAAGTTCAACAATAAATTATCATCAGTAAAGCTCATCACGTCATGTTCAGCTGTATAAACTACAGAAAATATCTTTGGTCACATGAATGCATTATATCTATGCACATAAGAATCATACTGTAATGATATGTATGACAGGATTAACTATTTTCAAAATATCATATGATGGCCATCAACTTATTCTCATTTCAAGCTACCCCGGTCAGGGTGAGTATCCTCTACTCTCCGGTACGGGCTTTTCTCGCTCCGTCCGACATGGCCCACTTTCTCTTTCTTTTCTCATTATCATGATCATGACCGTTGGTAGGGCGTCCCCTACTGGTGCACCACACGGATTGCCATGTGACCGTGCTCATTTCTTTTCTTTTCATAATGATAGCCAAAAATATGCTTTCAATAACAAGTATGTTCATCAAAATATAACTATTACCATAAATCATTGGTAATCATGCCATGAACATAACCATTTCAAATATCACTTTATAAAATATTTCCATGTCAAAATTTCACACTTAAGATGGTAAGAAGTTCATACAATGGCAATGGTTATGGCTATACTAGTCATTTATTAAGATTCATCTTCTTTTTTAAATACTAATTTTATTCCTTTATTTTTCTTGATGCAGGTTTTCATCCTATCTAACCTTCTCTTACTAATCAGAGCATAACTCCCTCAATTTAACTCTGATGTAGGTGATCTTAGTGTCCATTTAAAGATAAAACAATTATCTAAAACTATTATGCTGAACATTGTAGCGAAAAATTAAGAAACGAAGGTGATATTACTCCCTCAAAGTACAGGATAGTTCCTCTCGGATAGGTTCTGACCTTTACTGACTAATTAGACCATATCTCCCAAATTGGAACTCCAAATTGCGTTATTCCAGTTGGTAAAAATCCATGAGCCATATATCTATAATTGTTATGTTGGCACGCTATTTTAATTCCCTACAGAATATTCCTAGAAATTCAAAAACTAAAGCATTAATAACATACTCTTCCCTGAATAAACATTTTCTGACCTCTGCTTACTAATCGGATCATATCTACCTCATATGAACTCCAAATTGCATAATTCCAGTGGGTATATTTCCATGAGACATAGATATATAACTTCCATGTTAACCATTTATTTTAATTCCATACAGATAATTCCCAGAAATTAAAATACAAAAGCTGTCCTAACATAATCTTCCCTGATGAACCATTTTCTGACCTTGGCTTACTAATCGGCCCATATCTACCACATGTGAACTCCAAATTGAATGATTCCAGTGGCTAAAAATCCATGACACACATATCTTTAATTCTTATGTTAACCATTTATTTTAATTCCTTACCAAGAATTCCCAGAAATTAAATTACCGAAGCTATCCTAACATATTCTTCCCTGATGATTCATTTTCTGACCTTTGACTACTAATCAGATCATATCTACCTCATATAGACTCCAAATGGAATGATTCCAGTGGGTGAAAATCCGTGACACATATATCTTTAATTCTTATGTTAACCATTTATTTTAATTCCTTATAGATTGTTCCCAGAAATTAAAATACCGAAGCTTAAAATTCTGTCAACCATAGCCATACCCATGCAGAACTATCTACACCAACCTAAGTATTCAAACATACATCACATGCAAGATCAATATGTAACATGATATAACAACATCCATGACCAATCATCAAAGTTCTAAGATCAAAATCTCATATAAATATTATGAGTTTCAAAGATTTTCTTCAAAAAGAAATATTGTTAAACTTACCTGGAGCACTTAGTCTCCTAGACTTCTCCTTCCTCTTTCTTCCTTTCTTCCTCTCCTTTCCTCACACTACCTTGCTTCTATTTTTGCTCTCCCTCACTTGGACGAAATTCTAATGTTGTAAGGGTGGGTTTTCTTATATAGACCACCAAATAATTCACCTTTCATGATCATGGGTCTACCTTATCACAATTAGGATACACTTTGTTGAATTTTTGGAAAACAAACAACTTATGTTCTTGTCTTCCTCTTCCTTAGTCAAGATATGCATAGAAAAAGGAGATTTGTATTTTGAAAATTATGATGATATGTTCTTAAGATATGGGGCAAGATCCCTTTGATTTAGGGATTCATTTCCTTTTTCTTTTGTCTTAATCAAGTATGATAGATTTGCCTTTTTAAGTGGCAAATTTCTAGCCCTTGAATTTTCCTTACTTAACTAAAATTATTTGTGTAGGATAATGATGTTTTGTCATAATGCTATGTATTATTACCCACTTGCTAAAGTTATGAATGTAGGATATAGATGTTTTTGTCCTAAAGCCTTGTATTATTATGCCACTTGCCAAAATGATGAATGTAGAATCACACCACTTGTCAAATTTTTGTCTTAATGCCATGTCACTTAATCTTGATTACACTAATATTTCATCACTTTAATTTTATTTTTATTTTTATTTTTCCTCTTGGGTTTGGGCTCATTCTTGCCCATTTTCCTTACTTTGGTTAAAATTCTTCCTTTCATAATGGGCTTGGTCACATTTTCATGATTTTTGGGCTATCGGTCCAATTTCTATATCCTAGTCCAAGTCTATGTTTTATTTCTTCCTTGGCCTATCCTATTGGCTTGCTAAAAATTCATGTGAAGTAGGAAAACTCTATATGAAGTGTCTATAGGTTAAAGCCCAATTACGGGTGGAGATACTAAACTCAGTAACTTTTGCTCTTAAATTAAGAAAGATTACCCTAATCCGATCTTCTTGAAATTTTAAGACCTTTACTTACTTCACAAAAATTTATCTTTCTTTACCTAAGAATTTCACCTTTCTTTAACATGTTTATTTCTAATATTTCCTCTTAGGTTTTCTTTCTTTAC
Source organism: Gleditsia sinensis (assembly GCA_037074535.1). Lineage (NCBI taxonomy): Eukaryota > Viridiplantae > Streptophyta > Magnoliopsida > Fabales > Fabaceae > Gleditsia > Gleditsia sinensis. Next base: position 50,269,213 of record CM073466.1, read on the forward strand.
CTATTCCATTAATATTAGAACATTTCTATGCATATATGTAAGGTGAAGAATTTCTAAGGAAAATATCTAAAAATTACGGGATGTTACATAAACTATGACTTTTGATCCTAGCAGGTATTGTCTGAATTTATCAATTGCGAACACTACTCCTAAGAGCTCCTTCTCAGTGGTGGAGTAGTTGACTTGAGCTTCATCTAATGTCTTGCTAGCATAATAGATGACATAGGGCTTTTTGTCTCTCCGTTGCCCAAGTACAGCTCCCACGGCATAGTCACTTGCATCGCACATAATTTCAAAAGGAAGGCTTCAATCAGGAGGTTGGATGATGGGTGCAGATATGAGCGCCTCCTTTAACTTGCAAAAAGAACGCAAGCAGTCATTATCAAATTCAAACGGGACATCTTTAACAAGTAAGTTAGTTAAAGGTTTAGAGATTTTTGAGAAGTCTTGGATGAATCTTCTGTAGAATCCTGCATGCCCAAGAAAACTTCTCACTTCCTTAACATTCGAAGGTGGTGGCATAGTCTGAATCGCCTCTATCTTTGCCTTATCCACCTTTATCCCCCTTTCTGACACTAAGTGTCCCAGAACTATTCCTTCTCTCACCATAAAGTGGCATTTCTCCCAATTCAAAACCAGATTGACTTTCTCACATCTCTTAAGTACCTGTGTCAAATTTTTCAAACAGTCATCAAATGAGGTACCATAAACTGAAAAGTCATCCATAAACACTTCCATTATTTCCTCTATAAAATTAGAGAAAATAGCCATCATGCATCTCTGGAAAGTGGCTGGTGCGTTACACAATCCGAATGGCATCCTTCTATATGCAAAGGTGCCATAGGGACATGTGAACATAGTCTTCTCTTGGTCGTTTGGATGGATAGGGATCTGAAAGAATCCTGAGTATCCATCTAGATAACAGAAGTGTGAGTGTTTTGCCAACCTTTCCAATAACTGATCAATAAAAGGTAAAGGGAAGTGATCCTTACGGGTGGCTTTATTTAGTTTTCTGTAATCAATACACATGCGCCAACCCGTAACAGCTTTAGTAGGGATTAATTCATTATTATCATTCTTAATAACAGTCATACCTCCCTTTTTAGGAACCACATGGACAGGACTTACCCATTCACTATCCGAGATAGGATAGATAATACCTGCATCAAGCAATTTAAGCACCTCCTTCTTAACTACCCCTTTCATATTTGGATTGAGTCTCCTCTTGTGTTCCCTGGAAGGTTTATGATCATTATCAACAATTATACGATGCATACAAACAGATGGACTAATCCCTTTAATATCATCTATGGTATACCCAATAACCTTTTTGAATTCCCTGAGTACATCAAGCAACTTACCAATTTCTTCAGTATTCAGATTAGCATTCACTATGACTGGATTTGAAGAGTTAGGGTCCAGAAATTCATACCTGAGGTTAGAAGGAAGAGGTTTTAATTCTACCTTAGGTGCTTTGCCTTCCTCTACGTCTGCTGATTTTTTATGGTGATCCTGGTCCAGCTTTACAGTTTTCACTTTTGAGTTGACTTTAGGACTCTCATCAAGCAATCTAGTGTAGGCATCAGCTTCTACCTATTTAGCACAGGAAACAGAACTATCCAAAAGGCAAAGCTCAAGTGGATTAGTAGGGCACAAGCTCATTGCATTATCAATAATATTTTGTTCAATTATATCAATCATGCAACAAGTATCTCCTAAGGATGGACATTTCATAGCTTCATTAAGATTAAATTCTATCTTTTCATCTCCTACATTCAGGGAAAGTTTCCCATCCTTAACATTTATAATGGCACCTACAGTGGCTAGAAAAGGTCTTCCAAAAATGATGGGGATTTGCCTATCTTCCTCCATCTCTAATACCACAAAGTCAATAGGTATGAAAAACTTACCTACCTTTAGAGGAACATCCTCTAATATACCTACCGGGTGAGTAACGGATCGGTCCGCTAACTGTAAGGAAATAGTGGTAGGCTTCAGATCTCCCATCTGGAGCTTTTTGCAAATGGATAGTGGCATGAGGCTCACGCTTGCTCCTAAATCACATAAGGCTTTAGTGATCTGCACATCTCCAATGGAACAAGGTATTGAAAAGCTCCCAGGATCCTTGAGTTTAGGAGGTAGTTTGTTCTAAATCAGGGCACTACACTCTTCAGTCAATGCCACAGTGGCATATTCTTCAATCTTCCTCTTATTAGAGAGGATTTCCTTTAGAAATTTGGCATATGAGGGCATCTGAGATACTGCTTCCAAGAATGAAATGTTGATGTGCAACTTTTTAAGCACATCCAGAAACTTTCCATACTATTTCTCTAGCTTAGCTTTGGCTAGTCTCTGCGGGAAGGGAACTGGTGGCATATACGATTCAGGAGCCACATATTTAGGCTCATCTAGTTCCTTCCTTCCACTAACTAGCTCTTTTTCTTCATTCATTGGCTCAGGCACATCCTTATTTTCAACTTCTTTATCATCCTCCCTTTCCACTGGTTCACCCAACTGTTTCCCACTCCTCAAGGTAATGGCTTTACAGTGTTCTCTAGAGTTTTCAGGTTGACCAAGGAACTTACCAAAATTTCTAGTTGAGGAGCTCGCTTGCTGCACTATCTGTGTCTCTAGCATCTTATTATGGGTAGTGTAACATCCCGTAATTTTTTAGATATTTTCCTTAGAAATTCTTCACCTTACATATATGCATAGAAATGTTCTAATATTAATGGAATAGGTAAAGAAAGAAAACCTAAGAGGAAATATTAGAAATAAACATGTTAAAGAAAGGTGAAATTCTTAGGTAAAGAAAGATAAATTTTTGTGAAGTAAGTAAAGGTCTTAAAATTTTAAGAAGATCGGATTATGGTAATTTTTCTTAATTTAAGAGCAAAAGTTACTAAGTTTAGTATCTCCACCCGTAATTGGGCTTTAACCTATAGACACTTCATATAGAGTTTTCCTACTTCACATGAATTTTTAGCAAGCCAATAGGATAGCCCAAGGAAGAAATAAAACATAGACTTGGACTAGGATATAGAAGTTGGACCGGTAGCCCAAAAATCATGAAAATGTGACCAAGCCCATTATGAAAGGTAGAATTTTAACCAAAGTAAGGAAAATGGGCAAGAATGAGCCCAAACCCAAGAGGAAAAATAAAAATAAAAATAAAAATAAAAATTAAAGTGATGAAATATTAGTGTAATCAAGATTAAGTGACATGGCATTAAGACAAAAATTTAGCAAGTGGTGTGATTCTACATTCATCATTTTGGCAAGTGGCATAATAATACAAGGCTTTAGGACAAAAACATCTATATCCTATATTCATAACTTTAGCAAGTGGGTAATAATACATAGCATTATGACAAAACATCATTATCCTACACAAATAATTTTAGTTAAGTAAGAAAAATTCAAGGGCTAGAAATTTGCCACTTAAAAAGGCAAATCTATCATACTTGATTAAGACAAAAGAAAAAGGAAATGAATCCCTAAATCAAAGGGATCTTGCCCCATATCTTGAGAACATATCATCATAATTTTCAAAATACAAATCTCCTTTTTCTATGCATATCTTGACTAAGGAAGAGGAAGACAAGAACATAAGTTGTTTGTTTTCCAAAAATTCAACAAAGTGTATCCTAATTGTGATAAGGTAGACCCATGATCATGAAAGGTGAATTATTTGGTGGTCTATATAAGAAAACCCACCCTTACAACATTAGAATTTCGTCCAAGTGAGGGAGAGCAAAAATAGAAGTAAGGTAGTGTGAGGAAAGGAGAGGAAGAAAGGAAGAAAGAGGAAGGAGAAGTCTAGGGGACTAAGTGCTCCAGGTAAGTTTAACAATATTTCTTTTTGGAAAAAAAACCTTTGAAACTCATAATATTTATATGAGATTTTGATCTTAGAACTTTGATGATTGGTCATGGATGTTGCTATATCATGTTACATATTGATCTTGCATGTGATGTATGTTTGAATACTTAGGTTGGTGTAGATAGTTCTGCATGGGTATGGCTATGGTTGACAGAATTTTAAGCTTCGGTATTTTAATTTCTGGGAACAATCTATAAGGAATTAAAATAAATGGATAACATAAGAATTAAAGATATATGTGTCACGGATTTTTACCCACTAGAATCATTCCATTTGGAGTCCATATGAGGTATCTATGGTCTGATTAGTAGTCAAAGGTCAGAAAATGAATCATCAGGGAAGAATATGTTAGGATAGCTTCGGTAATTTAATTTCTGGGAATTATTGGTAGGGCATTAAAATAAATGGTTAACATAAGAATTAAAGATATATGTGTCACGGATTTTTACCCACTAGAATCATTCCATTTGGAGTCCATATGAGGTATCTATGGTCTGATTAGTAGTCAAAGGTCAGAAAATGAATCATCAGGGAAGAATATGTTAGGATAGCTTCGGTAATTTAATTTCTGGGAATTATTGGTAGGGCATTAAAATAAATGGTTAACATAAGAATTAAAGATATGTGTGTCATGGATATTTAGCCACTGGAATCATTCAATTTGGAGTCCACATGTGGTAGATATGGTCCGATTAGTAAGCCAAGGTCAGAAAATGGTTCATCAGGGAAGATTATGTTAGGATAGCTTTTGTATTTTAATTTCTGGGAATTATCTGTATGGAATTAAAATAAATGGTTAACATAAAAGTTATATATCTATGTCTCATGGAAATATACCCACTGGAATTATGCAATTTGGAGTTCATATGAGGTAGATATGATCCGATTAGTAAGCAGAGGTCAGAAAATGTTTATTCAGGGAAGAGTATGTTATTAATGCTTTAGTTTTTGAATTTCTGGGAATATTCTGTAGGGAATTAAAATAGCGCGCCAACATAACAATTATAGATATATGGCTCATGGATTTTTACCAACTGGAATCACTCAATTTGGAGTTCCAATTTGGGAGATATGGTCTAATTAGTCAGTAAAGGTCAGAACCTATCCGAGAGGAACTATCCTGTACTTTGAGGGAGTAATATCACCTTCGTTTCTTAATGTTTCGCTACAATGTTCAACATACTAGTTTTAGATAATTGTTCTATCTTGAAATGGACACCAAGATCACCTACATCAGAGTTAAATTGAGGGAGTTATGCTCTGATTAGTAAGAGAAGGTTAGATAGGATGAAACCTGCATCAAGAAAATAAAGAAATAAAATTAGTATTTAAAAAAGAAGATGAATCTTAATAAATGACTAGTATAGCCATAGCCATTGCCATTGTATGAACTTCTTACCATCTTAAGTATGAAATTTTGACATGGAAATATTTTATAAGTGATATTTGAAATGGTTATGCTCATGGCATGATTACCAATGATTTATGGTAATAGTTATATTTTGATGAACATACTTGTTATTGAAAGCATATTTTTGGCTAACATTGTGAAAAGAAAAGAAATGAGCACTGTCACATGGCAATCCGTGTGGTGCACCAGTAGGGGACGCCCTACCAACGGTTATGATCATGATAATGAGAAAAGAAAGAGAAAGTAGGCCATGTCGGACGGAGCGAGAAAAGCCCCTACCGGAGAGTAGAGGATACTCACCCTGACCGGGGTAGCTTGAAATGAGAATAAGTTGATGGCCATCATATGATATTTTGAAAATAGTTAATCCTGTCATACATATCATTACAGTATGATTCTTATGTGCATAGATATAATGCATTCATGTGACCAAAGATATTTTTCTGTAGTTTATACAGCTGAACATGACGTGATGAGCTTTACTGATGATAATTTATTGTTGAACTTACTGGGATTTAATTCTCACTATATTTCCATATCATGTTCAGAAAATTATTTATGCATCTTTTGTTTCTAAGGCTCTGGCTTTTAGTGCACATTGGATCGAGTAACTTTATGTTGGGCAGATTTCAGAATCAAATAAGATGTTTGTGGTCAAGTTGGCTCAGATCCCGGTGAAGGTGCAACCACCCGCACCTGTATCTCCGGAATTGGTCAACCAAAATAAACAAGATGTAAATATCTATGTCTTTGATATGTTGCATGTACGTTTTGATTAATGACGTGTATGTGAACTCAATATTGTATAAAAAAAAGAGGTTGTTACATAATTGGTATCAGAGCAGGTCGATCCTAGATGGCCAGTGGGTGGATGGTTATCTGAATCGATCTTATAGTGTCTTGAGTATGTTGTGGTTGTGCTGTGTAGGGGATCAGTGACTCATATAGGAAAGAAATTACTAGTGTTTCTTATCTATATGCCGAGGTGGTGTTATGACTACTATTAAATATTGTTTTGAAACTAACTATTGGGCTTGATCACCTCAATAGCAGCATAAATTTATTTTTCCCACAGTAGAAAATGGCACCACTAAGGCGGAATCTGGCAAACAATGCGGAGAAAATCTTGCACAACCTTGCCACAGCAATTCGAGAATTTGGTATTGATTTACTCCTTAGAACCCAACTAGTATCTATATCCCTATATAGAATGATATCGATTGAATTTAAAAAAAAAATTGATTTGTGAAAAGTGCATGTCTAAGGAAAGCTCTGGCAAGGAAAGACTTGGTACTTAAGCGTGTCCATTAGTGACCCACCTCTCTTTCCTGGGAACTTTTCTGGTGCGCTGTTTATAGACTACAAGTACTATCCAATTACCGAGATATTAGTGTGGAAGTTTAACATGGAATTTACCCTAGTACTCATATAAAATTTCCAAGAAGTTTTGAAAGTGCCGGTTTTATTTGAAAAATTTTAGTATGCTCTGTGGTTGCAGTATTTCCACATCAGAAAAGAATTATTCTAGTTACTGGAAAAAAAAAATTACAAGACTTGTTAGACAAGGGATTTAAATGCCCTAGTACTTTTATTTGGAGTGCTCTAGTTCTATTTGTGAAAAAGAAAGATGGATCACTATGACTATGCATAGATTGTAGACAGTTGAATAAGGTAACAATGTAGAATAGAAACACATTAGCTCGTATAGATTACCTGTTTGACCTGTTATAAGGTGTTCAATATTTTTCCACAAATAGATTTGGGATATGAGTAACATTAATTAAGGATAAGAGAAGAGGATGTAGGACTTATTATGGGCATTATGAGTTCGTGGTGATGCATTTAAATTGACAAATATTTTAGCTACATTCATAGATTTAATGAATAGTAATTAGGTCATCCCTGTATCAATTTTTTATTATTGATGATAACTAGAATATTTCAAAAGTTCAGAGGATCATAAGAAATATTCAAAGATAGTTTTACCAACTCTAAGGGAGTATGGTTGGTAAATATGGTATCCAAGTAGACTCTAAGAAAGTAAAAGTAGTACAATAATGGCTACGTTTTACTACATTTAAAGATTAAGATCCAAATCCAATTTACGCTTCTTGCGGTTATCTGTCGTCCATTCTAGTTGAGTCATAGTTGGATCAGGTACATAAACATAGGCTTGTAAAGCATCAATCAACTCTTCAGCATTTGAAGCTGAGATGAGAATTTGTCGTGCTGAGTGTGGGATAAACCTCTGTTCCACAGCTTGATCTAGAAAAGATAACAGACCATCAAAGAAGTGATTAACATTTAACAAACCTACCGGTTTGTGATGCATATTCAGTTGTGCCCAAGAGACTATTTGGAAAATCTCCTCTAAAGTACCAAAACCACCTGGTAAGGCAATGAAGGCCTCAGCATTGCTCATCATTCTAGCCATGCGTTCATGCATGGAAGCTACCCTATATTCTTCCCCAATTGTCTTCCCTATGTTGCTAGATGTAGCTAGAGCTGTAGGAATAATACCTAGAACTTGGCATCCCCCTGCATGTGCAGCTGTAGCCACACACCCCATTAACCCACAGTTACCTCCACCATACACTAAATGAATTTTTCTCCTAGCCAGCACCATACCCAGATTTTGTGCTGCTTTAACATACTCCTCATCTTTTCCAGGACTGGAACCACAAAAGATACAGATATTTCGAAACTGACGGAATGTTGTTCCCTCCATAATTTCTATCACCTTAACTTTGAGAATAGACAAAGATACTAATGTAAGTATTTATAGAACTCAGAGAAGGGCATATTTATAATAGCTATGCGAATAGGCCGTGTATTATTAGAACAACTATGTGAGTGATTGGTGGATATCAACTAAATTAAAGGTAAAAAAAAAATGACGACAAGCATGTATATGTACAGTAGTATGACTGTGACCCATATTAAGCACATAAAGAGTATAAGATAAGATATCACCAGAAATCTATCTTTATCTTGTTGTCTTTGATGAAGCATTGATGTTTTGATTCTTGTAGAAAAGTTGTAGGTGATAGCCGTCATTAAAAAAAAAGTAAAAAAAAATGCAATCAAATGATTTATTTTGTATTCTCAATGTTTTCGCCAGTCGACTATCAGTATTATTAAGTCGACTAGCTATTTTGAGAAATTTTAATTTGGACTGGTTAATTTACAGTTGATTGATTACATCTATTTTGAAGCAATCAACTGCATCCTACCAGTTAACTACATATTCTTTGATTTTCACAGACTTTTATAAGCTCAGAAATGTTTCTTATTCCATGTGATATCTTTCCACCGAATACCAATAGATTTAAAGTAGATTCTGACACATATATTCAAAATTTGCGGCCACCGATTTTTGTTGAAATCATAGATAGATTTTGTTTACAGATTTTCAAGAATTGCGGCCACCGATTTTAATATTTTTCAATGCTTTGTCAAAACCTTTGACTTTCGCTTTTGGAACCATTCTCTATTATGTTTTTCGTCTGTTTCACTCATTAACGGTTGGCATTAAATGCAAGGTTATTTTCCCTCATTACAATTAAAGATAATTTCTTCCTTTGAAACTTGGTTATTATGGTGTCTAAGTTGTTAATAGGTTAAAATAATGAAAGGTTTGAAAAGAATGGACGGATGATGGTCTTATGGTGTTTTGACGAATGTAATCAAGAGAATTAGTGGTGTTGAAGTTCTCGAGGAATAAAATATAGGAAGTAGGATTTAAGTTAGTCTTTGAACTCTTAATTTGGAAATATAGAGAATATTCTGAGAACCATGTCCGGAAATAATGTAGGTTATCAAGATATTTGTGTTAAAGGATTATATCATGCTAAATTGAGTCTAGTATCTAAGATGTGAATTATGTTGGAATTGAGAATTCCTGTATGAGTAATTGTTAGGAAAAAAAAACACAAATCTTCTTGAAATGATTGGGTGAATTAAATGGGATTGGTATAAGTTAGAATGAGGTGCTTTTGGATATGATATAAGAAATAATTGAAATTTTTGACAATGAGTTTAATGGTGTTAATAAGCTTGTATAGAATTACTGTGATGAGGTAAGTTGGAATTATTAGACATGTGTCAATGGTACATAAACGTTATTAAAGGTTTGAAGGATTTATTGCTACGTATGTTTAACATATTGATTAAAGGATTTGAGGATAAAAATAGATGATAGATTAAAATGATGATATTCAGGGGATGATGTTGATATATGAAAAAAAAATTGACTTGATAGAAGTTTGGAATAAGAAAAGATAGTTACACAATATGAAGGTGTATATGTTCCTTTATATGTGTGTTTTCTAATATCGACCCATAGATATATCCATGCGGGCTAGAGGATATCAATTGAAGAACTTATGAGTGAAAGAAATCCTTATGGTTAAGTTATATGGCAAAATCACTCAAGTGAATAGACATATTAAAAAGTAAAGATGTCATACAGAAAAGATATCTCTAATTATTTAGGTAATAAGCTTGGTAACTCTGAATAATGCCTTAATTTCATTCCCTACATGTGGTAGGATGGATTGAAATTCGGGGACCGAATTTCTTAAGGGGGGAAGAATGTAACATCCCGTAATTTTTTAGATATTTTCCTTAGAAATTCTTCACCTTACATATATGCATAGAAATGTTCTAATATTAATGGAATAGGTAAAGAAAGAAAACCTAAGAGGAAATATTAGAAATAAACATGTTAAAGAAAGGTGAAATTCTTAGGTAAAGAAAGATAAATTTTTGTGAAGTAAGTAAAGGTCTTAAAATTTTAAGAAGATCGGATTATGGTAATTTTTCTTAATTTAAGAGCAAAAGTTACTAAGTTTAGTATCTCCACCCGTAATTGGGCTTTAACCTATAGACACTTCATATAGAGTTTTTCTACTTCACATGAATTTTTAGCAAGCCAATAGGATAGCCCAAGGAAGAAATAAAACATAGACTTGGACTAGGATATAGAAGTTGGACCGGTAGCCCAAAAATCATGAAAATGTGACCAAGCCCATTATGAAAGGTAGAATTTTAACCAAAGTAAGGAAAATGGGCAAGAATGAGCCCAAACCCAAGAGGAAAAATAAAAATAAAAATAAAAATAAAAATTAAAGTGATGAAATATTAGTGTAATCAAGATTAAGTGACATGGCATTAAGACAAAAATTTAGCAAGTGGTGTGATTCTACATTCATCATTTTGGCAAGTGGCATAATAATACAAGGCTTTAGGACAAAAACATCTATATCCTATATTCATAACTTTAGCAAGTGGGTAATAATACATAGCATTATGACAAAACATCATTATCCTACACAAATAATTTTAGTTAAGTAAGAAAAATTCAAGGGCTAGAAATTTGCCACTTAAAAAGGCAAATCTATCATACTTGATTAAGACAAAAGAAAAAGGAAATGAATCCCTAAATCAAAGGGATCTTGCCCCATATCTTGAGAACATATCATCATAATTTTCAAAATACAAATCTCCTTTTTCTATGCATATCTTGACTAAGGAAGAGGAAGACAAGAACATAAGTTGTTTGTTTTCCAAAAATTCAACAAAGTGTATCCTAATTGTGATAAGGTAGACCCATGATCATGAAAGGTGAATTATTTGGTGGTCTATATAAGAAAACCCACCCTTACAACATTAGAATTTCGTCCAAGTGAGGGAGAGCAAAAATAGAAGCAAGGTAGTGTGAGGAAAGGAGAGGAAGAAAGGAAAAAAGAGGAAGGAGAAGTCTAGGGGACTAAGTGCTCCAGGTAAGTTTAACAATATTTCTTTTTGAAAAAAAAACCTTTGAAACTCATAATATTTATATGAGATTTTGATCTTAGAACTTTGATGATTGGTCATGGATGTTGCTATATCATGTTACATATTGATCTTGCATGTGATGTATGTTTGAATACTTAGGTTGGTGTAGATAGTTCTGCATGGGTATGGCTATGGTTGACAGAATTTTAAGCTTCGGTATTTTAATTTCTGGGAACAATCTATAAGGAATTAAAATAAATGGATAACATAAGAATTAAAGATATATGTGTCACGGATTTTTACCCACTAGAATCATTCCATTTGGAGTCCATATGAGGTATCTATGGTCTGATTAGTAGTCAAAGGTCAGAAAATGAATCATCAGGGAAGAATATGTTAGGATAGCTTCGGTAATTTAATTTTTGGAAATTATTGGTAGGGCATTAAAATAAATGGTTAACATAAGAATTAAAGATATGTGTGTCATGGATATTTAGCCACTGGAATCATTCAATTTGGAGTCCACATGTGGTAGATATGGTCCGATTAGTAAGCCAAGGTCAGAAAATGGTTCATCAGTGAAGATTATGTTAGGATAGCTTTTGTATTTTAATTTCTGGGAATTATCTGTATAGAATTAAAATAAATGGTTAACATAAAAGTTATATATCTATGTCTCATGGAAATATACCCACTGTAATTATGCAATTTGGAGTTCATATGAGGTAGATATGATCTGATTAGTAAGCAGAGGTCAGAAAATGTTTATTCAGGGAAGAGTATGTTATTAATGCTTTAGTTTTTGAATTTCTGGGAATAGTTTGTAGGGAATTAAAATAGCGCGCCAACATAACAATTATAGATATATGGCTCATGGATTTTTACCAACTGGAATCACTCAATTTGGAGTTCCAATTTGGGAGATATGGTCTAATTAGTCAGTAAAGGTCAGAACCTATCCGAGAGGAACTATCCTGTACTTTGAGGGAGTAATATCACCTTCGTTTCTTAATGTTTCGCTACAATGTTCAACATACTAGTTTTAGATAATTGTTCTATCTTGAAATGGACACCAAGATCACCTACATCAGAGTTAAATTGAGGGAGTTATGCTCTGATTAGTAAGAGAAGGTTAGATAGGATGAAACCTGCATCAAGAAAATAAAGAAATAAAATTAGTATTTAAAAAAGAAGATGAATCTTAATAAATGACTAGTATAGCCATAGCCATTGCCATTGTATGAACTTCTTACCATCTTAAGTATGAAATTTTGACATGGAAATATTTTATAAGTGATATTTGAAATGGTTATGCTCATGGCATGATTACCAATGATTTATGGTAATAGTTATATTTTGATGAACATACTTGTTATTGAAAGCATATTTTTGGCTAACATTGTGAAAAGAAAAGAAATGAGCACGGTCACATGGCAATCCTTGTGGTGCACCAGTAGGGGACGCCCTACCAACGGTTATGATCATGATAATGAGAAAAGAAAGAGAAAGTAGGCCATGTCGGACGGAGCGAGAAAAGCCCATACCGGAGAGTAGAGGATACACACCCTGACCGGGGTAGCTTGAAATGAGAATAAGTTAATGGCCATCATATGATATTTTGAAAATAGTTAATCATGTCATACATATCATTACAGTATGATTCTTATGTGCATAGATATAATGCATTCATGTGACCAAAGATATTTTTCTGTAGTTTATACAGCTGAACATGACGTGATGAGCTTTACTGATGATAATTTATTGTTGAACTTACTGGGATTTAATTCTCACTATATTTCCATATCATGTTCAGAAAATTATTTATGCAGCTTTTGTTTCTAAGGCTCTGGCTTTTAGTGCACATTGGATCGAGTAACTTTATGTTGGGCAGATTTCAGAATCAAATAAGATGTTTGTGGTCGAGTTGGCTCAGATCCCGGTGAAGGTGCAACCACCCGCACCTGTATCTCCGGAATTGGTCAACCAAAATAAACAAGATGTAAATATCTATGTCTTTGATATGTTGCATGTACGTTTTGATTAATGACGTGTATGTGAACTCAATATTGTATAAAAAAAGAGAGGTTGTTACAGGTAGCAAGTGAATCCACTTTAGAAACCAGGTCTTTAATTGCTTCATTCATGCTGAGATTCTGAGCTCTAAACTCCTCATTCTGCTTGCTCTGTGTGGAGATGAAATTCTCCATTAGAGTCTCCAGATTTGACTTCGGTTGGGGAGGATTGTATGGCTTTGGATTCTGGAACCCTGGAGGTTGTCTAAAATTATTTTGGGGCTGCTGACCAACATTAGGCTTGTCTAATAGGTTAGGATGGTTTCTCCAGCCAGGATTGTAAGTATTACTGTAGGGATTACCCCTCTGATTGTTCACAAAATTGACTTGCTCACAATCTTGAACTGTAAAACTCCCAAGCTAACATTCATTAGCTGCATGGCCTATACCTCCACAGATCTCACAAGATGTAGAAGATGAAGATGATGCAATGGCATTGATGCTCAGTTTATCCAATTTCTGAAATAAAGCATTAACTTTAGAAGTCAGATGATTAAAAGCATCAACTTCATACATACCTGCCAGCTTCCTGGTCTGCTTCTCACTAGACCATGAGTAGTGGTTCTGAGCCATGTCTTCAATTAACTCATAGGCTTCATCAACAGTTTTGTTCATTAGGGCTCCTCCAGCTGCAGCATCCACAGACATCCGGGTGCTATATACTAGTCCATTGTAGAACGTATGGACTATTAACCATTTTTCTAGCCCGTGGTGTGGGCATACCCTGAGGAGCTCCTTGAATCTCTCCCATGCCTCATAAAAAGATTCTCCATCCTTTTGAGCAAATGTAGTAATCTAGTTCCTCAGATGGGCCGTCTTACTCTGTGGGAAATACTTGGCCAAGAAAGCTTGAGAAAGCTGTTGCCAAGTGGTGATGGAGCCAGATGGTAGAGAGTGCAGCCATGCACGTGCTTTATCCCTCAGTGAGAAAGGGAATAACCTTAATCTAATTGCATCTGATGAGACATTGTTCAGCTTCAAGGTGTCACAATACTCTTAAGAATACGGAGAGGTGGAGGTTTGGGTCTTCAGTAGGCGACCATCCAAACTGGTTCTGCTGAACCATCTGCAAAAGAGATTGCTTCAGCTCAAAATTATTGGCTTCAACCACCGGCCTGACTATGCTAGGGTTCAGGCCATGTGTGTCTGGGGCTGTGAAGTCCTTCAGTGACCGGTTATCTCTTTCCCCCATTGTAATTGGTAAACTTCCTTCCTGCTGTCTTCTTCTTAACCTTCACAAAGTGCGTTCGATTTCAAGGTCAAATTCAGCAACACTTTCACGTGCTCTTCGCATAAAAGAGATACACACCTAAGAAGGAAGAAAAGAAGCAAAATCAGCAAAAGAAAATTATGCAGAAAAATTAAAAAGAAAAATAAACAAAATTTGATCTAGTCTAGCTATTTTATAAGATATCTAATATTGGCTTTGTTTCCTAGCAACGGCGCCAAAAACTTGTTGTGTATATATTTTACCAATTACCGCAAGTGCACGGCGTAGCTGTAACTAGTCCGGCAAGTACGGGTCGTGTCCACAGAGAACAATGCCAACTATCAGAATCTTACAAAAAGTACTATCTAAATCGATGAAATTCGATAGGCAAGAATCACAATTAAGCAAGTTGAAAGAATCAATTAAACTAGGCCTAGGGTTAGGGTTCACCACACTTGTGATACTCAACAACTGATATTCACCTTTAATTGCAATTGTATAGATTGTTGGGGATGGTTTAGCCTTAATTAACTAGCAATCTCGTTCAAGAATTACTAATCGTACCTAGGTTAATCAAATTACCTACTTTCGTGGTTCTTAGCTTAACCTAGGTCCATTAAGCTTTATGCTAACCATAGAGTTCAACTAGTCAGTTTTCTTGTTCCCACTAATTGACTCAAGCCTAAGGTATCTTAAACTACTTTCGTGATTAAGATAACCCTAATTAACTATTAGATTCGGGTTTTAATCTTCACCTTTCAGTTCATCGATTAAATACCTAATACGTGATAGATTGGTGATCAGGCATTCCATCAACTAATTAAAGCATACAATAGTTAATCCAATTCAATCTAATCCCAATTACAATTAGGGTTTCTTAATTCAATTTAAAAGCATAGTATCATTGTACCACAATTGGGTTTACCGTAACCATAAATGGAATCTACTCACACATTGTCAAATCAAGAACTAAAACCAAACTCATCGAATAATTCATAGTAGTTCAATACAATTAAGAAGTAGGAGAAGAGGTAGAAGTAGTAGAAGAACAAGTAAAAGTAGACATAGAAAGATAGAACCTGTTTGTAGAAGTACTTAGATCAATTACAACTTGAAAAGCAATAAATTCAATCCTAGAACATCAAAATCCTTCAAAGAATCATGTAAAAACCTAATCTAGATGTGTTTCCTAAGGCTAAAAAGTGTTTTTCTGGTCTCCCCTTCGGTTCTCCTTGTCCCAATTGCGAATCCACAAGTATCTCTATGTGTTTGGGCCTTAGAAACCCTAAAAACGACGTCCTTTACGAGCCCTGAAGCACGGCCGTGCTTCGGGCTGGAATTCTGAAAAGGCTGCAGAAAATACCACCAACATGGCCAGGCCGTGTTGCAGGCCTCCTTAACACGGCCAGGCCGTGTTGGGTGCTATGGTGCTCCTTTCTTCATCAAATTTGACGTGCAACCTCCTTGCTTCCTCCTCAACATGATCCAAGTCTTTTAGGGTCTTTCCATGACCGTTTTTCCTTGCTTCTTGGCTTCTTTTGCTCTCCTACAATCACAAAATGAACCACAACAGTACCCAGAACAAAGTATAACCAAAAGCATGAAAATATCCATAAGTTACTATGAATAAGGGGACAAAACATGACCAATAAGCACTCAAAATTCCCCTTTATCAATATACATACATACACACACATATATATATATTTGTAATGCTTTTATACATGGTGACTGATCGTCTGCAGCCACAAGTTCTACAACCAGTGACTAAATTCCTGTAGCCACATCTCAACACTCAATGACTAGTTGTCTATAGCCACATCTCCACACTCAGTGACTAATCGTCTGTAGTCACATCTCAACACTCAATGACTAATCATCTGTAGACACGAGTTCAACCATGTACATTAACATGATATAACTATGTATGCATCAAACAACTCACCTTTAACATCATGCTTGCCATCCACAATCAGCTTCATCTCTTCATATAATCACAATGTAATAACCCCTCTATCGTCATATAATAATGTACACATCATATTCTTTAATCATCATGACCATCACAATAAGATTATGCATTAACCAAAAACATCATTAATATCATGCATAATATCATCACCAAATCATTTAACAAATATGTATTAATACACTTACCAACAATGCATACCTTATATCATGTAATCCTCATGCATTGATATACTAACATAGGCATCAAATCAACATGAATTTCATCCATACATTTCACATATATCTCATATGCAATTCACTTACATATATCTTAACAATACATAACAAATTCACTTGCATAGGTCTCATTAATATATATTTTTATCCACACATTAAACATACATCTCATCAATATGCAATATGTGATTTAATTTCTCATAATAAAATAATGGAATTCACATTACAATGCATCATTAAAAAGGTATTTATTTGTATTTTGGTTCCCCTTGTCATCATCCATTCATTAGAGTTCATTTAGAGCCTTCAAAAATCAAAACAGAGCAATTTCAGCCTCAAGCACGGCCTGACCCTGTCACCAAGCACGGCTGTGCTTCGAGTTTTCTTGCATTCCATATTTTCGTCCAACCAGACTTTCTCTCACTAAATATACCATAACTTCCTCATTGTAACTCTGATTAAGGTGATTTAGTGTCTATGGAAAGCTAAGACAATTATCTACAACTTTATGTCTAACACTTTAACAAATTAAAAATAGAAACAGGTGAAAAAGGTGTTCAAAAACAGCATCATGACTCTGTGCGTTAGATCTGACCTTTCTTCACGTATCAGGGCATATCTCTTTAATTTCAAATCTGATTAAGGTAATTCCAGAGGCATTAGAAAGCTAAGAAATAGGGCTATAACTCACGTGTTAAAAAGATTTCGAAATTCGACATAAATCATAAACCCCAAAACCCTTTTAAATCATAAATCATAAATATGCATCATGAAGCATCAAAATAGAATATTTGAAACCCTTTTAGATCATTCAAAATACATAAAATTTCATGGTAAGATTAATATTAAACCTACCAAAATAAAAGATTCTTCCTATTCTCAAACCCTCCTTGAATTTCCTTCTCTTGATCACTTCTCTCTCTTTCCTTTCCTTAAAAATTCCTTAGATCTTCACCTGTGTGCCTTTCTCTCTCCTCTCTCTCTCTCTTCTTTTCTCGGCCTCTCTCTCTTTCCTTCTTCCTTAGCCGCTACCTCCCTTTTCCCTTGATATTTTTTCTCCTTTTGGTCGACTTCTTCTCTAAGTCAAGACTTCCTTTCCAAGTCAAGGCTTCCTCTCTAAGTCAAGGATAACATTTGTTTAATCCAAGCTTCTCCAACAAGCTATCCCTCTCCCCTCTTAGTCAAATTCTCCTCCAAGTCAAGGGAAAAGATTATTTAATTCTAAACTTCTCCAATAAGCCATCCCTTCCTTAACTAATGCACCCCAAAAGCTTAATTAGAACAAGATTGCCACTCCATTACATTCCAACTAGACCCTTGACTAAGGCTTTGTTTGGCTGCCTCAAATTATCCAAATGCTTTAATTCCTTTCTTAGGAAGATACTAATAGGCTTTAGAGTCACATCCAAAACATATCTTGAGCTCACTTCTTGATGTTTGGTTCTAGCCCCAAAGAATTAGAATATTACACTTTCTCCCCTTCTAGTTTTGCATTTTGCCATATAGTCATTTTATCATTTTTCTAAGGTTTCTTCGATGTTCCATTGCATTCTCTTTCCTTCCTTTCACCATTGAGAATTATTTTTCAATTATTAAGATCTTTGATGTTACAAGTGGAAAATTTCCAATCCTTGAGTCTTTCTTGCTTGGCTGAAATTATTTGTGTAGGATAAAGATGTTTTGTCATAATGCCATGTATTATTACCTTCTTGTAGAAATTATGAATGCAGAATATAGATGTTTTGTCCTAATGCCATGTATTATTACCAACTTGCTGAAATTATGAATGTAGGATATAGATGTTTTGTCTTAATGCCATGTGACCTAATTTTGATTATTATTACACTACTATTTTCTCACATGATTCTTATTTTTTCCTCTTGGATTTGGGCTCATTCTTACCCATTTCCTTTGCTTTGGCTGGAATTCTACCTTTTATGGAGGGGTTGGTCACATTTTCATGGTTTGTTGGTTATCGGTCCAACTTCTATGTCTTAGTTCAAGTCTATGTTTTATTTCTTGCTTGGGCTATCCTATTAGCTTGCTAAAAACTCATGTGAATTGGAAAAACTATATATGAAGTGTCCATAGGTGAAAGCCCAATGTATGGATAAAGATGTTAACCTTAAGAACTCTAGCTCTTAAATTAAGAAAAATTACCCCAATCCAATCTTCAAAAAATTTTAAGACCTTTACTTACTTCTCAAAAATTTATCTTCCTTACCCAAGAATTTCGCCTCTCTTTAGTATGTTATTTCTAATTTTTCTTATTAGATTTTCTCTCTTTACTTATTCCCTTAATGTTAGAAACATTTTCTATGCATACATATAAGGTGAAGAATTTCTAAGGACTATATTTCCTTATATATCTAAAAATTATCTAATAAATTTTATTTCCTTAATTAAATATTTATGTACCTTTATTAATAAAAGAAACGAAATTAGGAATGTTACATTAAATATTTATGTACCTTTATCAATAAAAGAAACGAAATTAGGGATGTTACATATCTTCTCATAAATTTTTCTTTTTGTGGTTTTTAGATTGCAAGGAACTATCATTTGGAGTTTGAGTTGAAGTGATATTGACCAAAAGGTAACTTTCTTCTTACTTTAGGATATATTGCTTAGGTTGAATTTAGTGTTTTGTATGATTGTAGCATTTTAAAATTGGATCCTCATTTTTTAGCACTAGCCTTGTTTTTGGGTTGGTACTTAGCATTTATGTTGATGTGCATGAAATGTAAAATTTAATGTTAATAGCTTTTGTTAATTTAATATGTCATCAATTAACACAATAAGGTGGTTTTAGGTTGCATGGGTGAATGTTGTCCATGTGTAAGCCAAGATACATTGTACACACTATAAAAACTTGTTTGTAATGCTAAAATTAAGAAGAAAATTTTGCTATATTCTAGTGCAATCTATTCCTCCAATTTTTCCCAAAAAAAAAAATTTGAATTATTTGTGAAATCCTTATTGTTTCTTCTTTATATTTACACATACAAGCAAAGGCTGCAACAATGTTACAATACTTTCATTTGCTAACAAAATCAAAAGACATTAAATCTAATTATTCATCATATAATCAATTATCCTTATTGATAATCAAGTTGAAGTTTATTTTCATGTCTTTATTTCATCCCTTTATGAGTTATATGTCAACTAATTAACAATTGCAATTACTAGACTAATTAAGTTCAAGATGTCTTGTGCTTAAAATAGCAACTTAACATATATGTTATGAAACACCACATAAATTGGACATTGTATCTATAGCCAAGTCAAAGGACTAGCTTAGGTTCAAGATGTCTTGTGCTCAAGATAACTGCTTAACCCACTATTTTACTTATAATTCTTACTAGCTTTTACATAATCTATAGGCATTAGCTGTAATTGTATAAAATAGATGCTGAAAACTATCCATAAGAGAGTTATTTTGTCTTATTCTCTATCCCATTTCAATGCTTCTTCTTGAGTAAAGTGAGCAATTATATGTTTCTTTGGTTACTTTTGATAATTGATGAAATTTTGACCCGATGTTACTTTCTTATGTAGTTTGGTGCTTGACCTTTTAGGAGAAAAGTATTTTATCAGGTAGATGACATCTATTATGGGTGTTCTTGATATAAGATTAAGGGAAATGAAAAGCACTTTGCAATGGTATATTGTATGGCCCCATAAATTAGCCTAGATTACAAGTTATGAAGGCCAAAAGTCAGAGCTAGAATCAGGCCCATAGTACTGAATCACGGGCCACTAATGCATACATTTTCACCTTTTTAGGGCTTGTGCTGTTACACTAAAGGCCAACATTGTTAGGGCCAAGTTTTAGACATTTCTTGCATCTTTTGTGATGTATTACATATAGAGTCTTCAGGGTTGGGCCACTAATGCATACATTTAAACCTCTTTGGGGCCTGCAGTGCTATGAAAGGGCCATCATTGTTAGGGCCAAGTTTTAGTCCTTTCTTGCATCTTTTGTGATGTATTATATATAGAGTCTTTAGGGCTTCTGTTCAAGACCTTTAGCATGTTATTTTGAGAGTTTCTAAAAGGGAGATGGCCACCAAAGCGAGCGGATTGCTTAAGCATTGAAGGAGGAGCTTCTAAAGTTCTTGGGGATTGTGAAATCATCTATTTTCTCTTTTACTCTGATCTATCTTTTGTTTATGGCTTCCTTTTGTGTAGTTAAGATATTCATTGCCTACTTGGTGGAGTATTTTTCTTTCTTTAGATGTCTATAGGATCTTGATTATGTAATTTGATTGAAATTATTTACTTTTCTATGAATGAAATCTTTGAATTTTTTTTTCAATTAAAGAATCGCTTTCTTCCTAGTCACTTGATCATTAATTAAAATTTTTTAGGGTTCAATTTTTTATGCTTTAATAGGTTAATTGATTGAATAGATATTTGAATTAAACAATGTGAGATTAATCTTAATAGTTAAGTCACAAATTAATTGATTTTTATGTTAGGATAGTTATAATCTACATGCCCTATGTGATCATAATCAAGCTTTGTGTTGAGTTTTCGAATTACCACTCAATTACATGTTGTGATTGTATAAAATAGATGCTGAAAACTTTACATAAGAGTATTATTTTGTCTTACTTTCTATCCCATTTCAATGCTTCTTCTTGAGTAAAGTGCGCAATTATATGTGTCTTTGGTTAGTTTGGATAATTGATGGAATTTTGACCCCAGGTTACTTTCTTATGTAGTTTGGTGCTTGAACTTTTAGGAGAAAAGTCTTTTATCAGGAAGGTGACATCTATTATAGGTGTTCTTGATATAAGGTTAAAGGAAATGAAAATCACTTTCCATATTGTACGCCTCATAAATTAGTCTAGATTGCAAGTTATAAAGACCAAAAGTCAGAGATAGAATCAGGCCCTATGCCACTAATGCATATATTTTCACCTCTTTAGGGCTTGCGTTGTTACACCAAGGTCTAGCAATGTTAGGGCTAAGCTTTAGTTATTTCTTACCTCTTTTGTGATGTATTATATATAGAGTCTTTAGGGCCGGGCCACTTGTAACAACTCCATTTATGTAACAAATTTTTTTATTTATTTAACATCATGAAGTTATTACCTCAACTTAACTCACAATAACATTTATTTAATTATACAATACTAAGTTTACACTCACATCATTAATACAAACATTTGTACAAGACATACATGTACATATAAGCCCTAATCTTCCACATAGACTATTTTCGGGGCCACTGGTTTGGATGGTGGCACCTCCGCCGGAATCTCAGTCACTTCAACAACTGATATATCCGCAATAATAGGTATTTGCCCAAGATAGGGCACCTCGATCATACATACGGCAATAATAAGTCTCATTGAAAACAACTGCATAGCTAATTTTCTGAACATGATATGGAAATATAGGGAGAATTAAATCCCAGTATGTTCAACAATAATTCATTATCAATATAGTTCATCACGTCATGTTCAGCTGTATAAACTACAGAAAATATCTTTAGGACACATGAATGCACTTTATCATGCACATGAAAATTATACAGTTATGACATGTATGGCTTGAATAACTATTTTTCGAATTTCATATGATGGCTATCAACTTATTCTTACTTCAAGCTACCCCGGTCAGGGTGAGTATTCTCTACTTTTCGGTATGGGCTTATCTCGCTCCGTCCGACATGGCACACTTTCTCTTTCTTTTCTCATGAATATAATCATAACCGTTGGTAGGGCGTCCCCTACTGGTGCACCACACGGATTGTCATGTGACCGTGCTCATTTCTTTTCTTTTCATATTAATAGCCGAAAATATGATTCCAATAACAAGTATGTTCATTATATTCTCATTCCATAATGTATCAAAACATAATCATTCTCAAAATTCATTGGTAAACTGAAATTATGCCATGAATATAATCATTTTCTAATTTTCCCTTTATAAAATATTTCCATGTCAAAATTCCACACTAATACCTCGATAACT
Source organism: Gleditsia sinensis (assembly GCA_037074535.1). NCBI lineage: Eukaryota > Viridiplantae > Streptophyta > Magnoliopsida > Fabales > Fabaceae > Gleditsia > Gleditsia sinensis. The sequence goes on from CM073466.1 coordinate 50,291,739, forward strand.
GGATAGTAATTGTAGTATGTAAATAGTGCACTAGAAAAGTTCCCAGAAAAGAGAGGTGGGTCACTAATGGACACGCTTAAGTACCAAGTCTTTCCTTGCCAAAGCTTTCCTTAAACATGCACTTTTCACAAATCACAATTTTTTTTCCAGTAACTAGAATAATTCTTTTTTGATGTAGAAATACTGCAACCATGAAGCATACTAAGATTTTTTTTCAAATAAAACCGGCACTTTCAAAACTTCTTGGAAATTTATATGAGTACTAAGGTAAATTCTATGTTAAAAATTACACACTTAAAATGGTAGTAAGTTCATGCAATGGAAATAGCTAGGGCATACACTAGGCATTTATTATTTTCATTTATAAAATTCATCTTCTTTCTTGAATATTATTTTCATCTTTTCATTTTCTTTATGTCTAGGCATTTAGTCATTTTATTTCTACTTATATCATTTTCAACACATGTTCTTACAAATTTTATAGAGCATTTTTCCTCAAATTGATTTCTACTATTACCTTAAAAATTCATCTAGGGTAGAAAAAATATTGAAAATAGGTTTTACTAACTTTTAACACAGCCTTTGCTTACAAATCAGAGCATAACTCTCTCATTTTAACTCCAATTAAGATGATCTTAGTGTCTATGAAAAGCTAAGACAATTATCGAAAACTATTATGTTAATCATATCAACAAAATAGTATGATATTGTGGTGTTATTACTCCTTTAAATTAGTATTATTTCTTCTTGTGTAGATTCTGACCTTTACTGACTAATTAGACGATATCTCTCAAATTTGAACTCCAAATTGAGTTATTCAAGTTGGTAAAATTCCATGAGCCATATATCTATAATTGTTATGTTGGCGCGCTATTTTAATTCCCTACAGAATATTCCCAGAAATTCAAAAACTAAAGCTTTAATAACATACTCTTCCCTGAATAAACATTTTCTGACCTCTGCTTACTAATCGGATCATATCTACCTTATATGAACTCCAAATTCAGTTATTCCAGTTGGTAAAATTTCATGAGCCATATATCTATAATTGTTATGTTGGCACGCTATTTTAATTCCTTACAGATACTTCCCAAAAATTAAAATACCGAAGCTATCCTAACATATTTTTCCCTGATGACCCATTTTCTGACCTTTGTCTACTAATCGGCTCATATCACCCTTATATGGACTCCAAATTGAATGATTCCAGTGCCTAAATATCCATGACACATATATATTTAATTCTTATGTTAACCATTTATTTTAATTCCTTATAGATTATTCCCAGAAATTAAAATATCGAAGCTTAAAATTCTGCCACCCATAGCCATAACCATGCAGAACTATCTACACCAACCTAAGTATTCAAACATACATCACATGCAAGATCAATATGTAACATGATATAGCAACATCATGACCAATCATAAAAGTTCTAAGATCAAAATCTCATATAAATATTAAAAGTTTCAAAAGTTTTCTTCAAAAAGAAATATTGTTAAACTTACCTGGAGCACTTAGTCCCCTAGACTTCTCCTTCCTCTTTCTTCCTTTCTTCCTCTCCTTTCCTCACTCTACCTTGCTTCTATTTTTCCTCTCCCTCACTTGGACGAAATTCTAATGTTGTAAGGGTGGGTTTTCTTATATAGACCATCAAATAATTCACCTTTCATGATCATAGGTCTACCTTATCACAATTAAGATACACTTTGTTGAATTTTTGGAAAACAAACAACTTATGTTCTTGTCTTCCTCTTCCTTAGTCAAGATATGCATAGGAAAAGGAGATTTGTATTTTGAAAATTATGATGATATGTTCTTAAGATAAGGGACAAGGTCCCTTTGATTTAGGGATTCATTTCCATTTTCTTTTGTCTTAAACAAGTATGGTAGGTTTGCCTTTTTAGGTGGCAAATTTCTAGCCCTTGAATCTCCATTATTTGGTTGATATTGTTTGTGTGGGCTATGAATGTTTTGTCCTAATACCATGTATTATCATACCACTTGCTAAAATTATGAGTGTAGGATATAGATGTTTTTGTCCTAAAGCCTTGTATTATCATGCCACTTGCCTAAATGATGAATGTAGAATCACACCACTTGCTAAATTTTTGTCTTAATGCCATGTAACCTAATCTTTATTCTTATTATTATATCATCATCTAATTTATTTTATTTTATTTTTCCTCTTGGATTTGGGTTATTCCTACCCATTATGGGCTTGTCCTACCCATTTTCTTTGCTTTGGATAAAATTCTTCCTTTCTTGGTGGGCTTGGTCACATTTTCATAATTTTTGGGCTATTGGTGCAATTACTATATCCTAGTCAAAGTCTATGTTTTATTTCTTGTTTAGGTTATCCAATGGGCTTGTTAGAAACTTATGTGAAGTGGAAAAACTCTATATGAAGTGTCCATAGGTAAAAGCCCAATGTATGGGTAAAGATTTTAAACTTAGTAACTATAGTTCTTGAATTAGGAAAAATTACCCTAATTCAATGTTCTTGAAATTTTAAGACCTTTACTTGTTTCTAAAAATTTATCTTCCTTATCCAAGAATTTTGCATCTCTTTAGTATGTTATTTCTAATTTCTTTCCTATTAGATTTTCCTTCTTTATTTGTTTTCTTAATGTTAGAAACATTTTCTATGCATATACATAAGGTGAAGAATTTCTAAGGACTATATTTCCTTAGATATCTAAAATATTGTCTAATAAATTTTATTTCCTTAATTAAATTTTTTATGTACCTTTATCAATAAAAGAAACGAAATTAAGGATGTTACACCACTGATGCGTACATTTTCTCCTCTTTGGGGCTTGAAGTGCTATGAAGGGGCCAACACTGTTAGGGCCAAGTTTCAGTCCTTTCTTGCATCTTTTCTGATGTATTATATATATATATATATATATATATATATATATATATAGTCTTTAGGGCTTTTCTTGAAGACCTTTAGCACGTTATTTTGAGAGTTTCTAAAAGAGAGATGGCCACCAAAGCAAGGGGATTACTTAAGCATTGAAGAAGGATCTTCTAAAGTTCTTGGGGATTTTGAAATCATCTAATTTCTCTTTTACTCTTATCTATCTTTTGTTTATGGCTTCCTTTTGTGTAGTTAAGATATTCATTGCCTACTTCGTGGAGTATTTTTCTTTCTTTAGGTGTCTAGGGGATCTTGATTGGGTAATTTGATTGAACCTATTTACTTTTTTATGAATGATATCTTTGAATAGTTTATTCAATTAAGGAATTTCTTTCTTTCTAGTCGCTTGATCATCAATTACAATTTTTAGGGTTCAATTGTGTACGTTTCAATAGGGTAATTAATTGAATAGATCTTTGAATTGAACAATGTGAGATTGATGTTAATAGTCAAGTCACAAATTGATTGATTTATATGTTAGGATAGTGATATATCTACATGCCTTATATGATCATAATCAAGCTTTGTGTTGAGTTTTCAAATTACTACTCAATTACTCATTGACCTCGAGGGTTTATCTTGTGAGTAACCACTTTTATTTATCTCTAAAGGGGTTTATAAATATATAAGGGTTTGGATTAATAACATGATATTGCAAGATTATTTAAGGAAGATAGGTTAAACTAGATGAAGTAATCAAGTGAAGATGCTTAGGACTTTCTCATTAGTTAATATCACTTCACCTACTTAAGTTTTTACTTTTATTGCTTTATTTTGCTTTAAAATTATGCACATTCTTTATGCTAATTACTTGGATAAAATTTGAAGAATTTGGGTTTGGTAATTAGCTGGGTAGAACTCCTATAGGAAATGATCCTCTACGTGATACATACACTTGCATAGTTGTATTACATTTTAAGACTAACAAACTGTTAACATCATTGTTAAGAGATTCTTAATTTTCATTTAATATCAGCAAATAATTTTTTAGTTTTATTTTTAAAGTACCCTTCACTTGTTTATGCAGCACTCTAAAGCTTGGAGCCTTTCTCTATTGATCTTAAGATTGAAAGGACTTTGTTAGGAAGGCTCAGGGAGTTTAAGGTTCCTATGAAAAGAAGAATTATGGCAAAGGAGGTGCCCATGAATCTATAAGGGAGTACATTTTTCACTTATTAGATAGGTTACAATTAAGCATCAAAAGGCCAGCAATACAAGCCAACAAATTTGATATGAAAGCATCTACAATTTAGATCATCCAAAATTGAACCCAATATGGGGAATTTCTACATGATGAATCCAATACACCTCTCGTCTATAAGAATCTGTGACCTGTTTAAGAATAATGGTGTTTCTAAAGATGCTATTAGGTTCTTAATTATAAATAAGGTGAAAAATTGGCTCAACACTCTCCTGGCAGGGTCAATAAAACTTAAGAGAAAATGGCCTAAAATTTTTTGGCCATGTATTTTCCTCAAACAAAAACTACCAAGATGAGGAATGACATCACATCTTTCATGTAACAAGAAGGAGAAACTTTAAGAAGTGGCCACACCATGCATACCCAATTGGCTAAAGGTACAAAATTTTATCATAGATTATTAGGTCCTATTATGACAATTATTGATGTTGTAGTAGGTGGTGCACACTTAGGAAAATTACCTAAGGAAGCAATTAATTTCCTAGAGGAGATGGTTGCAAATAATTATCAATATCGTGACCAAGGTCAACTGACAATTAACTTAGCCAATTTTTTGGAGAATCCTAACCATCAAAACAACTTCTATTCAAATTCTTATAATCTTAGTTAGAGAAACCATCCAAACTTAGCATGGGGTTATAACTAAAGAACCTAACTAAACTTAGCATAGGGTAAAAACCAAAGAACCCAACTAAACTCCCTACCTAGGTTTACCTCACAATTAGAGAAACCATCCAAACTTAGCATGGGGTAAAAACTAAAGAACCCAACTAAACTTAGCATAGGGTAATAACCAAAGAACCAAACCAAACTCCCTACCTAGGTTTACCTCACAATTAGAGAAACCATCCAAACTTAGCATGGGGTAATAACTAAAGAACCCAACTAAAATTAGCATAGGGTAATAACCAAAGAACCCAACCAAACTCCCTACCTAGGTTTACCTCACAACAAAAACCCCATGCAACAAGAAATTTTACTCAAAGGAACAAGAAGGAACACAATTTAGCTATGAAATTTAGGCCTTACTTGAAATAGAAAAGAACTTAGAGATTTAAGTAGGACAAATAGCAAGTTTACTTAACAATTGTTCTCAAGGTCCATTACTAAAAGACATTGAGAAGAACCCAAAAGAGCAAGTAATGGTTGTTACATTGTTAAGTAAAGAAAATAAAGAAGAAGTTGCTAAGAAAACTTACTCTCTAATTAAGTATTTGGAAGATAAAATGGTGGGTGAAAAGCCAAAACATATTAAGAAGAGAAAGTTGACGTAACATGACCATCACCACACTTTCCTTAAAGGCTACTATAGTAAAAGCTTAAAAGATAGCTCCAAAGGTTTTTCGATGCCTTTAAGAAGTTGCATATTAACATCCCTTTTTCATAGGCTTTTGAACAAGTGATTAGCTATGCCAAGTTCATAAAGGACATATTTTCAAAGAGGAGGAAAGTAGGGGAGCTTGAAATACTTGCACTTACTGAAGAGTGTTGTGTCATTCTCTAGAAAAATTCTGCCTGAAAAGATGAATGATCTAGGAAGTTTCACCTTGCCTTGCACCATTGGCAATAAAGTTGAAGCCAAGGCCATATGTGATTTAGTTGTATATGTGAATTTGATGGTTTTCTCTATTTATGAGAGGCTCAGTTTAGAAGAAATTAAACTAACTTTTGTAACTTTGCAATTAGCTAATAAATCTCCTACCTATTCTAAAGGTACTATGGAAGATTTCATAGCAAAGGTAGATAAATTGATATTCCCTACTAATTTTATTATTCTTCATATATAAAAGGATCATTACATACCTATAATCTTTGGGATGCCATTCTTAGCCATTAAGAAACATCTCATTCATGTGCAAAAAGAGGAATTGATCATGAGAGCTCGAGACCAAGATGTAATATTTAAATTCCTTAAACTTATACAGTTACCTAATGATTATATTTGTTGAGAAAATGGACTCGCTAGATCCTCCACCACTAAGGACAATTCCATCTCAATTAGAGGCTTTCAAACAAATGCTTACCTATGCCAAGTTCGTGGAGGACATATTGTTAAAAAGGAGGAAATTAGGGCAGCTTGAAATACTTGCAATTACTGAAGAGTGTTTTGTCATTCTCTAGCCTAGAAACTTGAATTATCTAGGAACTTTCACCTTACCTTGCACCTTTAACAATAATGTTAAGGCCAATTCTCAATGTGATTTGGGTGTAAGTGTGAATTTGATGCCATTTTATATCTATAAGAAGCTAGGTTTAAAAGAAATTAAAATAAAATTTGTAGCTTTGCAATCAATTGATAAATCTCTTACCTAATCTAAAGGTAATATGGAAGATGTCCTAGTAAAGGTAGATAAATTGATATTCCCTATTGATTTTATTATTCTTCATATATAAGAAGACCATTACATACCTATAATCTGCGGGAGACCATTCTTACTCGTTAAGAAATGTCTCGTTGATATGCATAAAGGGGAATTGATCATGTGAGCTCAAGACTAAGATGTAACATTTAAAGTACTCAAACCTATAGAGTTACCTAATGATTATGTTTAATGTCTTTTAGTGAAATTATGACAAGGTTGTTGAGAAAGTGGATTTACCAAATTCTCTACCACTAGTGGCAATTTCATCTCAATTAGAACCCTGTGACATCTTGAGCTTCACTAATATAGAGAAGACTTCCTCTACTAAGCCACCATTAGAGCTTAGGCTATTACCCATGTACTTGCAAAAGTACACAAAAATATTAGGATGGTCTAGAATTGATACAAAAAAAGCAAGTTTCAAAAAGATAACTGTAGGAAGTCAATAGACAACTAACATCAATTTTATCCCATCCTAAAGGATGAGGGTTAAGTTGACATAGAACATGGAAAAGTCAAACCATGACTATAATAACCAAGGCACTTATTAGAAGGAAACCCAAGTTCCCATATCCTTTCTCTTTCCATTTTAAAATTTTTCAAGCAGAATAGCTTGTCTTTGCTTAAATTTCTTATGATTAGAAGTTGTTTTCAATAGTTTTATTTCATTTTAATTATATCTAAAGACCCCTAACATTCATTTATTTTTCATAGGTACCAAAAAGAAACACCGAAGTCATAGAAATCACACAAATGTATCAAAATGACAAAAATTGGGCAAATGAACCTAAGCTCGCAAGCCTCCCTGTAAGAAACCAAAATTCAACAGCCAATATAGCCCTCAAAGTAAGCTTTATTCACACCTTATCTTGAACCCTAGTCACCGTTTTTACCAACTAAACCCACTTTATCTTTTTTCTAGACTAAACCCTTGCTTCGACACCACTTTCCACCTTCCTATAGCATGTACTTGTGAGAAAGAAAGAGGAAGAACTAGTTCATCCTCCTCATTAAAAGTGTTGCATTTTCATAGGGTTTATTGGATTTCTATAGGTAAGAACTCATTCCTACTTGATTTAAATTAAATATTTTTTTATATTTTTTATTGGAATTGTTAGCAATTCAAATTTAGTCAAGTTTTGGGATAATTTTTGCAATTAGGACTACTTGGAAGAATGCTCACTAGTTTATAAGATTAGTCTTGTGATTGTATGGTATTTAGACTTAATTTTTAATGCTCAAACTAATTTTGCAATTTTATTGAGTAATTTTCTTGATTAGTTGCTAATTGGGGAAGTAGGTGTAACATCCTGTAATTTTTAGATATTTTCCTTAGAAATTCTTCACCTTACATATATGCATAGAAATTGTCTAATATTAATGGAATAGGTAAAGAAAGAAAACCTAAGAGGAAATATTAGAAATAAACATGCTAAAGAAAGGTGAAATTCTTAGGTAAAGAAAGATAAATTTTTGTGAAGTAAGTAAAGGTCTTAAAATTTCAAGAAGATCGGATTAGGGTAATTTTTCTTAATTTAAGAGCAAAAGTTATTAAGTTTAGTATCTCCACCCATACATTGAGCTTTTACTTATGGACACATCATGTAGAGTTTTTCCACTTCATATAAGTTTCTAGCAAGCCCATTGGATAACCTAAGCAAGAAATAAAACATAGACTTGGACTAAGATATAGTAATTCGACCAATAGCCCAAAAATTATGAAAATGTGACCAAGCCCTCCAAGAAAGGTAGAAGTTTATCCAAAGCAAAGAAAATGGGTAGGAATAAGCCCAAATCCAAGAGGAAAAATAAAATAAAATAAAATAGGTGATGATATAATAATGTAAAAATAATAAAGATTAGGTTACATGGCATTAAGACAAAAATTTAGCAAGTGGTGTGATTCTACATTCATCATTTTGGCAAGTGGCATAATAATACAAGGCTTTAGGACAAAAACATCTATATCCTACACTCATAATTTTAGCAAGTGGTATGATAATACATGGTATTAGAACAAAACATTCCTATCCCACACAAATAATATCAACCAAATAATGGAGATTCAAGGGATAGAAATTTGCCACCTAAAAAGGCAAACCTATCATACTTGTTTAAGACAAAAGAAAATGGAAATGAATCCCTAAATCAAAGGGACCTTGTCCCTTATCTTAAGAACATATCATCATAATTTTCAAAATACAAATCTCCTTTTCCTATGCATATCTTGACTAAGGAAGAGGAAGACAAGAACATAAGTTGTTTGTTTTCCAAAAATTCAACAAAGTGTATCCTAATTGTGATAAGGTAGACCCATGATCATGAAAGGTGACTTATTTGGTGGTCTATATAAGAAAACCCACCCTTACAACATTAGAATTTTGTCCAAGTGAGGGAGAGGGAAAATAGAAGCAAGGTAGAGTGAGGAAAGGAGAGGAAGAAAGGAAGAAAGAGGAAGGAGAAGTCTAAGGGACTAAGTGATCCAGGTAAGTTTAACAATATTTCTTTTTGAAGAAAACTTTTGAAACTTATAATATTTATATGAGATTTTGATCTTAGAACTTTGATGATTGGTCATGGTTGTTGCTATATCATGTTGCATATTGATCTTGCATGTGATGTATGTTTGAATACTTAGGTTGGTGTAAATAGTTCTGCATGGTTATGGCTATGGTTGGCAGAATTTTTAGTTTCGGTGTTTTAATTTCTGGGAAACTTCTATAAGGAATTAAAATAAATGGTTAACATATGAATTATAGATATATGTGTCACGGATTTATATCCACTGGAATCACTTAATTTGGAATTCTTATGAGGGAGATATGGACAGATTAGTCCGATTAGTAAACAAAGGTCAGAAAATGGTTAATCAGGGAAGAATATGTTAGGAAAGTTTTGGTGTTTTAATTTCTGAGAAACTTCTATAAGGAATTAAAATAAATGGTTAACATATTAATTATAGATATATGTGTCACGGATTTATAACCACTAGAATCACTTAATTTGGAATTCTTATGAGGGAGATATGGACAGATTAGTAGGTAGAGGTTAGAACCTACCCGAGAAGAAATAACCTGTAATTTTTGGGAGTAATATCACCAACCTTTATTACTATTTTGTTGATATGATTAACATAATAGTTTTAGATAATTTTCGTAACTTTCCATAGACACCAAAATCACCTCAATAGGAGTTAAAATGAGAGAGTTATGCTCTGATTAGTGAGGAAATGTCACAGAGCATGGTCAGGCCGTGTTCTGGGTGCTTCAAGCACAGGCTAGCCATGTTCGGGGCTATTTTTGAGTACATTTGAAGTATTTTTAAAGCATGGCCGTGTCCTGGAACATGGCCAGACCCTGTTGGAATCTTGTGAAGCCTATTTTCAATATTTTGCTACCCTAGATGAACCTCTTTAACTATAGGGTAATAGTAAAAATCAAATTGGAGGAAAATGCTTTATAAATTTGTAAGAACATGTGTTGGAAATGATATAAATAAGAAGAAAATTACTAAAGGCCAAGCATAAAGAGAAGGTTAGATATGATGAAAACTTGCATCAAGAAAATAAAGAAATAAAATTAATATTAAAAAAAGAAGACAAATTTTATAAATGAAAATAATAAATGACTAGTATATGCCATAGCCATTGCCATTGTATGAACTTCTTACCATCTTAAGTGTGAAATTCTGACATGGAAATATTTTATAAAGTGATATTTGAAATGGTTATGTTCATGGCATGATTACGAATGATTTATGGTAATATTTATATTTTGATAAACATACTTGTTATTGAAAGCATATTTTTGGCTATCATTGTGAAAAGAAAAGAAATGAGCACGGTCACATGGCAATCCGTGTGGTGCACCAGTAGGGGACGCCCTACCAACGGTTATGATCATGTTAATGAGAAAAGAAAGAGAAAGTGGGCCATGTCGGACAGAGCGAGAAAAGCCCGTACCGGAGAGTAGAGGATACTCACCCTGACTGGGGTAGCTTAAAATGAGAATAAGTTGATGGCCATCATATGATATTCTGAAAATAGTTAATCCTGTCATACATATCATTACTGTATGATTCTTATGTGCATAGATGTACTGCATTCATGTGACCAAAGATATTTTCTGTAGTTTATACAGCTGAACATGACGTGATGAGCTATATTAATGATGATTTATTGTTGAACTTACTGGGATTTAATTCTCACTATATTTTCATATCATGTTCAGAAAATTAGTTATGCAGATTTTCTATAGCTCTGGCTTTTAGTGCACATTGGATCGAGTTACTTTATGTTGGGCAGATCTCAGAATCAAATAAGATGTTTATGGTCGAGTTGGCTCAGATCTCAGTGAAGGTGCAACCACCCGCACCTGTATCTCCGGAATTGGTCAACCAAAATAAACAAGATGTAAATATCTATGTGTTTGATATGTTGCATGTACGTTTTGATTAATGACGTGTATGTGAACTCAATATTGTATAATAATAAAGAAAAAAAAAGGATGTTACAGTAGGCATTTTGAAAAATGTGTTAATTAGAGTGGGGATAGCATTTTCATTTTTTAGTCAAGATTTGGTTAAGTTTAGAGTCTCTCTATATGAATAAAATTTAATCTAATAGATTATATTTGAGATCTAGGTTATTTGCCTTCAAGATGATAAAAGGTAAAGACATACTAGGATATATAGATGAACTCAATAAACTAGTTTTGAACTTAGAAAACATGTGGTTGGTATATAAGGATGAAGAGATGGCATTGATGTTGCTCTATTCTTTATCCAAGTCCTTTGAAAAATTTGTTGATATTCTACAAAATGGCAAAGAAACAATTAGTTTAGAGAATGTTGTGAAGGCCCTAAGTTCCAAGGACTAAAGAAGGAAAACTAGTAGTGAGGATAGCAGTAATGGGCATGCTAGAAAATAAGGATTTTAAGGGCAAGAAAAAAGAGAGACAGAAGTCAAAGGATGGCAAGAAGATTAAGTGTCTTTTCTACTATATGGTAGGGTATATCAAGAAGTATTACCTCAAAAGGAAGAGAAATAGCAAGGTATAGAAGAAGGAAGGGGAGATGGATTGGTTCAGCAAGATTTAAAAGGATATAAGAGTGTTGACGTGTTAATGGCAACCACCAATAACCCTAACGAAAACTAGATACTTGATTCAGAGTGTTCATTTGATATGACACCCAATTTTAGTTGGTTTGATACCTATAAGGATGATGTTAGTGGTGAGGTTCTCTTGGGGAACAATAGGCCACGTAAGTTAGTGGGCATTGGCAGCATAAGGATTAGGACTTATCATGGTATAGAACAGGCTCTTATAGAGGTCAAACATGTTCCAAACCTTAGAAAAAATTTGATCTTGTTTAGGTTGCTTACACAACATGGTTTCAGCTAGAAAGGTAAAGGAAATTGCCTTAAGATCATTAAAGGCTCATTGGTTGTGATAAAGGGAATAAGGCATAGGTCTTTTTACTCATTGAATGGTAGCACTATGATCGGTGATGCTACTATAGTGATAGAACTTAAAGACACCTCACTTATTGCCCTATGGCATCAAAAGATGTGGCACATTAATGAGAAGAGGTTGCAAGACCTGCACAAGCAGGGCTGTTAGGAAAGATGAAGTTCGGTGACATAAACTTTTGTGAAAATTATTCCTATGGTAAGGCAATAGGAATCAAGTTTAGTATATTAGTAAACACCACTTGTAAGAAGATTTCTTACATTCATTTATACATTTAGGGCTAGCCAAATCTAAGACACTAGGTAGGGACAAACTAAAAAGGTTTGTAGTCTTTAGGGAGAGTGAATAGAAATGTAAATGGTGTAAAGTAAACTACATTCATTAGAGTTCTACTAGCCTATGTAAATCAATTCAACATGAAACTTGAGTAAATGGATATGAAGATATCCTTTCTTAATGGTAGCCTTGAGGAAAGGATTTTTATGGCTCACCTAGAAGGTTTTGTTTAAAAAGGAAATGAAGACATGGTTTGCTTGCTCAAGAAGTCACTCAATGAGGTTCATGTAATACCTTAGATAATTTACCTTAGTTTTAATCAATTTATCATCAAGAATCACTTTTGCATAAGCAAATATCATAATTGTGTGTATATTAAATGGGTTAAAGAAGGTTTAGTAATGTTTCTACTTTTATATGTTGATAGCATCTAAGAATAAAGGTGAGGTAAAAAATCTGTAGCTACTACTGGCTCAAGAGTTTGAAATGAAAGATCTTGGCCTAGACAAAAAATTTAGGGCATGGAGATCATAGGAATAGAAGGCAAGGTAGGTTGCTAGTGTCCCAATGTGGTTACATACTGAAGATGCTAGAGAAGTTTGGCATGAACAAAGCAATGCCTGTCCAAACTCCATTGGAAATACATTTTAAACTATCAAATAATTTGGTAGTCTTATATATGCAATGGTTTGCACTAGACCAGACATTGCATATGTTGCCAACTTGGTGAGTAGATATATGATAAACTTGGGTAGCCAACATTGAGGGCAGTCAAGAGGATGTTGAAATACCTTATTAAGTCCTAAAGTTTGGGTTTGTTATATAAGAAATTTGAGAATGAAGAGGAGAAATTGAAGGGATATATGGATGCAAATTTTACAAGGGACTTAGACAAAAGGATATCCTTAATTGGCTATGTGTTCACTTTATTTGGTTATGCTGTGAGTTGGAAAGCACAAGTACATCCTATAATAACTTTCTTTGCCTCACACATAGAGAAAATTCCCAATAGTTCCCCTTGTACACCTGGTTGCCCCTTTTGCAAGTCTCTATCTTTTTCTCTCTATAGTAATGCCTTTGTTATCTCCTTTTTTTGCCTCCCCAGACCCTTGTATACATATATGAGTTTGATACGCACGAATCAATCTTCGTTTCAATGCAAGCATACACTGTCATTGTCAAGTAATAAAAATCTCTATAAGTGACTATAGAGTATCAATTACAAGAGGATTGATGTTATGAAATACTGCACTTATAATAATCTGTATCCTAATTGAATAATTTGAAAATAGAAATTTCTTAAGAACATATAAAAAAAATAAAAAGAAAGCAAAATTTAGGGCCCTAGAAATTTGAATTTCACCATAATTAATCTACATTAAATTATTTATGTCTTAATATAGAAATTATAATGCTAATTGTCAATTAACACACTTTCAATTATCTACTAGCATTTTCTAAGGTCTAACAAAAATATCTTTGCCAGCTAATTCACTATGTCCCCATGTGATTTAAAACATACAAAGACTTACTAAGATTTATATTTCTCAATCAAAGACTACACTAACTATGCAAGTGTATCCCTACCTTACATGTAATCTATGGTTAACTACACAATGAACTAAACACACAAATCACTTCTTGATATCATCATGATTAATAAATCATCTAATTAATGATCAAGTAATTAGAAGCATTAAGATCAATGTAGAAAATCAATTAAGAAAAATAATCCATCAATTAAATTGAATAACAACTCAAAGTTCCATAATTAGGTGACATCAAAGCCCTAGAAAATAAACTAGTTCATGAAAGAAAACATAAAATTTCATAAGAAAGAAGAAGAAAACTAAAGTCGGAGATAGATTTGAAGCTGTCACTAAGAGTGAGCCTAATCTCCTCTTCAGGTTCTAATTTTTATAGCTTAAGCATCCTTTTAAAGTTTCATTAGGTCTTTTAATCTAATTCAAACTCTTTTAAAAACTAAAAGGTCTTTCAATCCAATTCAAACTCTTTCAAAAAAACTCAATTATCATTCTAGCATAATGATGCCAAGATTCAAAGTCGAGACACCATATCTTTTAAGCTATAAAACATGAAAGTTAGAGATCTTTTTCTTAGCCTTCCATAACATCTTAAATCATCTCAATTAAAGCTAATATGATAGAGTTATGCTCATATTAGTGAAGCAACATTACAGTTGTCCAAAATCTTCAATTCTTTCTCCTTTACTCTAGTCTTCTCCAATATTCCACTAAATTTACCATCTTCTTTCTACCTATAAAGGAAACGCATAATCACACATAAGTCTAATAGAAATTACACAAAAACTCACAAAATTCTAAGCTATAGGTATCCAAATTATGAGTATAAAATCCATTCATTAAAGCTTGGCATTAGTTACTATTAGTATGAAAGCTAAGATTTACTTCTTAATACCTAGCTATGCTTGCTATATCCAATTTGTTACAATTAGTAGTTAAATGACTTAACCACATTTCCAACTTAGTGCTTTAGTGATAGTTGTAATTTAGAGACACATTCAATAATTCTGCACCTTTTCTCTGAATTACTCAAGCTACCTTTTCTAGCCCCTAAGCGCCTCAAGCTTCTATTGAATTTACTAGGTTCATGAAATACTTGATCTTAATAGCTAATAGTGGCTTTGTGAATGTAATGTCTGGTTTATATATATATTCATGTGCAAGAGACCAGTGTTATATCATAAGCCATGCATCTTGTATTTACATACATCCAAAAGTTACATCTATCAGAGTTTAGTAGCATATATACATACATATGTAACCCAAGGTACTAAGCATACATGACAAAAGGTAGAGTACAGTGGGGTTACATCAAAACAATGGGGTTAGCCCATTTACATTACAAAATTAGTTATATACATAACGCTATCCTACTACCCTCCCTTGGCCGTCACCCATGGGGTACTGCTGGTGGAGGAGGTAGGCCAGGAGTGGGGACCTCTATCATGTTGATCACCAACAACTTCACTATGACCGTGAACTGTCCCAAGTAAAGGACGTCTATTGTCTGCAGCTCAAGGAGAATCGTCAGCACAACAAAAGAAATCTTTACTGATCTGAACATAACAATAAAACATAGTGAGATATAAAATCCCAGCAAGGTCAACATCCAATACATATAAGCATACGGAAAACTTACATGCTATGTCCAGCTGTATAAGCTATAGAAAACATTTTCTCTTTTTATGCAATAAAGGTACAATAAAGTACATGACAGCCTTTTTATAGGTTATGCATCAATATCACGCATGACTCATTAAAACATGTATTTATAAAATACCTGTGCCGTTGTTCATGGCTCATACATCATTCACAATGGCTCATCATCACTCACAGTGGCTCATCATCCATTAATCTCTCTCAATTGCAATCCTCAATGTGACGTGAGCCTTACCCCACCAGCTACTCATCCACCATTTGAGGGCCATTGGTCAGAGGGTCCTTTCTACACAGCAAAGGAGACACCTGTTTCTAGGCCACTCTGTTTCAAAGAGGATCATTCTGACTTGTCAGTCGCTTTAATACAGCAAGGGAAACACCTGTTACCAGGCCACCTTGCTTCAAAGAGGGTCTTCCTGACAAAGTTTAAGTCTTTTACATCTCTCCAACCACTTAACACAACAAGAGTATGCATATTAATAAATATCCAGAGCATAAACCATACTCATTCTTAAGCATGTTATAACAACTCATCATGGATGAACATACATGTCATGATAGCCTTTCATAATATACATACATCAATAGATCACTTGTAGCCATACATACAAGCAGTCTATAGTATGCAAATATAGCATTCATGCATCATTCTTTATGCTTACATACATGATTCAATAAACATACATGATGAAATAGATATAGCACATGCAAATATAGCATTCATGCATCATAAAACCCTCAATAACATCCCAAAAATATTGATAATTAATTAAGATTCAGAAAGGAAACAGAAAATAGGGAAAAAAGGTGACACAACATGAAGCATGGACGTGCTTCATGGCCGTGTTTCTCCCCGTATTTCCCTCTCAACATGGCCGTATTTCACCATTTTTCCCATATTTCTAGATTTCATCTTCCCATATCCAAGCACGGCCATCTCCACCCATACAATGGGCCTTAACCTATGGACACTTCATAGACTTTGTTTTTTCACTTCACATGAGTTTCTAGCAAGCAAATTAGATTAGTCCAAGAAGAGATATAACATAGACTTGGGCTAGGATTTAGAAATTGGACCAATAGCCCAAAAATCATAAAAATGTGACCAAACCCTCCATGCGATGTAGAATTTCAGCCAAAGCTAAGGAAATTAGCAAGAATGAGCCCAAATCCAAGAGGGAAAAATAAGAACCATGTGATGAAATAGTAATGTAATAATAATCAAGATTAGGTCACATGGCATTAAGACAAAATATCTATATCTTACACTAATAATTTCAGCAAGCCATGTGATGATATAGTAAGTAATAATACATGGCATTAGGACAAAACATCTATATCTTACACTAATAATTTCAACAAGCCATGTGATGATATAGTAGGTAATAATACATAGTATTAGAACAAAATATCCCTATCCTATACAAATAATTTTAGCCAAATAAGGTAGACTCAAGGGCTAAAAATTTGCCACTTGGAAAGGCAAACCTATCATACTTGAGTGAGAAAAAAGAAAAAAGAAATGAATGCCTAAATCAAAGGGACCTTGTCCCTTGTCTTAAGAATATTTTATCATGATTTTCAAATGCAAATCTCATTTTGCTATGCATATCTTGACTAAGGGAGAGGAAGACAAGAAGATGAGTTGTCTTCCCTCAAAAAGCAACCAAGTGGATCTTAATTGTGATAAGTTAGACCCATGATTATGAGAGGAGGACCACTTGATAATTTATTTAAGTAAAAACCACCCTTATAACATTTATAATTTCGTCCAAGTGAAGGAGAGAAAAAACAAAGCAAGGTAGAGTGAGGAAAGGAGAGAAAGACAGGAGTAGAGAAGAAGAAAGAAAAAGAAGAAGTTTAGAGGACTAAGTACTCAGGGTAAGTTAGCTTAATCTCTATTTGAATTCATCTTTCCTCTTAATCCTTAGGGTTCAAAACTCACCCTTCTCTCTTATTCAATCTACTCGAAAAGCTATGGGAAGGGAGGAATCTTGCCACTTCCTTCAAGATGAAACAAGAAAAAGAATTCATTAAGTGAGCTAGGGAGATCTTTAGGTAGGTTTAGCAATATCTCTATTTTGTAGAAAAGCTTTGAAATTTATAACATTTATTTAGGATTTTGTTCCTAAAACTTTGATGAAATTTACAATATTTGCTACTTTGATGATTGGCCATGGATGTTTCTATATCATGTTACATGTTGATCTTGCATGTGATGTATGTATAAATACTTAGGTTGGTGTGGAAGGTTCTGCATAGGTATGGCTATGGGTGGCAAAATTTTAGGGTTTTGTGCTGTTGTTATGTATATTTAAATATGGTGAAAAATTAATGGAATATGTTAAATTAAGTGTAAGGAATCTAATTAAAATTTTGAAATGAGTAATCTTATCGTTAGATGTAAATTAGGAATAAAATATAAAAGGAGAGAATAAAATGATGAATTAGAACCTTAAGAAGGGTTTGGTTTGAAAACTGGAATTCAGAGTAACTAGGGAAGCTTCTACTTTTGGAATTCTGGGAAGAATCGTTTGGGAATTAGAAGAAATGGTTAACATAAAAAATGTAGATATATGTCTCATAGACTTTTTAAAACTAAAATTGCTCAATTTAGATTCCATATGAGGGAGATATGGTCATATTAGTAAGAAGTAGTCAGAAACTAGCTAACCAGGAGAGAATCTGTCAAGTATGCTTCTTTGTTTGACTTTTTGGGCACATTCTGTAGGGAATTAGAGGAAATTTTTAGCATAATAAATATAGATATATGTCTCACAGATCTATAGGATTTAAAATCACTTAAGTTGTAGTCTATATGAGGGAGTTATGGCTAATTAATGAGTAGAGGTTAGAATCAGTCTAGAATCTAGGGTGGTAAATATAAGTTTTTTTATTTTTTATTTTTTGGAAATAATTCATACAGAATCTAAAGAAATGATAAACAAGAAAGTTGTAGATAAGTGTCTTAGTTTTTCAGAGGCTTTAGAATCACTTCAATTGGAGTTTATATGAGGGAGATATAGCTAAATAAATGAGGAAAGGTCACAGAACCCGGCCAGGCCGTGTTCTGGGTTGCTTCAGCACCGGTAGGCCGTGTTCAGGGCTATTTTTTAGTATGTTCAAAGTATTTTTCAAGTATGACGGTGTCCTGAAACATGGCCAGGCCATGTTGGGAGCAGGTAAAGCTTATTTTCAACATTTTTCTATCTTAAATGAACCTCATTAACTATAGGGTAATAATATAAACCTAATTAGAGAAGAATGCCCTATAAAATTTGTGAGAGCATGTGTTGAAAATGATATAAGTAGGAAAAAAGTAACTAGATGCCAAGCATAAAGAAAATGAAAAGATGAAAATAATATTTAAGGAAGAAGAATCTTATAAATGAAATAATAAATGACTAGGGTATGCCCTAGCCATTGTTAATGCATGAACTCCTTACCATTTTAAGTGTGAAATTTTGACATGGAAATATTTTATAAAGTGATATTCGAAAATGGTTATGATCATGGCATGATTGCATTTTACCAATAATTTTTGGTAATGATTATGCTTTGATGATAAATTATGGCATGTGAGTATAATGAATATACTTATTATTGAGATTATACTTTTGGCTATTAACGTGAAAAGAAAAGAGACGAGCAGGTCACATGGTGGTTCATGTGGTGCACCAGTAGGGGACGCCTTACTCACAGTTATGACTATGATAATGAGAAAAGAAAGAGAAAGTGTGCAATGTCGGACGGAGTGAAAAAAGCCCATATCGGAGAGTAGAAAGTACTTACCCTGATCGGGGTAGCTTGATATGAAAATAAGTTAATAGTCATCATATGATATTCTGAAAATAGTTATTCATGCTATACATGTCATTACTGTACGATTTTCATGTGCATAGATAAAGGGCATTCATGTGACCTAAGGTATTTGCTGTAGTTTATACATATGAACATGACATGATGAGCTATATTGATGATAATTATGATTTATTGTTGAACCTACTGAGATTTAATTCTAACTATATTTCTATATCATGTTCAGAAGACTAAATATGTATATATTCTCTATGAATGACTTTTAGCGTACGTTGGGTCGAGTTGGCTAAGATCCCAGTGAAGGTGCAACCACCCACACCCGTATCCCCAAAACTGATCAATATGGATGATAATGTGTAAACATCTACATGTTTGATTTTTGTACAGACGTTTTTAATTAATGATGTGTATGTGAACCTAGAATTATATCAGTGTTATTGGTATACCATAAACCTTAATTATGCTTGGTTAATTTAATTGAATGTTATTATGAGTTAAATAGTTAGAAGTAAATAGGTAATAACTTCATGGGATTTTACAAATATATATATATATATATATATATATATATATATATATATATATATATATATATATATATATATATATCTGTGTGTATGTGTGTGTGTGTATATATATGTAAAAAAATGGAGTTGTTACATTTAACATTATAATTACTAAATTTTATAATTTTTACTTCAAATTCCATTGCTAGTGTGCCACTGTGAGTATCTATTTTGACTTTGGATGTCTCTAAAAAATGTCTCCCTAACAAAATTAGAGTGGTTTAAGCACCATTCACCATACCAAGCATATAAAAGTCACAAGGGAAAATTAAATCATTTACTTCCACTAAAACATCCTCAATTATGCCCTCAGAATGGGTGTTAGATTTGTTAGCCCATTGAATTATCACATCAGTTTCTTTTAAAGGTCCAAGTGCTAAAGATGCATAAATAGAGTATGACATGACATTAATAGATACTCCTAGATCTAGCATAACTTTCTCAAACTTAGTGTTACCTATAGTGCAAAGGATAGAAAATATACTTGAGTCCTTGCACTTTTCAAGGAGTTTTCTTTGAATAATAGCATAAACATGATCCCCCACTTTACTTTTTCACACCTTTTAAATTTTTACTTACTTTTTTGGGTGCATAGTTCCCTTATGAACTTGGCATAATAGGGCATTTGTTTGATAGCATTTGAAAGATGAAGATTTACCTCACACTTTCTAAATGTCCCATATATGTCAGAATTATTTTCTATTTTTCTATTTTCCTTGAGAGCTTCAGGGAAAGGGGGTACTAGTTCATGTTTAAAGAGAGGCGGGGACTTACCTTTTAGATGCTCACCTTCCATGGTTACATCATTTTTTCTTCCTCTTGCTCTAATGGTGCATGTACCTTTTTGTCTGGTATTGTAACTTTCTTACTACTCCCCAATATGATGGCGTTGACATTTTCACTTAGATTAACCATCGTTTGAGAATGTAACTTACCTAAATTCTAGGCCTTTAGCCAGCTAACTATAGTTACCATTTGACCTATTTAGTTCTCCAGATGCTTAATACTAGCTTGTATCTTTGTTGAAATTGCCTTGAGTCCTGTTGCATTTGTACAGTAGAGTTAGCAAGGGATTTAATCATCTATTCTAAAGACATACCTGAATTAGAGTCCTAGGTTATAGGCAGTCTAGGAAAATAAGGCTGCTAGTTATGCTAAAAATTTGTGGGATTTTGACATGCAGGCTTACTTTGTGCATTTCCATATATTAAATTAGCATGATCTCCATCTAGCATTATAGGTATTGGAATAGGGATTATACCTTCTTGGTTGTCCAAAAAAAAATCACTTGTTGCGTTGGCTTACTCTATGGATTCTTCTTGCAATGTTAGGCATATATTAGTTGGATGGTCCATTATTGAGCAAATACCACATTCTTTAGCTAGTTGGATTGCTTATGTAACAAATTGATGCATAAGAGAGGTAATTTTAGTCATCTTATGTTCAAGGGAAGGAGTACTTACCTCATAGGTATGCTTGACTCAGTGGTCATGCCTAATGCCAAACTTTTGAGAGTTAGTAGCCATATTTTATATTAGAATTTTGGCTACTTCAAGAGTTTTGTCTACTAATACACCTCAACTAATTGCATCTATCATACTCATGTCACATTGTAAAAGATCTTCATAGGAATATTTAATTAGTATATGCTCATTAATTTCATGATGTGGACAACTTGCACAAAGCTTTTTAAATCTTTCCCAGTATTCATAAAGGGATTTTCTATGTTGTTGCCTAATGCTGCATATTTATTTTCTTATATTTGCGACTCTAGATATAAGAAAATATCTTTCTAAAAACAATATTTCTTATCATTCCAAGTAGTGATGATTCTAAATAGTAAATAATATAGCCAATCTTTGGCTAAATCTCTTAAAAAGAAAGGAAAGTGTAACGCTCCCAATTTACAGACATGTGAAACAAACATTTTTTTTTCGCAATCAGATATTTTCCATAACATGCATAACACTATTATTTTTTATGAAAATAGATACATATAGGTTCTCTCATGTATATACATTATACAGACCAAGTTATAAATGTCAAAGTAACAACAGAAGCAAGGATCCTGCATGTGGCATTCAGAGCACACTCTAAAATACACACACAATATAATTCAAAACTGTGGGCCTTGAAAACAATGTAGACTCACCCAGAGAATATGTCATATAACTAATCACCTATCTACAGTATCAGACTCTGTATTCTTATATAAAAAATGTGAAAATATCGTGTAGTGAGTTTGACAACTCAGTGAGCAGATAATACCTCCAATGATCTCTTAGGTCAGCATATGGATGTACTCATGTTTTAAAATTTTTCACATAGAAAATATAGTTCAGAAGTACATCCATATGGAATCGGTATTTCAAATATTCTCAAATAAAAAGATATTCATATATCTAAAACCATATTCAGCACGGTATGATCATTAAACAAATGTTGTTATGCTCAGCTGTATAAACTATAGTAAAATATTAAGTTTTTTAGATAAAGTTATAACTTTTAATACGCCTGCCTCACTTAGCGATCTAGCACACTCAATTTAAAATAACTTTCCTCACTCGGCGATCTAGTCAACCCAAACACTCAATTCACTTATTTGCTATATGCATAGTGACCAATCGATTACAGTCACAATAGTGATTAGGGAATGTGAGTTCATCACCCATTTACCTCCTTACATTATCACTGTTATCCGGTTGGAGCGGCCCTCCCTCGCCTCACTCAGGCTAATAGGGCATCCCCTATTCGGTACTATCACAAGCCATACAACCAGTCGATATTCATCCATACATATAAATACATATATATATATATATATATATATATATATATATATATATATATATATATATATATATATAAATGCATATTCATCAAATGCAATGTATAATTATCAAACAACTCGCCATGAGCTTTACGCTTGCCATTCAATCATAATCAGCAACTATATAGTTTTACAAATCAATGCTTCATGCACATAATATTCACTTTGCCAAATAATGATAAATACATTTAGAACCACATACTCAATGAGTTTCAAAATCTATTTGCAAAACCATACTCTTCTTGAACTATGTGTTAGTTCGTAAGCAAAACATATATTTTAACACATTTCAGAAACTTATGATAGCATAAATAATTTGTAAACATAACCAATTATACATTTTAAGTTCAAGAAGAGCATGAGACAAGTCATAGAAATAATTATCTACTCACAGGTCAGGGCTCTAAGTTGGACAGCCCCAAATGTAATTTTCCAAGCCAAATCTGATCAAATGGATCTCAAAAAGAGTCTGGAGGGTCCAAAAACCTAAGAAATGACTCTGGAAGCTTGGTCACTGTTCACGACCAGAAAATGTTGTTCACGCAGGGGCAAAATCACTATTCACGAAGAACAAAAAGTTGTTAGATGACTGAAAAATTTCATTTCCTAAGGTTTATCTAGCTCTTGAATCTATCTACGGTGTTAGATTTCCAATTTGAAATCTCTAAGTAGAAGTTTCTGAACTTACCTTATTCTAAAATTTTCTACTTCCTATCTGCGACATTTCTACAGCTGATTTGAAAAATTATTCAATCAAAATCGTAGTATACTCCATATCGAATCCAGTGGTATCCTTAGTTTTGAGATCAAAGTCCTGTAGACACTCCAGATCTAGAGGAAAAACTTAGAGGTTACTATTTATACTATTCACACTATTCATGGAAATTTCACAGAAAACTCACGCTGCCTCTCGGTTCGTCTCCCCCTCCCTGATTTCTTTATTATTATTATTATTATTATTATTATTATTATTATTTAATAATTAAATATTTAAGATTATTTTTACTTTATTTTATTTTTTATATATTCATATAAATACTGTTTTTCATCCTAAATTATCTAAAAAATTTCTAAAAATTTATATTATTGCAAAACTTTAGTTAAACTCCTAAATCATGATTTTTCATGATAAAAATTCTAATAAAAAATCACAAAATAAATATCTTTATGCATAATAAAAGAAAGAATATTTCTAAAAATAAAACAAAAATTTATTAGAGGTAAATATAATTATTTTAGGCACAACAAAAATCATTTTATTTAAAAATGTATTTGTTTAAAGAAAAACATTATTATTTTAAAAAAAATTACGGGATATTACAAAAAGGCTCTGAGTTTAATTTGTTCTTCAGTTACTCTAAGGGGCTTCATGTTTATACACACCACGTGGAATTTCTTTAAATGCTTGTGTGGATCCTCACGTGTAAGACCATGAAAAATAGGTAAGAGATGTATCAATACATATTTCAATTCAAAATTGACATTTTTATTAAGATTAGAGAAAGTAATGCATAAGGGTTGTTGATGTAAATCTGTAGCTATAATCCTTCAAAGTAAGGTTTCTAGCTATGACTACTTCCCCCTTCTCCTAATCAATATCTTCTTAAACTTCTCTTTTGTGCATGTATACAAATTTTCCAATTTCTTAATTGTACTACATTTCTTAAGAGTTAGTAGAACAAGTAACATGCATAAATAAAATTCACAGTGGGCAATTAATACCTTACCCCAGAACTAGCTGTAGTAGTGGTAATAAGAGTCGATTCCATAAAAACTAGTATTACCTTTTGTGGATATGAAAAAAGGGGATTTGGAAAGCTATAAATAAACTATTAGATCTAGAAAGAAACAATCGCAATAAACTAGATGTGAGAGTCAATCAATGATGAAAGAATTGATCTTGGTTGATATCCACCATCAATAATTGCATTGATAATCGATAATATAATCAATTCTATATTGAATATTAACAATTTGGATGTTATGCTTATTTCTCCTTAGATTTAATTAATTGATAGCGATCAATTCAACAAACCCTGATTAATAAGTAACCTTTACCAATTGGTAAAATTGAACATATTAATTGTATAAAGAACTAAAGAAATTGATAAAGCTAAATAACACAGACACATCAGTTGCATTTAATTTAGTCAATTATTAATCATAGAATAACATTTCATAACTAAATAATAATTAATCGTATTTGCCTCTTAGATCAAAGGGATCAAAACTTTGTTGATGTATGATTTAGTAGTTGATTGAAACAATTAAACCACTAGTGTGCACCCTAGCTATCAATCAAAACAATCATGAAAAGAAAAATAGATAAATAATCAATACTTAAATAAAATTGAATAATAAAACTTTAATCAAATCTCACAACGTAGAGAATCCTTAAGGTTTCAATTTTTCTCAACCAACAAAGGAGAATTAGCCACGCAAGGCTGTAAGAAAACTGAAGAAAAGATGAGAGAAGAAGAAAGAATAATTTTTATATGGAAGGTCTCTCTTTGATGTTTTCATGACCTCTTATTTATCCCTTTTCTTCAACCCTTGTGGCTTAGGATTTCTTTAGGTTGTGTTATAGGTCATCGGGTTGCATTTCAGACCTGTTTTAGGGTGATTTCAAGACTTTTAGCGACAAAATCAACTTCTCGTAGCAGTGAGCACCGCGACGCTTGACTTCTTTGCGCAGCACCATAATGCTCTGATTTTTCCAAAATATGTCGAAGTTGTCAACATAAAAGTTGTAGATATGTGTCTTAACTTTCCATAATCCCTAAAATCACCTTAATTGCTGCTCAAATGAGAGAGTTATACCCCAAATAGTGATGAAATTTCAAGATTAACTATAATTAAAAAAAATTCATGATTTTTTCCTTTTTTCGTCCTTTTTTCCTCTTCCTTTGATCCTACAACTCAAAACAAAACTAAGGTATTCATATTTTTCCTAAATAAAAAAAAGTAATTTTAAAGTTATTAAAATTATTCTTAATTATGCACACATCACGAGGCCTCCCTTGCGACCACTCTAAAGACCTTCTAGCAAGTTACGTTCCTCCTTCAAGGCATCTACATGGCCTTGATGAAGCAAGAGAGCTCTAATCTTTACCCTCCACAATCCAAAGTCATTTTTTCCATTGAACTTCTCTATGTTAAACTTCATTGTTTCCATAACTTTGATATTAGTTGTTGAACCCAAAAATCAATGCAAGAAACAACTTATACACACAAGAAGAAACACACATAAGCAAAATTACAAGTAACAGAAACACACAACCTGATGGTAAAAGGAAAAATTGTGTGTTTAATGGTTATATTTTATCCCCTAATTTATAGTGAACTTATGATTAGTTTCTTTCTTTTTTTCTATTCTATTTTGCTTGCTCTAGATACTATTTTGGTTTATTTTATGTTTGTAGGTGAGTAAAAGAGACCAAGAATCAAAGGGAAATATTCATGTGAAAAGATATATGGACTTGGAACAAGCTGAGAAGGTGTAACAACTACATTTATGTAAATGTAAAAAAAAATTTTACTTTTTTTATATTTGTAAAATTTCATGAAGTTATTACTGCTTTAATTCTAACCACTTAACTCATAATAATAATCACTTTAACCAAGCATAATTGTTATTAACAGTGATACAATACTCAGTTTCCATACACACCATTATTTTACAAACATTTTACAAAGATACATATTAGCTTTAATCATCTACGTCGACTACCTCCGGGGACACTGGTGCGGGTGGCGGCACCTCCACCGAAATCTCAATCACATCTACTACAGATATATCTGATATAACTGGTAGTTGCCTAAGGTAGGGCACCTCGATCAAACGTACGAAAACAATAAGTGTCATGGAGAAAATCTGCCTAATTATTCTTCTGAACATGATATGGAAATATAGTGAGAATTAAATCCTAGTAAGTTTAACAATAAATCATAATTTACCATCAATATAGTTCATCATGTCATGTCCATCTGTATAAACTACAAAAAATATCTTTAGGTCACATGAATGCACTTTATCCATGCACATGAAAATTGTACAATTATGACATGTATGGCATAAATACTATTTTTCAGGATATCATATGATGATTATCAATTTATTCTCATATCAAGCTACCCCAGTCAGGGTGAGTATTTTCTACTCTCCGGTACGGGCTTTTCTCGCTCCGTCCGACATGGCTTACTTTCTCTTTCTTTTCTTATTAACATGATCATAATCACAACCGTTGGTAAGGCATCTCCTACTGGTGCACCACACGGACTGCCATGTGACCGTGCTTGTCTCTTTACTTTTCACATTAATAGCCAAAGATATGATTTCAATAACAAATATGTTCATTATATTCTCATGCCATAATTTATCAAATCATAATCATTCCCAAAACTCATTGGTAAAAATGCAATTATGCCATGAACATAACCATTTTCGAATTTCACTTTATAAAATATTTCCATGTCAAAATTACACACTTAAGGTGGTAGTAAGTTCATGCAATGGCAATAGCTAGGGCACACACTAGTTATTTATTATTTTCATTTATAAAATTCTTCTTCGTTCTTAAATATTATTTTCATCTCTTCATTTTCTTTATGCTTGGCCTTTAGTCATTTTCTTCTTATTTATATCATTTCCAACACATGTTCTTACAAATTTATAGTGCATTTTTCTCCAATTTGATTTCTATTATTACCCTATAGTTAAATAGGTTCATTTAGGGTAGAAAATTGTTGAAAATAGGCTTCACCAGCTTCCAACACGGTCTGGCCATGTTCTAAGACATGGCCATGCTTTAAAAATACTTCAAATATACTCAAAACCAGCCCTGAACACGGCTACCCCGTGCTTGAAGCACCCAGAACACGGCCTGGCCGTGTTCTGTGATCTTTGCTCACTAATAAAAGCATAACTCCCTCCTTTTAACTCCGATTGAGGTGAACTTGGTGTCTATGGAAAGCTAAAACAATTATCTAAAACTAATATGTTAATCCTATCAGTGAAATAGTAATAAATCTTGGTGTTATTACTCCGTTACATTCAATATTATTTCTTCTCGGGTAGGTTCTAACCTTTACTTACTAATCTGACTATATCTCCCACATTTAAAATCCAAATTGATTGATTTCAGTTGATAAATATCTGCGAGACATATATTTATAATTGTGATGTTTACAAGTTATTTTAATTCCCTATAGAATATTACCAAAAAGTCAAAAAAAGAAGATTTCCAAATAAATTCTTCCCTAATTAACCATTTTCTAACCTCTGCTTACTAATCGGCTCATATCTATCTCATGTGGACTCTAAATTGAGTAATTCCAATGGATAAATATCTGTGACACATATATCTACATTTTTTATGTTAACCATTTATTTTAATTCCGTACCGATTCTTCCCAGAATTTTAAAAACAAAAGCTTAAAGTTTTACCACCCATAGCCATACCTATGCAGAACTATCTAAACCATCCTAAGTATTCAAACATACATCACATGCAAGATCAATATGTAACATGATAAAGCAACATCCATGACCAATCATCAAAGTTCTAAGATCAAATTCCCATATAGATGTTACAAATTTCAAAGCTTTTCTTCGAAAAGAAATATTGTTAAACTTATTTAAGAATCTCCCTAGCTCACTTAGTGAATTGGGTTTCTTGTTTCCTCTTGAAAGAAGTAGCAAGATTCCTCCCTTCCCTTAGCTTTTCTAGCAGATTAGGTAAGAGAAGGAGGGTGAGTTTTTAAACCTTAAGGATGAAGAAGAAAAATAGATTCAAGTGGAGATTAAGGTAACTTACCTTGAGTACTTAGCCTTCTAAACTTCTCCTTCTTCTTCCTTCCTTTCTTCTCCTCTCTTTCTCTCCTTTCCTCACTCTACCTTGCTTCTATTTCTATTTCTTCCTCACTTGGACGAAATTAAAATGTTGTAGGGGTGGGTTTTACTTAAATAGACCACCAAATAATACACCTTTCATGATCATGGGTCTACCTTATCACAATTAGGATAGACTTTGTTGAATTTTTGGAAAACAAACAACTTATGTTCTTGTCTTCCTCTTCCTTAGTCAAGATATGCATAGGAAAAGAAGATTTATATTTTGAAAATTATGATGATATGTTCTTAAGATAAGGGACAAGGTCCCTTTGATTTAGGGATTCATTTCCATTTCCTTTTGTCTTAAACAAGTATGATAGGTTTGCCTTTTTAGGTGGCAAATTTCTAGCCCTTGAATCTCCATTATTTGGTTGATATTATTTGTGTGGGATAGGAATGTTTTGTCCTAATGCCATGTATTATCATACCACTTGCTAAAATTATGAGTGTAGGATATAGATGTTTTTGTCCTAAAGCCTTGTATTATCATGCCACTTGCGAAAATTATGAATGTAGAATCACACCACTTGCTAAATTTTTGTCTTAATGCCATGTAACCTAATCTTTATTATTATTACATTATTATATCATCACCTAATTTATTTTATTTTATTTTTACTCTTGGATTTGGGCTTATTCCTACCCATTATGGGCTTATTCCTATCCATTTTCTTTGCTTTGGATAAAATTCTACCTTTCTTGGAGGGCTTAGTCACATTTTCATAATTTTTGGGCTATCGGTCCAATTACTATATCCTAGTCCAAGTCTATGTTTTATTTCTTGCTTAGGTTATCCAATGGGTTTGCTAAAAACTTATGTGAAGTGGAAAAACTCTATATGAAGTGTCCATAGGTAAAATCCCAATGTATGGGTAAAGATTTTAAACTTAGTAACTCTAGTTCTTGAATTAGGAAAAATTACCCTAATCCAATGTTCTTGAAATTTTAAGACCTTTACTTGTTTCTAAAAATTTATATTCCTTATCCAAGAATTTTGCATCTCTTTAGTATGTTATTTCTAATTTTTTTTTCCTATTAGGTTTTCCCTCTTTATTTGTTCTCTTAATGTTAGAAACATTTTCTATACATATACATAAGGTGAAGAATTTCTAAGGATTATATTTCTTTAGATATCTAAAATATTGTCTAATAAAGTTTATTTCCTTAATTAAATATTTATGTACTTTTATCAATAAAAGAAACGAAATTAGGGATGTTACATTTCTCTCCCCCTAAAAGAAATTTTGTCCTCAAAATTTCAGAAATTACCTAATAAGAACAATTGCGGATATTTCTTTCTCATGACTTCTTCCAGCTCCCAAGTTGCTTCTTTCGGAATCAAACCTTCCCATAACACCTTAACAAGGGGAATGGTTTTATTTTTTAATTGCTTCATGTCAGTGTCCAATATGGATGCGGGTACTAGCTGGTATGTCATGTTCTCCTTTATTTGGATTGGTTCATCCTGTATTACATGTGATGAATCTGGAAGATACTTCCGCAACAGTGATACATGGAAAACATTATGGAGGTTGGACAAATTAGGTGGGAGAGCAACTTGATATGCTGATGTCCCTACTTTCTTCAAAATTTGGTAGGGTCCCAAAAATCGCGGACTTAGCTTTCTTGTTCTGAGAGACCTACCAACTCCAGTAGTCGGGAAAAGTTTCAGAAATACATGGTCTCCTTCCTCAAACTCTAGAGGTCTATGTCTCTTATCGTAGTAACTCTTTTGCCGACTCTGAGCTGTAAGTATTTTGTCTCGTATCATCCTGATTTGTTCAGTGGTTTGTTGAAATAAATCAGGACCCAACAAGTTCTTTTCTCCTACCTCAAACCAACATAGTGGAGATCGGCACTTTCTACCGTATAAAGCTTCATAGGGGGCCATCTTAATACTAAAGTGATAGCTATTATTATAAGCAAACTCTACAAAAGGTAGGTACTTATCTCATCCTTTACCTTACTCTATCACACAGGCCCTCAACATATCTTTTAGGACTTGAATGGTTCATTCTGTCTGCCCATCAGTCTGAGGATGGTAGGCAGTACTGAACCGCAACTAAGTACCAAAAGCTTCCTGCAATGCCTTCCAAAACCTCGATGTGAACCTCGAATCTCTATCAGAAACGCTATTTAAGGGAATTCCATGCAGTCTAACTATTTCCTAGACGTACAATTGGGCTAATTTATCCAATGAATAGTTATGGGCAAAAAGTGAGCAAATTTGGTTAATCTGTCAATTATTACCCAGATAGAGTCATGTCCCACTAAAGTCTTAGGTAATCCCATAACAAAGTCCATTGAGATACTGTCCCATTTCCATTTAGGGATCTTAAGAGGTTGTAAAAATCTCGCTGGCTTTTGATGCTCCACCTTCACCTTTTGACAAATGAGACATTTCGCCACAAACTCGGCAATGTCCTTTTTCATCCCTGGCCACCAATACATCCTTTTTAAATCCTGGTACATTTTAGTGCATCCAGGATGGACTGTGTATTTACTCTGATGCGCTTCCTGCGGCATCTTAGTCCTCAATTCTCGTTCTTAAGGGACACAAATCCTTCCCTAATACATGATTGCTCCATCTTCCATGATAAAAAATTACCTTGGTCTTTATGATCCTGTATGTATTGATCATGAGTTTGAGCATCTTTGATCTGGACTCTAAAGTCACACCCTATACTTAAACCATTAATGACTAGATTCTTTGGAGTAAGAGTAGTGGCTAGCTTCAAATTTCGAAACTCCTTTAGCATCTGCATCTCATACACCATCATCTGACCCATGTGCAGAGATTTTCGACTCAAGGCATCTGCTACAACATTCACCTTTCCGAGATGATACTTTATCTCAAACTTGTAGTCATTGAGGAATTCTACCCATCTTTGTTGCCTCATATTTAACTCCTTCTGATCAAAGAGGTATTTAAGACTCTTATGATCACAATATACTTTAAAGGTTGCCCCATACAAATAGTGTCGCCAAATCTTTAAGGCAAACACCACTGCCGCCAATTCAAGATCATGGGTTGGATAGTTTCCTTCGTGGGGTCTCAGTTGCTTAGAGGCGTAAGCAACTACTCTCTTATCTTGTATCAGCACACATCCTAGCCCTTTCTTTGAAGCATCACTATACACTTCAAAAAGTCCTATGGGGTCTGGAATAATTAAAACAGGAAGAGTGGTCAGTCTTGTCTTCAGCTCCTGAAAACTAGCTTCACATTGAATAGTCCATTTGAAAGGACTTCCCTTCCTGGTCAATTTAGTCAATGGCAAGGCTATAAAGAGAGAATTTTTGTATAAACCTCCTGTAGTATCCTGTCAAACCCAGGAAACTTCTGACTTCCGTAACCGTCTTTGGTCTCTCCCACTTAATCAATGCTTCCGTCTTGCTAGGATCTATGGCTACCCCTCTATTAGAGATGACATGTCCGAGAAACTTCACCTCTGACAGCCAAAATTCACACTTCTCCAATTTGGCATATAACTTTTTCTCTTTCAGCACTTGTAGCACTATTCAGAGATGTTGTTCATGTTCTTTCTCACTCTTAGAATATGTCAAGATGTCATCAATGAACACTACAACAAATTGATCTAGGTAGGGTCGAAAAATGCAATTCATGTAATCCATGAAAATTGCAGGTGCATTCGTCAACCCGAAGGGCATTACGAGAAACTCATAGTGCCCATACCTAGTCCTGAAGGCAGTTTTTGGTACGTCCTCCTCCTTGATCCTAATCTGATGATATCCTGACCTCAAGTCAATTTTAGAAAAGATGGAGGCTCCCTTTAATTGATCCAATAAGTCATCTATCCTAGGGAGAGGGTATTTGTTTTTCATAGTCACCTTATTCAGCTGTCTGTAATCTATGCATAGTCTCAAGCTCCCGTCTTTCTTCTTAACAAACAATACAGGAGCTCCCCAAGGTGATACACTCGGTCAAATGAATTGCTTGTCTAATAGTTCCTCCAACTATATCTTGAGTTCCTGTAGTTCCTTCGAGGCCATTCGATATGGTGCAATAGAGATAGGCCCTGTCCCAGGTAGGAGATCAATAGAGAACTCTATCTCTCTCTTGGGAGGTAAGCCTGAAATATCTGATGAAAATACTTCAAGAAACTCGTTGGCTATTGGGATTTTATCAAGCTTCGATTCGACTTCTAGGTTTGATAAATACAAGAGAATGTATCCAAGTACTCCATTCTTCAACTCCCTATTAACTTGATTAGCATTTAGCATCAATAACTGGACTTCCTCTTTCAGAGTAGAAGGTAGAAATTCAACGGTCTTGTTACAACAATTCCGCAAAACTCGATTTCTAGACATCCAGTCTAACCCTAGAATGACCTCAATACCTCTTAAAGGTAAACAGACAAGGTCTACAGAAAAAGTTTTCTCCTGGATGGTGACTTGACAGTCCTTACATACAGAGGAAGTTAATACCCTTTCCCCTATAGGGGTTACTACGGATAGCTCATAGGGAGTTTCAGAAATAGGAAACTGAAACTTCCTAATACATTCTTCCGATATAAATGAATGACTAGCACCAGAGTCAAATAACACCATAAGAGCAAATCCCTAGATATAGCATGTACCTTGAATCATTTCAGAAGATTGAGTTGCCTCTTGGCCACTCAGGGTGAAAACCCTTCCTTTCACCTGAGGCCTCTGTTCTGGCTGCTTCCCCACATTCTGTGGGCAGTTTCTCGCAAAATGTCCCTTCTGTCTGCAATTAAAGCAGACATCTTGTCCCATGTAGCATGGCCAGTTACCATGCATGCGTCCACACTTAGCGCACTTGACTGGGACGAGGTCTTGTTGAAAAGGTCTAGGACCCGCAGTCAATGGCCTCTTACCAGCTCCATATCCACTTCTTCTCATGTTCTTTCTAGGGTTGGGAAAATTTTTCTTCCTCTTCCATAGGTTTCGCTTTTGCTTCTCGTCCTCCACTGCCCTTAAACTCTTTTCCAGGAGTCTGCATTTATTTATCAGAGGTACAAACTCCCTGATCTCCATAGCTATAACAGCATTCTTTATCTCTGAGTTTAGTCCCGCTTCAAACTTAACCGCCTTCCATGCTTCATCTGGATTATATCGCAGATAAGAGGAGAACTTAGACGCTCCTCGAACCTTGCGATATACTAGTCCACGATCATGCTGCCTTGTCTGAGTTGGAGAAATTCGATCTCTTTCTCTGCCCGTACAGTACTTGGAAAGTACTTTTCAAAAAAAATGTCCTTGAACACTTGCCAAGTGATCTGTCTTCCCTGATGAGCTATAGGTTCTCTAGCTCCACGCCACCAGTATTCTGCTTCATCCTTTAACATATATGCAGCAAAAATAACTTGCTGCTCTTCAGTATAGCCCATCACTTCAAAGATTTTCTCTAATTCCCTTATCCACCTTTCGGCTACCGTTGGGTCATAGCCACCTTGGAAACAAGGTGGTCTAGTCCTCAGCAACTCGGATATGCCATTATCTTTTCCAGCCATCCAGTTGTTAGTACCATTCTCACCATTTGGGATATTAGCATTCTGGAGATATTGTAAAATTTTGTTGGTGGTCATGACTTAGTCTCGAATTGCCGTGGCCAGGTTGTGCAGGGTTTCCTCTGCATTGGTTGCTAGATTCCTCCTTGGTGGTGCCATTTCCTACTGTGGAAAAAACAAAGTTATGCTGCTATTGAGGTGATCAAGCCCAATAGTTAGTTCAAAAATGTTTAATAGCAGTCATAACATCACCTCGGCATATAGATAGGAAACACTAGTAATTTCTTATCTATATGAATCACTGATCCCCTACACAGCACAACCAAAACATACTCAAGACACTATAAGATCGATTCAGATAACCATCCACCCACTGGCCATCTAGGATCGACCTGCTCTGATACCAATTATGTAACAACTCCATTTATGTAAATGTAAAAAAAAAGTTTAGTTTTTTTATATTTGTAAAATTCCATGAAGTTATTACTACTTTAATTCTAACCACTTAACACGTAATAATAATCACTTTAACCAAGCATAATTGTTATTAACAGTGATACAATACTAAGTTTCCATACACACCATTATTTTACAAACATTTTTACAAAGATACATATTAGCTTTAATCATCTACGTCGACTACTTCCGGGGACACTGGTGCGGGTGGCGGCACCTCCACCGAAATCTCAATCACATCTACTACAGATATATCTGATATAGCTGATAGTTTTCCAAGGTAGGACACCTCGATCCAACGTATGGAAACAATAAGTGTCATGGAGAAAATCTGCATAATTATTCTTCTGAACATGATATGAAAATATAGTAAAAATTAAATCCCAGTAGGTTCAACAATAAATCATAATTTACCATCAATATAGTTCATCATGTCATGTCCATCTGTATAAACTACAGAAAATATCTTTAGGTCACATGAATGCACTTTATCCATGCACATGAAAATTGTACAATTATGCCATGTATGGCATAAATACTATTTTTCAGGATATCATATGATGATTATCAATTTATTCTCATATCAAGCTACCCCGGTTAGGGTGAGTATTTTCTACTCTTCGGTACGGGCTTTTCTTGCTCCGTCCGACATGGCTTACTTTCTCTTTCTTTTCTTATTAACATGATCATAATCACAGCCGTTGGTAGGGCGTCCCGTACTGGTGCACCACACGGACCGCCATGTGACCGTGCTTGTCTCTTTACTTTTCACATTAATAGCCGAAAATATGATTTCAATAACAAATATGTTCATTATATTCTCATGCCATAATTTATCAAAGCATAATCATTCCTCATTGGTAAAAATGCAATTATGCCATGAACATAATCATTTTCGAATTTCACTTTATAAAATATTTCCATGTCAAAATTACAAACTTAAGGTGGTAGTAAGTTCATGCAATGGCAATAGCTAGGGCACACACTAGTTATTTATTATTTTCATTTATAAAATTCTTCTTCATTCTTAAATATTATTTTCATCTCTTCATTTTCTTTATGCTTGGCCTTTAGTCATTTTCTTCTTATTTATATCATTTCCAACACATGTTCTTACAAATTTATAGAGCATTTTTCTCCAATTTGATTTCTACTATTACCTTATAGTTAAAAAGGTTTATCTAGGGTAGAAAAATGTTGAAAATAGGCTTCACCAGCTTCCAACACGGTCTGGTCATGTTCCAGGACACGGCCATACTTTAAAAATACTTCAAATGTACTCAAAAACAGCCCTGAACACGGCTAATCCATGCTTGAAGCACCTAGAACACGGCTTGGCCGTGTTCTGTGACCTTTGCTCACTAATCAGAGCACAACTCCCTCATTTTAACTTCGATTGAGGTGATCTTCGTGTCTATGGAAAGCTAAGAAATTATCTAAAACTATTATGTTAATCATATGGGCGAAATAGTAAGAGAAGGAGGGTGAGTTTTTGAACCTCAAGGATAAAGAAGAAAAATGGATTCAAGTGGAGATTAAGGTAACTTACCTTGAGTACTTATCCTTCTAAACTTCTCCTTCTTCTTCCTTCCTTTCTTCTCCTCTCTTTCTCTCCTTTCCTCACTCTACCTTGCCTCTATTTCTCTCTCTTCCTCACTTGGACGAAATTAAAATGTTGTAGGGTTGGGTTTTGCTTAAATAGACCACCAAATAATACACCTTTCATGATCATGGGTCTACCTTATCACAATTAGGATAGACTTTGTTGAATTTTTGGAAAACAAACAACTTATGTTCTTGTCTTCCTCTTCCTTAGTCAAGATATGCATAGGAAAAGAAGATTTGTATTTTGAAAATTATGATGATATGTTCTTAAGATAAGGGACAAGGTCTCTTTGATTTAGGTATTCATTTCCATTTTCTTTTGTCTTAAACAAGTATGATAGGTTTGCCTTTTTAGGTGGCAAATTTCTAGCCCTTGAATCTCCATTATTTGGTTGATATTATTTGTGTGGGATAGGAATGTTTTGTCCTAATGCCATGTATTATCATACCACTTGCTAAAATTATGAGTGCAGAATATAGATGTTTTTATCCTAAAACTTTGTATTATCATGCCACTTGCGAAAATTATGAATGTAGAATCACACCACTTGCTAAATTTTTGTCTTAATGCCATGTAACCTAATCTTTATTATTATTACATTATTATATCATCACCTACTTTATTTTATTTTATTTTTCTTCTTGGATTTGAGCTTATTCCTACCCATTATGGGCTTATTCCTACCCATTTTCTTTGCTTTGGATAAAATTCTACCTTTCTTGGAGGGGTTGGTCACATTTTTATAATTTTTGGGCTATCGGTCCAATTACTATATCCTAGTCCAAGTCTATGTTTTATTTCTTTCTTAGGTTATCCAATGGGCTTGCTAGAGACTTATGTGAAGTGGAAAAACTCTATATGAAGTGTCCATAGGTAAAATCCCAATGTATGGGTAAAGATTTTAAACTTAGTAACTCTAGTTCTTGAATTATGAAAAATTACCCTAATCCAATATTCTTGAAATTTTAAGACCTTTACTTGTTTCTAAAAATTTATATTCCTTATCCAAGAATTTTGCATCTCTTTAGTATGTTATTTCTAATTTTTTTTTCCTATTAGGTTTTCCCTCTTTATTTGTTCTCTTAATGTTAGAAACATTTTTTATGCATATACATAAGGTGAAGAATTTCTAAGGATTATATTTCTTTAGATATCTAAAATATTGTCTAATAAAGTTTATTTCTTTAATTAAATATTTATGTACTTTTATCAATAAAAGAAACGAAATTAGGATTATTGTTTACTTTATGTTCTTAGAGTAGAAATAAGATTGATTCAAGCTTGTATCCCTAATTCATCTACTGTAACTAGGTTTTATCTTTCTAGCTTTACATCTATCTCTACTTCTACTCCTTTCTCATTGATTATATTGAACACTTATGAATGGTTTAATGAATATGATTATGATTTATCTTTCAATTATGTGTGAGTAGATTTTAATTTAGGGTTTCGGTAAACTCACTTATGGTATGATGATACTGCATTAATTGGAATTATGAAATCCTAATTGTGATTTCCTGTGGTTAATTAGGATTAACTATTATGCATTATACAAGTTGAAATGATGCCTAATCACTATTTTATCACATCTTAGGTTATTAACTGATGAACTGAAAGGTGAAAGTTAATGCCGGAACTTAATAGTTAAATAGGGATATCTTAATCACGAAAGTAGTTTAAGCCTCTCTAGAAATTGAATCAATTGGTAGGCACAAGAACCCTTATTAATTGAATCACATGGTAAGCATGGAACTTAGTGGACTTAGGTTAAATTAAGAACCATGAAAATAGATAATTGGATTAACCTATGTACGATTAGTAATGCTTGAAAGAGGTTATTAATTAATTAAGGCTAAACTATCCCCGATTACCTAGATAATTGCAATTAAAGGTACATATTGGTTGTTAAATATCATAAGTGCAGTAAACCCTAATCCTAGCCTTTTGGTAATTGAATTCCTTATTTTCTTAATTTTGATTTCTCTCTAACAAATTAAATTGATTCAAATAGCTTGTTTCGTAGAACTCTAATAATTAATCTTTGGTCTCTGTGGGATATGACCTGCACTCGCCGGACTAGCTACAGCTACGCCGTGCGCTTGCAGTTATTTAGTGAAACACACACAACACCTAATTTAGCTAATAAGAAATTAGAAAATAGATCAAAGAACACTAATCATTAGAGTGGTTTAGTCAATGTGATCTACATAAACTATAGTGTAACTCTTATTGATGACAGATAAAAATTACAAGTCCCTTAGTCCTAGATTACAGAAGCAACCTCGCTCTTTAGTGTTTTCCTTACACATAGAGAAAATTCCTAGCATTTCACTTTTTACACTGATTTCCATTTTACAAGTCTATCTCTTTTCTTCTCAACAATAATGCCTCACTTATCTCTTTTTTCAACCTCCCTAGACCTTATATACATATATGAGCTTAGCATTAATTACTAATAGAACGAAAACCGAGATTCACTCCCTAATACCTGGTTATGCTTGTTGTAGACAATTTGTTACAACTAGTAGTTAAATGACTTAACCACTTTTTTGGCTTAGTGCTTTGGTGATAGTTGTAATTTAGAGACCCATTCAACAAGCTTGGTGTTTAATCAGGTAGGGGCACATGAGGTTATATTTAATGAGTTATGTGAGGTGTAATTAGTTGTAAATGACTTGTATATAGGTGTAATTCAATAGTTAGGTAGCATAATCTATTATTGTAATAAGAGACTTGAGTGAATTAGAATTAAGAAAACGGCATTCAAGAGAGAAACACTTCTTAAGTGTCCTTGGAGAGTTGAGTTCTACTGAGCCTCTTGAGAGGTTGTAATCAATTGTGACATGTTGGAAAATGTGATGTTGCATTTAGGAATCTCACATTGAGATTATGAACCAGGGTAATTTTGGTGTTTTGTTGTTCTTCCCTATAGTAAGGCTAGACTCAAAGTATTGGTTTCTACACTCTTATCAATATCTTAAGATATTTGGGAAAATTTGTCTTTAGATTTTGTACTTGGATTATCGGACACTCGACAAGGTATGGATTCTATTGATACTATGGTTGATCAATTTTCCAAGATGGCCTATTTCATTCCGTATAGGAAAACTACATACTCCTCAAATGTCATTACAATGTTTTTCAAGGAAAATTTTAGAGTTCATGGAGTCCTTAAATCAATTATATTAAACAGTAATACTTGATTTCTCAGTCATGTTTTTGTTCCTTAGGAAGACATTTTATTCAATTTCGAAATTCAGTAGCACTGATCACTCAACGACTAATGGGGAAAAAAATTTTGATTAGAATCTTGAGAAATCTAATTCATAGCATCTATAGAGATAAGCCTAAATAATGTGATTTTGATCTATCCCAAGATGAGTTTTGTAAGATCTAATTTTTTTTATTTTTTACATTTAGCATGTTAAATACACCATATGTATAAACACAATATATATGTATATATATATTAAAAACCTCACACATGTAATAATTATACAATACAACATTACAGTACATAAATAAGAGTCCCTATACAACACTCCACCCTTGAAATACAAAGGGTGAAGAAGTGGTGCAAACATCGAGATCTCCATCAGTAACGCCATCCCCTATTGCATCTCATTTTTTTATCTTAACATAACATCACAATAATAGTGAGAACAAAAGTTTCCAGTAGACTTAACATAAACAAAATATAATGAGAAAAAAAGGAATTATGTTCAACTGTATAAGCTACAGAAAATATCAAGTTTCTGAGATAAAATCATAACTGTTGTTGATGCATAATAACATACAATATATGCACTGAAAATCCACTCTCTTTTTTTTACATAATGCTCAAGCATGTCATAACTCTCAATATACTCAATTCACTCATTTGCTATACGCATAGTGACCGATCAACTACAGTCATAATAGGTAATCAAGGAATGTGAGTTAATCACCCTTCTACCTCCTCACATTACCATTGTCACTTGATTAGAATGGCCCTCCCTTGGCTCACTCAAGCTAATAGGGTGTCTCATACTCGATAGCATCTCAAAATATACAACTCGTCGATATTCATCCATACATATAAATAAATATATATAAATGCATATTCATCAAATACAATGTATAATTATCAAGACCCTCGCTATGAGCTTTACACTTGCCTTCCAATCACATTCATAATATGACATGCATCATTTTCATGCCTAATGAGTAATAATCATTCATCACATACCAATATCCAATATGATTCATTTTGAATCAAATAAAGAAAAAGGTTGTTTTGTGATACAAAAATCATCATTTTAAAATCATTTTTCTTGGATATATGTTTCTTAAAAAATCTTCCAACAAACAAGACTATTTTCATATAGAAAACAATGAACAATATGATAATCCAGCACCGAACACGACCTATCCATGTTTTAGTACATGGCCATGCTTGAAAAATACTTCAAACGTACTTAAAAATAGCCCTAAACACGGCCAACCCATGTTGAAGCAACCCAAAACACGGCCTGGCTGTGTTATATGACCTTTCCTCACTTATCCAACTATATCTCTCCCATACAAACTCCGATTGAGGTTATTACAAATTCTTTGAAAATTTAAGACAATTATCTACAACTTTCATGTTTATCATTTCTTCATATTCCTTACTAATTATTCCCAGAAAATCAAAAACAAAAGCACTTATATTTACCATCTTGGATTCTAGAATGATTCATACCTCTGCTCATTAATCAACCATATATCCCTCATATGGGATCCAAATTAAGTGATTTTAGATCCTATAGATCCATGAGACAGATATCTACAATTCATATCCTTATCAATTCTTTAAAATCCTTGCCAAAGTTTCCCAAAATTCCAAACACAAAATCTTCCCAAGTTATTTCGAAATTCAGCTTAGTCTAACTTCTCTATTGTTTTTCTTTTATGTAATCCCATGCACCTATATACATGTCCAAATAACCAAAACAGAATTCTATATAAATATACATACCACATGTTACCCAAAATTACATCTAAACACATCTAAAAGTATATATATAATTTTGTACAAAATTCATGAGTAGATGTTAAGCCTACCTTAAACAAATCTTTAAACTTGCGTGCTTAATTACCACCAGATAAAAATCCTACACCCATAATGTGAATTACGATATTCCTTAAGAAAAAGATGATGAAATTAGAGATATGACCAAGAAACTTACCTTGATTTCCCTTTCCTCTTCCTTCTCCTTTTCCTTCCTCTTTCTCTTCTTCTTCTTCCTCTTTCTCTTCCTCCTCTTTCTTTTCTTCCTCTTTCTTTTCTTTCTCTTTCTTGCCGACACTTCCTCTCCCTCATAATTATCAAGATTCCTTCTTACCTACCTCCTCATATTTATAACTTTGTCATCCTCCATTATTTACAAAAATTCCATCCTAGAGTATTTACAAATCTGTCATTTCAAAGAATTTACATAAATGCCATCTCAAGGAATTTACAATAATACAATTTCAATGAAATTACATAAATGCCATTTTAGCCATCCTAAGATCTTGTTTGACTTGAGTAAAATTATAAAATAATATAATCCTCTCTTGAGATCTAAAACGCTTTCTCCTCCCTAGAGAAAATTTCAATTAGTAACATAAAGAAAAATCAAGGATGTTACAAGTTTGCCTCCAACAATGCTATGAGGAAATCCCCTTTCTCCACTGTCTCTGTGAAAAATTCTTGACGTGCTTTGGATTTGATTAAAATTCCTAGGTTAAGCATAGTAGCAACCCATATGGGTTAACAAGTTCAAGATATTCAAGCAGAAACTTGAAGAAACCACTGCTAAGTATTAGCTAGGCTATTGCTGATAAACACTACCAAATTCAAAATTTTAAAGGAGATGAAGTTATGGTGTTCTTACAAAAATACAAATTTCTAGTTGGTAGTTATGATAAGTCACAACTAAATAAGTACAGACCTTATCAAATTTTGAAAAAAAAAATAACAATGCCTATGTATATGGTGGAATCATCCAAGAATAAGAAAATTTCTAAAACTTTCATCATGGCTTATGTTTATTCTTATCACCCACGCGATGAGCCACTATGTATGAAAGATAAGGGTAACTCAAGGATGACTTCTTTTTTGATAGAGGGAGAAACTGATAAGGATAAAGTGTTTCAAATTAATGGAATTCAAAATTTTAAAACTTGAGATGTAGATATCTTGAAGATATTTGGACGAAGTTGAAAGTTTTAAGACTAGATTTAAAGACATCTAGAAGCATTCCCTACACACACAAAAAGGTTTTCAATGATGACTTTTCTGTGACAACCTAAAAAGTCATCATTGAAAAGCCTTTTCTGTGATAACCTAGAGGGGTCATCACTAAAAAGTACATTTTTAGTGACAATTTTTAAAGGTCATCATAGAAACTCACCCTTTTAGTCATGATCAGGATGTGGTTGTCACTGAAAGTTCATTGCTTTCAGCGGTGACCTTGAATGGTCGTCCCTAAAA
Organism: Gleditsia sinensis; assembly: GCA_037074535.1. Taxonomy (NCBI): domain Eukaryota; kingdom Viridiplantae; phylum Streptophyta; class Magnoliopsida; order Fabales; family Fabaceae; genus Gleditsia; species Gleditsia sinensis. The sequence continues at coordinate 50,334,340 of CM073466.1, forward strand.
GAGTGAAAGTATAACAACTCTATTTTTTTACATACATACACACATACATACACACATACATACATACATACATACATACATATATATATATATATATATATATATATATATATATATATTTGTAAAATCTCATGAAGTCATTACCTCTTTACTTTTAACTTTTTAACTCATAATAACATTCAATTAAATTAACCAAGCATAATTAAGATTTATGGTATACCAATCATACTGATACAATTCGAGGTTCACATACACATTATTAATTAAAAACTTCAATACAAAAATCAAACAAATATATATCCACATCTTATTTATCCATATTGACCAATTCTGGAGATACGGGTGTGGGTGATTGCACCTTGACCAAGATCTTAGTCAACTCGACCCAATGTACGCTAAAAAACGGTCATAGAGAATATCTACATATTTAGTCTTTTGAAATATGATATGAAAATATAGTGAGAATTAAATCACAGTAGGTTCAATAATAAATCATAATTATCATCAATATAACTCATCATGTCATGTTCATCCGTATAAGCTACAGTAAATACCTTAAGTCACATGAATGTACTTTATATATGCACATAAAAATCATACATTAATTATATGTATGTCATGAATAACTATTTTCATAATATCATATGATGGCTATCAACCTATTTTCATAATTATCATCAATATAGCTCATCATGACACACTTTCTCTTTCTTTTCTCATTAGCATAATCATAGTCGTGAGTAGGGCATCCCCTACTGGTGCACCACACAAACCGCCATGTAACCATGCTCGTTTCTTTTCTTTTCTTTTCATATTAATAGCCAAAAATATGATTTCAATGACAAATTTGTTCATTATACTCACATGCTATAATTTATAATCAAAGTATAATCATTACCAAAAGTCATTGGTAAAAATGCAATCATGCCATGAACATAATCATTTTCAAATATCACTTTATAATATATTTTCATGTCAAAATTACACACTTAATATGGTAAGGAGTTCATACAATGACAATGGCTAGGGCATACATTGGTCATTTAATATTTCCATTTCTAAGATTCTTCTTTTTTCTAAAAATATTATTTTCATCTCTCAATAGTTATAGCATAACTCCCTCATTTGAACTCCGATTGAGGTGATCTTGGTGTCCATTTAAAGTCAAGACAATCCTCTAAAACTCTTATGTTGAACATTTTAGTGAAATAGTAAGGAATCGTAGTGGTATTACTCCCTCAAATTCAATGTTATTTCTTCCCAGGTAGGTTCTAACCTCTACTAACTAATCTGACCATATCTCCCTCCTATGGACTCTAAATTGAGTTATTACAATGGTTAAAAATTCATGAGTCATATATCTATATTTTTCATGTTAACCATTTCTTTTAATTCTCTACAAAATGTTCCAAAAAATTCAAACACATAAACTTTCCTAACAGATTCTTCCATGGTTAACTAGTTTCTGACCACTGCGTACTAATCTGACCATATCTCCCTCATATGGATTCCAAATTGAATTATTCCAGTGGATAAATATTTTTGACACATATATCTATATTTTTCATGTTAACCATTTCTTTTAATTTCCTATATATATTTTTCTCATAAATTCAAACACAGAAGCTTACCTAACTAATTCTTCCCTAGTTAACCATTTTCTGACCACTGCTTACTAATTAGACAATATATACCTCATTTTAACTCCAAATTATGTGATTCTAGTGGCTAATAATCTGTGACACATATATCTACATTTTTTATGTTAACAATTGCTTTTAATTCCTAACTGATTCTTTCCAAAATTTCAAAAATAGAAGCTTCCTTGGTAACTCTAAAATTCAGTTTTCTAACCAAACCTTACCTAAGGTTTTAGTTCATCATTTTATTACGTCCTCTTCCATTTTCTTCCTAATTTACATCTAATCATAAGATTACTCATTTAAACATTTTAATTAGATTCTTTACACTTAATTTAACATATTCCATCATCTGCTTCTCAAGAAAACAAAAATTAAATTATGTATTATTAAGGGTGTTTCCCAACAGAAATGTCTCATGGTCTTCTTCTAAGTGTTTAAAGCCATACTCATTTTATCAATCTAATCATATTCCATCAATTTTTTACCACATTCAAAATATACATAATAGTAGCATAAAAATCCTAAAATTTTGCCACCCATAGCCATACCTATGTAGAACTTTCTACACCAACCGAATTATTCAAAACATCCATCATATGCAAGATCAATATGTAACATGATATAGCAACATCCATGGCCAATTATCAAAATAGAAAATATTGTAAATTTCATGAAAGTTCTAAGATAAAAATCTCACATAAATGTTACAAATTTCAAAAAAATTCTTCAAAAAGAGATATTGTTAAACCTACCCAAAGATTTTTCTAGCTCACTTAGTGAATTCTTTTTCTTGTTTCCTCTTAAAGGAAGTGGCAAGCTTCCTTCCTTCCCTTAACTTTTCCAGTAGCTTGAATAAGAGAGGGAGGGTGAGTTTTGAACCCCCAATGATGAAGAAAAAATATGGATTCAAGTGGAGATTAAGCTAACTTACCTTAAATATTTAGTCTTGTAGAGTTCTCCTTCTTCTTCCTTCCTCTCTTTTCCTCTCTTTCTCTCATTTCCTCACTCTATCTTACTTCTATTTTTCCTCTCCCTCACTTAGATGAAATTAAAATGTTATAAGGTTGGTTTTTTATTAAAAAAATTATCAAGTGGTCCTCCTCTCATAATCATAGGTCTACCTTATCACAATTAGGATACACTTGGTTGTTTTTTGGGGAAAGACAACTCATGTTCTTGTCTTCCTCTCCCTTAGTCAAGATATGCATAGCAAAAGGAGATTTGTATTCGAAAATTATGATAAAATATTCTTAAGACAAGGGACAAGGTCCCTTTGATTTAGAGATTCTTTTTCTTTTTCTTTTATCTCACTCAAGTATGATAGGTTTGTCTTTCTGAGTGGAAAATTTCTATCCCTTGAGTCTCCATTGCTTGGCTGAAATTATTTGTGTAAGATAGAGATTTTTTGTCCTAATGCTATGTATTATTACCTACTATGTCATCACATGGCTTACTAAAATTATTAGTGTATGATATAGATGTTTTTTCCTAATGCCATATATTATTACCTACTATATCATCACATGGCTTGCTGAAATTATTATTGTAAGATATAGATGTTTTGTCCTAATTTCATGTATTATTACCTACTATATCATCACATGGCTTGCTGAAATTATTCGTGTAAGATATAGATGTTTTATCCTAATGTCATGTGACCTAATCTTGATTATTATTATACTACTATTTCATCACATGGTTCTTATTTTTCCTTCTTGGATTTGGGCTCATTCTTTCTCATTTCTTTTACTTTGGCTGAAATTCTACATCTCATGGAGGGTTTGGTCACATTTTTATGATTTTTGGGCTATCGGTACAACTTCTATATCCAAGTCCAAGTCTATGTTAAATCTCTTGCTTGGGCTATCCAATTGGCTTACTAGAAACTCATGTGAAGTGGAAAAACAAACTCTATGAAGTGTCCATAGGTGAAGGCCCAATGTATGGGTAGAGATATTAAACTTAGAAACTCTAACTCTTGAATTAAGAAAAATTACCCTAATCAAATCTTCTTGCCTTTACTTACTTCTAAAAATTTATCTTCTTTATCCAAGAATTTCACCTCTCTTTTGGATGTTATTTCTAATTTTTTCTATTACGTTTTCTCTTTACCTATTCTCTTAATATTAGAAACATTTTCTATGCATACACATAAGGTGAAGAATTTTTAAGGCTTATATTTTTTCTTAAATATCGAAAAATTGTTTAATAAAATTTATTTATTTATTTATTTAAATATTTATGTACCTTTATTAATAAAAGAAACGAAATAAGGGATGTTACAGAAAGTAACGTGACGACTTTGGGATGTCATTAAAAGTTGAAAAAAAAGATCAATTTTTCTTCTTTCTCTCCTGCTCTAGCTTTCTTTCCTACTCACATTATATTATGTTGTTTATAATGTACAACAACCCAAAAAAAAAGTTGTTGGTAAAGGAAACGGAAGGTTTAAGATAGAAGAGGATAATTTGAAAAAAGAAACACAAAAACAACAAAAGAAAAAAGACAAAAAAAAAAGGAACCCAATATGTGAAAGAAATTTGGAGAAGAAATATAGCAATCATGAGCTTCCTTTTTGTGAAGCTTTCATTGCAAAGACATCTCCTATGATCAACCACCACTATTGCATAGAACCATCAAGCAACCACCTCCACAGCCACCCATCATGATGTCACTATGAAATGTTGTGAAACTACTGCAAAAACAACCAAAAGCGATATTGTGAACCAAAGATTTTGGGTTTGACGCACATAGGTTATCATGTCTTCTTTTCATTCTCTTAGTTTTAGTTTTTGAATTTGGATTAACAACAACAACAACTAAGTCTTTTCCCACTAGGTGGGGTCGGCTACATGGATCAAACGGCGCCATAGTAGCCTATCATGGATGAGATCAATAGATAAGTTATTAACTATTAAATCATTTTTAATAGTTTCACTTATTGTTTCCTTTGGCCTCCCTCTACCTCTAATTATTGGACTATTCTCCATCCGATCAACTCTTCTCACTAGGGCTTCTACAGGATGCATATGAATTTGGATTAAATCTTGAGAAATTCAACGGAATGCATATGAATTTTTTTGTTGACTTTGGTTTGAGAAAACTATAAATTTTTGGCCTGTGGTTTGGTCCATGATGGTTTTTCATGTGATTCATCTTGTTTACTGTATCATTTTTTTGTTTAAGGCTATGGGCTGAGCTTGTTTGTGTACGAATTCTTCAAGGTGGTTAGTGGTGATTCTGAATTTAGAAGAGTTGTGTTAATTGTTGGATTCATATTGGTATAAATTGAGATGATAAAAGTTGGGATTTATTTTAGATCTAATTTAGGGGTTTTTCACTATATGAAATTTATATATGTACATAATATCTTAGAATTTTGTATAGATTTGATTTAGGAGTTTCCCCATTTAAATTTAAGTATTTCAAACCTTGGTACATATGAATGCACATTAGTTGTTTGATAAAATGCCCAAGAGAGATTTATAGTTATATGATTTCTTAAAGTTCTCAATTTTTAGCTTTTGATTTATTTATATTGTTATTTTAAGTCAAGTTTAATTCCATTATGAAATCGAGTTTATACTCTAAATCTTAGCATCTTCTAACTAAGTTAAATTGATCGAAACATTCCTAGTTGTTTGATTCATTCTTAGTTGTCTGAAAAAACATTTATATTTTGTGTGGTAAAGGCAACAAGCTAAGGATTTCTATGAGGCACAAATTGAGAAGTTGGTGTGGGTAAGGAAATGTTAGTTCATGTCCATAAAATGCCTAGCCGATTGAGATTATATATGTTATATTATACATTTTTGTTGTATATTCATCCTTTAATGGGTGAAACATTCAATTTAATTGGACCCATTATGTTCATTGTCCATCTTTATTTACAAGGGAAAAGTAACAAAAGGGAACTTAAACCTTGAACTGCATATTCAGATATCACCCTTTCACTAAAATTTAGTTGTGCAGTTCTCTTTGTTTTAAAAAAGAAAACATTATAAGTGGGTAAACAAAAAGTATGGATACAACGTAAATGTTTTCAAAAGAATATGAAAAGTAAAAATTACTTACTATTTGATTTCATTTTCTCCCTAAACACCTTCAATTTTTTATTGTTCATGTTTTCAAAAGAGATCACATACATTGAATTGTATATTTAAGCAAACTCTTTCATTGCATTTACTATTGCTTCTTTATGATTCCTCCCTTTTTTTCTTAGTCTTAGAGAGCGTAGCTACATTTTATCAACCAACTTATAGTTCATCATAGTAAAATAAATTAGAAGACAATCTTTTACAGTCCTTAAAAGGCCTTAATTTTAGATTTTCACGGCTACTGTTATATTTTTGCCTGTAAAAATAGTCTTTTTTAACAAAGAAATACCAAGTATATTGTTGTCTTAGCACCTAATTTTCAAACAAAGGTGTAACTTTTGAGATTTAGTAACTGTGATTAAATTTGAGATCTTAGTTTCAAGTTACCTATTTGCTATGTAATAAAAAAATAAGGTAGCACACATTAGATGGTTTATTTGTTTGAACTATACCAAAAAAAAAGGGAAGTTAAACCCAAAACTTAAATCCAATGCAAACAGTGCCTAAATCTTTTTCTTAAATTGTAATTAAAATTGTATATGCATTTTGCGAAAAAAGAAAGCTGGATTAAAATTCTACTTGTAATTTTAAAGTATTCATTACAAATTGACTTGGGATTTGTGAAAATGATTCTATTGGCTGAGGAAAAGCTAAGGGGCATGAACTCTGTGTGGATGAGATGAAATAATGCATATGATGTGAACCTTTCTAGAAACTTAGTTGCATATGCATTCTTTCTTCCTTGAGTTGCCAATATGTAGCTCTTAGTTGCACCTAATTGAGCCAAATGCCTTAATCTTATCTTATATAAGAAATTAATTAAGCAATCAGTTTTTGTATTAAAAGTTTACTTTTTACTGCTTTTGTGTTTGCTTAACTTCAAACAAGTATGCTAATTTTCAACAATATACTTCAATTAGTGGAAATCTAGATAATATATATTGATGTGGCAAAAGTTCATAAACAACTAGAATTAAGAATTATTTAATAGTAAAATAGATAAGCGATGAATATGGAGATGAAGGCAAGTGTCCACTAATAGTTTATATACAGATGATGTTAATTAAGATGTGAGATTTTGTTTAGTTCTTTAATTTTGTTAGATGAGCACCAAACATAATCACTAAATTCTGATATGAAGATTACATAAATAGAATAGATAATTTGCAGAACTACACTATCATCTAAGACCCCATTTTGATATGTAAGGTTCATAGCCTTACTTTAGTGACTTCTATTTGCAACAGTTGTTAAGAATAAGACAGAAGTTATTATGTACCAATTACGATATTTCTAAACAAGTGACTAAAATAACCATTTCACAATGTTCAGAGCATATCACTTCATGCTTATGTATGTTTTGAAGGTAAAGTCCAAGTGTTTAAATGTTTCTTTATATTATTGAATTGATGAAGCACATTATAAGAAAAATATCAGAGTGGAAGCATATCTATAACTTCCATTTCTAGATGGTAATTAATGATGAACAATCCTAATGTTGTACACTTGGTGTACTTCTATAGTACATAAATGCAGAGGGGTAGTTAGCCAAAAGGGTATTAGGAGGTTTCACATTTCTGCATATCTAGTTAATTAAGAGATTTTTTTTTCACATTTGGTTGTTAGTTTTTTTATATTATTTTTCAAGTTTTCTCCCTCTTCTTTTAACAAAGTTAGACACATATAGATATATATACCATATTGTCATTGCAATGGTATAGCCTACTACATTGTTCTATGTGCTTTATGTTATTAACCTACTACATTATGAATATTTTCAACAATTTTAATCATGACATTGATAACCATTATTTTACTTACTGTTGTGTGATTACTCTCTACTCCTTCATCTTAAGTTCTACGTCTCCATGTTTTTTAGAACATTGAATCTAGGAGCTCTTCATTAGGTTGTGATTCATCAATAGGTTATTAGTGTGCCATATTACATTAAGGCTGTGTGTGTATGAGTAATTGTCTATGTGTTTCGTATATTAATTAGTTATTGTGTGTTATAAATATAGACAAATTATGATAGGCCTAATGGGCACTGCTACACCAAGTACTATAACCAATACAACACCAGCATCTCTAAGAGAACTGCCAAATTGACTGTTTTAATTTGTCAATATTCTATTATGTGTATTATTTTTTGCTTAACTAACATTTGGTAGTTATTTTTCAACAAATATTTTTTATAGTTGAAATCATGTTAATATATATCATTTTATTAATTTCTTTGGTTCTTATTTTTTGTCGTAATTCAAGCTTTTATTTTTAGTGCAAAAGTAATTATAAATTTTAAAAAATAATACAGAGAATTCAATGATGACATTTTTCGTCACTGAATCTTTATTTTGATAATACTTTCAGTGACAACTTTCAAAAGTCATCACTAAATCCCTACTTGGATCCCACTTTTAGTGACGACTCATGATAAAAATGGATTCAGTGATGAGAAAAGTCGTCACTAAAACCAATGACATTGACACTATAAGAACATTCTATGATGGTTTTAGTGATGATTTTGATGGGTTTTAGTAGTGAATTTACTTGTCCTGAAAGTGGACTTTCAATAATGACTTCCAAAATCATCACGAAAAACTTTTAGCGACTGAAGTATTTGCAATGACTGAATGACAATTAAAGGTCGTCATTGAAAGTCTTAGTGACAACTTTAGTCATCATAGAATCCTATTTTCTTGTAGTGATTATCTTGAAATATTTTAATTTTTTTTTTGGACTAGATTTCAATTTTAAATTGATTTTTTATATATTAGATTTCAATTTTAATTTAATTTAATGCCTAAAAATAGGAAAGTAGTTAGTAGTTAATAATAGGAGCCCATAAATACCCCTTATACATACCTAGGATTTGAAAAGCATCTAGTTGAATGAATTATATAAAGCTTCTAGTAGGCTTATTCATTTATTTATTGCAAGTTAATCATGTACTAGCTTAGCTAGTCTTCAAGTTCTCTCAGTGTGTAAGATATTTTGAAAAAAAAAGTGAAAATTAATTTTTAAAATAGAAATAAAAAATACCTTTTATATAAAAGAAAACTGTTTTTATAAAAAATTTCTTATATTAAAAAGACAAATAAATTTTTTTTTAATTTTTATTTAAAATTATATTTTTTAAAAAGAGCCATATATGAATATTTCAAACATTATGTGATTGGTTCGATAAAATGAGATTAGGAGAATATAGGAGGTAGGGTAAAGTATATTGTCAAATGCAATTATCAGTACATACATATCCATACTAACTTGCAACATAAAGAGAGATTAAGGACGTTTTTGGTCCCATAGGCCATTCAACAATTATAAAGGAGCAATAATGCATTATACTCACTGGCATTAATAAGCATATAGGGAACTATATATTATTTTAGGTGCCACTGAGGAAGATTTATTCTTCGATCTTCAACCGTTCACCTGCATAAAGGAGGACAAAACCAAAACCAAAATGATTAGAAGTCAAAATTGTCTTTTAGAAATTAAATCTTGAAAATTTCTTTTTTTATAAACGTAATCTGTAAAATTTAAAAGCCAATAGTTATATGTACATATATTAAAATTAAATTCATTGAAAAATTACTTAAAATATACCTATGATTATTTTTTTAATACTATACTCTATTAAAAAAAATTTAAACTAAATTTATACAAAATTTTCTTCATACGAACAAAAAATTGTATTGAAGAGGAAAGGCATAGAAAATAATAGAAAACTCAACCATTTAAATTTATGAATATAAGGCTAGGGTTACTAGAGATAAGTAAGCATGAAATAATGGATCAACACGTCATTAAATATATATACCCATATTCCTCATTACTTCATTCGTTAGTTACTCACATTCCTTCCTTCCTATAGGATGATCTCCATGATCATCAAAATATGATATTATAATTTAATAAAGTCTAGAATATTTTCATAAAAAACTATTTTATGAATCACGTTTAGAGGAGTTAAAAAAACGAAAGTAAGAAATTTTATAAGTTTGATTCAATGACTTGAAAAAGAAAGAGTTAACTACATTTTCAGTCCCTTTATTTTAGGAGTAGTAGAGGGATCAAAAGTGCAGTTGAGTCAAAGAAATTGAACAAAAGAGAAAATGATTAAAAAGCAATAAAGATTGAAATATATAAATGATTAAAAATTTGAAATTTTTTATTATATACATATACGTGCATTAATGCATGAGTTCATTCTAACCCTAAGAAATAGATCATGACTATGTAATGACTTATTAAGTTAAAATTTTAAATGGATTGTAAATATTTAGAAAGATCATAATTAATTAATTCAATTATTTCTTTTATTCAACTAAACTCACCCAAAGTCAACCATATGCGCTTTTATGTCTATCATTACGTTACCCTTTATAAAAAGAACCATGATATGATATAATATGAAAATTGTTCAAAATTACTGGTTAGAAGTATTCTAAATTACTGGTTAGAGGTTTACATGGTAAAAGGCTAATTTCTTTCATTCATTTTAATAATTATTCATATATGATTCATATGAATTGTGAAGGTATTTTTGTAAAGTTAACCTACTAATTATATTGTGGCTTTTTATGTGCATGTGAATTTGGGAAATAAGAGAAGAGATCTAGATATCCAAAATATAACATACTATATAATGAACAGTAATATTAACTATCAAAATTTAAAATATACATATTCAATTAATATATAGCTTTTAAAAATGCCAACTATATAGCACATTGATACATTTTGATTACCAAAATACTGAACTTTTTTTTTGTTCTGAAACGAGTGTCCCTATACTCTTTGGGTATAGAGTTAATCCAACTTAATATACTCGGACTACCCCTCCGTACAAGTTTTTTTTTTTGAAAACTTGAATATTTAATATTGTAAAAATCCTTCAACAGTTGAACTAAAACTTAGTTAACACTTGAACTACAAACTTGTGACTAAAATACTGAACATTTTATTTCTTCCTATAACTAGAGATAGAATTAAGCATGGTTTCCCCTATTTATTTACTTATTATCAAGTTTTCACGATATCAATAATGAGTTATTGGTGCTTCAACATGCACAAATTTATTATAGTTATGTATAAAAGTTGAATAAAATTGGAAAACACGCGCATTTTGGTTGTTTCAATACTTCATTTAAAAAGATTACTCTGGTTACTTCTGGTTATAATACTCTTTAGAATTTTGTGACAAAAAAGTGAGTGAGAGTAGAAATATATTGAAATGAAGATATCCCATAATATAGCAGAGAGGAAAACATATTAAATCGAGAAACATAAATCTGATGATCACGTGCAGAACGACATTATTGAATGCAAAAATTAAACGGCATTGATGATTACCCGAGATGAAGAATCTTCTTGTCTGGTTGTGGGTAGGCAGTTCCACCTTCAATCATGTTTGGATTGAAGAAATTGCGAGAAGCTAATGCCTGGATTGCATTCACCTCTGGACCAGAAACTATGTTTGCTTGCTGAAGCCTCTCAACTTCTGCTATCTGAAATTTTTGAAATTGGAGAAATTATTGGAATTAAATAAAAATGAACAAAACCAAATGCGGTACGTGCAAGAATCCATATTGAAATATAGCCAACAGGACTCTGGATACATGCAATCAGTTGTTTATAAAAGGACAATATATAAATAATTTCGGTTGGCCATTTGAATTTGAATTTTGTTACCACGACAGTATTTTTCTTGTTTCAATTTCATCCTAGAAATTTTAATTTATAAAGAAACATTCACTAATTTTTGTTAAATATATAGGTCATCATAATATTTCAATTTGGCACTTGCCTAATTACCACAAGGACAAATATTATTCCAAAATAAGTATTACGAAATGTATATGCTAATTGTTTTTAACAAAAATGTTAAAAAAACAATATCATTCATATATTTAATGATTCTAATTTAATGAATACTGTATTATTTGATAATAAAAATAATTTGATGGTTTATCGTTTATATTAAGGAAAAAAATTTCATTTGTGTTCCAATGTAATAAGGAAATTGAAAAATAAATAAATATTATAGATCAAGGAACTAATTGAAACTTACCATAAACTTTTTTTTTGGGTACAAGAAACATACCATAAATTTAGGGTATGAGTTACTTTAACCTATCAATAAAAAAATAACAAGAAAAGAAATTTAATTTGTATCTACATACCTTGGTCCGGATGCAAAGGTTTTCATTTTCAAGTTCAATCTCCTACGTCAATATCGTAATTATCAGTTGAGAATGATGTTAATAAAAATTAATTGCAGAGAATTTTGGAGCCAGAGAAATCAATTTTGAGGAGAAAAAAAAGGAATATTAATTACCCTTTTCTGCAAGTATTCGATTTCTGCCAGCAGCATCTCATGCTATAGCAGTAGATAACAAGGAATAATAAATAGTTAAAATAGCGGACCAAAAGGTTACAAAAAAACACTTTTTCTTAATCATTATAACACTTGTATTATATATGTGTGAAAATAAATACATTATAATCACTGTAGTAGTTTAGTGAAAGGAAATGCTGATCAGTTATTATTTTTTTTCCTTTTGAAAAAAAAATGTTTTGGATGCATCTATAGTTAAGAATTATAAAGAGCTAGTGAATGATCATATATATGGTATAAACTATAAATCATCACAGAAAAGATACATGTTTAAAGATTACAAGCTGAAACTCTACTAACAAGAAAAGAAAGTATATATGAATGACACTTTTAAGGATTTGATATACTAAAAGCAGCAAAAAAAGATTTTTTTTTTTTTTTGGCAAATGAAAATCTTACATTTAATGAGATAATAAATTAGTTGAAGTCAAAGAGAGGCCAACGCCACTTAACCTTAAAATCCCTGTACAGTAACGCTATATTAAAAGATTCTGAGTTAGTATATCTTTGACATTTATTCTTTTGTTGATTCTATTACTAATTAGTTTTTACCTTCTTAGACCTGATTCTAGTGATCCCTCTTTCAAGCCTATTCTCCAGCTGCTTAAGTTCCTTCACAGTCAGTGTGCTCAAGGCATCCCCCATCAAGTGCCTAACAAGCAAGCGTATAGGGTATTTAATAATAATTAGCTTCACCTAGGGATCACAACATTACTTGAAAGTTACATCACATAACTTATAATTATAATTATAAAATTGTCGCCCTTAGATCATAAGCTCTATAGAATATTTTTTAGAACCGTTTTACATGCCCATTGAGACAAGGAAAATGGTATTCACCTGTTTGAATTTTGCAGCATCTGTATCTGCTGTCGAAGCTTGGCAGATTCTTGTTGATAGTACTATCAATCAAGAGTTTTGAAATGGCACAAAAGAGAACACATATATATTAGCTTTGACCATCTAGCAGTAGATGTATATGAAGTTGTGCATCATAGAATAAGCAAGAAATCAGACCAGCTTGCTGCACACTATAAAACTGATTCGATTTGAATTTTCTTTCTAATAGACTTCAGTATACAATTTCAATGAAATTTTTTTGTTGACAATTCAAATGAGGTGCCAGTTAACAAAAATGGCTGTAGTTTGGTTCATTTAGTCACATTTAATAACATAATAACCTTAATTTAGTAAAGTTGGTCAATAATGACGGTTTACAAAATAATAATTTTGATGAACCCAAGTGAATTTTGTTTTTGATTAAAATGGTCCTTAATGAAATTAAAAGGATAACTATGCTAAATTTAAAATATTTTTATTCATAACAGAAGAGTTACATTGTACAATATATTTGGCACACCTGCCAACAATTTGAGTATTATGGAAGTGGTTCCTATGTCTGTTTCAATAACAATTATTTTCTTATTTTTCTTTGTGGGAAACTGCCAATGATTACTCTGCTAGGACATGGAGAAATTTCAAATTGAATATAATTAATATGAAGCATAATCAAGATTTTCCAACATAATATATTGTATTCCTTGTAGTAATTCAACTAAATAAAATCAATATACGGAAGCAGCCTTGAGCCTTCTATGAAATGCATATATTACTTACCTGAGCATTGATTTCAGTAATTGAGCTCGTACTTGAAAGATCTGAACATGCCTTTTTGTACCTCTCTATAGTTGACCTTATGCTTTAGGCAAGAAGAGAGAGAGATAAGAGTAAAGGATTCTCTGTAGCCACACGGAACTTCATTTGCTTACATGCATGGTGAACAGTAAAATTGAAGAACTGCTTTCCGAAACACAATCTAAGATTATAGAATGTGTAATTAAAGATTTGATTCGAATACCTTTGTGCATGTTTGATCCATTAATTTGTATAACTAAATTTACTTTTATTCAACCTGACGTACTGTATAAAACAAGATCTGCTCATTTCAATAATTTTATAAGACATTGTGTCATGTAGTACTCTTCATACGTATAGCCTATGTTAGAGTCACGAGGTAACTTTTATGTCATGAATAGAGTAGTGCTATTCATACCAAATGAGTAATGTGAAGAAAAACATAAATCATCAATATATGGTTATTTGGAATATGATATTAGAAACCTAAGTTGTAAATTGATCAAGACCCATGCATTTTTTAACAAATTTTGAAGGACTAGAGAGAGAAACCAAGCTGAACCTAGAGAGAGAACCTTTTTGGGAAGAAGGAAAAGTAAGATCAACATCCTCTTTTATAAATTTTGGTTGGATGACTTAATGGCTAACTTGTATGTGTGCATTAAAGTATGTTGGAAGGTAACTAGAGCTTTTGTTGAAGCAATGACATTCATGGCTGTTGTTCATTTATATGCATGAGATAGTGATTTGAAAAAAAATTGTGTAGTTACTTTTGAAGTTAAATCCATGTTCTGGTGGTCATATGCTCTAGAAAAATTGTATTTTTCTTGCTTAAAACATTGATATAATTATTGTTGGACGATTTTCTTGATTGATTTGGGAGAAAAAGAGAAAGTTTGGTGAGTTTCGCGCCCAGAGCACGGCCTTACTTGGAGATACGACTAGGTCATGTTTTGGGCTGGAAGTGAAAAAAATAAAGAACACGGCCTAAAGCATGGTTGTGCTTGGTGCGGGTCTATGTGTAACACAGCCACGTTGTGAGGAAGTACCGAGGGGAGGAAAACACGGGTGTGAAGCACAGCTATGCTTCATGCTGTCTCACCATTTTTTAGCAATTTCTATTTCCTTTTTAATTCGAAATTAATTATCAATGTTTATAGGATGATAATGAAAGTTTTATGAGTCATGTATGTTAAAAGAAATATGTAATATCCAATTGATTATGTATGCTCATTGAATTAATTGTGTAAAGCATGGAGGAATGATGCCTGAACATGATATAGATTATTTGCATGAGCAAATAAATGATGCATGAGTAGTAGGAAAGAATGTAAGAGCATTGTATGTTTAATATATGATGAAATTGTTATGGCTTGCATGTGAATGAATGTGGCTTATGTTCATGATGGATATTAATATGTATGCTTTTGTTGAATTAAGTGGCTGCAAAAACATGTAAAAGACATAAGTTTAGTCAGGAGTACCCTCTCTGAAGCAGGGTGGCCTGACAATAGGTGTCTCCTTTATTGTATTGGGGCGACTGACAAGTTAGAATGATCTTCTCTGAAGTAAAGTGGTCTAACAATAGGTGTCTCCCTTACTGTATTAAAAAGACTGACAAGTCCAGAATGACCCTTACCCATTAAGGTGACCCGGTGGCATGCAGCACCTTACGAGGTAAGGCAACTGAAGGATCATGGCTTGGATACGGTACCGGAATAAGGAACACCCTATATCCTAGAGTAGTCAATGTAGGAAGGATACCGCTCTGACCAAAGGCCCTCAATAGTAGGTGAGTACTTGTAGGGATAAGGCTCATGCCACATTGAGGTTTGCAATTGAGAGAGATTATAAGATGATGAGCCACTATGAGCGATGTATGAGCCATGAACGGTTGTACAGGTATCCTATTAACACACATTTCATTTATCAAACGTGATATTAATGCATAACCTATAAAGCCTGTATGCTAACAGTACAATGAGAATGTCTTTATGTCACTAGGTGATACTTTCCAAAAGATAAATTCCAAACAAAATCCCTACTATATTATAACCCATTTAGAGATTCAAAATTTAGACATGAAAAGAATTAGGCCGCTGAAACCTTTTAAGTTAAATTATGAATATATTCATCAAACGATATACAAAAGACCGTCCAACAAGCCCTCATTGTTTAAGGGACAAGACCTTATAAACCTCAAGTTAAAACTTGAAAGGAAATTATGGAAAGAGGTGAGAGCCAATTAAAAGATACTTTTCATAAAATGGATTTCAAGTCAATTCACTTATGCACATATTTTACGCTGACTCGCCTTTTTTTTTCTTTTTTTCTTTTTTTTTTGTTATCTAATTCTTCTATTTGTCATTGAGCCATGAGTCTAAAAAGTTAGAAACTAGAATGTTAAAGGACCCAGAGAAAGTTCCAGGAAAGTTAACTATACAAGAAAAGCGATTGCTTTTCACAGAAGAAGGCAAACAAGAGATGGAGTTCCTCTCTAGCTGAGCCAGAAATGGAAGTGGATGAACATGCAAATCGGATTAGCTAACCTTTTCCTATTCACTTTTCTCCTATAGATACAGATTCTCATTTCTTTTAGCACTTAAATGGAAAGCGAAAGGAACTACTGTGAAATGAAAGCAGTGGCTGGCATGGTTCCTAATGGGTGCAACACTGCTAGTTATGGAGTTCAAGGTGCTGAATCACTGACACAAACCCAGTGTTTCTTTCTATATTGTCAACAAGCTCAGTACGGTATATCTAATATATCGTTACTTCTATAGTGATCACAGGCATTTAAGGTTTTTTTAAAATGTGGCTCAATTTTTTTTATTTTAAATATATACCAAAATTTTTACTACTTTAAATTTTCATATATAAAAATTAATTTGGTCTTTTAGTGATTGATACTATATTAAATTAGACTATTAGGTTTTATAAACTTTTGAAGAAGTTCTAGTATAAATTAAAATTAGAAAAATATGAGTTTAAGTTTTAAAATCCTAATTTAAAAATAAAATTATGGCTGTGGATCGAATAAGTAACTTTCATAAGTTGAGATATGCATGAGTTAGAGTCAATATCATTATTGGATTACTTAGAACTTATGATGCCGTAGTGGAGCCGAATCAAGTGCAAGTACAAACAAATTGAAATCTTATTATGGTGCTGGGACAGAATGGATACGGAGATCAATGTTACAGAGGTAAGTGCAAATGAATCTGTCTCTGGACCACAGACCCTCGTTTTTTTACGAATAGCTCAGACACTCTTATTGGATCAATACCACATAATGACCTAACAGATGGGAGCTAAGTCAAATTGACAGCTTTGCTCAGAAGGTCTAAAATTAAATAGTGACATATACAATGTGGATTCTTAGTTTCAATCAATATGATAGGAAATCCTACAAAATGAAAGTAGTCTTTCACCTTTTTCTTGCAAAACTGTGACTATGACTGGGGGAAAAAGTAAAAGCTTTCGGAGCGAGGCTAACCTAAACTAATGATGCAATAAAAATAATCACACTATCTGACTATCTGTCTCTTCGAGATGAACAAAAGGGTGCGAAGCTTATTAGAAAGCTAAAACTAGAAGCCGTAGACAAGTTTTAAGATAGCCCATAGAAGTTGAGAAGAGAAGAGGATGAGAAAATATAGTAACAGCGTAATAATTCATTCTGGTTTATATAATCAGAATTCTGGTTTCAACGAAAATAATGAAAACAAAGGCTAGGAAAGCAGATAAGGTCTTGTTCTTAACAATGACTGAAGTTGTAGGTCTACCTTACCCTTCAACCCTGTCTATACATGATCATCTTTCTTCTATTCCTTCCCAATCGAAAAGAAAGAAGTAATCTTATTCTTTATATTTTAAATTTACCAACAATATATAGTATGAGTTGACTTTATCCTCTTAGTTTCCACAACTTATGGATTATTCTAAGAAATCTTTTATAGATTTTTGTCCCTTAACTTCAGCATTTGGGGTTAAGCGTATTGAGTAACACTTGAGATATCCTATATATTCAATTTTATGGATATATAAAACATTATGATTATTTGAATTACAATTGTAATACATACCCGTCTCAGGCGTGTTTAAACTCATCATCAGGAATTAGCAGTTCACTAGTTTAGATTAATTAAGGCTGTGCGGAAGAAGCACCTATAATATTTTCCCTAGCATGACGAAGCATAGGCAAACTTGCATGAGCTTACTTATGGTCATTAAGTAGCAGCTATAGTTAGTAAAATTTGAAAGTTTATTATCAATAATTATATTTTTTTTTCAAATTAATTTATTTCAATAATAGAGGATTAGGGTTTGGACAAAAGTCCTGGCCAAAAACAAACGGTAAAGGAAAGGAACAAAAATTGGCAGCTTCCAATATTACTAAAGGTAAAGATCAACTTTAAATTCTTTCACAAGTTCAGTCTCTAATTCAATTATTGAAGACACAACATATGAATGTAGTTTCCTCGTATATACTTAAATACTGACCACAAATAATGGCATCTAGATTTCACTAAAATAATAATTACATCATTTTAATAGATGACGAGATTTTTCGGTTCCAGAAGACAAGCACTCGAGCTCAAGGAGAATGTCATGTGAAATGAAATATTGCAGTAAATTCCTCTTACCATATGCTGTAAATATATACAAACAGACAAAACTTATATAGAAATAGCTCACATCAATGTTTGATTTCTAATAGCAAGACCCTGCTCAGATCTCCTCTCATGTCAACCCAAAAGAGGGGTGAATCAGAAAGAGGGTTAATGAAGAAATGAAGAAAAATTAATTGTAATTAATGAAGAAATTAATGTAGAAATAAAGATGGTTTGTTATAAATTTAAGGATAATTTTTTAATTAGAACCAAAGTGAAGGGAAAAAAAAGGAATTGTAACTATAAAAGAAGAGATGAGGAGAAGGCAAATTACTTGTTGTTTGAGTACTCATAGAGGCGGCCACGACTTGAGAAGACGATTAGGGAAACTTCTGCATCACAGAGGACTGATAGCTCATAAGCTTTCTTCAGAAGTCCGTTTCTACGCTTGCAGAAGGTGACCTGGCGATTAGTTGTGTTCTCAATCCTTTTGATCTCGATCTTTCCCCTCCCCATCTTTGGAATTTCTTTTCAGGAACTGCGAAAAATGGAGAGAAACTAAAGTTAAGATACCCAGAATGAGAAGAATCCTAAAGCTATGATCTGCAAGGCAAAAATATCTTAGTCTAAACAAATCGAGCTTCATGCCGGGTAATATTTTTTTTTTTCTAAATAATTTAAAGGAAACTTCACGGAGGATGCAAGACAAGAAAGTTCTGATCTAGCCCAACCATGCAGCTAGCTAGGGTAATGAAGCTTGTATGTTAAAATGACTAATGAGCAGACCAGATTGCCTTATGCCTATATAATTTAATTTCCAGATGAAAAATGAAAATAGATCTAACGACATAAACAAGATTTGGAGATGGTTCTTTACTTATTTTCCCCCTGCAAACAAAGGGGGAGTACCCTTATAATTTTCATCAAACTCTTTCTTTGTTTGCTTTTGATCCCCGCTCCCTTTTTTAACCCATAGAAACCACCGTGAACGACCTCTTTAAGGCCACAAAACTTTGTAAGAAAGAAACGCCTGAAGAAAAACTGATGCCTTCTTTGCTTTAACATAAAAATATGCAAGACTATACATAAGAATGATCAGACTCGAACCCCTTCGCTTTGACATGAATTTTCTTTTTCAGAGATTACTATGTAGAAAATGTTGCGAAGTAAAGAAAAATAAGCTGCAGGATGTAAGTGTGGGGAATTGAAGTAACGGTGTATTAGCTTAAAAAAACCAAAAGTCATTATATTTGTTTGTTTTCTTTTTCTGGAAAAACACTTCATCGATGTCAAGATGAGTATAAGAAAGAGAAGATGAAATAGAAGAGAAAACAAGAGAAAGAAGCAGAGAAATAAGATCTTGAAGCAAAGAAAAAGAAGATTCTATATGTCTGCCAATAGATCTATGATGAACCGATCATGGTTTTGTGCCTTCACGAGGATTTATATGAAAAAACAAAGATCACCTCCTTCTGCCTCTCACTCCGGCTACTTCAGCTTTCGGAAAAATACAAATCCCAAAGAAACAAAATTGCACTATAGCCTTTGTTCCACTTCCCTCTCTGCTATTTGTAGCTCTTTCTTTCTTTATCTATCTTTGAAATGAGTGAATCAGAGAGAGATAAAGCGAGAGAGAGAGAGAGAGAGGAAGGTTCTCAGGAAGAAAAGGACCTCGAATGGTTTTTTGCCAATAACTCATGCAGGAGGTAGATGTTTTAGCTAAATAATGCATCCTTCCAGGTGCACATTCGCACCATTTACTGCAAATTTTGTTTTGTTTGATTTACTATTTTCAAAGACTAATATGCCCTTGTGGAGAATCTATCACTTTCACTCTCGTAAATCTGCAGACGGTGCAAAAATTCGCACCATGCATCTTGTCGGTTGTGGGTTTGAACTGACAAGAGTGACAGTTGGTGGTAGAACCAAAATATCTGAGGTTACATTTAAGCAGCAGATTAGGTTGGTGCTTTCCACGTATTCTGCACTTTAAATCCTGACAATAAAAGAGCGAAAAGAAAAGAAGGTAAATGAAAATCAACAGCAAAAAGATTAGTTCATTTTATTATGTCTTCTTGTCTTATTACTGGAGGGCATTGACCAAATTAGTTCTAATTAAGGTGTTGTTGGGTATACAGGGATTTTAATTTTTTAAGTATTTGGCCTGGAAATCTATTTTTAAAATGTTTTAAGTATAGTAAATATGAAAAATATAATCTAAATAATATAAAAAATTAATTTTTTTTAATTAATCTCATACTAAACATGAGAAATTAAGATATCTAAATATCACCTAAAAGTTTTACGGTAGCCCCCAAAAAATAATATAATGCATATATAGTTAATTAGCTAATTGATTAGTGAGGTAGACAAATTTAATGTATCATTAATTATATAGCAGACTTGCCAGCTATATAAATTATAAGATAATAATAATAATAATTATGTACTCTAATATAATGTTTTATGTATTATTTAAAATTTCGACGTCCTTTTTCTCTACCTTTCTATTTTCACCTCTAATCAAAGGCATATAACATAACATAATCATAATTGTTTTTTTAAGAGGTAAACGAATAAAGATGGTATCAATTCAAAAGCAGAACGAAAACTGTAGAGAACTCTACTAGATTTGGAAAAGCGAAGAGTGTTAGTTAGACACACGACGGAACATATATGCCTTATCGAAACATTAATTTGAAGAATATATTTTACTTTTACAAAATCATAAGATGATGTCTTTACATTTTACAATATTTTGCTAGACGTGTCCTAGCCCTTGTTACGAAAGGACTATACCAAGACCTGGGCATTTGACAAAGAGTGATTATTTGGGGAAAATGACACTTTCATTATTACCAACATCAACGGTCTATCTAAAATCCCATACAATATATACTAGAATTTGTGGAGTCAACTTTTTTGCGTGCAAGTTTTTTGTCCTCGGCAAATCCCGTACCCCGTTAAAAATGGGGACAGAAGAAATTCGTATCCTGCCGTGAGGAACGGGGACATGGAGTAATTAAGAAATGTCTCATTGTCCATAATTACAAGTTCACTCAAGATCTTTTATTTTGCTCAATAGCTCAAATGCATCTCCGTAAGTGCAAACTTCCAACAACCTGTGATACTAATAAATCATTTAAATTTAGTCTAGACTTTAATTATGGTACTAACAATGCGAACCGTAGTATCTAATACCCCTTATCAATTGAAAGTGAATATGTGAATTTAAATTCAAATATATAAATTTTGAATTATTTTCATGCGTTTTAAAATGAAAGGAATAATGGTATACTATACATAACTTGATTAGAGATGAATTCTCCTAAGTGAATACAAAGATAGGGAAAATGTTCTAAATATTGCAAACGAACCTTAACAAAAATGTCGTCTAAATTTAAAGTTTGTAATAAATAAAAATAGTTTAATGTAGATATTCTTCAGCAATTGGTTTAATTTGAATTTGGGCAGTCCACAGTCACTTCTTCGTAGAATTTAAATTAGCCATATATCGTTATTACGACCCACTTACATAGCCAGCACTTCTCCACTAAAGATTAAACAACCTTTCCCCTAAACTCGATGATGCCAAAAAAAAAAAAAAGTCTTTAAAATGCGTAGTGCATATTTTTAAAAAATAGTAAGGAATAAAATAAATTATTTATAATAAATAAAAATAATTTGATGTTAGAGAAGCAGTATATAATACAACTACAATTTAACATCTCAATTAATAAGTTTATATAAAAGGAGTGTGGAAAACATAATTTATGCTGTCAAAATAAATAAAAATCTTTATAAAAAAAAGGACAAAATATAGCCCTCACAAAGGGTAGTATTTACTAATAGTCTCAAAATTGGATTGCATCTACTAGTTCAATCAACAATCAAACCAAATTGACTGGTTTGGTTATATTAATTAACTAGTTATAATTCAATCTGGTTTGAGAGTCGTTGAACTGGTCGAGTTTGAACAAACTTGCAACTCAAGACCAATTGATCAAGTTGATTGATTTTTGGTCTGTTGGACTTCTTGGCCTGCCATGTCATTAACTCCTATTTGGCATTTTTAACAAAATGCTTTACGGGAGTTGATGCCCATTTATTTGAAGCTCTTCTTGTGAATAATTTTGCATTTTTTTAGAGAGAAAGAGAAAGATTGGAAGACAGAGCATGTAGGGGATCGAGTACAATCAGTTATGTTGGGGGAAGAAAGGGAAAATGGTGGTAGTAGAGGAAGGTGAAGTAAATGGGAAGAAGATGGAGTTATGAAATGAAGGAGAATGATAGAAACCCAGTATTGCAACATCCTCTCTCTCGAAGACAATTCTTATCCCCTATTTATATAAATCACAACTAACTACCAACAAGTTAACAAGTCCATTTCCCTAATACTCTATTACAATAATACCTTCCCTCTTTATCCTTGCCACTACCCAAACCAGGTACGTGACTAGCATAGGGACAAAGCAGAACCTTGATCTTGTAAGCCTCGGACATACACATACCTGGCACTTGAATGTGAACCTCGAAAAGGAATACCAAAACATTTGAATAATACATTACCTTAAAACTTCATGGAAAATATAGGTTCACAAAGATCACGTACAAACATATTACCCACGTGAGAACTCCAAAACTTAGACTAAGAGCTCAATTCTTCAAGTACCATCGAAACATAAAAACCCAATCTACAAACTAACACAATCCTATGTAATTTCAATTTACATCCATCTATTATCAAAATTACTTCCTTAAGAGTTGCTTGCTTCACTGTATCATTGGCAAGCCTAGGATCCAAGTGCGAGTTGGTTGAGATACTCTGGAGTTGAAAAATGAGATAATAATAGTGTGAGTCATAGGGACTCAGTGAGCGATAAACACGCCAAAATGGTTTTAGTATATCATCCATCATATATATATATATATATATATGTATGTATGTACATGATAACATAACTTTACACTATACACTTGTTATCCTGTGATGTGTTCACACAATCAAGCACAAAGTCATCAACCATCAGTCATTTTCACATAGATCAAATAGTGCTCCTAAGTCTTGTTGAACCAGAGCAAAGATTAGATCACACACACACACACACACACACACACACACACACACACACACACACATATATATATATATATATATATATATATATATATCATGGTAGGATATAAATCATATTAATTACATATCATTAAGCAAAGATGTTACGGTATCAATCGTTCTGACCACATATCATTTAGCAAAGATACCAGGGTATCAATCATCCTAGCTATATATCATTGAGCAGAGATGTTATCAATTATCTTGATCACATATGATTAAGTAGAGATGTCAAGGCAATTATGTCTCAACCACATAACACTTATCACATATGTCAGATAATGTCCAGGATTGAGCCTTGTCAATTTTTTATTTATCATTATATCATATCATTTTTCCTAAGGTGCGCCTGGATATGTATTTTCATATATTTCGCTGGCCTTGTCAAACCCAAGTAGAGCACGCAGGACATTTCGCATCATGCATATTCTCAAATAATAGAGTATACTAGCTGTATCACAAAGTTCAAAATTTACTAATTATATTTTTCAATATGGAATATCAGTTTCTTCAATCATACTAAGCGTACACATTCATTTCACATATCATAATTATGCACAATCAAGAAACATATATCACACATACCTAATCTCAACTTCTCAAGTATCTTTTCAGTCATGTCTCGTTGGGCTCACATTTTCAATACTTAATCTTAGCCTCTCAAGTATATATTCTTTACATTATTGATCTTAATCTCTTGAGTATCTTTTGAGTCTTGTTTCATCAAGTTCACCTTTTCAATACTTAATCTCAATCTCTCAGTATATATTCTTTTACATGTCTCATCTCATACATATCTGATCTCAGCCTCTCGAGTATCTTGTGAGTCCTTTCTCGTCAGGCCCACCTTTTCAATACCCTAATCACAATCTCTCAAGCTTATATTATTTTACATACTTGATCTAAACCTCTTAGGTATCATTAAGTTCTATGTCATCAAAATCACATTTATTCTCTATCATTTCCCTAAGTTCATCTTCGACATGTTCAAAATCCTGTTTTGCCCCATTACACATTCTTCTAGTCATTGAGGCACATGTCCTATTTCGTAATTTAGGTTATATGTTAGAATTTTTTTTCCTCTGGAACAAAATATTATTTTTATCTTTACTTGTTTCTTAGGCAAAAGCATCAAAAACTCTGTTCTTTGCTGCTTTCTCAACTAAGAAACAAGTAAATAGGGGCAAGTATTAAACATAGCATTTTTTAGGGTTCTTTTAAATAATATATAAAATTTAAAAAATACAAAAGAGGAAAATGTCAAAAATAAAGTAAAATAAAATGTGTATTCGAGTCAAATTTTTTCTTTGCATCAATTTTTTTTTGTTTTTTACTTTTTTGTGTCAAGTATTTTATTTTAATATTTCACTTGAGTCTTTTAATTTGTGTTTTTGGTGTCAAGTCTTTAACTTTATTTTTCACCTTGAGTAATTTTGTTTAATTTTTTTTTCTTTTGAGTCACTTTAAATAATAATAAAAAATATAAACTTATTTTGGGCTGTTTTTTTAGCCTATTAAGCTTTAATGAATCTAACCCAATCACTTAGGTCTCATAGTGGTGTGTTGTTGAAAACAACCAAACAAAACAAACATATGCCCTGAAAGATATATGCAATAGTGTGAGTAAAGATCATTCTAACAGAAAGTGACTAGCCTAGTTTTATGCTTTGTGAACAAGGATGGGGGATTTGTGTAACACCCTGAATTTCTGTTAAGTATATTCACAAAATGGAATATTAAAAAAGGATAAAAAAGGATTAAATGGGTTACTATAAGGAACTAATTATGAATATTTAATAAGAGATTTCTCATTTTTGAAAGAAATAATTAAGGAGAGAATAGTAATTTCTTCATCTGCAGGGCCATAATTGTGCAATAAGAAGAGGGATAAGGAGCCATGAAGAGAATTATACAAAAAAGCCATTGGAATACATCTCAAGAGGAGATTAAACACTTGGTAAATTCCAACTTACCCAAACAATGCCTTAGCCAATGGTTAGTCACAAAGTAATGGCATGGCAATTTTATAATAATTAGGGATGGGAAGGCCAATAGTTAAGGGAGGAGAAGCTTCTTGGAGAAGTTAGTATTTTTTTATATGTTTCTTGTTGACTTGCCAAAGCAAGTCGCTAGCCACATCAAGAGTAGAAGGAACCCATGGCCAAAGAGAGAAAAGAGAAGAAAGAAAAAGGGAAGAGAAGAAGAGAGAGAGAAAGCTGAAATCTCAAAAGAGAAAAGGTAAGTTTTGGGACTCTTGATCTTCTCTAACCCTATGTGTGTTCATAAGCTTCCATGGAATCTAATGGTTGGGGGAAAACCTATAGTTTTGGTGGAGGATTCTAGAGAGAGAAACATCTTTGTAGGAAGGAAAAGGTAAGATCAACACCCTATTTATGAGTTTCTTGGTTAAATGGCTTGATGGGTGTATTGAATGCATTTATTGAAGTGGGATGGTAGGGTAGATAAAACCATTAATGAGTTATTTATGTTCGTGATGGTTGTTTTTCATGTATGTGCAAGATGTGTTTATTTGCAAGAAATTGTGGTAGCTAGATTTTTAAGTTTAATCCATGTTTTTGAAGGTTATATGTTGTGGATAAATTGGATTTTTCATGCTTAAAATGTTGGTATGGTCATTTGTTGGATTTTTGGCTAGTTTTGAGAGAAAAAGGGAGAAATTTATGGGTTTCGCGCTCAGAGCACGACTGTACTTGGAGACACAGTCAGGCTAGCTATGCTCTAGGTTGGATATGCAAATAACACAGAACACAGCCATAACATGGCCGTGCTTGGTGTGGGTTTTTGGAAAACACGGCCATGTTGTAAGGGAAGCATGAGGAGGAAGCACGGGCATGAAGCACAGCTGTGTTTGGTGACACAACCAGGCCGTGCTTGATACTACCTCACCCATTTTCATCGATTTTTGTTTCCTTTTTTAAATCCTAACTAATAATCAATGTTTATGAAATGATAATTGGAGTTTATGAGTCATATATGTTAAAGAAATATGTTAGTACTTAATTGGTTATGTAATGTTTATTGAATTAATTATGAAAGCATGAAGGAATGATGCATGAATGCTATATTTGAATACTATAGATCACTTGTATGTGCAACCATGAGTGGGCAAATGATGTGTGAATATTATGGAAGGATGCAAGAGTATGTATGTTTACTTATGTTATATGATGAGTTGTTATGGCATGCATGAGAATAAATATGGACTATGCTCATAATGACTATTGATATATATGCTTTTGTTGAGACAAGTGGCTGGAAAAACATGTAAGGACATGAGCATGGTCAAGAGGATCCTCTCTAAAGTAGGGTAGCCTAAAAACAGGTGTCACCCTTGCTGTATTGAGGCAACTGACCGTCAGGATGATCCTCTCTGAAGTAGGGTGGCCTAGCAACAAGTATCTCCCATGTTGTATTGAGGAGACTAACAAGTTCAGAATAACTCTTACCCTACTAAGGTGACCTAGCGACATGCGGCACCTTATGGAGGTAAGGTGACTGAAGGGTCGTGGGAGTGATACGGTATTGGGATAAGGGACGCCTTATAGCCTAGAGGGGTGATAAACATCATTTTTATATATTATTTGACCATCATATATAGTGTTTTTATCCTCTCCTACACTTATTTCTATCACTTAAGTTATGTTTTATTATTTGAGTTCTATTTTGGTCTTTGGGATTTTTTCCAGCATTTCCGTCTTTTTGAACCTATCTGAGTATTTTTGTTATATATGGAGTTTGAGACCACTAAAAATTATGATTTCGGTCTTGTAGGAAAGTTAATACAAATGTCTATAACTTTCATGCAGAGCCCAAGATCCAGTTCAGAGGTCCAGTGGGCCGAATTAGACCACGAGTCCAGGACATGGACAGCAAAAATTGAATCTGACCTTTGGGTGATTAAATGGCCATAAACTGAGCTAGGTTTGTCCGTTTGGCTTGATTTCGGTGGCATTGGAACCGTATGACATAGAGGAATAATACATATGAAGACAAGTTTGCCAGCCAGAAGAATCTTGGACCTGTAATTAGTGGTGAATTGTTGGAGGGAAACATGGAACCGAAAGCAGATTTGACACATGTGGTCCTGGTCGGTTTTGATAATTAAGATTCCTCCCCTTTGGTCTAATTGGTGGAAATTGGGCATTTTGACTACTCTCCACTCTCTCAAACACTTCTATCTTCATCTTCAACCTTGGGAGCTGATCTTGGAGATCCATGGAAGAGTAGAGACCCTTGTAACCAGCTAGACTCCTTATTGAATTCGGTTAGGTTTTGAGACTCCATTTATATTGTAATTGAGTTATGTCATCTCCTTTGTTTTCTGGAGCAATTCGAATCTTGTATGAATAAATAGAGATTTCTGTTATCCATTCAAGTTTGATATATGAGATAGGATCTTGATTGATGAATCTTTATTCTATTGCATGAAACAAAGGAAATACATTGGTTGATATTCGATTTTCAGATAAATAACATATTACAAGTTGTATGTAATTGCATGGATTTGTAATATATGTTGTTGATCGATTTTTGAATGATGATGGTTATGATGCAGAGATTTCGGTTATAACTTAAATAAACCAACGACTTAATTAATCACACTTAGTCTAGGATAAACCGAACTAATTCTTGAAGAATGTCTAGTGAGGTTGCATTTTTGATAACATAATCTTTGTCCAATTTTTCACTTGTGTTCTAATTTGATTGTGTTAAAATCCAACCCCCCCTTTTAGATCTTGAAACTATCATTTAACCTTAGCATTCCTTGAGAGACGATCCGGAGTTACTCTATATTGCATTCTTTATAGGGGTTCAGTAATAATTTTGGTAGATCACGACAATCGTTATCAAAAATTTGGCACCGTTGCCGGGGAATGTGAATGTTATTAGATAATTTCAAGTCTTTTGTATAAATCATTATCACTTATATGTATTTGTTTTCCTATTTCTCTTTATTTTTAATTATCGTTTTTTGTTTTTTTTTTCTCTGGAATTGGCCTGAATGGTGGTTTGAATGGTTATTTGCTGAATTTACTGTTCAAATTTTTTTTTTACCTCTGATTGATCTGAAATTTTGTGGGTTGATTTCAAATGGTGTTTTAAGCATAACTCATTGCTATGCCATGAGCACCACCCTATCTTGGCCAAATTCAAACGTTTATACCTGTTTTTGAATTTCTTTAGTATTTATCATTTCATTTTTGGGTTGCATTTTAACTTAATTTGCATCCTGTGTTGATCACACCTTAACTAGTTGTGTTTTGTTGTGTTTTTTAGTTTTAGTGTGTTTCCATGTATGGTGTGTTTTGGTATATTGCATCTTGTTTAGTGCATGACTAGGTCCTCTTGTGGTGAACTGTGTGAGCTTGATCCTGAAATTGATAGGACTTTTCATATCTTGCAGAGATCTAGGAGAAGATTGTCTGATATATCTGTTAGTAGTCTTGTTAATCCTACTGTTAATATGGCTAACAATAACAATAGAACCCCTAAGGAACTTGCTGCATCAGATGTGACATACCAGCCTTTATGCATTCAATATCCTGAGTTAGATGCTGACTTGGAACTTAAATATGGATTAATACACTTGTTGCTGAGATTTCATGGTCTTGCAGGTGAGGACCCTCATAGGCATTTGAAGGAGTTCCATGTGGTGTGCTCCACCATGAAACTGCAAGGCATCTCTGAAGAGCACATTAAACTCAGAGCATTTCCATTTTCATTAGCAGATGTGGCCAAGGACTGGTTATACTACCTTCCATCAGGTTCCATCACTTGCTGGAGTGACATGAAACAGATATTCTTGGAGAAGTTCTTCCCTGCCTCTAGAACTGCATCCATTTGGAAGGAGATTTGTGGTATTAGACAATTGGCATGAGAGACACTATATGAGTACTGGGAACGATTTAAAAACTATGTGCTAGCTGTCCGCATCACCAAATCAGTGATCAATTGCTCATTCAATATTTTTATGAGAGGTTGTTTCCCATTGACAGAAATATGATAGATGCAGCCAGTGGAGGAGCATTGGTGAATAAAACCCCTGCTGCAGCTAGGGAACTTATAGCTAACATGGCTGCCAACTCTCAACAGTTTGGTACTAGAATGCCACCTACCAGAGGAGGAGTCAATGAAGCCCAAGTATCATATGCAGATCAGCATCGTGTGGAGCACAGATTAGATGAGTTGACTTCCCTTGTTAGGCAATTGGCAATGGGTCAACATCAACGACCAACTGCACAACCAGAACAACCAGTTCGAGTTTGTGGCATTTGTGCTTGTTCCTCCCATTCCACTGAAGTGTGCCCTAACCTTCAAGAAGATGTTTCTGTACTTTCCAACCAAGCAGCAGCAGCAGCTAATGTGTTTCCCAACAGGCCACAATACTACCAATCCAATCAGCAGCCAAGGCATGACCCTTTCTCCAGTACATATAACCTTGGTTGGAGAGACCATCCGAATTTTAAATGGGGTAATTCCACACAGTAGCAAAACCAACAGTAGCAGCAATATCAGCAACCAGTAAGGCAACAGTTTCCACAGAATATGCAGCCAAATAGACCAGTTTACCAGCATTCGAATAAACCACAGTACCAACAGCCTTCTGTTTAGCAACAGCAAAGTCCAGAAGCCACTTCATCTCTGTCGTCATTGGAAGATTTGGTCAAGCAAATGGCAACAAGTAACATTCAGTTCCAGCAAAGGACAGAATTTACCATCCAGAACCTAGAAACTCAAATTGGACAATTAGCATCATCAATGAATCAGCTGCAAGCACAAGGTTCTGGCCAGCTTCCTTCACAGACCGTACCCAATCCAAAAGGGAACGTGAGTGCCATTATGCTCAGAGGTGGCAAAACAATTCCAGATGCAGCAGTTCTACCTTCTAACAGCAATCAAAGTAAATATACTGCACCAAAAAAATTAGTCTCTGAACCTAGCAGTTCTACCCAAGGTTCTACCTCAGAGATAACATTCCAGCAACAGAATGACCATGTTGTACCCCTGCCTTTTCCTCAGAGAGCAGTGCAATCCAAAAAATTAGATGAGGCAGAGAAGGAAAAAGAACTTCTGGAGACATTTAGAAGAGTGGAAATAAACATTCCACTGCTAGAGGCAATCAAGCAGATTCCAAAATATGCAAAGTTTCTAAAAGAGTTGTGTACTCATAAGAGGAAGTTGAAGGGAAATGAAAGAGTTAGTATGGGCCAAAATGTTTCTGCCCTCATTCAACCTATGCCTTAGAAGTGCAAAGATCCTGGGACTTTTACTATACCTTGTGTCATTGGAAACTGTAATTTTGAAGATGTTATGCTGGACCTTGGAGCTTCAATTAATGTCATTCCCCAATCAGTATTTCTGTCACTTGGAATTGGCCCGTTACAACCAACAGGAGTAGTGATTCAACTGGCCAACAGAAGCAATGCTTACCCTACTGGAGTAATTGAAGATGTACTAGTCCAAGTTAATGAATTGGTATTTCCTGCAGATTTTTACATTCTAGATATGGAAGGAGAATCATCATTCAATAAAACTTCAATCATTCTTGGGAGACCTTTTCTCAAGATTACCAAGACCAAGATAGATGTGCATGCAGGAACCCTCTCCATGGAGTTTGGCGATAATGTTGTGCAGTTTAATATCTTTGATGCAGTAAGACACCCCATGGAAGATCATTCTCTTTTCTGCATTGATATTCTTAATGAATTGGTTGAAGAGGTCTACGACAGTTTCTCCTTTGAATTTCCTGATGTGCTTCTATTTGATGATTCCCTATGCTGTAATTGTGTTGATGATGCTGTTTGTTCTGCTTGTTCTGAAATCAATGCATTCTTAGAAAATGATGACTTTGTCACAGATTCTACAGAAGTGGATGGTTCCATAGTGCTTGATGGTTCTATGCCATTGTTAGAAAATGTTGAATATGCAGGAGTTTATGCAGCAGATGCACCAGTAGCAAAGTTACTCCCTTCTATAATGCAGCTGCCCATACTAGAGCTTAAGCCTCTTCCTGAACATCTTAAATATGCATTTTTAGAAGAGAATGAGCAGCTGCCAGCCATTATAGCTAAGAACTTTCAACTTGATCAAGAAGAAAAATTGTTGAACATTTTGAAACAGCACAAGAGGGCAATTGGGTGGACACTTGCAAATATACCTGGCATTAGCCCTTCCACTTGCATGCATAGGATTTTGATTGAGGAGGATGTTAAACCAGTACGGCAGCCACAAAGGCGACTGAACCCATTGATTCTAGATGTGGTTAAAAAGGAAGTAACCTAGCTTCTACAAGCTGGTATAATCTATCCAATTTCAGACAGCAAATGGGTAAGTCCAGTGCAAGTTGTCCCAAAGAAACCAGGGGTGACAATGGTAGCCAACCAGCATAATGAACTTATTCCCACTCGAGTTCAGAATAGTTGAAGGGTGTGTATTGACTATAGAAAGCTTAATCAAGCCTCCCGTAAAGACCATTACCCTCTTCCCTTTATTAATCAGATGTTGGAGCATTTAGCAGGAAAATCACACTATTGTTTTCTAGATGGATATACTGGTTACTTTCAAATACATATAGCCCCAGAAGACCAGGAGAAGACCACATTCACGTGCCCATTTGGCACTTTTGCATACAAGAGAATGCCATTCGGTCTTTGTAATGCTCCAGGTACATTCCAATGTTGCATGGTGAGTATCTTTTCTGATTTTTTAGAGAACTGTATTGAGGTATTCATAGATGATTTCACCATATATGGTTCTTCCTTTGATGAATGCTTAGATAGTCTATCTAAGGTATTACATCGGTGCACTACAACTAATCTTGTTTTAAATTTTGAAAAATGTCATTTCATGGTAGAACAAGGTATAGTTTTAGGGCATATAATTTCTAAAAAGGGCATAGAGGTAGATCCTGCTAAGATTGATGTTATTACTGCTTCTGCAAGTGTGCGGGAAGTTCGTTCCTTTCTTGGCCATGCAGGATTCTACCGGCGCTTCATTCGTGATTTCAGCAAAATTGCCCTTCCGTTATCCAACTTGCTACAAAAGGATGTGGACTTCATTTTCAACCCATAATGCAAGGATGCATTTGACCTTATTAAGAAGGCTCTCACTTCAACTCCCATCATCCAATCACCTGACTGGACGCTTCCATTTGAACTGATGTGTGACGCATCTAACTATGCCGTGGGAGCAGTCCTTGCCCAGAGAGTTGATAAAGCTCCATATGTCATTTATTATGCCTCAAAGACACTTGATTCTGCCCAAACAAATTATACCACAACAGAAAAAGAGCTTTTAGCAATTGTTTTTGCATTAGATAAATTTAGATCATACTTGCTTTGTTCTCATGTGGTAATTTTTTCTGATCATGCAGCTTTCAAGTTCCTCTTAAAGAAACCCGATGCCAAACTGAGGTTAATTAGATGGATGCTCCTTCTTCAAGAATTTGACCTAGAGATTCGAGACAGGAGTGGAGCAAAAAATGTGGTTGCTGACCACTTGAGCAGAATAGAGAGAGCATCTGATTTTCTTCCCATTCAAGATTCATTCCCAGATGAGTAGCTTTTACAGCTGCGTGGTGAGTTTCCATGGTATGTTGACATTGTAAATTATTTGGTTGCACAAGTGTTGCCCTTAAATCCCACACACGCACAGATGCATAAATTCAAGAGTGAAGCTAAATACTATGTGTGGGATGATCCTTATTTATGGAGGTTTTGTAGTGACCAAATAATTAGAAGATGTGTACCTAATTATGAGTTTCATTCTGTACTTTCCTTTTGTCATTCCTATGCTTGTGGAGGTCATTTTGGTCCCCAGAGAACTGCAAGGAAGGTATTAGATTCTGGTTTGTATTGGCCTACCTTATTTCATGATGCCTATGTATTTTGTAAATCTTGTGAACAATGTCAACGAGCAGAAAATATAACCCGTAGGAACGAAATGCCCCAACAACCTTTATTGTTTTGTAAAATCTTTGATGTTTAGGGTATTGACTTCATGGGTCCATTCCCTGTCTCATTTGGCTTTGTTTATATTTTATTGGCTGTTGATTATGTTTCCAAATGGGTGGAGGCCATTCCCACAAGAACTGATGATTCTCATGTTGTTGTAAATTTTGTTAGATCAAACATCTTTTGCAGGTTCGGCATACCCAGAGCAATCATTAGTGATCAAGGATCTCACTTTTGCAATAGGAACATGAAAACCTTGTTAAGTAAATATGGTTTCTTTCATAAAGTCTCAACCCCTTATCATCCTCAAACAAATGGCCAAGCCAAGGTCTCTAATCGCGAGATTAAACAAATTTTGGAAAAAACAGTGAGACCACACAGAAAAGATTGGAGTAAGCGGCTATATGATGCCTTATGGGCTTATAGGACTGCCTATAAGACACTTATAGGTATGTCACCCTATAGGCTTGTCTTTGGTAAAGCATGTCATCTTTCAGTGGAGCTAGAGCATCGAGTTTATTGAGCAGTAAAGGCTTGTAACTTGGACATAGACCAATCCGGAGTCGGAAGGAAATTGCAACTTCAAGAACTAGAAGAACTCCGACTAGAGGCATATGAGAATTCCCGAATATACAAGGAGAAGACTAAGTCTTTTCATGACAAGCAAATCCTTAGAAAGGAATTCAAAGAGGGGGAGAAAGTGCTCTTATACAACTCTCGCCTTAAGTTTATGCCAAGAAAATTGAGATCCAGATGGGAAGGACCATTTTTAGTCACTAATATTTTCTCTTATGGTGCAGTTGAAATTCAAGATGTGACTACGGGGAGGACATTCAAAGTCAACGGACATCGACTCAAACAATTTCATGAGGGAGCTAAAGAGAATTCGGTTGAAGAGTTGGTTTTGGCTGATGCTGTTTACCTAACTTGAGGGAGTTCATTTTACTTATGCCTACACTTGAATATTTTCCGCTTATTCTTGTTTTGTTTTGAAAAAAAAAATTTTGCTAAGTTTATTTTCATATTGCAATTTTCTGTTTTGCATTCTCAATAGCTTTAAGATTTATAAAGGTTGGGAACTTGAAGCACTTTAAAATTTGAGGTTTAAAGAATGACTGAATGCATTTCTTGCATCTCTTAGCTAGCTAGTTTGGTGATAGACATTGAATAAATGGATTAAGCATGTTAGTGCATACCAAGTGAGCATTTGGGCCAATTATCATTCTCCATTCTTTTCTTGTGTGGATTACACTTATAAAGTTTGACACTCTAGAACTTGCTTTGCTTCTTTTTGAGACTAAATTCTCATATGCATGCATGAATGTAATGAAGGCTCTCTTTTCTTACATTTAGCTAGTTAACCAAATAGCCTACCTGATACATTTTCCCTTTGAACCTACTATTTCCAATTCGCTCATTACAAACCTAAAGCATGAAAGCATGATTCTACCTTACCTTAGGGAGTAAGAGAGCATTGGTTGATCATTTGATGAGTTGTTCTTTGTCTGAGACGGACAAATTCAAGTGTGGGGGAGAAGAAGTTGGCAATTTGAAATCAATTGGCTATGTGAATTTTAGAGTTTATGAATGTGAATTTTAGAGTAAAAAAAATTGAAAAAAAAAATAGAAAAGAAAAAGAAACAAAGATGTATAGAACTTTTGGATGAAAATTTATGGTGCATATTGCTCATTTTAACTCCCAATGTTCTCATGCTCTCTTTAGTTTTAATTTTCCTTACCCATGTTATTTTTTTCATCCCTTCCTTTTCCTTAACCCCATTACAACTTTAAATAAAGTCCTTTTGATTTGTGCATGCATGTCTCTAAAATTAGTGGAGATTAGAACAGAAGCAAGCTTATGGTAGTGCAAATTTTCATGAGTTGTATTGAGTGGAAACACAAATCTTTAATTTTTTTTTAAACACTTGAGAATTGAGAGTGTATCATGTGAGAATCTATCATTCTTAGTTCACATAATTCAATTGAAATCACCATGCTTTTTAGTTGGAAGTGTAACAAATAAATTCATGAATGTCTTGATTCCTTAAAGTATTTATCGTTCTTCTTGCTCACTTAACTTTTGCATTCTTGAAAGTTGTTAGAATGTAAATCCTTGATTGTTTCCTTTATTTTCTAGTTTGAATTTTAGTTTGCCCGAGACGTGCAAAGGAAAAGTGTGGGGGAATTTGATAAACATCATTTTTATATATTATTTGACCATAATATATAGTGTTTTCATCCTCTCCTACACTTATTTCTATCACTTAAGCTATGTTTTATGATTTGAGTTCTATTTTGGTCTTTGGGACTTTTTCCAGCATTTCCGTCTTTTTGAACCTATCTGAGTATTTTTGTTATATATGGAGTTTGAGACCACTAAAAATTATGATTTCGGTTTTGTAGGAAAGCTAAGACAAATTTCTATAACTTTCATGAAGAGCCCAAGATCCAGTTCAGAGGTCTCGTGGGCCGAATTAGACCAAGAGTCCAAAACATGGACAGCAAAAACAGAATCTGACCTTTGGGTGATTAAATGGCCATAAACTGAGCTAGGTTTGTCCGTTTGGCTTGATTTCGGTGGCATTGGAACCGTATGACATAGTGGAATAATACATATGAAGACAAGTTTTCCAGCAAGAAGAATCTTGGACCCGTAATTAGTGGTGAAATGTTGGAGGAAAACATGGAGCCGAAAGCAGATTTGACACATGTGGTCCTGGTCGGTTTTGATGATTAAGATTCCTCCCCTTTGGTCTAATTGGTGGGAATTGGGCATTCTGACTAATCTCCACTCTCTCACACACTTTTATCTTCATCTTCAACCTTGGGAGCTGATCTTGGAGATCCATGGAAGAGTAGAGACCTTTGTCACCAGCTAGACTCCTTCTTGAATTCGGTTAGGTTTTGAGACTCCATTTATATTGTAATTGAGTTATGTCATCTCCTTTGTTTTCTGGAGTAATTCGAATCTTGTATGAATAAATAGAGATTTCTGTTATCCATTCAAGTTTGATGTATGAGATAGGATCTTGATTGATGAATCTTTATTCTATTGCATGAAACAAAGGAAATACATTGGTTGATATTCGATTTTCAGATAAATAACAGATTACAAGTTGTATGTAATTGCATGGATTTGTAATATATGTTGTTGATCGATTTTTGAATGATGATGGTTATGATGCAGAGATTTCGGTTATAACTTAAATAAACCAACGACTTAATTAATCACACTTAGTCTAGGATAAACCGAACTAATTCTTGAAGAATGTCTAGTGAGGTTGCATTTTTGATAACATAATCTTTGTCTAATTTTCCACTTGTGTTCTAATTTGATTGTGTTAAAATCCAAACCCCCCTTTTAGATCTTAAAACTATCATTTAACCTTAGCATTCCTTGAGAGACGATCCGGAATTACCCTATATTGCATTCTTTATAGGGGTTCGGTAATAATTTTGGTAGATCACGACAATCGTTATCAAGGGGTCAATGTGGGAAGGACCACTCTGACCAAGGCATTCAGTGGTGGATAAATAGCTGTAAAGGTAAGGCTCACACCACACTAAGATTTGAAAATTGAGAAATTATCAGATGATGAGTCACTATAAGCAATATGAGCCATTATGAGCAATGTACAAATACCTTATTAATACATAGTTTGTTATATTTGTGTGATATTGATGCATAACTTGTAAAAAGCCTGTATGTATTTATAATACTTTTATTGTTCAAAAGAGAAAATATTTTTTGTAGTTTATCCAGCTGAACATAACACGTAAGTTTTCTCTTACACATGTATTTATGCTGGATGTTGATCTTGCTGAAATTTTATATCTCACTATATTTTGTGGTGTTATGTTCAGATAATTGAAATGTCATTTGTTGTGATGACTATCTTGCTAGAGCTTCAGACGATGGACGTCCCCTACCCGGGGCAGTTTGTAACATCACCGATTTTCTTTTTGTAATTCTTTCTATGACTTACCCTATGCTCTTCTTGAACTTTAAATGTATAATTGGTTCTATTTACAAGTTATTTAAACTTTTATATGTCTCTAAAATGGATTAAACTATCTTATTTGTTTACTATCTGGCATATAGTTTAAGAAAAGTATGGTTTTGAAAATAGATTTTTGAACTCATTGAATATGTGATTCTAAATGTATTTCTCATCATATGGTAAAGAAAATATATTGTGCATGTGGTATTGATATGTAAAGATATAAGATTTCTTTGGAAAAGGACATGTATATATGATAACCCTGATTGAGAAGTTTCTGATAGAGAAATTATTCTGAGATTGAAAATTTTATATTATACAAAAATCTCTATTTTTGAACGATATGACATATGTGCAAATATAATTTCTGTAAAGGAATCCTATTGAAAACATTGTTTTCTAACAGTAGGTGATGTTAGCCTCTGTACAACTTGACACCTCAACTAGCAGGGGTGGTGCTAGCTTCGGGTGACGGCCAACACACAAGATATAATATGTAAATGAGAGCAGGATGCCTCATATCTTAGCGATATGCCGACTATATGATATGTGATTTGCCTTCCCTTGCTATGTGCTTGGAAAATGCCCATATTAGAATCCCTTCGGGTGTCCTCTTGAATTGTGGTAGTGTAACGCCCAGAAATTTATTAAATATATTCAAAAAACGGAATATTAAGAAATGATTAAAAAGGATTGAATGGGGTAATTATAAGGAAATATAATTGTGAATAATTAATAAGAGATTTCTCATTTTTGAAAGAGATGTTGAAGGAGGAAGTAGTAATTTCTTTATCTACAGGACCACAAATGGGCAATAAGAATAGAGATGAGGAATTATGAAAAAAGTTGCACAAAAATCCATTGAAATATGTTTCAAGAAGGAATTAAACACTTGGTAAACTTTTTTTTCACCCAAACAAGGCCTTAACTAATCATATAGTCCCATTGTAACGGAGTGGCATTTTGAAATTCTTAGGGAAAGTAAGGGTTTTGATTAAGGGGCAAGGTGGAGAAGCTAACAATTTTTTTAATTCTCCCCCCTTGAAGAGAAAAGGAAAAAGGGAAGAAATAAAGAGAAGGAGACAGAATTTAGAGGAAAATTTTTTTCCATCTTTAATCCTATCTCTATTGTTCAATACATTATTTTTTTTGTTAGAGATAGAAAATTTCCATCTATAATTTTTTTTTGTTAGAGATAGAAATTAGAGACGAAAAAATTCCGTCTCTAACTTTTTAATTTAATTTTAGAGACAAATTTTGGAGACGAAATTTTTTCGTCTCTAATTCTCGAAAAAATATTAATTTAATTTTAGAGGTGAAATTTTGCATCTCTAATTGTTTCATCTCTAATTCCGTCTATACTTTTTGTAATAATATTTAAATTATTATCAAAGATACAATTTGGTGGCGAAAAAATTGTCTCTATTATTTAAAATAGTATTAATTTTTTTTTATTAGAGATGAAATTTAGAGACAAATGTTTTCTATCTTTAATTATCAGTCTTTATTTTTAAAATAATTATTAAATTATTGTTAGAGACAGAATTTAAAGATAAAATTTTTGTCTTTAACTCTTGAAATAATAATTAAATTATTGTTAGAAACATAATTTAAAGACAAAAAAAATTCTATTGCTAAATTTTTGGTATCTAAT
This sequence comes from Gleditsia sinensis, assembly GCA_037074535.1. Classification (NCBI taxonomy): domain Eukaryota; kingdom Viridiplantae; phylum Streptophyta; class Magnoliopsida; order Fabales; family Fabaceae; genus Gleditsia; species Gleditsia sinensis. The sequence continues at coordinate 50,373,476 of CM073466.1, forward strand.
TTTGTTTCTATTTTTCAAAAAAATACTCAAATTATTCTTAGAGATGGGAAATTTCCGTCACTAGATTTTTTTTCTTTAATTCTATCTCTATTCTTTGAAACATAAATTAAATCATAGGTAGATAAAGAATTTGAATCCTATTTAATGTACATAAATAAATTGATAGAATGAAAATTTAAATTTTATTACATCAATTTATTGTGCTTTATTATTAGATTTGACTCTAAAGTTGATTCCTTCTTATATAAGAGATTACTTTACCTTGAAAGCTGATGATATGAGAAAAAGTAAAATAGAATAGAAAGAAAAAAAAATTAAAATATCTTTTACTATCCGTTATTCATATATACATTTGGTGTGGTATTTGTATTTTATTGATTATTGAAAAATTATTCTATAATTAAATATATATTTTAACATTTCAGTTACGAATTAATTTTTAATTTTTGAAGTTAACAAAAAATGTAATAAAACAAATTTTATCATGACGATGATATTTTGCAAGCCCCTAATTCCTAATTTAGTTTATCTTTTTTTTTTTATTAATAAAACGGGTCAATGAGTTCATGGAGTGGACTGAAAATAATAAGCCCTAGAAGAAGGGTTACAAAACATTTTATTTAGTAAAATATGTATAACTTTCAGCTGAGATGGAATTTGGGGCCTCTTATCTTACATTTTAAAGCTTGTTCAAAACCGGATGACGTAGCAAATTAGGTTTACCCAATTGTGGCTGTTTTAGACCCAAAAAACTCTTTAAAATGTGAGTTTCCGGCTGTTTTTATATTTTTACTTTATTTTTAAGAATTTCTTTCCCATTTGCATATCTAATGATGGTGTTTTTGTCATGAAAAATATTATTTTTTTACTCTTATTTAATTTCTACTTCAAAGGAAAATCTCTAAGCTCTTATTTCCTCCGCACAATTGAAAAATAAATTGTACTTGTATTTAAATATCAGCTTTTGTGCTGAACAATCATAATTTTTTTTTTAAAAATAAATTAGACAAAACAAGATCTCAGTCTGTAAAATTGGCAGACTCATACCATTCTTATAAGTATAATTTTTTTTATTAATAAGAAACTAAGATTACAAAAAATTGCCAACTAAAGAGGGCTGGCATGTTTAACAACATATTTTAAACTTTTTTTTGTCTAATAAGTGAAACAAGATTTAACAATTTAAGAAAATTTTAATTTTTCATAGCAAAAATTGTTGAATTTAAGTGTAGTTAGATCTTTTTTTCGTGTTATTTCTTTCTATGTACTTTTTAAAAGCCACAACTATTTTTTAAAGGTACCGTAAGAGATGCTTCTAAAATCTTTATGTTTTAATAAAATTTCAAAATATATATTTTTCTTTTACTTAAGTATGACGTGAAGAGGAGGAGTTGAGAATGTATCAAGACCACTTACTATTATAGTTAGAGAAATATTATTTGAACGAAAACTCTTGGACCTATTAAATTATTTATATCCTTATTATATTCCTATTAAATCTTTTATACTGTGTTCCAAAAAAATTATATTGTTGTACACACACATAAACACATATATTTTCTATTTTTTCATTATAGTTTATCATCACAATACAAATTATTGTCATATTTTTGTGTGAACAAGGCCAGACTTTATTAAATGATGCATGAAATTAATTTTTAATTAAATATAATAGTAAATAAATATTTTTTAACCTAGAGAGAGGCCAAATCAAGCTTAGCCAACAGGAATATCAAATTCTCTCATTTTTAACATATTTTAAAAAGGGGTAATGTTATATTTTTCATATTTTACGCCAACCATTTTTTTACTGTGCTTCTACGCAGGCCCTCCATTTTCTTTTTTCCTTCCCCTGGCTGTGCATCTATGTGGGATAAGTTGGTCTTCAATCTCAGGCAGCTTCTTTTTGTCCCAGGCAGCTTCTCTTCTCTGGTGTACATTGTTCCTTCAACAACCCAGCCTTAACAGCAGCAATCGAGAACCCCTACAACACAAAATCGAACTACTGTTCACCAGGTATAATCCTGATTTTGTTTCACGTTTTTGGTGTTTTTAGGAGCTTTTGACCATAGATTATTGTTTAGAAGGTAGGATAACATATCTCGGAGAATTTTTATTGTCTTATAACATGTTTTTTGGGCTGAAATCCATAAATATTTCTTGAATGAACAGTGTATGAACAGTGCATGTAAATGTCAAATGTGGATTTCAGTTGTACCAAGTTGTAGAGCATGATTTTCGTATTCAAACGGTGCCATTAGTTTTGATGTTCACATAATTGTTATTTTGATATATATTAGACCTCTACAAAAAAGGAAATGAACCACCTTGTTATTATATTAAAACTATATATTAGGAAAGCAGGCCACACTCATTTAACCCATGCATGTAAACGCTTACCCATAAAATAACACTTATCTACAGGGCTGCCATGAGAAATAAGCATGTGAGGAGGTGAAAATTTCACACCTATATATGTTTTATTCTTTGTATCAGAGCTGAAATTGTCACTGACACGGGCTTTCTAGTTATTTGAGCACTAGGTATATGCCGCATGTTCATAGATTTAATATGTAAGATTTTATTAGTTATTATGTTTGATAATTTATTAACTTTAGAATTTTGCATGTGATATTCATCATGAAAAAAAAAAGTTAGTATTGAAAAATGTTGTTAAAGGGTTATCTCTTATCCCAATTATCTCTTTGGATCATCTTCTATTTTTATCTTGAAAATAAAAGAGTTATTTATCTTTAGATTGCTTATTATCTCTGGGAATGTATTCCCTAGTTAATCTCTGTTTTCAGTATATTATAAATAAAGGAACGTACGGAGGACTGGGTGATTTTTCCTTCTGCCCCTAATTCTGATAGCCATGTGACTTTGAAATTTTTTTATTAATTTGTAATTCTGGGTAACTGCTGTATTGTTGTTGGAGAAGTATTTTTTTTCTTGAATTATCATTGAATTGTTGTTCGAAAGTACTGCTTCTTACTTGAGCTGTGAGGATTTGGGGGAAATAACAAAATCTAGTGCTCCAAACCCCAAAACTTGAACGTAGGATGTCGAATGGCTATGCTTTTGCTGCACTTTCGTTCTTTTGTTTATGAAATTGTTCCAGTTTGTTGTTTTGAAATTCTGTCACCATTAGCTTTAGTAACACTACACTCCTTTATTAAAATATTATTCTAATGAAAAGGAGAGTATAATAGGGTTTGAAACTATAAAGAAAATGGTACTTTGACGTCTAATTTAGACTTGGACAATAAGAAATGAAACATATGGACAAATAAAGTAAATGATCAATTCATTCCCTCTCCCTCTCGCACCAGATAATATTCTTGATATCAAGACATACTCCAGATATTTCAAGTCATTCTTGATTTTTTATCTATGGATTTCATATTTTCATCTTATTAAATTTTAGAATTTCTTATTTTTTAGAAAGCAGGAGCCTTTCTTTTTCATGAAAGTTCCCAAAACAGAGGTAGGCAATTTTTGTTGACACCAATGGATTTTTGTTCTTGGCCACTCTTTTTTTTCAATCTATTTCTGTTGTGTGGTAAATTCAAAAATAATTTTATAAGGAAAGAAAAAGAATTTATTTTTTTATATTTGACTTCTTACTGTTTCCATAGATGTTTATAAAGTTCTGTGGAAATGTTAGATAAAGTTCTCTTTCAATAATAGCTCGATAACAATATATAAGTATAGTATGTCTCTTATATTTTATTTTTTATATAACACTTATAAAATATAAGTGCATGTTATGATGAAATATGTTTGTATGATTTTTCACATAATTTGACTGAATGAAAGTAAAGAGAAAAATAAAGCATGGTTATTAGTCTTAATCAAATGAGAATGATAGTTGAGATTAGGTACGCTATTCAAATAATTTAACTTAAGTATAAGTTCCATCAAACCATGATTCAATGGACTAATTAAGAACATTAATTATGAATTTTGTCTGTAAATGGCTAATTTAATTCTCTTCTAATACCTTGATTAATCAACATAAGATCAATTAAACACATGGACAATAAGAAATGCAATTATATTCAACTGCATGAAATTTATGTAATTACATTTGAGCTAAAACACCAAGATGAAATCATCAAGCCTAGCACAAAATCATTTATAGATTATTAAACTGATTGTCCCCTAATTGTTCTAATTATAATTTAGTGAGATTTTTTTTTTAAACAAGACCCTATATATGTCGTCTCACATGACTTGTTGGGTATTTCAATCTTTAAAAAGAAAGAAATGAAGGTCATATAGTGTACTTTATGAGTATTTTTGAAAAATTATTAACTATTTTTAATTACTGCTAGAATAATTTATGATTATGCCAAATTAAGTCAAACTTTTAAATTTAATAATTCAAAACCCTAAACTTTAAAATTTAAAAATAAAAATCTAAAACGGAATGGGATAGTAAAGGTTGGTAGACAAAGCGAGAAAAATAAAATAAAATAGACTTTCTAAAAAATGACTTAATGTACATAATATAGAATCTATATTTGCACGAGAGTACGCCAAAAAAATGGTGCGAAATTTTTGTGAAAATTATAGTGATTATGTTTTTACTTCTATAACAATTAACTTTTTATTCTTTTAGAGGGTGCAAATGAACAAAGAATAAACTTATTTTGAGTTGTATGAGCGATTTCACCGGTCCATGAGAAAGCCATTAGAGTGGTTCAACAAGTAATAAAGAAGGATTGCTGTATGTAATTTCTATTCTTTCATTTTCATCTTTTTACAAATATTAACTTTGTCTAACAACTTTATCTTTTCAAGAAATGTATCAAGTAAAATTAGCTGAGAGGCAATCTCAATCTTAGAGTGACGAGGGTTTCATCCAACACTTTACCCAATATTCAAATAACATTGTTTACTTGGATGTGGTTGGTGTAACACCCTTAATTTATGTTACGTAAAATAAATATTTTTTTTAAATTATTATTTTCGTAATCAGATATTTTTCTTAAAGATACATAATTCAATTCTTTATCATGGGAACAGATATATATAAGATCTCTCATGTATACACAATATACAGACCAAGTTTATAATCATCAAAGTACAACAAAAACGGGGATTCTCCCTGTAGCATTCAGAGCACTCTAGAATATAAACACAGTATAATTCAAAGACCGTGAGTCTTGGAAGCAATGTAGATTCACTCAGAGAATATATCACCTATTTGCCGAATCAGACTCTGATATTCTTATCTGAAAAATGTGAAAATATTGTTTAGTGAGTTTGACAACTCAGTGAACAAATAATTCCTCCTATGACTTCTTAGGTCAGCATATGGATATACTTATATTTTAAAATGTGTTACATATAAAATACAGTTCAGAAGTACATTTATATGGGACCTGTATTTCAAATATTCTCAAATCAAAGGATATTCTTATGCAATGTCTTAACAATCAATCATGAAAAGTTTATATCTATCCAAGAGTCCTTCACATGAATTGTCCATTTTGTTTGCCTCAAATTTTAAATTTCCATGGGCAAACCTTCTTTTCTCATAATTTTTGTACATAATATTATTGAAAACTAAACTCTCTTCGAATTCTTTATATCAACAAAATAAATAATTGAAAATATTATATTCATAGATTCTCCGCTCTCAAATTCAATCAAACCCACAACTTACCAAATCTATTTATATATATAGATTCTAACTCATCCATCCAAAAAGAGATTTAAATCTATTTTCAAAACACTCACTTTATTTCAAATCATTATCTTGGAGTTAACAATCTCGATCACATCATAACCCACTATCAATATTATTTTAGCCATTCGTCATATTGTTTCACATAAGCAAATTAAACAATCAATTCAAACCTTGTTGACATCCAAACAAGCCATTCCTTTTGTGTTCGGATAGAATTTTCTTATTTTCAGCTAAGATAATAAATTTCGGCTAAGACATACGCATAGATGTTTAAATTTCGCATATCTAAGGAAAAGAGTTAGAAAGAAGAAAAAGATGACACCCTATAGAATTCCACAACAGCACCGTGAGTATAAATATGTCTGCATTTACATACCTATACTTAAAGTCCTACTACATAATTCTTAACTCTGTTAGCCACAGGAAAATCTAATGCTCTGATACCAACTTATAACGCCCCTAATTTACGTTACGTAAAATAAACATTTTTTTTAAATTATTATTTCTTCAAACAGATATTCTCTATAAAGATACATAATTTAATTCTTTATCATGGGAACAGATATATATAGGATCTCTCATGTATACACAATATACAGATCAAGTCTATAAACATCAAAGTACAGCAGAAACAGGGATCTGCCTGTAGCGTTCAGAGCACACTCTAGAATAGTAATACAGTATAATTCAAAGACCGTGAGCCTTGAAAGCAACGTAGATTCACCCAGAGAATAAATTACCTATCTGCCGAATCAGATTCTGATAGTCTTATCAGAAAAATGTGAAAATATCGTGTAGTGTGTTTGACAACTCAGTGAGCAAATAATTCCTCCTATGACCTCTTAGGTCAGCATATAGATGTACTTATATTTTAAAATTTGCCACATAGATAATACAGTTCAGAAGTACATTCATATGAGACCTGTATTTCAAATATTCTCAAATCAAAGGATATTCAGATATCCAAAACCATATGCAGTACGATATAATCATTAAACAAATGTTGTTATGCCTAGTTGTATAAGTTATAGTAAAATATTAAGATTTGGAGATAAAATCATCACTTTTGATACAGCTGCCTCACTCGGCGGTCTGGCATATTTAATTTTAAAATGACCTACCCCACTCGGCGATCTGATCAATGCAATAAAAATATAACTCATTTGCTATACGCATAGTGACCTCGACCACAGTCACAATAAGTGATCAGAGAATGTGAGTACATCACCCTCCTGCTCCCTCACATTACCACCGTCACCCAGTTGGAGCGGCCCTCCCTCGGCTCACTTAGGCTAATAGGGTGTTCCCTATTCGGTACCGTCACAATCCATACAACCAGCCGATATTCATCCATACATATAAATACATGTAAAATTATCAAGCAATTCGCCATAAGTTTTACGCTTGTCATATTTATCAAGCAATTTGCCATGAGCTTTACGCTTGCCATTCAATCTCATTTATAATATGACATGCATCATTTTCACAAGTATATAGCTTTACAAATCAATGCATCGTGTACATAATATTCACTTTATCAAATAATGATAAATACATTTAGAACCACATATTCAATGAGTTCTAAATTTCATTTCTAAAACCATACTCTTTTTGAACTATGTGCCAATTCGTAAGTATAACAGATATTTTAACACATTTCAGAAACTTATAATAGTATAAATAATTTATAAACAGAAACAATAATACATTTATAGTTCAAGAAGAGCATGGGGCAAGTCATAGATAGAATTATTTACTCATAAGGTAGGGCTCCTGGTTGGACAGCCCTAAAATGTAATTTTCCAAGCCGAATTTGATCAATTAGACCTCAAAAACGTGTTCGGAGGGTCCAAAGACTTAGAAAATAACTTCGGAAATTTAGTCACTATTTACCACCAAAAATCACTATTCACAAAGAACAAAAAGTTGTCAGATAGCTGAAAAATTTCATATCCTAAAGTTTATCTAGCTCCTGAATCTATTTACGATGTCAGAATTTCAATTGGAGGTCTTTAAATAAGAGTTTCAGAGTTTATCTTTTTTTCTGAGATTTTCTATATCAGATCTACGGTGATTCAACGGCTGATTTGAAAAATTAATCAGTCAAAACCGTAGTATTCTCCGTCCTGAATCTAGTGGTATCCTCAGTTTAGAGATCGGAAGCCAATAGGCACTCCAGATCTAGAGAGAAATTGAAGGCTACTATTCACTCATTGTTCATTCGTTTTTCAGAATTTGTGCACGATTTCCTTCGTCTTCGTTTCCCCCTTCCCCTTCTTCTTTTTATTTATTTTTATTTATTTATTTTATTATAATAATAATAATTATTTAATAATTGAATAATATGATTTTATTTTATATATATTCATATAAATACCGTTTTTCATCATAAAATATTCCAAAAATTTCTAAAAATTTACATTCTCATAAACCTTTAGTTAAACTCTTAAATTATGATTTTTCTTGATAAAAATCTTAATAAAACAAATCACAAAATAAATATCTTTATACATAATAAAAGTAAAAATATTTCTAAAAATACAACAAAATTTATTAAAGATCAATATAATTATTTTAATTAAAAATATACTTGCTTTTAGTAAAACATAATCATTGTTAAACAAATAAAAATATATTTGTTTATAACAAAACATTATTATTTAAAATTAAAAATTACGAGATGTTACATTCTTTCCCCCTTAAGAAATTCGGTCTCTGAATTTCAGCCCATTCTACCACATGTAGGGAATAAAATCAACAGATAATCCAGAGTTACCAACCTTATTATAAACTGTTATCTTGGAGTTAATAATCTCAATCACATCATAACCCACTATCAATATTGTATTAGCCATTCTTCATATTGTTTCACATAAGCAAATCAAACAATCAATTCAAATCTTCTTGACATCCAAACAAGCCATTCCCTTTGTGTTCGAATAGAATTTTCTTATTTTAAGCTAATTTCCCAAGAGGGTTCTCTTTATCAGTTTTGATCAAAACAAGTTCAAAAGTTGAACTAGTAGTCCACACACAAAATGTACCATCTAGGACATACGCATATATGTTTAAATCTCGCATATCTAAGGAAAAGAGTTAGAAGGAAGAAAAAGATGACACCCTTTAAAATTCCACAATAGCACCGTGAGTATAAATATGTTTGCAGTTACATACCCATACTCAAAGTACTACTACATAATTCTTTGCTCTGTTAGCCACAGGGAAACCTAATGCTCTGATACCAACTTGTAACGCCCTCAATTTATGTTACGTAAAATAAACATTTTTTTCCTACAATTATTTCCGCAAACTAATATTCTCCATAAAGATGCATAATTCAATTCTTTATCATGGGAACAGATACATATAGGATCTCTCACGTATACACAATATACAGACCAAATCTATAAATATCAAAGTATAGCAGAAACGAGGATCCTGTCTGTAGCGTTCAGAGCACACTCTAGAATACAAATATGGTATAATTCAAAATCTGTGAGCCTTAAAAGCAACGTAGACTCACCCAGAGAATAAATCACCTATCTGCCGAATCAGACTCTGATATTCTTATCTGAAAAATGTGGAAATATCGTGTAGTGAGTTTGACAACTCAGGGAGCAAATAATTCCTCCTATGACCTCTTAGGTCAGCATATGGATGTACTTATATTTTAAAATTTGTCACATAGATAATATAGTTCAGATGTACATTCATATGGGACCCGTATTTCAAATATTCTCAATTCAAAGGATATTCAGATATCCAAAACCATATGTAGTACGATATGATCATTAAACAAATATTGTTATGCCTAGTTATATAAGCTATAGTAAAATATTAAGATTTTGAGATAAAATCATCACTTTTGATGCACCTGCCTCACTTGGTGGTCTGACACATTTAATTTTAAAATGACCTACCTCACTCGGCGATCTGATCAATGCAATGAAAATAGAACTCATTTGCTATACGCATAGTGACCTCGACCATGGTCATATTAAGTGATCAGGGAATATGAATACATCAACCTTCTGCCTCCCCACATTACCACTGTCACCCGGTTGGAGCGGCCCTCCCTCGGCTCACTCTGGCTAATAAGGCATCCCCTATTCGGTACCGTCATAAGCCATATAACCAGCTGATATTCATCTATATATATAAATACATGTAAAATTATCAAGCAACTCGCCATGAGTTTTATGCTTTCCATTTAATCTCATTTATAATATGACATGCATTATTTTCACAAGTATATAGCTTTACAAATAAATGCATCGTGCACATAATATTCACGTTATCAAATAATAATAAATACATTTAGAACCACATATTCAAGGAGTTCCAAATTTCATTTCTAAAACCATACTCTTCTTGAACTATGTGTCATTTCGTAAGTATAACAGATATTTTAACACATTTCAGAAACTTATAATAGTATAAATAATTTATTAACAGAAACAATAATACATTTATAGTTCAAGAAAAGCATGGGGCAAGTCATAGAAAGAATTATCTACTCACAAGGCAGGGCTCCTGGTTGGACATCCTTAAAATATACTTTTTCAAACCGAATTAGACCAATTAGACCTCAAAAACGTGTCCAGAGGGTCAAAGATTTAGAAAATGACTCTAGGAACTTGGTCACTATTCACCGCCGAAAAAACACTATTCACCAAGAACAAAAAGTTGCAGATAGCTGAAAAATTTCATATCCTAAAATTTATCTAGCTCTTGAATCTATTTACGATGTCAGAATTTCAATTGGAGGTCTTTAAATAAGAGTTTCAAAGTTTACCTTTTTCTAAGATTTTCTACTTCAGATATACGGCGATTCAACGACTGATTTGAAAAATTAATCGGTCAAAATCATAGTATTTTCCGTTCTGAATCCAGTGGTATCCTCAGTTTGAAGATCGGAAGCCAATTGGCACTTTAGATCTAGAGAAAAATTGGAGGTTACTATTCACTCATTATTCATCCGTTTTTCAAAATTTGTGCACGATTTGCTCTATCTTCATTTCCCCCCTTCCCCTTCTTCTTTTTATTTATTTTTATTTATTTATTTTATTGTTATTATAATTATTATTTAATAATTAAATAATAGGATTTTATTTAATATATATTCATATAAATACCGTTTTTCATTCTAAAATATTCCAATTTTTTTAAAAAAATTTACATTCTCATAAACCTTTAGTTAAACTCTTAAATCATGATTTTTCTTGATAAAAATTTTAATAAAACAAATCACAAAACAAATAGCTTTATTCATAATAAAAGAAAGAATATTTCTAAAAATACAACAAAATTTAATAAAGATTAATATAATTATTTTAAGCAAAATAATAATTATTTTAATTAAAAATATACTTGCTTTTAGCAGAACATAATCACTGTTAAACAAATAAAAATATATTTGTTTATAACAAAATATTATTATTTAAAATTAAAAATTACGGGATGTTACATTATTATATATAATTTGTTGAGTACCTTGTATAAAGTGAAATTGATAAAAAAGAAGAAGAATACAAATAATTCAATACAAGTCAAAAGTCGATAAAGATCATGAATGTTGAGCACTAGAAATTATCAGTTGGTGACCACATATTCTTGAAGGACTTACCAATAAAAGAGGTAATGAGATTGGGGAAGAAATGGAAGTTACGCCCTCGGTATATAAGACCATTTGAAATTCTTGATAGGATCGGTTCAGTGGCTTATCGTTTGGCTTTATTACTTGAATTGGGTAATGTTTATCCAGTTTTTCATGTGTCTATACTACGAAAATATTTACCGGATCCTACACATGTTATAAAATGTCCACAAATTCAGTTGCAGGAAGATTTAACCTATGAGGAACCAACCAGTAGCAATAGTGGACAGACAAGTAAAGAAATTGCAGTCAAAAGAAATACCTACAGTGAATGTGATATGGAAAAATACTCTTCTGAGGAAGCTACTTGGGAAAAAGAGGAAGATATACTCACCAGATATCCGTATTTGTTTAAACAATGAGGTTAGTATTTATCTGCAACTATGGTGATGAAATTCGGTGACCGAATTTTTTAAAGGAGGGAAGAATGTAATAACTGTAAAAATTTAACGAAATTTTCAATTAAAGAAAAATTTGGAATAAAAGAGAGAATTTCGAAAATAGGGATAAGAACCTATGTAAAAAGATATTTATTTTGAGATTTGTTTATTACGATTTTTATCAAAAAAAATCATGATTTAAGAGTTTAACTAAAGGTTTATGAGAATATAAATTTTTAAAAATTTTTGGGATATTTTAGGATGAAAAATAGAATTTATATGAATTTATATAAAAGAAAATCCTATTATTCAATTATTAAATAATAATAATTAAAAAAAACAATAAAATGGAGACAAAGGAGAAGGGAGACAACTGCCGTATGCAAATTTCAAAAAAAAAATCGAGAAGATGAATAGTGAGTGAATAGTAACATTCAACTTTTTCTTTAGATCTGGAGTGCCTATTGGCTTTCGATCTCAAAACTGAGTGTGTTACTGGATTCAGGACGAATAATACTACGGTTTTCACTGATCAATTTTTCAAATTAGCTGTTGAATCGCCGTAGATCTGAAGTAGAAAATATCAGAAAAAGGTAAATTCTGAAACATTTACTTAGAAACTTTCAATTGAAATTCTGACACCGTAGATGGATTCAAGAGCTAGATAAACTTTAGGATATATATATTTTCGGCCATCTAACAGTCTTTTTGTTCGTCATGAATAGTATTTTTCGGTGGGTGAATAGTGTTTTTTGGTGAGTGAATAGTGACCAAGTTCCCGAAGTTGCTTTCTTAATTTTTAGACCCTCAAGATATATTTTTGAGGTCAATTTGATCAAATAGAGATTGAAAAAGTACATTTTAGGGCTGTCTAATCTGGATCCCTTACCCTGTGAGTAGATGATTTTTTCTATGGCTTGTTTTTACTTTTCTTGAACTTTACATTGATAAATGAGCATGTTTACAAGTTATTTATACTTTTATATGTTCCTAAAATGGTTTACAATATCTGAAACGATTGAAATATGATATCTGGTTCAAGAAGAGTGACTTTTGAAATGAATTTTGAAACATATTGAACATGTGATTTTTAAATGTATTTCTCATTATATGACAAAGGATATATGTTATGTATATGATATTAATTCATACAGTGATATGTTTGCCTCGGATATAGGCATGTATATATGATTCCCCTGAATGAGAAGTTTTAACAAATGAATATACAGAGATTGAAAGTTTGTATTATATTGAGAATTTTATATTGGATTATATGGCATATGTGCATGTGATATTTTCTGTGGAGGAATTCTATTGGAAACACTGTCTGCTAACAACAGGTGATGTTAGCCCTAGTGCGCACCTTGATTGCCTCAGCTAGGAGGGGGTGGTCTAGCCTCGTGTGAGGGCCAACACACGGGAGATGATATGTGATGAAGAGCGGAATGCCTCACACGGGAGATGATAAGTGATGGAGAGCGGAATGCCTTCTATATGGGCGAGATGCCAGTTATATGAGTTATGATTTGCCTTCCCTTGTTGTGTGCTTGGGAAATACCCATATAGAGTCCTTTCGCGTGTCCTCTTGAATGGTAGCAGGGCAAACTTCAGCGGGATGCTGAGTTTAGGCAAATCTTATACCACCAAAATACGGAAGGGGTTAAATTCTGATATGGTGGTTCTTATATGGGATCCTTCAAATGTTTTCACATGAATTATATTAATGCATACCATGATTTTATTATCGTACTTATGGCATTACTTATGAACTAAATATGCATATGAAATAGAACAGAGTTTATTTGAAATGCGGGTCCTATATAAATGTACTTTCGAATTGTGATTTTCAATGTGACAAGTTTTAAAATAAAGAGTACATTCATATGTTGACCTAAGAGGTCATAGGAGGTGTTATCTGCTCACTGAGTTGTAAAACTCACTACACGTGGTTGACATCTTTTTCAGATAAAGACCAGAGTTTGGTCCTGCGGCTATTTGATCGACTAGGTGTTGTACTTCCGTGGTGAGCCTAAATTATTTCTGGACTCTCAGTGTTTAAATTGTAATATACATGTACTCTAGAGTTGCTCTGAATGTCATAGGCATGATCTTTGTTTCCGCTGTAAAACTGAAAAGTGTAGACCTAGCATGTATAATTAGTTATGTTGAGATTTGCCAATGTATGATATTATCCTATTATGATATAATATGAAGTTGATTGTAAGTAAATAAAGATAAAGTTATCGGACAGTAGTGTTATTCGCGTTCCTAAAGTAGGGGTGTGACAAGAAGAGAAGAGAGAGAGGACGAGAGAAGAAGAGGAAGGAAAAGAAGAGAGAGAGAAAGGAGAGAGAAAGGAACAAAGTGAAGATCTAAGAAATTTGTAGGGAAAGAAAAGAGAGAGAAGTGATCAAGAGAAGGAAATCAAAGGAGGGTTTGAGAATAAGAAGAATCTCTTGTTTTGGTAGGTTTAATATTAATCTTTCCATGGAATTTCATGTATTTTGAATGATCTAAAATTGTTGCAAATATCCTATTTTGTTGATGCAAGATGCATATTTATGTTTAGCCTTGAAAAGTGAGAGTTTGGATGCATAGATCATACATGTGTTTGCTGAAATTGGCTTGAAAATGTCTAAAATTGATGCTCTGAATGGTTGGTTCTATGGTTTATGATTTATGTCAAATTTGGAAATATGTTCAACAAATGAGTTGTAGCCTTGTTTCTTAACTTTCTAATGCCTCTATAATCACCTTAATCAGATTTTAAATGAAAGGGATATGCCCTGATGAGTAAAGAAAGGTCAGATCTAACGCATAGAGTAACGACGCTATTTTCGAACAACTTTTGCACCCATTTCTGTTTCTAATTTGTTAAAGTGGTAAACATAAAAGTTTCATATAATTGTCTTATATTTACATAGACACCAAAATTTCCTGAATTAGAGTTAAAATTAGGGAGTTATAGTCTTTTTAGTAAGAAAAAGTCTAACTGCAAGGAAATTTGGAATACAGGAAAACCCGAAGCACGACTGTGCGTGGTGACACGGCCCAACCATGCTTGAGGTTGGAATTTCTTTGTTTTTTATTTTGAAGGCTCTAAATGAATTCCAATGAATCGATGATATTAAGGGGAACTAAAATACAAATAAATACATTTTAATGATGCATTGTAGTGTGAATTCTATCATTTTATTATGAGAAATTAAATCACATCTTGCATATTGATGAGATGTATGTTTAATGTATGGATAAAATTACATATTAGTGAGACCTATGCAAGTGAATTTGTTATGTATTTATGAGACATATATAAGTGAATTGCATAGGAGATATATGTATGATGCATTGTAGTGTTAATTCTATCCTTTTATTACGATATATGTAAGTGAATTGCAAATGAGATATATGTGCAATGTATGGATGAAATGCATGTTAATTTTATGCCTATGCTAGTATATTAATGCATGAGGATTAGAAAATATGATGTATACCTTGTTACATGATAGAAGGGTTATTTCATATTGATTTTATGAAGAGACGAATTTGATTGTGAATGGAAAGCATGATAACAAAGGTGAGTTGTTTGATGTATACATGGTTATATCGTGTTAATGTACATGGTTGAATTTGTGGCTTACAGATGATTAGTCACTGAGTGTTGAGATATGGCTATAAACAATTAGTCACTGAGTGTTGTAATGTGGCTACAGATGTTTAGTCACTATTTATTGACCTTGTGGCTATAGATGATTAGTCACCCTACATGAACGCACTGTAAAGATATATATACAACCATAATATTGAAGTATAACTTGGTTATTATACATGCCTAATATTGATGTATAATCCGACATGACACTTTCTCTTTCTTTTCTTATTAACATAATCATAACCGTGAGTAGGGCATCCCCTAATGGTACACCACACAGACCGCCATGTGATTGTGCTCGTCTCTTTTTTTTTTTTTTTTTTTTTTTTCTTTTCACGTTAATAGTTAAAAATATGATTTCAATAACAAGTATGTTCATTATACACACATACTATAATTTATCATCAAAGAATAATCATTACAAAAAATTATTGATAAAATATAATCTTGCCATGGACATAATCATTTTCAAATATCACTTTATAAAATATTTCCATGTCAAAATTACACACTTAAGATGGTAAGGAGTTCATTCAATGGCAATGGTTAGGGCATACACTAGTCATTTATTATTTTCATTTATAAAATTTTTCTTCTTTTTTAAATATATTTTCATTTCTCACTAATAAAAGCATAACTTCGATTGATGTGATATTAGTGTTCATTTAAAGTTAAGAAAAACATCTAAAACTCTTAAGTTGAACATTTTAGTGAAAACATAAGGAATCTTAGAGTTATTACTCCATTAAATTCAAAGTTATTTCTTCCAATGTAGGTTCTGACCTCTACTTACTAATCTTATCATATCTCCCTTCTATGGACTCTAAATTGAGTGATTCTAATGGCTAAAAATTTGCGGGTCATATCTCTATATTTGTCATGTTAATCATTTCTTTTAATTTTCTACAAATTATTCTCAGAAATTCAAACAAAAAGCTTACCTAACAGCTTCTTCCCTGGTTAACCATTTTTTGACCATTGCTTACTAATCTGACCATATCTTTCTAATATGGATCCCAAATTGAATGATTCCAGTGACTAAAAATTCGTGACACACACACACACACACACACACACACACACACACACACACACACACACACACAGATATATATATATATATATATATATATATATATATATATATATATATATATATATATATATATATATATATATATATATATATATATATATATATATATATATCATCTTAACTATTTTGTTTAGTTCCTTATAGATATTTTCCAGAAATTTAAACGTAGAAGCTTACCTAACAGATTTTTCCATGGTTCACCAGTTTCTGACTAGTGTTTACTAATCAGACCATATCTCCCCCATTTAAACTCTAAATTAGGTGATTCCAGTGGCTAAAAATCTATGAGACATATATCTAAAATTTTCATGTTAAACATTTCTTTTAATTCATAACCGATTCTTCCTAGAATTTCAAAAACAGAAGCTTCCCTAGTTATACTAAAATCCAGTTTTCTTAGCCTAACTTTTCCAAAAGTTCTAGTTTATCCTTTTATTAAGTCCTCTTCCATTTTTCTTCCAAATTTCCACCTAACCATAGAATTACTCATCTCAACATATAATTATATTTCTTGCTTAATTTAACATATTTCATCATCCACTTCAAAAGAAAAACATAATCAAATCATGCATCACTAAGGGGGTTTCTCAACAGAAATTTCTCACGGACTTCTTCTAAGTGTTTAAGGCCATACTTAATTTACCAACCTAACCATCTTTCATCCATTTTTACCACATCCCAATATGCATCACAGTAGTACAAAAATCACTAAAAGTTTGCTACCTATCGTCATGCGTAAGCAGAAAATTTCTATACCAATATATGCATTCAAATATCCATCACATGCAAAATTAACATGTAACATGATATAGCAACATCCATGGCCAATCATCAAAGTAGCAAATTTCATTAAAGTTCTAAAATCAAAATCCCATATAAATGTTACAATTTCAAATATTTTTTTCAAAAAGAGATATTGTTAAACCTACCTAAAGATCTCCCTAGCTCAGTTAGTGAATTCTTTTTCTTGTTTTCTTTCGAAGGAAGTGGCAAGATTCTTGCCTTCCCTGAGATTTTCCAACAGCTTAAATAAAAGAAGGAGGGTGAGTTTTGAATGCCAAGGATGAAGACAAAAGATGGATTCAAGTGAAGATCAAGCTAACTTACCTTAAGTACTTAGTCCTGTAAACTTCTTCTTCTTCCTTCCTCTCTCCTCCTCTCTTTCTCTCCTTTCCTCACTCTACCTTGCTTTTGTTTTTCCCTCTGCCTCACTTAAATGAAATTCTAATGTTAAAAGAGTGGTTTTTGCTTAAATAAATTATCAAGTGTTCCTCCTCTCCTAATTATGGGTCTACCTTATTACATTAGGATGCACTTGACTGCTTTTTAGTTGAAGACAACTCTTGTTCTTATCTTCCTCTCCCTTAGTCAAGATATGCATAGCAAAAGGAGATTTTTATTTGAAAATCATGATAAAATGTTCTTATGACATGGGAAAAGGTCTTTTTGATCTAGGGATTCATTTCTTTTTTCTTTTTTCTCCCTCAAGTATGATAGGTTTGCATTTTTAGGTGGCAAATTTCTAGCCCTTGTGTCTCTCTTGCTTGGCTAAAATTATTTGTGTAGGATAAGGATGTTTTGTCATAATGCCATGTATTATTACCTACTATATCATCACATGGCTTGCTAAAATTATTAGTGTAAGATATATATGTTTTATCTTAATTCCATGTGACCTAATCTTGATTATTATTACATTACTGTTTCATCACATGGTTCTTATTTTTTCCTCTTGGATTTGGGCTCATTCTTGCCCATTTCCTTTCCTTTGGCTGAAATTCTACATCCCATGGAGGGTTTAGTCACATTTTAATGTTTTTTAGGCTATCAGTCCAACTTTTGATAGAGATCAAGATGATGTCAAACCTATTTCAAACTCTTCTCAAGATCCTTTGCAAGGGATAGACAGTTTAATGACTAGGAGCAAGGCAAAGTTGGCCAAAGAAACTTTATTTGGCTTGATCTTGGATGTGCAAGCTAAAGAAGAAGTTATTGAGCTAAGTCAAGACATCAAGTGGGTCACACTTTGTAGCCTTAAGAATGGCATTAAAGAGGGCAGCTTGAAGCATAAGCTTGAGGCTGAATAGATGGGCATTCTTGGAGGCTAAATAGAGCTTGTTGGATCTTGAAGACAACTAGCCCAAAATATGCATGGACTAAAGATGTATTATGGGCTTTATGTTATATGCTTTCTTTTGGATTTTATTATTATTTAATTTGTGCCTATTCTTTTTGCTGGCCAAATAGTAGTTTAATTATGAGTTTATTTTTGTTAGTTTAGTTGGGCCAAATACCTAGTGTTGTTTGTGCCATATTTTTTTCAAAGTCCAATTAGGAGTTTTAGGGTTTTCTACTAGTTTTAGGATTGTTTGACTATATAAGGGTTCTTTATATTCATGAAATTGAGAGATTATGATGAATGATAATTGAGTTTTCTCCTAAAGTGAGAGCTTTTCTTGGTTCTTAGGCAAAGAACTGAATCCAATCTTATCGAGGAAATTCGTGGTGATCAAAACATCCATTGAATTTTCAAGATGATCCTTACTTTTGCCAAACACTATGTTTCTTGGCTTAAGGATATGCATCATTTGGTATCAGAACTTTGGCTCCTTGAAATTTGGTTGGTGTCCTATCTTTTATTCTTTAATTTGTATTCTAGAGTTATTCTTCTTCTTCTATCTTTCTTTAGGTCAAATTAAAGTCCTAGTTCTAGTTAATGATTTTCTAATTCCTTCCAAAAAAGAAAGAGTCCTAATTCTAGTCCTAGTTCAATTTAGTTTCTTCTTTCAAAAATTAAAATTTCATTAAAAAAAATGAGTCCTAGTCCTATTTCAATTTGGTTTCTTTTTAAAAAAAATCATAAAAAAGAGAGCAAAAATTCGCTCAAAAAAAAGTCAGCTGAAGTTCATTAAAAAAAGAGAATTTCTTTCAAAAAAAGAAGAAGAAGGAAGATGAAAAATAGCATACTGAATTTAGTATCCCTCATTTTTTAAAATTCAGTTCTTAGGGTTGTCATCATCTGAAATTTTGTTCTTATCATTCTTAACTTACTTGTTTCCATGATAAGTTTGTTAATCAAGTTCTTGTTTAAGAGCTTTAAGGGAAATAAAGTAAAATTGAGTGCAAATACGTGAGGTTTGTGAGATAAACATGGGTAGTGAAAGAGATCTATATGAAATTGACCTTAAACTCTTTATGAAGGTAGTTTAGGAACAATTTAAGATGATCTTGGCTTTTAGCGTACATTGGCTCGAGTTGGCTAAGATCTCGGTGAAGGTACAACCACCTGCACCCGTATCCCTGGAACTGGTTAATATAGATGAATAAGATATGGACATATATGTGTTTGATTTTTTGTATGGACGTTTTTAATTAATGATGTGTATGTGAACCCATAATTGTATCAGTGTTATTGGTATACCATAAACCTTAATTATGCTTGATTAATTTAATTGAATGTTATTATAAGTTAAATAGTTAGAAGTAAAAATGTAATGACTTCATGAGATTTTACAATATATATATATATATATATATATATATATATATATATATATATATATATATATATATATATATATATATATATATATATATATGTATGTATATGTATATATGTAAAAAAAATAGAGTTGTTACAATAAATAGTATCGGTATAGATACAAATTAATTGGAATGAATTAATAGAATATACAAATACCCATACAAAAAATGGGAGGATAGTAATTTATTTGGGGATGTTACACCTTCTACTATGCTTATGCATGTGGAGGAAACTTTGGGGCAAAAAGGACAACGAAGAAAGTGTTAAACTGTGGTTTTTACTGGCCTACTCTATTCAAAGATTTATATTATTTTGTAAGTTATTTACAAATTGTCAGAAAACAGGTAATATATCTAGGAAAACTGAGATGCCTTAAACACCAATATTATTTTGTGAAATTTTTGATGTTTGGGGTATTGATTTCATGATACATTTTCCCTTATCATCTGCATATAATTATATTTTACTGGCTGTAGATTATGTCTCAAAGTGGGTAGAAGCAAAATCGACTGGGACTGATGATTTTAGAGTGGTTACAGATTTCATTAAATCCTATATTTTCTCCAGATTTAGGATCCCAAGATTGTTAATAAGTGACAAGGGGACGCATTTTTGCAATATAACTATTGAAACCCTATTAAAAAAATTATAAGTTGAGAATAGATATATCAATTCGGCCATTTGCGTCCTTTATTGCTCACCAAATGTCCTATGGTGGGAAGGAATCTACCTTAAATATTTGGACATGCAAATGAATTAGGGGATAGGTTATATGTGGTATGTGAAAGTAGGGTTGGGGCAACCATACTTGAAGGATAAGGAGATGGGATAGTTGAAGTCCCTACTTGTGAGTAAGAAGGTAGGGTAGGTGTATACTATAACACCCACAATTTACAGGCACATGAAAAAAAACTTTTTTTTCTACAATCATATATTTACCATAACATGCATAGCACTATTATTTTTCATGAAAATAGATACATATAGGTTCTCTCATATATACTCATTATACAGACCAAGTTATAAATATCAAAGTAACAACAGAAGAAGGGATCCTGCCTGTAGGATTTAGAGCACACTCTAAAATATAAATACAGTATAATTCAAAAATTGTGAGCCTTAGAAGTAACGTAGACTCACTCAGAAAATATGTCATCTAACTGATCATCAATTTGCAAGATTAGATTCTGTATTCTTATCTGAAAAATATGAAAATATCATGTAGTGAGTTTGACAATTCAATGAGTAGATAATACCTCCTATGACCTCTTAGGTCAGCATATGGATGTACTTATGTTTTACAATTTGTTACATAGAAAATAGAGTTTAGAAGTACATTCATATAGGACCCATATTTCAAATATTCTCAAATAAAAAGATATTTAGATATCGAAAATTATATTCAGCACGTTATGATCATTAAACAAATATAGTTATGCATTAAAATATTTCACATGAAAACATTAGGAGGATCCCATATCAAAACAATCAAATATTCCCAAGCACATAGTAAGGGATGATGTTATGTTCAGCTTTATAAGTTATAGTAAAATATTAAGCTTTTGAGATAAATTCATAACTTTTGTTGATGCATAATTAACATATTATATATGCATTGAAAACCCACTCTTTTGACACTACTCAAGCATGTTATAGCTCTCAATACACTTAATTCATTCATTTGCTATACGTACAGTGACCAATCGACTACAGTCACAATAAGTGATACGGCTCTTCAATATTCATCCGTATATATATATATATATATATATATATATATATATATATATATATATATGGATATTCATCAAATGAAATGTATAATTATCAAGCAACTCAACATGAGTTTTATGCTTGCCATTCAATCATAATCAACAACTTTATAATTTTACAAATCAATGTCTCATGCACGTAATATTCACTTTACCAAATAATGATAAATACATTTAGAACCACATATTCAATGAATTTCAAAATCTATTTGTAAAACCATACTATTCTTAAATTATGTGCCAATTCGTAAGCAAAGAAGATATTTTAACACATTTAAAAAACTTATGATAGCATAAATAATTTGTAAACAGAACTAATTATACATTTAAAGTTCAAGAGCATGAGGTAAGTCATAGAAAGAATGATCTACTCACAGGATAATGCTCCAGGTTGGATAGCCACAAAATGTACTTTTTTTTTTTTTTCCAAATTTGACCAAACAGACTTCAAAATCGAGTCCGGAGGGTCCAAAAAACCTAAGAAATGACTATGGGATCACCAAATTTGGCCTCTGAGAACTTGGTCAACATTGGTCAACTGATGGGTACTATTCACAGTCAAAAATACTCTTCGCCACCGGAATCACTATTTATACTAACCGAATTTACTTTTCACGACGCACAAAAAGTTGTCAGATGGCTGAAAGTTTTCATATTCTAAGGTTTATCTATCTCTTGAATCCATCTACAGTGTCAGATTTTCAATTTGAGGTATATAAATAGGAGTTTTAGAGTTTACATTTTTCTAGATTTTCTACTTCTGATATTCGGCTATTCCTTGGCCGATTTGAAAAATTGTTCAGCCAATATTGTAGTACTCTTCCTCCTGATTCCATTGGTACCCTTAGTTTTGAGATCAGATATTCGAAAGTACTCCAGATTTAGAGAGAAAAATGGAGGATATGAGTGAATAGTAATCTCCCTATAAACCTATGGAATATTTTTAAAAAAATGATGGAGGAACCAAATAGCAATTTGCTAATTGTTGGAGAAAGTCCTTGTAAATTTAGTTATTAACACTTTAACCCGTAAAATTTTAGGAAATTACATTCTGACCCCAAAAATATTAATAATTTTTCATTTTCATCCTTAAAACATTTCAATTACATCCCTACTTCTTTATTTCTTTTATTAATCCATATATAAATGAGAATTACTAATTAATTTTTCTTGGGATGTTACATTCTCCCTCCTTAGAAAATTCGGTCCCTAAATTTCAAGCCATCCTATCGCAAGTAGGAAATGAAAACAAAATATAAATTATAGTTATTATCCTCACTACTCAAGTTACTGGGGATATCTCTTTTGTATATCATCTTTACTTCCTGAGAAGTCTTTTCACTTGAGTGATTTTACCATATAACTTTAATGAGAAGTACATTTATATGGGACCCATATTTCAAATATTCTCAAATTAAAAGATATTTAGATATCTAAAACCATATTCACCACGATATGATCATTAAACAAATGTTGTTATGCATTAAAATATTCCACATGAAAACATTAGGAGGATCTTATATCAGAACCATCAAATATACCTAAGCACATAACAAGGGATGATGTTATGTTCAGTTGTATAAGCTACAGTAAAATATTAAGTTTTTGAGATAAAGTCATAACTTTTGTTGATATATATATATATATATTCATCAAATGCAATGTATAATTATCAAGCAACTCGCCATGAGTTTTATGCTTGCCATTCAATCATAATCAGGAACTTGATAGTTTTACAGATCAATGTCTCGTGCACATAATATTCACTTTATCAAATAATGATAAATACATTTAGAACCATATATTCAATGAATTTCAAAATCTATTTGCAAAACCATACTCTTCTTAAACTATGTACCAGTTTGTAAGCAAAGCACATATTTTAACACATTTCATAAACTTATGATAGCATAAATAATTTATAAACATAACCAATTATATATTTAAAATAGCGTGTGGTAAATAATAGAAAGAATTATCTACTCACATGGTAAGGCTCCAGTTTGGACAACCCCAAAATGTACTTTTTCAATCCAAATTTAACTAAATAAACTTCAAAATCCAATTCGGAGGGTCTAAAAACCCAGAAAATGACTTCGGGATAGTGAAATTTGACCTTTGGGAGCTTGGTTAACACTAGTGAACTGATGGATACTATTCACGGTTGGAAATACTATTAACCGTCGGAATTACTATTTATATTGACCGAATTTACTATTCACAATGCACAAAAAGATGTCAGATGGCTGAAAATTTTGATATCCTATGATTTATCTATCTCCTGAATCCATCTACGATGTCAGATTTTCAATTTGAGGTCTCTAAATAAGGGTTTCAAAGTTTACCTTTTTCTAGGATTTTCTACTTTCGATCTACGGTGATTCCTCGGTCGATTTGAAAAATTGTTCGGCCAATATTGTAGTACTCTTCCTCCTGAATCCAGTGGTACTCTTAGTTTTGAGATTGGATGCTCGAAAGCACTCCATATCTAGAGAGAAAAATGGAGGATAGGAGTGAATAGTAATCTCCCTATAAACCTATAAAAGATTTTTTTTTTTAGAATGATGGAGGGACCAAATAGCAATTTGCTAATTGTTGGAGAAAGTCCTAGCAAATTTTGTTATTTACACTTTGACCCCTAAAATTTTAGGAAATTACATTCTGACCCCAAAAATATTAATAAGTTTTCATTTTCATCCTTAAAACATTTCAATTACATCCCTACTTCTTTATTTCTTTTATTAATCCATATATAAATGAGAATTACTAATTAATTTTCTTTTTAGGGATGTTACATGTGCCAAGTTTGGTACAGAGATATGATGTAAGTGTATGTCCAACATAGGGGGTGGGAATGCTGAGTTAAGCTAGCTACATGAGACGTGTCTAGGTGTGCAGATGGCTAACAGATAGCAAATTTTTGTCCACTACCTCTACCACATCCTCTATCTGCCATCTACATACAAAAGATAATAATAAATTTTTATAAGTTTGATTACAATTCCATAACAAAAAAAATTGCAAATAAATACAATGGACAATGACAAAAAAAATCACAACCATACTAGCATATATTTATAACCTAGTTCAGAAATACATAATACATGATATACTTAATGCATTCAGTAAAACAAAAAATGCTAATAATACCTAAAACTAGTCAAAACATGTTTCATCATTGTCATTTTCTTCTTCTTCTTCTCCCCATTCTTCTTCTTCCTCAACATCTTCTTCTATTTCAACATTTACTTTTGTCTGCACTTCATGTAGGTTTAAGGAAGGATTATATATTTCAACCACAGGGCCATGGATATCAATAAGACTCTACTCGAGATTGTCATTTGCAATTATTACGAGTGATTTCATTACTATTTATTCTTGGTTTAAAGCATCACTTTTAGGCATTTTAGTTTCTAAGGTTTGTATTGTAGTTTATGCCTTGATTTGGATCACTACCAACTAATCATGTTACCCTTCAAGATATTGTGTATAGTATACTTACATTGCTTGTTGTGAAAATATGAAGGGATCATAATTCTTATATCTCTTAAATGATCTAACCTCAACAATACCATAATTATCTACCTTTGTTCCATAATTAGGGGTAGAAAAAAACTAGTCATATTTGAATAGAACCAAACCAATGGGCAAGATGAGGTATCCAACAAAGAAATAAAAAATATCATTAGTAAGACAAGAAATCCCAACTGTAGGGATTGGAGTCTCAAATTAAATTATGGACTCTGGGTATACAGAACAACATATAAGACCCCAATTAGTATGTCTCCATATAGGTTAGTATTTGGTAAAACTTATCATCTTCTAGTTGAATTAGAACACAAAGCATTTTGGGCTATAAAGAAATTTAACATGAATCTAGAAGAAAGTGGAGAACATAGGAAATTACAGCTTTAGGAATTGGAGGAAATAAAAAAACGAGGCTTATGAAAATGCAAAGATCTATAAGGTTAAAACTAAACTCCTACACAATTGTATGATGTCACATAAGGATTTTATTAAAGGATAGAAAGTCCCCTTCTATAATTCCAAGCTTTTATTATTGTCAGGTAAGTTTCGTTCTAGAAGGGAGACACTATTTATTGTTACTGATATTTTTCCTCATGGTGCAATTAAAATAAAACATGGGTAACCAGAACAACTTCAAAGTCAATGAGCACAGGCTTAAACCATATTATGAAGGATTTTAGCATGAGGAACTACAATGAATAACCCTTCAAGACCCTCCTTGATTTTATAAGTTTATGTTGAGCCAATGACGTTAAACAAAGGCACTAGTTGGGAGGCAAGCCAACATCTCTTTCTCTTCTTCTTCATATTTTTTTTTCTTTTATTTATTATTTTAAAAAATTGACCTACAGACGTAAAATGCCGCGACACTCAGCATTGCAGCAAAGAGTGCGACGACGCTCTCTATATGAGGCACGCAACCTTTCTCCCCTCCCACTCCTCTTTTCACTCCAACTCATCCCCGATCACCATAACTTGCATCCTACCACTACTATTGAGTTCAAATTACATTTATTTACATACATTAAGTGATTTTACTCCCTATCTTGCAGGATTAATCAATTACTTTAGCATTTGGTTGGAAATTGATTAAAGTCTTTAAGAACCCTCAATGCATATCCATCCTTCATCCTCTTATTAGAGAATCAAGCTCAATTGGGTGAGAATTCCTTCACACTATCTGGTGATAGTGATATCAAAATTCCTTCGCTAATAGAGTGCATCTAATTAGGAATCAAATTTGGGAAATCATCACCCATTTTTCCAACAATTCCAAGAATGCACACTAACTATTCGTTAAAAGGCCTTAGTGAACTTTCCAAGATAGATGGCTCCTAAGACTTCATATTAGCCCTCTCCAAGACAAGAGCCAAGCATATGATCCTCCTGCATTGATAGCAAGGTGTTTGTGAATGAGGAAATCTATCAACACCATATCAAAGTAGTGGTTCACAAACCAATCGTTCCAGAAAGAGGATTTATCATCACCACTGGTATGCTGAATAGAGACAATATTCTACAAAGGAATTGGGAAATTTTCTATAGGAAACTAGAACTAAGGGTCAAACCAGTATTACAGGAATTTTACTTCAATGCTACAGTGCATGAGCACCATAAAGCACAGGTCAGAGGAAAAATGATGAATTTCACCCTTCACGCAATCAATGAGTTCTATTCTCTGCCTGACATTGAAAATGATGAATACTCTGCACTTTTTCAATCATATATTGATTTTGAAAATATTATATGCACTCTTTGACACAGAGGGGCATCTTGGAAATTGGATAACAATGGCCAGCCGATGTTTTTTGCAAAGGCAAATATGAATAAAGTAGCTAAAGCTTGGCACTATTTTGTGGCAGCAAGATTCATGCCTAGCTTGAACATGAATCAAGTTAGGCAAGATAGGGCCATCTTGATTTTTACCATACTAAAGGTATTTTTGATTGACGTGGGTAAAATTATCCACAAAAAAATGCTAGGCTGTATTCGTTCTCGAGGCAGCACCCTCTTTGCCCCCAATTTAATCACTGGTCTATGTAGGAATGTTAGAGTAAGCTAGGACTCCATCGAGGCTCTCATCCAACCAATGAGACCTATCTCTTACATGAAAATTCAAAAGTATAAAGGCCATGAGGAAGCAGTAGATGATGAGTTAGGCGTTCAACCATTAGCTACAGAGAAACCTGGTAGTAGTTTAGCTCCACCATCATCCCAGTTTACCATTGAAGATTTATGAGAGCGAACAGAGATCCTTAGCTATCAGATGAATGACCTAGCACTCTACCAGTACTCTATAGCACAGCATAACAATGCATGTTTTAACTTGCTAGCCCATGCCATAAACCTTCCTATAGTATTCCCAGCACCTCTTGAACCACCTTTTATGCATGCACCCGAGCAAGATGAGATGGACGGTGATAATTAACTAGGGAAGCTCCACTAGAGCCCTCTTCCTTTTCTTACTTGTCACTTCGATTTTCGTCTTTACTATTTACATTAGGGACAATGTAAATTCTTAAGTGTCTCTGGTCACTTTATGATTAAGTTGGATGACTATGTAATAAATTATATATTCATGCAGTATTTACTTAACTGCTTGCTATAGTAAACTGTTGTGAGAGATGCACTTTTATTCCAATATTAAATGGTGTGAGCATGTAACTTTATCCCAATCTAGGCGTTTGTGTTAGGCGAGACCAATAGCCAATGATATAATTGTTGAAATTGTCACTAGATCTTGAGAGATGTAAGAAAGTCATGATTATGTGTAAGTTTAATTTCTTTGCAATTTATTTTTTTAATTTTTTTAGAATATTGAAATTCTTTTGCACAATAACTTTGGGTATTTAATTTGTCTTTTACTTAGAGAAAGTTTATATAACTCAAAATATTTCATGATCTTAATAAATTTCTATAACTTATTTAAATGCTACTTAAGGAAAAATCTTAGGCTGATACTATTAATTAGGAGATGATTTAGGCATTATTTGATAAGATTGAGCCTTTCAAGTCTAACCCAAACAATAAAATATCCTTAGTGCCTTTATTTGAGCTGAAGTAACATTTTATTTTATAACCACTACAAAGCCAAAACCAAATTTTATTATTAATATCTTTATCTTTTTTAACTAATTCACTCACTTCATGATTAATTTCTGAATACTTTTTTTGTAGAGGTACACTGATAAAAGGGTGGAAGGGTGGAGCAAAGGCAAGAAAAATAATTTCAAAGGGAAAGAAAAAAATCCAAAATACAGAAGAAAATCTATGTCGTGGGTGAAAAAAAAAAGTGAATCAAGGAAAAGAGGGAATTGAATTCAGTAAAGCAAGGGAATAAGTGTGAGGGAAAAATCCCTCAAACTTGAGAAAGCTCAAGAGATTAGACTTAATCATGTGGTGTAGGGTGATTGAGCCTACATCTATATCTTATATCTTATCTTGTAACCTAGCTACATTACAAGCTAAATAAAGTCCTTTTGATCCAAAAATGTAGTCTTAGCCTACATCAGTGGAGAGTAGCGTGAAAAATGAGCCTATGGAAATTCCAAATTGAATAGCGATCCAAACATCGATTCTTAAGATATATAAACTCATTTGGGTAAAAGATAATTAAATGACTCAAAGACATACACACACTTAGGGCTCTAGAAAAGAAATCATAAATTGCATTTGAATTAAATTTTGCCCATAAACATGAATTTTGTTTTTAAATTTCTTTAAGAGCATACAATTTTCACTATGAGACAACATATTGAGGACAAGCAAAAGAGTAAGTGTGGGGGTATTTGACATGCTATAAATTAAGCATGTTGTTAGCATGATTTTAGTTACATTTCAATTAATTTAAGTAGAAAATAAATAGGAATTAATTATGTTTTGTGTTTTGTCTTTTAGGAAGAATAAAGAAGAAAAGAAGAAGAAAATAGAGAGAAAAGTAGGGAAAATGCTGATTTCCTACCCTTTGTCAGAACTCCTATTCAGGTGATTCCAGTGGATATGGAAAGAAAAGGATAGAGCTACAATTTTTGTGTTTGGCACTTTGGCAGATTCTAGAGGATTCTAGGCACCATTGCGCTTATAAAGAGAACCATGGCACCATATCATCAACATTTTAGTGCGTTGTGGTGCTAAGCTGCTCAGAACCAGAGCGGTGCGACCCTAAACTCAAGAGCCTCGATGCCTAAGTGCCCAAGAGTTTAGCATTGTGACACCCAGTGGAAGGATTCTCAAAGTGCTGCAGTGCCCCATCAATGCAATTCTGTAGCGTTGTATCAACCACTGCCTTACCAGAATGCTAAAGTCACAATTTTTAGTTCTTTTTAGCTCCAATTGAAGCCCAATGGGTTAGAAACTGAACTAGAAACAACTATACTTCAATTAAGAGGAGCCAATCTATAAAAAGGTAGAGAAAGCAAGCATCAAGATCATCAATTTCTTAATCATCTTCTTCAATTCTTCTCTAGATTTTCTTATGGCCCTGAGTGACTGATTTACTTTTAGTTGGTAGAGGAAGATTGAAACCTCAAGGAATCTTCGTGCATTGTGATATTTAGATTTGATTTGATTAGTTTAATCTTAATTGAGTATTGATTATTCATCTGCTCTTCTCTTTTCAATAGTTATTCATATAATTGCTAAGAAGGCCTACTAGTATATTATCTGTCTTAATTTACTGTTGAGTTATTATTTGAAGAAAGTTTTCATTATTGTGATTCATGATGCAAATAGGCTTAAGGATTTTGGATTGTAAATCATTAAACCTACGTTGAATAATCGACTAAATTAGATATAGTCGATGTGTCTATATTTTTTTAATTCTATCAGTTTCTCTAATTATTCATACAATTAATAAGTTGTGCTTTACTGATGTGCTAAAGTATTGTTTGTTAATTAGGTTTAATTGAGGTGATTGTCATCAATTACTATACTTAAGGAGGAATAAGGTTAAAATCTCAATGATAGATATTCAACTTAAGATTAATTATGTTGTCAATGATCAATGTGATTCCTTGACGGTGGATATCAACTGAAACGAATGCCTTTATTATTAACACTATCTTTTTAATTACTTTCATTCTTGTTTTCTTTATTTTAATTTCGATTATCTAACCCCATTACAAGAATCGCAAAAGGTAGTTCCAATCTCTGTGGGATCGACCTTTACTCCCACAACTACAGGTAGTTAAGAGGTAAGATATTAAATTGGGTGTGCCCGCGACTGTACGTACCAAGGAATAAGGATAACATCTTAATGGTAGATATTCAATATAGAATTGAGTATATTGTCAATGATCAATTCAATCCTTAATGGTTGAAATTAACCAAAACCAACACTCTCATCATTAATCACTCTTTTGTTCAGTTTATTATGATCATTCTCTTTTAATTTTGAAAGTTTATTTACAGCTTTCAAACCCCCTTTATTCTATTCACGAAAGGTAATACCATTCTTTATGGGTTTGACTCTTACTCTCACTACTACAAGTTAGTTTTGAGGTAAGGAATTTATTATATTTAGTGTACACATGATAGTAATCACTAGTCGTCCCACACAATGTATTTGGCATCACTTTTAACCCTTTGATCCTTAGACAAATTAGGAGGTAACACATTAGTAGCTAAATAACTCACATTATTTTCATAGCAAGGTAATACCACATTTTTTGTAAATAACTACTCATCGAGGAATGTTTCCAACAACCAGAGTTTATCTTCTATATGAGCAACTCAAATGGTTTGTAACACTATTTTTTGTCTTTGATCTCTAAATCAAATTCAGTGAAGAGGCATACCTATCGAATCAATCTTGGTTTTACCTCCTTCTTTATCACCAAATATCTAAGAGTTGCATAATATGTATAAATAATGACTTTAGTATAGAGTGATTTTAACTCTAATACATTAGAGTTATTTTATGCTTTCCTTACGCTTATTATTATGCATTTTTAGCTGATTTACTATTAATTCTCCTTGATTAGATATTGCTTTTGTATCGCTTGAAGATGAGAACACCCATTGCACTAATTGTAAAATTTTGTTGCATTGCATGTGAAAAGGGCATGCAAGAGAAATTATGCTGGGTATTTATCGGTGTATTATTGATGATTTTGTATGGTACGCTACAGGTGGGTTGAGCACTTGGCTGCTACAACAGGTGCTGTCTCCACTACTCAATGTGGAAGAAGGAACACTCGGTCGCCGCAGTAGATGCTATCTCTACTATTGAATGTGGAGAAAAGGGCATTGGTTGGAGTGCAGGCTGGAAGAAGAAAAATCTAAAAAAGAGGCCACCTCACCGAGACCACAACCCTAGCTTATAAAAGGCTAGAAAGGAGAAAAGAGATATATATGGATAGAGAGGAAAAACAGACACCCGTGAGCAGCTCCTATTTTTGGGCAAGAATGCATAGAAAATGGGGATACTATTCCTTTGGGAACCCATCCAGCAGAGGAGGTAGATGCTATTGGCTGGGCTAAGAAGAAGGAACAACTGGACGTGGAAGAGAAAGGATCCTTCCACAGAACTCTTTCTTTCCTTTTGTTCTTTTGTTATTTTACTGTCTCTATTTCTACTGTATTTTCTTCTTGGCAATATGGCTATTATAATGTTATCATTTGTAAATAACTTGGATATGGTGCTGGGCTAAGCCAATAGTGAGGTTTGTAGAAGGGTTGAGATGAACCTTAAGCATATTTAAAGTGAATGAATGACTGTTTAGTATTGCTCTTGATATTCAAACTAATTTGTGCATTTCTTAACTTCTACCATTGAATGATCCTCAATCGTAGAATGCTAGAACTGACATTTAACCTGGAAGGGTAAATAGAGGTTAGACTGAGTTTGAATGTTACGTTTGGTAAAAAGCCAATACGCAACTAATATAGGAATATATAGTTTTCACGTATGACCCAATAGTTTCAAAGCATCAAATGTAGTTCTCTAAGTTGGATTTATATAGGAATATATGAAACCAACCTCAAGAATGACAGGGAATTATAATTCTGGAGGGAATCTATTCAAAATATAAAACTTGTTACTAGAGCACTTGTTGTAGCAAAGTCAGAGCAAACGAGTGTAGGATTTCATGCCAACCCTGAAGCAAACCTAGTTGTTCTTATTATCTGATTTTCTTCTGTTAACCTAGTGTGTTGCAAGATATCATTTTAGTATTCCTTACTTAATTCATTATCTTACTTGCAATCGAGTCCATTTTTTCTTTAACAAATAACATTTTTGCTATAACATTCACAGGTTTAATCTTCTATAGTAATTTCTAGTTACAATTTCTCATGGGAAGATACTCATTCATCACTTTATTACTTGGTTGTGATACGTACACTTGCGTGTTTATGTTGTATATATAAATTCAAAAGTAACAAGTTTTTGGCTTCATTGTTGGGGAGTTGAAAATTCAGGAATTAACTATAGATTTTGACTGGTTTTGAAGGAATTTAATTCTTAAGGCATCCTGGTGTTTTGGGCAGGTGAAATCAGTGCATAATCACGTCAAACAAGGAGCTACTACCGTTAGATCCCAAGATAAAGAGGACTTTTCTATGAAGAAGGAGAGAACTATTGGGTCTACATCAAGTAGCAGCAATGGCCAATCTGAGAGCAGACAACATGGATAACCATTATAGAGTCCTGAATGTCTATGTTCAACCAATTTTGAATGGGCTAAATCCAAGTATAGTAAAGCCAGAAATTGAAGCTCTTCATTTTGAGCTTAAACCGGCGATGTTCTAAATGCTACAAACTACTGGGAAATTTAATGAAATGCCTACAGAGGATCTTCACCTTCACTTGAGAGTGTTTATAGAAGTCACTGATGCATTCAAGATAAATGGGGTGACAGATTAAGTTTTAAAGCTTAAACTGTTCCTATATTCCTTAAGAGCCCGAACAAGAGCGTGGCTGAATTCTTTGCCACCTGATTCTATTGCCAGTTGGAATGATCTAGCCGAGAAGTTTTTGATGAAATATTTTCTGCCTACTAAGAATGCATGGTTAAGAAATGACATAACTTCCTTTCAAAAACTAGATAGATAGTCGTTATATGAAACCTGGGAGAGATACAAAGAATTACTACGGAGATGCCCTTACCACAGGATTCTGTACTGCATTCAGATGGAGACTTTTTATAATGGTCTCAATGCTCAAACCAGAACCATGGTGGATGTTGCAGCTAATGGAGCACTTCTGTCTAAGATATACAATGAAGCTTATGAGTTACTGGAAAGAATGGCTAGCAATAACTATCAATGGCCAATGAATAGAGTCTCAACTGGAAAAAAAGCTATAGGTATACACGAGGTGAGTGAAGTCACTTCTCTTGTAACATCCCTAATTTCTTTTCTTTTATTAATAAAGGTACAAAAATTTTTAATTAAAGAAATAAAATATATTAAATAATTTTTAGATATATAAGGAAATATAAGCCTTAGAAATTCTTCACCTTATGTGTATGCATAGAAAATGTGTGATAACCCTCTGCTAATAAAACCTTTAAAGGTTAAGCACAAATCATTTGAAACAAGGAAGTTGAGAACAACGTAAAATTTTAGAGCATTATAGTAAGAAAAACCCACTCATCGTGTTTTAAGCTTCGTTCTTCCGAAATTCTTTCCATAGATAGTCTTAGAATTAGTTTCTATGCTAGAATATAAGGTTTTTTAGGTTTAGGGTTAGTTTTTCCAGCCGGCGTGAATAGTGTTTCCGGCCGGCATGAATAGTGACGTTTAGGGTTTATCGAATTCTCATGTTATGTCTATGTTTTCTAGGTTGTTGAGCCACCACGAGGTGAAATTCTCGTTGTTGGACTCCTAGTACGGTGAGTGGGTTTTTCTTACTATAGTGCATGTTTTACGAATTCGGTTTATAACTCTCTCGTATGATTTTTTTTTTAACTAATTGGAATGTATGCTAAATTGTTTTACCACTTTGAAAACCAATATGTTCCAACTATATTATAAATTATAAATTTCAATCTTAGTTGAACCCTAGGTATGCAGGGCAAGCATCTAGACTGATAATTCTCCATTGAGTTAGATTTATAGAAATGCGAACTTAGTCATAGAAATGAACTAAGTTAGTCATGAAATGATTTGATGCATGGCGAACATCTATGCGACGTCTACGGACGATCTATGTTTAAAGGGAAAGTTTATGATGATAAAGGTCTCCATGGGAATCCATGGATGAGACATATTTTAGAACATAGTTTTATGCATGAAAAGAGCTAGATGGAGAATTATAGCTTTATTATAATGTTATTGAAATGTTTTACTTTAAACTCTTTGAATAGCATATTTTCAAATGTTTCTATTGGAGGAACCCTTTTAGATCACTGTTAGCTAGCCGCAGGTAGTACTAGCCCTGGTGCACCATGGTCATGTTAAGGCTTCGGCCTAGAATATTGTGACGGGCTTACGACCGCCTAAGTCACAGAATTTAGGGTGGACTTATGTCTACGCCTACAGTGATTGCCACACCCTTGCTATGTGTTTGGAGAATTTAGGGTGGACTTATGTTTACGCCTACAGTGATTGCCACACCCTTGCTATGTGCTTGGGGAATTTAGGGTGGACTTATGTCTACGCCTACAGTGATTACCCTCCCCTTGCTATGTGCTTGGGGAAGATGATGAATCTGTTAGGAAAGACCTCCAATAGACTAGTGCATTTTTTTTCTTAAAGATTAAATATTTCTAAACAATCTCATTCATCATTGTGATTGCATAAATAACTTCATTTATTACTTACCATGCATAATTGATTTGCTTTACGGTTACCGATTTAAATCATGTTTTATCTTTTGAACATACATTTGAAATGTTTAGCTTTTCTTTCAATAAATTATGGTTGAATACTTAATGTTTCTATTATTATCTTTACACTTTGATTTTCAATTATTAAACTCATTGTGAAACACTCGTGCTTAGTTTGCCCTGTTTCTGTTATAGTGTGATTTATCCATTCACTGAGATGTGATCTCACCCCTCTTCTGTTTTCTCCCCACAGATAGTCAAAGAGACTTTGATCCAGCTACAGCTTCGTAGGAGGCTGAATATAGCGTTGGTGAGCCCCAGTTTGGGCAAGACTCTTTTGTACTGTTTGTCGAGTTTAGTTTATGTCTAGTGCACCTCCATGAATTTACAGGCAGGATCCTCGCTTCTTGCGTATTTTGATGTGTTGGTTTTATGTTTTACAATGATGTTTGTATTATGAGGCCATGGGCCAAGTTGAATCACGAATGTTGGATTCATGAAAGATATATATATATATATATATATACACAGTATTTTCTTATACTGGATGTGGCATATGTGGCTAGTTATATTTATTATGTACTCTGGATTGTGTGCTGGATGTTTGTATATGCTATGCGTTAGGCTTGCGGCTAGGGGAAAACCCTTATGCTGTTTCAGTCATGTGTTCCATCATTTGGGGCTGTGAAAAAATGTTTCTAACATTAAGGGAATAAGTAAAGAGAGAAAACCTAATAGGAAAAATTAGAAATAACATACTAAAGTGAGGCAAAAATTTTGGGTAAGGAAGATAAATTTTTGGGAAGTAAGTGAAGGTCTTAAAATTTCAAGAACATTGGATTAGGGTAATTTTTCTAAATTTAAGAGCTAGAGTTATTAAGTTTAACATCTCCACCTATACATTGGGCCTTCATCTATGGAAACTTTATATAAATTTTTTTGACTTCACATGAGTTTCTAGCAAGCCAATTGGATAACCCAAGCAAGAGATATATCATAGACCTACACTAAGATATAGAAGTTAGACCGATAACCCAAAAATCATGAAAATGTGAGCGAGCCCTCCATGAAAGATAGAATTTCAACCAAAGCAAAGGAAATAGACAAGAATGAGCTTAAATCCAAGAGGGCAAATAAGAACCATGCGAGGAAATAGTAGTGTAATAATAATCAAGATTAAGTCACAAGGCATTAAGACAAAATATCTATATACTACATTCATAATTTCAAAAAGTAGGTAATAATACATGGCATTAGGACAAAATATCTATATCCTACATTCATAATTTCAACAAGTAGATAATAATACATGGCATTATGACAAAACATCCCTATCCTACACAAATAATTTCAGCCAAGCAAGGGAGACTCAAGGGCTGAAATTTTGCCACATGGAAAGTAAAACCTATCATAATTGAGTGAGAAATAAGAAAAAAGAAATGAACCCCTAAATCAAAGGGACCTTGTCCCTTATCTTAAGAACATTTTATCATGATTTTCAAATAAAAATCTCCTTTTGCTATGCATATCTTGACTAAGAGAGAGGAAGACAAGAACATGAGTTGTCTTAAAAAAAAAACTATGTGCATCCTAATTGTGATAAGATAGACATATGATTATGAGAGGTAAACCACTTGATAGTTTATTTAAGCAAAACCCACCCTTATAACTTTATAATTTTGTCCAAGTGAGGGAGAGGAAAAAATAGAAGCATGGTAGAGTGAGCAAAGGAGTGAAAGAGATGAGAAGAAAGGAAGGAAGAAGAAGGAAAAGTCTAGAGGACTAAGTACTCAAGGTAAGTTAGCTTAATCTCCACTTGAATCTATCTTTTCTCTTCATACTTGGGGTTCAAAACTCACCTACCTTCTCTTATTTAAGCTGTTGGAAAAGCTAAGGGAAGGGAGGAATCTTACCACTTCCTTCAAGAGGAAACAGGAAAAAGAATTCACTAAGTGAGTTAGGGAGATCTTTAGGTAGGTTTAACAATATCTCTTTTTGAAGAAAAGTTTTGAAATTTGTAAAATTTATATGAGATTTTGATCTTAGAACTCTGTTGAAATTTATAATATTTTCTACTTTGATGATTGGTCATGCATGTTACTATATTATGTTACATGTTATCTTGCATATGATGGATGTTTTAAACATTTCGGTTGGTGTTGAAAGTTCTGCATAGGAATGGCTATGGGTGGCAAAATTTTAGGATTTTTTTATGCTACTATTTTGGATATTTGAATGTGGTGAAAAATTGATGGAATATGGTTACATGTAAATTAGTAAGAAAATGGAAGATGACGTAATAAAATGATGAACTAAAACCTTAGGAAAAGTTTGGTTAAGAAACTAGATTTTGGAGTAATTCAGGATGCTTTAGTTTTTGAACTTTTAGGAACATCAGTTAGGAAGTAAAAGAAATGGTTAACATGAAAAATGTATATATTTTCTCACAGATTTATAGCAATTGGAATCACTTAATTTGGAGTTCAGATGGGGGAGATATTGTCTGATTAGTAACCATTGGTCAGAAAATGGTTAACCAGGGAAGAATCTGTTAGGTATGCTTCTGTGTTTGAATTTTTGGGAAACATATGTAGGGAATTAAAAGAAATTATTAACATTAAAAATATAGATATATGTCTCATGAATTTTTATCAACTAGAATAAATTAAATTGAAATTCATATGAGGAAGATATGGTCAGATTAGTAAGCAATTATCAGAAACTAGTTAACCAGTGAAGAATCTGTTAGGAAAACTTCTGTGTTTGAATTTCTGAGATAAATATGTAGGGAATTAAAAGAAATACTCAACATTAAAAATATAGATATATATCTCATGAATTTACAGCCACTGAAATCATTCAAAGTGGAATCAATATGAGTGTGATATGGTCAGATTAGTTAGAAAAGGTCAAAAACTAGTTAACCAGGGAAGAATCTATTATGTAATCTTCTGTGTTTGAATTTTGAGGAAAAATATGCAAGCAATTAAAAGAAATGTTTAACATAAAAAATGTAGATATATGTATCACGAGTTTTTAGCCACTAAGATCATTCAATTTGGAATCCATATGAGGGAGATATGGTAAGATTAGTAAGTAGAAGTCAAAATATACCCGAGAAGAAATAACATTGAATTTGAAGAAGTAGTAACACCACGATTACTTAAGATGTCACTAAAATGTTCAACATAAGGGCTTTAGAAGATTGTCTTATCTTTAAAATAACAACAAGATTAGCTTAATCGGATTTAAAATGAGGGTGTTATGTTCTGATTAGTGAGAGAGGAGAATAATATTTATGAAAGAAGAAGAGTCTTATAAATAAAAATAATAAATGACTAGTGTATGCCATAGCCATTGCCATTGCATGAACTCCTTACCATCTTAAGTGTGTAATTTAGACATAGAAATATTTTATAAAGTGGTAATTGAAAATGATTATGTTCATGGCAAGATTGTATTTTACCAATGTTTTTTGGTAATGATTATGCTTTGATGATAAATTATGGTATGTGAGTGTAATAAACATACTTGTTATTGAAATCATATTTTTGGTTATTAACGTGAAAAGAAAAGAAAAGAAAATAGATGAGCACGGTCACATAGCGGTCTGTGTGGTGCACCAGTAGGGGATGCCCTACTCACGGCTATGATTATGTTAATGAGGAAAGAAAGAGAAAGTGTACCATGTCGAACAGAGCGAGAAAATCCCGTATCGGAGAGTAGACATGTCCGAGAAACTTCACCTCTGACAGCCAAAATTCACACTTCTCCAATTTGGCATATAAATTTTTCTCTTTCAGCAATTGCAGCACGATTCGTAGATGTTGTTCATGTTCTTTCTCACTCTTAGAATATATCAAGATGTCATCAATGAACATTACAAAAAATTGATCTAGGTAGGGTTGAAAAATGCGATTCATGTAATCCATGAAAATTGCAGGTGCATTCGTCAACTCGAAGGGCATTACGAGAAACTCATAGTGCCCATACCTAGTCCTGAAGGTAGTTTTTGGTACGTCCTCCTCCTTGATCCTAATATGATGATATCCTGACCTCAAGTCAATTTTAGAAAAGATGGAGGCTCCCTTCAATTGATCTAATAAGTCATCTATCCTAGGGAGAGGGTACTTATTTTTGATAGTCACCTTATTCATCTGTCTGTAATCTATGCATAGTCTCAAGCTCCCGTCTTTCTTCTTAACAAACAATACAGGAGCTCCTCAAGGTGATACACTCGGTCTAAGGAATTTCTTGTCTAATTGTTGCTCCAACTGCTTCTTGAATTCCTGTAGTTCCTTCGAGGCCATTCGATATGGTGCAATAGAGATAGGCCCTATCCTAGGTAGGAGATCAATAGAGAACTCTATCTCTCTCTTAGGAGGTAAGCTTGGAATATTTGATGGAAATACTTCAAGAAACTCGTTGGCTATTGGAATTTCATCAAACTTCGATTCGACTTTTAGGTTTGATAAATACAAGAGAATGTATCCAAGTACTCCATTCTTCAACTCCCTATTAACTTGATTGGCATTTAGCATCAATAACTGGATCTCCTCTTCGGAGTAAGAGGTAGAAATTCAATAGTCTTGTTACAACAATTCAGCAAGACTCGATTTTTAGACATCCAGTCTAACCATAGAATGACCTCAATACCTTTTAAAGGTAAACAGACGAGGTCTACAGAAAAAGTTTTCTCCTGGATGGTGACTTGACAGTCCTTACATATAGAGGAAGTTAATACCCGTTCCTCTGTAGGGGTTACTACGGATAGCTCATAGGAAATTTTAGAAATAGGAAATTGAAACTTCCTAATACATTCTTCTGATATAAATGAATGACTAGCACCATGGTCAAATAACACCATAAGAACAAATCCATAGATATAGCATGTACCTTGAATCATTTCAGAAGATTGAGCTGCCTCTTGGACGCTCAGGGTGAAAACCCTTCCTTTCACCTGAGGCCTCTGTTCTGGCTGCTTCCCCACATTCTGTGGGCAGTTTCTCGCAAAATGTCCCTTTTACCCGCAATTGAAGCAGACATCTTGTCCCATGTAGCATGGCCGGTTACCATGCATGTGTTCGCACTTAGCGCACTTGACTGGGGTGTGGTCTTGCTCAAAAGGTCTAAGACCTGCAATCAATGGCCTCTTACCAGCTCCCTATCCACTTCTTCTCACGTTCTTTCCAGGGTTGGAAAAATTTTTCTACCTCTTCCATAGGTTTCGCCTTTGCTTCTCGTCCTCCACTGCCCTTAAACTCTTTTCCAAGAGTCTACATTTATTTATCAGAGGTACAAACTCCCTGATCTCCATAGCTATAACAGTATTCTTTATCTCTGGGTTTAGTCCCGCTTCGAACTTAACCACATTCCATGCTTCATCTGGGTTATATCGCAGATAAGAGGAGAACTTAGACAGCTCCTCGAACCTTGCAATATACTGATCCACGGTCATGCTACCTTGCCTGAGTTGGAGAAATTCGATCTCTTTCTCTGCTCGTACAGTACTTGGAAAGTACTTTTCAAAAAAAATGTCCTTGAACACTTGTCAGGTGATCTGTCTTCCCTGATGAGCTAAAAGTTCTCTAGCTCCACGCCACCAGTATTTTGCTTCATCCTTTAACATATATGCAGCAAAAATAACTTGCTGCTCTTCAGTATAACCCATCACTTCAAAGATTTTTTCTAATTCCCTTATCCACCTTTCGGCTACCGTTGGGTCATAGCCACCTTGGAAACAAGGTGGTCTAGTCCTCAGGAACTCGGATATGCCATTATCTTTTCCAGCCATCCGGTTGTTAGCACCATTCTCACCATTTGGGTTATTAGCATTTTGGAGATATTGTAAAATTTGGTTCGTGGTCATGACTTGGTGGAAAAAACAAAGTTATGCTGCAATTGAGGTGATCAAGCCCAATAGTTAGTTCAAAAATATTTAATAGCAGTCATAACGCCACCTCGGCATATAGATAGGAAACACTAGTAATTTATTACCTATATGAATTATTGATCCCCTACACAGCACAACCACAACATACTCAAGACACTATAAGATCGATTCAGATAACCATCCACCCACTGGCCATCTAGGATCAACCTGCTCTGATACCAATTATGTAACAACTCCATTTATGTAAATGTAACAAATTTTTTTTTATATTTGTAAAATTCATGAAGTTATTACTACTTTAATTATAACCACTTAACTCGTAATAATAATCACTTTAACCAAGCATAATTGTTATTAACAGTGATACAATACTAAGTTTCCATACACACTATTATTTTACAAACATTTGTACAAAGAAACAAATTAGTTCTAATCATCTATGTCGACTACTTCCGGGGACACTGGTGCGGGTGGTACCTCCACTAGAATCTCAGTCACATCTACTATAGATACATCTGATATAACTGGTAGTTGCCCAAGGTAGGGCACATCGATCCAACGTACAGAAATAATAAGTGTCATTGAGAAAATCTGCATTATTCTTCTGAACATGATATGGAAATATAGTGAGAATTAAATCCTGGTAGGTTCAACAATAAATCATAATTTACCATCAATATAGTTCATCATGTCAGGTTCAGCTGTATAAACTATAGAAAATATCTTTGGTCACATGAATGCATTATATCTATGTACATAAGAATCATACAGTAATGATATGTATGACATGATTAACTATTTTCAGAATATCATATGATGGCCATCAACTTATTCTCATTTCAAGCAACCCCCGTCAGGGTGAGTATCCTCTACTCTCCGGTACGGGCTTTTCTCGCTTCATCCGACATGGCACACTTTCTCTTTCTTTTCTCATAATCATAATCATAACCGTTGGTAGGGCGTCTCCTACTGGTGCACCACACGGATTGCCATGTGACCGTGCTCATTTTTTTTTTTTTCACAATGATAGCCAAAAATATGCTTTCAATAACAAGTATGTTCATCAAAATATAACTATTACCATAAATCATTGGTAATCATGCCATGAACATAACCATTTTAAATATCACTTTATAAAATATTTCCATGTCAGAATTTTATACGTAAGATGGTAAGAGGTTCATACAATGGCAATGGCTATGGCATATACTAGTCATTTATAAGATTCATTTTCTTTTTTAAATATTAATTTTATTTCTTTATTTTCTTGATGCAGGTTTTCATCATATCTAACCTTCTCTTACTAATCAGAGCATAACTCCCTCAATTGAACTCCGATGTAGGTGACCTTGGTGTCAATTTCAAGATAAAACAATTATCTAAAACTATATCTAAAACTATTATGTTGAACATTGTAGCGAAATATTAAGAAATCAAGGTGATATTACTCCCTAAATATACAGGTTATTTCTTCTCGGATAGGTTCCGACCTCTACCTACTAATCGAACCATATCTACCTCATATGGACTCCAACTTGAGTGATTCCAGTGGTTACAAATCTGTGACACACATATCTATAATTCTTATGTTAACCATTTATTTTAATTCCATACACATAATTCTCAGAAATTAAAATACCGAAGCTATCCTAACATATTCTTCCCTGATGAACCATTTTCTGACCTTTGACTACTAATCAGCTCATATCGTCCTCATATGGACTCCAAATTCAATGATTCCAGTGGCTAAAAATCCATGACACATATATCTTTAATTCTTATGTTAACCATATATTTTAATTCCCAACAGATAATTCCCAGAAATTAAAACACAGAAGCTATCCTAACATATTCTTCCCTGATGAACCATTTTCTGACTTTTGCTTACTAATCGGACCATATTTACCTAATATGGACTCCAAATTGAATGATTCTAGTGGCTAAAACTCCGTGACACATATATATTTAATTCTTATGTTAACCATTTATTTTAATTCCCTACAGATAATTCCCAGAAATTAAAAAATAGAAGATATCCTAAGATATTCTTCCCTGATGAACCATTTTTTGACCTTTGCTTACTAATCAGACCATATCTACCTCATATGGACTCCAAATTGAATGATTCTAGTGGCTAAAACTCCGTGACACATATATCTTTAATTCTTATGTTAACCATTTATTTTAATGCCCTATAGATAATTCTCAGAAATTAAAACACAGAAGCTAAAAATTTTGCCACCCATAGCCATACCTATGCAGAACTTTCTATACCTGTCTAAGTATTCAAACATACATCACATGCAAGATCAATATGTAACATAATATAGCAACATCATGACCAATCATCAAAGTTCTAAGATCAAAATCTCATATAAATATTATAAGTTTCAAAAGTTTTCTTCAAAAAGAAATATTGTTAAACTTACCTAAGAATCTCCCTAGCTCACTTAGTGAATTGGTTTTATTGTTTCCTCTTGATAGAAGTAGCAAGATTCCTCCCTTCCCTTAGCTTTTCTAGCAGCTTAGGTAAGAGAAGGAGGCTGAGTTTTTGAACCTCAAGGATGAAGAAGAAAAATGGATTCAAGTGGAGATTAAGGTAACTTACCTTGAGTACTTAGCCTTCTAAACTTCTCCTTCTTCTTCCTTCCTTTCTTCTCCTCTCTTTCTCTCCTTTCCTCACTCTACCTTGCTTCTATTTCTCTCTCTTCCTCACTTGGACGAAATTAAAATGTTGTAGGGGTGGGTTTTGCTTAAATAGACCACCAAATAATACACCTTTCATGATCATGGGTCTACCTTATCACAATTAGGATACACTTTGTTGAATTTTTGGAAAACAAACAACTTATGTTCTTGTCTTCCTCTTCCTAATTATGATATGCATAGGGAAAGGAGATTTATATTTTGAAAATTATGATCATATGTTCTTAAGATAAGGGACAAGGTCCCTTTGATTTAGGGATTCATTTCCATTTTCTTTTGTCTTAAACAAGTATGATAGGTTTGCCTTTTAGTTGGCAAATTTCTAACCCTTGAATCTCCATTATTTGGTTGATATTATTTGTGTGGGATTGGAATGTTTTGTCCTAATGCCATGTATTATCATACCACTTGCTAAAATTATGAGTGTATGATATATATGTTTTTGTCCTAAAGCTTTGTATTATCATGCCACTTGCCAAAATTATGAATGTAGAATCACACCACTTGCTAAATGTTTGTCTTAATGCCATGTAACCTAATCTTTATTGTTATTACATTATTATATCATCACCTAATTTATTTTATTTTATTTTTCCTTTTGGATTTGGGCTTATTCCTACCCATTTTCTTTGCTTTGGATAAAATTCTACCTTTCTTGGAGGCTTGGTCATATTTTCATAATTTTTGGGCTATCGATCCAATTACTATATCCTAGTCCAAGTCTATGTTTTATTTCTTGGCTAGGTTATCCAATGGGCTTGCTAGAAACTTATGTGAAGTGGAAAAACTCTATATGAAGTGTCTATAGGTAAAAGCCCAATGTATGGGTAAAGATGTTAAACTTAGTAACTCTAGTTCTTGAATTAGGAAAAATTACCTTAATCCAATGTTCTTGAAATTTTAAGACCTTTACTTGTTTCTAAAAATTTATCTTCCTTATCCAAGAATTTTGCATCTCTTTAGTATGTTATTTGTAATTTTTTTTTCCTATTAAGTTTTCCCTCTTTATTTGTTCTCTTAATGTTAGAAACATTTTCTATGCATATACATAAGGTGAAGAATTTCTAAGGATTATATTTCCTTAGATATCTAAAATATTGTCTAATAAATTTTATTTCCTTAATTAAATATTTATGTACTTTTATCAATAAAAGAAACGAAGTTAGGGATGTTACACTAGCTATAGATACACCGTGCACTTATTGTATTTAGATAAACACACG
This sequence comes from Gleditsia sinensis, assembly GCA_037074535.1. NCBI lineage: Eukaryota > Viridiplantae > Streptophyta > Magnoliopsida > Fabales > Fabaceae > Gleditsia > Gleditsia sinensis. The sequence continues at coordinate 50,418,394 of CM073466.1, forward strand.
AACACATTCCCATCAATCACGTTTTCCAGGAAACATGATTCCTTGGAATAAAAAATTTTACCGTATACCAAACACACCCTTAGAGTAATCATCATTGATGAAGGTAAGCACTTCTACAACAAATAGCTTTATGCTCTTTTGGCCAAGTATGAAGTCACATTTACAACCATCTACCACCACAAAAAAGTAACCAAGCTAAGACTTTTAATAGAGAGCTAAAATGCATCTTGGAGAAAGTAGGGAGCTCAAGTAGGAAGAATTCGTCCAAGAAACTAGATAATGCACTTTAGGAATATCAAATAGCTTTTAAAACACCAAATTTCACGTCACCTTACTACTTAGTGTTTAGAAATGGTTTCCCTATATCAATGGAATTGGAGCACTATACATATTAGGCAATCAAAAAGCTCAATTTTGACATGAAAATTGTAAGAAAAAAGGGAAAGCTACAATAAAATGGGATGGATGAATTTTGCCATGGACTTTATGAGAATGCTAGTCTATACAAAGAAAGAGCAATGATATGTTATGATAAGAAAGTTTTAGCATGATAATTATTTCCCACCCACAAAGTGCTATGCTTGAACTCCTGCCTATGTCTATTCCTAAGAAAAGTTTATTCTAAGTGGTCTAGACTATTTATAGTTATCCAAATTTTCCCTTATGGTGCTATAAAAATCCAAAGCAATGACTAGCATTTTAAAATCAATGGGCATCGTCTTAAGGCATATATTCATGGAGGAGAAAACTTCCAAAATTCCTCAATCAATCTCACTGATGCAAGATGAAATAGAGAACACGTCTGATTGGAGACATTAAAGAAATCACTAACCATGACACAACTCGATAATGAAAAAAGAGAGATAAAGTCAAATTGTTTTAGAGAGCTTAGTGTTGTAACACTAAGATTCAGTGTTGCAATGCTAGATATGAAATGTTGTAGAAAGGAAATTCTAGAAAGACTAACACGAAGATGCCAAAAATTTAGTATCAAAATGCCAAAATGTGAATGCTGAAGCCAAAATTCCATAGAGCTCAGCGTCACAACGCTATAGATTCACTATCATGACAATAAAACCATAGGCAAGCAATCCAAAATTCCAATAACTTCAACATCATAATGCTAGAGACCTAGTGTCATTACACTCAAAGAGCTTAAAAGAAAATAACAAAAGAGAGAAGAAGGATTAGGAACCACAAATTAAATAACCTGAGAGCACTAATGTGATCATAATTAAGCATGATTTTAATACCTTTATGCTTACCTTTTGTTTGATTTAAGTAAAATATAATTAGGAAATTAGCTTAGTTTTGTGCTTTGTGTTGTAGGAACAAATGAAGAAGAAAATGGAAGAAAAAGATAAGAAATTCATGGAAAAATGCTACATTGCAGCAATTCTAGACCTTTTAGTACTGTTTTGAGCATATCGCCTTCTTATGAAATCCAATCAAAGTGATTCAAGTGGCTGTGAAAATATAACACAATAAGCTACAACTTTTATGTTGAACACTTGGTCAATTTCTAGAGATTTCATAGCCTTACAGAGCTCGCCAATCAAAATCATAGTGCAACAAGATGAATTCTGACCTTTGGTCACTAGTTTTATAATATCTCCTTCAATTTAGATCCGATTGAGGTGATTCTAGTGGCTATGGAAAGAAGAGACATAGAGCGATAAGTTTCGTGTTCAGTACTTTGGCAAATTTTGGAAATTTCTGGGCGCCGCGGCGCTTGCAATTGAGCGCTGCGGCGCTGAACAACCCAGCCAAGTTTCGCAGCATGTGAGCGCCACGGCGCTCTACTTGGGCGCCGTGGCGCCCCGTCCCTGATTCCCCACACTGCCGCGGCGCTCCAATTGAGTGCCGCGGTGCCCGCTGTCGCACCAGGTCGCTGAATTCATGATTTTAAGGGTTTTTTGACTTTAGTTGAAGCCCGATAGGTCAAAATTTGACCTAGAAACACTCCTACATCAATTAGGAGGAGTTAATCTATAAAAAGGGAGAAAAACAAGCAGAGAAGGGATACAATCCTTCACTGAATTCTTCATCTACATTCTTCAATTCTTCTTTAGCGTTTCTTATGGCCCTGCGTGGCTAGTTCTCTTTAGTTGGTTGAGGTAGGTTGAAACCTCAAGGGATTTTTATACATTGTGAGATGTGGATTTGATGTTATTATTTTAATTTGTTTTGAATATTGATTGTTCATCTATTCTTATTCTTAATGATTACTCATATGATTGCTAGGAGGCCTACTAGTATTTCGTCTGTTTTAATCTACCGTTGAATTGTGTTTTGAACAAAGTCTTTAATTCTGCAATTCGTGAGGCAAATAGGTTTGAGGGTTTTGGATTATAAATCATTGAACCTATGATGAATGATTGAGTAAATTAGATATAGCCGATGTGTTTATATTTGTTTAGCTCTGTCAGTTTCTCTAGTTCTTCATGCGGTTAACAAGTTATATTTTACCGATGTGCTAAAAGATGGCTTGTTGATTAGGGTTTTATTAGTGCGATTGTCATTAATTTGCTAGGCTTAAGGAGAAATAGGGTTAAAACCCCAATGATAGATGTTCATTTACAGATTGATTATTTTGTCGATGATCAATGTAATCCCTTGACGGTGGATACCAACCGAAACCAACGTCTTTATCATTAATCACTTTCGCTTATTTATTTTTATCATTGTTTACTTTACTTAATTTGCGATTATCAATTACCCCCTTTTAATCACATAAGGTAATTTCAGTCTCTGTGGGATCGACCCTTACTCTTACTACTACAGGTTAGTTTGGAGGTAAGGTATTAATTTGGGTGCACCTGTGACAGTGCGCACCAAATTTTGGCGCCGTTGCCGGGGACTGTGTCTATTTACCTTTTGTGACTTTGAATATGGCAGCCAATTTTCAACAATTTGGCACTAGGCTGGGCTCTCCATTAAGATATGCTGGCGAGGTATGTAGTTCTTCCCTTGAAGAGCAACTTGCAAATTTAACTTCTCTTGTTCGTCAACGTGTAGAAAATATGCAAAGAGAGAAGTGCTATGGAAATTATTCAGCCATAGGGCATCCTTCTTTTGGGTACCCAACTTTCTATGATGAGTCATTTGAGCAGGTAAATATGGTTAATGGTTTCCATGAACCACAACAAGTGAGGTATGATTCCTATTCAAACATGTACAATACTGCATAGAAGGATCATCTCAACTTCAGGTATGATAATGCACAAAATAGTATTGCAGAACAAAATTTTGCAAATTTTCACCATACCCAATAGGCCTATTATCCTAAACAGTCTATATATCAGGATTTCCAGGTAAGTAGTTATTTAGAAGAAATTTTCAAATCTATTGAACATGATACTCATAAATTTCAACAAGAGGTAAGGGCCAGCATTCAAAGTTTAACAAATCAAATTGGACAATTAGCAACAACAATTAGCAGGCTAGAGGCTCAAAATTCAGAAATTGAAAGTCTAGCCCCAGCATCATTAATGCAAAAAGAGGAAAATTCTGCACAAGATGACTTGGAAGTTAACAATAGTCAGCCTACTAATAAAGAGGCTATGGAATCTACCCTGAATGCCAAATTCGAAGAGAACATTTTAGCAGGAGAAGAAGCACCAAAAGTACAGCAAACAGGTAATGATCTTTCTATTTTGTTATCAATTTCTAATAAGATGCCTGTACCTTCTATTGTGTAGTATTCTAACCTAGGCTTAAAGAGCCTCCCTAGCCATTTAAAGGGCATATACAGTAGAGAACCACTCACAGTTATAACCTCAAATAAATATGTCCTACTCAAAGATAGAGGAAAGTTACCGCATGCTTTGGTAGAATCTCAAAAGGATGAAATTAAATTAGATGCCAAAAGCTACTCAAGACATCGGTTATTTCCAGGTAAGTTGAGTTCTCATTTAATTAAATCTTTGACTAATGCTAACTTCCCTCTTCATAATGCAGCTGAACTTCAGAATTCTGCACATTCAAAGGCAAGCCAATTCAAAGTTGACATTAAGGATCTTCCTTGAATGACATAAGGAGCCTTGAGTCGAGCCAACGACATTAAACAAAGGCGCTTATTGGAAGGCAACCCAACATAATAAAATAAAAAAAAAGTGGGAGTCAGAAATATTCATGGTCCAGTAATACAACATGCTCATTCCACTCCAAACAAGTTCAGGGAAGTTCACTTAACTCATATGTTTTTCTATATCTTTCCCTAATTCTTATCTTTCTTTTACATTGAGGACAATGTAAAGTTTGAGTGTGGGGGTGGAATTATATTTTTCTGAATTATTGTGACCCTATTATGAGCATTAATTTTCTGATTTTCACTATCAATGCACTTTTATTACGTTTAGCAAGTTGAGTGATTGTGTGAATATTCAATTTATGTTTTGGGATGTTAGGCACAACCAACAGCCAACGATATGACTATCCAATTTTTTTTTAGCTCTTGAAAAATGTAGAAACTTCATGGTTGTATGCAATTTTATCTCTTTTGCAATTTATTACTTTTGACTTTAGAATCCTGAAATATTTTGCACAATAAATTTGGGCATTCGATTTATCTTTTACTTAGAGAAGGTTTATATAATTCAAATATATTTCATGATCTCCACAGGATTCTAGAACTTATTTGAATGCTACTTGAGGCGAAATCCTAGGTTAGTACTATTTTTTAGGATATGATTTAGGCATTATTTGATAGATTGAGCCTTTCTAGCCTAACGTAAACAATGAAATATCCTTAGTTACTCTATCTTGAGCTTAATGAACTTTTCTTTCTAAAAACCACAAATGAGCCAAAAGTCAAATTTTGTATGAATATCCTTATTTTTGATCCTATTCACTCACTCCATGATTATTTTTTTGAATACTTGTTTTGTAGAGCTTAAATTGACAAAAGGGTGGAAGGGTGGAGCAAGGAAAATAAAAGAATTATGCAAAGAAAAAAAAGAGAGAATTATGAAAAAGGAAGAAAAGAAAATTTCAAAGAGAATAAAAGCATATGTTGTGAAAAAAAAATACCTTTTGAGAATCAAGGAAAATGATGGATCAAACTCAATTGAAGTAAGAAAATGAATGTGGGGGAAAGTCCTCCAAACTTGAAAAAGCTCAATAGATCATATTTAGTCATGTGGTGTTGGGTGATTGAGTCTACATTTGTATCATTTATCCCACCTTATACCCTGGCCACATTATAAGCCTAATAAAGTCCTATTGATCCTAGAGGTAGTTTTGGCCTACATTAGTGGAGAGTGGCATGAAAAATAAGCATATGGAAATCCTAAACTATTTAGAGATCTACGACCAAAATTTGGAGATATATAAACTCATCTGGGTAAAAGAAAATTTAGTGACCAAAACACACACACACATTCGGGATTCAAGAGAATAAAATAATGAATCGCATTTGAGTTAATCTTGTGTATGATTATGATCTTTCAAAATTTTTCTTGAGAATATTTTTAAGATATGAGGCAAAAAGTTTGGTAAGCCTAACACTCACCACAGATATTGATTCTTGATTTTGTCTTTAGGGATTATTTTGCTTGAGGACAAGCAAAAGGTTGAGTGTGGGGGCATTTGATGTGATCATAATTAAGCATAATTTTAATACCTTTATGCTTAAGCACCTAAGAAACCTCAAGCTCGAGCATATGCAAAACCCTTAATAGAGCAACTACAGCTAAAAAAACCACCATCTCCATAGCCATCTCCCCTTGATTAACAATTCCACTGGAGTCCTACTGTGAAAAGCCAATGCTTTAGTTGAGATTACCATAACTTTCATGTGAATTCTAAATCTCCTTCGAGGCCATATTTGAGGTAAAATTTTGGGCAAGAATTTGGCGATTTTGAGTTGAAATTTTAAGGTTAAGAACTGGCCTGGCTGCTTACTTGAATTATTGGTACAATTAGGTTGTAATTTAGAGCTAATTTCCATTAATATTGGTTGTGTTAAAGCAAAAACTTTTCTGTGCACACCAACTATTTGACAAATTGACCCAAAGATTAATTTTTCCAATAAAGTGAGAATTATGCAATGAATGGATTATAGGGTACCAAGAAGACCCTTTGGTGTAGATTTTGAGCATAAATTAAAGCACTTGTGAACACATTAGGTTCTCACAAATGTTTCCCTAAAGAATGCATAGCCAAGCTCTTAAAATTGAGGGTGTATATAACCACCACTTCAAGGTGGTCATCAATGAGCAAGTGATCCAAGAAAGGGGCTTTAAACTAAATTGTAGATACCTTCCTTTCCTTGGAGAAATTTGAGAGCAGGGATGGATAAACTTCTACAACCACCCTCAACCAAGTGTCATACCAATGGTTTAGGAATTATACTCAAATGCCATAGCTCAAAAGAACCATGTGGTATATGTCTAGAAGAGATGGGTTACATTTATTCCACAAGTCATTAATCGATATCATTCTCTTCTAAACATAGAACAAGTGAATACACAAGTTATGCATAAGGCATTGCAGACCAAGATGAAGTGATTTACAATTTATATGTCTTAGGAAAAGCATGGAAGGCAAAAACCAGTGGAGAGCCCAGCCACTTTAAACATTAATGTGATAAACAAATATGCCAAATCATGGCATTATTTTATGGTTGCTAAACTAAAGCTAGTTTCTCAAAGAAGTAATGTTAGAAGAGACCAAGCCACTCATTTATGCTCTTATGAAGGGCTATTAATTGATGTAGGGAAGCTAATCTCCAAATCCATAATCAAATGTTCCTTTTCAAAGGTTGGGGGCCTATTTGTTCTTGGATTAATCACATCCCTCCATGCTTCATAGTCTAGAGAGGCTCCAATACACCTCATGAAGGCCATCATTGCTTAAAGCATAAAGCAATACAAATTTCTGGAGGCAACAAAACAAGTAAGAGCAAGCTCATCTTAACCCAGGCAAAGAGCTCCTTGTGAGACATACACTCTACAAGGTGAAGCATCTTAACAAGCCTAGGCACCATAGGAATTATGGTAGGAAACACTAACAATTAAGCAATAATTAAGATAGATGTATGCGTACAATGTTTATTACCACACAGCCCTAACCCAGATTCTCAAGTAGTGTGTCATAAACATGTGTAGTAATATATTCTAGCTCCTTCCTGCACCAATATTTCCACCATTACCCTAATATGGAGCTGATAAAGTAATAGAAGAGAATAAATAAGAGGATGCCTAAATCCTTATTCATGGAAGTCCTCTACACGTTTTTTACATTGAGGATAGTGTAAAATCTAAAGTTAAGGGTGGGTGATTCTATTAAGTGTATGCATGACTGAATCTTTGTACTTGTTATCAGACTCTCAGTGCGTTTATTTCCTTCTTTTAATCTATTTGTGTGTTTTCTTGTGTTCATTTTTTTATTTTTTTAATCTACTTGAAAAAAGAATATATGTTTTGAGTGACTTGCTAAACTAGAAAACACTAAAGATTATAATTAGATTGGTTTTAAATTGTTTCTAGCCCTAGGAAAATGGGAAAATTGTAGTTATGTGTGAATTTGACTCTTATTAAGATTTATACTTTACTTGAGAATCCTTATATTTTTTAGCACTTAAACCTTAAGCATTTAACTGATTGAACACTTAGAGAAGGTTTATGTAATCCATATAACATTTATTATCTTATATGACTCTAGAACTTGTTTGATTGTCATTTGAAGAAAAATCCTAGGCTACGCCTTATCTAGGAAATGATTAAGGCCATTTTTGGATCATTTGAATCTTTCAATCTAACTTTTGGATCATTATATCCCTAGTCTCTCTACTTTAATTCTAATTAAATCTTCTCTTTGATTGTCTATATTATTAACTGAGATAAGAAAACAATCTTTATTCTTACCTTTTCACTTATATGCATAATTATCATAAAAATCAAGATTAAGAGTTATACTGTTAAAAGGTAGACATGTGGATCTTGTAATGAAAAAGAGGAGGGAAATGTGAATGAGAACAATTTTGCATAAAGGAAAAATGTGAATAAAGTTGTTGATAGAAAAAAGGGACATGAAAAATATATTTAGGAAAAAAATCCTATGCTAAACTTTACAGGCTCTATGAAAGGACCTAGAATGATTATGTGTAATGTAACATCTCTAAGTTTTAAACAATCATGTTTGTCTTAAATACTTATGTTTTCTCCTAAATTGATTTTTTCTTTGTTTTTGCTTTAAATAATTATGTTTTGCTATAAAATGACTAAGTTTATGTCTTATTTTATTATGTTCCCTATCTTATGGTGTAGGTTATCTTAAAAAGTGTAATTGAAAAATTTCAAGACTTTTGGAGGTTTATGTACACACTGGGACAAATAGCTCATCATTGTAGCACCATGCTTTTATCGCTATGACATCCTAGGAAAAACATGTAAACCCAAGTTTTCATAATGCTCACCATCATGGCACCAGGCAAAATAACTAAAATGCCCCTCTGTTTATTTGATCTTCACCTACAGCCTTCTCCCTCATTTTTTCCATCTCCACTGTCAACTTTTTCTCTCTAGAACCATCTCCTTCTTTCTCTCTAAGATTTAAAGCTTCAAAAATTTCTATTTAAGGCATCTTGTTGTCATTGGATTTATGGTGAAGAGTGTAACAACTCAATTTTTTTAATATATATATATATATATATTGTTAAAGTCTCACAAAATCATTACTTTTTTACTTCTAATTACTTAACTCATAATAACATTCAATTAATTTAACCAAGTATAATCAAGATTTAAGTTCTACCATTAACACTGATAAAATTCTGAGTTCACATAAAAATCATTAATCAAAACGTCCGTACAAAAGTCAAACACATAAATATATACATCTTGTTCATCCATGTTGACCAATTTTGAAGATTCAGGTGCTGGCGGTTGTACCTTCACTGGGCTCTTAACCAACTCGACCACAAACACATTATTTTCTGTGATCTACCCAAAATAAAGTAAACTCGATCCCACATGCACTAAAAGCTAGAGTTTTAGAAAAAAAATCTGCATAACTAGTTTTTTGAACATGAGATGAAAATATAGTGAGAATTAAATCCTAGTAAATTCAACAATAAATCATAAATCATCATTTATATTGCTCGTCACATCATGTTCATCTGTATAAGCTATAGCAAAGATCTTAGGTCACATGAATGCACTTTATCTATGCACATGAAAATCGTACAGTAATGACATGTATGGCATGAATAACTATTTTTAGAATATCATATGATGGCTATTAACTTATTTTCATATCTTGCTACCTCGGTTAGGGTGAGTACTTTCTACTCTCTGGTACAGATTTTTCTCACTCTGTCTGTCATGGCACACTTACTCTTTCTTTTCTTATTAGCATAACCGTGAGTAAGGCATCATCTACTAGTACACCACACGGATCGCCATGTGACCGTGCTCATCTCTTTTCTTTTCTTTTCTTTTCACATTAATAGCCAAAATTATGATTTTAATAACAATTATGTTCACTATACTTACATGGCATAATTTATCATCAAAATATAATCATTACCAAAAATCCTTGGTAACCATGCCATGAACATAATCATTTTCAAATATCACTTTAAAAAATATTTTCATGTCAAAATTATGCACTTATGATGGTAATAAGTTCATACAATGTCAATGGTTAGGGAATACACTAGTAACTTATTGTTTTTATTTATACGATTCTTCTTCTTTCTTAAATATTATTTTCATCTCTCACTAATCAGAGCATAACTCCTTTATTTTAACTCCGATTGAGGTGATCTTGGTGTCTATTTAAAGTTAAGACAATCCTCTAAAACTAGTATGTTGAACATTTTAATTAAATTGTAAGGAATCTTGGTGTTCTTACTCTCTCAAATTCAATGTTATTTCTTCTCAGCTATGTTCTGACTTATACTTACTTATTTGATCATATCTCCCTCTTATGGACTCTAAATTGAGTGATTCCAGTGGCTAAAAATTCATGAATCATATATCTATATTTTATGTTAAACATTTCTATTAATTCCCTAAAACATCTTCCCAAAAATTCAAACACAGAAACTCACCTAACAGATTCTTTCCTGGTTAAACCATATATATATATATATATTGTGTTAACCATTTCTTTTAGTTCCCTACAGATTTTTTTCCAGAAAATCAAACACAAAAGCTTTCCTAACAAATTCTTCCCTACTTAACCATTTTCTAACCACTGACCACTGCTTACTAATCGAACCATATCTCACTCATATGGTTTCCAAATTGGGTGATTCCAGTGGTTAAAAATTTGGGAGACATATATATACTTTTTTCATGTTAATAATTTATTTTAATTCTTAAACGATTCTTCCCAGAATTTCAAAAATAAAAGCTTCCCCAGTTACTCTAAAATCCAGTTTTCTAACTAAAACCCTTATAAAAGTTCTAGTTCATCCTTTTATTAAATCCTCTTATATTTTCTTCCTAATTTTCATCTAACCACATGATTACTTATTTCAACCTTTTAATTAGATTCCTTACACTTAATTTAACATATTCCGTCATCCTTTCCGCAAGAAAATAGAAAATCAAATCATGTATTATTAAGGGTGTTCCCAACAGAAATTTCTCATGGTCTTCTTCTAGGTGTTTAAGGCCTTATTCATTTTATCAATCTAACCATATCACATCAATTTTCACCACATTTAAATATACATAACAATAGCATGATACTCTAAAATTTTGCCACCCATAGCCATACCTATACAGAACATTCCACATTAACCTAAGTATTCAAACATACATCACATGCAAGGTCAACATGTAACATGATATAGCAACATTCATGGCCAATCATCAAAATAGTAAATATTGTAAATGTCATCAAAGTTCTAGGATCAAAATCCCATATAAATGTTATAAATTTCAAATCTTTTCTTCAAAAAGAGATATTGTTAAACCTACCTAAAGATCTCCCTAACTCGCTTAATGAATTCTTTTTCTTGTTTCCTCTTGAAAGAAGTGGCAAGATTCTTCCCTTCTCTTAGCTTTTCTAGCAGCTTGAATAAGAGAGGGAGGGTGAGTTTTGAACCGCAAGGATGAAGAGAAAAGATGGATTCAAGTGGAGATTAAGTTAACTTGTCTTGAGTACTTAGTTCTCTAGACTTCTTATTCTTTCTTCCTCTCTTCTCCTCTCTTTCTCTCTTTTCCTCACTTTACCTTATTTTGTTTTTCCTCTCCCTCACTTGGACGAAATTATAATGTTATAAGGGTGATTTTTGCTTAAATAAATTATCAAGTGGTCCTCCTCTCATAATCATAGGTCTACCTTATCACAATTAGGATGCACTTGGTTATTTTTTGGGTAAAGACAACTCATGTTCTTGTCTTCCTCTCCCTTAGTCAAGATATGCATAGCAAAATGAGATTTGTATTTGAAAATCATGATAAAATGTTCTTAAGACAAGTATGATAGGTTTGCCTTTGTAAGTGGCAAATTTTCAGCCTTTGAGTCTCCCTTGCTTGGCGAAAATTGTTTGTGTAGGATAAAAATATTTTGTCCTAATTCCATGTATTATTACCAATTATATCATCACATGGCTTGCTAAAATTATTAGTGTAAGATATAGATGTTTTTTCCTAATGCCATCTGACCTAATCTTGATTATTATTATACTATTATTTCATCACATGGTTCTTATTTTTTCCTCTTGGATTTGGGCCCGTTCTTGTCCATTTCCTTTGCTTTGGCTGAAATTCTACATCTCATGGAAGGCTTGGTCACATGTTTATGATTTTTGGGTTATCGGTTCAACTTTTATATCCCAGTCCAAATCTATGTTATATCCCTTGCTTGGGCTATCCAATCGGCTTGCTAGAATCTCATGTGAAGTAGAAAAATAAACTCTATGAAGTTTCTATAGGTGAAGGGCCAATGTATGGGTGGAGATGTTAAAATTAAGAACTCTAACTCTTGAATTAGGAAAAATTACCCTCCAATCTTTTGAAAATTTTAAGACCATTACTTACTTCCAAAAATTTATCTTCCTTACCTAAGAATTTTTCCTCTCTTTAGGATGTTATTTCTAATTTTTCCTATTAGGTTTTCTCTCTTTACCTATTCCCTTAATGTTAGAAACATTTTATATGCATACACATAAGGTGAAGAATTTCTAAGGCTTATATTTTTTTCTTAAATATAAAAAAAAATTAATAAGTTTTATTTCCTTAATTAAATATTTAAGTACATTTATTAATAAAAGAAACAAAATTAGAGATGTTACAAAGAGAGTTACAACTTGGACCAATTGGATTTGTTAGAGAATGCCAAAAATCTCACCAAAAAAATCTAAAAAGTAACCCTAAAGAGGTAAGCTTCAAATAAGTGTGCTTGTACACCTTAAAATGGAAAAGTAACATTGTAGATAGTCTTATAAGTAGTTAAAACCTTAGGGTTCAAAGTTTCAAAGGCACATAAAAACTTTTTGTCCAATGTGAATAGCATTTTCGATTGACGTGAACATTAATTCTAACGTTTGAACAATAACTAACCATATGAAGTCCTAAACTTGATTATGAAGTTTGTTTCAATTTTTTTGGGCCTTAAGGGTTGGCATAACCATCAACTAATTTACAACCTGTAAACTTGTGAGTAATTAACATATACTGTAGCCTATTTTAATATCGATTTGATTTCCAAGCCATGTTTTACATATTTTCTGAGTGTGTATGTGTGTGTGTGTCTATATATATATAGGATGGAATAAAGTTTTCATATAGTTTATGTATATTTTAAATCATGTTTTTTGATGCTAAAAATATATTGCTTCCATTATAAAGTCATTAGGATCGAGGACAAGTATCTTTGTATATTACTTTGAAAATGAAATGAATTGTGAATTGTGAAGTATCATTGGAACTATTTTGTGTTAAACATGTTTGTTATGGAAGCTTGAAAGTGAGCTATATTTGAAATTTAGGATCTCTTATGTGAGTTGGCAATGCTATTAGTAGTAATTAATTGGGGAATGTTGGTATATTGTCTAGTTTATGATCTCTTGCTTTGGTGAGAATTTAAAGTGTATTCTTGGAAATGTAAGCTTTGTTGAACAATGTATTGATTAGGTCAATTATTGTTAAGTTGCTCTTTGTTAGTGATCTTGATTGACTAAATAGATGTGTATTAACTATTTGTGGTTATAGTCAATTGTATGATAAGTAAAGAGATATGGATTTAATATTTTGCACCTTAGGAATAATAGATTGTAATATGGATTAGAAACAATATAAGCTTGTGATTTATGTTTCTTACACTACAAGAAATTTGAGAATCTATGACATGTTTTCTATGACAACTAAAAAAGTCGTCACTAAAAAAGCCTTTCAGTGAAGACTTTCAAAAGTTGTCACAAAAACATAACCTTTTAGTGATGAATTTTTTAGTCGTCACAGAAAGAAATTTTTTTTTGACAACCATTTGAGTTTGTCACTTTGCTTACTTTCAGTGATGACTACATCGTCAGTGAAATTTGGAAAAATAAAAATTTCTTATCCTAACCTTTCAGTGACGACTTAATCAGCACTGAAATTTAAAAGACCTAAACACTTAGAAGCAAAAGTTTCTTGCTCTAGCTAAAAAGTATAAGAACACCCACCTATGCTTCAGAAACACATCAAATGTTTTTTCAAATTAATTTTTAATATATTTATGAAGTTTAATTTTTTTCAACAAATTATTTAAAATATATTGTTCTCTATAAAACATTAAGGAGAAAATAAACTTTAAAATAATTTTTTGTTGAAAAACTAAATATAGAAATACTTTTAAAGAGAATAATTTTTTTAAATAATTTTTTGAAAAAAATCAAAATTTAAAAAAAAATTAAAAAAAATCCAAAACGCAACCAAAAGGCTATGTTTTGGAAGCATAATGTGCGAGGTGTTCTATCCCGCTAAAATTAATAGGGAAAACACAGGATTTATTCATTCTCTTGCGAAGAAGCCTCTACAAAGAAGAAATCAAGCTCTCGAGCCTCACTTCTCCATTTGTGAAGTCAATCCCAGTTCCTAGAGAGAAGCGCTTGGATTTGTACCTTTATAGGGGAACAATACTTGAATTTCCAACTTCCTATTATGCATTGCCAAAGAATCCACCTTGAATTGTCCAAGGTACTCTAACTTTCCTTCAACTTTTTACATTCCCTTTAATTAGTTTGCGGGTTTTTATATTGCTACTGGGATTGATGTTTTTGGGTTTTGTTTTTTCTGCATTTGAGCTATTTTTGGGGGGCAGTTGTGGCACAAGCAGAAGCATACAAGTAAACTCAACTAGGGACTATAGGGACTGCATTAAAGTGGGTTGGGTAGACTCGTATAAGGGCATTCCTCCTAATTAACAAGCATACTAGTGCGTAGGGCATATTTATTTTGTTGCAAATAGATGCTGGCATGTTTCCTTTATACGTGATGTCTCGTGGAAATAAAAACTATGTTCCTAACTTTTTTGCTGCCTCAACTACTTAATATAACCTTCGAATATTGATTCTATTTTACATGAAGTGAACATTGTAAAGATCTTCATCTTTATGGCATAAGTGAAATTGAGGATCTTACTTAAATAACTCATCAACCTCAACAAAATTGATAAATTCCTTAACACAAAAGGCATAATGTCGTGGTTAAATCTGAGTGAATTCATATGCTGACTAAATTAAAGAAAATATGATAGCTATATAAAGTAGTAACACATAATAAAGAGCAATTATTCCTAACTCCTCTCACTAAGACCTATATATGAACTCCAACTTAACTAGTTCCTTATAGATAATTTCTGTAACAACCTCCACATGTTCCACTCCTTTATAGGTCCTTCTACAGGCTTTGTGCCAGCCATTTCATGCGACCTCTACTGGCCAAAACCCTTAATAGGCCTATTCTTTTCCTAGCAAGCTTTTATCTAATTTTAGAGTCATAGTGGGAACAATATGGTTTAGGAAAGCTCCAGAATATTGTTTACTTGCTACTCAAAATTAGTATGCTAGTAAGGTACTATATCTTTTATGGTTTTTGTGTGTCCCACCTGTGAGTTTATCAATAAGGTACTATATTTCTTTTGGTTCTTATGTGTTCAACCAAGGAGTTCTCTATTTTTTTAGTGTCCTCTCACTAAGGTGGTTAGAATTATACTATGCATCTTATGAAACCATGAAATTATTAAATTATACCATGAACTATTGTACCCCAAATGTGGAACCTAATCCAATGAATTTAACATGAAAATTAAGAAGTGACTAAAAAGGGAAAAATGAAAAAAGAAAATGAAAGTGAAGTCTCTAAGCACAATTGAAGAGATTGAATTGGTGAATGGATATTTAGGAGTAAAGTAGGATGATCTTAATAGAAGTATATCACTCTGTGGCGGGTACTAGCGCGAGTACACTAAATATAATACCATATCTCTTAAACTAACCTGTAGTTGTGGGAGTAAGGGTCCATCCTACAGAGATTGTTATTACCTTTTGTGAATAAGAAATGTGAGATTGAATGATAAAATTAAATTAATAAAATAAAAAGAGAATTATTGCAAATAATAAAAAAGAGTGATTAAGAATGAAAGTGTTGGTTTCAATTGATATTCACCACTAAGGAATTGCATTGATCATTGACAACATAATCAATCTTAAATTAAGTATCTATCATTGGGATTATATCCTTGTTCCTCCTTAAGTTTAGTAATTGATGATGATCACCTCAATTAACCAAACTAAACAAGTGATCCTTTAGCACATCGGTAAAGTATAATTTATTAACCACATGAAAAATTAGAGAAACTGATAGAGCTAAACAAACCTAGATATGTCGACCATATTTAATTTAGTTAATCATTCACCATAGGTTTAATAATTTATAATCCAAAATTATTAATCCTATTTGTCTCTTGAATCATAGTAATGAAAAAGTTGTTCAAAATATGATTCAGCAGCATATTGAAACAATGAAATCACTAGTGTGCAACCTAGATAACAATTAAAACGATCAAAGGAATAAGAATGGATGAATAATCAATACTCAATTAAAATTGATATAATAAACTCTAATCCACATCTTACAATGCATAAAGATCGTTAAGGTTTCAATCTCCCTCAACCAGCAAAAAGAAAACTAGCCACACAGGGCCATAAGAAAACCTAGAGAAGAAGAGGAAGAAACTTGAGAAATTGATCCTTGAATCCTTCGATGGATTAGATCCCCCGTTCATCTTGATTTTCCTTTTATTTATAGGTTGGGAGAGTCCTAAATGAAGTAGGATTAATTATAGAGTGGTTCTTGGGGTTTTGTGCTTCAATTGGAGTCAAAAGGGCTAAAAATTGCACTTTTACTTTCTGCAATGACAGCAAGCACCACGGTAGCCTTTTACAGTGCTGCGGCATGTTGTTGCTAAAAATACGTAACCTACTAGGCACGCCAGTGCCACGATGCTGATTTTCGGGTGCCGCAGTGCCATGATTGCTTTAGAATCTAGAAAGATGTTAAACATGGAAGTTGTAGCCTATTTCTTATCTTTCCATAGCTGCTGGAATAAACCTTAATCAAAGCTAAAATGAGGGATATATGCCCAAATAAGTGACCAAAGGTTAGGATTCATCTTGCTACACTACAATTTTGACTTTCAAGCTTTGTAATGCTCTGAAATATTCTGAATTTTGACAAAGTGCTCAACATAAAAGTTGTAGATAATTGTCTTATATCTTTCTAGCCACTCAAATCACTTCGATTGGAGTTTATATGAGGGAGATATGGTCTAATTACTGCCAAAAAGTTTAGAATCGCTACAATTCAGTATTTTCCCATGAATTTCTTCTCTTTTTCTCTTCTTTTCTTCTTCCTTTGCTCCTACAACACAAAACATAAAATTAAGTTAACCTAATCATATTTTACTTAAATAAAATAAAAAGTAAGTTTAAAGGTATGAAAATCATGCTTAATTATGAACACATCAAATACCCCCACACTCAACCTTTTGCTTGTCCTTAAGCAAAATAATCCCTCAAGACAAAAACAACAATCAATATATGTAGTGAGTGTTAGGCTTACCCAGCGTTTAGCTTATAACATGAAAATGTTCTCAAGAAAATTTTTGAAAGGTCATAACCATACACAAAACTAACTCAAATGTAATTCATTAATTTATTCTCTTAAATCCCGAGTATGTGTGTGTTTTCAGGTCAATAAATTTCCTTTTACCCATATGAGTTTATATATCCCAAAATTTTGGGTGTGGATCTCTATTTAGTTTAGGATTTCTTTAGCATACTGATAAACATCATTTCTATATATTATTTGATCATCATGTATAGTGTTTTCATCCTCTCCTACACTTATTTTTATCACTTAAGCTAGGTTTTATGATTTGAGATTTATTTTAGTCTTTGAGATTTTTTCCAGCAATTCCATCTTTTTGAACCTGTCTGTGTATTTCGGTTATATTTGGAGTTTGAAACCACCACAAATTCTGATTTCGGTCTTGTAGGAAAGCTAAGACAAATGCCCATAACTTTCATGAAGAGCCCAAGACCCAGTTCGGAGGTCCAATAGGCCGAATTGGACCAAGAGTCCAATACATAGGCAGCACAAACAGAATCTGACCTTTGGGTGTTGCGATGGCCATAAACTGAGTTAGAGATGTCCGTTTGGCATGATTTCGGTGGCCCTGGAACCCTATGACGTAGAGGAATAATTCATATGAAGACCACTTTGCCATCCAGAGGCATCTGGGACCCCTAATTAGTGGTGCAAGGCTGGAGAAACACATGCAGCCGAAAGCAGAGCTGTCACATGTTGTCCTGGTCGGTTTTAATGATTAAGATTCCCTTCCTTTGGTCTAAGTGGGGGGAATTCGGAATTCAGACCACTTACCACTCTCATACACACATCTATCTTCATCTTCATCCTCTGGAGAGAGCTTGGACATCCATGGCAGAGTAGAGAACTTTGTAACCAGCTGGACTTCCTCTTGAATTCGGTTAGGTTTTGAGATTCAGTTTGTATTGTAATCAAGTTTACATCATCTTCTTTGTTCTCTGAAATATTTCGAATCTTGTATGAATATATAGAGATTTCTGTTATCCATTCAAGTTTGATGTATGAGATAGAATTTTGATTGATAAACCTTGATTCTATTGCATGAAACAAAGGAAATAGACTGGTTGATATTTGATCTTCAGATAAATAACAGATTACAAGTTGTATGTGATGGCATGAATTTGTAATATATGTTGTTATCGAATTTTGAATGATGAAGGTTATGATGCAGAGATTTCGATTATAACTGAAAATCAACCAACAACTTGATTGATCATTTTTAGTCTAGGATAAACCGAATGAATTCTTGAAGAACGTCTAGTGAGGTTACATTTTCGGTAATATAATCTTTGTCCAATTTTCCAATTGTGATCTAGTTGATTGTGATAAAATCCAACCCCCCCCGTTAGGTCTTGAAACTATCATTTAACATTAGCATTCCTTGAGAGACGATCCGGAGTTACCCTATACTACATTATAGGGGTTCGGTAATATTTTTGGTAGATCACGACAAATCTTCATCACATACCACTCTCCTTTAATGTAGGGTAGAACTAACTCTAAGATCAATAGGGCTTTATTTATCTTGTAATGTGGCCAGGGTATAAGGTATGATAAAGGATACAAATTTAGGCTCAATCACCCAGCACCACATTATTAAATCTTATCTCTTGTTCTTTTTCAAGTTTGGGGGGGGGGGGATTTTCCCTCACACTCATTTTCTTGTTTCAATTAAATTCAATGTATTATTTTCCTTGGTTCTCTATTTTTTTCTTTTCACCCACTACATATGCTTTCATCCTTTCTTTTGAATTTTTTTCCTTTGGATTTTTCTTTTCTTTTCTTTCCTTACTCCACCCTTCCACCCTTTTGTCAATAAAGATTTACAAAACAAATATTCAGAAAAATAATCATGGAGTGAATGAATAGGGTCAACAATAAGTATATTTATACAAAATTTGGCTTTCAACTAATTTATGGATATAGAAAAAAAAAGTTCATTAATATCAAAATAAAGGAACTAAGGATATTTCATTGCTTAGGTTAGGCTTAGAGGGCTCAATCTATCAAATAATGCTTAAATCATTTCTTAATTAATATTCTTAGCCTATAATTTTGCCTCAAGTAGCGTTCAAATAAGTTTTAGAATCCTATTGAGATCAGAAAATATTTTTGAATTATATAAACCTTCTCTAAGTAAAAGAAAAATTAAATGTCCAAAATTGTTGTGCAAAAATGTTTCAAGATTCTAAAGTCACAAATAAATTGTAAAAGGGTTAAACTTGCACACAACAATGAATTTCTTACATTTTTCAGGAGCTAAAAAAATTTGGATAGTCATATCATTGGCTATTGGTTGTTCCTAACAACACAAAACATAAATTGAAACACTCTCATAATCACTCAACTTGTGAAATGCAATACATGTGCATTGATAGTGAAAATCAAAAAATTAATGCTCAAAATAGTGTCACAATTATTCTAGCAAATATACTTCCAACCCTACACTCAAACTTTACATTTTCTTTGATGTAAAATAAATATGATAATCAAGAGGGAGACATGAATTTGTTTGGGGTGGGATAAGAGTGTTGCATTGCTAGACCCTAAATTGTTTTGGTTTCCACCTCTCTTTTTTTTGCAATGACTATGTTGGATTGCCTCCCAATAAGCGCATTTGTTTAATGTTGTTAGCTCAACTCAAAGTTTCCTATGTTATTCGTGGGGGATCCTTGATGTCCACTTTGAATTAGCTTGCCTTTGAATGTGTAGAATTTTGAGGTTCAACTACATATGAGGAGGGAAGTCATTATTAGTCAAAGTTTTAATTAAATGAGAACCCAATTTACTTGGGAATAACCGATGTCTTGAGTTGCTTTTGGCATCCAATTTAATTTCATCTTTTTGAGATTTTTCCAAAGCATGGGGTTGCTTTCCTTTATCTTTGAGTATGGCATATTTATTTGAGGTTATCACTAAGAGTGGTTCTCCACTATATATGCCCTTTAAGTGGCTAGGGAAGCTCTTTAAGCCTAGGCAAAGATACCACAAAATAGAAGGTACAAGTACCTTATTAGAAATTGGTAACAAAATAGAAAGATTCTTACCTATTTGTTGCACTTTTGATGCTTCCTCTACTGCTGTAATTTTCTCTTGGAATTTGACATTCAGGGTAGATTTCACAACCTCTTTATTAGTAGGCTTACTAGTGTCAACTTCCAAGTCATCTTTTTCATTAAGTGTAGTATTTTTCTCTTTTTGCATTAATAATGCTGGGGCTAGACTTTCAATTTCTAAATTTTGAGCCTTTAGTTGACTGACTATTGTTACTAGTTGGCCTATTTGATTTGTTAGGCTTTGAACTCTAGCTCTTACCTCTTGTTGAATTGCTGAGTGTTATGTGCAAAAGATTTAATAATTTCTTCTAAAGAACTACTTACCTAAAAATCTTGAGATGCAGCCTGTCTAGGATAATAAGCATGTGGATTATGCTAAAAATTTGTAAAATTTTGTTCTAAAACCTTATTTTGTGCATTCCCATACTTGAAGTTGAAATGATCTTCCATCCAAGATTATACATGTTTGAATAGGAATCATACCTCCCTTGTGGTGGTATAGGAAAACTACTAATCAAATTTATATGCTCAAATGATTCTTCATAGAAAGTTGGGTATCCATTAGAAGGATGTCCTATGGCTGAATGATTTCCATAGCTATAACATTGCTAATTTTGTTTCTTTTATTAATAGAAGTACATAAATATTTAGTTAAGGAAATAAAATTTATTAGAAATTTTTTAGATATCTAAGGAAATATAATCTTTAGAAATTCTTCACCTTATGTGTATGCATAGAAAATGTTTCTAACATTAAGGGAATAAGTAAAGAGAGAAAAACCTAATAGGAAAAAATTTGAAATAACAAACTAAAGAGAGGTGAAATTCTTGGGTAAGGAAGATAAATTTTTGGGAAGTAAGTAAAGGTCTTAAAATTTCAAGAAGATTGGATTATGGTAATTTTTCCTAATTCAAGAGCTAGAGTTCCTAAGTTTACCATCTCCATCTAAACATTGGGTTTTTACCTATGGACAATTTATATAGAGTTTTTTCACTTCACCTGAGTTTCAAGCAAGCCAATAGAATAGCTCAAGCAAGAAATAAAATATAGACTTAGACAATGACTGATAGCCCACAAACTATCAAAATGTGACCAAGCCCTCCATGAAAAGTAGAATTTCAGCCAAAGTAGAGAAAATGGGTAAGAATGAGCCCAAATCTAAGAGGAAAAAATAAGAATCATGTGAGGAAATAGTAGTGTAATAATAATCAAGATTAGATCACATGGTTTTGGGACAAAACATCTATATTCTACATTCATAATTTCAACAAGTAGGTAATAATACATGGCATTAGGACAAAATATCTATATTCTACATTCGTAATTTCAACAAGTAGGTAATAATACATGGCATTACGACAAAAAATCCTTATCCTGTACAAATTGTAACAACCTTTTTTTTTTCTTTATTATTATACAATATTGAGTTCACATACACGTCATTAATCAAAACGTACAAGCAACATATCAAACACATAGATATTTACATCTTGTTTATTTTGGTTGACCAATTCCGGAGATACAGGTGCGGGTGGTTGCACCTTCACCGGGATCTGAGCCAACTCGACCACAAACATCTTAATTGATTCTGAGATCTGCCCAACATAAAGTAACTCGATCCAATGTACACTAAAAGCCAGAGCCATAGAAAAAAGCTGCATAACTAATTTTCTGAACATGATATAGAAATATAGTGAGAACTAAATCTCAGTAAGTTTAACAATAAATCATCATCAATATAGCTCATCACGTCATGTTCAGCTGTATAAACTACATAAAATATCTTTGGTCACATGAATGCATTATATCTATGCGCATAAGAATCATACAGTAATGATATGTATGACAGGATTAACTATTTTCAGAATATCATAAGATGGCTATAACCTTATTCTCATTTCAAGCTACCCCGGTCAGGGTGAGTATCCTCTACTCTCCAGTATGGGCTTTTCTCGCTCCATCCGACATGGCACACTTTCTCTTTCTTTTCTCATAATCATAATCATAACTGTTGGTAGGGCGTCCCCTACTAGTGCACCACATGGATTGCCATGTGACCGTGCTCATTTATTTTCTTTTCGCAATGATAGCTAAAAATATGCTTTCAATAACAAGTATGTTCAACAAAATATAACTATTACCTAAAATCATTGATAATCATGCCATAAACATAACCATTTCAAATATCACTTTATAAAATATTTTCATGTCAACATTTCACACTTAAGATGGTAAGAAGTTCATACAATGGCAATGGCTATGGCATATATTAGTCATTTATTATTTTCATTTAAAATATTCGTCTTCTATTTTAAATATTAATTTTATCTCTTTATTTTCTTGATGCAGGTTTTCATCATATCTAACCTTCTCTTACTAATCAGAGCATAACTCCCTCAATTTAACTCCGATATAGGTGATCTTGGTGTTAATTTCAAGATAACACAATTATCGAAAACTATTATGTTGAACATTATAGCGAAATATTAATAAATTAAGGTGATATTACTCCCTCAATGTACAGGTTATTTCATCTCGGATAGGTTCTAACCTCTACCTACTAATCTGTCCATATCTCCCTCATACGAATTCTAAATTAAGTGATTCCAGTGGCTACAAATCCGTGACACATATATCTATAATTCATATGTTAACCATTTATTTTAATTCCTTATAAAACGTTCCCATAAATTAAAACACCGAAGCTATCCTAACATATTCTTCCCTGATTAACCATTTTCTAACCTTTGTTTACTAATCAAAACATATCTACCTCATATGAACTCTAAATTGAATGATTCCAGTGGCTACAAATCCGTGACACATATATATTTAATTATTATGTTAACTATTTATTTTAATTCCCTACAGATAATTCTCAGAAATTAAAACACAAAAACTATACTAACATATTCTTCCCTGGTGAACCATTTTCTGATCTTTGACTACTAATCAGCTCATATCTTCCTCATATGGACTCCAAATGGAATGATTCCAATGCCTAAAAATCCAGGACACATATATCTTTAATTCTTATGTTAACCCTTTATTTTAATTCCCTACAGATAATTCTTAGAAATTAAAACACAGAAGCTATCCTAATATATTCTTCCCTGATGAACCATTTTCTGACCTTTGACTAGTAATCGGCTCATATGTTCCTCATATGGACTCCAAATGGAGTGATTCCAGTGGCTAAAAATCCGTGACACATATATCTTTAATTCTTATGTTAACAATATATTTTAATTCCCTATAAATAATTCCATGAAATTAAAACACAGAAACTTAAAATTTTGCCACCAATAGCCATACCTATGCAGAACTTTTTATACCAGCCTAAGTATTCAAACATACATCACATGCAAGATCAATATGTAAGATGATATAGAAACATCCATGACCGATCATCAAAGTTCTAAGATCAAAATCTCATATAAATATTTTAAGTTTCAAAACGTTTCTTCAAAAAAAAAATATTGTTAAACTTATTTGGAGCACTTAGTCTTCAAGACTTCTCCTTCCTCTTTCTTCCTTTCTTCCTCTCCTTTCCTAACTCTACCTTGCTTCTATTTTTCCTCTCCCTCACTTGGACAAAAATTCTAATGCTATAAGGGTGGGTTTTACTTAAATAGACCCCCAAATAATTTATCTTTCATGATTATGGGTCTACCTTATCACAATTAGATTATACTTGGTTGAATTTTTGAAAAACAAACAACTTATGTTCTTGTCTTTCTCTTCCTTAGTCAAGATATGCATAGGAAAAAGAGATTTGTATTTTGAAAATTATGATAATATGTTCTAGGTATTATTCCTACAGCTTTAGCTGCATCTAACATCGTAGGAAAGACAATTGAGGAAGATTTTAGGGTAGCTTCCATGCATGAACCATGGCTAAAATGATGAGTAATGCTGATGCCTTCATTGCCTTACCAGGGGGTTTTGGTACTTTAGAAGAAATTTTCCAAATAGTCTCTTGGGCACAACTAAATATGCATCACAAACCGATAGGTTTGTTAAATGTTAACCACTTCTTTGATGGTTTGTTGTCTTTCCTTGATCATGCTGTGGAACAAAGATTCATCTCACACTAAGCACGACGAATTCTCATCTTAGCTTCAAATGCTGAGGAGTTGATTGATACTTTACAAGCATATGTTCATATACCTGATCCAACTATGACTCAAATAGAATGGATGGCAGATAATCGCAGGAATCGTAAATTGGATTTGGATCTTCATCTTTAAATGTAGTAAAACGTAGCTATTATTGTACTACTTTTACTTTCTTAGAGTCTACTTGGATACCATATTTACCAACCATACTCCTTTAGAGTTGGTAAAACTATCTTTGAATGTTGCTTATGATCCTCTGAACTTTTAAAATATTCTAGTATATCATCAATAAAAACAAACTGATTTAGGGATGACCTAATTACTATTTATTAAATCTATGAATGCAGCTAAAATATTTGTCAATTTAAATGACATCACCAAGAACTCATAATGCCATAACAAGTCCTAAAATAAAATTTTCGTACATCCTCTTCTCTTATCCTTAATTAATGTTACTCATATCCCAAATCAATTTGTGGAAAAATATTGAACACCTTATAACTAGTCAAACAAGTAAATACGAGGTAATGGATTTTTATTCTACATTGTCACCTTATTCAACTGTCTATAATCTATGCATAGTCATAGTGATCCATCTTTCTTTTTCACAGATAGAACTGGAGCAGTCCGAATAAAAGTACTAGGGCATTCAAATACCTTGTTTAACAAGTCTTGTAACTATTTTTTTTTAAATTCAATCGATATCATTCTATATAAGAATATAGATACTAGTTAGGTTCTAAGGAGTAAATCAATATCAAATTCCCGAATTGCTGTGGCAAGTTTGTGTAGGATTTCCTCCGCATTGTTTGCCAGATTCCTCCTTGGTGATGCCATTTCCTACTGTGGGCAAAAATAAAGTTATGCTGCTATTGAGGTGATCAAGCCCAATAGTTAGTTTAAAAAAAATATATTTAATAGCAGTCATAACACCACCTCGGCATATAGATAAGAAACAATAGTAATTTCTTACCTATATGAAATCACTGATCTCCTACACAGCACTACCACAACATACTCAAGAAACTATAAGATCGATTCAGATAACCAACCATCTACTAGACATCTAGGATCGACCTGCTCTGATACCAATTATGTAACAACCTTTTTTTTTCTTTATTATTATATAATATTGAGTTCATATACACGTCATTAATCAAAACGTACATGTAACATATCAAACACATAGATATTTACATCTTGTTTATTTTGGTTGACCAATTCCAGAGATAAAGGTGCGGGTGGTTGCACCTTCACCGAGATCTGAGCCAACTCGACCACAAACATTTTATTTGATTCTGAGATCTGCCCAACATAAAGTAACTCGATCCAATGTGCACTAAAAGCCAGAGCCATAGAAAAACCTGCATAACTAATTTTCTGAACATGATATGGAAATATAGTGAGAATTAAATCCCAGTAAGTTCAACAATAAATCATCATCAATATAGCTCATCACGTCATGTTCAGCTGTATAAACTATAGAAAATATCTTTGGTCACATGAATGCATTATATCTATGCACATAAGAATCATACTGTAATAATATGTATGACATGATTAACTATTTTCAAAATATTATATGATGGCCATCAACTTATTCTCATTTCAAGCTACCTCGGTCAGGGTGAGTATCCTTTACTCTCCGGTACGGGCTTTTCTCGCTCCATCTGACATGGCCCACTTTCTCTTTCTTTTCTTATAATCATAATCATAACCGTTGGTAGGGCGTCCCCTACTGGTGCACCACACGGATTGCCATGTGACCGTGCTCAATTCTTTTCTTTTCGCAATGATAGCCAAAAATATGCTTTCAATAACAAGTATGTTCAACAAAATATAACTATTACAAAAAATCATTGGTAATCATGCCATAAACATAACCATTTCAAATATCACTTTATAAAATATTTCCATGTCAACATTTCACACTTAAAATGGTAAGAAGTTCATACAATGGCAATGTCTGTGGCATATACTAGTCATTTATTATTTTCATTTAAAAGATTCGTCTTCTTTTTTAAATATTAATTTTATTTCTTTATTTTCTTGATGCAGGTTTTCATCATATCTAACATTCTCTTACTAATTAGAGCATACCTCCCTCAATTTAACTCCGATGTCAGTGATCTTGGTGTCAATTTCAAGATAACAAAATTATCTAAAACTAATATTTTGAAAATTATAGCGAAATATTAATAAAGCATGGTGATATTACTCCCTCAAAGTACAGGTTATTTCTTCTTGGATAAGTTCTGACCTCTACCTACAAATCCATCCATATCCCCCTCATAAGAATTCCATATTAAGTGATTCCAGTGGCTAAAAATCTGTGACGCATATATCTATAATTCATATGTTAACCATTTATTTTAATTCCTTATAACACGTTCCCATAAATTAAAACACCGAAGCTATCCTAACATATTCTTCCCTGATTAACCATTTTCTAACCTTTGTTTACTAATCAAAACATATCTACCTCATATGAACTCTAAATTAAATGATTCCAGTGGCTACAAATCCGTGACACATATATATTTAATTATTATGTTAACAATTTATTTTAATTCTCTACAGATAATTCTCATAAATTAAAACACAGAAAATATCCTAACATATTCTTCCCTGGTGAACCATTTTCTGATCTTTGACTACTAATCAGCTCATATCTTCCTCATATGGACTCCAAATGGAATGATTCCAATGGCTAAAAATCTGGGACACATATATCTTTAATTCTTATGTGAACCCTTTATTTTAATTTCCTACAGATAATTCTCAGCAATTTAAACACATAAGTTATTCTAATATATTCTTCCCTAATGAACCATTTTCTGACCTTTGACTAGTAATCGGCTCATATGTTCCTCATATGAACTCCAAAATGAGTGATTCCAGTGGCTAAAAATCCGCGACACATATATCTTTAATTCTTATGTTAACAATTTATTTTAATTCCCTATAAATAATTCCCTGAAAGTAAAACACAGAAGCTTAAAATTTTGCCACCCATAGCCATACCTATGCAGAACTTTTTATACCAGCCTAAGTATTCAAACATACATCACATGCAAGATCAATATGTAACATGATATAGCAACATCCATGACCGATCATCAAAGTTCTTAAATATTCTAAGTTTCAAAATGTTTCTTCAAAAAGAAATATTGTTAAACTTACTTGGAGCACTTAGTCTTCAAGACTTCTCCTTCCTCTTTCTTCCTTTCTTCCTCTCCTTTCCTAACTCTACCTTGCTTCTATTTTTCCTCTCCCTCACTTGGACGAAAATTCTAATGTTGTAAGGGTGGGTTTTGCTTAAATAGACTCCCAAATAATTTACCTTTCATGATCATGGGTCTACCTTATCACAATTAGATTACACTTGGTTGAATTTTTGAAAAACAAACAACTTATGTTCTTGTCTTTCTGTTCCTTAGTCAAGATATGCATAAGAAAAGGAGATTTGTATTTTGAAAATTATGATAATATGTTCTTAAGATATGTGACAAGATCCCTTTGATTTATGGATTCATTTCCTTTTTTTTTGTCTTAATCAAGTATGATAGATTTGGCTTTATAAGTGGCAAAGTTCTAGCCCTTGAATCTCCATTATTTGGTTGAAACTATTTGTGTGGGATAAAGATGTTTTGTCATAATACTATGTATTATTACCCACTTGCTAAAATTATGAGTGTAGGATATTAATGGTTTGTCCTAAATTCTTGTATTATCATACCACTTGCTAAATTTTTGTCTTAATGTCAAATCACCTAATCTTGATTACACCATTATTCCATCACTTTATTTTTATTTTATTTTCATTTTTCCTCTTGGGTTTGGGCTCATTCTTGCCCATTTTCTTTACTTTGGTTAAAATTCTACCTTTCATAATGGGCTTGGTCACATTTTCATGATTTTTGGGCTATCGGTCCAATTTCTATATCCTAGTCCAAGTCTATGTTTAATTTCTTCATTGGGCTATCCTATTGGCTTGCTAAAAATTTATGTGAAGAAGAAAAACTCTATATGAAGTGTCCATAGGTGAAAGGCCAATTTATGGGTGGAGATACTAAACTTAGTAACTTTTACTCTTAAATTAGGAAAAATTACTCTAATCCAATCTTCTTGAAATTTTAAGACCTTTACTTCACAAAAAATTATCTTCCTTACCTAAGAATTTCACCTTTCTTTAGCATGTTTATTTCTCATATTTCCTCTTAGGTTTTCTTTCTTTACCTATTCCATTAATATTAGAACATTTCTATGCATATATGTAAGGTGAAGAATTTATAAGGAAAATATCTAAAAAGTACGGGATGTTACACAAATAATTTCAGCCAAACAAGGGAAATTCAAGGGTTGGAAATTTGCCACCTAGAAAGGCAAACCTATCATACTTAAATGAGACAAAAGAAAAAGGAAATGAATCCCTAAATCAAAGGGACCTTGTGTAACATCCCTAATTTCGTTTCATGTATTAATAAAAGTATAAAAGTATTCCAAGTAACATCCATAATTTTATTTCTTTTATTGATAAAGGTACATAAATATTTAATTAAGGAAATAAAATTTATTAGAAAATTTTTAGATATCTAAGGAAATATAATCCTTAGAAATTCTTCACCTTACGTGTATGTATAGAAATATTCTAATATTAGTGGAATAGGAAAAGAAAGAAAATCTAAGAGGAAATATTAGAAATAAACATGCTAAACAAAGGTGAAATTCTTAGGTAAGGAAGATAAATTTTTGTGAAGTAAGTAAAGGTCTTAAAATTTCAAGAAGATTGGATTAGGGTAATTTTTCCTAATTTTAGAGTAAAAGTTACTAAGTTTAGTATCTCCACCCATAAATTGGGCTTTCACCTATGGACACTTCATATAGAGTTTTTCTACTTCACATAAATTTTTAGCAAGCCAATAGGATAGCCCAACGAAGAAATAAAACATAGACTTGGATTAGGATATAGAAATTGGACCGGTAGCCTAAAAATCATGAAAATGTGAGCAAGCCCATTATGAAAGGTAGAATTTTAACCAAAGTTAAGAAAATGGGCAAGAATGAGCCCAAACCCAAGAGGAAAAATAAAAATAAAAATAAAAGTAAAGTGAGGAAATAATGGTGTAATCAAGATTAGGTGACATGGCATTAAGACAAAAATTTAGCAAGTAGTGTGATATCCTACATTCATAATTTTAGCAAGTGGTATGATAATACAAGGCTTTAGGACAAAACATCTATATCCTACACTCATAATTTTAGCAAGTGGTATGATAATACATGGCATTAGGACAAAATATTCCTATCCTACACAAATAATTTCAACCAAATAATGGAGATTCAAGGGCTAGAAATTTTCCACCTAAAAAGGCAAACCTATCATACTTGATTAGGACAAAAGGAAAAGGAAATGAATCTCTAAATCAAAGGGACCTTGTCCCTTATCTTAAAAATATATTATCATAATTTTTAAAATACAAATCTTTTTTTGCTATGCATATCTTGACTAAGGAAGAGGAAGACAAGAACATAAGTTGTTTGTTTTCCAAAAATTCAACCAAGTGTATCCTAATTGTGATAAGGTAGACCCATGATCATGAAAGTTGAATTATTTGATGTTCTATTTAAGCAAAACTCAACCTTACAACATTAGAATTTTTGTCCAAGTGAGGGAGAGGAAAAATAGAAGCAAGGTAGAGTGAGGAAATGAGAGGAAGAAAGGAAGAAAGAGGAAGGAGAAGTCTAAGGGACTAAGTGCTCCAGGTAAGTTTAACAATATTTCTTTTTGAAGAAAACTTTTGAAACTTATAATATTTATATGAGATTTTGATCTTAGAACTTTGATGATTGGTCATGGATGTTGCTATATCATGTTACATATTATGTATGTTTCAATACTTAGACTGGTGTAGATAGTTCTGCATAGGTATGGTTATGGGTGGCACAATTTTTAGCTTCTGTTTTTAAATTTTTGGGAAGAATTAGTAAGGAATTTAAAGAAATGGTTAACATAAAAAATGTAGATCTATGTCTCACGAATTTTTAGACACTGAAATCACTCAATTTGGAGTTCGTATGACGTAGGTATATTCCGATTAGTATACAGTGGTCAGAAATTGGTTAATTAGGGAAGAATATTTTAGGATAGCTTCCGTGTTTTAATTTATGGTAACTTTATATAGGGAATTAAAATAAATGGTTAACATAAGAACTATAGATATATGTGTCGCAGATTTGTAGCCACTTGAATCACTCAATTTGGAGTCTATATGAGGTATATATGGTCTGATTAGTAAGCATTGGTCAGAAAATGGTTAATCAGAGAAGAATATGTTAGGATAGCTTCTATGTTTTAATTTTTGGGAACATTCTATAGGGAATTAAAATACATAGTTAACATAATAATTATAGATATATGTGTCACGGATGTTTAGCCACTAGAATCACTTAATTTGGAATTTTTATGAGGGAGATATGGATCGATTAATCGGCAGAGGTCAGAACCTATCCTAGAAGAAATAACCTGTACATTGAGGGAGTAATATCACATTGATTTCTTAATATTTTATAAACTGTTCAACATAATAGTTTTAGATAATTGTTTTATCGTGAAATGGACACCAAGAGCACCTACATCAGAGTTAAATTTAGGGAGTTATGCTATGATTAGTAAGAGAAGGTTAGATAGGATGAAAACCTGCATCAAGAAAATAAAGAAATAAAATTAATATTTAAAAAAAAGAATCTTATAAATGAAAATAATAAATGACTAGTATAAGACATAGCCATTTCCATTGTATGAACTTCTTACCATATGAAGTTTGAAATTTTGACATGGAAATATTTTATAAAGTGATATTTGAAATGGTTATGTTCATGGCATGACTACCAATAATTTTTGGTAATAGTTATATTTTGTTGAACATACTTGTTATTGAAAGCATATTTTTGGCTATCATTGTGAAAAGAAAAGAAATGAGCAAAGTCACATGGCAATCCGTGTGGTGCACCAATAGGGGATGCCCTACCAACGGTTATGATCATGTTAATGAGAAAAGAAAGAGAAAGTGGGCCATGTCAGATGGAGCGAAAAAAGCCTGTACCAGAGAGTAGATAATACTCACCCTGACCGGGGTAGCTTAATATGAGAATAAATTGATAGTCATCATATGATATTCTGAAAATAGTTAATCCTATCATACATGTCATTATTGTACGATTCTCATGTACATAGATATAGTGTATTTATGTGACCAAAGATATTTGCTGTAATTTATACAGCTGAACATGACGTGATGAGCTATATTGATGATAATTTATTGTTGAACTTACTGGGATTTAATTCTCACTATATTTCCATATCATGTTCAAAAAATTAGTTATGCAGATTTTTCTATGGCTCTGGCTTTTAGTGCACGTTGGATCGAGTACTTTATGTTGGGAAGATCCCAGAAGCAAATAAAATGTTTGTGGTTGAGTTGGCTTAGATCCCAATGAAGGTGCAACCACCCGCACCTGTATTTCCATAATAGGTCAACCAGAATAAATAAGATGTAGATTGTTATGTGTTTGATATGTTGTACGTATATTTTGATTAATGACATGTATGTAAACTCTATATTGTATAATAATAATAATAAAAAAGTTGTTACCCCTTGTCCCTTGTCTTAAGAATATTTTATCATAATTGTCAAAATACAAATCTTCTTTTGCTATGCATATCTTGACTAAGGGAGAGGAAGACAAGAACATGAGTTGTCTTTCCTAAAAAAAAACCAATTGCATCCAGATTGTGATAAGGTAGACCCATGATTATGAAAGGTGAACCGCTTGATAGTTTATTTAAGCAAAACCCAACCTTATAACATTATAATTTCGTCCAAGCGAGGGAGAGGAAAAACATAAGCAAGGTAGAGTGAGGAAAGGAGAGAAAGAGAGGAGAAGAAAGGAAGGAAGAGGAAGGAGAAGTCTAGAGGACTAAGTACTCAAGGAAGGTTAGCTTAATCTCCACTTGAATCCATCTTTTTTCTTCATCCTTAGGGTTTAAAACTCACTCTCCTTCTCTTATTTAAGCTAATAGAAAAGCTAAGGGAAGGGAGGAATCTTGTTACTTCCTTTAAGAGGAAACAAGAAAAAGAATTCACTAAGTGAGCTAAGAAGATCTTTAGGTAGGTTTAACAATATCTCTTTTTGAAGAAAAGTTTTAAAATTTGTAACATTTGTATAGGATTTTGATCTTAGAACTTTGATAAAATTTACAATATTTGCTGTTTTGATGATTGGTCATGGATGTTGCTATATCATGTTACATGTTATCTTGCATTTGATGAATGTTTTTAACATTTCGTTTGGTGTGAAATGTTCTGCAAATGTATGGCTATGGGTGACAAAATTTTAAAATTTTTATACTGCTATTTTGTATATTTGAATGTGGTGAAAAATTTATGGAATATGATTAGATGTAAAGTAGGAAGAAGATGGAAGAGGACGTAATATAATGATGAACTAAAATCTTAGGAAATGTTTGGTTAGAAAGCTAGATTTCGGAGTAACCAAGGAAGCATAAGTTTTTGAAATTCTGGGAAGAATCAGTTAGGCATTAAAAGCAATAGTTAACATGCAAAGTGTATATCTATGTCTCACGGATTTTTATCATCCGGAATCACTTAATTTGTAGTTCAGATGAGGGAGATATTGTCCGATTAGTAAGCAGTGGTCAGAAAACGGTTAACCAAGGAAGAATCTGTTAGGTATGCTTTTGTGTTTGAATTTCTGGGATAAATTTGTAGGGAATTAAAAGAAATTCTTAACATGATAATTATAGATATACATCTCAATAATTTTTATCCACTAGAATAATTTAAATTGGAATCAATATGATGGAGATATTTTCAGATTAGTAAGTAGAGGTTAGAAACTAGTCAACCAGGGAAGAATCTATTACGTATGCTTCTGTGTTTGAATTTTGGGGCACATTTTGTAGGTAATTAAAGGCAATTGTTAACATAACAAATATGGATTTATATATCATAGATCTATAGGCTCTAAAATCACTTAATTGGGAGTCCATATGTGGGAGATATGGCTGATTAATGAGTAGAGGTTAGAATCAGTCTAGAATCTAGGGTTGTAAATGTAAGCGTTTTTGTTTTTTATTTTCTGGGAATAATAAGTAAGAAATCTGAAGAAATGATAAATATGAAAGTTCTATATAAGTATCTTAGGTTTTTATATGCTTTGGAATCACCTCAATTGGAGTTTGTATGAGGGAGATATGGTCAGATTAGTAAGTAGAGATATGAACCTACCCGAGAAGAAATAACATTGAATTTGAAGGAGTAGTAATACCATGATTACTTAAGATTTCACTAAAATGTTCAACATACGGGTTTTAGAGGATTGTCTTATCTTCCAATTGACACCAAGATTAACTCAATCAGATTTAAAATGAGGGTGTTATACTCTGTTTAGTGAGAGAGAAAAATAATATTTAAAAAAGAAGAAGAACCTTATAAATGAAAATAATATATGACTAGTGTATGCCATAGCCATTTCCATTGCATGAACTCCTTACCATCTTAAGTGTGTAATTTTGACATAGAAATATTTTATAAAGTGATATTTGAAAGTGATTATGTTCATGGCAAGATTGTATTTCACCAATGAGTTTTGGTAATGATTATACTTTGATGATAAATTATGGCATGTGAGTATAATGAACATACTTCTTATTGAAATCATATTTTTGGCTATTAACGTGAAAAGAAAAGAAAAGAAAAGAGAGGAGCACGATCACATGGCGGTCCGTTTGGTGCACCAGTAAGGGACACCCTACTCACGGCTATGATTATGTTAATGAGAAAAGAAAGAGAAAGTGCCATGTTGGATGGAGTGAGAAAAACCCGTACCGAAGAGTAGAAAGTACTCACCCTGACTGGGGTAGTTTGATATGAAAGTAAGTTGATAGTCATCTTATGATATTCTGAAAATAGTTATTCATGCTATACATGTCATTTTTGTATGATTTTCACGTGCAAAGATAAAGTGCATTTATGTGATTTAAGATATTTACTGTAGCTTATACATATAAACATGACATGATGATTTATATTAATGATAATTATGATTTATTGTTGAACTTACTGGGATTTAATTCTCACTATATTTTCACATCATGTTCAAAAGACTAGATATGCAGATATTCTCTATGATAGGATTTTAGTGTACGTTGGGTCGAATTGGCTAAGATCCCGGTGAAGGTGCAACGACCCGTACCTGTATCCCTTGAACTGGTCAATATGGATGAATAAGATGTAGACATATATGTGTTTCATTTGTGTACGGATGTTATTAATTAATGATGTGTAAACCTTAATTATGCTTGGTTAAATAAATTGAATGTTATTATGAGTTAAATAGCTAGAAGTAAACAGGTAATGACTTCATGGGATTTAAATATATATATATATATATATATATATATATATATATATATATGTATGTATGTATGTATGTATGTATGTATATATGTAAAAAAAATAGAATTGTTACAATAGCACTTCTCTCTTTACATATTTTCTACATGTTGATGAACAAGAGAAGTTAAATTTGCAAGTTGTTGTTCAAGGGAAGAACTACATACCTCACCAGCATGTCTTAATGGAGAGTATAACCTAGTGCCAAAATGTTGAAAATTAGCTGCCATATTCCCAGTTATGAGGAAAAAAAATAAAAAAAAAGAATTCACAAAAGGTAAATAGACACAATCCCCAACTATGGTGCCAAAATTTGGTGGGTACTATTACGGGTACACCAAATATAATACCTTACCTCTCAAACTAACTTTTAGTAGTGGGAGTAAGGGTCGATCCCACAGAGACTGGTATTACCTTTTGCGAATAAGAAAGGGGAGATTGAATGCCAAAAGTAAATTAATAAAGAAAAAAAAGAATTATTGCAAATAATAAAAGAGAGTGATTAAGAATAAAAGTGATGGTTTCGGTTGATATCCACCATCAAGAAATCGTATTGATCATTGACAACAAAAGCAATCTTAAATTGAGTATCTATCATTGGGATTCTATCCCTGTTCCTTCTTAAGTCTAGTAATTGATGACGATCGCCTTAATTAACCTTAATTAACAAGTGATTCTTTAGCACATTAGTAAAGTATAACTTATTAACCACATGACGAATTAGAGAAACTGATAGAGCTAAACAAACATAGACACATAGGCTATATTTAATTTAGTTAATCATTCACCATAGGTTTAATAATTTATAATTCAAAATTATTAATTCTATTTGTCTCTTGAATCATAATAATGAAAACTTTGTTCAAAATATCATTCAGTAGTAAATTGAAATAATGAAATCACTCGTGTGCACCCTAGATATCAATTGAAATGATTATGGGAATAAGAACAGATGAATAATCAATACTCGATTAAAATTGATATAATAAACTCAAATCCACATCTCACAATGCATAAAGATTGTTGAAGTTTCTATCTTCCAACCAACAAAAAGAAAACTAGCCACGCAGGGCTATAAGAAAACCTAGAGAAGAAGAAGAAGAAACTTGAGAAATTGATCCTTGAATCCTTTGATCGATTGGATCCCTCATTCATGCTTTGATTTTCATATTATTTATAGCTTATGAGAGTCCTAAATGAAGTAGGATTAATTCTAGGGTGATTTTTTACGTTTTAGGCTTCAATTGAAGTCCAAAAGGTCTAAAAATCGCACTTTTACTTTCTCCAGTGACGACAAGCCTTGCAGTAGCGTTTTACAGGGTCGTGGCATTGATATTTCTGAACAAAAAATCCCGCGGTGCCCTGTTGCTAAAAATTTGTAACCTACTGGGTGCTCTAGTGTTATAGTGTTGAATCTTGGGAGACTCGGCGCCATGATGTCTTCAAAATATGGAAAATTGTTAAAACTATAACTTGTAGCCCTGTTTCTTATCTTTATATAGTCTTTGGAATCACCTTATTTGGAGATCTAATGAGGGAGTTATGCCTAAATAAGTGACCAACGGTGAGGATTCATCCTGCTGCACTACAATTCTAATTTTTTAGCTCCGTAGCACTCTGAAATCTCTCGAATTTGACAAAGTGTTCAACATAAACATTGTAGATGATTGTCTTATCTCTTTGCAGCCACTTGAATGACTTTGATTGGAGTTCATATGAGGGAGATATGGTCTAATTAGTTCTAAACGTTTTGGAATTGCTACAATTAAGCATTTTTCGATGAATTTCTTCTCTTTTTCTCCTCTTTTCTTCTTCCTTTTCTCCTACAACACAAAACAAAAAATTAAGCTAATTCGTAATCATATTTTATTTAAATCAAACAAAAAGTAAGTTTAAAGGTGTTAAAATCATGCTTAATTATAAACACATCACTCTGAGAGAATTATTTGGAAAGTATATGAATGTAAAAATCATTTATTGTTTTAATAGAATAGTGTTTTTTAAATAATTGATAATAATCTCAACTGTTAATTATAGTTAAGGCTTAAAATGTATGCACTTTAGAGGAGCCAGGTTCATCTATAGTTGCTCAATGATTATATATGTCAATGCAAAGGTGAAATGCTTGATACATAAGGGAATATATTATCTGATATAGTCTACACGAATACTTTAACAAAGGTGAGACAACTTTCTTCAGCATCATTATATTGATATGCCAAAGAAACTGATAACTCTAACATTTATAAATGTATCTGATATAGAAGCTTGCAAAGTTAGCATGAGATGACTAGTAATGTGACCAGATTCTAGTAACTATTATAGAGCAACAATTGCCAACACCATCAAACAAAAATTCCGAATGTAATTCCTCATTTCTTGGAATAATATGTTTGTTGTGGGAAGAGAACATTGGGACCATTCCCCTTGATACATTTAAAAGATTTTGGAAAGAATAAGGAGGCTAAAGTTTTATGAAAATCTGTAGTTTTCTAAGGGAATCCCTTTTCCCCCACACATGCATGGAATAGAGCCATGTCTCTATGTCTGAATTTTGAAATATAGAGAGCATTATTGGCATTATTTTTTTTGAAGTCTTTTTGGGGTGTTTTTTGCCTGGTAGTTTATCCTCCTCCCTAGATGGAGTATTTTCTTTATCTAGTA
Source organism: Gleditsia sinensis (assembly GCA_037074535.1). Taxonomy (NCBI): domain Eukaryota; kingdom Viridiplantae; phylum Streptophyta; class Magnoliopsida; order Fabales; family Fabaceae; genus Gleditsia; species Gleditsia sinensis. Next base: position 50,455,821 of record CM073466.1, read on the forward strand.
ATATTTAATATTTTATAAAAAAATATTGATACTATTGAGAGTTTTGTGCTTTAATAGCCAACTATCAGATCTTGCAATTTCTGGCAATATTGTTGAACAAGGTTGTTAATGGACCAAAAAGTGTAGGGTTTATTTTTATTTTTATTTTTCAAGCTGAGCACATTTCTTTTTTCCCTGGTGCCAAATGCTTATAATTAAAAATATACATTCCATTTGTTATTGGAAGGTGCACTGAAGTAACAAAGCAATTAAGCTACAATTCTATATTCCACAGAACTTATGGACATGATATGTTTGTCACGAATTTGAAAAATTAATATTAAAACTACGAAAGGTCATAAAGTCAATAAATCTGCATTGATTTCTTACCAATTAAATATGTTATAATATTCAAAGTGCATTATGAAGTTGAAGTGTGTGAAAAGATAATGTTAAAACTATGAGCATCATCATGTCAATATATCCACGTTAGCTTTCGGCAAATTGCTAAACTATAAAGAGCATTATGATTTCTTTATCTAAAGAGCATCATGAGCTTTCCCTGTTTAAAAAGATAATATCAAGATTTTTTTAGTATAACATACAATATATTATAAACCCAAAAGTTTTTTTTATTAATGAAAGATATAAAAGAATATATATACAATCATTAAAGTATGTGTATTTTTTGAACATTTTAAATATTAAAATTTAATAAAGTTTATGATGCTTGCTTTTGAACACTCTGAGAGATTTATTTTTGAACTTTCCATGTTTGTTTTTTAAACCTTGAAATGTGCCCAAGCATGTTTGGTATGAATTACATCCACGGTGGTAGACCTACTATTTTGTTAGGCTAAGTTGTAAAAATGTTGATTATGCTCTATAGACTTTATAAAATATTTGTCTTGATGGATGTGTCTGAAGGTTTTTTGCAAATTCAAAATTGATATACTTATAGTAAACTCAGATTTTGTTTATTGTCTATGATGTCTAAAAATGGTCATAATTAACTATATTCATAACTATTTTAAGCTCCCCCTATAGTACAGAAGTCTAGATTACTCTTGTATGTTGCAAGTACTAGTTGAATTATTATGAGTCTTGTATGATTTCCTAACTTTATTCCCAAGTTCGATACTTCACTGGGTTTGTTGTGTTACTATTTTTTGTTCTATTAGTTTTGAAGTTTCTACTGTTACTGACATTTTGATAGTTATGTATTCAAATGGGTATGTTGTATTACTGTTTCTTAGATATTGTTGTGACCTTGTTGTGACTAAGGACTGCTTTTGTACCAAAGAATTAGTTGTGACCTTGCTGTGACTAATGACTATTTTTGTACCTAAACAAAAGCTTTAATGTAAACATTTTGTTTTGTTTTGGTATACAAATATTGGGGTTTAGAATATCCTTCATTTGTCAACGTAACTTGGTTGAAAATTTTCAAATGTTGCTCAAATAACATCTAGATTTCCATGGCTTCGTGATTCTTTTATTTTTTGCTTATCATACTTGTTGGATCCATACTGTAACATCCCGTAATTTTTAGATATTTTCCTTAGAAATTTTTCACCTTATGTTTATGCATAGAAAATGTTTCTACCATTAAGAGAACAAATAAAGAGGGAAAACCTAATAGGAAAAACATAAATTAGAAATAACATATTAAAGAGATGAAAAATTCTTGGATAAGGAAGATAAATTTTTAAAAACAAGTAAAGGTCTTAAATTTTCAAGAACATTGGATTAGGGTAATTTATCCTAATTCAAGAACTAGAGTTACTAAGTTTAAAATCACTACCTATACATTGGGCTTTTACCTATGGACACTTCATATAGAGTTTTTCCACTTCACATAAGTTTCTAGCAAGCCTATTGGATAACCTAAGCAAGAAATAAAACATAGACTTGGACTAGGATATAGTAATTGGACCAATAGCCCAAAAATTATGAAATGTGACCAATCCCTCCAAGAAAGGTAGAATTTTATCCAAAGCAAAGAAAATGGGTAGGAATAAGCCCAAATCAGAGAAGAAAAATAAAATAAAATAAATTAGGTGATGATATAATAATGTAATAATAATAAAGATTAGGTTACTTGGCATTAAGACAAAAATTTAGCAAGTGGTGTGATTCTACATTCATCATTTTGGAAAGTGGCATAATAATATAAGGCTTTAAGATAAAAACATCTATATCCTACACTTATAATTTTAGCAAGTGGTATGATAATACATGGTATTAGGACAAAACATTCCTATCCCATACAAATAATATCAACCAAATAATGGAGATTCAAGGGTTAGAAATTTTCCACCTAAAAAGGCAAACCTATCATACTTGTTTAAGACAAAAGAAAATGGAAATGAAACCCTGAATCAAAGGGACTTTGTCCCTTATCTTAAGAACATATCATCATAATTTTCAAAATACAAATCTCTTTTTCCTATGCATATCTTGACTAAGGAAGAGGAAGACAAGAACATAACTTGTTTGGTTTCCAAAAATTCAACCAAGTGTATCCTAATTGTGATAAGGTAGACCCATGATCATGAAAGGTGAATTATTTGGTGGTCTATATAAGAAAACCCACCCTTACAACATTAGAATTTCATCCGAGTGAGGGAGAGGGAAAATAGAAGCAAGGTAGAGTGAGGAAAGGAGAGGAAGAAATGAAGAAAGAGGAAGGAGAAGTCTAAGGGACTAATTGCTCCAGGTAAGTTTAACAATATTTCTTTTTGAAGAAAACTTTTGAAACTTATAATATTTATATGAGATTTTGATCTTAGAACTTTTATGATTGGTCATGATGTTGCTATATCATGTTACATATTGATCTTGCATGTGATGTATGTTTGAATACTTAGGTTGGTGTAGATAGTTCTGCATGGGTATGGCTATGGGTGGCATAATTTTAAGCTTCGACGTTTTAATTTCTGAGAACAATATATAAGAAATTAAAATAAATGGTTTACATAAGAATTATATCCATTTGTGTCATGGATTTTTAGCCACTAGAATCATTCAATTTGGAGTCCATGTGGTAGATATGGCCCGATTAGTAAGCAAAGGTCATAAAATGGTTCATCAGGGAAGAATATGTTAGGATAGCTTTTGTGTTTTAATTTCTGGGAATTATCTGTAGGGAATTAAAATAAATGGTTAACATAAGAATTAATGATATATGTGTCACGGATATTTAACCACTGGAATCATTCCATTTGGAGTCCATATAAGATAGATATGGTCCGATTAGTATCCAAAGGTCAGAAAATGGTTCATCAGGGAAGAATATGTTAGGACAACTTTTATATTTTAATTTTTGGGAATTATCTGTATGGAATTAAAATAAATGGTTAACATAATAATTATATCTATGTGTGTCATGGATTTTAAGCCACTGGAATTATTCAATTTGGAGTCCATATGAGGAAGATATGAGCAGATTAGTAGTCAAAGGTCAGAAAATGGTTCATCAGGGAAGATTATGTTAGGACAGCTTCTGTATTTTAATTTCTAAGAATTATCTGTAAGGAATTAAAATAAATGGTTAACATAAGAATTATAACTATATGTGGCATGGATTTTAAGCCACTGGAATCATTCAATTTGGAGTCCATATGAGGAAGATATGAGCTTATTAGCAGTCAAAGGTCAGAAAATGGTTCATCAGGGAAGAATATGTTAGGACAGCTTCTGTATTTTAATTTCTGGGAATTATCTGTATGGTATTAAAATAAATGGTTAACATAAGAATTATAGATATGTGTGCCACAGATTTTTATCCATTGAAATCACTCAAGTTGGAGTCCATATGAGGTAGATATGGTCCGATTAGTAGGTAGAGGTCAGAACCTATCCGAGAAGAAATAACCTATACATTTAGGGAATAATATCACCTTGATTTCTTAATATTTCGCTACAATGTTCAACCTAATAGTTTTGGATAATTTTTTTATCTTGAAATTGAAACCAAGATCACCTACATCAGAGGTAAATTGAGGGAGTTATGCTCTGATTAGTAAGAGATTGTTAGATAGGATGAAAGCCTGCATCAAGAAAATAAAGAAATAAAATTAGTATTTAAAAAAGAAGATGAATCTTAATAAATGACTAGTATAGCCATAGCCATTGCCATTGTATGAACTTATTACCATCTTAAGTGTGAAATTTTGACATGGAAATATTTTATAAAGTGATATTTGAAATTGTTATGTTCATGGCATGATTACCAATGATTTATGGTAATAATTATATTTTGATGAACATACTTGTTATTGAAAGCATATTTTTGGCTATCATTGTGAAAAGAAAAGAAATGAGCACGGTCACATGGCAATCCATGTGGTGTACCAGTAGGGGATGCCCTACCAACGGTTATGATCATGTTAATGAGAAAAGAAAGAGAAAGTGGGTCATGTCGGACAGAGCGAGAAAAGCCCGTACCGGAGAGTAGATGATACTCACCCTGACCGGGGTAGCTTGAAATGAGAATAAGTTGATGGCCATCATATGATATTTTGAAAATAGTTAATCCTGTCATACATATTATTACAGTATGATTCTTATGTGCATAGATATAATGCATTCATGTGACCAAAGATATTTTCTGTAGTTTATATAGCTGAACATGACGTGATGAGCTATATTGATGATGATTTATTGTTGAACTTACTGGGATTTAATTCTCACTATATTTCCATATCATGTTCAAAAAATTAGTTATGCAGCTTTTTCTATGGCTCTGGCTTTTAGTGCACATTGGATCGAGTTACTTTATGTTGGGCAGATCTCAGAATCAAATAAGATGTTTGTGGTCGAGTTGGCTCAGATCCCGGTGATGGTGCAACCACCCGCACCTATATCTTTGGAATTGGTCAACCAAAATAAGCAAGATGTAAATATCTATGTGTTTGATATGTTGTATGTACGCTTTGATTAATGACGTGTATGTGAACTCAATATTGTATAATAATAATAATAAAAAAAAAAGGTTGTTACATAATTGGTATCAGAGCAGGTCGATCCTAGATGGCCAGTGGGTAGATGGTTATCTGAATTGATCTTATAGTGTCTTGAGTATGTTGTGGTTGTGCTGTGTAAGGGATTAGTGACTCCTATAGGTAAGAAATTACTAGTGTTTCTTATCTATATGCCGAGGTGGTGTTATGACTGCTGTTAAATATATATTTTTGAAACTAACTATTGGGCTTGATCACCTCAATTGCAGCATAAATTTATTTTTTCCCACAGTAGAAAATGGCACCACCAAGGTAGAATCCGTCAAACAATGCGGAGAAAATCTTGCACAACCTTGCCACAGCAATTCGAGAATTTGGTATTGATTTACTCCTTAGAACCCAACTAGTATCTATATCCTTATATAGAATGATATCGATCGAATTTAAAAAAAAATTAGTTACAAGACTTGTTAGACAAGGTATTTAAATATCCCAGTACTTTTATTCAGAGTGCTTCAGTTCTATCTGTGAAAAAGAAAGATGGATCACTATGACTATGCATAGATTATAGACAGTTGAATAAGGTGACAATGTAGAATAGAAACCCATTAGCTCATATAGATTACCTGTTTAACCAGTTATAAGGTGTTCAGTATTTTTCCATAAATAGATTTGGGATATGAGTAACATTAATTAAGGATAAGAGAAGAGGATGTAGGACTTATTATGGTCATTATGAATTCTTGTTGATGCATTTAAATTGACAAATATTTTAGCTGCATTCATAGATTTAATGAATAGTAATTAGGACATCCCTGGATCAATTTGATTTTATTGATGATATACTAGAATATTTCAAAAGTTCAGAGGATCATAAGCAACATTCAAAGATAGTTTTACCAACTCTAAAGGAGTATGGTCGGTAAATATGGTATCCAAGTAGACTCTAAGAAAGTAAAAGTAGTACAATAATAGCTACGTTTTACTACATTTAAAGATGAAGATCCAAATCCAATTTACGCTTCTTATGGTTATCTGCCGTCCATTCTATTTGAGTCATAGTTGGATTAGGTACATGAACATAGGCTTGTAAAGCATCAATTAACTCTTCAGCATTTGAAGCCGAGATGAGAATTCGTCGTGCTGAGTGTGGGATAAACCTCTGTTCCATAGCTTGATCTAGAAAAGACAACAGACCATCAAAGAAGTGATTAACATTTAACAAACCTATCGGTTTGTGATGCATATTCAGTTGTGCCCAAGAGACTATTTGGACAATCTCCTCTAAAGTACCAAAACCACCTGGTAAGGCAATGAAGGCATCAGCATTGCTCATCATTCTAGCCATGCGTTCATGCATTGAAGCTACCCTATATTCTTCCCCAATTGTCTTCCCTATGTTGCTGGATGTAGTTAGAGCTGTAGGAATAATACTTACAACTTGGCATCCCCCTACATGTGCAGCTGTAGCCACACACCCCATTAACCCACAGTTACCTCTACCATACACTAAATGAATTCTTCTCCTACCCAGCACCATACCCAGATTTTGTGCTGCTTTAACATACTCCCCATCTTTTCAAGGACTGGAACCACAAAAGACACAAATATTTCGAAACTGACGGAATGTAGTTCCCTCCATAATTTCTATCACCTTAACTCTGAGTATGAAGATAAAGATACTAATGTAAGCATTTATAGAACTCAGAGAAGGGCATATTTATAATAGTTATGCGAATAGGCCGGGTATTATTAGAACAACTATATGAGTGATTGATAGATATCAACAAAATTAAAGGTAAAAAAAATGACGGCAAACATGTATATGTACAGTAGTTATGACTGTGACCCATATTAAGCACAAAAAGAGCATAAGATAAGATATCACCAGAAATCTGTCTTTTTCTTGTTGTCTTTGATGAAGCATTGATGTTTTGATTCTTGTAGAAAAGTTGTAGGTGATAGCCGTCATTATAAAAAAAAACAAAAACAAAACAAAAAAAAAACAAAAAAAAAGTGAAAATGCAAACCAATTAATTGTTGAAAAGGAACAATCAAATGGTTTATTTTGTTTTCTCAATGTTTTTGCCAGTCGACTATCGGTATTATTAAATCGACTAGCTATTTTGAGAAATTTTAATTTAGACTGGTTATTTTATAGTTGATTGATTACATCTATTCTGAAGCAATCAACTGCATCCTACCAGTTAGCTACGTACTCTTTGTTTTTCACAGACTTTTATAAGTTCGAAAATGTTTCTTTTCCACCGAATATCAACAGCTTTAAAGTAGATTCTGACACATATATTCAAAATTTGCGACCACCGATTTTTGCTGAAATCATAGATAGATTTTGTTTACAGATTTTCAAGAATTACGGCCACCGATTTTAATATTTTTCAATGCTTTGTCCAAATTTTTGACTTTCGCTTTTGGCACCATTCTCTATTATGCTTTTCGTCTGTTTCATTGCATTCTCCCTCATTAACGGTTGGCATTAAATGCAAGGTTATTTTCCCACATTGCAATGAAAGATAATTTCTTTTCTTTGAAACTCGGTTATTATGGTGTCTAAGTTGTTAGTAGGTTAAAGTAATGAAAAGTTTGAAAAGAATGGATGGATGATGGTCTTATGGTATTTTGACGAATGTAATCAAGAGAACTAGTGGTGTTGAAGTTCTTGAGGAATAAAATATAGGAAGTAGGATTTAAGGTAGTCTTTGAACTCTTAATTTGGAAATATAGAGAATATTCTGAGAATCATGTCCGAAAATAATGTAAGTGATCAAGATATTTGTGTTAAAGGATTATATCATGCTAAATTGAGTCTAGTATCTAGGATGTGAATTATGTTGGAATTGAGAATTCTTGTATGAGTAATTGTTAGGAAAAAATCTTCTTGAAATGATTGGGTGAATTAAATGGGATTGACATAAACTAGAATGAGGTGCTTTTGATATGATAGAAGAAATAATTGAAATTTTTGACAATGAGTTTAATGGTGTTAATAAGCTTCTATAGAATTACTGTGATGAGGTAAGTTGGAATTATTAGACATGTGTCAATGGTACACGTTATTAAAGGTTTGAAGGATTTATTGCTATGTATGTTTAACATACTGATTAAAGGATTTGAGGATAAAAAATAGATGATAGATTAAGATGATGATATTCAGGGGATGATGTTGATATATAAAAAAAATGACTTGATAGAAGTTTGGAATAAGAAAAGATAGTTACCCAATATGAAGGTCAATATGTTCCTTTATATGTGTGTTTTCAAATATCAACCCATAGATATATCCATACGAGCTAGAGGAAATAAATTGAAGAACTTATGAGTGAAAGAAATCCTTATGGTTAAGTTATATGGCAAAATCACTCAAGTAAATAGACATATTAAAAAGTAAAGATGTTATACAGAAAATATATTGCAAATTATTTAGGTAATAAGGTTGGTAACTCTGAATAATGCCTTACTTTCATTCCCTACATATAGTAGGATGGACAGAAATTCGGGGACCGAATTTCTTAAGGGGGGAAGAATGTAACATCCTGTAATTTTTAGATATTTTCCTTAGAAATTCTTCACTTATGTATATGCATAGAAAATGTTTCTACCATTAATAGAACAAATAAAGAGGGAAAACCTAATAGGAAAAACATAAATTAGAAATAACATACTAAAGAGATGCAAAATTCTGGGATAAGGAAGATAAATTTTTAAAAACAAGTAAAGGTCTTAAAATTTCAAGAACATTGGATTAGGGTAATTTTTCCTAATTCAAGAACTAGAGTTACTAAGTTTAAAATCTTTACCTATACATTGGGCTTTTACCTATGGACACTTCATATAGAGTTTTTCCACTTCACATAAGTTTCTAGCAAGCCTATTGGATAACCTAAGCAAGAAATAAAACATAGACTTGGACTAGGATATAGTAATTGGACCAATAGCCCAAAAATTATGAAATGTGACCAAGCCCTCCAAGAAAGGTAGAATTTTATCCAAAGCAAAGAAAATGGGTAGGAATAAGCCCAAATCCAAGAAGAAAAATAAAATAAAATAAATTAGGTGATAATATAATAATGTAATAATAATAAAGAGTAGGTTACATGGCATTAAGACAAAAATTTAGCAAGTGGTGTGATTCTACATTCATCATTTTGGCAAGTGGCATAATAATACAAGGCTTTAGGACAAAAACATCTATATCTTACACTCATAATTTTAGCAAGTGGTATGATAATACATGGTATTAGGATAAAACATTCCTATCCCACACAAATAATATCAACCAAATAATGGAGATTCAAGGGCTTGAAATTTTTCACCTAAAAAGGCAAACCTATCATACTTGTTTAAGACAAAAGAAAATGGAAATGAATCTCTAAATCAAAGGGACCTTGTCCCTTATCTTAAGAACATATCATCATAATTTTCAAAATACAAATCTCTTTTTCCTATGCATATCTTGACTAAGGAAGAGGAAGACAAGAACATAAGTTGTTTGTTTTTCAAAAATTCAACAAAGTGTATACTAATTGTGATAAGGTAGACCCATGATCATGAAAGTTGAATTATTTGGTGGTCTATATAAGAAAACCCACCCTTACAACATTAGAATTTCGTCCGATTGAAGGAGAGGGAAAATAGAAGCAAGGTAGAGTGAGGAAAGGAGAGGAAGAAAGGAAGAAAGAGGAAGGAGAAGTCTAAGGGACTAATTGCTCTAGGTAAGTTTAACAATATTTCTTTTTGAAGAAAACTTTTGAAACTTATAATATTTTATATGAGATTTTGATCTTAGAACTTTTATGATTGGTCATGATGTTGCTATATCAAGTTACATATTGATCTTCCATGTGATGTATGTTTGAATACTTAGGTTGGTGTAGATAGTTCTGCATGGGTATGGCTATGGGTGGCAGAATTTTAATCTTCGGCGTTTTAATTTCTGAGAACAATCTATAAGGAATTAAAATAAATAGTTAACATAAGAATTATAGCTATGTGTGTCATGTATTTTTAGCCACTAGAATGATTCAATTTGGAGTCCATATGTGGTTGATATTGCCCGATTAGTAAGCAAAGGTCAGAAAATGGTTCATCAGGGAAGAATATGTTAGGATAGCTTATGTGTTTTAATTTCTGAGAATTATCTGTAGGGAATTAAAATAAATGGTTAACATAAGAATTAAAGATATATGTGTCAAGAATTTTTAGCCACTTGAATAATTCAAGTTGGAGTCCATATGAGGTAGATATGGTCCAATTAGTAGTCAAAGGTTAGAAAATGGTTCATCAGGGAAGAATATGTTAGGACAGCTTCTGTATTTTAATTTTTGGAAATTATCTGTATGAAATTAAAATAAATGGTTAACATAAGAATTATATCTATGTGTGTCATGGATTTTAAGCCACTGGAAGCATTCAATTTGGAGTCCATATGGGAAAGATATGAGCTGATTAGTAGTCAAAGGTCAGAAAATGGTTTTTGAGGGAAGATTATGTTAGGACAGCTTCTATATTTTAATTTCTGGAAATTATCTGTATGGAATTAAAATAAATGGTTAGCATAAGAATTATAGCTATGTGTGTCATGGATTTTAAGCCACTGGAATCATTCAATTTGGAGTCCATATGAGGAAGATATGAGCTGATTAGTAGTCAAAGGTCAGAAAATGGTTCATCAGGGAAGATTGTGTTAGGACAGCTTCTGTATTTTACTTTCTAGGAATTATTTGTATGGAATTAAAATAAATGGTTAACATAATAATTATAGCTATGTGTGTCATGGATTTTAAGCCACTAGAATCATTCAATTTGGAGTCCATATGAGGAAGATATGAGCTTATTAGTAGTCAAAGGTCAGAAAATGGTTCATCAGGGAAGAATATGTTAGGATAACTTCTGTATTTTAATTTCTGGGAATTATCTGTATGGTATTAAAATAAATGGTTAACATAAGAATTATAGATATGTGTGCCACTGATTTTTAGCCACTGGAATCACTCAAGTTGGAGTCTATATGAGGTAGATATGGTACGATTAGTAGGTAGAGGTCAGAACCTATCCGAGAAGAAATAACCTATACATTTAGGGAGTAATATCACCTTGATTTTTTAATATTTCGCTACAATGTTCAACATAATAGTTTTAGATAATTTTTTTATCTTGAAATTGACACCAAGTTCACCTACAGCAGAGGTAAATTGAGGGAGGTATGCTCTGATTAGTAAGAGATGGTTAGATAGGATGAAAACCTGCATCAAGAAAATAAAGAAATAAAATTAGTATTTAAAAAAGAAGATGAATCTTAAGAAATGACTAGTATAGCCCTAGCCATTGCCATTGTATGAACTTCTTACCATCTTAAGTGTAAAATTCTGACATGGAAATATTTTATAAAGTGATATTTGAAATTGTTATGTTCATGGCATGATTACCAATGATTTATGGTAATAATTTTATTTTGATGAACATACTTGTTATTGAAAGCATATTTTTGGCTATCATTGTGAAAAGAAAAGAAATGAGCACGGTCACATGGCAATCCATGTGGTGCACCAGTAGGGGATGCCCTACCAACGGTTATGATCATGTTAATGAGAAAAGAAAGAGAAAGTGGGCCATGTCGGACGGAGCGAGAAAAGCCCGTACCGGAGAGTAGAGGATACTCACCCTGACCGGGGTAGCTTGAAATGAGAATAAGTTAATGGCCATCATATGATATTTTGAAAATAGTTAATCCTGTCATACATATTATTACAGTATGATTCTTATGTGCATAGATATAATGCATTCATGTGACCAAAGATATTTTCTGTAGTTTATACAGCTGAACATGACGTGATGAGCTATATTGATGATGATTTATTGTTGAACTTACTGGGATTTAATTCTCACTATATTTCCATATCATGTTCAGAAAATTAGTTATGTAGATTTTTCTATGGCTCTGGCTTTTAGTGCACATTGGATCGAGTTACTTTATGTTGGGCAGATCTCAGAATCAAATAAGATGTTTGTGGTCGAGTTGGCTCAGATCCCGGTGACGGTGCAACCACCCACACCTGTATCTCCGGAATTGGTCAACCAAAATAAACAAGATGTAAATATCTATGTGTTTAATATGTTGTATGTACGCTTTGATTAATGACGTATATGTGAACTCAATATTGTATAATAATAATAAATAAAAAAGGTTGTTACACATACTATGAAAAATGTATACTAGTTGTAGAAAATTTATAATTTCTTGTAGAATGCGTCAAGCATTAAGAACATACAAACTATGTGATTATTCATTTTGTTCCTGATTATTGTTCTTTCATGTTTGTCACTTACCATTTTTGTTTTGGAAGTTCGAACATTGCCGAGATAAATTCAACAGTCTTTGTATATGTTAAATCAGTGTATATGATTTTCTTTTTTCTTATTGGTTACTTTTTGATAGTTAGAAATTACTTAACTACATAATTGTTATATTGCATGCCAAGTATTAATTTGTTTTTTTGTGTGTGTGTTATAAACAAGGACAAATTCTAGTAGCTCCAACGGGGAGTATTGTATCAAGTTCTACAACTAATGCAACACAGGTAACTCTAACAAAATAGGAACGATAACTTATTCGACAAACATTAGGAATAGATTATTAAAATACATCCAAATTATAAATAGTTAGCTCACGTCTTATTTATAATTTATTATTTTACAATTATTTTGGGAATAATCTATCTAGATTCTTGATCATATATATAAGTCATGAATAGTGACCTTATATTTGGTTTTATTATCCCTTACATAGATACTTTGCATCACCTCTCCTATTATTGTAAAATAATTGTATTAATATTTACAGTTATTTTCTGAATATCCTATCTAAATGAATAAAGTATATATTGAGATTTTTAGTTATAAATATTTTTTCCTTTTTGGTATAAATAATATCATGCAAACAGTTTTCATTATAAAATATGGAACAATATTACTATTCAAAATTCATAGAGTTGGTTAAACTTGTAAAAAGAAAAAACAATTGCTATCATTGATATATATTGTAATAATTAAACATAAAAGACAGTTGTAATTGGGGTTTCTCACTATTTAAAATTAAAAAAATTAGGTTATTATTGTTGGCTATTATAATAAAATTATATAAATTTATGAGATTTTACTTAATAGGTTTAACTTTTGAATTGAAATAGTGATTGAAAACATATTAAAGAATATTTATTTATTTATTTATTTTGACTGTGATTGGAATTTAGATAACTAGTCCTCAAGATGACTAAATCAGCAATTTGTTCCTTTATAAATATCAAAGTGAGGAGTTTAATCTTTATGGCTTCTACTATAATAATTAAATTGTTCAGGAGCCTTTATTTATCAACTTAAAATTTAAAAAAATAAGTTGAGGAATAAATTAGGGATGTAATTGAAAATTATAGCATGTGAATTTGTTAAGTTAATAAATATGTTTTACGATGAGATTTTTTAAAAAATTTTAAAGTATACCAATGAGTTAAACTTTTGATTGCGAGCTTTGTCAAAGCCTATAACTTAAATATAGTTGGAATACACGATCAGATTCTTTTTGGCTTCATCTACAATTTGATGAGTTCAACTTCCAAATAAATGTGATGAGCGATTGGCACTAAAACTTGACTTTTCCTAATTAGCCAAATCAAGTGGTAACCGAACCTTATTTTATCAAATTTGATATCTAGGAAAATCTGTAACATCCTTAATTTCGTTTCTTTTATTGATAAAGGTACATAAAAAGTTTAATTAAGGAAATAAAATTTATTAGACAATATTTTAGATATCTAAGGAAATATAATCCTTAGAAATTCTTCACCTTAGGTATATGCATAGAAAATGTTTCTAACATTAAGAGAACAAATAAAGAAGGAAAATCTAATAGGAAAGAAATTAGAAATAACATACTAAAGAGATGCAAAATTCTTGGATAAGGAAGATAAATTTTTAGAAACAAGTAAAGGTCTTAAAATTTCAAAGAACATTGAATTAGGGTAATTTTTCCTAATTCAAGAACTATAGTTACTAAGTTTAAAATCTTTACCCATACATTGGGCTTTTACCTATGGATACTTCATATAGAGTTTTTCCACTTCACATAAGTTTCTAGCAAGCCCATTGGATAACCTAAACAAGAAATTAAACATAGACTTGGACTAGGATATAGTAATTTCACAAATAGCCCAAAAATTATGAAAATGTGACAAAGCCCACCAAGAAAGGAAGAATTTTATCCAAAGCAAAGAAAATGGGTAGGACAAGTCCATAATGGGTAGGAATAAGCCCAAATCCAAGAGGAAAACTAAAATAAAATAAATTAGATAATGATATAATAATAAGAATAAAGATTAGGTTACATGGCATTAAGACAAAAAAATTTAGCAAGTGGTGTGATTCTACATTCATCACTTAAGCAAGTGGCATGATAATACAAGGCTTTAGGACAAAAATATCTATATCCTACACTCATAATTTTAGCAAGTGGTATGATAATACATGGTATTAGGACAAAACATTCATAGCCCACACAAATAATATCAACCAAATAATGAAGATTCAAGGGCTAGAAATTTGCCACCTAAAAAGGCAAACCTATCATACTTGTTTAAGACAAAAGAAAATGGAAATGAATCCCTAAATCAAAGGGACCTTGTCCCATATCTTAAGAACATATTATCATAATTTTCAAAATACAAATCTCCTTTTCCTATGCATATCTTGACTAAGGAAGAGGAAGACAAGAACATAAGTTGTTTGTTTTCCAAAAATTCAACAAAGTGTATCCTAATTGTGATAAGGTAGACCCATGATCATGAAAGGTGAATTATTTGGTGGTCTATATAAGAAAACCCACCCTTACAACATTAGAATTTCGTCCAAGTGAGGGAGAGAAAAAAATAGAAGCAAGGTAGAGTGAGGAAAGGAGAGGAAGAAAGGAAGAAAGAGGAAGGAGAAGTCTAGAAGACTAAGTGCTCCAAGTAAGTTTAACAATATTTCTTTTTGAAGAAAACTTTTGAAACTTATAATATTTGTATGAGATTTTGATCTTAGAACTTTTATGATTGGTCATGATGTTGCTATATCATGTTACATATTGATCTTGCATGTGATGTATGTTTGAATACTTAGGTTGGTGTAGATAGTTCTGCATGGTTATGGCTATGGGTGGCAGAATTTTAAGCTTCGGTATTTTAATTTCTGGGAACAATCTATAAGGAATTAAAATAAATGGTTAACATGAGAATTAAAGATAAATGTGTCATGGATTTTTAGCCACTGGAATCATTCCATTTGGAGTCCATATGAGGTAGCTATGGTCTGATTAGTAGTCAAAGGTCAGAAAATGAATCATCAGGGAAGAATATGTTAGGATAGCTTCGGTAATTTAATTTCTGGGAATTATTGGTAGGGAATTAAAATAAATGGTTAACATAAGAATTAAAGATAAATGTGTCATGGATTTTTAGCCACTGGAATCATTCCATTTGGAGTCCATATGAGGTAGCTATGGTCTGATTAGTAGTCAAAGGTCAGAAAATGAATCATCAGGGAAGAATATGTTAGGATAGCTTCGGTAATTTAATTGCTGGGAATTATTGGTAGGGCATTAAAATAAATGGTTAACATAAGAATTAAAGATATGTATGTCATGGATTTTTAGCCACTGGAATCATTTAATTTTGAGTCCATATGAGGGAGATATGAGCCGATTAGTAGACAAAGGTCAGAAAATGGGTCATCAGGGAAAAATATGTTAGGATAGCTTCGGTATTTTAATTTCTGAGAAGTATCTCTAAGGAATTAAAATAAATTATTAACATAAGAATTAAAGATAAATGTGTCATGGATTTTTAGGCACTGGAATCATTCAATTTGAAGTCCATTTGAGGTAGATATAAGCTGATTAGTAAGCAGAGGTCAGAAAATATTTATTCAGAATATGTTATTAAAGCTTTAGTTTTTGAATTTCTGGAAAATATTCTGTAGGGAGTTAAAATCGTACGCCAAGATAACAATTATAGATATAGGGCTCATGAATTTTTACCAACTGGAATAACTCAATTTGGAGTTCAAATTTGGGAGATATGGTCTAATTAGTCAGTAAAGGTCAGAACTTACACGAGAAGAAATAATCTGTACATTTAGGGAGTAATATCACCTTGATTTCTTAATATTTCGCTACAATGTTCAACATAATAGTTTTAGATAATTGTTTTATCTTGAAATTGACACTAAGATCACCTACATCAGAGTTAAATTGAGGGAGTTATGCTCTGATTAGTAAGAGAAGGTTAGATAGGATGAAAACCTGCATCAAGAAAATAAAGAAATAAAATTTGTATTTTAAAAAGAAGATGAATCTTAACAAATGACTAGTATAGCCATAGCCATTGCCATTGCATGAACTTACTACCATTTTAAGTGTGTAATTTTTAACATGGAATTTACCCTAGTACTCATATAAATTTACAAGAAGTTTTGAAAGCGTCGGTTTTATTTGAAAAATCTTAGTATGCTCCGTGGTTGCAGTATTTTCACATCAGAAAAGAATTATTCTAGTTACTGGAAAACAAAATTGTGATTTGTGAAAAGTGCATGTCTAAGGAAAGCTCTGGCAAGGAAAGACATGGTACTTAAGCGTGTCCATTAGTGACCCACCTCTCTTTCCTGGGAACTTTTCTGGTGCGCTGTTTACAGACTACAATTACTATCCAGTTACCAAGGTATTAGTATGGAATTTTGACATGGAAATGTTTTATAAAGTGATATTTTAAATAGTTATGTTCATGGCATGATTACCAATGATTTATGGTAATAGTTATATTTTGATGAACATACTTGTTATTGAAAGCATATTTTTGGCTATCATTGTGAAAAGAAAAGAAATGAGCACGGTCACATGGCAATCCGTGTGGTGCACCAGTAGGGGACGCCCTACCAACGGTTATGATCATGTTAATAAGAAAAGAAAGAGAAAGTGTGCCATGTCGGACGGAGCGAGATAAGCCCGTACCGAAAAGTAGAGAATACTCACCCTGACCGGGGTAGCTTGAAGTAAGAATAAGTGGATAGCCATCATATGAAATTCAAAAAATAGTTATTCATGCCATACATGTCATAACTGTATAATTTTCATGTGCATGATAAAGTGCATTCATGTGACCTAAAGATATTTTCTGTAGTTTATACAGCTGAACATGACGTGATGAACTATATTGATGGTAAATTATGATTTATTGTTGAACTTACTGGGATTTAATTCTCACTATATTTCCATATCATGTTCAGAAGAATAAATATGCAGATATTCTCTATGACACTTATTATCTCTGTACGTTGGATCGAGGTGCCCTACCTTGGGCAACTTCCAGTTATTTCTGATGTAACTGTCGTAGATGTAACTGAGATTCCGGTGGACGTGCCACCCGAACCAGTGTCCCCGGAAGTAGTCGATATAGATGATTAGAACTAATATGTATCTTTGTACAAATGTTTGTAAAATAATGGTGTGTAGTTTGTAAAATAATAGTGTGTATGGAAACTCAGTATTGTATAAATTAAATAAATGTTATATTGAGTTAAGTTGTAACGAGGTAATAACTTCATGGTATTTAAAAAAAAAAAAATTTACATAAATGGAGTTGTTACATAATTGGTATCAGAGCAGGTCGATCCTAGATGGCTAGTAGTTGGATGGTTATCTGAATCGATCTTATAGTGTCTTGAGTATGTTGTGGTTGTGCTGTGTAGGGGATCAGTGATTCATATAGGTAAGAAATTACTAGTGTTTCCTATCTATATGCCGAGGTGGTGTTATGACTGCTATTAAATATTTTTGAACTAACTATTGGGCTTGATCACCTCAATAGCAGCATAACTTTGTTTTGTACCATAGTAGGAAATGGCACCACCAAGGAGGAATCCAGCAACCAATGCAGAGGAAACCCTGCACAACCTGGCCACGGCAATTCGAGACCAAGTTATGACCACCAACCAAATTTTACAACATCTCCAGAATGCTAATAACACAAATGTTGAGATTGGTCCTAACAACCGGACGACTGGAAAAGATAATGGCATATCCGAGTTCCTGAGGACTAGACCACCTTGTTTCCAAGGTGGTTATGACCCAACGATAGCCGAAAGGTGGATTAGGGAATTAGAGAAAATCTTTGAAGTGATGGGCTGTACTGAAGAGCAGCAAATCATTTTTGCTGCATATATGTTAAAGGATGAAGCAGAATACTGGTGGCGTGGAGCTAGAGAACTTTTAGCTCATCAGGGAAGACAGATCACCTGGCAAGTGTTCAAGGACATTTTTTTTGAAAAGTACTTTCCAAGTACTGTACGGGCAGAGAAAGAGATCGAATTTCTCCAACTCAGGCAAGGAAGCATGACCGTGGACCAGTATATCGCAAGGTTCGAGGAGCTGTCTAAGTTCTCCTCTTATCTGCGATATAACCCAGATGAAGCGTGGAAGGCGGTTAAGTTTGAAGCGGGACTAAACCCGAAGTTAAAGAATGCTGTTATAGCTATGGAGATCAGGGAGTTTGTACCTCTGATAAATAAATGCAGACTCCTGGAAAAGAGTTTAAGGGCAGTGGAGGACGAGAAGCAAAGGCGAAACCTATGGAAAAGGAAGAAAAATTTTCCCAACCCTAGAAAGAACGTGAGAAGAAGTGGATATGGAGCTGGTAAGAGGCCATTGATTGCGGGTCCTAGGCCTTTTCAACAAGACCTCGCCTCAGTCAAGTGCGCTAAATGCGGACGCATGTATGGTAACCGGCCATGCTACATGGGACAAGATGTCTGCTTCAATTGCGGACAGAAGGGACATTTTGCGAAAAACTGCCCACAGAATGTAGGAAAGCAGCCAGAACAGAGGCCTCAGATGAAAGGAAGGGTTTTCACCCTGAGCGGCCAAGAGGCAGCTCAATCTTCTGAAATGATTCAAGGTACATGCTATATTTATGGATTTGCTCTTATGGTGTTATTTGACTCTGGTGCTAGTCATTTATTTATATCAGAAGAATGTATTAGGAAGTTTCAGTTCCCTATTTCTGAAACTCCCTATGAGCTATCTATAGTAACCCCTACAGGGGAACGGGTATTAACTTCCTTTGTATGTAAGGACTGTCAAGTCACCATCCAGGAGAAAACTTTTTCTGTAGACCTCGTCATTTTACCTTTAAGAGGTATTGAGGTCATTCTAGGGTTAGACTAGATGTCTAGGAATCGTGTCTTGTTGAATTGTTGTAACAAGACCGTTGAATTTCTACCTTCTACTCTGAAAGAGGAGGTCCAGTTATTGATGTTAAATGCCAATCAAGTTAATAGGGAGTTGAAGAATGGAGTACTTGGATACATTCTCTTGTATTTATCAAACCTAGAAGTCGAATCGAAGCTTGATGAAATTCCAATAGCCAACGAGTTTCCTGAGGTGTTTCCATCAGATATTCCAGGGTTACCTCCCAAGAGAGAGATAGAGTTCTCTATTGATCTCCTACCTGGGACAGGGCCTATCTCTATTGCACCATATCGAATGGCCTCGAAGGAACTACAAGAACTAAAGAAGCAGTTGGAGGAACTATTAGACAAGCAATTCATTAGACCGAGTGTATCACCTTGGGGAGCTCCTGTATTGTTTGTTAAGAAGAAAGACGGGAGTTTGAGACTATGCATAGATTACAGACAGCTGAATAAGGTGACTATCAAAAATAAGTACCCTCTCCCTAGGATAGATGACTTATTGGATCAATTAAAGGGTGCCTCCATCTTTTCTAAAATTGACTTGCGGTCAGGATATCATCAGATTAGGATTAAGGAGGAGGACGTACCAAAAACTGCCTTCAGGACTAGGTATGGGCACTATGAGTTTCTCGTAATGCCCTTTGGGTTGACTAATGCACCTGCAATTTTCATGGATTACATGAATCGCATTTTTCGACCCTACCTAGATCAATTTGTTGTAGTGTTCATTGATGACATCTTGATATATTCTAAGAGTGAGAAAGAACATGAACAACATCTCCGAATCGTGCTGCAAGTGCTGAAAGAGAAAAAGTTATATGCTAAATTGGAGAAGTGTGAATTTTGGCTGTCAGAGGTGAAGTTTCTCGGACATGTCATCTCTAATAGAGGGGTAGCCGTAGATCCTAGCAAGACGGAAGCAGTGATTAAGTGGGAGACACCAAAGACGGTTACGGAAATCAGAAGTTTCCTTGGTTTGGCAGGATACTACAGGAGATTTATACAAAACTTCTCTCGTATAGCCTTGCCATTGACTAAATTGACCAGGAAGGGAAGTCCTTTCAAATGGACTGATCAATGTGATGCTAGTTTTCAGGAGCTGAAGACAAGACTGACCACTCCTCCTGTTTTAATTATTCCAGACCCCACAGGATATTTTGAAGTGTATAGTGACGCTTCAAAGAAAGGGCTAGGATGTGTGCTGATGCAAGATAAGAGAGTAGTTGCTTACGCCTCTAGGCAACTGAGACCTCACGAAGGAAACTATCCAACCCATGATCTTGAATTAGCGGCAGTAGTGTTTGCCTTAAAGATTTGGCGACACTATTTGTACGGGGCAACCTTTGAAGTATATTGTGATCATAAGAGTCTTAAATACCTCTTTGATCAGAAGGAGTTAAATATGAGGCAACGAAGATGGGTAGAATTCCTCAATGACTACAAGTTTGAGATAAAGTATCATCCCGGAAAGGCGAATGTTGTAGCAGATGCCTTGAGTCGAAAATCTCTGCATATGGGTCAGATGATGGTGTATGAGATGCAGATGCTAGAGGAGTTTCGAAATTTGAAGCTAGCCCCTACTCTTACTCCAAAGAATCTAGTCATTAATGGTTTAAGTATAGGGTCTGACCTTAGAGCCCAGATCAAAGAAGCTCAAGCTCACGATCAATACTTACAAGATCATAAAGACCAAGGTAATTTTTCTATAATGGAAGATGGAGCAATCATGTATCAGGGAAGGATTTGTGTCCCTCAAGAACAAGAGTTGAGGACTAAGATACTGCAGGAAGCGCATCAAAGTAAATACACAATCCATCCTGGATGCACTAAAATGTACCAGGATTTAAAAAGGATGTATTGGTGGCCAGGGATGAAAAATGACATTGCTGAGTTTGTGGCGAAATGTCTCATTTGTCAAAAGGTGAAGGTGGAGCACCAAAAGCCAGCGGGATTTCTACAACCTCTTGAGATCCCTAAATGGAAATGGGATAGTATTTCGATGGACTTTGTTGTAGGTTTACCTAAGACCTCAGTGGGACATGACTCTATCTGGGTAATAGTTGACAGATTAACCAAATCTGCTCATTTTTTTCCCATAAAAATTAACTTTTCACTAGATAAATTGGCCCAATTGTACGTTCAGGAAATAGTTAGACTCCATGGGATTCCCTTAAATATTGTTTCTGATAGAGATCCGAGGTTCACGTCGAGGTTTTGGAAGGCGTTGCAAGAAGCTTTTGGTACTCAGTTGCGGTTCAGTACTGCCTACCATCCTCAAACTGACGGGCAGACAGAACGAACCATTCAAACCCTAGAAGATATGTTGAGGGCCTGTGTGATAGAGCAAGGTAAAGGATGGGATAAGTACCTACCTTTAGTAGAGTTTGCTTATAATAATAGCTATCACTCTAGCATTAAGATGGCCCCCTATGAAGCTTTATACGGTAGAAAGTGCCGATCTCCACTATGTTGGTTCGAGGTAGGAGAAAAGAACTTGTTAGGTCCTGATCTAGTTCAACAAACCACTGAACAAATCAGGATGATACGAAACAAAATACTTACAGCTCAGAGTCGGCAAAAGAGTTACTACGATAAGAGACATAGACCTCTAGAGTTTGAGGAAGGAGACCATGTATTTCTGAAACTTTCCCCGACTACTGGAGTTGGTAGGTCTCTCAAAACAAGAAAGCTAAGTCCGCAATTTTTAGGACCCTACCAAATTCTAAAGAAAGTTAGGACATCAGCATATCAAGTTGCTCTCCCACCTAATTTGTCCAACCTGCATAATGTTTTCCACGTATCACAGCTGCGGAAGTATCTTTCAGATTCATCACATATAATACTGGATGAACCAATCCAAATAAAGGAGAACATGACATACCAGCTAGTACCTGCATCCATATTGGACACTGACGTGAAGCAACTGAGAAATAAAACCATTCCCCTAGTTAAGGTGTTATGGGAAGGTTTGACTCCGGAAGAAGCAACTTGGGAGCTGGAAGAAGTCATGAGGAAGAAATATCCGCAATTGTTCTTATAAGGTAATTTCTGAAATTTTGAGGACAAAATTTCTTTTAGGGGGAGAGAAATGTAACATCCTTAATTTCGTTTCTTTTATTGATAAAGGTACATAAAAAATTTAATTAAGGAAATAAAATTTATTAGATAATATTTTAGATATCTAAGGAAATATAATCCTTAGAAATTCTTCACCTTAGGTATATGCATAGAAAATGTTTCTAACATTAAGAGAACAAATAAAGAAGGAAAATCTAATAGGAAAGAAATTAGAAATAACATACTAAAGAGATGCAAAATTCTTGGATAAGGAAGATAAATTTTTAGAAACAAGTAAAGGTCTTAAAATTTCAAAGAACATTGAATTAGGGTAATTTTTCCTAATTCAAGAACTATAGTTACTAAGTTTAAAATCTTTACCCATACATTGGGCTTTTACCTATGGATACTTCATATAGAGTTTTTCCACTTCACATAAGTTTCTAGCAAGCCCATTGGATAACCTAAACAAGAAATTAAAAATAGACTTGGACTAGGATATAGTAATTTCACAAATAGCCCAAAAATTATGAAAATGTGACCAAGCCCACCAAGAAAGGAAGAATTTTATCCAAAGCAAAGAAAATGGGTAGGACAAGTCCATAATGGGTAGGAATAAGCCCAAATCCAAGAGGAAAACTAAAATAAAATAAATTAGATAATGATATAATAATAAGAATAAAGATTAGGTTACATGGCATTAAGACAAAAAAATTTAGCAAGTGGTGTGATTCTACATTCATCACTTAAGCAAGTGGCATGATAATACAAGGCTTTAGGACAAAAATATCTATATCCTACACTCATAATTTTAGCAAGTGGTATGATAATACATGGTATTAGGACAAAACATTCATAGCCCACACAAATAATATCAACCAAATAATGAAGATTCAAGGGCTAGAAATTTGCCACCTAAAAAGGCAAACCTATCATACTTGTTTAAGACAAAAGAAAATGGAAATGAATCCCTAAATCAAAGGGACCTTGTCCCATATCTTAAGAACATATTATCATAATTTTCAAAATACAAATCTCCTTTTCCTATGCATATCTTGACTAAGGAAGAGGAAGACAAGAACATAAGTTGTTTGTTTTCCAAAAATTCAACAAAGTGTATCCTAATTGTGATAAGGTAGACCCATGATCATGAAAGGTGAATTATTTGGTGGTCTATATAAGAAAACCCACCCTTACAACATTAGAATTTCGTCCAAGTGAGGGAGAGAAAAAAATAGAAGCAAGGTAGAGTGAGGAAAGGAGAGGAAGAAAGGAAGAAAGAGGAAGGAGAAGTCTAGAAGACTAAGTGCTCCAAGTAAGTTTAACAATATTTCTTTTTGAAGAAAACTTTTGAAACTTATAATATTTGTATGAGATTTTGATCTTAGAACTTTTATGATTGGTCATGATGTTGCTATATCATGTTACATATTGATCTTGCATGTGATGTATGTTTGAATACTTAGGTTGGTGTAGATAGTTCTGCATGGTTATGGCTATGGGTGGCAGAATTTTAAGCTTCGGTATTTTAATTTCTGGGAACAATCTATAAGGAATTAAAATAAATGGTTAACATGAGAATTAAAGATAAATGTGTCATGGATTTTTAGCCACTGGAATCATTCCATTTGGAGTCCATATGAGGTAGCTATGGTCTGATTAGTAGTCAAAGGTCAGAAAATGAATCATCAGGGAAGAATATGTTAGGATAGCTTCGGTAATTTAATTTCTGGGAATTATTGGTAGGGAATTAAAATAAATGGTTAACATAAGAATTAAAGATAAATGTGTCATGGATTTTTAGCCACTGGAATCATTCCATTTGGAGTCCATATGAGGTAGCTATGGTCTGATTAGTAGTCAAAGGTCAGAAAATGAATCATCAGGGAAGAATATGTTAGGATAGCTTCGGTAATTTAATTGCTGGGAATTATTGGTAGGGCATTAAAATAAATGGTTAACATAAGAATTAAAGATATGTATGTCATGGATTTTTAGCCACTGGAATCATTTAATTTTGAGTCCATATGAGGGAGATATGAGCCGATTAGTAGACAAAGGTCAGAAAATGGGTCATCAGGGAAAAATATGTTAGGATAGCTTCGGTATTTTAATTTCTGAGAAGTATCTGTAAGGAATTAAAATAAATTATTAACATAAGAATTAAAGATAAATGTGTCATGGATTTTTAGGCACTGGAATCATTCAATTTGAAGTCCATTTGAGGTAGATATAAGCTTATTAGTAAGCAGAGGTCAGAAAATATTTATTCAGAATATGTTATTAAAGCTTTAGTTTTTGAATTTCTGGAAAATATTCTGTAGGGAGTTAAAATCGTACGCCAAGATAACAATTATAGATATAGGGCTCATGAATTTTTACCAACTGGAATAACTCAATTTGGAGTTCAAATTTGGGAGATATGGTCTAATTAGTCAGTAAAGGTCAGAACTTACACGAGAAGAAATAATCTGTACATTTAGGGAGTAATATCACCTTGATTTCTTAATATTTCGCTACAATGTTCAACATAATAGTTTTAGATAATTGTTTTATCTTGAAATTGACACTAAGATCACCTACATCAGAGTTAAATTGAGGGAGTTATGCTCTGATTAGTAAGAGAAGGTTAGATAGGATGAAAACCTGCATCAAGAAAATAAAGAAATAAAATTTGTATTTTAAAAAGAAGATGAATCTTAACAAATGACTAGTATAGCCATAGCCATTGCCATTGCATGAACTTACTACCATTTTAAGTGTGTAATTTTTAACATGGAATTTACCCTAGTACTCATATAAATTTACAAGAAGTTTTGAAAGCGTCGGTTTTATTTGAAAAATCTTAGTATGCTCCGTGGTTGCAGTATTTTCACATCAGAAAAGAATTATTCTAGTTACTGGAAAACAAAATTGTGATTTGTGAAAAGTGCATGTCTAAGGAAAGCTCTGGCAAGGAAAGACATGGTACTTAAGCGTGTCCATTAGTGACCCACCTCTCTTTCCTGGGAACTTTTCTGGTGCGCTGTTTACAGACTACAATTACTATCCAGTTACCAAGGTATTAGTATGGAATTTTGACATGGAAATGTTTTATAAAGTGATATTTTAAATGGTTATGTTCATGGCATGATTACCAATGATTTATGGTAATAGTTATATTTTGATGAACATACTTGTTATTGAAAGCATATTTTTGGCTATCATTGTGAAAAGAAAAGAAATGAGCACGGTCACATGGCAATCCGTGTGGTGCACCAGTAGGGGACGCCCTACCAACGGTTATGATCATGTTAATAAGAAAAGAAAGAGAAAGTGTGCCATGTCGGACGGAGCGAGATAAGCCCGTACCGAAAAGTAGAGAATACTCACCCTGACCGGGGTAGCTTGAAGTAAGAATAAGTGGATAGCCATCATATGAAATTCGAAAAATAGTTATTCATGCCATACATGTCATAACTGTATAATTTTCATGTGCATGATAAAGTGCATTCATGTGACCTAAAGATATTTTCTGTAGTTTATACAGCTGAACATGACGTGATGAAC
The DNA here is from genome assembly GCA_037074535.1 of Gleditsia sinensis. NCBI lineage: Eukaryota > Viridiplantae > Streptophyta > Magnoliopsida > Fabales > Fabaceae > Gleditsia > Gleditsia sinensis. The sequence goes on from CM073466.1 coordinate 50,481,662, forward strand.
TATATTGATGGTAAATTATGATTTATTGTTGAACTTACTGGGATTTAATTCTCACTATATTTCCATATCATGTTCAGAAGAATAAATATGCAGATATTCTCTATGACACTTATTATCTCTGTACGTTGGATCGAGGTGCCCTACCTTGGGCAACTTCCAGTTATTTCTGATGTAACTGTCGTAGATGTAACTGAGATTCCGGTGGACGTGCCACCCGAACCAGTGTCCCCGGAAGTAGTCGATATAGATGATTAGAACTAATATGTATCTTTGTACAAATGTTTGTAAAATAATGGTGTGTAGTTTGTAAAATAATAGTGTGTATGGAAACTCAGTATTGTATAAATTAAATAAATGTTATATTGAGTTAAGTTGTAACGAGGTAATAACTTCATGGTATTTAAAAAAAAAAAAATTACATAAATGGAGTTGTTACAAAATCAGCGTCAAACAAAAGAATGGGGGCTCCTTTTCGTATATATTACAGTACATGCCCATTCTCAAAGAAAAGCAACCAACACAATGCCAGTTGAAGTAGAAATCATTTCTAGAGAAAACATTAACTACATGTTTGGTTCACTGGAATGGAAAGAGAGCGTGAAGATTGCGTTGTTTGGTTAAATGGAATAAGCATTCTATGGAATGCTATATTCCTTTAAACAACAGAATAGCCTTTCCTTCTTATAACCAATAGAACCTGATATTCCTTCCCTATTTCTCGCAAAGGAGAGGCTCTTCACACTTCCCCTTTTGCGTCTAGTTCTTCTACTTTGCTTCTCTCGTTTTCTACGTTATAAAGCTTATGCTTCTGTCCCTCTGCCATCTACCCCTTCAGTTTTTCTTCGTGCCATCCACCCAGTCTTTGTCCATCCTTGTGTCTATCTTCATATATTTCCTTCTTTGGTAACTCTTCTGTCACCAAAGAAGATAATATGAGGACTCTGCTGGAAAATCCAAGGATCGTAAGAAATGGCAACAATTTGGTGTGCACTTTCCCCATCATCACTATCCATATCCAAGTTCATCTTAGACCAACCATAACTCTCCATGCTCGATAAATAATGCTCCACCATGACAAACCTCCAAAAGATTCATGCTAAGATGATTAAAACTGGCATAGCTAATGACCACATTGCTGTTAGCTATGTTTTGACCTTCTACAACTCCCCAGCCGGCAACATCAACTATGCTTACTTGGTTTTTACTCGAATTCCAAACCCAAATATGTATTCTTGGAACACCATTATCAGAGGTTTCTCTAGAAGCTCAACCCCAGAAATTACAATCTCACTTTTCATTGACATGCTGTATTCAGAAATTCAGCCCAACAATTAACTTACCCTTTGGGTCTTGAAAACGATTAGTTTATTCGTAATACTATCAAATGCATGTATGCAAATAGTGGGTTTTTGAGTAAAGCTAGAAGAATGTTTGATAAGTTCATGGAATTTGATGTTGTAGCTTGGAACTCAATGATTATGGGATTTGCTAAATGTGGGGAAATTGATGAGTCCCGAAAGCTGTTTGATAAAATGATTACAAGAACTTTAGTTACATGGAATTCTATTATTAATGGGTATATAAGGAATGGGAAGCTGAAGGAGGCATTAGAGCTTTTTCATAGGATGCATGAAGAAAGGATTTAGCCTAGTAAGTTTACAATGGTAAGCTTGTTAAACGCATGTGCTCACTTAGGAGCACTACAACAAGGGAAATGGTTTCATGACTATATAAAAATGAATTATTTTGACTTAAATATCATTGTTGTAACAATAATAATTTGTAACATCTCGTAATTTTATTTTTAAATAATAATGTTTTGCTATAAACAAATATATTTTTATTTGTTTAAAAATGATTATGTTCTGTTAAAAACAGGTATACTTTTAATTAAAGTAATTATTGTTTTGCTTAAAATAATTATATTGTCCTTTAATAAATTTTTGTTGTATTTTTAGAAATATTCTTTCTTTTATTATGTATAAAGATATTTATTTTGTGATTTGTTTTATTAAGATTTTTATCAAGAAAAAATCATGATTTAAGAGTTTAACTAAAAGTTTATGAGAATGTAAATTTTTAGACATTTTTGAGATGTTTTAGGATGAAAAACGGTATTTATATGAATATATATAAAATAAAAATATATTATTTAATTATTCAATAATAATAATAATAATAATTATAAATGAAAAAGAGAAAAGGGGGAGAGGGAGGAAGAGAATGAATAGTGAATAGTGTAAATAGTACCTCCATATTTTCTCTCTAGATCTGGAATATCTAGAGGCCTCCGATCTCTAAACTAAGGTTACCACTGGATTCAGGATGGAGAATACTACGATTTTGACCGAAGAATTTCTCAAATCAGTTGTAGAATCACCATAGATCGAAAGTAGAAAATTTTAGAAAAAGGTAAACTCTGAAACTCTTATTTAGAGATCTCAAATTGGAAATCTGAAACCGTAGATAGATTCAAGAGCTAGATAAACCTTAGGATATAAAATTTTTCAGCTATCTGACAATTTTTTGTTCTTGGTGAATAGTACTTTTCGGCAGTGAACAGTGACCAAGTTCCTGGAGTCATTTTCTTAATTTTTGAACCCTCCAGACATGTTTTTGAAGTCTATTTAGTCAAATGTGGATTGAAAAAGTGCATTTTGGGGCTGTCCAATCTGGAGCACTTACCCTGTGAGTAGATGATTCTTTCTATGACTTTCCCTATACTTTTCTTGATCTTTAAGCATGTATTTGACTATGTTTATGAGATATTTATACTTCTAAATTTTTCTGAAATGCATTAAAATTATCTGAATTACTTACAATTTGGAATATAGTTCGAGAAGAGTATAGTTTTGAAAATAGATTTCTGAACTCATGGTATATCTAATTTCACATGTATTTCTCATTAAATGATAAAGTGAATATTTATGCACGTGGCATTGATTTGTAAAACTATAAAGTTATTGATTATGATTGAATGGCAAGCGTATAGCTCATTGCGAGTTGCTTGATAATTTTACATTGCATTGATGAATATGCATTTATATATATGTATTTATATGTATGGATGAATATCAACGGGTTGTATGGCTTGTGAAGGTACTGAATAGGGGACGCCCTATTAGCTTGAGTGAGCCGAAGGAGGGCCGCTCCAATAGGGTGACAGTGGTAATGTGAGGAGGCAGATGGGTGATGGGCTCACATTCCCTTATCACTATTGTGATTGTAGTCAATCGGTCACTATGCATATAGCAAATGTGTGTGTGGGTTGACCAGATAGCCGAATGAGGCAAGTCATTTTAAATTGGGTTGACTAAATCGCCGAATAAGGCAGGTCATTTTAAAATTTTATAACTTTATCTCAAAAGCTTATTATTTTTCTATAGTTTATATAGTTGAGCATAACAATATTTGTTTAATGATCATACCGTGCTAAATATGGTTCGAATATCTAAATATCCTTCTATTTGAAAATATTTGAAATACGGGTCCCATATGGATGTACTTCTTAACTGTATTTTCTAAGTGACAAATTTTAAAAGATGAGTACATCCATATGCTGACCTAAGAGGTCATAGGAGGCATTATCTGTTCATTGAGTTGTCAAACTCACTACACGATATTTCCACATTTTTCAGATAAGAATACAGAGTTTGATTCTGCAGATAGGTGATCAGTTAGGTAACATATTCTCTGAGTGAGCCTACATTGCTTTCAAGGCTCACAATTTTGAATTATACTATGTTTGTATTCTAAAGTGTGCTTTGAATGCTACAGGCAGGATACTTGCTTTTGATGTTACTTTGACACTTATAACTTGGTCTGTATAATGTATATACACGAGAAAACCTATATGTATCTATTTCTATGAAAAAGAATAGTGTTATGCATGTTATGAAAAATATCTAATTGCAGAAAATAAAATAAAAATGTTTGTTTCACCTGCTCGTAAATTGGGGGCGTTACAATAATTAGTATGTATTGCAAGTGTGGATATATTGGAAAGTGTTTGAGGAGTTCCCCATGAAAGGATTATGATGTTGGAACTCCATTATTATAGGGATAACGATGAATGGTCTTGAAAGAGAAGCAATTGAGTTATTCTTTAAGCTTGAATCTTCAAATCTAAAGCCTGATTATGTAAGTTTCATTTGTGTTTTAACGACTTGTAAACATTTATGGGCAATTCATGAAGCAAAGGACTATTTTATACTAATGATGGATAAATATGAGATTAAACCATTAGGAAAGCATTATACTTGCATGGTTGAAGTACTAGGTCAAGCTGTACTCTTAGAAGAGGCAAAAGAAAAAAAATACATTTTTTTAAAAATTAATTTAATTCACAATAGAATAACAATTTTTATAATTTAAATTTTAAAGGTAATTTAGTCTTTTCACTTACATTGCCTTTCCATTCCTCCAATTTATTCTTAAATCAAACATTAGAATATCACATTACCTCTATTTTTTCATCATATACCAAACGATGTAATGAGTTTCCATTCCTCTTTCTATTACCACTTCCTTTCCTTTTTCCATTCCCACTAAAATCCATTCCACTCAACTAAATGAGCACTAAGCCTTCTGCTCCGACACCTTCTCACCTAAGAAACTTCAAACTTTGCCTTTTAGATCATCTTATTCCCTCTCCTTATGCTTTAATAATCTTATTTTATCCCTTACTTGACAATCCTAATGCCTTTGTTGAAATCCCAATGAGATTAGAATTGCTAAAACAGTTCCTATCAGAGACTTTAACACAGTTCTACCCTCTTGCAAGGAAGATCAATGATGATTTTTCCATTGAATGTAATGATGAAGGGGCTAATTTTGTGAAAGCCCATGTAAAGTGTTCTCTTTCAAAATATGTAATTCACCTTATCCTAATCTTATTGCACAAGTTTCTTCCTTGTGATCTCATTCCAAAAAACTCATATTCAGGAACCTCTGTGACTAGCATACAAGTAAACCTCATCGCTTGTGGCAGAATTGCCATTGGCATATGCATTTCGCACATGATCCTAGATGGGGCTGCATTAAGTACCTTTCTAAAGAGGTGGATAGGTAGGGCTAGGGGCTGCAACAAAGTGATATATCCCAACTTCATAAAATCTTTTCTTTTCCCCATGAACAGTTCATGGCTTAGAGACTCATCAATGACTTCGTGGGGTTCCTTGTTCAAGAAAGGAAAGTGTGTCACAAGGAAGTTTTTGTTCAAAAATTCTACCATAGCAGCCATTAAAGTCCAAATCCCTAAATCTTAACATGTGCAGCATTGCAAGACCATACGCATATTGAAGTCTCTCATGGTTGTGTCTAAGGTAAGATTTGGTAACCAAAGGCCTTCTTTGTTGACCCATGCAGTGAACCTGCAAAGAAGAATAAATGAAGCTCTTTGTGTAGAGAATGCCTTTGGAAATCATTTTTGGTTGGTGGCTATAGAATGCAAGGTTGAGCATGAGATAGAGTTAGATAGGTTGGTGGAGAAGCTAAGGAATTCAATATCAAAGATTGATTATGAATATGTGGAAAAAATTACAAAGTGAGATCAGAGAGTCAATAATCAAGGAGTCTCTCAAAGTAATCGGAGAGGTAGGGTCCAAGGATAAGTTGGACTATTTTGGATTCAGCAATTGGTGCAATTTTGGGTTCTATGAGTTTGATTTTGGATGGGGCAAGCCCACATGGGTTAGCAGCATTGGTTCAAATGGTCCATTGTTTATGAACCAAACAATTTTGGTGGATAAGATGTTATGTGATGGCATAATAGCTTAGGTTCCCTTGGATGCACAGGACATGACTTATTTAAAGCCAACTCAGAAATCGTTAGTTATGCAACATTGGATCCAAGTCCTTTGACAATAGGAACTCATGATCAGTAGTCTATTTATAAGAATCTAAACATCATTTATATGTTTATTTTATATCTCATATAATTTTTTTTTCATAATTATAAATTATAAATAAAAAATTTCCAAAAAATCTAAAAATGTTATTATAATTAAAACAAAAAATATAGATAGAAATGCATAAAGAGAGATATGATAACAAAATGTTTATTTTTTCAGGAACTATTTAATACTTCACAAATTTAACTATTTAAGAACTATCTCACACTCTACATATATTTCCTTGTAATTACTTTGAGTACAAAAGATAAAGTCCTTATATAAGACTCTAAACATAATAAAAGGAATGTTACGTATTTGTCCCATTAAGAATGCCATAAAAGAGATAATAAATATCTTATAATTAAAGGTATCATCATGGGAGAAATTTACACAATTGATTAGAAAATGACCACAAAGGTTACCCACTTAATTCTTATGATGAATGTGGTCATCCACATATAATTTGCTCATAATAGTCTCCTCTTGAATGTCCATTAGAAATATGCTTTCATTAAAACTTACTAAAAAACTCAGTGAAAAAAAATATCAATGAAAGAAAAAAGAGTACATTCTTCTTTTGAATGGAAACTACTTCATTTAAAACTTTGTCAAGAAAAACCTTGTAAGATAAAATCTCGATGAAAGAAAAAAGTATAGTACATCTACCTCTATTGGAAAAATCATTTAAGATATCTAGAAGTTCACATTCCAATTTTCTCCATTAACTTCTCAAGTATGACAGTAAATAAATGTTTTATTAAAAAAACTTGCTAACTTATCACTAGAATCTTGGTGAGATATGTTTCTTTCTTTCTTTCTTTCTTCCTTTAATATATTCATATTTTAGTTATACATGTAGCATTGTATTTAGGCCATATAGTTAGAGCTTCTTCCTTAGAAGGTAAATCACACCATGATAATATGCCTTTGAACCATCTTCATGTGGATTAACAAGATCTTATCTTTTGGATAGAATATGACCATTTCATGTGATATAAAGATGATAAGTTGTAAAAATTCTCTTTTTGTACTTGTTTATGGTACTTTAGGACCAAAAATTACAATCCCATAGATGATTGTTAAATAAAATTTCCTTCTGCTAAAATTTTGATATTCTAGACAAATTTTTCTTTTCAAAATTCTCTTAATATATTATAAAATATGTGAAATCTCTTCAGGAGTTTCCATTAAGTTAAATATGCATTCAAAACGACTTTAGTGCATATCAAAATTTTTTGTGATGAAGTACTTGCTCTTTAATGTTTATGATATATATCCTTTAGACATTTCAAATATCCTTTATAGATGCATATCAAATCTTTTAGAGACTACAAATTTTTTTAAATTACATCCATAATAAGAGAATACATATCATTATTATTTATGCTAGCCTTTTGTGAGAGCTATTATACTATGCATAAATTTTATTTCATATTTTCATTTCTCTAATGTGTAAATATTCATTTGTACCTCATGGGTTTGACATCTTCATGAATTCAGACTACTAGTCTAAATGACATATGTTTAGCATATGAATCTAACTCAACCTATATTGCCTTTTTCATTTTTGCAAATTATTTTAATGTCAAAATTATTTCACAAAATGGGATTCTACTCCCTCATAAGTATTGATTTTAAAACATCCCTAATTTCGTTTCTTTTATTAATAAAGGTACATAAATATTTAATTAAGGAAATAAAATTTATTACACAATTTTTAGATATCTAAGGAAATATAATCCTTAGAAATTCTTCACCTTATATGTATGCATAGAAAATATTTCTAACATTAACGGAACAAGTAAAACGAGAAAACCTAATAGGAAAAATTAGAATAACATACTAAAGAGAGGAAAAATTCTTTGGTAAGGAAGATACATTTTTTTGTAAAGTAAGTAAATGTTTTAAAATTTTAAGAAGATTAGATTAGGGTAATTTTTTTTCTAATTTAAGAGTTAAAAATTTCAAAGTTTAACATCTCCACCCATAAATTAGGCTTTCACCTATGGACACTTCAAATAGAGTTTTTCCACTTCACATAAGTTTCTAGCAAGCCCATTAGATAGTTTAAGCAAGAAATAAAACATAGACATGGACTAGGATATAGAAGTTGGACCGATAGCCCAAAAATTATGAAAATGTGACCAAGTCCTCCATGAAAGGTAGAATTTTAACCAAAGCAAAGGAAATGAGTAAGAATGAGCCCAAATCCAAGAGGGAAAAAAAATAAGAATCATGTGAGGAAATAGTAGTACAATAATAATCAAGATTAGGTCACATGGTATTAAGAAAAAATATCTATATCCTACATTCATAATTTCCACAAGTAGGTAATAATACATGGTATTAGGACAAAACATCTATATCCAACATTCATAATTTCAAAAAGTGGATAATAATATGTAGCATTATGACAAAACATCCTTATCCTACACAAATAATTTCAGCCAAGCAAGGGAGATCCAATGGCTGAAAATTTGCCACTTAGAAAGGAAAACTTATCATATTTCATTAAGACAAAAGGAAAAGGAAATGAATCCCTAAATAAAAGAAACCTTGTCCCTTGTCTTAAGAACATATTATCATAATTTTTAAAATAAAAATCTCCTTTTGCTATGCATATCTTGACTACAAAAGAGGAAAACAAGAACATGAGTTTTTTTTCTCCCAAAAAATAACCAAGTGTGTCCTAATTGTGATAAGGTAGACCCATGATAATGAAAGGTGAATCATTTGATAGTTTATTTAAGCAAAACCCACCCCTAAAACATTATAATTTTGTCCAAGTGAGGGAAAGGAAAATTAGAAGCAAGGTAGAGTGAGGAAAGGAGAGAAAGAGAGGAGAATAAAGGAAGAAAGAAGAAGGAGAAGTCTAGAGGACTAAGTACTCAAGGTAAGTTAGCTTAATCTCCACTTGAATCCATCTTTCTTCTTCATCCTTGGGATTCAAACACTCACCCTCCTTCTCTTATTTAAGCTGCTAGAAAAGATAAGGGAAGAGAGAAATCTTGCTACTTCCTTCAAGAGGAAACAAGAAAAAGAATTTACTAAGTGAGTTAGGGAGATCTTTAGGTAGGTTTAACAATATTTCTTTTTGAAGAAAAACTTTGAAATTGGTAACATTTATATGAGATTTTTATCTTAGAACTTTGATGAAATTTACAGTATTTGCTACTTTGATGATTGAGCATGGATGTTGCTATATGATGTTACATGTTATTTTGTATATGATGGATGTTTTGGACATTACGGTTGGTGTGGAAAGTTTTGCATAGGTATGGCTATGGGTGGTAAAATTTTTATGATTTTTATGCTATTGTTTTATATATTTGAATGTGGTGAAAAATTGATGGAATATGATTATATGTAAAGAAAATGGAAGATGATGTAATGTAATGATGAACTAAAACCTTAGGAAAGGATTGGTTAAGAAGCTGGATTTCGGGGTAACTAGGGAAGCTTCTATTTTTGATATTTTGGGAAGCATTGGTTAGGAATTAAAAGAAATTACTAACATGAAAAACGTAGACCTATGTCTCATGGATTTTTATCCACTGGAATCACTTAATTTGGAGTCCAAATGAGGGAGATATTTCCTGATATGTAAGAAGTGTTCAGAAAATGGTAACTAGGGAAGATTCTTTCAGGTATGCTTCTGTGTTTGAACTTTTGAAAAATATCTGTAGAGAATTAAAGGACATGCTTAACAATAACAATGTATATCTATGTTTCACGGATTTTAAGCCATTGGAATCATTCAAATTGGAATCCATATGAGGGAGATATGGTCAGATTAGTAGGCAAAGGTCAGAAACTAGCTAACCAAGGAAGAATATGTTAAGTATGCTTCTTTGTTTGAATTTATGGGCAACATATGTAGAGAATTAAAGGAAATTGTTAACATAATAAATAAATAAATAAATAAATAAATAAATAAATATATATATATATATATATATATATATATATATATATATATATATATATATATATATATATATGTATCACGAGTCTATAGACTCTGAAATCACTTAATTTGGAATCCTTATGAGAGAGATATGGCTGATTAATGAGTAAAGGTTAGAATCAGTCTAGAATCCAGGGTGGTAAGTGTAAGTATTTTTGTATTCGATTTTCTGGGAATAATTAGTAAGGAATCGGAAGAAATGATAAACATTAAAGTTGTATAAAAATATCTTAGCATTTTATATGCTTTGGAATAAACTCAATTGGAGTTTTTATAAGGGAGATATGGCCCAATTAGTAAGTTGAGGTATGAACCTACTCGAGAAGAAATAACATTGAATTTAATGGAGTAGTAACACCATGATTACTTACCATTTCACTAAAATGTTCAACATAAGGGTTTTAGATGATTGTCTTATCTTTCAATTAACATAAAATTCACCTCAATCGGATTTTAATTGAGGGTGTTATGCTCTGTTTAGTGAAGAGAGGATAATAATATTTTAAAAAAAAAAGAATCTTATAAATGAAAATAATAAATGACTAGTGTATACCATAGCCATTTCCATTGCATGAACTCCTTACCATGTTAAGTGCGTAATTTTGACATAGGAATATTTTATAAAGTGATATTTGAAACGATTATGTTTATGGCATGATTACCAATGATTTTTGATAATAATTATATTTTGAAGAAAAATTATAGCATGTGAGTATAATGAACATACTTGTTATTGAAATCATATTTTTGGCTATTAATGTGAAAAGAAAAGAAAAGAAATGAGCACGGTCACATGGCGGTCTGTGTAGTGCACCAGTAGGGGATGCCTTACCAACGACTATGATTATTTTAAATGTTTTTGAAACTAACTATTGTACTTGATCACCTCAATAGCAACATAACTTTGTTTTTGCCACAGTAGGAAATAGCACCACCAAGGAGAAATTTGGCAAACAATGCAGATGAAACCCTGCACAACCTTGGCACGACAATTCGAGACCAAGTCACGACCACCTACAAAATTCTACAATACCTCCAGAATGCTAATAACCCGAATGGTGAGAATGGTGTTAATAACCAGATGGCAAGGAATGATAACAACATATCTGAGTTCCTAAGGACTAGACCACCTTGTTTTCAAGGCCGCTTTGACCCAATTGTAGTTGAAAGGTGGATAAGAGAATTGGAGAAAATCTTTGAAGTGATGGGTTGTACTGAGGAGCAGCAAGTTATCTTCGCTGCATATATGCTAAAAGATGAAGTAGAATACTGGCGGTGTGAAGTTAAAAAACTTTTAGCTCACCAGGGTAGGCATATCACCTGGCAGGTGTTCAAAGACACCCTTTTAGAAAAGTACTTCCCATGTACTGTGCAGGTAGAGAAGGAGATTGAATTTTTCCAACTCAGACAGGGCAGCATGACTATAGACCAATACATCGCGAGGTTCGAAGAGTTGTCTAAGTTCTCCCCTTACCTGCGATTTAACCCCGATGAAGCATGGAAGGCTGTTAAATTTAAAGTAGGATTGAACCCAGAGATAAGGAATGCTATTGTAGCTATGGAGATCAGGGAATTTATAACTTGATAAATAAATGCAAATTCCTGGAGAAGAGCTTGAGTGTAGTGAAGGATGAGAAACAAAGACGGAACTTTTGGAAAAGGAAGAATAGGCACAAAACTCTAGCAGAAATGTCAGAGAAAAAAGACAGGGTACTGGCAAGAGGCCAATAACTGCAAGTCCCTGACCCTTCCAACAAAACTTTTCCACAGTCAAGTGCACTATGTGCAGGCGTATGCATTATAACCGGCCTTGCTACATGGGATCAAATGTTTGCTTCAAATGCGGATAGAAAGGTCTTTTTACAAAGAACTGCCCACAGAATATAGAGAAGTAACCAAAACCAAGACCTTAGGTGAAAGGAAGGGTTTTCACCTTAAGTGGCCAAGAAGTAGCTCAATCCTTTGAAATGATTCAAGGTACATGCTACATCTATGGATTTGCTCTTATGGTGTTGTTTGACTCTGGTGCTTGTTATTCATTTATATCAAAAGAATGTATTAGGGAGCTTCAGTGTCCTATTTTTGAAACCCCCTATGAATTATCTGTAGTAATCCCCACGGAGGAAAGGGTTTTAACTTCCTCGGTATGTAAAGACTGTCAAGTCACCATTTAGGAGAAAAAATTTTCTATAGACCTCATTTGTCTACCTTTAAAAGGTATTGATGTCATTCTAGGGTTAGATTGGATGTGTAGAAATTGGGTCTTGCTGAATTGTTGCAACAAGACTGTTGAATTGCTTCCTCCTACTTCAGAAGTGGAGATCTAGTTATTAATGCTTAATGCCAATCAAGTCAATAGAGAGTTGAAGAATGGGGTACTTGTATACATTCTCTTGTACTTATCAAATTTAGAAGTCGAAGCGAAGCTTCATGAAATCCCAATAGTTTATGAGTTTCCTAAAGTATTTTAATAAAATATTCTAAGTTTACCTCTTAAGAGAGAGATAGAGTTCTCTATTGATGTCCTACTTGGGACAGGGCCTATCTCTATTGCATCTTATAGAATGGCCTCCAAGGAACTATAGGAACTTAAGAAATAGTTAGAGGAATTGTTAGATAAGAAATTCAATAGACCAAGTGTATCACCTTGGGGAGCTCCTGTATTGTTTGTTAAGAAGAAAGACGAGAGCTTGAGACTATACATAGATTACAAATAGCTGAATAAGGTGACTATAAAAATTAAGTATCATCTTCCTAGGATAGATGATTTATTAGATCAACTTAAAGGAGCCTCCACTTTTCTAAACTTGACTTAAGATTGGGATACCATCAAATTATGATCAAGGAGGAGGATGTACCAAAAACAGCCTTCAGGACTAAGTATGAGCACTATGAGTTTCTCGTAATGCCCTTCGGGTTGATGAATGCACCTACAATTTTCATGGATTACATGAATCGTATTTTTTGACCCTACCTAGATTAATTTGTGGTAGTATTCATTGATGACATCTTGATATATTCTAAGAGTGAGAAAGAACATAAACAATATCTCTGAATCGTGCTGCAAGTACTGAAAGATAAAAAGTTGTATGCCAAATTGGAGAAGTATGGATTTTGGCGGTCAGAGGTAAAATTTCTTGGACATGTCATTTCCAATAAAAGGGAAGTTATAGACCCTAACAAGAAAGAAGCAGTGATTCAGTGGGAAAGACCAAAGATGGTTATAGAAGTCAGAAGTTTCTTGGATTTGGTAGGATATTACAGGAGGTTTATATAAAACGTCTCTCGTATAACCTTTCCGTTGACTAAATTGACCAGGAAGGGAAGTCCTTTCAAATGGACTAATCAATGTGAAGCTAGTTTCCAGGAGCTTAAGACAAGATTGACCACTCTTCTTTTTTAATTATTCCAGACTCTACAAGACATTTTGAAGTGTATAGTGACGTTTCAAAAAAAGGGCTAAGGTGTGTGCTAATGCAAGACAATAGAGTATTTGCTTACATCTCTAGGTAACTAAGACCCCATGAAGGAAATTATCCAACCCATGATCTTGAATTGGCAGCGGTGGTGTTTGCCTTAAAGATTTGGCGACACTATTTGTACAATGCAACATTTGAAGTATATTGTGACCATAAGAGTCTTAAGTACCTTTTTGATCAAAAGGAGTTAAATATGAGGCAACGAAGATGGGTATAATTTCTCAATGACTACAAGTTTAAGATAAAGTATCATCTAGGAAAGGCGAATGTTGTAGCTGATGCCTTGAGTTGAAAATCTCTACACATGGGTCAGATGATGGTGTATGAGATGCAGATGCTGAAGGAGTTTCAAAATTTGAAGCTGGCCACTACTCTTACTCCAAAGAAGCTAATCATTAATGGTTTGAGTATATAGTGTGACCTTAGAGCCCAGATTGAAGAGGTTCAAACTCATGACCAATACTTACAGGATCATAAAGATCAAGATAATTTTTTTATGTTAGAAGATAGGGCAATCATGTATTAAGGAAGGATTTGTGTCCTTTAAAAACAAGAGTTGATGACTAAGATCCTATAGGAAGCACATCAGAGTAAGTATACAGTCCATCCTAGATCCACTAAAATGTATCAAGACTTAAAGAAGATGTACTGGTGGCCAAGGATGAAAAAAGACATTGCTGAGTTTGTGGCAAAATGTTTAATTTGTCAGAAGGTGAAGATAGAGCATTAAAAGTCAACAAGATTTCTACCACCTCTTGAGATTCCTATGTGGAAATAGGACAATATTTCGATGGACTTTGTGGTGGGCTTACCTAAGACTTTAGTTGAACATGACTCTATCTGGGTAATAGTTGATAGATTAACCAAATCTCCTCACTTTTTACCCATAAAAATTAACTATTCACTAGACAAATTAGCCCAATTGTACATCCAGTAAATAGTTAGACTGCATGGAATTCCCTTAAATATCGTTTCTGATAGAGATCCGAGGTTCACGTCGAGATTTTGGAAGGCGTTGCAGGAAGCTTTTGGTACCCAGTTGCAGTTCAATACTACCTACGATTCTCAAACTGACGGGAAAAAAGAACGGACCATTCAAACCTCAAAAGATATATTGAGGGTTTGTGTGATAGAGCAAGGTAAAGGATGGGAGAAGTACCTATCTTTAGTGGAGTTTTCTTATAATAATAGCTATCACTCTAGTATTAAGATGGCCCCCTACGAAGCTTTATACAATAGGAAGTGTCGATCTCCACTATGTTGGTTTGAGGTTAGAGAAAAGAAGTTGCTGGGTCCAGATCTAGTTCAACAAATCACTGAACAAATCAGGATGATATAAGACAAAATACTTACAACTTAGAGTCAAAAATAGAGTTACTATGATAAACGACATAAACCTCTGAAGTTTGAGAAAGGAGACCATGTATTTCTGAAACTTTCTCTGACTACTGGAGTTGGTAGGTCTCTCAAAACTAGAAAGCTAAGTCTGCAATTTTTGGGACCATACCAAATTCTAAAGAAAGTGGGGACGTCAACATATCAAGTTGCCCTCCCACCTAATTTGTCTAACCTGCATAATGTTTTCCATGTATCATAGCTGCAGAAGTATCTTCCAAATTCCTCACGTGTAATACGGGATGAACCAATCCAAATAAAGGAGAACATGACATACCAGCTAGTACCAGCATCAATATCGGACATCGATGTGAAAAAATTGAGAGATAAAACCATTGCCCTGGTTAAGGTGTTATGGGAAGGTTTAACTCCAGAAGAAACAACTTGGGAGCTGGAATAAGTCATGAAGAAGAAATATCCGCAATTGTTCGTATTAGGTAATTTCTGAAATTTTAAGGACAAAATTTCTTTTAAGGGGAGAGAAATGTAACATCCCTAATTTCATTTCTTTTATTAATAAAGGTACATAAATATTTAATTAAGAAAATAAAATTTATTAGACAATTTTTAGATATCTAAGGAAATATAATCCTTAGAAATTCTTCACCTTATGTGTATGCATAGAAAATATTTCTAACATTAAGGGAACAAGTAAAGAGAGAAAACCTAATAGGAAAAATTAGAAATAACATACTAAAGATAGGCGAAATTCGTTTGTAAGGAAGATAAATTTTTTTGTGAAGTAAGTAAAGGTCTTAAAATTTTAAGAAGATTGGATTAGGGAAATATTTCCTAATTTAAGAGTTAGAAATTTCTAAATTTAACATCTCCACCCGTAATTTGGGTTTTCACCTATGGACACTTCATATAGAGTTTTTTCACTTCACTTAAGTTTCTAGCAAGCCCATTGGATAGCCTAAGTAAGAAATAAAACATAGACTTGGACTAGGATATAGAAGTTGGACCGATAGCCCAAAAATTATGAAAATATGACCAAGCCCTCCATGAAAAGTAGGATTTTAGCCAAAGCAAAGGAAAGGGGTAAGAATGAGCCCAAATCCAAGAGGCAAAAAAATAAGAATCATGTGAGGAAATAGTAATGCAATAATAATCAAGATTAGGTCACATGGCATTAAGACAAAATATCTATATCCTACATTCATAATTTTAACAAGGTAATAATACATGGCATTAGGACAAAACATCTATATCCTACATTCATAATTTCAACAAGTGGATAATAATACATAACATTATGATAAAACATCTTTATCCTACACAAATAAGTTCAGTCATGCAAGGGAGATCCAATGGCTAAAAATTTTCCACTTAAAAGGGAAAACTTATCATATTTGATTAAGACAAAAGAAAAAGGAAATGAATCCCTAAATCAAAGGGACCTTGTCCCTTGTCTTAAGAACATATTATCATAATTTTCAAAATACAAATCTCCTTTTGCTAGGCATATCTTGACTAAGGAAGAGGAAGACAAGAACATGAGTTGTTTTTCCCCAAAAAATAACCAAGTGCATCCTAATTGTGATAAGGTAGACCTATGATCAAGAAAGTTGAATCATTTGATAGTTTATTTAAGCAAAACCCACCTCTAAAACATTATAATTTCGTCCAAGTGAGGGAAACGAAAAATAGAAGCAAGGTAGAGTGAGGAAAGGAGATAAAGAGAGGAGAAAAAAGGAAGGAAGAAGAAGGAGAAGGCTAGAGGACTAAGTACTCAAGGTAAGTTAGCTTAATTTCCACTTGAATCCATATTTCTTCTTAACCTTGGGGTTCAAAAACTCACCCTCCTTCTCTTATTTAAGTTGCTAGAAAAGCTAAGGGAAGAGAGGAATCTTGCTACTTCCTTCAAGAGGAAACAAGAAAAAGAATTCACTAAGTCAGCTAGAGAGATCTTTAGGTAGGTTTAACAATATTTCTTTTTGAAGAAAAGCTTTGAAATTTGTAACATTCATGTTAGATTTTTATCTTAGAACTTTGATGAAATTTACAATATTTACTACTTTGATGATTGGTCATGGATGTTGCTATATCATGTTACATGTTATTTTGTATATGATGGATGTTTTGGAATTTACGGTTGGTGTGGAAATTTCTGCATAGGCCATCTATGGGTGGTAAAATTTTTATGTTTTTTATGCTATTGTTTTGTACATTTGAATGTGGTGAAAAATTGATGGAATAAGATTAGATGTATAGAAAATGGAAGATGATGTAATATAATGATGAACTAATATCTTAGGAAAGGAATGGTTAGCAAGCTGAATTTTGGGGTAAGCAGGGAAGCTTTTATTTTTGAAATTCTGGTAAGAATCAGTTAGGAATTAAAAGAAATGGTTACCATGAAAAATGTAGATCTATTTCTCAAGGATGTTTAGCTACGGGAATCACTTAATTTGGAGTACAAATGAGGGAGATATTTCTTGATATATTAGAAGTGGTCAAAAAATGGTAACCAGGGAAGAATCTGTCAGGTATGCTTCTGTGTTTGAATTTCTGAGATAAATCTGTCAGATATGGCTGATTAATGAGTAAAGGTTAGAATTAGTCTAGAATCCATGGTGGTAAATGTAAGTTTTTTTGTATTCGATTTTTGGCGAATAATTAGTATGGAATCGGAAGAAATGATCAACATGAAAGTTGTATATAACTATCTTAGCATTGTATAGGTTTTAGAATCACCTCAATTAGAGTTTTTATGAGGGAGATATGTTCTAATTAGTAAGTAGACGTCTGAACCTACCTGAGAAAAAATAACATTGAATTTGAGGGAGTAGTAACACCATGATTACTTAAGATTTCACTAAAATATTCAACATAAGAGTTTTAGAGGATTGTCTTATCTTTCAATTGACGCCACAATCACCTTAATCAAATTTAAAATAAGGGTGTTATGCTCTATTTAGTGAAGAGAGAATAATAATATTTTTTAAAAAAGAAAAATCTTATAAATGAAAATAATAAATGACTAGTGTATACTATAGCCATTGCCATTGCATGAACTCCTTACCATCTTAAGTACGTAATTTTGACATAGAAATATTTTATAAAGTGATATTTGAAACGATTATGTTTATGGAATGATTACCAATAATTTTTGGTAATAATTATATTTTGAGGAAAAATTATGGAATGTGAGTATAATGAACATACTTGTTATTGAAATCATATGATTATGTTAATGATAAAAGAAAGTGTGTCATGTCGGATAGAGCGAGAAAAGCCCGTATTGGAGAGTAGAAAGTACTCACCTTGACCGGGGTAGCTTAGTATGAAAATAAGTTGATAGCCATCATATGATATTCTGAAAATAATTATTCATGCCATACATGTCATAACTGTACGATTTTCATGTGCATAGATAAAGTGTATTCATGTAACCTAAAGATAATTGTTGTAGCTTATACAGATGAACATGACATGACAAGCATTATTGATAATGATTTATTGTTGAACCTACTAGGATTTATTTCTCACTATATTTCCATATCATGTTTAGAAAACTAAGTTATGCATATATTCTCTATGACTGGCTTTTAGCGTACGTTGGGTCGAGTTAGCTAAGATCCCGGTGAAGGTGCAATCACTCGCACCCGTATCTCCAGAACTAGTCAATATGGATGAATAAAATGTAGAGTTATATGTGTTTGATTTTTGTACATATGTTTTGATTAATAATGTGTACGTAAACCAGAATTGTATAAGTGTTAATGGTTTTTCTTAAACCTTATTTATGTTGGTTAATTTAATTGAACGTTAATATGAGTTAAATAGTTAGAAGTAAGAAAGTAATGACTTCATGGAATTTTGGAAATACACATATAAGTATATATGTTAAAAAAATGGAGTTGTTACAGATTTCACATTATCAACATCAACTAATTCATATCCTTCTTTCATTTCTCTAATTTTAATGAGATCTCATAGTTTTCTAATGTCAGAACCACTCATGGGTTACTTATAAAGGAATGTGAGACACCAATGGGGGTTGGGCTAGTGGAAGGGGCTAGTCTCCCACTTGTGGTGAACCAAGGTTCGAATCCACATTACGAGAGGCATCCACGATTTTGTGCGCGACGACTCCTCAAACAAGATTACTTCTAGTAAAGGGAACCTGTGGGAAACCAATTTTTTTTTAAAGGAATGTGAGACTGTAGTTGTGACCTCTTTTAGAGTGTCTTTTTCTCTCTTTCATTCCAAGGAAAAAATATTCTTGACTCTGACAAGTCTACTATGCTTCTTGTGTGTTTAAGATTCTTTAGTTATTATATCAACAAATTGTCCTATTAGGAGAACTAGTTACGTTTGAACATTTATGGCTCTAACAAATGTGATTTGGAAGTATCTTGAATGTCAATAAAAATATCTATCAATTGATTTATCTACAAATGCATTTATTTTTTAACTTCAAGTTCAAATTGATCTATGTCGGATAGATATTTCATATTTAGTATATTGTCATATCACATATCCACTGTAAATTTTATCATCATAAAAGCATATGCCAATATTCACAAATTTTGTAATTTGATTACATTTTCTTAAATTTCAAATTAAAATAGTCCCAACAATGAAATAGATAATTCACAATATTAAAAAACTGTAATAAAAATAACTTAAAAGTAGAGAGAGAAGTAAGATAGAGACAATAGAGTGAATCATATGTTTCATTCATGTATGAGGTGGTATTTATACAAATAGGTGGGAGAATCTTAGTAGTGGTATACAATTGTAACATAACTCCATAGTGATACAATTATCCTTTAAATAATTGTTGGAGATAATAACTTATCAGATAGAATAACTAAAAGATCAAAATGATGGACATATATACAAGATATTCATAACACTACCCCTTGGATTATGAAAAACCCTTATTAGGAAAAACCCTGTAGGACAAAAACCTAGTGAAGAAAAAATAGTACATTAGTCTTTCCTTTAAGATGCTATCAAATAAATATATATATATGAAAACATCATTTGAGATCGTTAAGTCATCGAACTCTAATATTATATACCAACTTCTCGAATGTTGTAGTATGAAGTGCCCTGGTAAACAAATATGTCATATTATCACTTAAATAAATTTGTTGAATATCCACATCACCATTCTTTTGAAGATCATGAGTAAAAAAGAATTTAGGTGATTATGCTTTATTTTATCCCCTTTAATATACCATTCTTGTAATTAAACAACACATGTAACATTATCTTCGTATAAAATTGTGGGGATCTTCTTTTTGGATAAGCCACAAGATTCTTGTATATGTTGAATCACAAATCGTAGCCAAACACATTCTCGACTTACCTCATGTAATGCTAAAATTTCTGCATGGTTAGCTAATGTGGCGAAGATAGATTGTTTCATAGATCGCCATGAAATTGTAGTACCCCTATATGTAAACAAATACCCTGTTTGTGATCATCCATTATGAGGGTCGGATAAATATCCTGCATTCGCATAACCAATCAACTTAGATTTGAGTATATTTGAATAAAATAGGCTTATATCCATTGTTTCTTTAAGATAATGGAGTATATGGTTAACTTCATTCCAATGCCTTTGTGTAGGTGAAGAACTATATATTGCTAATAGATTAACAACAAATGATATATTGGGTCGGGTATAACTAGCAACATACATCAATACCCTGATTGCACTAATGTAACATCATGTAAATTTTATTTTTAAATAATAATATTTTGCTATAAAAAAATATTTTTTTTATTTGTTTACAAATGATTATGTTCTGCTAAAAGCAAGTATATTTTGAAGTAAAGTAATTATTGTTTTGCTTGAAATAATTATATTGGCCTTTAATACATTTTTGTTGTATTTTTAGAAATATTCTTTCTTTTATTATGTATAAAGATATTTATTTTATGATTTTTTTTATTAAGATTTTTATCAAGAAAAGTCATGATTTAAGAGTTTAACTAAAAGTTTATGACAATGTAAATTTGTAGAAATTTTTGGGATGCTTTAGGATGAAAAACGGTATTTATATGAATAGATATAAAATAAAATCATATTATTCAATTATTAAATAATTATTATTATAATAATAAAATAAATAAATAAAAAGAAGGAAAAAGCGGAGGGGAGACGGAACCGAAGAAGGAGTGTATGCAAATTTGATGAATAGTGGAGTGAATAGTGATAAATAGTAACATTTAATTTATCTCTAGATCTGGAGTGCCTATTGGCTTCCGATCTCCAAACTGAGGATACCACTAGATTCAGGACGACTATGATTTTAACCGAACAATTTCTCAAATTAGTCGTTGAATTGTCGTAGATCAAAAGTAGAAAATCTCAGAAAAAGGTAAACTCTGAAACTCTTACTTAGAGACCTCAAATTAGAAATCTAACACCGTATATAGATTTAATAGTTAGATAAACCTTAGGATATGAAATTTTTTAGTTATCTGATAACTTTTTGTTCTTGGTGAATAGTATTTCTGGGAGTGAATAGTATTTCTCGGTGGTGAATAGTGATTTCAGCCAACGTGAACAGTGTTTTCCGGCCGTGAACAGTGACCACGCTCCCGGAGTCATTTCCTAATTCTTAGGACCCTTTGGACATGTTTTTAAAGTCTAATTGGTCAAATTCGAATTAAAAAAGTACATTTTAGGGTTGTCCAACCAGGAACCCTACCTTGTTAGTAGATAATTCTTTCTATGACTTACCCCATGCTCTTCTTGAACTATAAATGTATAATTGTTTTTGTTTACAAATTATTTATGCTCTTATAAGTTTATTAAATGTGTTAAAATATCTGTTATACTTATGAACTGGCACATAGTTCAAGAAGAGTATGGTTTTAGAAATGGATTTTGGAACTCATTGAATATGTGGTTCTAAATGTATTTATCATTATTTGATAAAGTGAATATTATGTGCACGATGCATTGATTTGAAAGCTATATACTTGTGAAAATGATGCATGTCATATTATAATTAGAATGAATGGCAAGCGTAAAGCTCATGGCGAGTTGCTTCATAATTTTACATGTATTTAGATGTATGGATGAATATCGATTGGTTGTATGGCTTGTGATGGTACCGAATAGGGGTGACAGTGGTAATGTGGGGGGCCAGGAGGGTGATGTACTCACATTCCCTGATCACTTATTGTGACTGTAGTCGAGGTCACTATGCGTATAACAAATGAGTTATGTTTTCATTGCATTGACCAAATTGCCGAGTGAGGCAGGTACATTAAAAGTGATAATTTTATCTCCAAATTTTAATATTTTACTATAGCTTATACAGCTGAGCATAACAACATTTGTTTAATGATCATACCGTGCATTATATGGTTTTGGATATCTAAATATCCTTTGATTTGAGAATATTTGAAATACGCTTCCCATATGAATGTACTTTTGAACTGTATTTTCTATGTAACACATTTTAAAATATAAGTACATCCATATGCTGACCTAAGAGGTTATAGGAGGAATTATTTATTCACTGAGTTGTCAAACTCACTATACGATATTTTCACATTTTTCAGATGAGAATACAGAGTCTGATCCTACAGATAGGTGATCAGTTAGGTGACATATTCTGTGGGTGAGTCTACGTTGCTTTCAAGGCTCATGGTCTTTGAATTATATTGTATTTGTATTTTAGAGTGCTCTAAACGCTATAGGTAGGATCCCTGTTTCTGCTGTACTTTGATGTTTATAGACTTGATCTGTATATTGTGTATACATAAGAGAAATGACAAAGAATTGAATTATGCATCTTTATGGAGATTATCTGATTGCGGGAAAAAATGTTTATTTTACATAATGTAAATTGGGGGCGTTACAAGTTGGTATCAGAGGAATAGGTTTCCCTATGGCTATCAGAGCAAAGTGTAACAACTCCATTTATGAAAATGTAACAAATTTTTTTTATATATTTGTAAAATTCCATGAAGTTATTACTACTTTAATTCTAACCACTTAACTCGTAATAATAATCACTTTAACCAAGCATAATTGTTATTAACAGTGATACAATAATGAGTTTCTATACACACCATTATTTTACAAACATTTGTACAAAGATACATATTAGTTCTAATCATCTATGTCGACTACATCCGGGGACACTGGTGCGGGTGGCACCTCCACAGGAATCTCAGTCACATCTACTACAGATACATCTGATATAACTGGTAGTTGCCCAAGGTAGGGCACCTCGATCCAACGTACGGAAATAATAAGTGTCATTGAGAAAATCTACATTATTCTTCTGAATATGATAGAAAAATATAGTGAGAATTAAATCCCAGTAAGTTCAACAATAAATCATAATTTACCATGAATATAGTTCATCATGTCATGTTCAGCTGTATAAACTACAGAAAATATCTTTGGTCACATTAATGCATTATATCTATGCACATAAGAATCATACAGTAATGATATGTATGACAGGATTAACTATTTTCAGAATATCATATGATGGCCATCAACTTATTCTCATTTCAAGCTACCCCGGTCAGGGTGAGTATCCTCTACTCTCCGGTACGGGCTTTTCTCGCTCCGTCCGACATGGCACACTTTCTCTTTCTTTTCTCATAATCATAATCATAACCGTTGGTAGGTCGTCCCCTACTGGTATACCACACGGATTGCCATGTGACCGTGCTCATTTCTTTTCTTTTCACAATGATAGGTAAAAATATGCTTTCAATAACAAGTATGTTCATCAAAATATAACTATTACCATAAATCATTCATAATCATGCCATGAACATAACCATTTCAAATATCACTTTATAAAATATTTCCATGTCAGAATTTTACACTTAAGATGGTAAGAAGTTCATACAATGGCAATGGCTATGGCATATACTAGTCATTTATAAGATTCGTCTTTTTTTTAAATATTAATTTTATTTCTTTATTTTCTTGATGCACGTTTTCGTTATATCTAACCTTCTCTTACTAATCAGAGCATAACTCCGTCAATTGAACTCCGATGTAGGTGATCTTGACTCTATACAGATAATTCACTGAAATTAAAATACAGAAGCTATCCTAACATATTCTTCCCAGATAAACCATTTTCTGACCTTTGACTACTAATCAGACCATATCTACCTCATATGAACTCCAAATTGAATGATTCCAGTGGCTAAAAATCTGTGACACATATATATTTAATTCTTATGTTAACCATTTATTTTAATTCCCTACAGATAATTCCCAAAAATTAAAACACAGAAGCTATCCTAACATATTCTTCCCTGATGAACCATTTTCTGACCTTTGCTTACTAATCGGACCATATCTACCTCATATGGACTCCAAATTGAATGATTCCAGTGGCTTAAAATCCGTAACACATATATCTTTAATTCTTATGTTAACCATGTATTTTAATTCCCTATAGATAATTCCCAGAAATTAAAACACAGAAGCTAAAACTTTTGCCACCCATAGCCATACCTATGCAGAACTTTCTATACCAGTCTAAGTATTCAAACATACATCACATGCAAGATCAATATGTAACATGATCTAACAACATCCATGACCAATCATCAAAGTTCTAAGATCAAAATCGCATATAAATATTATAAGTTTCAAAAGCTTTCTTCAAAAAGAAATATTGTTAAACTTACCTAAGAATCTCCCTAGCTCACTTAGTGAATTAGTTTTCTTGTTTCCTCTTGAAAGAAGTAGCAAGATTCCTCCCTTCCCTCAGCTTTTCTAGCAGCTTAGGAAAGAGAAGGAGGGTGAGTTTTTGAACCTCAAGGATGAAGAAGAAAAATGGATTCAAGTGGAGATTCAGGTAACTTACCTTGAGTACTTAGCCTTCTAAACTTCTCCTTCATCTTCCTTCCTTTCTTCTCCTCTCTTTCTCTCCTTTCCTCACTCTACCTTGCTTCTATTTCTCTCTCTTCCTCACTTAGACAAAATTAAAATGTTGTAGGGTTGGTTTTTGCTTAAATAGACCACCAAATAATACACCTTTCATGATCATGGGTCTACCTTATCACAATTAGGATACACTTTGTTGAATTTTTAGAAAACAAACTACTTATGTTCTTGTCTTCCTCTTCCTTAGTCAAGATATGCATAGGAAAAGGAGATTTGTATTTTGAAAATTATGATGGTATGTTCTTAAAATAAGGGACAAGGTCCCTTTGATTTAGGGATTCATTTCCATTTTCTTTTGTCTTAAACAAGTATGATAGGTTTGCCTTTTTAGGTGGCAAATTTCTAGCCCTTGAATCTCCATTATTTGGTTGATATTATTTGTGTGGGATAGGAATGTTTTGTCCTAATGCCATGTATTATCATACCACTTGCTAAAATTATGAGTGTAGGATATATATGTTTTTGTCCTAAAGCCTTGTATTATCATGCCACTTGCCAAAATTATGAATGTAGAATCACACCACTTGCTAAATTTTTGTCTTAATACCATGTAACCTAATCTTTATTATTATTACATTATTATATCATCACCTAATTTATTTTATTTTATTTTTCCTCTTAGATTTGGGCTTATTTCGACCCATTATGGGCTTATTCCTACCCATTTTCTTTGCTTTGGATAAAATTCTACCTTTCTTGGAGGGTTGGTCACATTTTCATAATTTTTGGGCTATCGGTCCAATTACTATATCCTAGTCCAAGTCTATGTTTTATTTCTTGCTTAGGTTATCCAATAGGCTTGCTAGAAACTTATGTGAAGTGAAAAAACTCTATATGAAGTGTCTATAGGTAAAAGCCCAATTTATGGGTAAAGATTTTAAACTTAGTAACTCTAGTTCTTGAATTAGGAAAAATTTACCCTAATCCAATGTTTTTAAAATTTTAAGACCTTTACTAGTTTCTAAAAATTTATCTTCCTTATCCAAGAATTTTGCATCTCTTTAGTATGTTATTTCCAATTTTTTCCTATTAGGTTTTCCCTCTTTATTTGTTCTCTTAATGTTAGAAACATTTTCTATGCATATACATAAGGTGAAGAATTTCTAAGGATTATATTTCCTTAGATATCTAAAATATTGTCTAATAAATTTTATTTTATGTACTTTTATCAATAAAAGAAATGAAATTATGGATGTTACACAAAGGATTCTATAGTAGAACTTTGAGTATGGATATGTAACCGCAGACATATTTACACTCACGGTGCTGCTATGAAATTTTATAGGGTGTTGTCCTCTTCTTCCTTTTGACTCTTTTCCTTAGATATGTGATGTTTAAGAACCAATAAGTATGTCCTAGACAATGTTTCTTGAGTGTGGACTACCAGTTTAGCTTTTGAACTTGTGTTGATGAACAATGATAATGAGATCACTCTTGGGTATAAAGAAAAAGAATTAGCTGAAAATAAGAAGATTTCATCCAAACACAAAGGTAATGGCATGTTCGGATGTCAATAAGGTTTGAATTGATTGTTTGATTTGTTTATGTGAAACAATATGACGAATGGCTAATACAATTTTGATAGTGGGTTATGATGTGATCAAGGTTGTTAACTCCAAGATAACGATTTGTAATAAAGTGAGTGTTTTAAAAATAGATTTAAATCTCTTTTTGGATGGATGAGTTGGAATCTATATATATAAATGGATTTGGTAAGTTGTGGGTTGGATTAAATTTGAAAGCAGAGAATCTATGAAGATAATATTTTCAATGATATATTTTGTTGATATAAAGAATTCGAAGGTAGTTTGGGTTTCAATAATATTGTGTATAAACATTATGATAAAGAAAGGTTTACCCATGGAAATTTAAAATTTGAGGTATGCAAAATGGGTAATTCATGTGAAGAGCTCTTGGATAGACATAAGTTTTTCATGATCGATTGTTAAGATATTGCATAAGAATGTTAAAGAATAAAGTCAAAATGGGTTGACCTTGTTTAAGTGTTTTCAAATGCGTTTTAGCTGATACAGTATGAAGATGTTATCAATAGCATAAAAGGTTAGTAAAAAAAAAGTTGCAAGTAGTGAACAATTAGTGGAAGCATGTACCCAGTAATTTAATATTAGCTTTAGCAGTCCATAAGTTATTACAAAAAGGGGTGCCAAGGATATTTGGCAGTGGTGAGAGATGTTGATGTAAAGTATACTAATGTAGATCAGGTTCCAGTGGTTAAAAAAAATTTTGATGTGTTTTTAGAAGAATTTCCTAGATTACCCCCAAAACAAAAAATAAAATTTGATATTGATTTACTCCTTGGAACCCAACTAGTATCTATATCCCTATATAGAATGATATCGATTGAATTTTAAAAAAATTAGTTACTAGACTTGTTAGACAAGGGATTTAAATGCCTTAATACTTTTATTTGGAGTACTCCAGTTCTATTTGCAAAAAAGAAAGATGGATCACTATGACTATGTATAAATTATAGACAGTTGAATAAGGAGACAGTACATATATTATCTCGTATAGATGACATGTTTGACCAGTTACAAGGTGCTTAATATTTTTTTTCAAAAATTGATTTGGGATATGAGTAACATTAATTAAGGATAAGAGAAGAGGATGTACGCAAATTTTCTTTTAGGACTCATTATGGGCATTATGAGTTCTTGGTGATGTTATTTAATTTGACAAATGTCGTAACTGCATTCATAGATTTAATGAATAGCAATTAGGTCATCCCTGGATCAATTTGTTATTATATTTATTGATAATATACTAGAATATTTCAAGAGTTCAGAGGATCATAAGCAACATTCAAAGATAGTTTTACTAATTCTAAGGGAGTATGGTTGGTAAGGATGGTATCCAAGTAGATTCTAAGGAAGTAGAAGCGGTATAGGAATGACCACATCTTACTACAACTAAAGATGAAGATCGAAATTTAATTTGCACTTCCTGCAGTTGTTTGACATCCATTCTATTTAAGCCATAGTTGAATCAGGTACATGAACATATGCTTGTAAAGCATCAATCAACTCCTCAGCATTTGAAGCTGAGATGAGAATTCGTCATGCTGAGTGTAAAATGAACATTTGTTTCACAGCATGATCAAAGAAAGACAACAGACCATCAAAGAAGTGGTTAACATTTAACAAACCTATCGGTTTGTGATGCATATTTAGTTGTGCCCAAGAGACTATTTGGAAAATTTCTTCTAAAGTACCAAAACCCCCTGGTAAGGCAATGAAGGTATCAGCATTGCTCATCATTCTAGCCATGTGCTCATGCATGGAAGCTACCCTAAAATCTTCCCCAATTGTCTTTCCTACGATGTTAGATGTAGCTAGAGCTGTAGGAATAATACCTAGAACTTGACATCCTCCTACGAGTACAGCTGTAGACACACACCCCATTAATCCACGGTTACCTCCACCATAGACTAAATAAATTTTTCTCCTGGCCAGTGCCATACCTAAGTTTTGTGCTACTTTCACATAATCTCCATTTTTCCCAAGATTGAAACCACAAAAGACACAAATATTTCGAAATTGACGAAATGCGATTCCCTCCATAACTATACACACCTTAATGTGTGCATTTATAGAACTCAGAGAATGGCATACTTATGATAGCTATGCAAATAGGTCGGGAATAATTAGAACAGTATATGAGTGATTGGTGGATATTAACTAAATTGAAGGTGAAATTTTCAAAAATCATGGCAAGCATGTATATGTACAATAGTTGTGGTAGTCGCTCATATTAGGCATATAAAGAGAATAAGGTTAAAAAATCACCAGAAATTTGTCTTTTCCTTGTTGTCCTTGATGAAGCATTGATGTCTTGATTCTTATAGGGAAGTTGTAAGTGATAGGCGTAATTCTAAAAGAAATAGTTAAACTACAAACAAGTTAGTTGTTGAAGAGGGACAATCAAATGATTTATTTTGTTTTCCCAATGTTCTTGTCAGTCGACTATCAGTATTATTTAGTCGACTAGCTATTTTGAGAAATTTTAATTTGGACTGGTTATTTTACAGTTGATTGATTATATTTATTTTGAAGCAATCAACTGCATCCTACCAGTTAACTATGTATTCTTTGATTTTCACAAACTTTTATAAGTTCAGAAATGCTTCTTTTCCATGTGATATTATTCCACCGAATGACAATAACTTTGAATTAAATTTTGGCATATATATTCAAAATTTGTGGCCACCGATTTTTGTTAAAATAACAGCTAGATTTGTTTACAGATTTTCAAGAATTACGGCTACCGATTTTAATTTTATTTTAATGCTTTGTTAAAATTTCTAACTTCTTATTTTGGCACCATACTCTATTAAGTATTCCACATTTTCTGCTGCGTTGTCCTACATTAATATTTGGTATTAAATGCAAGATTCTTTTTCCATATTATAAGGAAGGTTAATTTCTTTTCTTTGAAACTCAGTTACTATGGTGTCCAATTGGTTAGTAGGTTAAAGTAATAGAGATTTTGAAAGAAGTGGACGGATGATGATCTTTGACGAATATAATCAAGAGAATTAGTGGTGTTGAAGTTTTTGAGGAATAAAATGTGGGAAGTAGAATTTAAATTAATCTTTGAACTCTTAATTTAGAAATATGGAGAATACTATGAGAATCATGTCCGAAAATAATGTAAGTGATTAAGATATTTGTGTGAAAAGTTTATATTATACTAAATTGAGTCTAATATCTAGGATGTGAATTATGTTGAAATTGAGAATTCATGTATGAGTAATTGTTAGGAAAAGTCTTCTTGAAATGATTGGGTGAATTAAAAGGGATTGATATAAGTTAGATTGAGGTGCTTTTAGATATGATAAAGGAAAGGTTTGATATTTTTGATAATGAATCTATTGGTGTTAATAAAAGGGTATAGAGTTACTGTGACGAGGTAAGTTAGAATTGTTAGACATGTGCCAATGGTACATAAACGTTAAAAAGGATTGGTGGATTTTGTAACAACCCTTTTTTTTTTCCTTTATTATTATACAATATTGAGTTCACATACATGTCATTAATCAAAACATACATATAACATATCAAACACATAGATATTTACATCTTGATTATTTTGGTTGACCAATTCCGGAGATACAGGTGCGGGTGGTTGCACCTTCAACGGGATCTGAGCCAACTCGACCACAAACATCTTATTTGATTCTGAAATCTGTCCAACATAAAGTAACTCGATCCAATGTGCACTAAAAGCCAGAGCCTTAGAAACAAAAGCTGCATAAATAATTTTCTGAACATGATATGGAAATATAGTGAGAATTAAATCCCAGTAAGTTCAACAATAAATTATCATCAGTAAAGCTCATCACGTCATGTTCAGCTGTATAAACTACAGAAAATATCTTTGGTCACATGAATGCGTTATATCTATGCACATAAGCATCATACTGTAATGATATGTATGACAGAATTAACTATTTTCAAAATATCATATGATGGCCATCAACTTATTCTCATTTCAAGCTACCCCGGTCAGGGTGAGTATCCTCTACTCTCCGGTACGGGCTTTTCTCGCTCCGTCCGACATGGCCCACTTTCTCTTTCTTTTCTCATTATCATGATCATAACCGTTGGTAGGGCATTCCCTACTGGTGCACCACACGGATTGCCATGTGACCGTGCTCATTTCTTTTCTTTTCATAATGATAGCCAAAAATATGCTTTCAATAACAAGTATGTTCATCAAAATATAACTATTACCATAAATCATTGGTAATCATGCCATGAACATAACCATTTCAAATATCACTTTATAAAATATTTCCATGTCAAACTTTCACACTTAAGATGGTAAGAAGTTCATACAATGGCAATGGCTATGGCTATACTAGTCATTTATTAAGATTCATCTTCTTTTTTAAATACTAATTTTATTTCTTTATTTTTTTAATGCAGGTTTTCATCCTATCTAACCTTCTCTTACTAATCAAAGCATAACTCCCTCAATTTAACTCTGATGTAGGTGATCTTGGTGTCCATTTCAAGATAAAACAATTATCTAAAACTATTATGTTGAACATTGTAACGAAAAATTAAGAAACGAAGGTGATATTACTCCCTCAAAGTATAGGATAGTTCCTCTCGGATAGGTTCTGACCTTTACTGACTAATTAGACTATATCTCTCAAATTGGAACTCCAAATTGAGTTATTCCAGTTGGTAAAAATCCATGAGCCATATATCTATAATTGTTATGTTGGCGCGCTATTTTAATTCCCTACATAATATTCCCAGAAATTCAAAAAGTAAAGCATTAATAACATACTCTTCCCTGAATAAACATTTTCTGACCTATGCTTACTAATCGGATCATATCTACCTCATATGAACTCCAAATTTCATAATTCCAGTGGGTATATTTCCATGAGACATAGATATATAACTTTAATGTTAACCATTTATTTTAATTCCATACAGATAATTCCCAGAAATTAAAATACAAAAGCTGTCCTAACATAATCTTCCCTGATAAACCATTTTCTGACCTTGGCTTACTAATCGGACCATATCTACCACATGTGGACTCCAAATTGAATGATTCCAGTGGCTAAAAATCCATGACACAAATATCTTTAATTCTTATGTTAACCATGTATTTTAATTCCCTACCAATAATTCCCAGAAATTAAATTACCGAAGCTATCCTAACATATTCTTCCCTGATGATTCATTTTCTGACCTTTGACTACTAATCAGACCATAGCTACCTCATATAGACTCCAAATGGAATGATTCCAGTGGTTGAAAATCCGTGACACGTATATCTTTAATTCTTATGTTAACCATTTATTTTAATTCCTTATAGATTGTTCCCAGAAATTAAAATACCGAAGCTTAAAATTCTGTCAACCATAGCCATACCCATGCAGAACTATCTACACCAACCTAAGTATTCAAACATACATCACATGCAAGATCAATATGTAACATGATATAGCAACATCCATGACCAATCATCAAAGTTCTAAGATCAAAATCTCATATAAATATTATGAGTTTCAAAGGTTTTCTTCAAAAAGAAATATTGTTAAACTTACCTGGAGCACTTAGTCCCCTAGACTTCTCCTTCCTCTTTCTTCCTTTCTTCCTCTCCTTTCCTCACACTACCTTGCTTCTATTTTTGCTTTCCCTCACTTGGATGAAATTCTAATGTTGTAAGGGTGGGTTTTCTTATATAGACCACCAAATAATTCAACTTTCATGATCATGGGTCTACCTTATCACAATTAGGATACACTTTGTTGAATTTTTGGAAAACAAACAACTTATGTTCTTGTCTTCCTCTTCCTTAGTCAAGATATGCATAGAAAAAGAAGATTTGTATTTTGAAAATTATGATGATATGTTCTTAAGATATGGGGCAAGATCCCTTTGATTTAGGGATTCATTTCCTTTTTCTTTTGTCTTAATCAAGTATGATAGATTTTCCTTTTTAAGTGGCAAATTTCTAGCCCTTGAATTTTCCTTACTTAACTAAAATTATTTGTGTGGGATAATGATGTTTTGTCATAATGTTATGTATTATTACCCACTTGCTAAAGTTATGAATGTAGGATATAGATGTTTTTGTCTTAAAGCCTTGTATTATTATGCCACTTGCCAAAATGATGAATGTAGAATCACACCACTTGCTAAATTTTTGTCTTAATGCCATGTCACTTAATCTTGATTACACCAATATTTCATCACTTTAATTTTATTTTTATTTTTATTTTTCCTCTTGGGTTTGGGCTCATTCTTGTCCATTTTCCTTACTTTGGTTAAAATTCTACCTTTCATAATGGGCTTGGTCACATTTTCATGATTTTTGGGCTACCGGTCCAATTTCTATATCCTAGTCCAAGTCTATGTTTTATTTCTTCCTTGGGCTATCCTATTGGGTTGCTAAAAATTCATGTGAAGTAGAAAAAACTCTATATGAAGTGTCTATAGGTTAAAGCCCAATTACGGGTGGAGATACTAAACTTAGTAACTTTTACTCTTAAATTAAGAAAAATTAACCTAATCCGATCTTCTTGAAATTTTAAGACCTTTACTTATTTCACAAAAATTTATCTTTCTTTACCTAAGAATTTCACCTTTCTTTAACATGTTTATTTCTAATATTTCCTCTTAGGTTTTCTTTCTTTACCTATTCCATTAATATTAGAACATTTCTATGCATATATGTAAGGTGAAGAATTTCTAAGGAAAATATCTAAAAATTACGGGATGTTACATTCTTCCCCCCTTAAGAAATTCGGTCCCCGAATTTCAATCCATCCTACCACATGTAAGAAATGAAATTAAGGAATTATTTAGAGTTACCAACCTTATTACCTAAATAATTAGGGATACCTTTTATGTATAACATCTTTACTTTTTAATATGTCTATTCACTTGAGTGATTTTTCCATATAACTTAACCATAAGGATTTCTTTCACTCGTAAGTTCTTCAATTGATATCCTCTAGCCCGCATGGATATATCTATGGGTCGATATTAGAAAACACACATATAAAGGAACATATACACCTTCATATTGTGTAACTATCTTTTCTTATTCCAAACTTCTATCAAGTCAAAATTTTTTTTCATATATCAACATCATCCCCTGAATATCATCATCTTAATCTATCATCTATTTTTATCCTCAAATCCTTTAATCAATATGTTAAACATACGTGGCAATAAATCCTTCAAACCTTTAATAACGTTTATGTACCATTGACACATGTCTAATAATTCCAACTTACCTCATCACAGTAATTCTATACAAGCTTATTAACACCATTAAACTCATTGTCAAAAATTTCAATTATTTCTTCTATCATATCCAAAAGCACCTCATTCTTGCTTATGCCAATCCCATTTAATTCACCCAATCATTTCAATAAGATTTGTGTTTTTTTTTCCTAACAATTACTCATACATGAATTCTCAATTCCAACATAATTCACATCCTAGATACTAGACTCAATTTAGCATGATATAATCCTTTAACACAAATATCTTGATAACCTACATTATTTTCGGACATGGTTCTCAGAATATTCTCTATATTTCCAAATTAAGAGTTCAAAGGCTAACTTAAATCCTACTTCCTATATTTTATTCCTCGAAAACTTCAACACCACTAATTCTCTTGATTACATTCGTCAAAACACCATAAGACCATCATCCGTCTATTCTTTTCAAACCTTTCATTACTTTAACCTATTAACAACTTAGACACCATAATAACCAAGTTTCAAAGGAAGAAATTATCTTTAATTGTAATGAGGGAAAATAACCTTGCATTTAATGCCAACCGTTAATGAGTGAAACAGACGAAAACCATAATAGAGAATGGTGCCAAAAGCGAAAGTCAAAAATTTCGACAAAGCATTGAAAAATATTAAAATCGGTGGCCGTAATTCTTGAAAATCTGTAAACAAAATCTATCTATGATTTCAGCAAAAATCGGTGGCCGCAAATTTTGAATATATGTGTCAGAATCTACTTTAAATCTATTGGTATTCGGTGGAAAGATATCACATGGAAAAAGAAACATTTCTGAGCTTATAAAAGTCCGTGAAAATCAAAGAATATGTAGTTAACTGGTAGGATGCAGTTGATTGCTTCAAAATAGATGTAATCAATCAACTGTAAATTAACCAGTTCAAATTAAAATTTCTCAAAATAGCTAGTCGACTTAATAATACTGATAGTCGACTGGCGAAAACATTGAGAATACAAAATAAATCATTTGATTGCATTTTTTTTATTTTTTTATTTCAATGACGGCTATCACCTACAATTTTTCTACAAGAATCAAAACATCAATGCTTCATCAAAGACAATAAGATAAAGATAGATTTCTGGTGATATCTTATCTTATACTCTTTATGTGCTTAATATGGGTCACAGTCATACTACTGTACATATACATGCTTGCAGTCATTTTTGAAATTTTTTTTTATTTACCTTTAATTTAGTTGATATCCACCAATTACTCACATAGTTGTTCTAATAATACCCGGCCTATTCGCATAGCTATTATAAATATGCCCTTCTCTGAGTTCTATAAATACTTACATTAGTATCTTTGTCTATTCTCAAAGTTAAGGTGATAGAAATTATGGAGGGAACCGCATTCTGCCAGTTTCAAAATATCTGTGTCTTTTGTGGTTCCAGTCCTGGAAAAGATGAGGAGTATGTTAAAGTAGCACAAAATCTGGGTATGGTGCTGGCTAGGAGAAAAATTCATTTAGTGTATGGTGGAGGTAACTGTGGGTTAATGGGGTGTATGGCTACAGCTGCACATGCAGGGGGATGCCAAGTTCTAGGTATTATTCCTATAGCTCTAGCTACATCCAGCAACATAGGGAAGACAATTGGGGAAGAATATAGGGTAGTTTCCATGCATGAACGCATGGCTAGAATGATGAGCAATGCTGACGCCTTCATTGCCTTACCAGGTGGTTTTGGTACTCTAGAGGAGATTTTCCAAATAGTCTCTTGGGCACAACTGAATATGCATCACAAACCGATAGGTTTGTTAAATGTTAATCACTTCTTTGATGGTTTGTTATCTTTTCTAGATCAAGTTGTGGAACAGAGGTTTATCTCACACTCAGCACGACAAATTCTCATCTCAGCTTCAAATGCTGAGGAGTTGATTGATGCTTTACAAGCCTATGTTCATGTACCTGATCTAACTATTACTCCAATAGAATGGACGGCAGATAACTGCAGGAAGCGTAAATTGGATTTGGATCTTCATCTTTAAATGTAGTAAAACGTAGCTATTACTGTACTACTTTTACTTTGTTAGACTCTACTTGTATACCATATTTACCAACCATACTCCTTTAGAGTTGGTAAAACTATCTTTGAATGTTGCTTATGATCCTCTGAACTTTTGAAATATTCTAGTATATCATCCATATATATAATAACAAATTATTCCAGGGATGACCTACTTACTATTCATTAAATCTATGAATGCAGCTAAAGATTTGTCAATTTAAAAGCATCACCAAGAACTCATAATGCCTATAATAAGTCCTACATCCTCTTCTCTTATCCCTAATTAATGTTACTCATATCCCAAATCTATTTGTGGAAAAAATATTGAACACCTTATAACTGGTCAAACAGGTAATCTATACGAGCTAATGAGTTTCTATTTTACATTGTCACCTTATTCAACTGTCTATAATCTATGCATAGTCATAGTGATCCATCTTTCTTTTTCACAGATAGAACTAGAGCACTCCAAATAAAAGTACTAGGGCATTTAAATCCCTTGTCTAACAAGTCTTGTAACTAATTTTTTTTTATTCAATCGATATCATTCTATATAAGGTTATAGATACTAGTTGGGTTCTAAGGAGTAAATCAATATTAAATTCTCAAATTACCGTGGCAAGGTTGTGTAAGATTTCCTCCGCATTGTTTACCGGATTCCGCCTTGGTGGTGCCATTTCCTACTGTGGGAAAAATAAATTGCTATTGAGGTGATCAGGCCCAATAGTTAGTTTTAAAAAAAATTAACAGCAGTCATAACACCACCTCGGGATATAGATAGGAAACACTAGTAATTTTCTACCTATATGAAATCACTGATCCCCTACACAACACTACCACAATATACTCAAGATACTATAAGATCGATTCAGATAACCAACCACCCACTGGCTATCTAGGATCGACCTGCTCTGATACCAATTATGTAACAACCCTTTTTTTTCCTTTATTATTATACAATATTGAGTTCACATACATGTCATTAATCAAAACATACATATAACATATCAAACACATAGATATTTACATCTTGATTATTTTGGTTGACCAATTCCGGAGATACAGGTGCGGGTGGTTGCACCTTCACCGGGATCTGAGCCAACTCGACCACAAACATCTTATTTGATTCTGAAATCTGTCCAACATAAAGTAACTCGATCCAATGTGCACTAAAAGCCAGAGCCTTAGAAACAAAAGCTGCATAAATAATTTTCTGAACATGATATGGAAATATAGTGAGAATTAAATCCCAGTAAGTTCAACAATAAATTATCATCAGTAAAGCTCATCACGTCATGTTCAGCTGTATAAACTACAGAAAATATCTTTGGTCACATGAATGCGTTATATCTATGCACATAAGCATCATATTGTAATGATATGTATGACAGAATTAACTATTTTCAAAATATCATATGATGGCCATCAACTTATTCTCATTTCAAGCTACCCCAGTCAGGGTGAGTATCCTCTACTCTCCGGTACGGGCTTTTCTCGCTCCGTCCGACATGGCCCACTTTCTCTTTCTTTTCTCATTATCATGATCATAACCGTTGGTAGGGCGTTCCCTACTGGTGCACCACACGGATTGCCATGTGACCGTGCTCATTTCTTTTCTTTTCATAATGATAGCCAAAAATATGCTTTCAATAACAAGTATGTTCATCAAAATATAACTATTACCATAAATCATTGGTAATCATGCCATGAACATAACCATTTCAAATATCACTTTATAAAATATTTCCATGTCAAACTTTCACACTTAAGATGGTAAGAAGTTCATACAATGGCAATGGCTATGGCTATACTAGTCATTTATTAAGATTCATCTTCTTTTTTAAATACTAATTTTATTTCTTTATTTTTTTAATGCAGGTTTTCATCCTATCTAACCTTCTCTTACTAATCAAAGCATAACTCCCTCAATTTAACTCTGATGTAGGTGATCTTGGTGTCCATTTCAAGATAAAACAATTATCTAAAACTATTATGTTGAACATTGTAACGAAAAATTAAGAAACGAAGGTGATATTACTCCCTCAAAGTATAGGATAGTTCCTCTCGGATAGGTTCTGACCTTTACTGACTAATTAGACTATATCTCTCAAATTGGAACTCCAAATTGAGTTATTCCAGTTGGTAAAAATCCATGAGCCATATATCTATAATTGTTATGTTGGCGCGCTATTTTAATTCCCTACATAATATTCCCAGAAATTCAAAAAGTAAAGCATTAATAACATACTCTTCCCTGAATAAACATTTTCTGACCTATGCTTACTAATCGGATCATATCTACCTCATATGAACTCCAAATTTCATAATTCCAGTGGGTATATTTCCATGAGACATAGATATATAACTTTAATGTTAACCATTTATTTTAATTCCATACAGATAATTCCCAGAAATTAAAATACAAAAGCTGTCCTAACATAATCTTCCCTGATAAACCATTTTCTGACCTTGGCTTACTAATCGGACCATATCTACCACATGTGGACTCCAAATTGAATGATTCCAGTGGCTAAAAATCCATGACACAAATATCTTTAATTCTTATGTTAACCATGTATTTTAATTCCCTACCAATAATTCCCAGAAATTAAATTACCGAAGCTATCCTAACATATTCTTCCCTGATGATTCATTTTCTGACCTTTGACTACTAATCAGACCATAGCTACCTCATATAGACTCCAAATGGAATGATTCCAGTGGTTGAAAATCCGTGACACGTATATCTTTAATTCTTATGTTAACCATTTATTTTAATTCCTTATAGATTGTTCCCAGAAATTAAAATACCGAAGCTTAAAATTCTGTCAACCATAGCCATACCCATGCAGAACTATCTACACCAACCTAAGTATTCAAACATACATCACATGCAAGATCAATATGTAACATGATATAGCAACATCCATGACCAATCATCAAAGTTCTAAGATCAAAATCTCATATAAATATTATGAGTTTCAAAGGTTTTCTTCAAAAAGAAATATTGTTAAACTTACCTGGAGCACTTAGTCCCCTAGACTTCTCCTTCCTCTTTCTTCCTTTCTTCCTCTCCTTTCCTCACACTACCTTGCTTCTATTTTTGCTTTCCCTCACTTGGATGAAATTCTAATGTTGTAAGGGTGGGTTTTCTTATATAGACCACCAAATAATTCAACTTTCATGATCATGGGTCTACCTTATCACAATTAGGATACACTTTGTTGAATTTTTGGAAAACAAACAACTTATGTTCTTGTCTTCCTCTTCCTTAGTCAAGATATGCATAGAAAAAGAAGATTTGTATTTTGAAAATTATGATGATATGTTCTTAAGATATGGGGCAAGATCCCTTTGATTTAGGGATTCATTTCCTTTTTCTTTTGTCTTAATCAAGTATGATAGATTTTCCTTTTTAAGTGGCAAATTTCTAGCCCTTGAATTTTCCTTACTTAACTAAAATTATTTGTGTGGGATAATGATGTTTTGTCATAATGTTATGTATTATTACCCACTTGCTAAAGTTATGAATGTAGGATATAGATGTTTTTGTCCTAAAGCCTTGTATTATTAGGCCACTTGCCAAAATGATGAATGTAGAATCACACCACTTGCTAAATTTTTGTCTTAATGCCATGTCACTTAATCTTGATTACACCAATATTTCATCACTTTAATTTTATTTTTATTTTTATTTTTCCTCTTGGGTTTGGGCTCATTCTTGCCCATTTTCCTTACTTTGGTTAAAATTCTACCTTTCATAATGGGCTTGGTCACATTTTCATGATTTTTGGGCTACCGGTCCAATTTCTATATCCTAGTCCAAGTCTATGTTTTATTTCTTCCTTGGGCTATCCTATTGGGTTGCTAAAAATTCATGTGAAGTAGAAAAAACTCTATATGAAGTGTCTATAGGTTAAAGCCCAATTACGAGTGGAGATACTAAACTTAGTAACTTTTACTCTTAAATTAAGAAAAATTACCCTAATCCGATCTTCTTGAAATTTTAAGACCTTTACTTATTTCACAAAAATTTATCTTTCTTTACCTAAGAATTTCACCTTTCTTTAACATGTTTATTTCTAATATTTCCTCTTAGGTTTTCTTTCTTTACCTATTCCATTAATATTAGAACATTTCTATGCATATATGTAAGGTGAAGAATTTCTAAGGAAAATATCTAAAAATTACGGGATGTTACAGATTTATTGCTACGTATGTTTAACATATTGATTAATGGATTTTAGGATAAAAAAAGATGATAGATTAAGATGATGATAGTCATTGGATGATGTTGACATGTAAGAATCAAATATGACTTGATAGAAGTCTGGAATAAGAAAAGATAGTTTCCCCATTATGGATGTGAATATGTTCTTTTATGAGTGTGTTTTCTAATATCGATCCATAGATATATCCATGCGAGCTTGAGGATATAAAGTGAAATTGATTAGAAAATGAATACAAACAATTCAATACAAGCCAAAAGTTTATAAGGACCATGAATGTTGAGCACTAGGAATGATCAGTTGGTGACCACATATTCTTGAAGGACTCACCAATGAAATAAGTAACGAGGTTTGAAAAGAAGGAAAAAGTTAAGCTCTAGTATATATGCTCTTTTGAAAACTTGAACAAAGTAGGCATAGTAATACATTGCCTAGCCTTGCCATCAGGATTGAGTAATGTGGATACAGACTTTCTTGCATCAATGCTCAGGAAGTACCTATTAGATTCTTCTTATATTACCTAATTCCAAGAAATTCAATTGGACAAAAATTTGGCTTAACTATGGGTACAATTGATGTTTATTGTTGATCGACAAGTGAGAAACCTATAGATGAAAGAAATCCCTTTGGTCAAGTTATATGGAAAAATCACTCAAGTGAAGAGACATATTAAAAAGTAAATATGTTATACAAAAAAGATATCCCCAATTATTTGAGTAATAAGGTTGGTAACTCCCAATTATGCATTGATTTCATTCTCTACATGTGGTAGGATGGGCTGAAATTCGGGGACCGAATTTCTTAAAGGGGGAAGAATGTAACATCCAATAATTTTTATTTTTAAATAATAATATTTTTCTATAAACAAATATATTTTTATTTGTTTAAAAATGATTATGTTCTGCTAAAAATAAGTATATTTTTAATTAAAGTAATTATTGTTTTGCTTGAAATAATTATATTGGCCTTTAATAAATTTTTGTTGTATTTTTAGAAATATTCTTTCTTTTATAATGTATAAAGATATTTATTTTATTAATATTTTTATTAAGAAAAGTCGTGATTTAAGAGTTTAACTAAAAGTTTATGAGAATGTTAATTTTTAGAAATTTTTAGGATGTTTTAAGATGAAAAATGGTA
Source organism: Gleditsia sinensis (assembly GCA_037074535.1). Lineage (NCBI taxonomy): Eukaryota > Viridiplantae > Streptophyta > Magnoliopsida > Fabales > Fabaceae > Gleditsia > Gleditsia sinensis. The sequence continues at coordinate 50,522,490 of CM073466.1, forward strand.
TTTATATGAATATATATAAAATAAAATCATATTATTCAATTATTAAATAATAATTATTATTATAATAAAATAAATAAATAAAAAGAAGAAAAAAGGGGGGGGGGAGACAGAAACCAAAGAAGGAGCGTTTGCAAATTTGATGAATAGTAGAGTGAATAGTGATAAATAGTAACCTTCAATTTCTCTCTAGATCTGGAGTGCCTATTAGCTTCCGATCTCCAAACTGAGGATACCACTAGATTCAGGATGGAGAATACTACGATTTTGACCGAACAATTTCTCAAATTAGCCATTGAATCGCCGTAGATTGGAAATAGAAAATATCAGAAAAAGGTAAACTCTGAAACTCTTACTTAGAGACCTCAACTTAGAAATCTGATACCGTAGATAGATTCTAGAGTTAGATAAACCTTAGAATATGAAATTTTTTAGTTATTTGACAACTTTTTGTTCTTGGTGAATAGTATTTCCAGCGGTGAATAGTATTTTTCTGGTGGTGAATAGTGATTCCGGCCGTGAACAGTGACCACGCTCCCAGATTGATTTCCTAAGTCTTTGGACCCTCTGGACATGTTTTTGAAGTCTAATTGGTCAAATTCGGATTTGAAAAGTACATTTTAGGGCTGTCCAACTAGGAGCCCTACCTTGTGAGTAGATAATTCTTTCTATGACTTACCCCATGCTCTTCTTGAACTATAAATGTATAATTGTTTTTGTTTATAAATTATTTATGCTATTATAAGTTTATTAAATGTGTTAAAATATCTGTTATACTTATGAACTGGCACATAGTTCAAGAAGAGTATAGTTTTAAAAATTGATTATGGAACTCATTGAATATGTGGTTCTAAATGTATTTATCATTATTTGATAAAGTGAATATTATGTGCACGATGCATTGATTTGAAAGCTATATACTTGTGAAAATGATGCATGTCATATTATAATGAGAATGAATGGCAAGCGTAAAGCTCATGACGAGTTGCTTGATAATTTTACATGTATTTATATGTATGGATGAATATCGACTAGTTGTATGGCTTGTGATGGTACCGAATAGAGGATGCCCTATTAGCCTGAGTGAGCCGAGGGAGGACCGTTCCAACCGGGTAACAGTGGTAATGTGGGGGGGGCAGGAGGGGGATATACTCATATTCCCAGATCACTTATTGTGACTATAGTCGAGGTCACTATGCCTATAACAAATGTGTTATGCTTTCATTGCATTGACCAGATTGCCGAGTGAGGCAGTTACATTAAAAGTGATGATTTTATCTCTAAATTTTGAATATTTTACGATAGCTTATACAGCTGAGCATAACAACATTTGTTTAATGATCATATCGTGTAGTATATGGTTTTGGATATCTGAATATCCTTTGATTTGAGAATATTTGAAATACGTGTCCCATATGAATGTACTTCTAAACTGTATTTTCTATGTGACACATTTTAAAATATAAGTATATCCATATGCTGACCTAAGAGGTCATAGGAGGAATTATTTACTCATTGAGTTGTCAAACTCACTACACGATATTTTCACATTTTTATATGAGAATACAGAGTCTGATCCTACAAATAGGTGATCAGTTAAGTGATATATTCTGTAGGTGAGTCTGCGTTGCTTCCAAGGCTCACGGTCTTTGAATTATACTGTGTTTGTATTCTAGAGTGCTTTGAACGCTACAGGTAGGATCTCCGTTTATGTTGTACTTTGATGTTTATAGACTTGGTCTGTATATTGTGTATACATGAAAGAAATGACAAAAAATTGAATTGTGCATCTTTATGGAGATTATCTGATTGCGGGGAAAGAAATGTTTATTTTACGTAACGTAAATTAGGGGCGTTACAACTAACATATGGTACTTCAAGACCATGTAGTTCTTCATCCTTTTCACGAGGTCTAAAAAGATTTTTGTTTGCATCTAATGACCTCACAACCATTGGAGTATATAATGGATGTGATTTATGCATATAGAATCATTTTAACACCTTGGTCACATAAGTTTCTTGATACACAAAGTGTTATTATTTAAATATTAAATTTGTAATCTAAGGCAAAACATTGTTCTTCCAAAATCTTTCATTTCAAATTCTTTCTTTATGAAATTAATAGTTTTTTGAAACTCTCAGGAGTTCCAATGATATTCAAATCATCAACATAAATAGTAATTATGGCAAACTCACTTCCAAGTCTTTTCATAAAGATACATAGATAAATTGGCTCATTTATATACCCTTCTTGCAACGGGTATTCATTAAGGCGATTATACCACATATGCCCAGATTATTTTAAGCCATAAAGTGATTTATTTAATTTAATTAAATAATCTACTGAGAACTTGAATTGTGTGCTTCAAGAAACTTAAATTCTTCAGGGAGTTTTATATAGATGTCATTATCAAGTGAGCCATACAAATAGGCTGTAACAACATCCATTAGATGCAAATCAAGCTTTTCACATACTGACAGACTAATTAAATATCGAAAAGTAGTTGCATCAACCACATGTGAGTATGTTTCCTCAAAATTAATTTTGGGTCTTTACGAAAATCCTTGAGCAACAAATCTTGCCTTATATCTCATAATTTCACTTTTCTCATTTCGTTTTTGCACAAAGACCCATTTATATCTAACTGCTTTTACATCTTCAGGTGTATGGACTATAGGTCCAAATTTTTTTCACTTTTTAAGCAATTTTAACTCTGCTTCAATTGAATCTTAGCATTTTGGCCAGTCATTTCTTTGTTTACATTTCTAAATAGACTTTGGTTCATGATTCTCATTATCATTTAAAACATCGCGTGCTATATTGTATGCAAAATTATTGTCAATGTTGACCTTTTGTTGGTTCCATCCTATTCTATTCAGAACATAATTAATTGAGATCTCTTCATTTTCATAAATTTCAAGTACCTAAGTTTCTTCTGGAATTCAAACATTAATTATGTATTGGGATTCTTCTAAGGACTCTTCTAGAGTTGCTAAATTCTTGATTTGACAATCTTGATTCTTAGCCCTTTTTTCTTTTTCGAGGATTTTTATCTTTGGAACCAAGGGACCTACCATGCTTTATGCAGGTTTTAGGCTTATTTGTAATGGTGAATTGTCCAACAAGGACATCAATTTTAATTAGCACATTAGCAGTTGGTATATGTGATTTAGTAGTTCTTTTTGAGTCAGTAAATGCATCTGGTAATTGGTTGGTTAAATTTTGCAAATGAATTATCCTTTAAACTTCTAGTTCACATTGTTTTGTGCAAAGATCAAAATGAGTTAGTGATAATTCATACGAACTCATTTCTTTTTTTAGCTACTTATTTTTCCCCCTAATGTTGGAAAACTGATTCATAAAAATGACAATAAAAAATTAAGCTGTGAATAGATCTCCTGTTAATAGTTCAAGATACTTTATTATAGAAGAAGATTCATATCCAACATATATTTTCAGCCTTCTTTGAGGACACATCTTATTGCGTTGTGGTGAGCAATAAAGACATATACCATACATCCAAAAATTCTTATATGGAAAATATTTGGTTACTAACCAAAAACCATTTGTAATGGGGAGTATTTATAATAACTTATTGGCCTTATGCAAATTAATGATGAAGAATGCAAAATTGCATGTCCCCAAGTGCATATTGGAAGTTTGGCTTCATAAGTAATGGTCTTGCAATTAATTTCAAACGTTTAGTAAATGGTTCTGTAAGACCATTTTGTGTATGAACATGTGCCATATGATGTTCAACATCAATCCCAATAGAAATACAATACTCATTGAATGTTGTGAATTCACCGACATTGTCAAGGCATATTTTCTTAATTTGAAAATCAAGAATGCACAAGTAATTTCGTAAACGGCAAGTTGCGAGATGATAATAAGCACACATGTGACCATCTAGTTAATGCATCGATTAAAACCATAAAATACCTAAATGGTCCACATGGTGGGTGTATTAGCCCATAAATATCGCTTTGTATTCTTTCTAAAAATGTGAGAGATTCACTCCCAATTTTGACTGGTGATGGTCGAATAATCAATTTCCTTTGAGAGTAAGCAGGACATAAGAAATTATTCAATTGAAAAATCTGTTGGCTCTTCAATAAATGTCCACTTGAATGTTCAATTATTTTTTGTATCATAATTGATCTGGGATGGCCTAACCAGTCATGCCAAATAACAAAGTTATTATAATTTGCAAACTTCTAATTTGTAATAGCGTATATTTCAATTGTATTTATAGATGTGTAGTACAATCTAGAGGAGAATGTAGATAACTTTTCCAATATGTGTTTGTTACCTAAGGTTGTACTTGTGATATAAAGATATTTAATATTTCCTCCATTTGTTATCTCAATATGGTATACATTTCGGCATATATCCTTGAAACTTAATAAGTTTCTAAGAGACTTAGAGGAGTATAAAACTTTGTCAATGTGCAGTTTTGTTCCTCTAAGTAACATTACATTGGTTCTTCCAAAACCCTCAATTAACTTTGTACTACTAGATATATTATTAGCATTGGCTTCTTACATTACTAATTAGGAAAAATACTTTTTATCTTTGAGAATTGTGTGAGTCATGCCACTATCGACGAGACATATCTCTTCATTAGTGATGTTTGTATCAATCGAGAAAACATTCATTCTTGATAGAAAAATAAAAAAAGAATAGTTAATATAAGGAAAGATTACATAAAATATGTTTAAAAATAACAACCTCAAAGAATAAATTGCACTAGAAAAAGGAACACCCTAAAGTTTAATGTCATAAAAATTATACAAAGAACTTATTTTTTTTAACACTACAATAACTAATTAAATGATCAATTTTTTCATCTGGATTAGCAAAGAAATCCGAACATCTAAATGAGTTATGTTAATATAGCCATTATTGGAACTGTCTTCCTTAAAGAAATTGGTCTCTATCTTTTCCTCTTTAATAGATTTTTAGTAAAGATCAAAAAGATTCCTTGACATACAATAGGTATGTGGCCAATGTCCTTTGCTACCACAGCAATAGCATGTGTTTTCATGTTTGCTATTTTGCCCACCCTTTTCCTTTTCATTTTTGGCCTTATTATTTTTCCTTTTTAATTGGGAAGGTATGTTCTTAGAATAATCACCACGACCACGACTTCGACCTTGAATTTGTCTATAGTGGTCATCTGTTGCTACATTCACTTTAAGGAATGGAGCAGTGCTAGTTAGATGGGACTTATGATTTTTCATGAGAAGTTCATTATTTTTTTAACTAATAGGAAACAAGAAATCAGCTCAAAATATTTCTTGAATCCCTTTTCTTAATATTGCTACTGTATGAGCACATTGGATTCATGAAAAGTGGAGAAGTTTTTTCTAACGTGTCCTCATCAGTGATTTTTTCTCCACATAACTTTCATTGAGAACTTATTCTAAATAGTGTAGAATTATATTTAGTTATAGTTTTAAAATCTTGTAAGCGAAGATGCATTCAATTATATTAGGCTTTTGGAAGTATAATAGTTTTCTAGTGGTCATACCTTTATTTTAAGGAATTCCAAAGAACAAGTGGGTCTTGTACAATAAGGTACTCATTTTTCAACCCTTCATAAAGGTGGCGGCGAAGGAAGATCATGCCTTTGGCCTTATCTTTGTTAGATGCTTTGTTTCCTTCTTTGATAGTTTCTCTAAGGCTATTTGCATCTAAGTGGATTTCAGCATGCAACGCCTAAGATAGGTAATTTCTCCCAGTACTATCAAGCACCATGAATTAGAGTTTTGCAAGGTTTGCCATTTTAAGACTATCATAAAATATAATGCTATTCAATAAACATCCATAAATAAAGGGAATGATTTCAAATAAAATAGATCATAATAAAGACATGTAAATTCATGGTAGGCCTTATATCTATTATTAAAAGGAGAAATAAAATCATTCTTTTATGTCAAAATTTTGTAAGAATAATTATTTAACTTTAATAAACATAGACATGTGCTTTCTCCTTAGTCGAGAGATAAATGTTAATAATTATTTAACTTACCATGTACTAATAATAAGAATTTCTACACATATAAATAATAGAGCATATATACATTATCTTGATCTATACAAGCATATATTATATATAGCCCTTGGAATGCCCATATTCATTAAAAGTTACAATTGAATAGGCATATTCAACTTTTATCATGATCTCTTAGTCATGCATAAGGGGGTATTTATACAAGTAGGTAGAAGGGTCCTAGTAGTGGTATACAACTGTATGATAACTGCCTAGTGATACAATTATCCTTTAAATAATTACTGGAGATAATATCTTATCAAATAGGATAATCAAAAGATCGGAATGATGGACGTCTTTACAAGATATTCATAACAATAACAATTTTTAAAATATTACTAACAATTCAAATAAATTTATATCCATTGTTTTATAAACCAAAATGGTATCTCATAATAATTTTTCAAAGTTTTTATTAACCTAAAATATCTTATATGAAGCATCATCACAAGATTATTAGTATAAGTATGAAATTCTTACATTTCATAAAATTTTAATTGTATGCATATTCTAACAAATAAATCAAAAGTTATGTCTTAAGCAATTTTTTCTCAAATCAAAATAATATATGAAGAATATCATAAACTATATATCACATGTGTATAAATAAATTACTTCATTCTAGTTAATAATAATACATTAAGAGGACACAAATATTGCCTTGTGTGTGTGTTTTTTTGAGCCACAAGAATATAAATAAAACTTATATGTTGACATAAAAATATATTTATTAAATAAATACATGAAGAATAACATTTTAAATATGTTAATAGATTACATGAGTAAAGTGCATTGTAATTTATTTTAAGCACATACCACATATAAAATTTTGACTAGCTCATGTTTACTTTTAGAAATTATAATCTAGTATATAATAAATCTTTAGATGATTTTATTGCTCCAAATAATATAAGCAATATAAAATTATTTTATTATTTTTTCAATTTTCATTTCAACATAATACTTACTATAACAATCAATTTTTGAGATTTTGTAGATTTTTTCATGTTAGGAATGGTTTACACCCAAGAGGGGGAGCGAAGTGAGTGTAAAAAGTTTTACACTGAAGTATGGAAGAGGAATGAGTTTAAAAAACGTTTTCTTAAACTTTAAATCAAAGTTTTTCTATAAAAAAAAGCTTTTTAAATAGAAGATAAGAGATAAATTTCATCTCAAACACTTCAGCAAAAATTAAAGAACAATTTAACTAGAAGGCTTGGTGGGTACTGTCACGGGTACACCAAATATAATATTTTACCTCTCAAACTAACCTATAGTAGTGGGAGTAAGGGTCAATCCCATAGATACTGGTATTACCTTTTGTGAATTAAATAAAGGGGATTTTACTAATGGAAGTAACATAATAAAGTAAAAAGAGAATTATTACAAATAAAAGAGAGTGATTAATGACAAAAGCGTTGGTTTCGATTGATATCTACCATCAAAGAATCGCATTAATCATTGACAACATAATTAATCTTTAAATTGAGTATTTATCATTAGGATTCTATCTCTGTTCCTTCTTAAGTTTAATAATTGATGACGATCGCCTCAATTAACCCTAATTAACAAGTAATCATTTAGCATATTAGTAAAGTATAACTTATTAACCGCATAAAGAATTATTTAAACTGATAAAGCTAAAACAACATAGACACATCGGCTATATTTAATTTAGTCAATCATTCACCATAGGTTTAATAATTTACAATCCAAAATTATTAATCCTATTTGCCTCTTAAATCATAATAATGAAAAATTTGTTCAAAACACGATTCAGCAGTAGATTAAGACAAACAATATACTAGTAGGCCTCCCTAGCAATTATATAAAAATAAAATCCAAATATCACAATGCATAAATAACCTTGAGGTTTCAATCTGCTTCAATCAACAAAAAGAAAATTAGCCACGTAGGGCCATAAGAAAACCTAGAGAAGAAGAAGAAGAAAATTGAGAAATTGGTGATTTTATCCTTGGATCTTTGGATGATTGGATGATTCTTTCATGCTTGTTTTTCCTCTTATTTATAGTTTGGGAATTTCCTAAATGAAGAAGGATTGCTTCTAGGTCAATTCCTCGACTTTATAGCTTCAATTGGGGACAAAAAACCTTAAAAGTCAAGTTGAAAACAATGCTGCGACGGCGAGTGACATGGCAGTATGAACATCATCCACCAACCAGTTATATAATGTCGTGGCACTCACTTATGGGTGCCTTGGTACTATGATTTTTAAGAATTTGCAAAAGTGGTCAATATAGGGATACATCACTTATAGGTGCCACGGTACTATGATTTTTTTAGAATTTGCAAAATTGGTCAATGTACGAGTTGTACCCCTATCTCTTAACTTTCCACATCCATGGAAATCACCTTAATTGAAGCTAATATTAGGGTGATATACCCAAATTAGCAACCAAAGGTCATGATTCATCCTACTGCATTGTGATTCTAATTTTAAAGCTCTGTATTGCTATGAAATATCCAGAATTTGACAAAGTGCTCAACATAAAAGTTGTAGATTATTAGCTCAAATTTTTCATGCCACTTGAATCACTTTTATTAGAGTTTATATGTGGGAGATATGGTTTAATTAGTGCTAAAAGGTCTGGAATTGCTGCAATTTAGCATTTTACTATGAATTTCTTATATTTTTCTCCTCTTTTCTTCTTCCTTTGTTTGTACAACACAAAACACAAAACTAAGTTAATTCATGATCATATTTTACTTAAATTAAACAAAAATTATGCTAACTTTTTTTAAAATCATGCTTAATTATGAACATAATAAATGTAACACTCCGAAATTTGTTAATTATATGTACAAAATGGAATATTAAGAAAGGATTAAATGGGGTAATCATAAGGAAATAATTGTGAATAATTAATAAGAGATTTATCATTTTTGGAAGAGATGTTTAAGGAGAAGGTAGTAATTTCTTTATCTACAGGACCATAAATAGGTAATAAGAATAGAGATGAGGAGCTACGAAGAAAATTGTACAAAAATCCATTGGAATATGTCTCAAGAAGGAATTAAATACTTTGTAAGCTTTCCCTTCACCCAAACAAGGCCTTAACTAACCATATAGTCTCATTGTAATGAAGTGGCATTTTGGAAATACTTAGGGAAAGCAAGGGATTTTGTTAAGGAGCAAGTGGCTTCTTGAGGAAGTTAATAATTTTATATTATTTCTTAAAGACTTGGTGACCTCTCAGCCAAAAATCAGAGGAGAACCCACAACCAAAGGAGAAGAAAGAAAAGGAAGAAAATGAGAGAGAGAGAGAGAGAGAGAAAGAGGAAGGTAGAGAGAGAAAGATGGAATCCAAGAAGAAGAGGTAAGATTTGGACTTTTGATCTTCTCTAATCCTTTGTATACTCCTAAGTTTCCATGGAAAACTAATGGTGGGAGGAAAAAATCTGCAGCTTTGTTGAAGATTTCTAGAGAGAGAAACCAAGCTGAAACAAGAGAGAGAACCTTTTTTAGAAGAAGAAAAGGTAAGATCAACATCCTCTTTTATAATTTTTGGTTGGATGACTTAATGGTTGATTTATATGTGTGCATTTAAGGATGTGGGAAGGTAGCTAAAGCTATTATTGAAGCATTTATGGTAATTATGGTTGTAGTTCATTTATATGCATGAGATGGTACTTTTGGAAAATTTAGTATAGCTAGTTTTGGAATTAAATCCATGTTTTGGGTGGTCATATTCTCTGGTAAAATTGTATGTTTCATGCTTAAAACATTGATATAATTATTGTTGGATCTTCTTGGTTGGTTTGGGAGAAAGAGATGAAGTTTGGTAAGTTTCGCGCCTAAAGCATAGCCGTGCTTAGAGACACAGCCAAGCTGTGTTCTAAGCTGGAAGAGGAAAAAATGAAAACATGGCCCGAAGCACGGCCAAGCCGTGCTTCCTGCTGGTCTGTGTGTAACACGGCCATGTTGTGAGGACACACAGGGGGAAGACAAGGGTGTGAAGCATGGTCGTGCTTGGTGACACGGCTAGGCCGTGCTTCATGCTATCTCACCCTTTTTTAGCGTTTTCTGTTTCCTTTTTAATTCTAAATTAATCTTCAATGTTTATAGGATGATAATGAGAGTTTTATGAGTCATGAATGTTAAAAGAAGTATGTAATATCCAATTGATTATGTATGCTCATTGAATTAATTGTGTAAAGCATGAAGGGATGGTGCCTGAACATGATATAGATCGTTTGAATGTGCAACCCTAAGTAGATAAATGATGCATGAATAGTAGGAAAGAATGTAAGAGCCTTGTATGTTTAATACATGATGAAATTGTTATGGCTTGCATGTGAATAAATGTGGCTTATGTTTACGATGGATATTAATATGTATGCTTTTGTTGAATTAAGTGGTTGGAAAAACATGTAAAAGACATAAGCTCTGTCAGGAGGACCCTTTCTGAAGTAGGGTGGCCTGGTAATAGGTGTCTCCCTTGCTGTATTGAAGTGACTGATAAGTCAGAATGATGGCCTGGTAATAGGTGTCTCCCTTGTTGTATTGAGGAGACTGACAAGTTCAGGATGACCTTTACCTATTAAGGTGACCCAGCGGCATACGGTACCTTACCAGGTAAAACGACTGAAGGGTCGTGGCTTGGATACGGTACCGGGATAAGGGATGCCCTATAGTCTAGAGTGGTCAATATAGGAAAGACCGCTTCGACCAAAGGCCTTCAATAGTGGGTGAGTAGCTGTAGGGGTAAGGCTCATGCCACATTGAGGTTTGCAATTAAGAGAGATTATCAGATGAGCCACTATGATTGATGTATAAGCCATGAAAGGTTATACACAGGTATCCTATTAACACACATTTCATTTAACATGCGTGATATTGATGCATAAACTATAACAGGGATGTATGTATTTTACTATACTTTTATTATAAGAAAGAGAAAACATTTTCTGTAGCTAATATAGCTGGACATAACATGTAAGTATTTTATTATGCTTGTATTTTGGATGTTGACCTTGCTGGGATTTTATATCTCATTATGTATTGATGTTATGTTCAAATTAGTAAAGATGCCATTTGTGGTGCTAACCATCCTACTGGAGCTTCAGACCGTGGGTGTCCCTTACTTGGGATAGTTCATGATTATAGTGAACCTCCTAGTGATAAACATGGGAGAGATCCCTGCTCCAGTCCTAACTCCTCCACCAGCAGCACCCCAAGGGTGATGGCCAAGGGAGGGAATAGTATAATAGCATTATGTATAGAGTTCTAATGATGTAAATAGTCTAACTCCATTGTTTTGATGTAACCCCACTGTACTATGCCTTTTTGGGATGTATGCTCAGTACCTCGGGTTACATATGTATGTATGCTGCTAATCCTGATGTATGTAACTTTTGTATGTATGTAAATACAAGATGCATATCTTTTGATAAAATGCTGGTCGAATACGCAATCACCAAAAAAAAGAGACGTTACAATAAATACCCTTACACTCAACATTTTGCTTGTCCTCAAGCAAAATAATCCCTAATGACGAAAACAAAATTCAATACATGTAGTGAGTGTTAGACTCACCAAAATTTTTCCTCATAACATGAAAATATGCTCAAGAAAACTTTTGAAAGGTCATAACCATGCAAAAAAATAACTCAAATGCAATCCATTATGTTGTACTCTTGAATCCTGAGTGTGTGTGTTTTTTTGGGTCAATAAATTTCCTTTACCCATATGAATTTATATATTCCAAAATTTTGGGGTCGGATCTCTAATAAATTTAGAACTTTCATAGGCTTATTTTTCATGCCACTAACCACAAATGTAGGCCAAAACTACCTCTAGAATCAATATGGCTTTATTTAGCTTATAATGTGGCCAGGGTATAAGGTTTAATAAAGGATACAAATTTATGCTCAATCACCCAACACCACATGATTGAATCATATATCTTGAGCTTTTTCAAGTTTAGGGGGATTTTTCTCCTTGCTCTACCCTTCCACTAGTTTTTCAATAAAGGTTTACAAAATAAATATTCAAAAAAATAATCATGGAGTGATTGAATAGGGTCAAAAATAAGGATATTTATACAAATTTGGCTTTTCTCTCATTTGTGGATATAGAAAAAAAAAATTCATTAAGCTCAAAATAGAGGAACTAAGGATATTTCATTACTTGGATTAGGCTTGAAAAGCTCAATCTATCAAATAATGCCCAAATCATCTCCTAATTAATAGTATTAGCCTAGGATTTCACCTCACGTAGCATTCAAATAAGTTCTAGAATCCTATAAAAAAATTTTGAGTTATATAAACCTTCTCTAAGTAATAGACAAATTAAATGCCCAAAGTTATTATGCAAAAACATTTCAAGATTCTAAATTCAAAAATAAATTACAAAAGGGCTGAAATTACACACAATCATGATTTTTTTACATTTTTCAAGAGCTAACAAAAATTTGGATAGTCATATCATTCACAGAATCATTTAATTTGCTAAATGCAATAAAAGTGCTTTAATAGTGAAAATAAAAAAAATTGATACTCAAAATAGAGTCACAATTGTTCAAGAAAATGTATTTTCAACTTCACACTCAAGCTTTACATTGTCCTCAATGTAAAAGAAAGATAAGAATAAGGAAGGATATATGAAAAGAAATAAGTTAAGTGAACTTCTCTGAATTTGTTTGGGGTGGGATGAGAGTGTTTCATTACTAGACCCTGAGTTTTTCTAATTTTCACCTTCTTTTCTTTCTTTCTTTTCCTTTGGAGGATACCTTGCAACAATTCATATAGTCGACCCAACAAGTTTTATTGTCTCACACTCAATCTATTTCAAATCTTGAAACACAATTAGGTCAATTAGCCAATGCTATAGGAGAAAGAGAAAAGGAAAAATTCTCCAGTCAACCTATTCCTAATCCTAAGGGTCAATTTAAAATAGGATCATCAACAAATCCTAATGAGGAAGTGAAGTTTGTAACAGCCCTTAGATCTAGAAAAGTAATTGATAATCAAGTTTAAATGCCAGAAACTGAAGAACATAGTTAGCATGAACTACAAATTAATGACTCTAGTGAGAATAAAAGTGAACTAATTCCTTGTGTCCCCAAAGCTCCATTCCCACAAGGACTTGTGACAATCAAGAAAGAAACTCAATATAGTGACATTTTAGAGGTGTTTAAGCAAGTAAGAATTAGCATCCCTACTATCAAACAAGTACCTGCTTACTTAAAAATTTTGAAAGACCTTTGCATGGTGAAAAGGAAAACCAATGTTCCAAAAGAGGCATTTTTGACTGAACAAGTGAGTTCTATAATTCAACAAAAAACTTTTGTCAAGTACAAAGATCCTAATTGTCCTATAATTTCTTGTGGTATTGATGACCATGTGATTAATTGAGCCTCACTTGACTTAGGAGCAAGTGTGAATCCGTTGCCTTTGTGTACGAGAAACTAGGGTTAAGAAAGTTGAAAACTACACTAGTGACTCTTCAATCAGCTAATAGGTCTACAAAATTCCTAGAGGTATTATAGAAAACATTCTTATTAAGGTTGATAAATTTTACTTGCAATTAGATTTCATTGTTCTTGACACTGAACCTGTTGAGAATGCAGATAAACAAATTCTAGTCATTTTGGGTAGACTATTGCTGGCAACTTCTAATGTCGAAATAGAATTTTGAATTTGTCTTTTGGAAATATGACTGTAGAACTCAATGTTTTTAATGTCTCCTGGCAACCTGTGGACATAGAATATTTGTGTGAAGTTAACCTGATTGGAAGCTCAATTAATGATTCATTTTTAGACTCTTTTGGTAATAATCATCTAGAAATTTTTTTGGCTCATTTCAACATTGACATAAATGAGAATTGTTTGGTTAGTGAGATAAACTCTTTATTAGAGACCACTCCACTAATGGATACTAATAGATGGAAAGCCAAAAAAGAAATAGTTTCAACTTCTATCTGTAGAGAAATAACTCCAACTGGAATTAAAACCTTTACCAAATTCTTTGAAATAAGTGTTTTAAGGATCTTTTAAGACTTTGTCTGTCATCATAGCATCTGATTTGCATGCACATGATACATTTAGAAGACATAGGGTGGACATATGATGGACAATAGTAAACATTAAAGGTATTATTCCATCAATTTGCATGCACAGGATACATTTGGAAGACAATGCCAAAACCTTAAGAGAGCCATAAAGATGTCTAAATCCAAACATGAAAAAAGTTCTGAGAGCTGAAGTAATTAAACTTCTTGATGTGGGTGTCTTTTACCCAATTTCTAATAGTGCATGGGTTAGTCCTGTTTAGGAAGTCCCTAAGAATTCTAGCATTACTATAATTAAGAATGAGGATAATGAATTAATTCCTACTAGAGAACAAACTGGGTGGTGTGTTTGTATTGACTACCGTAAATTGAATGATGTTATAAGGAAAAACCATTTTCTACATACCTTTATAGATCAAATGCTAGAGAGGTTGGCTGGACATGCATATTACTGTTTTCTTGATCGATATTCTAGTTACAACCAAGTTCCAATTGCACCTGAGGATCAAGAGAAAACTACATTCACTTGTCCTTTTGAAACCTTTGCCTATCGTTGAATGCCATTTAGATTGTGCAATGTGTAACATCCCTAATTTCGTTAAAAGTACATTAACGAAATAAAAGTTATTAGACAATATTTTAGATATCTAAGGAAAATATAATCCTTAGAAATTCTTCACCTTATGTATATGCATAGAAAATGTTTCTAACATTAAGAAAACAAATAAAGAGGAAAAACCTAATAGGAAAAAAATTAGAAATAACATATTAAAGAGATGTAAAATTCTTGGATAAGGAAGATAAATTTTTAGAAACAAGTAAAGGTCTTAAAATTTCAAGAACATTGGATTAGGGTAATTTTTCCTAATTCTAGAACTAGAATTATTAAGTTTAACATCTTCACCCATACATTGGGCTTTTACCTATAGACACTTCATATAGAATTTTTCCACTTCACATAAGTTTCTAGCAAGCCCATTGGATAACCTAAACAAGAAATAAAACATAGACTTGGATTAGGATATAGAAATTGGACCAATAGCCCAAAAAATTATGATAATGTGTTCAAGCCCTCCAAGAAAGGTAAAATTTTATTCAAAGCAAAGAAAATGGGTAGGAATAAGCCCATAATGGGTAGGAATAAACCCAAACCCAAGAGAAAAAATAAAATAAAATAAATTAGGTGATGATATAATAATGTAATAATAATAAAGATTAGGCTACATGGCATTAAGACAAAAATTTAGTAAGTGGTATGATTCTACATTCATAATTTTTGCCAAGTGGCATGATAATACAAGGCTTTAGGACAAAAACATCTATATCCTACACTCATAATTTTAGCAAGTGGTATGATAATACTTGGCATTAGGACAAAACATTCCTATCCCACACAAAAAATATCAACCAAATAATGGAAATTCAAGGGCTAGAAATTTGCCACCTAAAAAGGCAAACCTATCATACTTGTTTAAGACAAAAGAAAATGGAAATGAATCCCTAAATCAAAGGGACCTTGTCCCTTATCTTAAGAACATATCATCATAAATTTCAAATTGCAAATCTCCTTTTCCTATGCATATCTTGACTAAGGAAGAGGAAGACAAGAACATAAGTTGTTTGTTTTCCAAAAATTCAACAAAGTGTATATTAATTATGATAAGGTAGATCCATGATCATGAAAGGTGAATTATTTGGTGGTCTATATAAGCAAAACCCACCCCATAACATCTTAATTTTGTCCAAGTGAGGAAGAGAGAGAAATAGAAGCAAGGTAGAGTGAGGAAAGGAGAGAAAGAGAGGAGAAGAAAGGAAGGGAAAAGAAGGAGAAGTTTAGAAGGCTAAATACTCAAGGTAAGTTACCTTAATCCCCACTTGAATCCATTTTTTCTTCTTTATCTTTGAAGATCAAAAACTCACCCTCCTTCTCTTACCTAAGCTGCTAGAAAAACTAAGGGAAGGGAGGAGTCTTGCTACTTCTTTCAAGAGCAAACAAGAAAACCAATTCACTAAGTGAGCTAGGGAGATTTTTAAGTAAGTTTAACAAAATTTCTTTTTGAAGAAAAGTTTTAAAATTTGTAATATTTATATGGGATTTTGATCTTAGCACTTTGATTATTGGTCATGAATTTTGCTTCATCATGTTACATATTGATCATGCATGTGATGTATGTTTGAATACTTAGGCTGGTTTAGATAGTTCTGCATAGGTATGGCTATGGGTGGTAAAACTTTTAGCTTCTGTTTTTAAGATTCTGGGAAATATTGGTAAGGAATTAAAATAAATGGCTAACATGAAAGTTATAGATCTATGTCTCATGGAAATTTAGCCACTGGAATTATGCAATTTAGAGTTCATATGAGGTAGATATGATCCGATTAGTACGTAGAGGTCAGAAAATGTTTATTCAGGGAAGAGTATGTTATTAAAGCTTTAGTTTTTGAATTTCTGAGAATATTCTATAGGGAATTAAAATAGCGCGCCAACATAACAATTATAGATATATGGCTCATGGATTTTTACCAACTGTAATAACTCAATTTGGAGTTCAAATTTGAGAGATATGGTCTAATTAGTCAGTAAAGGTCAGAACCTACACGAGAAGAAATAATACTAAATTTAAAGGAGTAATAACACCACGATATCTTACTATTTTGTTGATATGATTAACATAATAGTTTTAGATAATTGTCTTCGCTTTTCATAGACACTAAGATCATCTTAATCGGAGTTAAAATGAGAGAGTTATGCTCTAATTTGTTAGCAAAGGCTGTGTTAAAAGTTAGTAAAACCTATTTTCAATATTTTTTCTACCCTAGATGAATTTTTTTAAAACTATGGGGTAATAGTAGAAATCAATTTGAGGAAAATGCTCTATAAAATTTGTAAGAACATGTGTTGGAAATGATATAAGTAAAAATAAAATGACTAAATGCCTAGACATAAAGAAAATGAAAAGATGAAAATAATATTCAAGAAAGAATAGGAATTTTATAAATGAAAATAATAAATGCCTAGTGTATGCCCTAGCTATTGCCATTGCATGAACTTACTACCATTGTAAGTGTGTAATTTTTAACATGGAATTTACCCTAGTACTCATATAAAATTTCCAAGAAGTTTTGAAAGTGCCGATTTTATTTGAAAAATCTTAGTATGCTCCGTGGTTGCAGTATTTCCACATCAGAAAAGAATTATTCTAGTTACTGGAAAAAAAATTGTGATTTGTGAAAAGTGCATGTCTAAGGAAAGCTCTGGCAAGGAAAGACTTAGTACTTAAGCATGTCCATTAGTGACCCTCCTCTCTTTCCTGGGAACTTTCCTGGTGCGCTGTTTACAGACTACAATTACTATCCAGTTATTGAGGTATTAGTGTGGAATTTTGACATGGACATATTTTATAAAGTAAAAATTAGAAAATGATTATATTCATGGCATAATTTCAGTTTACCAATGAATTTTGAGAATGATTATGTTTTGATAAATTATGGCATGAGAATATAATGAACATACTTGTTATTAGAATCATATTTTCGGCTATTAATATGAAAAGAAAAGAAATGAGCACGGTCACATGGCAATCCGTGTGGTGCACCAGTAAGGGACGCCCTACCAACGGTTATGATTATGTTCATGAGAAAAGAAAGTGAAAGTGTGCCATGTCGGACGGAGCGAGATAAGCCCGTATCGAAAAGTAGAGAATACTCACCCTGACCGGGGTAGCTGGAAGGAAGAATAAGTTGATAGCCATCATATGAAATTCGAAAAATAGTTATTCATGCCATACATGTCATAACTGTACAATTTTCATGTGCATGATAAAGTGCATTCATGTGACCTAAAGATATTTTCTGTAGTTTATACAGCTGAACATGACGTGATGAACTATATTGATGATGAATTATTGTTGAACATACTGAGATTTAATTCTCACTATATTTCCATATCGTTCAAAAAATTAACTATGCAGTTGTTTTCAATGAGACTTGTTATTGCCGTACGTATGATCGAGGTGCCCTATCTTGGGCAAATACCTATTATTGCGGATATATCAGTTGTTGAAGTGACTGAGATTCTGGCGTAGGTGCCGCCACCCGCACCAGTGGCCCCGGAAATAGTCTATGTGGATGATTAGGGCTTATATGTACATGTATGTCTTGTACAAATGTTTGTATTAATGATGTGAGTGTAAACTTAGTATTGTATAATTAAATAAATGTTATTGTGAGTTAAGATGAGGTAATAACTTCATGATGTTAAATAAATAAAAAATTGTTACATAAATGGAGCTGTTACACAATGCACCTGCTACATTTTAGTGTTGCATGATAAGTATATTTTTTGACATGGTAGAGCAATTTCTGGAAGTATTCATGGATGATTTTTCTATGCATGGGTCTAGTTTTGAGGAATATCTACACCACTTAAGATTGGTCTTAATTAGGCGTAAAGAAAAAAACCTTGTTTTGAATTGGGAAAAATGTCATTTCGTCATTGAAAAAGTAATTATTTTGGGATCTATTGTGTCAAATCAGGGGATTGAGGTAGATAAAGCCAAAATTGAATTGATTTACAATCTTCCACCTCCTCAGACAGTGAAAAATGTATGTTCTTTTTTAGGCCATGCAGAGTTTTATCGTAAATTCATCAAAGATTTTAGTAAAATCTCTAAACCTTTATGTAATTTACTTACCAAAGATGCACCTTTTATCTTTGATGAAGAATGCTTTCAAGCTTTTGAGAAGATCAAATCCCTACTCACCTTTACACCCATCATTAGACCACCCAATTGGAATCTTCCGTTTGAAATCATGTATGATGCCTTTGATTATGCAATTAGAGCTGTTTTTGGTCAACGTCTAGAAAAGTTTTCTTATGTGACATATTATGCTAGTAAAACTCTTAATGATGCTCAATTGAATTATTTTATGACAGAAAAAGAGTTACTAGCTGTGGTATTTACTTTAGACAAGTTTAGATCTTATTTATTAGGATATAAGGTTGTCATCTTTACAAATCATGATGCACTTAAGTATCTTCTTTCTAAGAAAGATGCTAAAGCACGTTTGATAAGATGGATACTACTATTGCAAGAATTTCATTTAGAAATTTAGGATAAGAAAGCATCTAAAAATTTTGTGGCTAATCACTTATCTAGGCTGATAGTTGAATCGGTTGACAATAACTTGCCTATTGGAGACTCATTTCCAGATGAACAACTCATGTTTATTTCTCAGTTAACTTAGTTTGCCGATATTGTTAATGATCTTGCCACAGGTCAAATGCCTACACATTGGAGTAAGCAAGATCAGGTAAAAAATTTAGCGGAAGTAAAGAAATTCTTTGGGGGAAGATCCATACTTTTTTAAGTATTGCCCTGATCAAGTCATTCGAAGATGTGTTCCTAAGAGCGAGCAATATAGTGTTATTTCTTTTTGTCATAATCATACTTGTGGAGGTCATTTTAGTGTTGAAAAAATTGTTGTAAAAGTCTTGCAATGTGGATTCTATTGGCCATCACTGTTCAAATATGTCCATTTATATTATAGTTCTTGTGAGCATTGTCAAAAATTGGATAGTATCTTACGTAGGAATATGATGCATTTGAGTCTTATTCTTATTGTTGAGATATTTTATGTCTAGAGAGTTGATTTCATGGGTTCTTTTCCTAATTCTTTTGATAATTTATACATCGTTGTTGCTGTGGATTATATGTCAAAATGGGTAAAGGTTTTTGCATATAAAACAAATGATCATAAGATTGTGGTAAAATTCTTGAAAGAAAACATTTTTTCAAGGTTTGGCACACCATGGGCTGTCATTAGTGAGGGGAAACATTTTTGTAATAGGCATTTCGAGCAGTTAATGAGGAAATATGGCAACACACACAAAGTTGCTACCCCATACCATCCTCAGACTAGTGGTCAAGTTGAGATTTCAAATAGAGAAACTAAAAACATTTTGAAAAAAATGATTAACCCAAGTAGGAAAGATTGATCTTTGAAACTTTTTTATGCTTTATGGGCTTATCATACTGCTTTTAAAACCCCTATTGGAATGTCTCCTTATCGACTTGTGTATGGCAAGGCCTATCATTTATCTATTGAATTAGAACATAAAGTTTATTGGGCCATCAAACAATTTAACTTTACTCTTAACAAAGTAGGTTCCCATAGGAAGCTTCGACTCAATGAACTGGAAGAAATAAAGAATGATGCATATGAAAATACAAAATTGTATAAAGATCAAATAAAAGTTTTTCATGACAAAAACATTTTAAGAAAATCATTTAATTCAGGTCAAAAACTCCTTTTATATAACTCGTTTGCATTTATTTCTAGGAAAACTACATTCTCGGTGGTCAAAACCCTTCATTGTTTGTACTATTTATCTACATGGTGTAGTAGAGATTGAAAATCCCAAAACTGGTGATGTGTTTAAAATCAATGGCCAAAGATTGAAATTATTTTTGGAATTATGCAACCCAAAGGTAGAGGAGACACTTTTGTGTGATCTTGTCTACCAAGATTGATTTTCTTCTTTTGTCAGAAGTTGTTACACATGTTATTTAGGTGAGATCTTTCTTTATTTATTTTGCATTATTTTGTTCCCTCATTGCTATCTTCTTTTCAATTGCTATTGTTTTCTTATTTTTGTTGCTTTTGATCTTTTTAAAAAAAAGTTGAATTGAGAATGGAAGACATACTTGCAAACTTGAAAAATCATTTTCCTTCTCTTCCACCCAATGCATTGATGAAAATTTATAAAGCACGGGTTGAAAGATTGAGGTTGATGATCAACATGGGAATACCTGCTGATGTCCATTGGCTAATTGATGCTAAAGTACGATTAGCAGGTAAGTCTATAAATGGTTTCATTTCTTACATGCCTGGTTTAGGAAAAAGCAGTTTTGCAAAAAAGCTTAGAGCTAAAAGAATAGGTGTTTGCTACAAATGTGGACATTAAACTTACAACACATGTTGTCGTTCTTTGGGATAGGTTCATGTAAATCAAGAAGCTAAAATGAAATTCATTAAGGATAGATTGATTAAGGAGTCATTGGACAATGACTTTCATCCAACGTCTCTTGAGACACATCCTAGTGGATTTGCATATCGGGATTGTTGGTTTATGACCCCATTTTAAAAAAGAACAGAAGTGATACAGTATTAGGAATCTGACGTTAAAAGACCCTGTTTGTCAATTTATAAGAAAATTGGATGGGAAGCATATTCTCGACCCATAGAAGGAATTTAAGTTGTTATTGGACGTAAAACCAGAGGAAAATGTGACCCACAATCACAACTACTGTGCATATGCATTTGTTTCGTCATTTTTGAATTTTTCACCATTAATTTAGCTGACATCCACTAGCTTACTCACATGGTTATTGTAATTATGCTACCATCTTATTCACATAGCTACTATAAGTATGCCCTTATCTAGGTTCTATAAATACACACATTATTATCTTTACCTTTATACTCAAAGTTAAGGTGAGTGCAGATATGGAGGAAACCATATTTCATCAATTTCAAAATATTTGTGTCTTTTATGGTTTCAGTCCTAGGAAAAATGGAGAGTATGTGAAAGCAGCATAAACTTTGGGTATGGTACTAGCCAAGAGAAAAATTCATTTAGTCTATGGTGGAGGTTATCGAGAGTTAATGGTGAGTGTGTCTACATCTGCATATGTAGGAGGATGCCAAGTTTTAGGTTATTATCTAACCTTTAAACAAAAATATTTCTAACTTTTACCTTTCACTCATAGAAATGATCATTTAAAAAGCCATGGTTCATGGGTGACTGGAAGAAGTTTGAAAAAAAAGGAGAAAAAGAAAATAAAATAAAACTTCTCAAATAAATAAGTTTGGGGGGTGTTTACATAAAAAAAAAGTAGTATAAGCAAATAACATAAGGATAAGGATAAGGTTGGAGATAGAAGTCACATAATAATATCAAAATCTTTTGGGAGGACTTAAATGATCATGTATGTGTGTAGAGTGAATTGAGCTTTCAGAAATATCTTTTTATCCAACTTTAACCTATGCTATACATTACAAACCTAATGAAAATCCTAATGATCTTAAATATTATGATTAGTCTACATTAATAGAGAGTGACATGAAAAATAAGCTTATAGAATCTCAAATGCATAAATTTGGAGATCTATTTTAAATATTTGATTACATAAATTTAGTTGAATGTAAAAAGTCCAATGTCATAAGATTACCACACAAACACTTGGGATTCAATAGTAAACTATATGTTGCATTTGAAATAAAATTCTACATAACCATGAGAATATGATATTTTCCTTAGTTGCACATTTTAAATCTTTGAGGAATGCTTAGTAGGCCAAAAACAACTCATCACTCACTTATATTTTGAATTTTGAAGTTTGTGTGTTTTACTTAAGGACAATCAAAATATTAAGTTTATGGGTATTTGATGAGTGGGTTTTATACTCATACAAGAAATATTTTCATCTTATCTTTTTTCCTTAATTAATCATTTATCTCCCTTATTTGTCTTTAGTTTTGTGTATTTTTTATAGATGGAGAGAAGAATAGAAAATAGACTCAATTAGAGAAATCAAATCTAAATTGTGGTTATTTGGGAATAATGTCTATAAATCAAGAAGACAAAATAAATTTATTGAGGATGGTTAAGTAAGGAGCATTATCTTTTTGTCTCTTGAGACGCATCCTAATGGATATGTGCATCAATTCAATCTTGATTTATGACCACATTTTTAAAAGAATTGAAACATAAAGATTCAAGGTAGAACACCCAATGTTAAAAATATATTTGCTGCTTGCTTTTCAACTTGATATTACTACAGTATTTTTTTAGTATATTAGAAAATACGTATATAGATGAATAACTGATGTAATTTCATACAAATTTCATATTTATGTGATCAGCAAATTTAGACATCCAAAGGGCCAAAATTGATCTAGAAGTGAACATGTTTACTATTACAGTTAACCCTAACTTTACTGTAGTATTTAAGCCATATTTCAGAAAATACACATTCAATGAATACAAAATTTGGTGGGTGAGTAACTAACACAAATTTATACATCTTTCATGTTCATGTGATCAACAAATTTAAACACTAAAAGGGCCAAAATTGGGATAGAAGATAACATGTTTGTTGTTGCAGTCCAGTCTAACTGTGCTCCAGTATTTTTGCCATAAGTCATAAATTACATATCCAATTTGTCCACAATTTATTTGGTTGGAAAGATAATGATATTATCTAGAATGTTTTGGTTGATGGGGTCAACAGATAAAGTGGATAACAAGGAGGAATCTCACGATCACTTTCGGTACACATAATGCGATAAAACTTGTCAACTTTAGTGTAATTTACTTTCAGTACACATAATGAGCTAGAGGGAAGGGAGGAAGGCTTAAGAGTGAGTTTGAAAAAGTTTTACTGGAGTTCTAAATGCTTGTAATTTTTTTCTCTCTTTAGACATTTTGTATATTTACTTTCTTTCATAAATTTTATCATGATTCTTCATCTTTCATTTTGCTTTCTTACCTTGATTATAGAGAACTAATCTCATAATGTTAAGGTAAAATGGTGAAACGTGTAACATCCCATAATTTTTATTTTTAAATAATAATGTTTTGTTATAAACAAATATATTTTTATTTGTTTAAAAATGATTCTGTTCTGCTCAAAGTAAATCTATTTTTAATGAAAATAATTATTTTTTTACTTGAAATAATTATACCAGTCTCTAAAGAATTTTTGTTGTATTTTTAGAAATATTCTTCCATTTAATATGAATAAAGTTATTTATTTTAAATTTGTTTTATTACGATTTTTATCAAGAAAAATCATGATTTAAGAGTTTAACTAAAGATTTATGAGAATAGAAATTTTTAGAAGTTTTTGGGATATTTTATGATGAAAAACACAATTTATATGAATTTTTATAATAGAAAATCCAATTACTAATTATTTAATAATTATTATTATATTAAAAAAAAAGCATAAAACGAAACCGAAGAAGAGTAATTAGTCGAAAGAGGAAAAAAATGTGGAAAGATGCATAGTAGTGAACAGTGAATGAATAGTAACATCCAACCTTTTCTCTCGATCTGGAGTACCAATTGGCTTCCGATCTCAAAACTGAAGGTGCTATTGGATTCAGGACAAAGAGTACTATGGTTTTGACCGATCAGTTTTTCAAATCAGCCGTTGAATCGCCATAGATCTGAAGTAGAAAATATCGATAAAAGGTAAGTTCTGAAAAATCTTACTTAGAGACCTCCAATTGAAATTCTGCACTGTAGATGGATTCAGAAGTTAGATAAACATTAGGATAGATATATTTTCGGCCATCTAACAGCCTTTTTGTTCGTCGTGAATAGTGTTTTCTGGCTGGTGAATAGTATTTTCTGGCGGTGAATAGTTCCCAAGCTCCCAGAGTCATTTTTTAAGTCCTTGGACCCTCCGGACACATTTTTGAGGTCTAATTGGTCAAATTCAGCTTGGAAAAGTACACTTTAGGGCTGTCCAATCTGGAGCCCTTACCAGGTGAGTAGATATTTCTTTCTATGACTTGCCCCATGCTCTTCTTGAATTATAAATTTATTATTATTTCTGATTATAAATTATTTACTTTTATAAGTTTCTGAAATGTGTTAAAATATATGTTATATTTACGAACTGGCACATAGTTCAAGAACAGTATGGTTTTAGAAATGGATTTTGTAACTCATTGAATATGTGGTTCTAAATGTATTTATCATTATTTGATAAAATGATATTATGTGCACGATGCATTGTTTTGTAAAGTGATATACTTGTGAAAATGATGCATGTCATATTATAAATGAGATTGAATGGCAAGCGTAAAGCTCATGGCGAGTTGCTTGATATTTTACATGTATATATATGTATTGATGCATATTGGCTGGTTGTATGGCTTGTGACGGTACCGAATAGGGGACGCCCTATTAGCCTGAGTGAGTTGGGGGAGGGCCGCTCTAACCGGGTGACAGTGATAATGTGAGGAGGCAGTTGGGTGATGTACTCACATTCCCTGATCACTTATTGTGACTAGGGTCGAGGTCACTATGCGTATAGCAAATTGCATTGACCAGATCGCTGACTGAGGCAGGTCATTTTCAAATTGCATTGACCAGATCGCCGACTGAGGCAAGTCATTTTCAAATTGCATTGGTCAGATCGTCGAGTGAGGCAGGTCATTTTCAAATCAAATTGCATTGACTAGATCGCTGAGTGAGCATGTCATTTTCAAAGTAATGATTTTACCTACAAATCATAATATTTTACTATAACTTATACAACTAAGCATAACAAAATTTGTTTAATGATCATACCATGGTGCATATGGTTTTGGATATCTGAATATCCTTTGATTTGATAATATTTGAAATACGGGTCCCATATGAATGTACTTTTGAACTGTATTTTCTATGTGACACATTTTAAAATATAAGTACATCCATATGTTGACCTAAGAGGTCATAGGAGGAATTATTTGCTCACTGAGTTGTCAAACTCACTACACGATATTTCCACATTTTTCA
This sequence comes from Gleditsia sinensis, assembly GCA_037074535.1. Taxonomy (NCBI): domain Eukaryota; kingdom Viridiplantae; phylum Streptophyta; class Magnoliopsida; order Fabales; family Fabaceae; genus Gleditsia; species Gleditsia sinensis. The sequence goes on from CM073466.1 coordinate 50,548,154, forward strand.
TATAAGAATATCAGAGTCTAATTCGGCAGATAGGTGATATATTCTCTGGGTGAGTCTACGTTGCTTCCAATACTCATAGTCTTTGAATTATACTATGTTGGTATTCTAGAGTGCTTTGTGTAACAGCTCCATTTATGTAACAAATTTTTTTTTATTTTTTTTTATTTAACATCATGAAGTTATTACCTCAACTTAACTCACAATAACATTTATTTAATTATACAATACTAAGTTTACACTCACATAATTAATACAAACATTTGTACAAGACATACATGTACATATAATCCCTAATCTTCCACATAGACTATTTTCGGGGCCACTGGTTCGGGTGGTGGCACCTCCGCCGGAATCTCAGTCACTTCAACAACTGATATATTCGCAATAATAGGTATTTGCCCAAGATAGGGCACCTCGATCATACGTACGGCAATAATAAGTCTCATTGAAAACAACTGAATAGCTAATTTTCTGAACATGATATGGAAATATAGTGAGAATTAAATCCCAGTATGTTCAACAATAATTCATTATCAATATAGTTCATCACGTCATGTTCAGCTGTATAAACTACAGAAAATATCTTTAGGTCATATGAATGCATTTTATCATGCAGATGAAAATTATACAGTTATGACATGTATGGCATGAATAACTATTTTTTTCGAATTTCATATGATGGCTATCAACTTATTCTTACTTCAAACTACTCCGGTCAGGGTGAGTATTCTCTACTTTTCAGTACGGGCTTATCTCGCTCCGTCCGACATGGTACACTTTCTCTTTCTTTTCTCATGAATATAATCATAACCATTGGTAGGGCGTCCCCTACTGGTGCACCACACGGATTTCCATGTGACCGTGCTCATTTCTTTTCTTTTCATATTAATAGCCGAAAATATGATTCCAATAACAAGTATGTTCATTATATTCTCATGCCATAATGTATCAAAACATAATCATTCTCAAAATTCATTGGTAAACTGAAATTATGCCATGAATATAATCGTTTTCTAATTTTCACTTTATAAAATATTTCAATGTCAAAATTCCACACTAATACCTAGATAACTAGATAGTAATTGTAGTATGTAAACAGCGCACTAGGAAAGTTCTCAGAAAAGAGAGGTGGGTCACTAATGGACACGCTTAAGTACCAAGTCTTTCCTTGCCAGAGCTTTCCTTAGACATGTCCTTTTCACAAATCACAATTTTTTTTCAGTAACTAGAATAATTCTTTTCTGATGTGCAAATACTACAACTACGGAGCATACTAAGATTTTTTTCAAATAAAACCGGCACTTTCAAAACTTCTTGGAAATTTATATGAGTACTAGGGTAAATTCTATGTTAAAAATTACACACTTAAAATGGTAGTAAGTTCATGCAATGGCAATAGCTAGGGCATACACTAGGCATTTATTATTTTCATTTATAAAATTCCTCTTCTTTCTTGAATATTATTTTCATCTTTTCATTTTCTTTATGTCTAGGCATTTAGTCATTTTATTTCTACTTATATCATTTCCAACACATGTTCTTACAAATTTTATAGAGTATTTTTCCTCAAATTGATTTCTACTATTACCTTAAAAATTCATCTAGGGTAGAAAAAATATTGAAAATAGGTTTTACTAACTTTTAACACAGCCTTTGCTTACAAATCAGAGCATAACTCTCTCATTTTAACTCCAATTAAGATGATCTTAGTGTCTATGCAAAGCTAAGACAATTATCTAAAACTATTATGTTAATCATATCAACAAAATAGTATGATATTGTGGTGTTATTACTCCTTTAAATTTAGTATTATTTCTTCTCGTGTAGGTTCTGACCTTTACTGACTAATTAGACCATATCTCTCAAATTTGAACTCCAAATTGAGTTATTCCAGTTGGTAAAATTCCATTAACCATATATCTATAATTGTTATGTTGGTGCACTATTTTAATTCCCTACAAAATATTCCCAGAAATTCAAAAACTAAAGCTTTAATAACACACTCTTCCCTGAATAAACATTTTCTGACCTCTGCTTACTAATCGGATCATATCTACCTCATATGAACTCCAAATAGAGTTATTCCAGTTGGTAACATTCCATGAGCCATATATCTATAATTGTTATGTTGGCGTGCTATTTTAATTCCTTATAGATACTTCCCAGAAATTAAAATACCGAAGCTATCCTAACATATTTTTCCCTGATGACCCATTTTCTGACCTTTGTCTACTAATCGGCTCATATCTCCCTTATATGGACTCCAAATTGAATGATTCCAGTGCCTAAATATCCATGACACATATTTCTTTAATTATTATGTTAACCATTTATTTTAATTCCTTATAGATGGTTCCCAGAAATTAAAATACCGAAGCTATCCTAACATATTTTTCCCTGATGACCCATTTTCTGACCTTTGTCTACTAATCGGCTCATATCTCCCTTATATGGACTCCTAATTGAATGATTCCAGTGCCTAAATATCCATAACACATATATATTTAATTCTTATGTTAACCATTTATTTTAATTCCTTATAGATTGTTCCCAGAAATTAAAATACCGAAGCTTAAAATTCTGCCACCCATAGCCATAACCATACAAAACTATCTACACCAACCTAAGTATTCAAACATACATCACATGCAAGATCAATATGTAACATGATATAGCAACATCATGACCAATCATAAAAGTTCTAAGATCAAAATCTCATATAAATATTATAAGTTTCAAAAGTTTTCTTCAAAAAGAAATATTGTTAAACTTACCTGGAGCACTTAGTCCCCTAGACTTCTCCTTCCTCTTTCTTCCTTTCTTCCTCTCCTTTCCTCACTCTACCTTGCTTCTATTTTTCTTCTCCCTCACTTGGACGAAATTCTAATGTTGTAAGGGTGGGGTTCTTATATAGACCATCAAATAATTCACCTTTCATGATCATGGGTCTACCTTATCACAATTAAGATACACTTTGTTGAATTTTTGGAAAACAAACAACTTATGTTCTTGTCTTCCTCTTCCTTAGTCAAGATATGCATAGGAAAAGGAGATTTGTATTTTGAAAATTATGATGATATGTTCTTAAGATAAGGGACAAGGTCCCTTTGATTTAGGGATTCATTTCCATTTTCTTTTGTCTTAAACAAGTATGATAGGTTTGCCTTTTTAGGTGGCAAATTTCTAGCCCTTGAATCTCCATTATTTGGTTGATATTATTTGTGTGGGCTATGAATGTTTTGTCCTAATACCATGTATTATCATACCACTTGCTAAAATTATGAGTGTAGGATATAGATGTTTTTGTCCTAAAGCCTTGTATTATCATGCCACTTGCCTAAATGATAAATGTAGAATCACACCACTTGCTAAATTTTTGTCTTAATGCCATGTAACCTAATCTTTATTCTTATTATTATATCATCATTTAATTTATTTTATTTTATTTTTCCTCTTGGATTTGGACTTATTCCTACCCATTATGGGCTTGTCCTACCCATTTTCTTTGCTTTGGATAAAATTCTTCCTTTCTTGGTGGGCTTGGTCACATTTTCATAATTTTTGGGCTATTGGTACAATTACTATATCCTAGTCCAAGTCTATGTTTTATTTCTTGTTTAGGTTATCCAATGGGCTTGTTAGAAACTTATGTGAAGTGAAAAAACTCTATGAATTGTCCATAGTTAAAATCCCAATATATGGGTAAATATTTTAAACTTAGTAACTATAGTTCTTGAATTAGGAAAAATTACCTTAATTCAATGTTCTTGAAATTTTAAGACCTTTACTTGTTTCTAAAAATTTATCTTCCTTATCCAAGAATTTTGCATCTCTTTAGTATGTTATTTCTAATTTCTTTCCTATTAGATTTTCCTTCTTTATTTGTTCTCTTAATGTTAGAAACATTTTCTATGCATATACATAAGGTGAAGAATTTCTAAGGACTATATTTCCTTAGATATCTAAAGTATTGTCTAATAAATTTTATTTCCTTAATTAAATTTTTTATGTACCTTTATCAATAAAAGAAACGAAATTAAGGATGTTACATTTCTCTACCCCTAAAAGAAATTTTGTCCTCAAAATTTCAGAAATTACCTTATAAGAACAATTGCGGATATTTCTTCTTCATGACTTCTTCCAGCTCCCAAGTTGCTTCTTCCGGAGTCAAACCTTCCCATAACACCTTAACTAGGGGAATGGTTTTATTTTCCAGTTGCTTCACGTCAGTGTCCAATATGGATGCAGGTACTAGCTGGTATGTCATGTTCTCCTTTATTTGGATTGGTTCATCCAGTATTACATGTGATGAATCTGAAAGATACTTCCTCAGCTGTGATACGTGGAAAAAATTATGCAGGTTGGACAAATTAGGTGGGAGAGCAACTTGATATGCTGATGTCCCTACTTTCTTCAGAATTTGGTAGGGTCCTAAAAATCGCGGACTTAACTTTCTTGTTTTGAGAGACCTACCAACTCCAGTAGTCAGGGAAAGTTTCAGAAATACATGGTCTCCTTCCTCAAACTCTAGAGGTCTATGTCTCTTATCGTAGTAACTCTTTTGCCAACTCTGCGCTGTAAGTATTTTGTTTCGTATCATCTTGATTTGTTCAGTGGTTTGTTGAACTAGATCAGGACCCAACAAGTTCTTTTCTCCTACCTCAAACCAACATAGTGGAGATTGGCACTTTCTACCATATAAAGCTTCATAGGGGGTCATCTTAATGCTAGAGTGATAGCTATTATTATAAGCAAACTCTACTAAAGGTAGGTACTTATCCCATCCTTTACCTTGCTCTATCACACAGGCCCTCAACATATCTTCTAGGGTTTGAATGGTTCGTTCTGTCTGCCTGTTAGTCTGAGGATGGTAGGCAATACTGAACCGCAACTGAGTACCAAAAGCTTCTTGCAACGCCTTCCAAAACCTCGACGTGAACCTCGGATCTCTATCAGAAACAATATTTAAGGGGATCCCATGGAGTCTAACTATTTCCTGAATGTACAATTGGGCCAATTTATCTAGTGAAAAGTTAATTTTTATGGGCAAAAAGTGAGCATATTTGGTTAATCTGTCAACTATTACCCAGATAGAGTCATGTCCCACTGAAGTCTTAGGTAAACCTACAACAAAGTCCATCAAGATACTATCCCATTTCCATTTAGGGATCTCAAGAGGTTGTAGAAATCCCGCTGGCTTTTGATGCTCCACCTTCACCTTTTGACAAATGAGACATTTCGCCACAAACTCAGCAATGTCATTTTTCATCCCTGACCACCAATACATCCTTTTTAAATCCTAGTACATTTTAGTGCATCCAGGATGGATTGTGTATTTACTTTGATGTGCTTCCTGTAGTATCTTAGTCCTCAACTCTTGTTCTTGAGCGACATAAATCCTTCCCTGATACATGATTGCTCCATCTTCCATGACAGAAAAATTACCTTGGTCTTTATGATCCTGTAAGTATTGATCGTGAGCTTGAGCCTCTTTGATCTGGGCTCTAAGGCCAGACCCTATACTTAAACCATTAATGACTAGATTCTTTGGAGTAAGAGTAGTGGCTAGCTTCAAATTTCGAAACTCCTCTAGCATCTGCATCTCATACACCATCATCTGACCCATGTGCAGAGATTTTCGACTCAAGGCATCTGCTACAACATTCGCCTTTCCGGGATGATACTTTATCTCAAACTTGTAGTCATTGAGGAATTCTACCCATCTTCGTTGCCTCATATTTAACTCCTTCTGATCAAAGAGGTATTTAAGACTCTTATGATCACAATAAACTTCAAAGGTTGCCCCGTACAAATAGTGTCGCCAAATCTTTAAGGCAAACACTACTGCTGCTAATTCAAGATCATGGGTTGGATAGTTTCCTTCGTGGGGTCTCAGTTGCCTAGAGGCGTAAGCAACTACTCTCTTATCTTGCATCAGCACACATCCTAGCCCTTTCTTTGAAGCGTCACTATACACTTCAAAATATCCTGTGGGGTCTAGAATAATTAAAACAGGAGGAGTGGTCAGTCTTATCTTCAGCTCTTGAAAACTAGCATCACATTGATCAGTCCATTTGAAAAGACTTCCCTTCCTAGTCAATTTAGTCAATGGCAAGGCTATACGAGAGAAGTTTTGTATAAATCTCCTGTAGTATCCTGCCAAACCAAGGAAACTTCTGATTTCCGTAATCGTCTTTGATGTCTCCCACTTAATCACTGCTTCCGTCTTGCTAGGATCTACGGCTACCCCTTTATTAGAGATGACATGTCCGAGAAACTTCACCTCTGACAGCCAAAATTCACACTTCTCCAATTTAGCATATAACTTTTTCTCTTTCAGCACTTGCAGCACGATTCGGAGATGTTGTTCATGTTCTTTCTCACTCTTAGAATATATCAAGATGTCATCAATGAACACTACAACAAATTGATCTAGGTAGGGTCGAAAAATGCGATTCATGTAATCCATGAAAATTGCAGGTGCATTTGTCAACCCAAAGGGCATTACGAGAAACTCATAGTGCCCACACCTAGTCCTGAAGGCAGTTTTTGATACATCCTCATCCTTGATCCTAATCTGATGATATCCTAACCTCAAGTCAATTTTAGAAAAGATAGAGGCTCCCTTTAGTTAATCCAATAAGTCATCTATCCTAGGGAGAGGGTACTTATTTTTAATAGTCACCTTATTCAGCTGTCTGTAATCTATGCATAGTCTCAAGCTTCCATCTTTCTTCTTAACAAACAATACAGGAGCTCCCCAAGGTGATACACTTGGTCTAATGAATTGCTTGTCTAACAGTTCCTCCAACTGTTTCTTAAGTTCTTGTAGTTCCTTCGAGGCCATTCGATATGGTGCACTAGAGATAGGCCCTGTCCCAAGTAGGAGATCAATAGAGAACTCTATCTCTCTCTTGGGAGGTAAGCCTGGAATATCTAATGGAAACACTTCAGGAAACTCGTTGGCTATTGGAATTTCATCAAGCTTCGATTCAACTTCTAGGTTTGATAAATACAAGAGAATGTATCCAAGTACTCCATTCTTCAACTCCCTATTAACTTGATTGGCATTTAGCATCAATAACTGGACCTCCTCTTTCAGAGTAGAAGGTAGAAATTCAAAGGTCTTGTTACAACAATTCAACAAGACTCAATTTCTAGACATCCAGTCTAACCCTAGAATGACCTCAATACCTCTTAAAGGTAAACATACGAGGTCTACAGAAAAAGTTTTCTCTTGGATGGTGACTTGATAGTCTTTACATACAGAGGAAGTTAATACCCGTTCCCCTGTAGGGGTTACTATGGATAGCTCATAGGGAGTTTCAGAAATAGGAAACTGAAACTTCCTAATACATTCTTCCGATATAAATGAATGACTAGCACCAGAGTCAAATAACACCATAAGAGCAAATCCATAGATATAGCATGTACCTTGAATCATTTCAGAAGATTGGGCTGCCTCTTGGCCGCTCAGCGTGAAAACCCTTCCTTTCACCTGAGGCCTTTGTTCTGGCTGCTTCCCCACATTCTGTGGGCAGTTTTTCGCAAAATGTCCCTTCTGTCCGCAATTGAAGCAGACATCTTGTCCTATGTAGCATGGCCGGTTACCATGCATGCGTCCGCACTTAGCGCACTTGATTGAGGCGAGGTCTTGTTGAAAAGGCCTAGGACCCGCAATCAATGGCCTCTTACCAGCTCCATATCCACTTCTTCTCACATTCTTTCCAGGGTTGGGAAAATTTTTCTTCCTCTTCCATAGGTTTCGCCTTTGCTTCTCGTCCTCCACTGCCCTTAAACTCTTTTCCAGGAGTCTGCATTTATTTATCAGAGGTACAAACTCCCTGATCTCCATAACTATAACAGCATTCTTTAATTCCGGGTTTAGTCTTGCTTCAAACTTAACCGCCTTCCATGCTTCATTTGGGTTATATCGCAGATAAGAGGAGAACTTAGACAGCTCCTCGAACCTTGCAATATACTGGTCCACAGTCATGCTGCCTTGCCTGAGTTGGAGAAATTCGATCTCTTTCTCTGCCCGTATAGTACTTGGAAAGTACTTTTCAAAAAAAATGTCCTTGAACACTTGCCAGGTGATCTGTCTTCCCTGATGAGCTAAAAGTTCTCTAGCTCCACGCCACCAGTATTCTGCTTCATCCTTTAACATATATGCAGTAAAAATAATTTGCTGCTCTTCAGTACAGCCCATCACTTCAAAGATTTTCTCTAATTCCCTAATCCACCTTTCGGCTACCGTTGGGTCATAGCCACCTTGGAAACAAGGTGGTCTAGTCCTCAGGAACTCAGATATGCCATTATCTTTTTCAGCCATTCGGTTGTTAGCACCATTCTCAACATATGTGTTATTAGCATTCTGGAGATGTTGTAAAATTTGATTGGTGGTCAAGACTTGGTCTTGCATTGCTGTGGCCAGGTTATGCAGGGTTTCTTCCGCATTGTTTGCCGGATTCCTCCTTGGTGGTGCCATTTCCTACTGTGGCAAAAACAAAGTTATGCTACTATTGAGGTGATCAAACCCAATAGTTAGTTTCAAAATATTTAACAGTAGTCATAACACCACCTCGGCATATAGATAGGAAACACTAGTAATTTCTTACCTATATGAACTCACTGATTCCCTACACAACATAACCACAACATACTCAAGACACTATAAGATCGATTTAGATAACCATCCACCCACTGGCCATCTAAGATCGACCTGCTCTGATACCAATTATGTAACAGCTCCATTTATGTAACAATTTTTTTATTATTATTTTTTATTTAACATCATGAAGTTATTACCTCAACCTAACTCACAATAACATTTATTTAATTATACAATACTAAGTTTACACTCACATCATTAATACAAACATTTGTACAATAGATACATGTACATATAATCCCTAATCTTCCACATAGACTATTTCCGGGGCCACTGGTTCGGGTGGTGGCACCTCCGCCGGAATCTCAGTCACTTCAACAACTGATATATCCGCAATAATAGGTATTTGCCCAAGATAGGGCACCTCGATCATATGTACGGCAATAATAAGTCTCATTGAAAACAACTGCATAGCTAATTTTCTGAACATGATATGGAAATATAGTGAGAATTAAATCCCAGTATGTTCAATAATAATTCATTATCAATATAGTTCATCACGTCATGTTCAGCTATATAAGTTGGCTCACTAAGTTGTTTAATGTGATAATGAAATCTAAGAAAATGCCGGATGAATGGAGGAGACGTACTTTAATTCCTATATATAAAAATAAAGGAGACATACAGAATTGTTCCAACTATCGGGGGATTAAACTCATGAGTCACACTATGAAGTTATGGGAGAAAATCATTGAGCAAAGATTAAGATAAGAGACTCAAGTTACAGAGAACCAGTTTGGATTTATGCCAGGAAGGTCAACTATGGAAGCAATTTATTTACTACGGAGATTGATGGAAAGGTATCAAAGCAGACGGAAAGATTTGCACATGATTTTTATTGATCTGGAAAAAGCATATGACAGAGTGTTAAGAGAGATCCTATGGAAGGCTTTAGAAAAGAAAGGAGTACGTATTGCGTACATTCGAGAAATCAAAGACATGTACGACAGGATAACGACTTGCGTGAGAACACAAAATGGGGATACAAAGGATTTTCCCACAACTATTGGACTACATCAAGGGTCTTCTCTGAGTTCGTATCTTTTTAACTTGATTTTGGACGCAGTTACTGAACATATACAAGAGTTGGGGCCTCAATGCATGATTTTTGCAGATGATATAGTCTTAGTTGGTGAATCGAAAGAGGAAATAAATATGAAGTTAGAGTCATGGAGATTAGTTTTAGAAACACACGGTTTCCGGATAAGTAGAAATAAAACAGAATATATGGAATGTAGTTTTAGTAAGAGACGAACAAATACGAATGTCGACGTGAAACTTGGAGACTATATATTAAAACAAGTTACAAGTTTTAAATATCTTGGGTCCATTATACAAAATGACGGTGAAGTAAAGGAGGACGTAAACCACAAGATTCAAGCTAGATGGATGAAATGGAGGAAAGCTTCGAGTGTCATTTGTGATAAAAAAAGTGCCGCTCAAAGTTAAAGGAAAATTCTACCGTACGGCTATAAGACCTGCTATATTGTATGGTACGGAATGTTGGGCGGTTAAAAGACAACATGAAGATAAACTCAACGTTGCAGAGATGAGAATGTTGCGATGGATGTGTGGACACACCAGAAGAGATATGATTAGAAATGAGTGCATTAGAGAGAAAGTTGGGATAGCACCTATTGTGAAGAAGATGGTTGAAACTCGCTTAAGGTGGTTTGGCCATGTGTGGAGAAGACCTGCAGAAGCCCTAGTGAGAAGAGTTGATCGGATGGAGAATAGTCCAATAATTAGAGGTAGAGGGAGGCCAAAGAAAACAATAAGTGAAACTATTAAAAATGATTTAATAGTTAATAACTTATCTATTGATCTCATCCATGATAGGCCACTATGGCGCCGTTTGATCCATGTAGCCGACCCCACTTAGTGAGAAAAGGCTTAGTTGTTGTTGTTGTTGAATGCACTTTATCATGCACATGAAAATTATACAGTTATGACATGTATGGTATGAATAACTATTTTTTTCAAATTTCATATGATGGCTATCAACTTATTCTTACTTCAAGCTACCCCGGTCAGGGTGAGTATTCTCTACTTTTCGGTACGGGCTTATCTCGCTCCGTCCGACATGGCACACTTTCTCTTTCTTTTCTCATGAATATAATCATAACCGTTGGTAGGGCATCCCCTACTGGTGCACCACACGGATTTCCATGTGACCGTGCTCATTTCTTTTCTTTTCATATTAATAGCCGAAAATATGATTCCAATAACAAGTATGTTCATTATATTCTCATGCCATAATGTATCAAAACATAATCATTCTCAAAATTCATTGGTAAACTGAAATTATGCCATGAATATAATCATTTTCTAATTTTTACTTTATAAAATATTTCCATGTCAAAATTCCACACTAATACCTAGATAACTGGATAGTAATTGTAGTATGTAAACAGCGCACCAGGAAAGTTCCCAGAAAAGAGAGGTGGGTCACTAATGGACACACTTAAGTACCAAGTCTTTCCTTGCCAGAGCTTTCCTTAGACATGCACTTTTCACAAATCACAATTTTTTTTCCAATAACTAGAATAATTCTTTTCTGATGTGGAAATACTGCAACCATGGAGCATACTAAGATTTTTTTCAAATAAAACCGGCACTTTCAAAACTTCTTGGAAATTTATATGAGTACTAGGGTAAATTCTATGTTAAAAATTACACACTTAAAATGGTAGTAAGTTCATGCAATGGCAATAGCTAGGGCATACACTAGGCATTTATTATTTTCATTTATAAAATTCCTCTTCTTTCTTGAATATTATTTTCATCTTTTCATTTTCTTTATGTCTAGGCATTTAGTCATTTTATTTCTACTTATATCATTTCCAACACATGTTCTTACAAATTTTATAGAGCATTTTTCCTCAAATTGATTTCTACTATTACCTTAAAAATTCATCTAGGGTAGAAAAAATATTGAAAATAGGTTTTACTAACTTTTAACACAGCCTTTGCTTACAAACCAGAGCATAACTCTCTCATTTTAACTCCACTTAAGATGATCTTAGTGTCTATGCAAAGCTAAGACAATTATCTAAAACTATTATGTTAATCATATCAACAACATAGTATGATATTGTGGTGTTATTACTCCTTTAAATTTAGTATTATTTCTTCTTGTGTAGGTTCTGATCTTTACTGACTAATTAGACCATATCTCTCAAATTTGAACTCCAAATTGAGTTATTCCAGTTGGTAAAATTCCATGAGCCATATATCTATAATTGTTATGTTGGTGCGCTATTTTAATTCCCTACAGAATATTCCCAGAAATTCAAAAACTAAAACTTTAATAACATACTCTTCCCTGAATAAACATTTTCTGACCTCTGCTTACTAATCAGATCATATCTACCTCATATGAACTCCAAATTGAGTTATTCCAGTTGGTAAAATTCCATGAGCCATATATCTATAATTGTTATGTTGGTGTGCTATTTTAATTCCTTACAGATACTTCCCAGAAATTAAAATACCGAAGCTATCCTAACATATTTTTCCCTGATGACCCATTTTCTGACATTTGTCTACTAATCGGCTCATATCTCCCTTATATGGACTCCAAATTGAATGATTCCAGTGCCTAAATATCCATGACACATATATATTTAATTCTTATGTTAACCATTTATTTTAATTCCTTATAGATTGGTCCCAGAAATTAAAATACCAAAACTTACAATTTTGCCACCCATAGCCATAACCATGCAAAACTATCTACACCAACCTAAGTATTCAAACATACATCACATGCAAGATCAATATGTAACATGATATAGCAACATCATGACCAATCATAAAAGTTCTAAGATCAAAATCTCATATAAATATTATAAGTTTCAAAAGTTTTCTTCAAAAAGAAATATTGTTAAACTTACCTGGAGCACTTAGTCCCCTAGACTTTTCCTTCCTCTTTCTTCCTTTCTTCCTCTCCTTTCCTCACTCTACCTTGCTTCTATTTTTCTTCTCCTTCACTTGGACGAAATTCTAATGTTGTAAGGGTGGGTTTTCTTATATAGACCATCAAATAATTCACCTTTCATGATCATGGGTCTACCTTATCACAATTAAGATACACTTTGTTGAATTTTTGGAAAACAAACAACTTATGTTCTTGTCTTCCTCTTCCTTAGTCAAGATATGCATAGGAAAAGGAGATTTGTATTTTGAAAATTATGATAATATGTTCTTAAGATAAGGGACAAGGTCCCTTTGATTTAGGGATTCATTTCCATTTTCTTTTGTCTTAAACAAGTATGATAGGTTTGCCTTTTTAGGTGGCAAATTTCTAGCCCTTGAATCTCTATTATTTGGTTGATATTATTTGTGTGGGCTATGAATGTTTTGTCCTAATACCATGTATTATCATACCACTTGCTAAATTTATGAGTGTAGGATATAGATGTTTTTGTCCTAAAGCCTTGTATTATCATGCCACTTGCCTAAATGATGAATGTAGAATCACACCACTTGCTAAATTTTTGTCTTAATGCCATGTAACTTAATCTTTATTCTTATTATTATATCATCATCTAATTTATTTTATTTTATTTTTTCTCTTGGATTTGGGCTTATTCCTACCCATTATGGGCTTGTCCTACCCATTTTCTTTGCTTTGGATAAAATTCTTCCTTTCTTGGTGGGCTCGGTCACATTTTCATAATTTTTGGGCTATTGGTGCAATTACTATATCCTAGTCCAAGTCTATGTTTTATTTCTTGTTTAGGTTATCCACTGGGCTTGTTAGAAACTTATGTGAAGTGGAAAAACTCTATATGAAATGTCCACAGGTAAAATCTCATTGTATGGGTAAAGATTTTAAACTTAGTAACTATAGTTCTTAAATTAGGAAAAATTACCCTAATTCAATGTTCTTGAAATTTTAAGACCTTTACTTGTTTCTAAAAATTTATCTTCCTTATCCAAGAATTTTGCATCTCTTTAGTATGTTATTTCTAATTTCTTTCCTATTAGATTTTCCTTCTTTATTTGTTCTCTTAATGTTAGAAACATTTTCTATGCATATACATAAGGTGAAGAATTTCTAAGGACTATATTTCCTTAGATATCTAAAATATTGTCTAATAAATTTTATTTCCTTAATTAAATTTTTTATGTACCTTTATCAATAAAAGAAACGAAATTAAGGATGTTACACTTTGAACGCTACAGGCAGGATCTTCATTTCTGTTGTACTTTAATATTTATAGACTTGTTCTGTATTTTGTGTATACATGAGAGAAATGACAAAGAATTGAATTGTGAATATTTATGGAGATTATTTTATTGCGAAAAAAAATGTTTATTTTACGTAACATAAATTGGGGGCGTTACAAAACGCTTGGTATGAAAATAATAATTTATGTAACTCTTAATTTCAATATTTATATTTGATGTTGTATTTATCTTCTTATTTATTTTTTTGTTATTTTCTTTCTTAGATAATGGCTTTATCGCCCCTCTTTTGTTATTTTCTTTCTTAGACATGGCTTTGTTGCCCTTCTATTATTTATTTTCTTGTTATTTTCTTTCTTAGAGAATGGCTTTGTTGCCCTTCTGTTGTTATTTTTTATTTTTTCTATTATTATTTTCTTTCTTAGAGAACAGCTTTGTTGCCCCTCTATTGTTATTTTTTATTTTCTCTATTATTATTATTTTGTTATGTTCTTTCTTAGAGGATGGCTTTGTCACCCCTCTATTGTTATTTTCTTTTTTAGAGGAGGGCTTTGTTGCCCCTCTGTTGTTATTTTTTCCTGTTATTTTCTTTTTGAGAGGACGGCTTTGCCGCCTCTCTGTTGTTATATTGTTTTTAGAGGAAGGCTTTGTCGCCCCTCTGTTGCTATTTTCTTGTTAGTTTATTTCTTAATGCCTGGTTTTACCACCTACTTTATATTATTATTCTTGATTCTGCCACCTATATGTTGTTATGTTTTTCTTCCTTTTTCATCTTTTCATTTTTAATTTTGTAAAGAGTGAATCTTGATACACTGTAGACAATATTTGCCACAATAAATGCTGGAATAATTATTGATTCATTGTAAACAATATAATGATTGACACAATGTATACTTGAATTCATTTTACAAGAGTTGTTTTATTATTAGTAACACAATAAAAAGAAGGCAAATACACTTCATATGTAAACAAAAATGAGTTTAAAGTAACATCTCTTCCGAATGGAACCTCATTCATATGAGGATTCCATTTAACTAATAAAAGTGTTAAAATTTATTTTTATTTGATATACCAAGAATTGATCCCCTTGATGTGAACCCCTGATATGAACCTCACCAAGAGTAGTGAGACCCAAAATCAATATGGGATCCAATTGGAAGTATCATGTTCTTATTCATATTTATAAGAAAATAAATAAAAAGAAAAGTGACATTGACCCATTATCTATAAAGAGATAAGAACCAAAGGTATAAGAAATATTGTAAAAGTCACACTCAAGAAAAAGGAAGAAACTTATGAGTGATAAGTTTTGCTTGAACGCCACAAGAAAATCTTGATAAGTTTATAACAGTTCTTTGAAGAACCAAAGATAAAACACTCTCAATATTATTAATGATAATATGTATTGTTCAAAAGGATACATACCTATTTATAGGCCAATTATCTCAACAAACAAGGAAAACTTCATAGGAAACTCCAACAAGGCAAGGAAAATTAGAAATAGGAAGCTCCTCTAGAAACTATAAAACAGGAAACTTTCCTAGTTAAATAAAGAAAACACTATAAGTAAATAAATCAGAAAAAAAAAACATAGGCTAAATTGGGCCATTAAATAAATCCATTATTTTGTTCCTATATTTAGTCTTTATCCTTCAATCTTCTTGTACTTTAGGTCCATATTCAGATTGGCGGGTTTTGGCCCATAGTTAAGTGGATTTTAATGATATGGAATAGTCTTGACTCTTCTTTACTAGTATGACAGTTTTGTCCTTGATGGACCTCTAGAATTAGACCATTAAGTGCTTCTTTGAATATTTTAGCCCAAACTCTTGTGATAGGTCCAATTGGAACTTGAAGTGGGTCCACATTCCATTTCTGTTTGTCAGCCCTAGCCATGATCTCATTATTCCCCTCCTCTTGTAAAGGATTTTTTCTCAAATCATAACCTTTCTTGTACTTAATCACATAAGAAATGTTTCAATAAACTCCACCCATTTGGCATGTCACTTGTTTAGCTTGGGTTGGCCGTTTAAATGCTTCAAAGATTCATGATCAATATAAATCACAATCTCTTTTGGCCAAAGATAGTGTTGCCAAGTTTTCAATGCCTTAACCAATGCATACATCTCTTTGTCATATGTCGGATAGTTTATGGCTGCCCTACTTAGCTTCTCGCTAAAGTAGGCAATGAGATGCCCTTCTTGCATTAGAACAGCTCCAATACTTGTTGCTAAGGCATCATACTAAATTTTAAAATTTTTTGTGAAGTTAGGTAAAGAAAGTAAGGGTGCATTAATCAATTTTTCTTTAATCAAATTAAATGCCTTTTCTTGTTCATCACTGCACTTAAAACCCATATTCTTTTTTATGACTTCAATCAAAGGTGCAGCTAAGCTACTAAAATCTTTTACAAACCTTCTACAAAAGCTAGCCAACCCATGAAAACTTCTAACATTACCCACATTTTTAGGACTTGGACAATCTTGAATTGCCTTTACCTTTTCTTCATCCACCTCAATTCGTTTAGCACTAATAACAAATCCAAAAAATACAAGTTTATCAGTTCAAAAGGTACACTTCTTGATGTTAGCAAAAAAAATTTCTTTTCTCAAAACATCTAAAACAAGTTTTAAATGCTCAACATGTTCATTCAAGTTTTTTTTATAAATCAAAATATTATCAAAGTATACAATCAAAAATCTGTCAATAAAAGCATGAAAAACATGATTCATCAATCTCATAAAAGTACTTGGTGCATTAGTTAATCCAAATGGCATAACTAACCATCATATAAACCATATTTTGTTTTAAAAGCAGTTTTCCATTCATCTCCTTCTCTTATCCTAATTTGATGATATCCACTTTTAAGATCAATTTTTATAAAAACACAAGAACCATGCAATTCATCAAGCATATTATATAATCTAAGAATGGGATGTCTATACTTTACAGTGATATTAATAATAGCACGGCAATCAACACACATCCTCTATGTTCCATTCTTCTTAGGCATAAGTAACACTAGAACTGCACAAGGACTCAAGCTCTCTCACACATACCCCTTCTCCATGAGCTCTCCAACCTACCTTTGAAGTTCTTTTGTCTCCTCAAGGTTGCTTCTATAGGCTAATCTATTTGGAATTGATGCTCTGGATATAAAATCTATTTAATACTCAATTCCCCTAGTTGGTGGTAAGCCATTGGGTATTTCTTTGGGGAATACATCCTCATAATCCTACAAAAGATAAACTACAACACTAGGTAAAGAAGAGTTAAGTTCATTAATACTTAAACAAGTCTCTTTGTACAAGAGTACAATTAAAGGCTTATTTAAACACAATGCTCTTTTGACTTCACTCTCTCTTACATAAAAAATCATTTGTTTTCTCATTAGCTAACATTTCGTTTTCTCTTTCAACATATCTCTCTCTTTCTCTTGATTCAGCCTTTCTTTCTTTTAAAACATCACTCACTTTTTTTTATGCCACTCTCTTTTTCTAACTTCACTTGATCTTCAAACACTTGCTTTGGGGCTAAGGGGACAAGAGTGATTTTTATTTTATCTTGTACAAAGGAGTATCTATTAGAATAATCATCATGAATTACATGTCTATCAAACTGTCATGGTCTTCCCAAAAGAATATGTCCCGCCTACATTGGCACCACATCACATAAAAATTTTATCTTTGTACTTTCCAATGGAGATTGACACCAAAACTTGCTTAGTGTAACATCCTATATTTTAATAAATGATAAAGTGACTAAATGGAAAAATGGAAAACTAGAAGGGAAGAAAGTGTAATATTCTAATTCTTTTGGACTAGAATCGAACATCAAGAAGTGAGATAAAGATATGCTTCGGGTGTGACTTTAAAGCCTATTAGTATATTCCTAAAAGAGGAATTAAAGCATTTAAAGAATTTGAGGAAGCCAAACAAGGCCTTAGTCAAGGGTCTAGTTGTAATGTAATAGAGTGGCAATTTTGTTATTGTTAAGCTTTTGGAGTGCATTATTAGGGAAGGGACGGCTAGTTGGAGAAGGTTGAAATTAAATAATCTTTTCCCTTGACTTGGAGGAAAAGTCGACTAAGAGGGGAGGGATGGATTGTTGGAGAAGCTTGGATTAAAAAAATCTTATCCTTAACTTGGAGAGGAAGTCGACCAAAAGGGGGAAAAATATCAAGGGAGAAGGGAGGTAGCAGCCAAGGAAGAAGAGAAAAGAGAGAGACTGAGAGAAGAGGAAGGATAAGAAGAGAGAGAAGGCAACAAGGTGAAGATCTAAGGAATTTATAGAGAAAGGAAAGAGATAGAATTGATCAAGAGAAGGAAATCCAAGGAGGGTTTGAGAATAAGAAGGATCTCTTATTTTTGGTAGGTTTAATATTAATCTTTCCATGAAATTTCATGTATTTTGAATGATCTAAAATTGTTGCAAATATCATATTTTGATGATGCATGATGTATATTTATGCTTAACCATGAAAAGTGAGAGTTTGGATGCATAGATCATGCATGTGTTTGCTAAAATTGGCTTGAAAAGGGTGAAAATCGATGCTCTGAATGGTTGGTTCTGGGGTTTATGATTTATGCCGAATTTGGAAATCTTTTCAACATATAATTTGTAGCCCTGTTTCTTAGCTTTCTAATGCTTCTAGAATCACCTTAATCGGTTTTGTAATGAAAGATATATCCTCAGTGGAGAAAGGTCAAATATAACGCACAAGGTCACAACACTGTTTTCAAACACTTTTTTCACTTGTTTCTGCTTCTAGTTTGCTAAAGTGGTAAACTTCAAAAGTTGTAGATAATTTTCTTAGCTTTCTATAGACACCAAAATCAACTTAATCTAAGTTAAAATGATGTAGTTATAGTCTCTTTTGTGAGAGAAGGTCTGGCTGGACGAAAATCTAGAATGTAGGAAAACCCGAAGCATGGCTGTGCTTAGTGACACAGCTAGGCCATTCTTGAGGATGAAATTGATCTATTTTGCTTTTTGAAGGCTCTAAATGAACTCCAATGAATGGATGATGATAAGGGGAACCAAAATACAAATAAATACCTTGTTAATGATGCATTCTAGTGTGAATTCCATCCTTTTATTATGAGAAATTAAATCACATATTACATATTGATGAGATGTATGTTTAATGTATGGATTAAAATACATATTAATAAGACCTATGCAAGTAAATTTGTTATGTATTGATGAGACATATGTAAATGAATTGTATAGGAGATATATGTTTGATCCATTGTAGTGTTAATTATATTCTTTTATTATAAGATATATGTAAGTGAATTGCATATGAGATATATGTGCAATGTATGGATGAAATGCATGTTGATTTTATGCCTATGCTAGTATATCAATGCATGAGGATTACATGATATAAGGTATGTATTGTTGGTAAGTGTATTAATACATATTTGTAAAATGATGTGGTGATGATACTATGCATGATATTAGTAATGTATTTGGTTAATGCATAATCCTATTGTGATGGTCATGATGATTAAAGAATATGATGTGTACATTATTATATGACGATAGAGGGGTTATTACATATTGATTGTATGAAGAGACGAAGTTGATTATGGATGGTAAGCATGATAACATAGGTGAGTTGTTTGATGTACACATGGTTATATCATGTTAATGTACATGGTTGAACTTGTGGCTACAGACAATTAGTCACTGAGTGTTAAGATGTGGCTACAGATGATTATTCATTGAGTGTGGAGATGTGGTTATAGACGATTAGTCACTGAGTATTGAGATGTAGCTACAAACGTTTAGTCACTATTTGTTGACCTTGTGTCTGTAGATGATCAGTCACCCTGCATGAAAGAACTGTAAAGATATATATATATACAAGCATAATATTGAAGTATAACCTGGTTATTATACATGCTTGATATTGATGCATAACTAGTCTATTGAATATGAAAGCATGCTATACATTCTTGTTATTTTATCATATACAAAGAGAAAATATTTTCTATAGTTTATATAGCTGAACATAACACTGATTTTCTTATTTACTGTATGATGCTTTTAATGTTAAACCTATTGAGAACTTCTGTTCTCATTATTGTTGGTGTTATGTTCAGATAAGAGCAAACGATATGCTAGTTATTTCCATGCACTTGATGATAGAGATCCCGTGGATGGCGATGCCTTTGTACTAATCCTTATGCCAGCACCACCTCCTCCACCCTTTACACCCAAAGGAGATGTGCTGTATAGGGTTCAATGTTAAATTGATGTAGTTATATGGCTCAGTGTCGCTTCTGTATAAACATTAATCTCTGATGTAGTTCGCATATCATGATGATGGAATATTAGTTACTTATATAATTTTGTATGGTTTACTACTTGGAACGTATTATCGGTCGCTATATATATTAAAAAAACCAATCATTACACGTAGTCACCTTAATTTCTCCACAATCATTCAACCATTGTAACTTATATGGCTTTGGATGCTTTAAAGTGGCCAAATTCAATTTTTCAACCAAACTAGTGCTAGCTACATTAGTGAAACTTCCCCTATTAATAATCATGCTACATACTTTATTATTAACATGACATCTAGTATGAAAAATATTTTCTTGTTGTACCTCTTCATCTTGTTTGATTTGCACACTAAGGGCTCTCCTTCTAACCAAAAGTTCTCCATCAATCGGATACTCAACGTCACTTGTATCCTCTAAAGGGAGCATAGACTCATTATCGGACTCACCTTCAGTCTCAATGTCATCATCTTCTTTCAATATCATTACTCTTTTATTTGGACATTGACTAGCAATATAACCAATTCCCAAACACTTAAAACATTTAACATCTCTAGTTCTAGAAGGTTGGGAAATAGTTTTACCTTGGTTTGGTGTGCATTCATTTTTATTTTCTTTGGAAGGTTCGGCCTTGGGTTTTTTATCCCTCCTACTCCAATTCGACTTCTATATTGAAGAACTCAAATTTTGTCTCATTCTTAAAGATCCCTTCTTTTTTAGTTGTTGCTCCACCTTTATGGCCATGTGCACCATGTCATCCAACTCTACCACATTTTCTATATCACAGTTTAAGCCAACTAAGAATCTCGCCATTATAGTTCTCAATCCTCCTCCACATTGGCTCGAATCATGGCTATCTCCATCTCCAAATGGTAATCTTCAACACTTTTATACCCTTGACTAAGGCTTTGCAATTTCTTAAACAAGTCCCTATAGTAGTGGCTTGGAATGAATCGTCTCCTCATAACTGCTTCCATCTCCTCCCATGTCTCAATGGGTCTTTCTCCATTCTGTCTCCTGCTTAAAATCAATTGATCCCACCAAATAATAGCATAGTCAGTAAATTCAATAACAACCAATTTTACCTTTTTCAACTCAGAATAGTTGTGACAATCAAACACCAACTCCATCTTTTTCTCCCATTCTAAATAAACTTCTGGATCATTTTTACCTTGGAAGGGTGGAATTTTCATTTTAATATTTTCTAAATTATTATCAATCTAATTCCTAACTTCTCTAAACCTACCACCATATCTCCTATTCTTATCACTCAAATCTCTATCAACTTCATCAAAACCATCTCTATAATACTCTTCATCTTTAACACTCTCCTTTGATTGAACCCCCCCTCCTACATATATTAGGAGTGTTTTGTGACTCTTTCACATGTTCATTCTTTACTCAATCTAATTGTTCGCGAATTTGATCCATCTCCACTCTCAAAACACTTCTCATCTCACTTACTAAAGCTTTCATCATCAACTTGGGATCCACCATTCCCAACACACCTTCAGAAGTATTTTTGTCTTTGTTGTGTGACATGATTTTTCTACAAAACAATGTTAGAATAAAAAAAGTCTCACAACACTATCTCACGTGTTTTTCTCGAGATTAATGGAACTCACACTTGTGTTTACTCAAATTTAGTTTTTACCCTCTTATAAGCTCTCACTCTCTTGTATTTTTCCTCTCTTAATCCCACTTTTATTTCTTTATTGAACTCAAATAAATTGAAACAACAATCTTTTTGCAACAATCCAAACTAAACTAATAGAATACAAAGAGTAAAGAAAGAAGAAAAAAATAGAATGTTAAGAAATAAAGGGAACAAAGTGTAACACCCCCAATTTAAGGGGACATGAAACAAATATTTTTTTTTCGCAATCAAATATTTACCATAACATGTATAGCACTATTCTTTGTCATAGAAATAGATATATATAGGTTATCTCATGTATACACATTAGACAAACCAAGTTATAAATGTCAAAGTAACAATAAAAGCAGGGATCCTACCTGTGTCATTCATATCACACTTTAGAAAATAAAAACAGTATAATTCAAAAACTGTGAGCCTGGGAAGCAACGTAGACTCACCCAAAGAAAATGTCATCTAACTGATCGCCTATCTATAGAATCAAACTCCGTATTCTCATATGAAAAATGTAGAAATATCGTGCAGTGAGTTTGACAACTCAATGAGCAGATAATACCTCTTATGACCTCTTAGGTCAGCATATGGATGTACTCATGTTTTAAAATTTGTCATATAGAAAATACAGCTCCGATGTACATTCATATAGGACCCATATTTCAAATACTCTCAAATCAAAAGATATTCAGATATCTAAAATCATATTCAGCATGGTATGATCATTAAACAAATGTTGTTATGCGTTAAAATATTTCATATAAAAACATTACTAGGATCTCATATCAGAACCATCAAATATTTTCAAGCACACAGCAAGGGATGATGTTATGTTCAGCTGTATAAGATATAGTAAAATGTTAAGCTTTTAAGGTAAAGTCATAACTTTTGTTGATGCATAATTAACATACTATATATGCACTGAAAATCCAATCTTTTTACATAATGCACAAGCATGTTACAACTCTCAATACACACAATTCACTCATTTGTTATACGCAGAGTGATTGATCGACTACAGTCACAATAAGTGATCAGGGAATGTGAGTTCATCACCCATCTGCCTTCTCACATTACCACTGTCACCTGGTTGGAGCAGTCCTCTCTTGGCTCACTCAAGCTAATAGGGGGTCCACTACTAGGTACCGTCTCAAGCCATACAACCCGTCGATATTCATCCATACATACACACACACATATATATATATATATATATATATATATATATACATTGATCGACTACAGTCACAATAAGTGATCAGGGAATGTGAGTTCATCACCCATCTGCCTCCTCACATTACCACTGTCACCTGGTTGGAGCAGTCCTCTCTTGGCTCACTCAAGCTAATAGGGGGTCCACTACTAGGTACCGTCTTAAGCCATACAACCTATCGATATTTATCCATACATACATATATATATATATATATATACATTGATCGACTACAGTCACAATAAGTGATCAGGGAATGTGAGTTCATCACCCATCTGCCTCCTTACATTACCACTGTTACCCGGTTGGAGCAGTCCTCTCTTGGCTCACTCAAGCTAATAGGGCGTCCACTACTAGGTACCGTCTCAAGCCATACAACCCGTTGATATTCATCCATACATATATATATATATATATATATATATACATTGATCGACTACAGTCACAATAAGTGATCAGGGAATGTGAGTTCATCACCCATCTGCCTCCTCACATTACCACTGTCACCTGGTTGGAGCAGTCCTCTCTTGGCTCACTCAAGCTAATAGGGCGTCCACTACTAGGTACCGTCTCAAGCCATACAACCCGTCGATATTCATCCATACATATATATATATATATATATATATATATATATATATATATATATATATATATATATATATGCATATTCATCCATGAGCTTTATGTTTGCCATTCAATCATAATCAACAACTTTATAGCTTTACAAAGTAATGCCTCGTGCACATAATATTCATTTTACCAAATAATGATAAATACATTTAGAACCACATATTCAATGAGTTTTAAAAACTATTTACAAAACCGTACTCTTCTTTCTTGAATTATGTGCCAGTTCGTAAGCAAAACATATATTTTAACACATTTCATAAACTTATAATAGCATAAATAATTTGTAAACATAACCAATTATACATTTTAAATTCAAGAAGAGTATAGGGTAAGTCACAGAAAGAATTATCTACTCACAAGGCTAGGGCTCTAGGTTGAACATCCCTAAATATATTTTTGCAAACCAAATCTAATCAAATGGACCTGAAAACAAGTCCAAAAGGTCTAAAAACCTAGGAAATGACTCCAGAATCGCAAAATTTGGCCTTTGGGAGCTTGGTTAACACTGGTCAACTGATGGGGTACTATTCGCGATCGAAATACTATTCACCATCGAAATCACTATTCATGCCACCTGAATTTACTGTTCACAACACAAAAAAGTTGTCAGATGGCTGAAAATTTTCATATCCTATAGTTTAGCTATCTCTTGAATCCATTTACGGTGTCTGATTTCCAATTTAAAGTTTTTAAATAGGAGTTTCAGAGTTTACCTTTTTCTAAGATTTGCTACTTTCGATCTGCGGCGATTCTTCGGCTGGTTTAAAAAATTACTCGGCTAATATTATAGTACTCTTTTTCTTGAATCCAGTTGTACCCTTAGTTTTGAGATCAAATGCTCGAAAGTACTTCAGATCTAGAGAGAGAAAATAGAGGAGAAAGTGTGAATAGTAATCTCTCGATAAACCTACGGAAGATTTTTTTTTAAATGATGGAGGGACCAAATAGCAATGTGCTAATTGTTGGAGGAAGTCCTTGCAAATTTCATTATTTACACTTTGACCTCGAAACTATTAGGAAATTACATTTTGACCCCAAAAATATTAATAAGTTTTCATTTTCATCCTTAAAACATTTCAATTACATCCTTACTCCTTTATTTCTTTTATTAATCCATACATAAATGAGAATTACTAAATTTTAGGGATGTTACATTCTTTCCCCCTTAGGAAATTATGTCCCTGAATTTCAAACTATCCTATCATAAGTAGGAAATGAAACCAAGGCATAAATTACAGTTATTATCCTCACTACTCAAGCTACTAGGGATATCGCTTTTGTATATCATCTTTACTTCCTAAGAAGTCTATTCACTTGAGTGATTTTGCCATATAACCTTAACCATAGAGATTTCCTTCAACCATAAGTTCTTCACTTGTTGATCAACAATAGACATTGATTTTTCCTCATAATTAAGCCAAATTTGTGTCCAATTGAGTTTCTTGAAATCTAATAACATGAGAAGAATCTAATAGGTACTTCCTTAGCATTGATACATGAAACACTGTATCAACATCACTTAATCCTAATGGCAAGGCTAGACTATATACAATATGCCTACTTTATTCGAGATTTTAAAAGAGCCTATATACTAGAGCTTAACATTTTCCTTCTTTTCAAACCTCATTACCTCTTTTATGGACGAGTCCTTCAAGAATATTTGGTCACCAACTGATAATTTTTATTGCTCAACATTCCTTATCCTTATAAACTTTTTGGCTTGTATCGAGTTGCTTGTATTAAGTTGCTTGTATTCTTTTCCTAATTAATTTCACTTTATCAATGGCATCTTACAAAAAGTCTGACCCAACTGAATCATTTAACAAAAAGTTAGTAATATCTTACATAAGGCTTTAAATCATCCAATATCACTATATTATAGACGAATTTTGCTAAGAAATCTTCCACCAAACTCGAAGACATATGCTTGAAGCATGCTCTCTAAACTAGCATCATCAATTTAGGTTAGTCATATTATATCTATTGTATATTATTTCAAATTAGATTTACTATCAGCTATACTATAATTTAACAAAGATCCTTATACTTCCTAGATAGCTCTCCTAAAACAATATATTCAATTCTTACTTGTTGACACACCAAACAACGAACAAATATTACTTATATCTTCTTTTACTATTATACTAGTACAATTCTTTCATATCTTAATATATACTTTTTGTCTTGGGGTTATCGTATTTACAATCTATTGCTTATTCTGAAATCTCCTTTCTCAATAATTATTCACACGTGAATTTCTAATCTCAACATAATTCACATCCTAGATACTAGACTCAACTTAGAATGGTATAAACCCTTAACACAAATACCTTGATCACTTTATATTATTTTTGGACATGGTTCTCAAAATATTCTCCTTTCCTTGCTCAACTACATTAGGTAAACTTGGGTTTTCTTCATACATTAGTACTCAATCAGTATATACTGTAAACTCATTATTCATTTTAATTTGCACATTGTTTTCCAACTTACACAGTTATACATACTTGATATAAATATTTTTTTAAAGTACGTTCTTTGATAGATAAATCCTTTCAAAATCTCCATTACTTTAACCTATTAACCACTTGGACACCATAATAACTGAGTTTCAAAAAAAAAGAAATTAACATTCCTTGTAATAAAGAAAAAGAACCTTACATTTAATGCCAAACATTAATGAATGATGACACAGTAGAGAAAGAGGAATACATAATAGAGTATGGTGCCTTAATAGGAAGTCAAAAGTTTGGATAAAGCATTGAAATAAAATTAAAATCGATGGGCGTAATTTTTGAAAAGCTATAAATAAAATCTAGCTGCTATATTTGGCAAGAATCGGTGGCCGTAAGTTTTGAATATATGTGTCAAAATTTAATTCAAAGCTACTATTTTTCGGTGGAAGAATATCACATGAAAAAGAAATATTTATGTGTATATAAAAGTTTGTGAAAAAAAAGAGCATGTAGTTAACTGGTAGGATGCAGTTGGTTGCTTCAAAATAGAAGTAATCAATCAATAGTAAAATAATCAAGTCTCAATTAAATATTTTCAAAATAACCAGTCGACTTAAGAATACCGATAGTCGACTGGCAAGAATATTGGGAATACAAGATAAATCATTTGATTTTCCCTCTTCAACAACTAACTGATTAGTATTTTCACTATTTTTTTTACAATGATACCTATCACTTATGTAACATCCCGTAATTTTTAGATATTTTCCTTAGAAATTCTTCAACTTACATATATGCATAGAAATTGTCTAATATTAATGGAATAGGTAAAGAAAGAAAACCTAAGAGGAAATATTAGAAATAAACATGCTAAAGAAATGTGAAATTCTTAGGTAAAGAAAGATAAATTTTTGTGAAGTGAGTAAAGGTCTTAAAATTTCAAGAAGATCGGATTAGGGTAATTTTTCTTAATTTAAGAGCAAAAATTACTAAGTTTAGTATCTCCACCCATAAATTGGGCTTTTACCTATGGACACTTCATATAGAGTTTTTCCACTTCACATAAGTTTCTAGCAAGCCCATTGGATAACCTAAGCAAAAAATAAAACATAGACTTGGACTAGGATATAGTACTTGGACCAATAGCCCAAAAAATTATGAAATGTGACCAAGCCCTCCAAGAAAGGTAGAATTTTATCCAAAGCAAAGAAAATGGGTAGGAATAAGCCCAAATCCAAGAGGAAAAATAAAATAAAATAAATTAGGTGATGATATAATAATGTAATAATAATAAAGATTAGGTTACATGGCATTAAGACAAAAATTTAGCAAGTGGTGTGATTCTACATTCATCATTTTGGTAAGTGGCATAATAATACAAGGCTTTAGGACAAAAACATCTATATCCTACACTCATAATTTTAGCAAGTGGTATGATAATACATGGTATTAGGATAAAACATTCCTATCCCACAAAAATAATATCAACCAAATAATGGAGATTCAAGGGCTAGAAATTTACCACCTAAAAAGGCAAACCTATCATACTTGTTTAAGACAAAAGAAAATGGAAATGAATCCCTAAATCAAAGGGACCTTGTCCCTTATCTTAAGAACATATCATCATAATTTTCAAAATACAAATCTCATTTTCTTATGCATATCTGGACTAAGGAAGAGGAAGACAAGAACATAAGTTGTTTGTTTTCCAAAAAATTCAACAAAGTGTATCCTCATTGTGATAAGGTAGACCCATGATCATGAAAAGTGAATTATTTGGTGGTATATATAAGAAAACCCACCCTTACAACATTATAATTTCGTCCAAGTGAGGGAGAGGGAAAATAGAAGCAAGGTAGAGTGAGGAAAGGAGAGGAAGAAAGGAAGAAAGAGGAAGGAGAAGTCTAAGGGACTAAGTGCTCTAGGTAAGTTTAACAATATTTCTTTTTGAAGAAAACTTTTGAAACTTATAATATTTATATGAGATTTTGATCTTAGAACTTTGATGATTGGTCATGGATGTTGCTATATCATGTTACATATTGATCTTGCATGTGATGTATGTTTGAATACTTAGGTTGGTGTAGATAGTTCTGCATGGTTATGGCTATGGGTGGCAGAATTTTTAGCTTCGGTGTTTTAATTTCTGGGAACAATCTATAAGGAATTAAAATAAATGGTTAACATATGAATTATAGATATGTGTGTCATGGATTGTTAGCCACTGGAAGCATTCAATTTAGAGTTCATATGAGGTAGATATGGTCCGATTAGTAAACAAAGGTCAGAAAATGGTTAATCAGGGAAGAATATATTAGGATAGTTTCGGTGTTTTAATTTCTGGGAAACTTCTATAAGGAATTAAAATAAATTGTTAACATATTAATTATAGATATATGTGTCACGGATTTATAGCCACTAGAAGCACTTAATTTGGAATTCTTATGAGGGAGATATGGACATATTAGTTGGTAGAGGTCAGAACCTACCCGAGAAGAAATAACCTGTGCATTGAGGGAGTAATATCACCCATATTTATTACTATTTTGCTGATATGATTAACATAATAGTTTTAGATAATTGTCTTAGCTTTCCATAGACACCAAAGGCACTACAATCGGAGTTACAATGAGAGAGTTATGCTCTGATTAGTGAGCAAAGGTCATAGAGCACGACCAGGCCGTGTTCTGGGTGCTTCAAGCACGGGCTAGCCGTGTTCGGGGCTGTTTTTGAGTTCATTTGAAGTATTTTTAAAGCATGGCATGTCCTGAAACACGACCAGACCGTGTTGGAAGCTGGTTAAACCTATTTTCAACATTTTTCTACCCTAGATGAACCTCTTTAACTATAGGGTAATAGTAGAAATCAAATTGGAGAACAATGCTCTATTAATTTGTAAGAACATGTGTTGGAAATGACTAGTATATGATGAAAAGGTCAAGCATAAAGAGAAGGTTAGATATGATGAAAACCTGCATCAAAAAAATAAAGAAATAAAATTAATATTTAAAAAAGAAAACGAATCTTATAAATGAAAATAATAAATGACTAGTATATGCCATAGCCATTGCCATTGTATCAACTTCTTACCATCTTAAATTTGAAATTCTGACATGGAAATATTTTATAAAGTGATATTTGAAATGGTTATGTTCATGGCATGATTACCAATGATTTATGGTAATAGTTATATTTTGATGAACATACTTGTTATTGAAAGCATATTTTTGGCTATCATTGGGAAAAGAAAAGAAATAAGCACGGTCACATGGCAATCCGTGTGGTGCACCAGTAGGGGACGCCCTACCAACAGTTATGATCATGTTAATGAGAAAAGAAAGAGAAAGTGGGCCATGTCAGACGGAGCGAGAAAAGCCCGTACCAGAGAGTAGAGGATACTCACCCTAACCGGGGTAGCTTGAAATGAGAATAAGTTGATGGCCATCATATGATATTCTGAAAATAGTTAATCCTGTCATACATATCATTACTGTATGATTCTTATGTGCATAGATGTAATGCATTCATGTGACCAAAGATATTTTCTGTAGTTTATACAGCTGAACATGACGTGATGAGCTATATTGATGATGATTTATTGTTGAACTTACTGGGATTTAATTCTCACTATATTTCCATATCATGTTCAGAAAATTAGTTATGCAGATTTTCTATAGCTCTGGATTTTAGTACACATTGGATCAAGTTACTTGGACAAGCTAATGTTGTTAGAGGTTTCCTTGGACAATCAAAGAGGAATGATCCTTATGCTAATTAATATAATCCTGGATGGAATGATCATCCTAATTTCAGGTATGGGAATGCATAGAATAAACCTGTAGAACAAAATTTTCAGCATAATCAACAGGCCTATTATCCTCGACAAAATACATACCAGGATTCCCAGGTAAGTACTTCTTTAGAAGATATTGTTAAATCTCTTGCACATAACACTCAACAATTTCAACAAGAGACAAGAGCTAGTATTAAAAGCCTAGCAAATCAGATGGGTCAATTAGCAACCACAGTTAGCAAATTAGAAGCTCAAAATTCAAGTAAGTCACCCTCTCAAACTGTGGTAAATCCAAGGGAAAATGTGAGTGCAATCATGCTATAGGGTGATAAAGAAGTTGAGATCCCAATGCAAGAGGTACATGCATCAAATGAGCAAGAGGAAAAAAAGAATAATGCAATCATAGCAGGTAAGCATCTAAAAGGTAAGTCTGCACCTTTATTTGAATATAAATCTACACCTCATTTTCCTGAAGCTTTAAAGGAAAATAGGATGGATGAGAAAACTTCTGAGTTATATGATACATTTAGAAAGTGTGAGGTGAATCTTCCTCTTTTAGATGCAATCATTCAGGAACCTCGCTATGCCAATTTTTTAAGGGAGTTACACACATAACAGAGGAAACAGAAGTTGAGAAAGTAAAAGTAGGTCAGCATGTTTCTATAATTATTTAGAGAAAACTCCCTACAAAATGCAAGGACCCAGGTATTTTTTCTATTCCCTGCTCTATAGGCAACAATAGATTTGAAAAGGCCATGCTAGATCTAGGAGCATCTATTAATGTCATGTCATACTCTATTTATGCATCTTTAGCACTAGGACCTTTGAAAGAAACTAGTGTTATAGTTCAATTGGCTAACAAATCTAATACCCTTCCTGAGGGTGTGGTTGAGGATGTTTTAGTATAAGTTGGGGACCTAATTTTTCATGCTGATTTTTATGTACTTAAGATGGAGAGTGGTGACCGAACCACTCCAATTTTATTAGGGAGACCATTCTTAAAAATATCCAAGGCCATAATAGATATTCATAGTGGCACTCTAACAATGGAAGTTGAAGGAAAAATTATGAAATTCAATAATTACAGTGCCACGAAAGATCTCATTGCCTATGCTATTAATATGGTTGATTCTATAGCACAGGATGTTGAGCCTTTAGAGACAAAGGTTGAGAAATCAACCTTGAGTG
Organism: Gleditsia sinensis; assembly: GCA_037074535.1. Lineage (NCBI taxonomy): Eukaryota > Viridiplantae > Streptophyta > Magnoliopsida > Fabales > Fabaceae > Gleditsia > Gleditsia sinensis. The sequence continues at coordinate 50,579,245 of CM073466.1, forward strand.
TTCACTTGTAGGAGAATAATAAAGAAGCTCCAAAAGTACAGCAAACAGGTAAGGATCCTTCTACCTCAATAACAAATTCTAATGCAAGTACACCTTCTATTTTACAGGATCTTGGATCAACTCTCTCACCTCTTCCCAAACAACTGAAATACTTAAAAATTGGGAGTGCACCACCTATCATAGTTGCCAAGAATCTAGGTGCTCAAAAAAGAGGCATAAATGCATATTCTTCAGGAAAAAGGAAATGCCATTACAAAAATAATAGCAAACCTTAAAGGCATAAACCAAAATGTAGAGTAGCATCAAGTTCTAGAAATCAAAGGGGTTAGATCCTGTAAAGGTAAGAAATCTCTCCCTTGTTTAAAACACCTTGTTATTACTAATGTGATTGCTTGTCATGCAGTAAAATTTCAAGGCTTAAATCAATCCAAGAAATTTCAAATTAAAGTAGACATCAAGAATCCCCCATGAATGACGTAAAGGATTTTGAGTCGAGCCAACGACATTAAAAAAAGGCGCTTATTGGGAGGCAACCCAACATAGTCAAAAAAAAGAGAAAAAAGGTGGATATCAGAAAAATTCAAGGTCCAGTAATGCAATATGTTCATTCTACCCCAAACAAATTCATGGAAGTCCACTCAACTCATATGTTTTCATATATCCTTTCCTACTCTTATCTTTCTTTTACATTGAGGACAATGTAAATTTTGAGTGTGGGGGTGAAAGTATATTTGTCTAAATAATTGTGACCCTATTATGAGCATCAATTTTTTGATTTTCACTATTAATGCACTTTTATTGCGTTTAGCAAGTTGAGTGATTGTGTGAGTGTTTCAATTTATGTTTTGGGATGTTAGGCACAACCAACAGCCAATGATATGACTATCCAAATTTTTTTAACTCTTGAAAAATGTAGAAAATTCATGGTTATGTGCAATTTTATCTCTTTTGCAATTTATTACTTTTGACTTTAGAATCTTGAAATATGTTTGCATAATAATTTTGGGCATTCAATTTATCTTTTACTTAGAGAAGGTTTATATAATTCAAATATATTTCATGATCTCCACAGGATTCTAGAACTTATTTGAATGCTGCTTGAGGCGAAATTCTAGGCTAATACTATTTTTTAGGGGATGATTTATGCATTATTTGATAGATTGAGCCTTTTAATCCTAACCTAAACAATGAAATATCCTTAGTTCCTTTAGTTAGAGCTTAATGAACTTTTCTTTCTAAAAGCCATAAATAAGCCGAAAGCCAAATTTGTATGAATATCCTTATTTTTTATCCTATTTACTCACTCCATGATTATTTTTCTGAATACTTGTTTTGTAGAGCTTTATTTAAAAAAAAGGGAGGAAGGGTGGAGCAAGGAAAAGAAAAGAATTATGCAAAGGAAATAGAAGAATAATCCAAATGTTGTGAAAAAAAAATTAGAGAATTGAAGAAAAAGGATGGATTCAATTCAATTGAAACAACAAAACGAGTGTGAGGGGAGAAATCACCCCAAATTTAGAAAAGCTCAAGAGATTAGATTTAATCATGTGGTGCTGAGTGTTTGAGTCTAAATTTGTAAACTTTATCTTACCTTATACCCTGGCCACATTACAAGCTAAATAAAGTCCTATTGATCCTAGAGGTAGTTTTCGCTTACATTAATGGAGAGTGGCATGAAGAATAAGCATATGGAAATCCTAAACTAATTTGACATCTATAACCAAAATTTTGGGATACATAAACTCATCCAAGTAAAAGGAAATTTATTTACCCAAGAACACACACTCACTAGGGATTCAAAAGAATAAGATAATGGATTGCATTTGTGTGAATCTTGTGCATGATTATGACCTTCCAAAATTTTTTTAAAGTATATTTTTATGTTATGAGGAAAACTTTTGGTAAGCCTAACACTCACTACATTATTGATTGTTGTTTTTTGTCTTTAGACATTATTTTGCTTGAGGACAAGCAAAAGGTTGAGTGTGTGGATATTTGATGTGATCTTAATTAAGCATGATATTAATACCTTTAAATTTATGTTTTGTTTGATTTAAGTAAAATATAATTAGGAATTAGCTTAGTTTTTTGTTTTGTGTTGTAGGAACAAAGGAAGAAGAAAAGAGAAGAAAAAGATAAGAAATTCATGAAAAAATGCTACATTGCAGCGATTTCAGACATTTCATCACTGTTTTGAGCATATATCCCTCTTATGAACTCGAATCAAAGTGATTCAAGTGGTTTTCGAAAGATAACACAGTTATCTACAACTTTTATGTTGAATACTTGGTCAAATTCGGGAGTTTAATAGTGTTACAGAGCTCACAAATCAGAATCATAGTGCAGCAAAATGAATTTTGACCTATGGTCACTAATTTTGGCATGTCTTCTTCAATGTAGATCAGATTAAGTTGATTCCAGCGGCTATGGAAAGAATAGATATAGAGCAACAACTTTGGTGGTTGGCCTCTTGGAAAATTATGGAGCTTTCTAAGAGCCTCAGGGCTCGCAAAAGAGCCTCGGGGCACTGCATCATCACAGATTCGGATGGCCACTGCGCTCTCTAGCATGCCACGGCGTTTGTTGCCCAGAAGCACCAGGTGCCGCGGCGCCTGAGCCCCAATGCCAGGGCACCTAAGTGTTAGAACCAGAGTGCCCCAACACTAGATCAGGTGCCGTGATGCTCGTGCAGCGCTCCGCAGCACTCTCTGCTGCACCAGATTCCTGAATTCACGATTTTTAGGTCTTCTTAACTCCAATTGAAGCCCAATGGTCCAGAATTTGACTTAGAAACACTCCTACTTTGATTAAGAGGAGGGAATCTATAAAAGGGAGGAAATCAAGCAGAGAAGTCATTCAATCATTCATCCAAGTTCTTAGTTACATTCTTCAATTTTTCTTTAGATTTTCTTATGGCCCTGTGTGGCTAGTTCTTTTTAGTTGGTTGAGGTAGATTGAAACCTCAAGGGATCTTCATGCATTGTGAGATGTGGATTTGATTTTATTATTTCAATTTGAATTGAGTATTAATTATTTATCTGTTCTTCTTCTCAATGATTATTCATATGATTGCTAGGAGGCCTACTAGTATATTATCTGTCTTAATCTACCGCTCAATTATGTTTTGAACAAAGTCTTCAATTCTGTGATTCATGAGGCAAATAGGTTTGAAGATTTTGGATTATAAGTCATTGAACCTATCATGAATAATTAACTAAATTAGATATAGCCAATGTGTTTATATTTGTTTAGCTCTATCAATTTCTCTAGTTCTTCATGCAGTTAATAAGCTATGCTTTACCGATGTACTAAAGGATTGCTTGTTAATTAGGGTTTAATTAGAGTGATTGTCATTAATTTACTAGACTTAAGGAGGAATAGAGTTAAAAACCCAATGATAGATATTCAATTATATATTGATTATGTTGTCAATGATCAATGCAGTCCCTTGATGGTGGATATTAATCAAAACCAACGCCTTTCTCATTAATTACTCTCTTAATTATTTTCATTATTGTTTACTTTACTTAATTTTAGGTAAGGTATTAATTTGGGTGTACCTAGTAGTTTTGAGGTAAGGTATTAATTTGGGTGTACCTACGACAGTATGCACCACACGATCACATGTAAATCCGTGTAGTGCACCAGTAGGGGAAGCCCTACCAACGGTTATGATTATGTTAATGAGAAAAGAAAGAGAAAGTGTGTCATGTCAGACGGAGCGAGAAAAGCCCATATCGGAGAGTATAAAATACTCACCTTGACCGGGGTAGCTCGATATGAGAATAAATTAATAGTCATCATATGATATTCTAAAAATAGTTAATCATGTCATACATGTCATTACTGTACCATTTTCATAGGCATAGATAAAGTGTATTCATGTGATCAAAGGTTTTTGCTGTAGCTTATACAAAAGAACATGATGTGATGAGCTATATTAATGATAATTATGATTTATTGTTGAACCTACTAGGATTTAATTCTCATTATATTTCCATATCATGTTCAGAAGATTAACTATGCAGCTATTCTCCATGACACTTGTTATTACTGTACGTTGGATTGAACTGCCCTACTTTGGGCAACTACCGATTATATCAGATATATCTATAATAGACGTGACTGAGATTCTAGTGGAGGTGCTGCCACCCACACCAGTGTTCCCTGAAGTAGTTTATGTGGATGATTAGGGCTAATATGTATATGTTAGACTTTTGTATAGATGTTTGTAAATTAATGATGTGTATGTAAACTCGGTATTGTATAATTTAAATAAATGTTATTTTGAGTTAAGTTGTAATGAGGTAATAATTTCATGGAATTTTACAAATATAGAAAAAATTTTGTTACATAAATGGAGTTGTTACAAGTGTAGCTATAGAGGGAACCAAATTCTGTCAGTTTCTAAATATTTGTGTGTTTTGTGGTTCCAATCCTGGAAAATATGAAGAATATAGGAAAGCTGCACAAAATATGGGTATGGTGCTGGCCAAGAGAAAAATTCATTTAGTCTATGGTGGAGGTAACTTTAGATTAATTGGGTATGTGTCTACAACTACACATATAGGAGGATGTCAAATTCTAGGTATTAGTCCTATAGCTCTAACTACATCAAACATTGTAAGGAAGATAATTGGGAAGAATTTAGAGTAGCTTCCATGCATGAGTGCATGGCTAGAATAATGAGCAATGCTTAAGTACTTGGATACCACTTTTACTTTATTAGGGTCTACTTGGATACCATCCTTGCCAACTATACTCTCTTAGAGTTTGTAAAATTAGCCTCAAATGTTGCTTATGATCCTCTGTACTCTTGGAACATATTAATACATCATCAATAAATATATTTACAATTTGATCCAAGAATGGCTTAAGTACTATATTCATAAAGTCCATAAATACAGCTGGGGCATTTTTCAAACTATATGACATCACTAAGAACTTCTAGTGCTCATACCGAGTCCTAAAAATAGTTTTTCAAAATATCCCCTTCCCTTATCCTTAATTGATGATATCCAGATCTCAAATCAATTCTTTTTTTAAAAAAAAATTGAGCACACTATAGTTGGTCAAACAAATCATCTATATGAGATAATGGGTATTGATTATTCACTGTCACTTTATTCAATTATTTATAATCTATGCATAACCGCAGTGATCCATCCTTTTTCTTTCACAAATAGGACTAGAGCACACTAGGACGTATAAATCCCTTGTCTAACAAGTCCTGTAACTATTTTTTTTAGTTTTATAAGTTCAGTCGATATCATTCTATATAGGGATATAGATACTAGTTGAGTTCCAGGAAGTAAATCAATATCAAATGTTATTTCTCGTTTCGGGGTAATCTTGGCAATTCCTTAGGGAACACATAAGAAAATTCTCCAACCACTGGAACTTGATTTATACTAGTATACTTTATATAAACATCTCTCATCACTGTCAAGTATCCTTGGCAATTTTTTGTAATAACTTATAGGCTGCTAAAGTTAAAATTAAATCTTTGGGTACTTCACTACGGTCTCCTTGTATTAAGAAAGAAGATTCTCTAGAAATATTGAATTTAAACACCTTAAGATGACATTCCAAAATGGCATAGCATTATGCCAACCAATCTATTCCCAATATCACATCAAAGTCTACCCTACCTAGACAACCCTGTACAACGAATATCACATACGGAAACGATCACAGTAGGCATATGTTTCAATTCTTTAAATTCTCTGGCACGCCTATCCCTTCACTTTCAAGTAGAAATTGACCTATAGATACTTTTTAAAATGTCACAATATTCGATAAATCTAATACTAAGAAATTTAGCAAACTTGGAATAGAAAAGAAATTAAAACCCTATAAAATCCCTCAGCAGCACCTGAAGTATAAATATGCCCGGCTCATATCCATACTAAAAGTCCTACTAATGAATCCTTTGCTCCAATAGCCACAAGAAAACCTAATACTCTAATAAAAAAATGTAAAGCCCCCAATTTACGAGCATGTGAAACAAATATTTTTTTTGCTATTAGATATTTACCATAACATGCATAGCATTATTCTTTGTTATAGAAATAGATACATATAGGTTCTCTTATGTATACACATTATACAGACCAAATTATAAATGTCAAAGTAACAACAGAAGAAGGAATACTACCTGTGGTGTTTAGAGCACACTCTAGAATACAAACATAGTATAATTCAAAAGCAGTGAGCCTTGGAAGCAACATAGACTCACCCAAAGAATATGTCACCTAACTGATCACCTATCTGTAGAATCAGACTCTGTATTCTTATTTGAAAAATGTAAAAATATTGTGTAGTAAGTTTGATAACTCTGTGAGCAAATAATACCTCCTATGACCTCTTAGGTCAACATATAGATGTACTCATGTTTTAAATTTGTCATATAAAAAATACAGTTTAGAAGTACATTTATATGGGACCTGTATTTCAAATATTCTCAAATTAAAGGATATTCAGATATCCAAAACCAAATTCAGCACGGTATGATCATTAAAAAAATGTCGTTATGCATTAAAATATTTCACATGAAAACATTAGGATGATCCCATATCAGAACCATCAAATATTCTCAAGCACATAGCAAGGGACGATGTTATGTTCAGTTGTATAAACAACAGTGAAATATTATATTTTTGACATAAAGTCATAACTTTTGTTGATGCATAATTAACATACTATATATGCACTGAAAATACACTCTTTTTACATAATGCTCAAGCATCTTATAGCTCTCAATACACTCAATTCACTTATTTGCTATACGCATAATGACCGATTGACTACAATCACAATAAGTGATAAGGGAATGTAAGTTCATTACCAATCTACCTCCTCACATTACCGTTATCACCCGATTGGAGCGACCCTCCCTTGGCTCACTTAGGTTAATAAGGCATCCCCTACTCGGTACCATCTCAAGCCATACAACCCGTCGATATTCATCCATATATATATATATATATATATATATATATATAAATGCATATTCATCAAATGCAATGTATAACTATCAAACAACTCGCCATAAGCTTTACACTTGCCATTCAATCATAATCAGTAACTTTATATCTTTACAAATTAATACCTCGTACACATAATATTCATTTTACCAAATAATAATAAATACATTTAGAACCACATGTTCAATGAGTTTCAAAATATATTTGCAAAACCATACTCTTCTTGAACTATGTGCCAGTTCGTAAGCAAAACATATATTTTAACACATTTCAAAAACTTATAATAGCATAAATAATTTGTAAACATAACCAATTATACATTTTAAGTTCAAGAAGAGCATGAGGTAAGTCATAGAAAGAATTATCTACTCACAAGGTTAGGGATCCAGGTTGGATAGCTCCAAATATATTTTTTTCAAGCCAAATCTGATTAAATGGACTTTAAAAATGAGTCTGGAAAGTCCAAAAACCTAAGAAATGACTCCAGAATCACAAAATTTGGCCTATAGGAGCTTGGTCAACACTGGTCAACTGGTGGAACATATTAATACTATTCACGATGCACACAAAAATGTCAGATAGCTGAAAAATTTTATATCCTATAGTTTATCTATCTCCTGAATCTATCTACAATATCAGATTTTTAATTTAAAATCTCTAAATAAGAGTTTCAAAGTTGACATTTTTCTAAGATTTTCCACCTCCAATCTGCGGCAATTCTTTAGCCGATTTGAAAAATTGTTCAATCAATATAGTAGTACTCTTTGTCTCCGAATCTAGTAGTTCCCTTAGTTTTGAGATCAGATTCTTGAAATTACTCCAGATCTAGAGAGAAAAAAATGGAGGAGAAAGAGTGAATAGTAATCTCTCGATAAACCTACGAAAGATTTTTAAAAAAATGATGGAGGGACCAAATAGCAATTTGCTAATTGTTGGAGGAAGTCCTTGCAAATTTCATTATTTACACTTTGACTCCTAAACTTTTAGGAAATTATATTTTGACCTCAAAAATATTAATAAGTTTTTATTTTCATCTTTAAAACATTTCAATTACATCCCTACTCCTTTATTTCTTTTATTAATCCATACATAAATAAGAATTACTAAATTTTAGGGATGTTACACAAAGCAATAGAACTTTAAGAAAGAAAACAAAATTAAAGACAAGATAAGCAATTGAATAAGAAAAATCACAACAAGAAGTAACTAGAATAGAAAAAAATCAACTACTAGAGGAAAGGAAACAATTGAGATAGAAAAAATAACTAAGGTAAGAAAAGCAAACGAAATAAAGATCAAAGCAAAAACAACAATTGATGCTAACAAAATTATTGGTTCTCTCTCTTCTTCTTTTTCTTTTGAGACCAGATTGCACAAGCTAGGTGAAAACTTGAATTTCAACAATACGTAATTCTAACATTTTTTTCAAATCTCTCTTTTTTTTTGAAAATTTTCACTCTCTTTTTTAATTCCAAATTTTTTTAATTCTTTTTATTTTTTATTTTTTTTCATATATGTATGTGAACCAACAACACAAGAAATCAAAAGAAAAAAAATAAGAATGAAGAACACAAGAAAAAAAATACAAGATAACAAGATGGAATAATAATAAGAAAACAAATAAATAGAATAGATCAAACCTGATTAAGAACTTAGGCTCTGATATCAAATGATGTGAACCCCTGATATGAAACTCACTAAGAGTAGTGAGACCTGAAATCAATATAAGATCCAATTGGAAGGATTGTATCCTAATTCAGATTTATAAAAAAATAAATAAAAAAGAAAAGTGACCTTGACCCATTATCTATAAAGAGATAAGAACCAAAGGTATAAGAAATATTGTAGATGCCATACTCAAGAAAGAGGAAGAAGATTGTGAGTGATAAGTCTTGCTTGAACGCCTCAAGAAAATATTGATAAATTCAAAAAAGTTTTTTGAAGAACCAAAGAGAAAACACTCTCAATATTATTAATGATAATCTATATTGTTTAAGAGCATACATGCCTATTTATAGGCCAATTACCTAAACAAAGAAGGAAAACTTCATAGGAAAACTCCAACAAAGCAAGGAAAATTATAAATACGAAACTCCTCTAGAAACTATGAAATAGGAGACTTTCCTAGTCAAATAAAGAAAACACTATAAGTAAATAAATAATAAAAAAAATGTAGGCTAAATTGGGACATTAAATAAATCAATTATTTTGGGCCTATATTTAGTCTTTAGCCTTCAATTTTCTTATACTTTTGGTCCATATTCAAATTGGCGGGTCTTGACCCATAGTTAAGTGGACTTTAATGATATGGATTAGTCTTGCATCTTATTTACTTGTATGGCAATTTTCTCTTTGATGGGCCTCTAGAATTAGACTATTAAGTGCTTCTTAGAATATTTTAGCCCAAACTCTTGTGATAGGTCCAACTGGGACTTGAAGCGGGTCTGCATTCCATTTTTGTTTGTCAACCCTAACCATGATCTCATCACCCTTAACCTTAGCAAGTTTCTTTACTTTGAATACATTCCTATTTAATTTCTTGTATGCTTTGTTCAAAATTCTTCTCATAAAATAAAATCTTGGCAACTAGGTTAGAAATATTTATTTCGAATCTGAATTATATTTTCTCTTAATTGGCAATCCTTGTAGGATCGACTTCGCATACCACTAAATCTATATTCCAATAGATTCATACGCTTGCGAGTTTTAATTAAAACAACAACATTTTTTCTGTTTCCAAATCAAAAACTTTCTTTTCAAAATAAGGATATTTATTTTTCAATAAGGTGAGCATTTTAGCAGCTACAACATATTCATCATGCAACTCTTTAAAAGCATCTTACAATTCACTTGTAAGATGGTTACGAAATACTGACCTTACCTTTTGCCATTAAATAAAGGTTAGCTTCCTCATCTTCACGAGAATCAAGGTTACTATCTCCCCTTCTATATTTTTCATTTTTTCTTTTGTTATAGGCCTCTTACTTTTTCAAGAACTTTGTCACTCTCATTTAATGTGTCCAAGTTTGCCACACTCATAGCATGTGGGATATCCACTTCCTCCTTCTTCTTGTTTTGAAATGTAACCTTTTTCTTTTCCCCTTTCTCATAAACATATCAAACTTGTTTACAAAAAAAGCAAGATTGTCAAGTGTCAGTTCAAAATTACTTATGGGGTTTTCATTACCTTTATCACTATCATCTTTCTTCTCTTGGTAAGATGATATGGCTTTAAGCGCTATGGATCTTTTCTTCCTATCTTCCTCTTCCTCAACATTGAACTCAGTAAGATAAGTTTCATGCCCTAAGAAGTTTCTAAAGATAGTAGATATTGATTATGCTAAGCATCTTTGTGCTTCTTGCCATTCCTTCATGAGGGTTCTGAGGATCTCATTCACTTGATCTCTAGTTGTGTAAACTTTACTTCATGTTGCTATATTATTCACTTGATCTTATTCATCATTTTCATGAGAATAAAGGTTACTATCTCAACTTTTGTCTTTTTCATTTTTTTTGTCGTACCTCTTACTTTTTCAAGAACTTTGTCACTCTCATTTAATATGTCCAAGTTTGCCACACTCATAGTATATGGGATATCTACTTCCTCCTTCTTGATTTCTTTTGAAATGTAACCTTTTTCTTTGCCTCTTTCTTATAAACATGTCAAACTTGTTTACAAACAAAGCAAGATTGTCAAGTGTTAGTTCAAAATTACTTATGGGGTTTTCATTACCTTCCTATCTTCCTCTTCCTCAGCATTGAACTCAATAGGATGAGTTTCATGCTCTAAGAAGTTTCTAAAGAGAGCATATATTGATTGTGTTAAGGGTCTTTGTGCTTCTTGGATTGCAGTCACCTTAGGCTGCCATTCCTTCCTGAGGGATCTAAGGATCTTATTCACTTGATCTCTGGGTGTGTAAACTTTACCTATTGTTGCCAAATGATTCACAATATAAGTAAAACATATTTGCATCTTTTTAATAAATTTATTTTTTTTATTTTAAAAAACTCACATTGTTGTGTAGGAGTGTTAATTTTGGATTCTCTAACTTCCCTTGTGCTTTCATGGGCTATTTTCAAAGCATCCTACATCCTACATCTTTTGGCTTTGACATTTAATTGGGCATTCTTCTTATCAGATTTTGTCTAAGCATTTTTGGGCTTAAGTCTTGTTTGGCATTCTTTAACAATAGTTGGAATGAAAGGAACATTTTCAATGACTTCTCATAGATAAGTGTGAATAGCCTTTGTGAAAATCTACATTCTAAACTTTCAATAGATATATTTTTAACCATTAAAATCCGAAGGCATATTAATTAAAGATCCTTTAGGCAAAATACTATTACCTATTCCAACCATGTAACTTTTGAGACAATTAACTATTTTTCTAAAAGCCCAAACTCTAATATTACTTGTTAGGAATGGTTCACATTCAACCTTTTTTATAATGGAATAAGAGTTCACGTAATTAGTTTGTTAATTAAATGTATCTTTGTGAATGAAAAAGATAACTTATTATAATTCTTGCAATCATATAATAAATAATATCTATGAAATATTTCTTTCAATCAATCACTCATTATCTTTATTATTATTTCACTAATTCAACATTCAACAATATTGATAGGTTACATGATTCATCTCTAATCCACTATATATGATTATTAGTTAACATAATGTGTTAAAAGTTAAAGATAATTGTTAAGTTAAAAAGAAACAATAATATAATCCATATTAAAGATAAAATATTTAAAACCCAAAATCTTTAAGTAAAACTTATAATGACTTCTTACCCGCGTGTTGATGAAGGGTGTTAATTAAAGCTTGTTGTCCCAACATCTCTTTTTCCCTCATTCTTCTCTTTTTCTTTTGAAATTAAATTGACAATGAAGGCGAAGGTCATTCCTCACTCCCTATGGTGGATAATAGATAATTCAATTTTAGACTTTTTAAGAATTTTGTTAATATATTATCTTTACCTCTCAAGTCAAGTCTTGGCTATCAAGACTTACTTTTTTTGGCAATTGATGCCTACGCAATAACATTTGTGTAATGGGTTAGTTAAAAATAAACAAATTGGCCTTACAAGCCACCCTAACCTGAACAATTTTTAACCCAAGAGTTAAAAACTATTTTTTTAGTAGTAAAAAAAACACTTTTATTGAATAAAATCCTAACCCAAACTGTTTTTAACCCAAGAGTTAAAAACTCTTTTTCTTTTTTTCTTTTTCTTTTACAGTGAGAAAAACAAACCAATTTTGTTGAATAAACTAGTATTTTTCTCATTTAACCTATAAATTAAAAATGGTTAAATGAATTATATCATAAATTTAGCTTTTATTGAGGAGGCTAACTATCACTCTAAGAAATTTAATTTTTGGTGAAAACGTCAAAAAGTTGTTATATAAAATAAATTTTCAGTGATGCCCTTTCACTAAAGAGGCATATTGAACAGTTTTTAAGTATACGATTCCATTTTTGTCACCCAATATTGATAAGCGATGATTTATTTTTCTCATCACTAAAGTAATGATTCCTTTTTTGTCATCACTAAATATGATTAAGATGATGATAGGTAATCGTCACCCTTCATCAAGCAGCAAGAGGTGGAATGAGGAACCATGGAAAATGTGACACAAAAGTTCCTTGGCATTGGTCTCAAGAGAAGATTAAACTACTTGGCTAATTTCATCCATCCAAACATGGCCCTAGTCAATGGCATAATTTCACTTTAATGGCATGCCATTTTTGTAATTGTTAAAGAAAGGAAGGGGCAAAGGTTAGATGGGAGAAGGTTCTTGGGGAAGCTTAATTTTTTTAACATTTCTTGTTGACCAAGGGGTGGGGGTGTCAAACAAAACAAGAAGGAGGAAGAAGGCTCACAGTGCAAGGGAGAAGAAGAAGGAGGAGAAAGAGAGAAGAAAAAGAAGAAGAGAGAGAAAGTGGAAGAAGAAAGGGAAAAGGGTAAGAATTGGATCCTCTAACCCACTCTACTCTTGTTTTTGTTTCTAATAAAACTTCATGAAGCACTGTCATGGTGGAAATCTACAGTTTTGGGAGTTAAAGAGAGATAGAATCAAAGTTCAAGTTAGAAAGAGAAAGAGGCCCAAGGTGTGTTAGAAGGTAAGATCAACATCTACCTCTTCTCGGTTCTTAGTTAAATAGAGGTAGTTATATATATATGCAGTCATGATGGAATCAATGTGTGGTGGTTGAGTTACATTAATGAGATCTATGATGGTTGTTGTGTTTGTCTTTCATTAAAATGAGTAATGGGAGATAGGTAGGAGCATTTATGAGGGGTAGATTTTAGGTGTTATAACTCTTGTAATTTGAGGGAAAATGCTATATTTATCTTGTATAATGTGTTTATGATCTGGATATTGGTTGGTTTTTGTGGTTTGTGGCTGTTTGGAAGTGTGGAAGAGAAGAAATGCATGTTCGTGCCTAGAGCATGCTCGTGCTTCGAAACACGATCAGGATGTGTTCTGGGCAAGAAATTAGAAAAGTTGAGAATTGTAACATCCCTAATTTCGTTTATTTTATTAATAAAGGTACATAAATATTTAATTAAGGAAATAAAATTTATTAGACAATTTTTAGATATATAACGAAATATAAACTTTAGAAATTCTTCACCTTATGTGTATGCATAGAAAATGTTTCAAACATTAAGGGAATAAGTAAAGAGAGAAAACCTAATAGGAAAATAAAATTTAAAATAACATACTAAAGAGAGGCAAAATTTTTGGGTAAGGAAGATAAATTTTTGGGAAGTAAGTAAAGGTCTTAAAATTTCAAGAAGATTGTATTAGGGTAATTTTTCCTAATTCAAGAACTAAAGTTCCTAAGTTTAATATCTCCACCCATACATTCGGCTTTCACCTATGAACACTTCATATAGAGTTCTTCCACTTCACATGAGTTTCTAACAAGTCAATTAGATAGTCCAAGCAAGAGATAAAATATAGACTTGAATTAAGATATAGAAGTTGGACCGATAGCCCAAAAATCATAAAAATGTGACCAGACCCTCCATGAAAGGTAGAATTTTAGCCAAAGCAAAGGAAATGGACAAGAATGAGCCTAAATCCAAGAGGGAAAAAAATAAGAACCATGTGAGAAAATAATAGTGTAATAATAGTCAAGATTAGGTCACATGGCATTAGGACAAAACATATATACCCTACATTCATAATTTCAGCAAGTAGGTAATAATACATGGCATTATGACAAAACATCCTTATCCTACACAAATAATTTCAGCCAAGCAAGGGAGACTTAAGGTTGGAAATTTACCACCTAGAAAGGCAAACCTATCATACTTGAGTGAGACAAAAGAAAAAGAAAAAGAATCCCTAAATCAAAGGGACCTTGTCCCTTGTCTTAAGAACATTTTATCATGATTTTCAAAATACAAATCTCCTTTTGCTATGCATAACTTGACTAAGAGAGAAGAAGACAAGAACACCCCAAAAAAATAACCAAGTGCATCCTAATTGTGATAAGGTAGACCTATAATTATGTGAGGCGAACCACTTGATAGTTTATTTAAGCAAAACTCACCCTTATAACATTATAATTTTGTCCAAGTGTGGGAGAGGAAAAAATAGAAGCAAGGTAAAGTGAGGAAAGGAAAGAAAGAGAGGAGAAGAGAGGAAGGAAGAAGAAAGAGAAGTCTAGAGGACTAAGTACTCAAGGTAAGTTAACTTAATCTCTACTTGAATCCATATTTTCTCTTCATCCTTGGAGTTCAAAACTCACCCTCCATCTCTTATTTAAGCTGCTGGAAAAGTTAAGGGAAGGGAGGAATCTTGCTACTTCTTTCAAGAGGAAACAAGAAAAAGAATTCACTAAGTGAGCTAGGGAGATATTTAGGTAGGTTTAACAATATCTCTTTTTGAAGAAAAGCTTTGAAATTTGTAACATTTATATGGGATTTTGATCTTAGCACTTTGATGAAATTTACAATATTTGCTATTTTGATGATTGGCCATGGATGTTGCTATATTATGTTACATGTTGATCTTGCATGTGATGGATGTTGAATACTTCAGTTGGTATGTAAAGTTCTGCATAGATATATCTATGGGTGGGAAAAATTTAGGGATTTCATTTACATGTTGAATACTACTGTTATGTATATTTGAATATGGTGAAAAATTGATAGAATATGATTAGATTGATAAAATGAGTATGGCCTTAAAAATTTAGAAGAAGAATATGAGAAATTTTTGTTAAGAAACACATTTAGTGATGTATGATTGGATTCTGTTTTTCTTTTGAAGTAGATTATGTAATATGTTAAATTAAGTAAGAAATATAATTAAATGTTGAGATAATGGTTAGGTGGAAATTTCAAAGAAAAATGGAAGCCTACTTAATAAAAGGATGAACTAGAACTTTAGGAAAGGCTAAGCTAAGAAAAATGGATTTCGGAGTAACTAGGGAAGCTTTTGTTTTTTGAATTCTGGGATACATAGGTTGGGAATTAAAAGAAATGGTTAACATAAAAAATGTAGATATATGTCTTATAGAATTTTTGGTACTAAAATCACTCAATTTGGATTCCATATGAAGGAGATATAGTCATATTAGTAAGTAGTGGTCAAAAACTAGCTAACCAGGGAAGAATCTGTTAAGTATGCTTCTGTGTTTGAATTTCTAGACAAAATTTGTAGAGAACTAAAGGAAATTGTTAACATAATAAATATAGATATATGTCTCACGAATCTATAGGCTCTGAAATCACTTAATTTAGAGTCCATATGAGGGAGATATGGCTTATTAATGAGTAGAGGTCAGAATTAGTCTAGAGTCAAGGGTGGTAAATGTAAGCGTTTTTGTTTTCAATTTTCTGGAAAGAATTGGTATAGAATCTGTAATAACCGTAAAATTTAATAAAAAGGAAATTTAAAATAAAAGAGAGAATTTTGACAATAGAGATAAGAACCGTAGAAAATATGTATATTTATTACATAGAAAAAAAAAATATTAGAAGTTATGTTTTGGCGCGCTATAAGCAAATATATTTTTATTATGTAGAAATAATTATGATTTGTTAAAAGTAAGTGAATTTTTAAGTAAAAGAAGTATTGTGTTGCTTAAAATAATTATACCGGCTTCTATTGAATTTTTATGGTATTTTTAGAAATACTCTTTCTTTTAATATAAATAAAGATATTTGTTTAGAAATTTGTTTTATTACTATTTTTATCAAGAAAAATTATGATGTGAGAGTTTAACTAAAGATTTATGAGAAAGGAAATTTTTAGAAATTTTAGGATATTTTATGATGAAAAACGGAATTTATATGAATTTTTATAAAAGAAAATCTTATTATTAATTATTTAATAATTATTAAAAAAAAATATTTTTTTTACTGTAGCATCAGCACATATATGTGCATACGGAATCAGAAGCAGAGAGCAGAAAAACGCATCCCCCATTTCCCATTTCTCCTTCGATTTTCAAACTTTCATATCTGGAGCTACGGACCTCTGATTGACGAACCGTCTGGACCGTTGGACTCGTGGCAACGAGTACTTCAAAACCCACCGATCAATTTCGCCGGAAAGTCGCCAGAAGGTCGCCGGAAAATCGCGTGAATAGTACCTCCAAAGGTAAAACTTCGTCCAATTGCGTTTTAGGCTTCGTTTTTACCGAAATTCTTCCCGTAGATAGCTTTAGAATCGAATATGGGGTTTTTAGGTTTCGGCATGAATAGTATTTTCCGGCGAGTGAATAGTGTTTTCCGGCGTGAATAGTGACGTTTAGAATTTATCTAATTTTCATATTATGTCTATATTTTCTAGGTTGTTGAGCCACCACGAGGTGAAATTCTAGTTGTTGGACTTCTAGTACGGTGAGTGGGTTTTTCATACTATAGCGCATGTTTTAGGAATTTGATTTATAACTCTCTCGTATGATTTTAACTAGTTGGAATATATGTTAAATTGTTTTACTGCTTTGAAAACCAATATGTTCCAACCATGTTAGAAATTGTAAATTTCAATCCTAGTTGAACCTTAGGTATGCAGGGCAAGCATCTAGACTATTAATTCTCCATTTGAGCTAGATTTATAGAAATGCGAACTTAGTCATAGAAATGAACTAAGTTAGCCATGAAATGATTTAATGCATGATGAGCATCTATGTGACGTCTACGGACGATCTATGTTTAAAAGGGAAAATTTATGATTGTAAAGGTCTCCATGGGAATTCATGGATGAGATATATTATAGAACGAAATTTTATGCATGAAAAGAGCTAGATGGAGAATTATAGCTTTATTGTAAAGTTATTGAAATGTTTTACTTTAACCTCTCTGAATAGCATATTTCAAATGTTTTCTATTGGAGGGACCCTTTTAGATCACTGTTAGCTAGCCGCAGGTAGTGCTAGTCCTGGTGCACCTTGATCATGTTACGACTTCGGCCTAGGATATTGTGACGGGCATATGACTGCCTAAGACACAAAATTTAGGGTGGACTTATGTCTACGCCTACAGTGATTACCCTACCCTTGCTGTGTGCTTGGGGGAGATCATAGATCTGTTAGGAAAGACCTCCAATAAATTAGTGCATTTTTCTTAAAGATTAAATATTTCTAAAATACCTCATTCATCATGGTTCTTGCATAAGTATCTTCATTTATTACTTACCATGCATAATTGATTTGTTTACAGTTATTGATTTAATCCTGATTTATCATTTGAACTGTTTAGCATTCTTTCAATAAATTACGGTTAAATGTTTAATGTTTTCTATACTTTGATTTCAATTATTTAATTAATTGCGAAATATTCGTGCTTAGTTTGCCCTGTTTCTGTTATAGTATGATTTATCCATTCACTGAGATGTGGTAATCTCACCCCTTTTCTGTTTTCTCCCCACAGATAGTCAAAGAAACACTGATCCAGCTACAGCTCCATAGGAGGCTAAATATAGTATTGGTGAGCCCCAGTTTGGGCACTCCGTTGTATTGGTTGTATAGTTTAAGTGTATGTCTAGTGTATCTCCATGAACATACAGGCAGGATCCTCGCTTCTTGTGTTGTTTGAAAAATGGTTTTATGTTTTACAATAATGTTTGTACTATGAGGCCATGGGCCAAGTTGAATCAAGGATGTTGGATTCATGAAATATATATATATATATATATATATATATATATATATATATATATATATATATATATATATACAGTATTTTCTGATATTGGATGTGGCGTATGTGGCCAGTTATATTTATTATGTACTAGATTGTGTGCTGAATGGTTGTGCATGCTATGTGTTAGGCTTACGGCTAGGGGGAAACCCTTATGCCGTGCCGGTCATGTGTTTCATCATTTGGGGCCGTGACAGAATCTGAAGAAATTATAAACACGAAAGTTGTATATAAGTGTCTTATATTTTTATAAGTATTAGAATCACCTTAATTGGAGTTCGTATGAAGGAGATATGGTTGAATAAAGTAGGAAAGGTCAAAGAACATAGCCAGGCTGTGTTCTTGATTGCTTCAGCACGAGTAGACTGTGTTCAAAGCTATTTTTTAGTACGTTTGAAATATTTTTCAAGAATGGCTGAGTCTTGAAACACGACCAGGACGTGTTGGGAGCTGGTAAAGGTTATTTTTAATATTTTTATACCCTAAATGAACCTTATTAACTATAGGGTAATAATAGAAACCAAATTGGAGAAAAATGCCCTATAAAATTTGTGAGAACATGTGTTGAAAATGATATAAGTAGAAGAAAAGTAACTAGAGGCCAAGCATAAATAAAATGAAAAGATGAAAACAATATTTAAAAAAAAAAGAATCTTATAAATTGAAATAAGAAATAACTAATGTATGGCCTAGCCATTGCCATTACATGAACTCCTTACCATCTTAAGTGTGTAATGTTGACATGGAAATATTTTATAAAGTGATATTCAAAAATGGTTATGATCATTACATTCTTACATTTTACCAATTATTTTTTGTAGTGATTATTCTTTGATGTTAAATTATGGCATGTGAGTATAATGAACATACTTATTATTGAAATCATATTTTTGGCTATTAACATGAAAAGAAAAGAGACGAGCATGGTCACATGGTGGTCCGTGTAGTACATTAGTAGGGGACGTCATAGTCACGGCTATGATTATGTTAATCAAAAAAGAAAGAGAAAGTGTGCCATGTCGGACGGAACGAGAAAAGCCGATACCGGAGAGTAAAAAATACTCACCTTGACCGAGGTAGTTTGATATGAAAATAAGTTGATAGCCATTATAAGATATTCTGAAAATAGTTATTCATGCCATACATGTTATTACTGTACAATTTTCAAGTGCATAAATAAAGTGCACTCATGTGACCTAAGATATTTGCTGTAACGCCCCTAATTTACATTATGTAAAATAAACATTTCTTTTCTATTATTATTTTTGCAATCAGGTATTTCCCAGAAAGATACATAATTCAATTCTTTATCATGGAAACAAATACATATAGGATCTCTCATGTAAACACAATATACAGACCAAGTCTATAAACATTAGAGTATAGTAGAAACAGGGATCCTGCCTGTAGCGTTCAGAGCACTCTAGAATACAAATACATCATAATTCAAAGACCGTGAGTCTTGGAAGCAACATAGACTCACCCAGAAAATATATCACCTATCTGCCGAATCAGACTCTGATATTCTTATCTGAAAAATGTGGAAATATCGTGTAGTGAGTTTGACAACTCAGTGAGCAAATAATTCCTCCTATGACCTCTTAGGTCAACATATGGATGTACTTATATTTTAAAATGTGTCACATAGAAAATACAGTTCAGAAGTACATTCATATGGGACCCGTATTTCAAATATTATCAAATCAAAAGATATTCAGATATCCAAAACCATATGCACCATGGTATGATCATTAAACAAATGTTGTTATGCTCAGCTGTATAAGCTATAGTAAAATATTATGATTTGAAGGTAAAATCATTACTTTTAATGCACCTGCCTCACTCGACAATCTGGTAAATGCAATGAAAATATGACACATTTGCTATACGCATAGTGACCTCGACCCCAGTCACAATAAGTGATCAGGAAATGTGAGTACATCACACTACTGCCTCCTCACATTACCACAGTCATACTGCAATGAAAATATTTGCTATACGCATAGTGACCTCGACCCTAGTCACAGTAAGTGATCAGGGAATGTGAGTACATCACCCTCCTGCCTCCCCACATTACCACTGTCACCCGGTTGGAGCGGCCCTCCCTCGGCTCACTCAAGCTAATAGGGCATCCCCTATTCGGTACCCTCACAAGCCATACAACCAGCCGATATTCATCAATACATATAAATACATGTAAAATTATCAAGCAACTCGCCATGAGCTTTACACTTGCCATTCAATCTCATTTATAATATGACATGCATCATTTTCACAAGTATATAGCTTTACAAATCAATGCAACGTGCATATAATATACACTTTATCAAATAATGATAAATACAAGTGAAATTAGATACATCATGAGTTCAGAAATCCATTTTTAAACACTATACTCTTCTTGAATTATATGTCAAATTATAAGCAGTTCAGATCATTTTAATGTATTTCAGAAACATATCAAAGTGTAAATATCTCATAAACATAATCATATACATGCTCAAATATCAAGAAGAGTATAGGACAAGCCATAGGAAGAATAATCTACTCACAGGTAAGGGCTCCAGATTGGTCAGTCCTAAAATCCTCGTTTCTGGTCCGAATTCGGTAAAATAAACCCCAAAATCGAGTCTAGAAGGTCCAAAAACCTTGAAAATGACTCTGGATTTGTTAAATTTGGCCTCTAAGAGCTCGGTCAACATAGGTCAATGCTGTAGGCACTATTCACCACCACTATTCATCCGTTTATTTTTTTTTTCTGTTTAGCAACACGCCTTCGTCCTCCCCCTTCCTCTTTTTATTTATTTTTTAATTATTTTTTTAAATAATAATAATAATTATTTAATAATTGAATAATATAATTTTCTTTTATATAAATTCATATAAATTTCGTTTTTCATCCTAAAATATCCCAAAAATTTCTAAAAAATTACATTCTCGTAAATCTTTAATTAAACTCTTAAATAATGACTTTTCTTGATAAAATTCTTAATAAAACAAATCATAAAATAAATATCTTTATACATATTAAAAGAAAAAAATAGTTCTAAAAATACAACAAAAATTCATTAAAGACCAATATAATTATTTCAAGCAAAACAATAATTATTTTCATTAAAAATAGATTTACTTTTAGCAGAACATAATCATTTTTAAACAAATAAAAATATACTTGTTTATAACAAAACATTATTATTTAAAAATAAAAATTATGGGATGTTACATTCTTCCCCCCTTAAGAAATTCAGTTCCCGAATTTCAGCCTATCCTACCACATGTAGGGAATAAAATCAAGGCATAATTCGGAGTTACCAATCTTATTACTCAACTAATTGGGGATATATTTTCTGTATAACATCTTTACTTTTTAAGGTTTCTTCATTTGAGTGATTTTTCCATATAACTTATCCATAGGGATTTATTTCATCCATAAGTTTTTCACTTGTCGATCAACAATAAACATCAATTGTACCCATAGTTAAGCCAAATTTTTGTTCAATTGAATTTCTTAGAATTAGGTAACATAAGAAAAATATAATATGTACTTCTTTCCAAACCTCATTACCTCTGTCATTGGTGATTCTTTCAAAAATATGTGGTCACCAATTGATAATTTCTAGTGCTCAACATGCATGATTCCTTTAGACTTTTGGCCTGTATTGAATTATCATTTTTCTAATCAAGTTCATCGCCATATTTGCAAATAGATACTAACCTTCTCACTCAAAAATATGTGGGTATCTAGCGCGCATATTATTCTCTCTTTCCTAAGTAGCCTCCCCTGAAAAGTACTTTTACTACATCACTTTCACCGTGATATTTCTTTTGAATTTAATTTCTTCCCTTGACTATCTACTATAGTCACTGATTTTTCCTCATATAATAACTATTTATCTAACTGAATTTCCCAACACTGAATAACATGTGTTGGGTCTGATAGATACTTTCGTAGCATAGATACGTGAAAAACTGAATGAACATTATCCAATTCAGATGGCAAAGCCCAACGGTAAGCTATTGGACCGATTTTATATGCTGTGGACCTAACTTTACTCAACTCACTCACACATTAGGAGACCTATAATGTTTTAAATAAAACCTCAAATGGTGCCATTTGTATATTGGCTTGATAACTATTGATATGAGCAAATTCAATTAAGGACAAATAATTTCTCCTTTCTCAACAATTATTCACACGTACATTTTCAATCTCAACATAATTCAAATCCTAGATACTAAACTCAACTTAGCATGGTATAATCCTTTAATTCAAATACCTTGATCGCCTTTCATTATTTTTAGACATGGTTCATTCTCTTGATTACATTCATCAAAACATCATAAGGTCATCATCCTTCTGGTCCTCTCAAAATTTTCATTACTTTTACCTATATCCACTATGACACCATAGTAACTGAATTTCAAAGAAAATAAATTAAACCTCCTTGTAATAAGGAAAAAGAGAACCTTACATTTAATGGCAAATATTAATGAAGGATGATGCAGCAGAAAATGCGGAATACATAATAGAGCATGGTGCCAAAATAGGAAGTCAGAAATTTGAACAAAGCATTGAAATATTAAAATCGGTGGCCGTAATTCTTGACAATCTGTAAACAAAATCTAACTACGATCTCGGAAAAAATCGGTGGCTACAAATTTTGAATATATGTGCCAAAGTCTAATTCAAAAATATTGTTATTCGGTGGAAGAATATCACATAGAGAAGAAACATTTCTGTGCTTATAAAAATCTGTGAGAATACGTAGCTAACTGGTAGGATGCAGTTGATTGCTTCAAAATCGATGTAATCAATCAACTGTAAAATAACCAGTCCAAATTAAAATTTCTTAAAATAGCTAGTCGACTGGAAAAAACATTGAGGAAACAAAATAAATCATTTGATTGTCCTTCTTCAACAATTAATTGGTTTGTATTTTCACTTTTTTTTACAATGACAGCTATCACCTATAACTTTTCTACAAGAATCGAGACATCAATGCTTCATCAAAGACAACAAGAAAAAGACAGATTTCTGGTGATATCTTATCTTATGCTCTTTATGTGCGTAATATGGGTCACAGTCGTAACTACTGTACATATACATGCTTGCCGTCATTTTTTGAAATTTTTTTTAACCTTTAATTTAGCTTATATCCACCAATCACTCATATAGTTGTTCTAATAATACCCAGCCTATTCGCATAGCTATTGTAAATATGCCCTTCTCTGAGTTCTATAAATACTTATATTAGTATCTTCGTCTATACTCAAAGTTAAGGTGATAGAAATTATGGAGGGAACCGTATTTTGTCAGTTTCGAAATATTTGTGTCTTTTGTGGTTCCAGTCCTGAAAAAGATGGGGAGTATGTTAAAGCAGCACAAAATCTGAGTATGGTGCTGGCTAAGAGAAGAATTCATTTAGTGTATGGTGGAGGTAACCGTGGGTTAATAGGGTGTATGGCTACAGCTGCACATGTATGAGGATGTCAAGTTCTAGGTATTATTCTTACAACTCTAGCTGCATCCAGCATCATAGGGAAGACAATTGGGGAAGAATTTAGAGTTGCATCCATGCATGAGCGCATGGCTAAAATGATGAGCAATGCTGATGCCTTCATTGCCTTACTAGGTGGTTTTGGTACTTTAGAAGAGATTTTCCAAATAGTCTCTTGGGCACAATTGAATATGTATCACAAACCGATAGGTTTGTTAAATGTTAACCATTTCTTTGATGGTCTGTTGTCTTTTCTTGATCATGCTGTGGAACAAAGGTTCATCCCACACTCAGCACGACGAATTCTCATTTCGGCTTTAAATGCTGAGGAGTTGATCAATGCTTTACAAGCATATGTTCATGTACCTGATCCAACTATGGCCCGAATAGAATGGACAACAGACAACCGTGGAAAGCACAAATTGGACTTAGATCTCCATCTGTAACTAGTAGTACATGGCTATTGTTGTACTGCTTTTACTTTCTTATGATCTACTTGGATACCATCCTTGTCAAACATACTCCCTTAAAGTTTGTGAAACTATCTTTAAATGTTGCTTATAATCCTCTGTAATCTTGGAGTATTCTAATATATGATCAATAATTATAATAACAACTTAATCCAGGGATGGCTTCAATATTTTTTTTTCAAGTCCATGAATGCAACTGGGCATTTATCAGACTAAATGACATCACCAAGAACTCATAACGCCCATAACGAGTCGTAAAAGAAATTTTTTGAATATCCTCTTCCCTTTTCCTCAATTGTTGATATCCAGATATCAAATCAACTCAAATTTTAAAAAAAAATGTTGAGTACCTTATAACTGGTCAAACAGATCATCTATACGAGGTAATGAGTATTTATTCCACATTATCACTTTATTTAATTGTCTATAATCTATGCATAGTCATAGTGATCCATATTTCTTTTTCACAAATAGAACTGGAGCACTCCAAGTAAAAGTACTAGGGTATATAAATCCCTAGTCTAACAAGTGTTACAATCGATCCTTCAATTCTTTAAGTTCAGTCGGTGCCATTCTATATAGAGGTATAGACACTGGTTGGGTTCTAGGAAGTAAATCAATACCAAATTATATTTTATGTTTCGAGGTAATCCTGGCAATTCTTCAAGAATTACATCAGAAAATTCTTTAACCACTGGAACTTGATTTACACTGATATACTTTATATCAATATCTCTCATCATTGTCAAATATTCTTGAAACCTTTTTAAAATCACTTATGGGATAGTAAAATAGAGATTAGCTTACTGGGCATCTCACTACGATTTCCTTGTATCAAGAAAGAAAATTCTCCAAGAATATTGAATTTAATCACCTTAAAGTGACATTTCAAAATAACATGACATAATGCTAACTAATCCATTCTCAATATCACATGACAATCTACCATATCTAGACAACTGGGTACATCAGAAACCACCATATTTGGTATTTGTATCAATTCTTTAAATTCTTTAAGACGCATATCTCTTTCACTTTCAAGCCATAATTGATCCATAGAAACTTCTTAAAATGTCACAATCTATCTTATATTATAACCTTTAGCAACTTGGAATAGAAAAGAATTTGAAACCCTATAGAATCCCTTAGCAGCACCTGAAGTATAAATATGTCCGGCTCATATCGATACTAAAGGTTCTACTAAAGAATCCTTTGCTCTGATAGCCACAGGGAAACCTATTGCTCTGATACCAACTTGTAACGCCCCTAATTTACATTACGTAAAATAAACATTTCTTTTCTATTATTATTTTTACAATCAGATATTTCCCAGAAAGATATATAATTCAATTCTTTATCATGGGAACAAATACATATAGGATCTCTCATGTATACACAATATACAGACCAAGTCTATAAACATCAGAGTACAACAGAAACAGGGATCCTGCCTGTAGTGTTTAGAGCACTCTAGAATACAAATACAGTATGATTCAAAGACTGTGAGTCTTGGAAGCAACATAGACTTACCCAGAGAATATATCACCTATTTGCCGAATCAGACTCTGATATTCTTATCTGAAAAATGTAGAAATATCGTGTAGTGAGTTTGACAACTCAGTGAGCAAATAATTCCTCCTATAACCTCTTAGGTCAGCATATGGATGTACTTATATTTTAAAATGTGTCACATAGAAAATACAGTTCAGAAGTACATTCATATGGGACCCGTATTTCAAATATTATCAAATCAAAGGATATTCAGATATCCAAAACCATCTGCACCATGGTATGATCATTAAAAAAATGTTGTTATGCTCAGCTGTATAAGCTATAGTAAAATATTATGATTTGAAGGTGAAATCATTACTTTTAATGAACCTGCCTCACACGACAATCTGGTCAAGGCAATGAAAATATAACACATTTGCTATACGCATAGTGACCTCGACCCTAGTCACAATAAGTGATGAGGAAATGTGAGTACATCACCCTACTGTCTCCTCACATTACCACTGTCACAATGCAATGAAAATATTTGCTATACGCATAGTGACCTCGACCCTAGTCACAGTAAGTGATCAGGGAATGTGAGTACATCACCCTCCTGCCTCCCCACATTACCACTGTCACAATGCAATGAAAATATTTGCTATACGCATAGTGACCTCGACCCTAGTCACAGTAAGTGATTAGGGAATGTGAGTACATCACCCTCCTGCCTCCCCACATTACCACTGTCACCCGGTTGGAGTGGCCCTCTCCTGGCTCACTCAAGCTAATAGGGCGTCGCCTATTTGGTACCATCACAAGCCATACAAACAGCCGATATTCATTAATACATATAAATACATGTAAAATTATCAAGAAACTCGCCATGAGCTTTACGCTTGCCATTCAATCTCATTTATAATATGACATGCATCATTTTCACAAGTATATAGCTTTACAAATCAATGCAACGTGCACATAATATACAATTTTATCAAATAATGATAAATACAAGTGAAATCAGATGCATCATGAGTTCAGAAATCCATTTTCAAACACTATACTCTTCTTGAATCATATGTCAAATTATAAGCAGTTCAGATCATTTTAATGTATTTCAGAAACATATCAAAGAGTAAATATCTCATAAACATAATCATATACATGCTCAAATATCAAGAAGAGTATAGGACAAGCCATAGGAAGAATCATTTACTCACAGGTAAGGGCTCCAGATTGGTCAGCCCTAAAATCCTCCTTTCTGGTTCGAATTCAGTAAAATAAACCCCAAAATCAAGTCTGAAAGGTCCAAAAACCTTGAAAATGACTTCGAATTTGCTAAATTTGGCCACTAGGAGCTCGGTCAACGCAGGTCAACGCTATGGGTACTATTCACCACTAGAAAATACTATTTACCACCACTATTCATCGCCGGAAATCACTATTTACCGCCACATAGAAAGTTACCAAATGACCGAAACGAATACATATCCTAATGTTTATCTAACTTCTGAATCCATCTACGGAGTCAGATTTCTAATTTGAGGTCTCTAAGTAAGAGTTTTAGAATTTACCTTTTTTTGAGATTTTTTACTTCAGATCTACGGCGATTCAACGGTGGATTTGAAAAACTCATCGGTCAAAACTGAAGTATTCTTCGTCCTGAATCCAGTAACACCTTCAGTTTTGAGATCAGAAGACAATAGGCACTCCAAATTTAGATAAAAAGTGGAAGGTTACTATTTATTTACTATTCACTCACTATTCATCCATTTTTTTTTTCTGTTTTGCAACATGCCTCCGTCCTCCCCTTTCCCCTTTTTATTTATTTTATTATTATTATTTTTAAATAATAATAATTATTATTTAATAATTGAATAATATAATTTTCTTTTATATAAATTCATATAAATTCAGTTTTTCATCCTAAAATATCCCAAAAATTTCTAAAAAATTACATTCTCGTAAACCTTTAATTAAACTCTTAGATAATGACTTTTCTTGATAAAATTCTTAATAAAACAAATCATAAAATAAATATCTTTATACATATTAAAAGAAAAAATAGTTCTAAAAATATAACAAAAATTCATTAAAGACCAATATAATTATTTCAAGCAAAACAATAATTATTTTCATTAAAAATAGATTTAATTTTAGCAGAACATAATCATTTTTAAACAAATAAAAATATATTTGTTTATAACAAAACATTATTATTTAAAAATAAAAATTATAGGATATTACATTTGCTGTAACTTATACAGATGAACATGATGTAAAATCCCATATTTTAATAAATGAAAAATAATTCCCAATGGTAAAGGGAATGGAAAAGAATAAAATGGAACATTGATGAAACCTTAGAAAAACTAAATGGCAAAAGTTTAATTGTTAAAGAAAGAGAAGGCATGTGTTAAGGAGAGGCAACCTTCTAGAAGCTTGGAATTAAGATAATATTTTCCCTTGATTTGGAATAGAAATCGACTAAGGGGGGAGTGGGATGGCTTATTGGAGAAGCTTGGATTAAATAATCTTATCCTTGGCTTGAAGAAGAAGCCTTGACTTGGAGAAGTCTTTGCTTGGAGGAAAAGTTGTTGACTTGGAGAAGTCTTAGCTTAGAGGAGAAGTAGGCCAAAAGATCAAGGGGGAAGAGAGGTGGCGGCCAAGGAAAAGAAGAGGAGAGAGAGAGGCCAAGAGAAGGAGAGGAAGGAAAAGAGGAGAGAGAAAGGCAATAAAGGTGAAGATCCAAGAGAAAGGAAGAAGGAGAAGTGATCAAGAGGAGGAAATCCAAGGATAGAAAGAATCTCTGGTTTGGTAGGTTTAACATTATTCATATTTCCATAGAATTTCATGCATTTTGAATGATTTATAAGTGTTTCAAATATCCTCTTTCGATGATTCATGATGTATATTTATGTTTGGCCATGAAAAGTAAGAGTTTGGATGCATAGATTCTGCATGTGTATGCATAAATTGGCTTGAAAAGGGTGAAATTCGATGCTATGAATGGTTGGTTTTGTTGGTTATGATTTATGTGAAATTTGGAAATCTATTCAAATTATGAGGTGTATCCATGTTTCTTAGCTTTCTAATGCCTTTGGAATCACCTTAAGCGGATTTGAAATGAAAGAGATATCCCCTTATGAGTGAAGAAATGTTAGATTTAACGCACAGAGTCATGATGTTGTTTTCATACACCTTGTTCACCTATTTCTGTTTCTAATATGTTAAAGTAGTAAAAACAAAATTTATAGATAATTGTCTTATCTTTCTATAGACACTAAAATCACCTTAATCAAAGTTAAAATGAGTTAGTGAAGAAAGGTCTGGCTGGACAAAAATCTAGAGTGCAGGAAAACCCAAAGCACAGCCGTGCTTGGTGACACGACCAAACCGTGGTTTAGGCTGTTTTGTGATTTTTTAGCACATTTTGCATAGTTTGAAGCATGGTTGTGCTTGGTGACAGGCCAGGCCATGCTTGAGGCTGAAATTGCTTTGTTTTTCATTTTGAAGGCTCTAAATGAACTCTGTAACATCCTTGATTTTTTCCTAAAATACTAATGGGTATTTACGTAATCTTTAATGTAAGGGTCGTATTGTAATGCTTTTAGAGAGTGACAATTGTGTAATTTCAATAGACTAGTAATGTTGTAAATAATTTAAAGTTGTATTTTGGTATTTATACAATTTTTGGTATTTATACGATTTTTGGTAGAATGGCATTTTGGTAATTCCAACCAAGTAGCTTGGAAGTGTTTCTAAAACACTTGAATGGTAGGCTGGAAGTGTTTCTAAAACACTTGAGTGGTAGGCTAGAAGTGTTTCTAAAACACTTGAGTGGTAGGCTAGAAGTATTTTTAAAACACTTGAGTGGTAGACTAGAAGAATTTTTAAAACACTTGAGTGGTAGGTTAGAAGTATTTCTAAAACACTTGAGTGATGATGATGGTCTTGAATATCAAAGGGGAAGGGGAGTGATAAAAAAAATTCAGAAAGGAGAGAAGAAGAAGAAGAAAGAGGAAGAAGAGAGAGAAAGTGCAAAAGGAGAAAAATCAAGGTAGGTTTTCTTGATCCAAATTCTTCTATAATCATCTTTTCTTCAATGGATTTCCTAATTCAAGGTATGGATGTAGGTTTTGGTGGTGAGAAATTGGTATACAAAGTTTAGGAAGCTTGTTAAGGTAGGCTTAATACCTACTCTCCACAAATTTTGATACAATTTCTATGTTTTACAAATGATTAAATGTGAAATTGTGCAACATGTGGGCTGTATATTATGTGGATTTTTCTGTTCTGGTTATTTCGAATTTCTTGGTAAAATCAGTTATGATTTTATCAACATAAGAATTGTAGATATGAGTCTCACAAATTTATAGGCTCTGCGATCACCTAATTTGGAGTCAATATGAAGGAGATATGACCCAAGAAGTAAGCCGGGGTTACAGATCATGAAGAGTTTGGAATCCAGAATTTGTAAATATGAGTGCTTTTAGTGTTCGAACTTCTGGGACTAATCTGTAAGGAATTTGACATTATAGTAAAAATGAAAGTTATAGGTAATTGTCTTATCTTTACATAGAAACCAAAATCACCTTAATCAGAGTTGAAAGGATAGAGTTATGTTCTGATTAGTGAGGGAATCTCACAAAGCACGAAGAGTCTGGAATCCAGAATTTGTAAATATGAGTGCTTTAGTGTTCGACTTTCTGGGACTAATAGGTAAGAAATTTGAAAATATGGTAAACATAAAAGTTGTAGGTAATTGTCTTAGCTTTACATAAACACTAAAATCTCCTTAATCGGAGTTGAAATGAGAGAGTTCTGATCTGATTAGTGAGGGAAGTTCACAGAACATGGTCCAGCCATGTTCTGCGTTTCAAGGCCGTGTTTAGGGCTGGAAAACCTTATTTTCACTATTTTCTATAGGAAAAAGAACCTTGTTTGTTTAAAGGATTTTAGAAACCAATTGACCAAGAGAAATACTTCTAAAGTGATGGTTTTATATCACCAAAACATTATTTTCTTTACTTGATTTCAAAGGGCTTACATTGAATATTGATTTGAGATATTTTGGAAGAGTGATATAGATGAAAATACCTATTGAACATATGATTTGAAATATGCTCATGGTAAGAGTTGTGATGTATATTTATATAACTCATTGAGTATGAACATGATGTTTTTGCATTGCATTTGTTATTGATTGACAAGCGTAAAGCTCGTGGTGAGTTGCTTGATGTATATGCATTGCATTTGACTTGAGTGGACATCGATGAATATCGGTGGGTTGTATGGCTGTGACGGTACCGGATAGAGGACGCCCTACTAGCCTGAGTGAGCCGATGAGGCCACCCAACCAAATGAGAATAAAAGAGAAGCAATGAGTGAAAATGTGTGTTTTTATAGCTATGGCATACAAGGAGCATTGCGCAACATGAAGAGCTATATTTTTCATAAATTGAGTGTGCCAAATCGCCAAGTGAGGTAGGTGTATTAAAAGTTATGAATTTAGTATAAAAGCTTGATATTTTCTGTAGTTTATACAGCTGAACATAATATTTGTTTTTACACATTTTCTTATAAAAGGTTGAGTCTACTAGGAACCCTGTTCTCACTATTTTGTGGTGTTATATTCAGATAAAAGGAAGTGAGATGCTTCCATGGATGACGTTGAGGGTAAAGATCCTGATGTCAGCACCACCTCCTCACCCTTTGTGTTTCAAGGGCGGTGTGCTGTATGGGGACTTTTGTAGTTGTATTGTAATTATGACTTGTATTTTATCATAAATACTTATGCGAGATTTGTAATATACATATATGGGTATTTATGCATAATGCATATATATATATATATATATATATATATATATATATCAATATATTGTTATAAGAAATGTGATGAAAAAGAAAAAAAAATGGTGTTACAAACTCCAATGAATGGATGATGTTAAGGGGAACTAAAATAAAAATAAATACCTTTTTAGTGATGCATTGTAGTGTGAATTATATCATTTTATTAGGAGAAATTAAATCACATATTTCATAATGATGAGATATATGTTTAATGTATGGATAAAAATACATATTAATGAGACCTATGCAAGTGAATTTGTCATATATTGATGAGATATATGTAAGTGAATTGCATATGAGCTAGATGTGCAATGTATGGATAAAATGCATGTTGATTTGATGCCTATGCTAGTATATCAATGAGGATTACATTATATAAGGTATGCATTATTGGTAAGTATATTAATACATATTTGTTAAATGATGTGGAGATGATATTGTGCATGATATTAATGATGTGTTTGGTTAATGCATAATCCTATTGTGATGGTCATGATGATTAAAGAATATGATGTGTACATTATTATATAACAATAGAGGGGTTATTACATAGTGATTATATGAAGAGAAGAAGTTGATTGTAGATGGCAGGCATGATGATAAAGGTGAATTGTTTGATGTATCCATGGTTATTGATAACTCTAATTCATTAGAGTTTCTCTATACTTTTCTAAGGTCATTTACTCTGCATTTTGATTTATTAGCATTCATGCCCCCTAATTTAATAGTGTATTTTGCCTCCCATGAATATAAGACCACCCATTACGTTTGCTGTGAAAAATGAGTATGCATGCATAGCAAAACAGGCAACAAACCGAGTGATATTGGGTGATCTTGATCCTTTTAATATGATGCATATGACGGGAAGCTGACCTTTTGTGATATGGTGCAGGTGGCAGTGAGTCAAGGTTGCTGTAGCAGGTACGGCCACTACCTAGCATGGAAAAAGGGAGTACCTAGCTGACACAGCAGAGAACTGGCATACAGAGGCACAGAGACTGTCTCTACTACTGGAAGTAGAGAGAAAGCTGTTGGCAAATGTGCTAGCCGAAAAGTAAGAAGAATTGCAGCAGACCAGGCCATCTCACTGGGACCACAATGTTTGTCTATAAAATGCATGGAGCAGAGAAGAAAAGGAGTGGAGACACAGAAGGGGGTGAGGGGAGAACATAAAAGTGTTATACGAAGGGGTAGAAAAACTAGGGAAGGAAGCCCAGAAATCCCTGACAGGAGTGGACTGTGAGGATACATTTTTTGCCCAAAACGAGACAACCCTGCAGGAGGAGGCACTGGATGTGAAGAAGAGGACCCCTTCTGAGGATTCCCTTCTTCTCTTTCTGTGCTGTATTGTTTTAGCGCTGAATTGTATTTTTTCCTTTTGTTGTATTACTCTTCACTGCATGATGGTTATCCTGATGCTTGTAAATAGTTTGAATATGAGGCTGGGCTAAGTTTCCTATAACATCCCTAATTTCGATTCATGTATTCAAAGTAACATCCCTAATTTCGTTTCTTTTATTGATAAAAGTACATAAATATTTAATTAAGGAAATAAAATTTATTAGACAATTTTTAGATATCTAAGGAAATATAATCCTTAAAAATTCTTCACCTTACGTGTATGCATAGAAATGTTCTAACATTAATGGAATAGGTAAAGAGAGAAAACCTAAGAATAAAAATTAGAAATAAATATGCTAAAGAAAGGTAAAATTCTTGGGTAAGGAAGATAAATTTTTGTGAAGTAAGTAAAAGTATTAAAATTTCAAGAAGATTGGATTAGGGTAATTTTTCCTAATTTAACAGTTAAAATTACTAAGTTTAGTATCTCCACCCATAAATTGGGCTTTCACCTATAGACACTTCATACAGAGTTTTTTCTACTTCACATGAACTTTCAGCAAGCCAATAGGATAGCCCAAGGAAGAAATAAAATATAGACTTGGACTAGGATATAGAAATTGGACCCATAAATTGGGCTTTCACCTATAGACACTTCATACAGAGTTTTTTCTACTTCACATGAACTTTCAACAAGTCAATAGGATAGCCCAAGGAAGAAATAAAATATAGACTTGGACTAGGATATAGAAATTGGACCGGTAGGCCAAAAATTATGAAAATGTGACTAAGCCCATTAGGAAAGGTAGAATTCTAACCAAAGTAAAGAAAATGGGCAAGAATGAGCCCAAACCCAAGAGGAAAAATAAAAATAAAAATAAAATAAAGTGATGAAATAATGGTGTAATCAAGATTTGGTGACATGGCATTAAGAAAAAAATTTAGCAAGTGGTGTGATATCCTACATTCATAATTTTAGCAAGTGATATGATAATACAAGGCTTTAGGACAAAACATATATATCCTACACTTATAATTTTAGCAAGTGCTATGATAATACATGGCATTAGGACAAAACATTCCTATCCCACACAAATAATTTCAACCAAATAATGGAGATTCAAGGGCTAGAAATTTGCCACCTAAAAAGGCAAACCTATTCTACTTGATTAAGACAAAAGAAAAAAAATGAATCCCTAAATCAAAGGGACCTTGTCCCTTATCTTAGAAACATATTATCATAATTTTCAAAATACAAATCTCCTTTTTCTATGCATATCTTGACTAAGGAAGAGGAAGACAAGAACATAAGTTGTTTGTTTTCCAAAAATTCAACCAAGTGTATCCTAATTGTGATAAGGTAGACCCATGATCATGAAAGATGAATTATTTGGTGGTCTATTTAAGCAAAACCCACCCTTATAACATTAGAATTTTCGTCCAAGTGAGGGAGAGGAAAAATAGAAGCAAGATAGAGTGAGGAAAGGAGAGGAAGAAAGGAAGAAAGAGGAAGGAGAAGTCTAGAGGACTAAGTGCTCAAGGTAAGTTTAACAATATTTCTTTTTGAAGAAATGTTTTTAAACTTGTAATATTTATATGAGATTTTGATCTTAGAACTTTGATGATTGGTCATGGATGTTGCTATATCATGTTACACATTTTGTATGTTTAAATACTTAGGCTGGTGAAGATAGTTCTAAATATGTATGGCTATGGGTGGCAAAACTTTTAAGCTTCTATTTTTTAAACTTCTGGGAAGAATCAGTAAGCAATTTAAAGAAATGGTTAACATAAAAAATGTATACCTATGTCTCACGGATTTTTTGCCACTGGAATCACTCAATTTCGAGTCTATATGAGGTAGATATGGTCTGATTAGTATGCAGTGGTTAGAAATTGGTTAATCAGGGAAGAATATTTTAGGATAGCTTCTGTGTTTTAATTTCTAGGAACATTTTATAGGTAATTAAAATAAATGGTTAACATAAGAATTATATCTATATGTGTCACAGATTTTTAGCCACTAGAATCACTCAATTTGGAGTCCATATGCGGTAGATATGGTCTAATTAGTAAGTAGTGGTCAGAAAATAGTTAATTAGGGAAGAATATGTTCAGATAGATTCTGTGTTGTAATTTCTGGGAACATTCTGTAGGGAATTAAAATAAATTATTAACATAAAAAATTATTTCTATATGTGTCATGGATTTTTAGCCACTGGAATAACTTAATTTGGAATTCTTATGAGGGAGATATGGACAGATTAGTAGGTAGAGGTCAGAACATATCCTAGAAGAAATAACTTGTACTTTGATGGAGTAATATCACCTTTATTTCTTAATATTTTGCTAAACTATTCAACATAATAGTTTTAGATAATTGTTTTATTTTGAAATTGACACCAAGAGTGCCTACATCAGAGTTAAATTGAGGGAGTTATGCTCTGATTAGTAAGAGAAGGTTAGATAGGATGAAAACCTGCATCAAGAAAATAAAAAAATAAAATTAATATTTAAAAAAGAAAAAGAATCTTATAAATGAAAATAATAAATGACTAGTATATGCCATAGCCATTGCCATTGTATGAACTTCTTACCATCTTAAGTGTGAAATTTTGACATGAAAATATTTTATAAAGTGATATTTGAAATGGTTATGTTCATGGCATGATTACCAATGATTTTTGGTAATAATTATATTTTGATGAACATTCTTGTTATTGAAAGCATATTTTTGGCTATCATTGTGAAAAGAAAAGAAATGAGCACGGTCACATGGCAATCCGTATAGTGCACCAGTAGGAGACGCCCTACCAACGGTTATGATCATGTTAATGAGGAAAGAAAGAGAAAGTTGGCCATGTCGGACGGAGCGAGAAAAGCCTGTACCGGAGAGTAGAAATACTCACCCTAACCGGGGTAGCTTGATATGAGAATAAATTGATAGTCATCATATGATATTATGAAAATAGTTAATCCTGTCATTATTGTACGATTCTCATATTCATAGATCTAATGCATTCATGTGACCAAAGATATTTGTTGTAGTTTATACAGCTGAACATGACGTGAAGAGCTATATTGATTATGATTTATTGTTGAACTTACTGGGATTTAATTCTCACTATATTTCCATGTCATGTTCAGAAGAATAATTATGCAGATTTTCTCTATGGCACTAGCTTTTAGCGTATGTTAGATCGAGTTACTCTATTTTGAGCTGATCCTAGTAATATATATAGTGTCTATGGTCGAGTTGACTAGGATCCCGGTGAAGGTGTAACCACCCGCACCCGTATCTCGAGAACTGGTCAACAGGGATGAATAAGATGTAATTATATATGTGTTAGACTTTTATATGAATGTTATTGATTAATAATATGTATGTAAACTCTGTATTGTATAAATTAAATAACTGTTATTTTGAGTTAAGTTGTAACGAGGTAATAACTTCATGGTATTTTAAAAAAAAATTGTTACTTAAATGGAGTTGTTACATTTCCAGCTAGGGTTGTAGACAGGTTTTAGTGAACACATGCACATTTTAATTTATAAATGATTTTGCCGCAACCTTGCTTTTGTCATTCAACTGCTTTTGTATTTCTTACAGTTCCTCTGTTAACTGAAATTTAATAGTAGAAGGCAAAGGCTAACATTGACCTAGACGAGTGGTGGAGGCTGGAAAAAGGTTGGATGTTATGGGTTAGGTGAAAGACCAAAGCATAACTAATATAGGAATATATAGTTGTCCCATATGACCAAATAGTTGGGACTTCACGCATAACTCTAGGGCTTGGCTTCATATAGGAATGTAGGGCTGAATCCCAGGGGTACAAGGCCAAGGTGGAGATCATTGAGAAGCTGCCTCCTCCTACTTCAGTTAAAGGCATTAGAAGCTTCCTTGGCCATGCAGGATTTTACAGAAGGTTCATCAAGGATTTCTCCAAGATTGCAAAACACTTATGCAATTTGCTCGAGAAAGAGAAAGTCTTCTGCCTTGATGAAGACTGTATGAAAGTATTATGTGATCTTAAGGAGAAGCTAAGTACAACACCTATTATCGTGGCACCTGATTGGGCTTTACCCTTTGAGCTCATGTTTGATGCAAGTGATGTAGCTCTGGGAGCTGTTCTTGGACAGCTCAGAATAAGGTGTTTCACTCTATATATTACGTTAGTAAGACATTACAAGGAGCCCAACTCAATTACACTGTAACAGAAAAGGAGCTACTGGCTGTGGTGTTTGCTTTTGAAAAATTCAGGTCCTACTTGGTAGATACAAAAATGATTGTGTATACTGACCACTCTGCCATTAAGCACCTAGTCCAGAAGAAGGACTCAAAGCCTAGACTCATTCGATGGGTACTCCTACTACAAGAGTTCGACCTAGAAATCAGGGATAGAAAGGGAACTGAGAATCAGGTGGCTGACCATCTCTCCAGACTGCAACCAAACAGAGTAAACGCAGAAGAGGTCAATGAGGAGTTTTCATATGAGAAACTCCTTCTCATATCCCAAAATAGTATGCCATGGTATGCTAATCATGTGAACTACCTGGTAAGTGGACTACTGCCACCAGACTTAACTTCACAACAGAAGAAAAAATTCCTGCATGACGTCAATTCTTACTACTGGGATGAACCATACTTCTTCAAGCAGTGTGCTGATCAGATGATTAGGAGATGCATTCCAAAGGAAGAAACGAAGCAAATCCTGCTGCAATGCCATGCGTCACCCTATGGAGGCCATTTTGGAGGCATTAGGACTGCAAATAAGGTGCTGTAGGCAGGTTTCTACTGGCTTTCTCTATTCAAGGACTCCCACTCTTTTGTGTTGCAATGCGACAGATGCCAGAGAGTAGGAAATATATCCAGAAGACATGAAACGCCTCTCAACAACATTCTAGAAGTGGAATTGTTTGATATATATGGAATTGATTTCATGGGGCCATTCCCTTCGAGTTTTAGGAACCAATATATCTTGGTAGCTGTTGATTATGTTTCAAAATGGGTAGAAGTAAGTGCTTTTCCAACTAATAATGCAAAGGTAGTGACCAGGTTCCTTAAAAGGAATGTTTTCACAAGATTTGGAACTCCTAGAGCCATCATCAGCGATGGAGGATCTCACTTCTGCAATAGGCAATTTGGGGCACTACTGGCTAAATATGGTGTAAGACACAAAGTGGCAACTCCATACCACCCTCAAACTAGCGGACAGGCTGAAATCTCCAACAGAAAAATCAAGAAGATCCTTGAAAAAACTATTGGCCCAAATAGGAAAGACTGTTCCTCAAGAATGGACAATGCATTGTGGGTCTATAAAATAGCCTATAAAACAACTTTATGGATATCTCCCTACAAGTTAGTATTTGGCAAAGCTTGTCATCTACTAGTAGAACTAGAACATCGGGCATACTGGGCAATCAAAAATTTAAATCTTAACTTGGAAGCTACTGGTGAAAAAAGGATGCTGTAGCTAAATGAGTTGGATGAATTTCGCAGCCAAGCTTACGAGAATGCTAAACTATACAAAGAAAAACAAAGCAATTGCATGACAAGAAGATTCAGTCACGAAGCTTTGAAGTAGGACAGAAGGTGCTGCTGTTCAATTCTAGGATAACTCTGTTCCCTGGAAAACTGAAGTCCCATTGGTCTGGCCCCTTTCGAATTAGCAAGGTCTTCCCTTTTGGAGCCATCGAATTGGAGAAAGAAAAATCAGGGAGAACATTCAAGGTCAATGGACAGAGGGTTAAGCACTACTTGGGAGGCAATATGGAACGCTAGCACACCTCAATTCCATTGAAAGAAGGATAAAAGGGAAGAAGTCAGGCCGTTGACTATAAAACAAGCGCTTATGGGAGGCAACCCATGTCTTCATAAACTATCATTTTATTTTGTAGTATTAGATAGCTTGAATTATGCTTTTGATTTCATCTATACTAACGTTGCAAGTTTTTAGGAGCATTAGTGATAAGAGTCAAATTATTGTATTTTCGTTATGATTTAAATGTTGATATTTGTGTAAAAATTGTGTTTATTTGATTATTTAATCCACAAATGTCATTTCACGGGTATTTCGTGTTTAAAGTGCAATTTCAGGTAAAATCATAATTTTGGAGAAGTTTGGCACAAATTTCAATGATCGGGATTGAGTGAAAACAAAAAACAAAAAACAAAGTTTGAAGATTTGGAATTCTCGTCGCCGGCGATACTATTCTCGCCGCCAGCGAAAATCCTGCAGCGAAAATATTCAAGAGAGCACGAGTTTTGGCCAAATGCATCTCGCCACCGGCGAGAATCTGAGATCCAAAATTGCTCCCAAAACCCTAGATCTATATATATCATAAGATAGAGAAAGAAGGGATGACGGTAAGGACTGGGTCTGAGGCATTTTTGGAGGAGAGAAAGCCATTTTGGAGAGAAAGCTTTGAGAATCTTGAAGGATTATCACCATTATTGCTGCCAAGTGTTCATCTTCAAGAGTTCTTCATCTGTTCTCCTTAGCTTTTAGTTTCTGCAGTTTATTTCAATTTTTTATTCATGGATTCAGTTGAGATAATGTTTGTTCTTATTTTTATTATGAACTAATTCATTTTTGCTAAGGCTATGATGTAGTTGAATCAAGAAAATTTGATTTATTTTGTTATGGTTATATGAGTTCATTGTTTTCAAGTTGAGTATTTATTTCCATGCTTAATGCTTCTAAATTTCTGGCTAAGAATTAGATGATTTGTTGCATTATATTGAGACCGATAGGAGATGTGTAATGAATTTTTCTTGTGATAAATATCGTATGTTGAATGCGAGTGTGAGACCTAATGCATGATGTATGTGGTTATTCTAAAAATTCCATAAATCATAATGTGCTTGTTTGTGATTAAAGCTTCATAGAAATATAGTTGGTTATCATAGATAAGTAATTCTAATATAACTCGAGAGAGAGAGTATTAGATAAATTTAGGTTTTTCAACCATCACTTTTAGCTTTAATTCTCATATAACATGACCTGAAATCGGATTGAATTGATTTAGCGAAATCAAACGCCTTAGCATTTTTAATCATTTGTGAACAACATTCAATTGTGTTATTTTCGTTTATTTTTAATTTAATTTGCCTCTTAAACAATTTCAACAATTGGGTTTTCAAATAAAATTAGGATTAGTCAATTTCGTTACTTAGTAACGCCATTCCTTGTGGGTTCGATATCCGTACTTTTGTACACTTTATTACTTGAACGATTCGTGCACTTACAAAAATACGTATCAAGTTTTTGGCGCCGTTGCTGGGGAATAGTTTGATTTTATTAATATCGATACTACCTAATCTTAGTTTTAATTTGAAGTTAATTTGCTTTATCATTGTTTCATTTTTAATTTTGTTTTAAATTGAGTTTGTTGAGTTGTGTTAATTGTTTGTTCGTTTAGAGTTGTTGCTGCTTGTTTGCATTATTTATTTTAGTCATTTCTTGCAATTTTTTAGTTTGTTTATTTTGCTCTTTTATTTTATTTATAAAAAAGGGTAACTTTGTGTTATTTGAGTGCTTGTTGATTTTCAGGTTGTAGGATTTTTTGTATGCGACGTGCAAGAAGCCTTAACCTTCTTCCATTTGATCCGGAGATTGATCGAACATATAGGCGTCTAAACCGAGAGCGAAGGCGTTCAACCTCAGCTCCTAATAGACAATCAGCCATGGATCCACCATTTGTCGAGGGAGTTGGAAATCGTAGAGCTTTGAGGGATTATGATGTGCCTAATGTTGCTGGAACCACTTCGGGTATAAGGAGGCTAACTGTTCAAGCCAATAACTTTGAGATAAAACCATCCTTTATCCAAATGGTTCAATCAAATCAGTTTGGGGGAATGTCAAAGGATGATCCAAATGCACATATTGCTTACTTTCTGGAGGTGTGTGATCTTTACAAGATAAATGGTGTGTCTGAAGATGCTGTAAGATTAAGGGTTTTTCCTTTTTCACTTCGGGATAAAGCCAAAGAGTGGCTAAACTCATTATCACCGGGATCAATTACAACATGGAATGAGTTGGTTCAGAAGTTCTTGTCCAAGTTCTTTCCTCCTGCTAAGACGGCAAAATTGCGGAATGAAATCACATCTTTTACATAGTATGATGAAGAATCATTGTATGAAGCTTGGGAGAGATTCAAAGAAATGTTGAGGAAGTGCCCACATCATGGTATACCGATTTGGCTGCAAGTCTCTACATTTTATAATGGGTTGGTTTTAAACTATCGGGTAATGATTGATGCTGCAGCTGGAGGGTCTTTAATGGGAAAAACGCCGGAGGATGCTCATGAGTTGTTAGAGATTATGGCACAAAACAACAATCAGTGGCATTACTGACAGCACTTGATGAATATTTGTTCAGTGATAAAACATTCAAGGAGTTGGGAACAAATGAAACTCTAACCTCAGTGGTAAATAAGGTAGCCAACAAGATTGAGCTAAAGCCACTGCCATCCCATCTAAGGTATGCATATCTTGAAGACTTTGAATCTTTTCCTGTTATTATTAACAATTCTTTGAATGATGAAGAGGAAAACAAGCTATTAGGAGTTCTTCGGACTCACAAAGCAGCAATTGGATGGACAATGGCGGACATCAAAGGGATTAGTAACTCTGTTTGCATGCATAAAATCTTGATGAATGAGGATTACAAGCCCACAATTCAGCCACAAAGGCGCTTAAACCCAACAATGCAAGAAGTGGTCAAGGCTGAGGTGATTAAGCTTTTGGATGCCGGGGTAATTTATCCGATTTCAGATAGTGCTTGGGTAAGCCCAATTCATTGTGTACCAAAGAAAGGAGGAATCACAGTTGTAGAAAATGAAAACAATAAGCTTATTCCAACAAGGACAGTGACTGGGTGGAGAGTGTGTATTGATTACCAAAAATTGAACGACGCTACCCAAAATGATCATTTTCCTTTGCCATTTATTAATCAGATGTTGGAAAGATTGGCTAGACATGCTTATTATTGTTTTCTAGATGGATATTCAGGCTACAACCAAATTGCACTTGCACCAGAGGATCAAGATAAGACAACATTTACATGCCCTTATAGTACTTTTGCATACAGAAGGATGCCATTCGGTTTATGTAATGCACCTGCAACTTTCCAAAGATGCATGATAGTGATTTTCTCTGATATGGTCGAAAATTTTATTGAGGTTTTTATGGATGATTTTTCTGTTTTTGGCCATTCTTTTGATAATTGCTTGCATAATCTCTCTTTAGTTTTGCAGCGTTGTAAAGACACAAATTTAGTGATAAATTGGGATAAATGTCACTTCATGGTTCAAGAAGGAATTGTTCTTGGCCATTGGATTTCAGCAAAGGGAATAGAAGTGGACCGTGCAAAGGTGGAAGTGATCGAAAAATTACCACCTCCAACAACTGTAAAGGGTAGTTTGTTAGTTAAAAATGCACAGTTTGATTTCTCTTTTGATTGTTTGCAGGCTTTTAACTTTTTGAAGGAAAAGCTCACTTCAGCCCCTATAATTTGTGCACCGGATTGGTGTCTTCCATTTGAGGTAATGTGTGATGCTAGTGACTATACTATAGGTGCTGTTTTGGGTCAAAGGAAGAATAAGTTGCTGCATGTGATTTATTATGCAAGCAGGACATTGACAGATGCACAACTTAATTATGCAACAACTGAGAAAGAGCTTTTGGCAGTAGTGTTTTCATTTGATAAGTTTAGATCTTATTTAATTGGGTCTAAAATCATTGTTTATACTGATCATGCTCTTAAGTATTTGCTAGCCAAGAAAGATGCCAAACCGTGATTACTAAGATGGATTCTTCTCTTGCAAGAATTTGACTTAGAAATCCGGAACAAAAAGGGGACCGAAAATTTGGTTGCTGACCATTTGTCCAGGTTCGAGGAAGATTACATTGAGGTTGAAGAACAAATTAATAAAACATTTCCCGATGAGAAATTGCTTGCTATCCGAATGGCTCCATGGTTTGATGATTATGCAAATTATTTGGACAAGAAAATTTTACCTCATGACATGTCTTATCAACAAAGAAAGAAATTCTTTTCTGATTTGAAACATTATTTTTGGGATGAACCTTACTTGTATAAACATTGTACAGATCAAATCATTACAAGGCTTTAGGACAAAAACATATATATCCTACACTCATAATTTTAGCAAGTAGTATGATAATACATGGCATTAGAATAAAACATTCCTATCCCACACAAATAATATCAACCAAATAATGGAGATTCAAGGGCTAGAAATTTGCCACCTAAAAAGGCAAACCTATCATACTTGTTTAAGACAAAAAAAATGGAAATGAATCCCTAAATCAAAGGGACCTTGTCCCTTATCTTAAGAACATATCATCATAATTTTCAAAATACAAATCTCATTTTCCTATGCATATCTTGACTAAGGAAGAGGAAGACATGAACATAAGTTGTTTGTTTTCCAAAAATTCAACAAAGTGTATCCTAATTGTGATAAGGTAGACCCATGATCATGAAAGGTGAATTATTTGGTGGTCTATATAAGAAAACACCCTTACAACATTATAATTTCGTCCAAGTGAGGGAGAGGAAAAATAGAAGCAAGGTAGAGTGAGGAAAGGAGAGGAAGAAACGAAGAAAGAGGAAGGAGAAGTCTAGGGGACTAAGTGCTCCAGGTAAGTTTAACAATATTTCTTTTTGAAGAAAACTTTTGAAACTTATAATATTTAGTTGAGATTTTGATCTTAGAACTTTTGTGATTGGTCATGATGTTGCTATATCATGTTACATATTGATCTTGCATGTGATGTATGTTTGAATACTTAGGTTGGTGTAGATAGTTCTGCATGGGTATGGCTATGG
The DNA here is from genome assembly GCA_037074535.1 of Gleditsia sinensis. NCBI lineage: Eukaryota > Viridiplantae > Streptophyta > Magnoliopsida > Fabales > Fabaceae > Gleditsia > Gleditsia sinensis. The sequence goes on from CM073466.1 coordinate 50,622,910, forward strand.
GTGGTAGAATTTTAAGCTTCGGTGTTTTAATTTTTGGGAATTATCTGTAGGGAATTAAAATAAAAGGTTAACATAATACTTATATCTATGTGTGTCATGGATTATTAACCATTGGAATCATTCATTTGGGAGTCCATATGAGGAAGATATGAGCTTATTAGTAGTCAATGGTCAGAAAATGGTTCATCAGGGAAGAATATGTTAGGACAGCTTCTGTATTTTAATTTCTGAGAATTATCTGTATGGTATTAAAATAAATGGTTAACATAAGAATTATAGCTATTTGTGTCATGGATTTTTAGCCACTGGAATAATTCAATTTGGAGTCCATATGTGGTAGATATGGTCCGATTAGTAGTCAAAGGACAAAAAATGGTTCATCAGGGAAGAATATGTTAGGCCAGCTTCTGTATTTTACTTTCTGAGAATTATCTGTATGGAATTAAAATAAATGGTTAACATAAGAATTATAGCTATGTGTGTCATGGATTTTAAGCTACTGGAATCATTCAATTTCCAATACATATGAGGAATATATGAGCTGATTAGTAGTCAATGGTCAGAAAATGGTTCATCAGGGAAGAATATGTTAGGACAGCTTCTGTATTTTAATTTCTGGGACTTATCTGTATGGAATTAAAATAAATGGTTAACATAATAATTATAGATATGTGTGTCATGGATTTTTAGCCACTGGAATCATTCAATTTGGAGTCCATATGAGGAAGATATTAGCTTATTAGTAGTCAAAGGTCAGAAAATGGTTCATCAGGGAAGAATATGTTAGGATAGCTTCTGTATTTTAATTTCTGGGAATTATCTGTATTGTATTAAAATAAATGGTTAACATAAGAATTATAGATATGTGTGTCATAGAATTTCAGCCAGTGGAATCACTCAAGTTGGAGTCCATATGAGGTAGATATGGGCCGATTAGTAGGTAGAGGTCAGAACCTATCCGAGAAGAAATAACCTATACATTTAGGGAGTAATATCACCTTGATTGCTTAATATTTCGCTACATTGTTCAACATAATAGTTTTAGATAATTGTTTTCTGTTGCAATTGACACCAAGATCACCTACATCAGAGTTAAATTGAGGGAGTTATGCTCTGATTAGTAAGAGAAGGTTAGATAGGATGAAAACCTGCATCAAGAAAATAAAGAAATAAAATTAGTATTTAAAAAAGAAGATGAATCTTAATAAATGACTAGTATAGCCATAGCCATTTCCATTGTATGAACTTCTTACCATCTTTAGTGTGAAATTCTGACATGGAAATATTTTATAAAGTGATATTTGAAATGGTTATGTTCATGGCATGATTACCAATGATTTATGGTAATAGTTATATTTTGATGAACATACTTGTTATTGAAATCATATTTTTGACTTTCATTGTGAAAAGAAAAGAAATGAGCACGGTCACATGGCAATCCGTGTGGTGCACCAGTAGGGGACGCCCTACCAACGGTTATGATCATGTTAATGAGAAAAGAAAGAGAAAGTGGGCCATGTCGGACGGAGCGAGAAAAGCCCATACCGGAGAGTAAAGGATACTCACCCTGACCGGGGTAGCTTGAAATGAGAATAAGTTGATGGCCATCATATGATATTCTAAAAATAGTTAATCCTGTCATACATATCATTATTGTATGATTCTTATGTGCATAGATATAATGCATTCATGTGACCAATGATATTTTCTGTAGTTTATACAGCTGAACATGACGTGATGAGCTATATTGATGATAATTTATTGTTGAACTTACTGGGATTTAATTCTCACTATATTTCCATATCATGTTCAGAAAATTAGTTATGCAGATATTTCTATAGCTATGGCTTTTAGTGCACGTTGGATCGAGTACTTTATGTTTGGCAGATCCCAGAAGAAAATAAAATATTTGTGGTCGACTTGGCTTAGATCCCAGTGAAGGTGCAACCACCCGCACCTGTATCTCCGGAATTGGTCAACCAGAATAAATAAGATGTAGATTTTTATGTGTTTGATATGTTGTACGTATGTTTTGATTAATGACATGTATGTGAACTCTGTATTGTATAAATTAAATAAATGTTATATTGAGTTAAGTTGTAATGAGGTAATAACTTCATGGTATTTAAAAAAAAATTGATACTTAAATGGAGTTGTTACATAATTGGTATCAGAGAAGGTCGATCCTAGATGGCTAGTGGGTGGATGGTTATCTGAATCGATCTTATAGTATCTTGAGTATGTTGTGGTTGTGCTGTGTAAGGGATCAGTGATTCATATAGGTAAGAAATTACTAGTGTTTCCTATCTATATGCTGAGGTGGTGTTATGACTGCTATTAAATATTTTTAAACTAACTATTGGGCTTAATCACCTCAATAGCAGCATAACTTTGTTTTTGCCATAGTAGGAAATGGCACCACCAAGGAGGAATCTAGCAACTAATGCAGAGGAAACCCTGCACAACCTGGCCACGGCAATTCGAGACCAAGTCATGACCACCAACCAAATTTTACAATATCTCTAGAATGCTAATAACCCAAATGGTGAGAATAGTGCTAACAACCGGATGGCTGGAAAAGATAATGGCATATCCGAGTTCCTGAGGAATAGACCACCTTGTTTCCAAGGTGGCTATGACCCAACGATAACCGAAAGGTGGATTAGGGAATTAGAGAAGATCTTTGAAGTAATGGGCTGTACTGAAGAGCAGCAAGTTATTTTTGCTGCATATATGTTAAAGGATGAAGCAGAATACTGGTGGCGTGGAACTAGAGAACTTTTAACTCATCAGGGAAGACAGATCACCTGGCAAGTGTTCAAGGACATTTTTTTTAAAAAGTACTTTCCAAGTACTGTACGGGCAGAGAAAGAGATCGAATTTCTCCAACTCAGGCAATGCAGCATGACCGTGGACCAGTATATCGTAAGGTTCGAGGAGTTGTCTAAGTTCTCCTCTTATATGTGATATAATCCAGATGAAGCATGGAAGGCGGTTAAGTTTGAAGCGGGACTAAACCCAGAGATAAAGAATGCTGTTATAGCTATGGAGATCAGGGAGTTTGTACCTCTGATAAATAAATGCAGACTCCTGGAAAAGAGTTTAAAGGCAGTGGAGGACGAAAAGCAAAGGCGAAACATATGGAAAAGGAAGAAAAAATTTCCCAACCCTGGAAAGAACGTGAGAAGAAGTGGATATGGAGGTGGTAAGAGGCCGTTGATTGTGGGTCCTAGGCCTTTTCAACAAGACCTCGCCTCAGTCAAGTGCGCTAAGTGCGGACGCATGTATGGTAACCGGTCATGCTATATGGGACAAGATGTCTGCTTCAATTGCGGACAGAAGGGACATTTTGCGAAAAACTGCCCACAAAATGTGGGGAAGCAGCCAGAATAGAGGCCTCAGGTGAAAGGAAGGGTTTTCACCCTAAGCGGCCAAGAGGTAGCCCAATCTTCTGAAATGATTCAAGGTACATATGCTATATCTATGGATTTGCTCTTATGGTGTTATTTGACTCTGGTGCTAGTCATTCATTTATATCAGAAGAATGTATTAGGAAGTTTTAGTTCCCTATTTCTAAAACTCCCTATGAGCTATCCGTAGTAACCCTTACAGGGGAACGGGTATTAACTTCCTCTGTATGTAAGGATTGTCAAGTCACCATCCAGGAGAGAACTTTTTCTGTAGACCTCGTCTGTTTACCTTTAAGAGGTATTGAGGTCATTCTAGGGTTCGACTGGATGTCTAGAAATCGATTCTTATTGAATTGTTGTAACATGACCGTTGAATTTCTACCTCCTACTCCGAAAGAGGAGATCCAATTATTGATGCTAAATGCCAATCAAGTTAATGGAGAGTTGAAGAATGGAGTATTTGGATACATTCTCTTGTCTTTATCAAACCTAGAGGTCGAATCGAAGCTTGATGAAATCCCAATAGCCAACGAGTTTCCTGAAGTATTTCCATCAGATATTCCAGGCTTACCTCCCAAGAGAGAGATAGAGTTCTCTATTGATCTCCTATCTGGGATAGGGCCTATCTTTATTGCACCATATTGAATGGCCTCGAAGGAACTACAGGAACTCAAGAAACAGTTGGAGGAGCTATTAGACAAGCAATTCATTAGACCGAGTGTATCACCTTAGGGAGCTCCTGTATTATTTGTTAAGAAGAAAGACGGGAACTTGAGACTATGCTTAGATTACAGACAGTTGAATAAGGTGACTATCAAAAACAAGTACCCTCTCCCTAGGATAGATGACTTATTGGATCAATTGAAGGGAGCCTCCATCTTTTCTAAAATTGACTTGAGGTCAGGATATCATCAGATTAGGATCAAGGAGGAGGACGTACCAAAAACGGCCTTCAAGACTAGGTATGGGCACTATGAGTTTCTCGTAATGCCCTTCGGGTTGACGAATGCACCTGCAATTTTCATGGATTACATGAATCGCATTTTTTGACCCTACCTAGATCAATTTGTTGTAGTGTTCATTGATGACATCTTGATATACTCTAAGAGTGAGAAAGAACATGAACAACATCTCCGAATCGTGTTGCAAGTGCTGAAAGAGAAAAAGTTATATGCCAAATTGGAGAAGTGTGAATTTTGTCTGTCAGAGGTGAAGTTTCTCGGACATGTCATCTCGACTAGTGGGGTAGCCGTAGATCCTAGCAAGATGGAAGCAGTGATTCAGTGGGAGAGACCAAAGACGGTTATGGAAGTCAGAAGTTTCCTGGGTTTGGCAAGATACTACAGGAGGTTTATACAAAACTTTTCTCGTATAGCCTTGCCATTGACTAAATTGATCAGGAAGGGAAGTCCTTTCAAATGGACTGATCAATCTGAAGCTAGTTTTCAGGAGTTTAAGACAAGACTAACCACTCCTCCAGTTTTAATTATTCCAGACCCCATAGGACATTTTGAAGTGTATAGTGATGCTTCAAAGAAAGGGCTAGGATGTGTGCTAATGCAAGACAAGAGAGTAGTTGCTTACGCCTCTTGACAACTAAGACCCCACGAAGGAAACTATCCAACCCATGATCTTGAATTGGCGGTGGTGGTGTTTGCTTTAAAGATTTGGCGACATTACTTATACGGAGCAACCTTTGAAGTATATTGCGATCACAAGATTCTTAAATATCTCTTTGATCAAAACGAGTTAAATATGAGGCAACGAAGATGGGTGGAATTTCTCAATAACTACAAGTTTGAGATAAAGTATCATCCAGGAAAGGCGAATGTTGTAGCTGATGCCTTAAGTCAAAAATCTCTACACATGGGCCAGATGATGTTGTATGAGATGCAAATGCTAGAGGAGTTTCGGAATTTGAAGCTGGACACTACTTTTTCCTCAAAGAAGCTAACCATTAATGGTTTAAGTATAGGGTGTGACCTTAGATCCTTGATCAAAGAGGCTCAAGCTCACGACCAATACTTACAAGATCATAAAGACCAAGGTAATTTTTCTATCATGGAAGATGGAGCAATCATGTATCAGGGAAGGATTTGTGTCCTTCAAGAACGAGAGTTGAGGATTAAGATCCTGCAGGAAGCGCATGAGAGTAAATACACAGTCCATCCTGGATGCACTAAAATATACCAGGATTTAAAAAGGATGTATTGGTGGCCAGGGATGAAAAAGGGCATTGCCGAGTTTGTGGCGAAATGTCTCATTTGTCAGAAGGTGAAGGTGGAGCATCAAAAGCCAGCGGGATTTCTACAACCTCTTGAGATCCCTAAATGGAAATGGGATAGTATCTCGATGGAATTTGTTGTAGGTTTACCTAAGACTTCAGTGGGACATGAATCTATTTGGGTAATAGTTGACAGATTAACCAAATCTGCTCACTTTTTTCCCATAAAAATTAACTTTTCATAAGATAAATTGGCCCAATTGTACGTCCAGGAAATAGTTAGACTGCATGAGATTCCCTTAAATATTGTTTCTGATAGAGATCTGAGGTTCACGTCGAGGTTTTGGAAGGCGTTGCAGGAAGCTTTTGGTACTCAGTTGCGGTTCAGTACTACCTATCATCCTCAGATTGACAGGCAGACAGAATGAACCATTCAAACCCTAGAAGATATGTTGAGGGCCTGTGTGATAGAGCAAGGTAAATGATGGGATAAGTACCTACCTTTAGTAGAGTTTGCTTATAATAATAGCTATCACTCTAGTATTAAGATGGCCCCCTATGAAGCTTTATACGGTAGAAAGTGCCGATCTCCACTATGTTGGTTCGAGGTAGGAGAAAAGAACTTGTTGGGTCCTAATCTAGTTCAACAAACTACTGAACAAATTAGGATGATACGAAACAAAATATTTACAACTCAGAGTTGGCAAAAGAGTTACTACGGTAAGAGACATAGACCTCTAGAGTTTGAGGAAGGAGACCATGTATTTCTGAAACTTTCCCCAACTACTAGAGTTGGTAGGTCTCTCAAAACAAGAAAGCTAAGTCCGCGATTTTTGGGACCCTACCAAATTCTGAAGAAAGTAGGGACATCAGCATATCAAGTTGCTCTCCCAACTAATTTGTCCAACCTGTATAATGTTTTCCACGTATCACAGCTGCGGAAGTATCTTCCAGATTCATCACATGTAATACAGGATGAACCAATCCAAATAAAGGAGAACATGACATACAAGCTAGTACCTGCATCCATATTGGACACTGACGTGAAGCAACTGAGAAATAAAACCATTCCCCTAGTTAAGGTGTTATGGGAAGGTTTGACTCCAGAAGAAGCAACTTGGGAGCTGGAACAAGTCATGAGGAAGAAATATCCGCAATTGTTCTTATTTTCTGAAATTTTGAGGACAAAATTTCTTTTAGGGGGAGAGAAATGTAACATCCCTAATTTCGTTTCTTTTATTGATAAAAGTACATAAAAAATTAATTAAGGAAATAAAATTTATTAGACAATATTTTAAATATCTAAGGAAATATAATCCATAGAAATTCTTTACCTTATGTATATGCATAGAAAATGTTTCTAACTTTAAGAGAACAAATAAAGAGGGAAAACCTAATAGGAAAGAAATTAGAAATAACATACTAAAGAGATGCAAAATTCTTGGATAAGGAAGATAAATTTTTAGAAACAAGTAAAGGTCTTAAAATTTCAAGAACATTGGATTAGGGTAATTTTTCCTAATTCAAGAACTAGAATTACTAAGTTTAAAATCTTTACCTATACATTGGGTTTTTACCTATGGACACTTCATATAGAGTTTTTTTCCACTTCACATAAGTTTCTAGCAAGCCCATTGGATAACCTAAGCAAGAAATAAAACATAGACTTGGACTAGGATATAGTAATTGGACCAATAGTCCAAAAATTATGAAAATATGACTAAGCCCTCCAAGAAAGGTAGAATTTTATCCAAAGCAAAGAAAATGGGTAGGAATAAGCCCATAATGGGTAAGAATAAGCCCAAATCCGAGAGGAAAAATAAAATAAAATAAATTAGTTGATGATATAATAATGTAATAATAATAAAGATTAGGTTACATGCCATTAAGACAAAAATTTAGCAAGTGGTGTGATTCTACATTCATCATTTTGGCAAGTGGCATGATAATACAAGGCTTTAGGACAAAAACATCTATATCCTAGACTCATAATTTTAGCAAGTGGTATGATAATACATGGCATTAGGACAAAACATTCCTATCCCACACAAATAATATCAACCAAATAATGGAGATTCAAGGGCTAGAAATTTGCCACCTAAAAAGGCAAACCTATCATACTTGTTTAAGACAAAAAAAATGGAAATGAATCCCTAAATCAAAAGGACCTTGTCCCATATCTTAAGAACATATCATCATAATTTTCAAAATACAAATCTCCTTTTCCTATGCATATCTTGACTAAGGAAGAGGAAGACAAGAACATAAGTTGTTTGTTTTCCAAAAATTCAACAAAGTGTATACTAATTGTGATAAGGTAGACCCATGATCATGAAAGGTGAATTATTTGGTGGTCTATATAAGAAAACCCAACCTTACAACATTATAATTTCGTCCAAGTGAGGGAGAGGAAAAATAGAAGCAAGGTAGAGTGAGGAAAGGAGAGGAAGAAACGAAGAAAGAGGAAGGAGAAGTCTAGGGGACTAAGTGCTCCAGGTAAGTTTAACAATATTTCTTTTTGAAGAAAACTTTTGAAACTTATAATATTTATATGAGATTTTGATCTTAGAACTTTTATGATTGGTCATGATGTTGCTATATCATGTTACATATTGATCTTGCATGTGATGTGTGTTTGAATACTTAGGTTGGTGTAGATAGTTCTGCATGGGTATGGCTATGGGTGGCAGAATTTTAAGCTTCGGTGTTTTAATTTCTGGGAATTATTTGTAGGGAATTAAAATAAATGATTAACATAATACTTATAGCTATGTGTGTCATGGATTATTAGCCACTGGAATCATTCAATTTGGAGTCCATATGAGGAAGATATGAGCTTATTAGTAGTCAAAGGTCAGAAAATGGTTCATCAGGGAAGAATATGTTAGGACAGCTTCTGTATTTTAATTTCTGGGAATTATCTGTATGGTATTAAAATAAATGGTTAACATAAGAATTATATGTGTGTCATGGATTTTTAGCCACTAGAATAATTAAATTTGGAGTCCATATGTGGTAGATATGGTCCAATTAGTAGTCAAAGGTCAAAAAATGGTTCATCAGGGAAGAATATGTTAGGCCAGCTTCTGTATTTCAATTTCTGGGAATTATCTGTATGGAATTAAAATAAATGGTTAACATAAAAATTATAGCTATGTGTGTCATGGATTTTAAACCACTAGAATCATTCAATTTGGAGTCCATATGAGGAATATATGAGCTGATTAGTAGTCAAAGGTCAGAAAATGGTTCATCAGGGAAGAATATGTTAGGACAACTTCTGTATTTTAATTTCTGGGAATTATCTCTATGGAATTAAAATAAATGGTTAACATAAGAATTATAGATATGTGTGTCATGGATTTTTAGCCACTGGAATCATTCAATTTGGTGTCCATATAAGGAAGATATGAGCTAATTAGTAGTCAAAGGTCAGAAAATGGTTCATCAGGGAAGAATATGTTAGGACAGCTTCTGTATTTTAATGTCTGAGAATTATCTATATTGTATTAAAATAAATGGTTAACATAAGAACTATAGATATGTGTGTCACTGATGTTTAGCCACTAGAATCACTCAAGTTGGAGTTCATATGAGGTAGATACGGGCCGATTAGTAGGTAGAGGTCAGAACCTATCCGAGAAGAAATAACCTATAAATTTAGGGAGTAATATCACCTTGATTGCTTAATTTTCGCTACATTTTTCAACATAATAGTTTTAGATAATTGTTTTATCTTGAAATTGACACCAAGATCACCTACATCAGAGTTAAATTGAGGGAGTTATGCTCTGATTAGTAAGAGAAGGTTAGATAGGATGAAAACCTGCATCAAGAAAATAAAAAAATAAAATTAGTATTTAAAAAAGAAGATGAATCTTAATAAATGACTAGTATAGCCATAGCCATTGCCATTGTTTGAACTTCTTACCATCTTAAGTGTGAAATTCTGACATGGAAATATTTTATAAAGTGATATTTGAAATGGTTATGTTCATGGCATGATTATCAATGATTTATGGTAATAGTTATATTTTGATGAACATACTTGTTATTGAAAGCATATTTTTGGCTATCATTGTGAAAAGAAAAGAAATGAGCACGGTCACATGACAATCCGTGTGGTGCACCAGTAGGGGACGCCCTACCAACGGTTATGATCATGTTAATGAGAAAAGAAAGAGAAAGTGGGCCATGTCGGACGGAGCGAGAAAAGCCCGTACCGGAGAGTAGAGGATACTCACCCTGACCAGAGTAGTTTGAAATGAGAATAAGTTGATGGCCATCATATGATATTCTAAAAATAGTTAATCCTGTCTTACATATCATTATTGTATGATTCTTATGTGCATAGATATAATGCATTCATGTGACCAATTATATTTTCTATAGTTTATACAGCTGAACATGACGTGATGAGCTATATTGATGATGATTTATTGTGGAACTTACTGGGATTTAATTCTCACTATATTTCCATATCATGTTCAAAAAATTAGTTATGCAGATATTTCTATAGCTCTGTCTTTTAGTGCACGTTAGATCGAGTACTTTATGTTGGGCAGATCCCAGAAGCAAATAAAATATTTGTGGTCGAGTTGGCTTAGATCCCGGTGAAGGTGCAACCACCCGCACCTGTATCTCCGGAATTTGTCAACCAGAATAAATAAGATGTAGATTTTTATGTGTTTGATATGTTGTACGTATATTTTGATTAATGACATGTATGTGAACTCTGTATTGTATAAATTAAATAAATTATATATTGAGTTAAGTTGTAACGAGGTAATAACTTCATGGTATTTAAAAAAAAATGTATACTTAAATGGAGTTGTTACAAAATACATACTTGTTGGTGTAGATTATGTCTCTAAATGGGTGAAAGTAGTTGCCTTGCCTACCAATGATGCTAGGGTTGTGATCAATTTCCTCAAGAAGAACATATTTTCTAGATTTGGCACACCTAGAGCAATTATAAGTGATGGAGGTAAGCATTTTTGCAATAACCAATTTGAAACTTTGTTGCAAAAGTATAGAGTAACACACTGGATAGCAACACCATACCATCCTCAAACTAGTGGACAAGTTGAAGTGTCAAACCGAGAGTTGAAGAGGATCCTTGAAAAGACCGTAAATAACTCACGGAAGGATTGGTCAAGGAAACTAGATGATGCACTTTGGGCCTATAGGATAGCTTTTAAGACACCTATTGGCATGTCTCCATACCGATTGGTGTATGGAAAAGCTTGTCACCTTCCAGTTGAATTGGAACATCGGGCATATTGGGCAATTAAAATTTTGAATTTTGATCTTAAGGCAGCTGGTGAAAAGAGGGTGTTGCAATTGAATGAGATGGATGAAATGAGGAATGATGCTTATGAGAATGCCCGAATATACAAGGACAAGATGAAGGTTTGGCATGAAAGTGCTGCTTTATAATTCTCGGCTCAGACTTTTTCTGGGAAAGCTAAGATCTCGTTGGTCAGGACATTTTCTAGTAACCAAGGTGTTTCCTTATGGAGTAGTTGAGATCAGTCATGAAACAAAGGGAACTTTCAAGGTGAATGGACAACGGTTGAAGCCATATTTTGACGGAGAATTCAGCAAGTAGAAGGATTCTCTAGAGTTACAACAACCGCAATAAAGAATGACCGAAAGTCTAGCTAATGACTATAACTTAAAGCGCTTAATGGGAGGCAACCCATCAGATTTGTTTTCTCATCTGTTATCTTAATTTATTTTAGCAATTTTAAATTTTAAAATTTTAAATTAATTTTCAGTTTTGGTGAATTATTAGTTAGATTTTCAATTATGCACTTCATTCAATGATAATTTTATTTTTAATTAAATTTATTTGTTTTATTTGTTTTGCAAGTTAAAAAAAAATCCTACGTTCGCCACCGGCGAGGACATTTTTTGCCGCCGGCGGAAAGGAGATCTCACCGCGGCAGAATTATTTTAGCCGCCGGTGAGAATCGTTTTAAAAGCGATTTTCGCCATGGGCAGGTTAGTTTTCATGTGATTTTTTTCACTTTTCTCTCAAGTTTCTCCATTTTCTCTCATCCTAACTCCTAATCTTCATCACCCATAATCATCAAACACCAAATCCATCACCATACACTTATTTCATTCAGGATTTGCTGCAATATTCATCAGTTTTATACGCGATTTTGGGGTTGTTTTTAGGTGTTTTGGAGCAGATTTTGGGGTGTTTTGGAGCCGAAATTTCAGCATATTGGAGCTTGATTTTCCTCTAACAAGTGAGTAATTTTGGTACAAAGTTTTTTTTATTTGCATTTCTCTTAGATTGTAAGAGATTGTTGGAGGATAAAGTGGATTGTAGAAGATGAATTGCAAGCTAGGGTTTCGAATTTGAATTTGATTTGGCAATTTGGGGCTTTTTGAAATTGAGGATATTTTGGTTAAATTGCTGCCATTCTTGCTTTGATTTCTGAGATATTGAGGCATTGTGATATTGTGAATTGTCTGGATTGTAGTTATATTGTGAAAATGCCTAAGAAGACCAGAACCCAGAGGGCTCGTGCCTCTTCATTTGACAGCAGTTTGTTTATTTCCGAGTATGTTGCAAAGCATTTTGAGGAAAAGGTTTTTAAGAGGGCAATCATACCTCAGAGGTGGTTTTTGATTGATCAGACTCCTTGTTGGGGTAATTATGTCCCACATCTTCAGGCTAGGAAGTGGGAGGTTTTCTGTCATCCTATTGAGGGGGGCTGCCTTTCTTTGGTAAGGGAATTCTATGCTAATGCTCCAGAGCGGGTGGATTATGAGGTTCTTGTGCGTGGACAATGGGTACTCTTCACCAAAGAAGTGATTAATAGCTATTACGATTTGCCAACAATGGGGGATGATGAGGATTTTCTCCGATTACTTTCAGATGTTGACATGGCGACAGTTAGTGCTTCGGTCTGTAAGCTAGGCACAGTATGGAAGATGTCGGGGGATGAGTATAAAAATTTCCCCTGCAGTGCTTTATTAAATGTGGTACGGCCTTGGTATGCTTTCATTTGTGCTAATGTATTGCCTACTGCACACCTTAGTGATGTCACTCGAGAGCAGGCCATCCTACTTTATGCCATTGTGTCTGGGGCCTCTATTGATGTTGGTAGGGTTATCTTTGATTATGTCATGCAGAGTGCGAGGGTTGCATCTGGAGGCATTGGGTTCCCATCTTTGATTTCTACTATCTGTGCAAACCAGGGAGTGATTTAGGACAAACATAAGGAAATTGGTGGTGTGATGAAGCCTATTGATGGGCCAAAGCTTGCTGAGTTTTTGGGTATAGCATCGCTTCCCAAGAAACGCCCTCATTCTACTGTCAGGGATAGTGCAAGTTCCTCCCAGCCGAGGGTTAAGTCTGTTGAACACCGTTTGGGTAGGATTGAGCGTATTTTGGACTACCAGGGGAAGCATCTTGCTTATCAAAGTCAGTTACTCGTACAATAGAGGAACTTCCAAACCGAGAGTACACAATTCCTTCATGACTACCTTCAGAGGATGTCTCTGCAGTCTGGGAGTGATATGAGTGATTATCCTGCCATGCTGACTTTCCCCCTATGCCCGATGCACCTGTTTACATTGGGACCAAAGATGATGATGATGATGATGAGGATAAGGAATGATGTTTTATTTTGCTTTCAGTCGTGTTCAGTACTTCTTGTTATGTATTTTCGTATTTTCTGTTTAGTTTCTGATATTCATCTTGTGGACTTTTGTTGAGTATTTTACTTTTTGTCACCTTTTTGTTTTGTTTCTTATGATTGAATTTATTTTATTGTTAACCCCGTGATTTAACAAATTACTGTGACTGTGATGGTGCAGCTAGCTCTCTTTCTCTTTGTGATGTCGATGGCCATTTGTAGTTTTTCTTTCTTACATTGAGGACAATGTAAGGTTTTGGTTGGGGGTGCGATAAAACGATAAATTTTTTTTCTTAGCTTCATTTTTAGTAGTTTTGTTTCTGTGTTTATTTGTGATTAATTTTGATTTAATTTCTTTTATTGTCTTTTTTTTATTTTTTTTTATTTTTTTTATTTTTTTTTTCTCATTTGCATTTTACTTGTTTTAATTTGCACGTTGATGATAATAGTGTGATTGTGATAACACATAGCTTTTAGTAGACATTAAATTTAGCTTTGGTTTAAAGATAATTTCAAATGTTGATTTTATCTAGTTGGTGACTCTTTTGGTATGTGGTATGACTTGGTTGATTAGTCTAAATGCTTAGAGAAGTCTTATGTGCGAATTTTCATGGACATTTTTGTGATCTTAACAAACTCTAGAACTCATTTGAAAACCTCTTGAGGCGAAATAATTTGGAATTGCACTGTTTAGGATATGATGTAGGCCATTTTTGGATCAATTGTGCCATTTTAAGCATACCTTGTTATCCTTATATCACTAGTTACCTCTTTGAGCCTGTTTAAATATATTGTTAACCTTATTTTTTTTCTTTCTTTTTGCCTTCTATAACCTACCTTTTATTTAACCAATATATATATATATATATATATATATATATATATATATATATATAATTCCTACCTTATTTGTTAAGAGCACTTAATTTTGAACACAAACTTTTCAAGAGCAATTGGAGTAAGGATGGAATAAGTTGAAAAAAAGGAAAAAAAAGAGCCTTCACATTCTAGTAAATAAAAGAGTGTTAGTGATGGATATACTGAGGTGAAAGATTGAGGAAGAATTTTGTTTATCTTTGGAAAAATGGGATATGATCGGAAGAAACAATTTGGGTTTAATGGCGTTATTCTTTTACTTAATTGGTTGTGTTTAATCTAATAAGTTCTCTTATTTGTATTTTGACACTTGTTCTTTCTTAACCAAATACCTAAGCCTAACATTACAAGCCTCATAAAGTTCTATTGATCCGAAATGGTGTATTTTTCCTTCATTAGTGGAGAGAGGTTTGAAAAGTGAACCTATGGAGTTTGAGATTTCATCTTTTTGTTTATGGATGTTGTGTAAAATATTATCCAGGCATTATGGCTATTGGTTTGTGGTTTGATGGATGTTTAAGAGTCAATAACAAAAGTGAAATTGGCATTTGAGATTTCTTAAAGCTTAGGTGACATTTAATTATTCTATGTGTTGTGTGTTATTTACAATTTTTGAGACATTTGTGCAAATTAATAGTTGTGTGATTTTATTGTTTTGAGTTAGGATAGAAAAAGGTTGGATGTTATGGGTTGGGTGAAAGGCTAAAGCAAAACTAATATAGGAATATATAGTTGCCCATATGACCAAATAGTTGGGACTTCCCACATAACTCTGAGGCTTGGCTTCATACAAGAATGTAGGGCTGAATCCCAGGGGTACTTGGGATGGTACTCTGGAAAGAACCCATTCAAGAGAAAATTGGGCACTTGAGTAATTGCTATAGCAATTTCTAGAGCAAAATGAGTCCAGAAGTTCATGGCAACCAGAAAGCAACCCTAGTTCACCTAAGATCTATTTTTCTGCAACCTAGTGTATCTCAACTTGTTCAAAGTTGTGTTAGGTTTTGTTTAGCCTTATTTACACTCGAACTTCATATATTGTGAACCAACAAAATTTTGCTATAGCATTTCACGAGTCAAAAGTTTTATAGTAATTTCTAGTACACTTCCTCGTGGGACGATACTCACTCATCATTGTATTACTTGGTCATGACACGTGCACTTGCATACTGACATTGCATATATACTTTTGCAACAACAGTTATATCATGTTAATGTATATGGTTGAAATGTGGCTACAAACGATTAGTCACTGAGTGTGGAGATGTGGCTACAGACGATTAGTCACTGAGTGTTGGGATGTAGCTGCACACGATCAGTCACCCTGCATGAAAATACTGCAAAGATAGATATACAAGCATATTATTGAAGTATAACCTATTTATTATACATGCCTGATATTGATGCATAATCTATCTATTGAATATGAAAGCATGCTATACATTCTTGTTATTTTATCATATACAAAGAGAAAATATTTTTTGTAATTTATATAGCTAGACATAACACTGTGTTTTCCTTATATACTGTATGATGCTTTTAATGTTAAACCTATTAGGAACTTCCGTTCTCATTATTGTTGGTGTTATGTTCAGATAAGAGCAAATGATATGCTAGCTGCTTCCGTGCACTTGATCATAGAAGATCCAATGGATGGCAATGCCTTGTACAGATCCTAATGCCAACACCATCTCCTCCACCCTTTACACCCAGGGGAGATGTGCAGTATAGGGTTTATTGTTAAGTGATGTAGTTATATGTCTTAGTGTCTCTTATGTATAAATAATAATCTCTGATGTAGTTTGGATATTATGATAATGGAATATTAGCTGCTTATATAAATGTATATGGTTCGCTACTTGGAATGTGTTATCGGTCGCTATATATATATATATATATATATATAATTGGTCATTACACATGACATGATGAATTATATTGATGATAATTATGATTTATTGTTGAACCTACTAGGATTTAATTCTCACTATATTTCCATATTATGTTTAAAAGACTAAATATGTAGATATTCTCTATGACCGACTTTTAGTGTACATTAGGTCGAGTTGACTAAGATCTCGGTGAAGGTGCAACCACTTACACCCGTATCCCTAGAACTAGTCAATATGGGTGAATAAGATGTAGACATATATGTGTTTAATTGTTGTATGGATGTTTTTAATTAATGATGTGTATGTGAACCCAAAATTGTATAAGTGTTAATGGTAAACCATAAACCTTAATTATGTTTGGTTAATTTAATTGAATGTTATTATGAGTTAACTAGTTAGAAGTAAAGAGATAACGACTTCATGAGATTTTTAAAAAAAAATATTTATATATGTAAAAAAATGGAGTTGTTACAGGAATTTCTGGAACAGAGCTCGATCATGCTTTATGACACGACCAAGTCGTGTTCTGTGCTGTCCTAGCTCGAATTTGCTTTTTTTTTACCCTAATTGAATCCTAACTATGAGCTAATAAGTAGAGGACTGAAATTAGATATTTATTATCTGTAAATGGGTGTAACATAAGATTGTTTTCTTTGGCCTTGCTAATTTCTCTTGATTAAGCCATGAATTGCATTATAGTGAAAGGTTAAATGACATATGCCATGAAGAAAGTGTTGATACATGCATGTTTCAAGATGCCCTACATGTTTGAGAGATATGACACATACATAAGAATTATGATGGGCATGCATATGATGTTTATTGATATATGATTATTGGCAAAATATGGCTGAATATTTGAAAAGATGTATGAGATGTCAGGATGATCCTTCCCAAACCAAGGTGAGCCGGCGACATGCAGCATCTTGTTGTGTTAAGGTGACTGACGAATAATTGAAAAGATGATGAAAAGCCGGGATTACCCTTACCCAAGTAAGGTGACCTAGCGACATGCAGCACCTTGTAGGGTTAAAGCAACTGAGGGATCATGTGGCTTTGAGAGGGTATCAAAATAGAGGATGCCCTATTAGCCTTAAGTGGCCAATGTGGGAAGGGCTGCTTCGACTAGGAACACAATGGTGGGTGAGTAGCAGGAGGGAGAGGGTTCACACCACCCTATGGTTGGATACAGATGAAAATTTACAGATAATTAACCACTAGGGAAATAAATGTGCATGCATAATATTGATGCATAACCTGTTTAATTATGAATGCATAATATTGATGCATAACTTGTTTATTGAACATCCAAGCATGCTATACATGCTTGTTATTTAATCATACACAAAAAGAAAATATTTTTGTAGTTTATACAACTAGACATAACCCGTAAGTTTTTTAACATGTGTTTATTTATGGGTGTTGATCTTATTGGATTTATTCTCCTAATCTTCTTCTTGGTGTTATGTTCATATAAGGATGTTTAAGATGTTGTTTGTGATCCTGACATTTCTTTTATAGATGAAGATAGTGGGGGTCCCCTATCTAGGCCAGTTCACTATTCTATCGAGTCTCATAGTGATTAATATGGGAGATATACCCGCTCCAATGCCACCTCCTCCATTAGTTGTACCATAAGAGTGATGGTCATTGGGGTAGATGTACAGTAGATTAAAATTATGTAGTTAATGGGCTAACCCATTTTTGATGTAACCATATGGTACTTTGCCTTTTGAGTAAAATGCTTAGCAACTTGGGTTACACGTTTATATACAAGCTAATCCTTGATGTAGCTCTTATGTGTATGTATATATATCTAACACATATGTTTTGGCTTGCTATCTTTTGTGTTGTCATCTGTGATCATGTCATATTATGCTATTAAAAATAAAAAAGAATCGGTCGTTACACATCGCATCCATGTATCACCTTGCCACCAAACCAGTTGACTAGTTAAAGTTACTAGTCAACTGATTTAGCACCTAGAAATTTCCAAAGGCAAACCAAATGCAAGACTAGTCGACTAGTCTTGCACTTGGTTGCTTCTATAAATGACATTAGTCAACATGTTACATCCCTAATTTCATTTCTTTTATTAATAAAGGTACATAAATATTTAATTAAGGAAGTAAAACTTATTAAATAATTTTTCGATATCTAAAAAAAAAATATAAGCCTTAGAAATTCTTCACCTTATGTGTATGCATAGAAAATGTTTCTAACGTTAAGGGAATAGGTAAAGCAAGAAAACCTAATAGGAAAAATTAGAAATAATATCCTAAAGAGAGGCGAAATTCATGGGTAAGGAAAATAAATTTTTGGAAGTAAGTAAATGTTTTAAAATTTCAAGAAGATTGGATTAGGGTACTTTTTTCTAATTTAAGAACTAGAGTTACTAAATTTAACATCTCCACCCATACATTGAGCCTTCATCTATAGACACTTCATAGAGTTTATTTTTCCACTTCACATGAGTTTCTAACAAGCCAATCGGATAACTCAAATAAGAGATAAAACATAGACTTGGACTAGTATATAGAAGTTAGATCGATAGCCCAAATGTAATGCCCCCAATTTACGACCACGTGAAACAAACATATTTTTTCCCACAATCAGATATTTTTCATAACATACATATCACTATTCTTTGTCATGGAAATAGATACATATAGGTTCTCTCATGTATATACATTATATAGACCAAGTTATAAATGTCAAAGTAACAACAGAAGCAGGGATCCTGCCTGTGGCGTTTAGAGCACACTCAAGAATACAAGCACATTATAATTCAAAAATTATGAGCCTTAGAAGCAACGTAGACTCACCCAGAGAATATGTCGCCTAACTGATCGCCTATCTGCAGAATGAGACTCTGTATTCTTATATGAAAAATGCAGAAATATCATGTAGTGAGTTTGACAACTCAGTAAGCAGATAATACCTCCTATGACCTTTTAGGTCAGCATATGGATGCACTCATATTTTAAAATTTATCACATAGAAAATACAGTTAAGAAGTACATCTATATGAGATCTGTATTTCAAATATTCTCAAATAAAAGGATATTCAAATATCCAAAACCATATTCAGCACAGTATGATCCTTAAACAAATGTTGTTTTGCTTAGCTATATAAACTATAGTAAAATATTAAGCTTTTGATATAAAGTTATAACTTTTTTTGATGCATAATTAACATACTATATATGCACTGAAAATATATTCTTTTTACATAAGGCTCAAGCATGTTACAGCCCTCAATACACTCAATTCACTCATTTGCTATACGCATAGTGACCGATCGACTACAGTCACAATAGTGATTAGGGAATGTGAGTGCATCACCAATCTGTCTCCTCATATTACCACTGTCACCTGATTAGAGCGGCCCTTTCTTGGCTCACTCAAGCTAATAGGAAATCCCTTACTCGGTACCGTCATAAGCCATACAACTCGTCGATATTTATCCATACATATAATTACGTATATATAAATGCATATTCATCAAATGCAATGTATAATTATCATGCACATAATATTCACTTTACCAAATAATGATAAATACATTTACAATCACATATTCATTGAGTTTCAAAATCTATTTGCAAAACCATACTCTTATTAAACTATGTTCCAAATTGAAAGCAAAACATATATTTTAACACATTTCAGAAACTTATGATAGCATAAATAATTTGTAAACATAACCAATTATACATTTTAAGTTCAAGAAGAGGATAGGGTAAGTCATAGAAAGAATTATATACTCACAAGTCTGGCTCCAGGATGGACAGCCCCAAATGTATTTTTTCAAGGAAAATTTGATCAAATAGATCTCAAAAACGAGTTCGGAGGGTCCAAAAACATAGGAAATGACTCCAAAATCGCAAAATTTGACCTTCGGGAGCTTGGTCAACAGATAGGTACTATTTACGATCAGAATTACTATTCATCCCCAAAAAACTTATTCATGCAGACCATATTTACTATTCACATAGGCAGAATCACTATTCACGTCGGTCGAAGTTACTATTCATGATACCAAAAATTGTCAGATGACTATAAAACTTCATATCCTATAGTTTATCTATCTCTTGAATCCATCTACAGTGTCAGATTTTTAATTTGAGGTCTCTACATAATTGTTTTAGAGTTTACCCTTTTCTAAGATATTTTACTTCCGATCTACGACGATTCTATGGTTGATTTGAAAAAAAATTTGTCCAAAATCATAGTACTCTTTGTCATGAATCCAGTGGTACCCTTAGTTTTGAGATCAGAGGCCTGTAGACACTCAAGATCTAGAAAGAAAATATAGAGATTACTATTCATACTATTTATCGGTTATGGGATTACGCAGATTCATGTTTCATCTCCCTCCCCCCTTTCTTTTATTTATTTATTTATTTATTATTATTATTTAATAATTAAACATTAAATTTTTTTATTATATACATATAAATACTATTTTTGATCCTAAAATATCCTACAAATTTCTAAAAATTTATATTATTGCAAAACTTTAGTTGAACTCTTAAATCATAATTTTTCTTGTTAAAATTTTAATAAAAAAAATCACAATATAAAATATCTTCATGCATATTAAAAGAAAGAAATTTATAGAAATAAAAATAAAAATTATTTAAAGCCAACTATAATTATTTTCAACAAAACAAAAATCATTTAAATTAAAAGCGTATTTACTTTTAGTAAAACATAATCATTTACAATTAAAATATATTTATTTATAGCAAAAAATTATTATTTAAAAATTACGGAATATTACATTTTCCCCCCTTAAGAAATTTAGTCCCCGAATTTCAAACCATCCTATCACAGGTAAGGAATGAAGTCAAGGCATAAATTACAGTTATTAACCTCATTACTCAAGCAATTAGGGATACCTCTTTTGTATATCATCTTTACTTTTTAAAGAGTCTTTTTACTTGAGTAATTTTGCAATGTAACCTTAGTCATAGGTATTTCCTTTAACCATAAGTTCTTCACTTATCAATCAACAATAGACATCGGATTTTTTTTTCATATTTAAACAAAATTATTATCCAATTGAATTTCTTGAAATTAGATAACATAAGAAGAATCTATTAGGTACTTCCTTAGCATTGATGCAATAAAAACTATACCAACATAACTTAATCCTAATAGCAAAGGTAGACGATATATACTATGCATGCTTTGTCCAAGGTTTCAGAAGAGCTTTTATACTATAGTTTAACTTTTTCCTTCTTTTCAAACCTCATTACCTCTTTCATAGGTGAATCCTTCAAGAATATTTGATCACCAATTGATATTTTTTAGTGCTCAACATTCTTGTTCCTTATAGACCTTTGGCCTATATTGAGTTTCTTGTATTCTTTTTCTAATCAATTTCACTTTATCAACGAAATCTTACAATAAGTTTAAATCCACTGAGTCATTTAACAGAAAATTTGTAACACCTCTTATATAAGGCTTTAAGTCATCCAATATTATTATATTATAGGCCAATTCTGCCAAACTAGTATCATCAATTTGGGTTAGTCATATTCTATATATTGCTTATTATTCCAAATTAGATTAAAAAAACTTAACTTTACTCAACTCACCCACCTATTAGGAGACCTAAGATATTTCATATAAAACCTCAAATAGTGGCATTTGTTTGTTGGCCTAATAATGACTGATAGGGACAAGTTCAACTAAAGACAAATAATTTCTCTCAACTTTCACCAAAGTTATATAAAGATACCTAAATCATAACTTCTAATGCGTAAACACATCATTTAGATTTATTATCAGCTATACTAAAATCTAACTAAGATCCTAAGGCTTCCTGAATAGCTCTCCTAAAACAATATATTCAATTATTATTTGTTGACTAACCAAACAACAAAAAAATATATAACTTGTATCTTCTTTTTACCATTATACTAGTACAAGTTTTTCAAATCTTAGTGTATCCCATCAATATTCAAAATCTATGGCTTTTTCTAAAATCTCCTTTCTCAACATAATTCACATCATAGATACATCCTAGATACTAGACTCAATTTAGCATGCTATAAAACTTTAACACAAATATCTTAATCACTTACATTATTTACAGATATGGTTCTCAAAATATTCTCCATATTTCCAAATTAAGATTTCAAAGATTAATTTAAATCCTAGTTCCCATATTTTATTCCTTAACAACTTCAACAACACTAATCTCTTGATTACATTCATCAAAGCATCATAAGGCCATCATCCGTCTATTCCTTTCACACTCTTCATTATTTTAACCTACTAACCTCTTGGACCCCATAATAATTGAGTTTCAAAGAAAAGAAATTAACTTTCCTTGTAATGAGGGAAAAAAACCTTGCATTCAATGTCAAACAAAAATGAGGGAGAATGCAGTAGAACAGACGAAAAGCATAATAGAAAACGGTGCCAAAATAGAAAGTCAAAAGTTTGGCCAGCATTAGAGAGAGTTAAAATCGATGGCATTCTTGAAAATCTATAAACAAAACCTAGCTACTATTTTAGCAAAAATCAATGTTCGCAAGTTTTGAATATATGTGCCAATATATAATTTAATGCTGCTAGTATTTGATAGAAAAATAACACATAGAAAAGAAGCATTTTGAGCTTATAAAAATTTGTGAAGAACACAGAGCATATAGTTAACTGGTAGGATGCAGTTGGTTGCTTCAAAACAAATGTAATCAATCAATTGTAAAATAAACTAGCCCAAATGAAAAATTCTCAAAATAGCTAGTCAACTTAATAATATTGATAGTCGACTAGCAAGAACATTGGGGAAACAAGATAAATTATTTGATTATCCCCTTTCAACAAATAACTTATTTGCATCTTCACTATTTTCTTTACAATGACGCCTATCACCTACAACTTCCCTACAAGAATCAAGACATCAATGCTTTATCAAGGACAACAAGGAAAAATAAATTTTCTGGTGATATCTTAACCTTATTCTCTTTATATGCCTAATATAAGTGACAATCACAACTACTATACATATACATGCGTGCTGTCATTTTTGAATTTCACCTTCAATTTATCTAATATCCATCGGCCACTCACATAGCTGTTGTAATTATATCATCGGTCTATTTGCATAGCTATTGTAAGTATGTCATTCTCTGAGTTCTATAAATGCACGCGTTAGTATCTTTACCTTCATACTCAGTGTGTGCTGCTTTGGAGGGAATCACATTCTGTCAGTTTCGAAATATTTGTGTCTTTTGTGGTTCTAGTCCTGGAAAAGATGGAGAGTATGTGAAAGCTGTACAAAATATAGGTATGGTGTTGGCTAGGAAAAAATTCATTTAGTCTATGGTGGAGGTAACCATAGGTTAATGGGGTGCGTATCTACAGCTGTATATATAAGAGGATGTCAAGTTTTAGATATTATTCCTACAGCTCTAGCTACATCATAGGGAAGACAATTAGGGAAGAATTTAGGGAAGCTTCCATGCATGAGTGCATGGCTAGAATAATGAGCAATGTTGATGCCTTCATTGCCTTACTAGGGGATTTTGGTACTTTAGAAGAAATTTTTCAAATAGTCTCCTAGGCACAATTGAATATGCATCACAAACCGATAGGTTTGTTAAATGTTAATCACTTCTTTGATAGTTTATTGTCTTTTCTTGATCAAGCTGTGGAACAAAGGTTTATCTCACACTCAACACGATGAATTCTCATCTCAGCTACAAATGCTGAGGAGTTGATTGATGTTTTCCAAGTATATATTCATGTACCTGATCCAATTACAGCTCAAATAGATTGGACAACAGACAACTGCAAGAAACACAAATTAGACTTGGATCTTTATCCTTAACTGTAATAGAACATAGCCATTGCTGTACTACTTTTACTTTCTTATGGTTTACTTAGATACCATCCTTGCCAACCATATTCCCTTAGAGTTTGTAAAACTATCTTCAAATATTTTTTATGATTCTCTGAACTTAGAATATTCTAGTATATCATCAATAAATATAATAAAAAATTGATCTAGGGATGGCTTCAATACACTATTTATCAAGTCTATGACTGCAACTGTGCATTTGTCAAACCAAATGTCATCACTAAGAATTTATAATGTCCTTATCAAGTCCTAAAAGCAATTTTTTTTGCAATATCCTCTTCCCTTATCCTCAATTGATGATACCCAAATCTCAAATAAGTTTTTGAAAAATATTGAGCATCCTATAGCTGATCACACAGATCATTTATACAAGGTATTGAGTATTTATTACGCACTGCCACCTTATTCAACTGTCTATAATTTATGCACAATCGCAGCGACCCATCTTTCTTTTTTACAATTATAAAAAAAACTCTCTAAGGAGAAGTATTAGGGCATATAAATCTCTTGTCTAACAAATTTTATAACTAATTCTTTTTTTCTATTCTTTAAGTTCAGTGGGTGCCATTCTAGATGGGAATATAGACACTAGCTAGGTTCTAGGAAGTAAATCAATACTAAACTCAATTTTTCATTCCAGAAGTAACCCTGGCAATTCCTCAGGAAGCACATCAGGGAATTCTTTAACCACCAAAATATGCCCTACATTGAGGTACTGATATCAACTTCTTTGA
This sequence comes from Gleditsia sinensis, assembly GCA_037074535.1. NCBI lineage: Eukaryota > Viridiplantae > Streptophyta > Magnoliopsida > Fabales > Fabaceae > Gleditsia > Gleditsia sinensis. Next base: position 50,647,583 of record CM073466.1, read on the forward strand.
TCACTGCTAAATACCCTTGGCATCCATTCTGTAATAGCTTATGAGCTGTTAAAGTAGAGATTAAATTATTCGGTACTTCACTACAATCACCTCCTATCATGAAAAGAGATTCTCTGGGAATATTGAATTTAATTACCTTAAGATGACATTCTAAAATGGCATGTCATGATGCCAAGCAATCCATTCTCAAAATCACAACAAAGTCTACCATATCTACACAACGGGGTAAAACAGATATAACATTCAGACATCGTCATATTTGGTATCTGTTTAAATACATTAAATTCTCTAGGACACCTATCCCTTTCACTTTCGAGCAGTAATTAACCCATAGATAACTCTTAAGATGTCATAATATTCAATCAACTTTATACAAGGAAATTTAACAACTTGGAATAGAATAAAAATTGAAACCCTATAGAATCCCTCAATAGCACCTGAAGTATAAATATGTCTGGCTCATATGCATACTAAAGGTCCTACTAAAGAATCCTTTGCTCCGATAGCCATAGAGAAACCTAATACTCTGATATCAACTTGTAACACCCCCAATTTATGAGCACGTGAAACAAACATATTTTTTTCCTGCAATCAGATATTTTCCATCACAAGCATATCACTATTCTTTGTCATGGAAATATATACATATAGGTTCTCTCATGTATATACATTATACAGACAAAGTTATAAATGTCAAAGTAACAACAGAAGTAGGGATCCTACTTGTGACGTTCAGAGCAAACTCTAGAATACAAACACAATATAATTAAAAAGTTGTGAGACTTAGAAACAACGTAGATTCAACCAGAGAATATGTCACTTAACTGATCACCTATCTGTAGAATTAGACTCTATATTCTTATATGAAAAATATGAAAATATCGTATAGTGAGTTTGACAACTTAGTGAGTAGATAATATCTCCTATGACTTCTTAGGTCAGTATATGGATGTACTCATATTTTAAAATTTGTCACATAGAAAATACAGTTTAGAAGTACATCCATATAGGACTCGTATTTCAAATATTCTCAAATAAAAGGATATTCAAATATCCAAAACCATATTTAGCACGGTGTGATCATTAAACAAATGTTGTTATACTTAGCTGTATAAAATATAGTAAAATATTAAGCTTCTAAGATAAAGTTTTAACTTTTGTTGATGCATAATTAACATACTATATATGCGATGAAAATCTATTCTTTTTACATAATTGATGAATGGAAAATTTGAGTGTTTAGTAGTTATATTTTATCCCCTAATTTATAGTAAACCTGTGGTTATTTCTCTGCTTTTTGTTATACTTTGTTTTGGATACTGCTTTGGTTTGTTTTATGCTTGTAGGTGAGCAAAAGAGGCCAAGAAGTAAGGGAAAACAATCATGAGAGGAGCCATATAGACTTGGAACATGCTAAGGAGGAAGCAAGGAGGCAACACACTAAAATTTGGCAAGAAAATAGCATAGCAACCCCTAACACAGCTAGGCCATTCTTGGTGTGCTTGAAGCACAGCCAGGCCGTGCTCTGGTCGAAAGATGCAGAAAACTCTCAGAATCTGGCCTAAAGCATGGCCAGCCCGTGTCCTGGAACACGGTTGTGCTTTAGGTCTGTACACACCATATTTTTTAGGGTTTTGAGTAGCCAAAGTGATATATATTGATGGGGAAACGCAGAGGAATGGGGCCTGACGCATTCAGACCTTATTTTACTCAGTTATAGTCTTAGGAAACACCATTAGATTAGGTTTAGAGTATGGTTAATGTTTAATTCATGTTTTTAGAGTAGAATTTATAGCAATTCAAGTTTGTATTTCATCATTACATTCTTCATCCAGGTTCTATCTTTCTATCTCTACACTCATCTCTACTGCTACTCTTTCTCTTGGTTTGTATTGAATAGATTTACTTAATGAATTGGATTATGCTTTTGATTTATCTTTCTATCATGCTTGAGTAGATTTGATCTAGGGTTTCGGTGAACCTACTTATGATGTAATGATACATTGTGCTAATTGAAATGTTGGAACCTTAATTGTGTTATCCATGGTTAATTAGGATTAGCTATTATGCATTGATTATATGAGTTGATGAATGTCTGGCCAATGTTTTATCACGTCTTAGGATATTAATTGATGAACTGAATGGTGAAGATTAATATTGTAACCTAATAGTTAATTAGGGATATCTTAATCACGAAAGTAGTTTAAGGTTCTCTAGGAATGAATCAATTAGTGGGCACGAGAAAATCGATTAATTATATTCCATGGTTAGCATAGAACTTACTGGACTTAGGTTGAAATAAGAACCACGAAAGTAGAAAATTGGATTAACCTAGGTATGATTAGTAACACTTGAAAGAGATTACTAGTTAATTAAGGCTAAACCATCCCCAATAACCTAGATAATTGCAATTAGAGGTACAAGTTGGATGTTGAATATCATAAGTATGGTGAACCATAACCCTAGGTTTTTATTAATTGAATTACTTGTTAGTTTAATTGTGACAAACTTTCTATCGCATTACATCGATTTAGATAGCATATTTCGTATCATTCTAGTAATTGACATTGTTCTCTGTGGGATACGACTTGTACTCGCAAGACTAGCTACAACTACGCCGTGCACTTGCAGTTAATTATAAAATAGACACAACAAGTTTTTGGCGCCATTGCCAGGGAGCAATCGTCAATATTAGATGTATTGAGAAATAGCTAAACTAGATCACTTTATTTTAAATTTTTTGCATAATTTTATCTTGCTTATTTTTGCCTCTTTTCTTCCTTTATAGGTGTGTTTCTCTTTTATGTAAAGAGAAGATGAGTTTGTATCTGAATTTGATCCTGAAATTGAATGCACACTACAAAGGAGAAGAAGAAGACAGCAGCAAGAACATTTTTCACTTACCATGGCGGAAAGAGATAACTGATCTCTTAAGGATTTTACCGCCCTGGATACACATGGCCTGAACACAAGCATTGTCAGACCGATTTTTGAGGCCTACAACTTTGAGCTAAAGCCTTCTCTCTTGCAGATGGTTCAGCAGAATCAGTTTGGAGGGTCACCTATTGAAGACCCTAATCTCTATTTATTAGTCTTTCTAGAATAATGTGACACATTGAAGATGAGAGGAGTGTCATCAGATGTAATTAGACTGAGATTATTCCCTTTCTCTCGGAGGGACAAGGCCCATGCATGGTTGCATTCTCTTTCATCAGGGTCCATCACCACATGGCAGCAGTTTTCTCAAGCTTTCCTGGGCAAATACTTTCCACCAAGTAAGACAGCTCACCTTAGGAATCAAATCACTACCTTTGCTCAGAAAGATGGTGAGTCTTTATATGTAGCTTGGGAGAGATTTAAAGAGCTCCTCGGAATATGTCCACACTATGGGTTGGAGAAGTGGCTCATAGTCCATACATTCTACAATGGACTAATCTACAACACCCGTATGTCTGTGGATGCTGTAGTTGGAGGAGTTTTGATGAATAAAACAGTAAATGAGGCATATAAGTTAATTGAAGATATGGCTCAAAATCACTACTCCTAGTCTAGTGAAAACCAGCCAAGAAAACCAGCAAGTATGTATGAAGTATATGTTTTTAATCATATCACTTCTAAAGTTGATGCATTATTTCAAAAGTTGGATAAATTGAGCATCAATGTTGTTGGTTCTTCTTCATCTTCTACATGTGAGATATGTGGGTGTGTTTGGCCATGTGGCCAGTGATTGTCAACTTGGAAATTCCAAACCTCAGGATTGTGAACAGGTGAACTTTGTGAACAATAATCAGAAAAACAATCCCTATAACAACACCTATAATCCAGGTTGGAGGAACCATCCGAATCTTTCATACAAGCGTAATGTGAATCAGCCTCAGAATAATTTTAGGCAACCTCCTGGGTTTCAGAATCAGAGGCCATTCAACCTAGCTCCTCAGCCAAAGTCAAATTTGGAGGCTCTAATGGAGAATTTCATCACTACACAGAGTAAGCAGAATGATGAATTTAGAGCTCAGAACTATTCTATGAACGAGGCCATAAAGGATTTAGCCTCTAAAGTTGACTAGCTTGCTATTCACAGCAAGATGCTGAAAAGTTAGATAGCACAGCAGGCAGGCCAATCTAACAGGAACTTTGGTAGACTTCCAGGTCAGACTGAGAATCCTAGGGAGCATTGTGCCATTACCTTGAGAAGTGGTAAACAATTGGCTGATTCAGAGAGAAGAGGAAAGATAAAAGAAGATGAACCTTAGGCTTTCATCTGAGAAGAAAAGAGAAAAGGAACCAGAAGAAAAGCCCAAATATATTGCTCCTAAACCATATAAGCCACTAATCCCTTTTCCTCAAAGATTGGTTAAGGCTAAGTTAGAGAAGCAATTTGGGAGATTTCTGGATTTTTTGAAGAAGTTGAATATTAGCATTCCATTCCTAGAAACCATCTTCCAAATGCCATCCTATGCAAAGTTCCTGAAAGAGATCCTCTCAAACAAGAGGAAAATTGAAGAGCATGTTGTGGTGGCACTGACAGAGGGATCCAGTGCTTTAATTCAAAATAAACTACCTCAAAAGCTTAAGGATCCCGAAAGCTTTTCCATACCTTTTTCCATTGGTGAAATGAAGATTGATAGAGCTGTATGTGACCTTGGAGCAAGTGTAAGTCTAATGCCTCTTTCGGTTTGCAAGAAGCTTCAAATGGGTGACTTGAAGCCTACCACTCTTTCTCTTCATTTGGCTGACCGATTCATCAAGCATCTAGTAGGTATATTAAAGGATGTTCCTCTAAAGGTAGGTAAATTTTTCATACCTATTGATTTTGTTATTTTAGAGATGGAGGAAGATGATAAAATCCCCATCATTCTTGAAAGGCCTTTCTAAGCTACGGCTGGTGCCAATATAAATGTGAGAGATGGAAAGTTTTCTTTGAATGTAGGGGATGAAAAAGTAGAATTTAATTTGAATGATACAATGAACCTCTCATCTCTAAATGAATCTTGTTGTATGATTGGTTTACCTGAATCTAAAATGAATAATAATGCCAAGAATTTTCCCATTACTAGCCCACTTAAGTTATGCTCTATGGAAAGTTCTTGTGTTTTTGTCAAACAGGGGGAAGAAAAGAAGGCTATTGAGGATGCAATCCAAGCTCCAAAAGTAGAACCTAAGCCACCTCCTCACAACCCCAATGGAGTTAAGGAGGAAAAGAATGAGCCAACAGGATCCTTGAAAGCAATTGGGCAAAGCCTCAAGCAACATACTAAGAGGCAATGGATAGCAAAGAGAGTTATTCAAACTCTCTTCAAGCCTCCTTGAGTGGAAAGCATGCCAAAGAGTCAAGCTAAAGACTTTAAACAAGTGCTTTGTGGGAGGCAACCCACATTTTAATTTTTAAAATTTTCTTTTTATTTTGTTTTCTTGTTTTTAGTTTTGTTTTTATCTTTAATTTTAGTTGACTTCTTAGGTTATAGTTTAATGAGTATTTCCATATGACTTTTAGGTCCATTCCCATATGCCCAAAGCTGAATTAAAGAATGAAAATCAAGGAAATTTGAAAAAGGTTAAAAACTACAGCAATTTTCGAAGAATTGGAGGATCCAGCATCAAACATAGGTAGGCCGTGTCACAGGACACGGCCGTGCCCTAGGACTAGCCCCAGCACTCCCTCCCCGTGTTGGTCAACACGGGCAAAATTTGAAAATTTTGGAATTACAGCTGTAACATCCCCGATTTTTCCTTGTTACTAATTGAAATTTATTTATTTCAGAGAGAAAAAAGCATTTTGGATCTCACGGGAGGTTTAAATTATTTTACTCAAGTCAAACAAGATCGTAGGAATGGTTAAAATGGAATTTATGTAATTTCATTGAGATAGCAATTTTGTAAATACTCTAGGATGGCAGCTTTGTAAATACTTTAGAATTGCATTTTTGTAATTAATGGAGGATGGAATTTTTGTGATTAAGAGGTGGTTGGTAGGAAAAATAATTAAGAGGGAGAAGGGGGAATTGGTAGGTAGGAAAAATAATAATGAGAAGTTAAGAAGGAGAAGGGGGAAGTGTCGGTAGGATTTTTGGCAAAGGAAAGAGGAAGAAAAGAAAGAGAAGGAAAAGAAAGAAGAAGAAAAAGAAGAGAAAGAGGAAGAAGAAGGAAAGGGGAATCAAGGTAAATTTCTTGGCTGTCTCTCAAATTCATCATCATTTCTTAAAGAATATCCTTATTCACGGTATGAATGTAGGATTTTATTTTGTGTGGAAGGAATCAAGCACGTAAGTTTAAGGATTTATCTAAGGTAGACTTAACATCCACTCATGAATTTTTTTATAAAATTAAATATATATATATATATATATATATATATATATATATATATATATATATATATATATATATACTTTTCAGATGTGATTTTAGATAACATATGGTCTGGATATTTATATGAAATTATGTTTTGGATGTTTGCACATGCATATGGGTGCATGGGATTATATAAAAGAAAATCAAAGGAGAAGTTAAATTAAGCTGAATTTTGGAATAATTGGGAAGCATTTATTTTTGGAATTTGGAGAACATTTGACAAGGATTGTAAAGAAATGTTCAACATATGAATTGTAGATATATGTCTCACGGATCTATAGGCTTTGGAATTACTTAATTTGGAGTTCATATGAGGGAGATATGGCTGATTCAATGAGCAGATATTGGAATATAGGATAGTAAAACTAAGCGTTTTTGTTTTAATTTTATGGGAATAATCCATAAATAATCTGAAGAAATAATAAACCAAAACGTTGTAGATAATTTTCTTATCTTTTTATAGGATTTGAAATCACCTCAATCGGAGTTCGTATGAGGGAGATATGGTTGAATAAGTGAAGAAAGGTCACAAAACACGACCAGGCCGTGTTCTAGGTTGCTTCAGCACGGGTAGGCCATGTTCAGGGCTGTTTTTAAGTATGTTTGAAGTATTTTTCAAGCATGGCCGTGTCTTGAACATGGCCATGTTGGGTGCTGGATTATCATATTTTTCACATTTTTCTGCCTAAAAATAATCTTATTTGTTGAAATATTTTTAGGAAACATATATCTAAGAAAAATACTTTAAAATGATGATTTTGGTATCACAAATTACTCTTTTTCTTTATTTGATTTAAAATGAATTATATTGAATATTGGTATATGATGAATGATTATTAATCATTTGGTATAAAAATGATGCATCATATTATGAAAGTAATTAAATGGCAAGTGTAAAGCTCATGACGAGTTACTTGATAGTTATATATTGTATTTGATGAATATGAATTTATATATATACATTTATATGTATGGATCAATATCGACGGGTTGTTTGGCTTGAGACGGTACCGAGTAGGAGAAGCCCTATTAGCTTGAGTGAGCCAAGGGAGGGCCGCTCCAACTAGGTGACAGTGGTAATGTAAGGGGGCATGAGGGTGATGTACTCACATTACCTGATCACTTATTGTGACTGTAGTCGATCGGTCACTATGCATATAGAAAATGAGTAAATTAAAAGCCGTAATATGGTTGAGCATTATAAAATCAAAAAATGGATTTTCAATGCATATATAGCATGATAATCATGCATAAACAAAAGTTATGATTTTATCTCAAAATCTTGATATTTTTTTCTGTAGCTTATACAGCTGAACATAACTAATGTTTTCTCATCATATTTTATTTATATTAAGTCTATTGGGAATCTCTATTCTCACTATTATTATGGTGTTATGTTCAGATTAAAAGAAATGAGAAATGACCTGGAATGACGTTATTGATAGAGATCTCAATGTCAGCACCACCTCTTCACCCTTTGTATTTCAAGGGTGAAGTGCTATATAGGAACTCTTATTTATATACTGAAATATTGTATTGTATAAATATAACATGTGTGAGGTTTATAATATATATGTAAACATATATATTGTGTTTTGAAATGTTGTATTGTATAATTATAACATGTATGAGGTCTGTAATAAATACGTATACATATATATTGTGTTTATACATATGACGTATTTAAAATGCGTAATGTGAAAAAAAAATTAAAGTAAATCAGATCTTATAAAGTTGCTATAATAATAATAATTAAATTTAAAAAAGAACAAATGTTACAACAGCTGCAAGCACGAGCAAACCGTGTCCTGGAACACGGTTGTGCTCCATGCCCAGTCCAAGCACACCTTGGCCGTGTTGCTCAACACGGGCATTTTCCAAGCAATTCCAAATTCTAGCGCCAAGCACAGGTAAGCCGTGCTGTGAAGCACGACCATGCTCCAAGTAAAAAAGAAGATGGCAGAAATTGAAATTAACTTGCTGAGTTCACTGGCTTTGTTAAGCAATCCTCTGCTTGAAGATTATCTTACACATTGCATTTACTTATGAATTTATAGGTTTCTTGTAATTGAAATTTGAACTGAAGTTTGAAATGATCAATCCATCTTTACTGATTTGGAATTTGAAATTGGCCTTTAAGTTTATGGGTTGCTGAATAGTTTCTATTGGTTTCTGATTTTTTGCATTGCCTAAGTTGATTCTTTCTCTGATTAGTGCATTACTCCTAGATTGCTTTTATTCTAACTTGCAACTTGCTGGTTGAGATATAAATTGGCATTAAATTTGGCTATAATTTATCTGCTTCAATTTATGATTAGATGGGTAAATCTCATTGAGAGTAGATACTTTGCATAATGAAAATTGACTTAACTTATATTTGCTATTTGCCTTGAACTGAATTGAAAATTCCATGCTACTTAATTTTGAAACCTATTGACCATGCTTTAAGCTCCAATTTCCAAATGCTGCACTGCCTAAATCTAACCTACCTGTTGCGGATGAAAGCATGGTACAATTGGCACTTCAACGAGAACCCACCTCCACCTCGTTCAGAAGACCATTAAGCAAGTAAGTTACTTCTCCCTTTTCCTGTACTTTCAGTTATTACTGACAATGAGGACAATATCAAGTTTAAGCATGGGGGAGTAGATTTAGGCTTCTCTGATTAGTTATTGTTGGCTGAATATCTCATGTTGCACTGCAAAATCACATAGTTTACTATTTTAGAGATAGATTGATGTAATATAGGTTAATTTTAGCTCATGAACATGTGATGCACAATAGGATATGAAATAAGTAGTTTAAATTTTAGTCTCTCTCTTCTAGCATTAAACCTCTAATTTTTTGAAAAATATCTCCCTTATTGTGCTGTGAATTGTATGCCTTTATTGATTTTTAACACTATGAGAGTGTGAAAGCTGGGAAAGGTGAAAAATGAGAGAATATAACACCCAAAAAGTTTTCACTCTGAGTACCCCTTCAAGGCACCAAAAAAGCCCTAGTATGAGTACCTAGTTGCCTTTACCCTAGTGAGATGGACCATAAAATGCACTTATGGCATATTTCTATAAAAGAAAAAAAATGATGAATGAAATAGACAAAAGAAAAGAAAAAAGAAATTATGAGAAATAAAAAAATTTGAGTGAGAAAAATAGAAATAAGGGTAAGACAACATAGGGAGATTTAAAGGATGAAGTGGCCTACTTGAGTGTCAGAAAATCAATTAGATGCATACATTCAATGGCACCAATAGAAGCAGATATATAATAGGAGAATTTTGGTTTAGTTTTAGAAGAATAGAGACTAGATGATATTCATATATCTATTGTGTGCACACTAATTGAGTGAAAAATTACCAATATTACATTTTTCTATCTTCTGGAATTTGATTGCATATTCCCCCTTCCTTCTTATATGATATGTTATTTGCTTGAGGACAAGCAAAGGTTAAGCATAGGGGAGTTGATAAAGCGGAAATTTGAGTGTTTAGTGGTTATATTTTACTCCCTAATTTATAGTAAACTTGTGGTTACTTCTCTACTTTTGGTTATACTTTGCTTTGGATACTGCTTTGGTTTGTTTTATGCTTGTAGTTGAGCAAAAGAGGCCAAGAAGTAATGGAAAAAAATCATGAGAGGAGCCATATAGACTTGGAACATGCTAAGGAGGAAGCAAGGAGGCAACACACCAAAAATTGGCAAGAAAAAAGCATAGCAGCCCCCAACATGGCCAGGCCATGCTCTATGAGAAAGATGCAGAAAACTCCCAGAATTTAGGCCGTGTCCTGGAACACGGCCGTGTTTCGGGTCCGTACACACCGTATTTTTTTGGGTTTTGAGCAGTAAAAGTGATATATATTGATGGGGAAACACAAAGGAAGGGGGCCTGACGCATTCAGACCTTGTTTTACTCAGTTTTAGGCTTATGAAACACCATTAGATTAGGTTTAGAGTAAGATTAATGTTTAATTCATGTTTTTAGAGTAAAATTTACAGCAATCCAAGTTTGTATTTCATCATTACATTCTTCATCCAGGTTCTATCTTTCTATCTCTACTGCTACTCTTTCTCTTAGTTTGTATTGAATAGATTTACTTAATGAATTGGATTATGTTTTTGATTTATCTTTCTATCATGCTTGAGTAGATTTGATCTAGGGTTTCGGTGAACCTACTTATGATGTGATGATACATTGTGCTAATTGAAATGTTGGAACCCTAATTGTGTTATCCATGGTTAATTAGGATTAACTATTATGCATTGATTATATGAGTTGGTGAATGTCTGACCAACATTTTATCACGTCTTAGGATATTAATTGATGAACTGAAAGGTGAAGATTAATACTGGAACCTAATAGTTGATTAAGGATATTTTAATCACGAAATTAGTTTAAGATTCTCTAGGAATGAATCAATTAGTGGGCATGAGAAAATCGATTAATTGTATTCCATGGTTGGTATAGAACTTAATGGACTTATGTTGAACTAAGAACCACGAAAGTAGGTAATTTAATTAACCTAGGTACAATTAGTAACGCTTGAAAGAGGTTGCTAGTTAATTAAGGCTAAACCATCCCCAATAACCTAGATAATTACAATTAGAGGTACAAGTTGGATGTTGAATATCATAAGTGTGGTGAACCCTAACTCTAAGTTTTTATTAATTGAATTACTTCTTAGTTTAATTGTGACAAAATTTCTATCGCATTACATTGATTTAGATAGCATATTTCGTATCATTCTAGTAATTGACATTGTTCTCTATGGGATACGACCCGTACTCGCTGGACTAGTTACAGTTACGTCGTGCACTTGTGGTAAAATATAAAACAGACACAACAATAATACTCAAGCATGTTACAACTCTCAATACGCTCAATTCACTCATTTGCTATATGCATAGTGACCGATCAACTATTGTCACAATATTGATTAAGAAATGTAAGTTTATCACTAATCTACCTCCTCACATTACCATTGTCACCCGTTTGGAGCGACCCTCCCTTGACTCACTCAGGGGATAATAGGGCATCCCCTACTCAGTACCGTCACAAGCCATACAACCCATTGATATTCATCGATACATATAAATACATATATATAAATGCATATTCATCAAATTCAATGTATAATTATCAAGCAACTCGCCATGAGCTTTACGCTTGCCATTCAATCATAATCAGCAATTATATAGTTTTACAAATCAATGCCTCATGCACATAATATTCACTTTATCAAATAATGATAAATACATTTAAAACTACATATTCAATGAGTTTTAAAATTTATTTACAAAACCATACTCTTCTTGAACTATGTGCCAATTCGTAAGCAAAATAGATATTTTAACACATTTCAGAAACTTATGATAGCATAAATAATTTGTAAACATAACCAATTATACATTTTAAGTTCAAGAAGAGCATGGGGTAAGTCATAGAAAGATATATATATACTCATAAGTCAAAGCTCTAAGTTGAACAGGCCGATTTTTTTTTCAAGTCAAGTCTGATCAAATGGATCTAAAAAACGAGTCTGGAGGGTCCAAAAATCTAAGAAATAACTCAGGAATCGCGAAATTTGGCATTCGGGAGCATGGTCAACATTGGTCAACTGATGAGGCTATTCACGATTAGAAATTACTATTCATAGCTGGAAAAACTATTCATACTGGCTGGAATCACTATTCACGCCGCTCGGAGTTACTGTTCATGACATCAAAAATTGTTAGATGACTGTGAAACTTCATATCCTAGAGTTTATCTATCTCTTGAATTCATCTACAGTGTCAGATTTCTAATTTGAGGTCTCTTAATAATTGTTTCAGAGTTTACATTTTTCTAAAAAATTTTACTTATGATATGCGGCGATTCTTCAATTGATTTGAAAATTTGTTCGGTCAAAATCGTTGTACTTCATCCTGAATCCAATGGTGCCCTTAGTTTTGAGATCAGAGGCCTATAAACACTCCAGATCTAGAGAGAAAATATGGAGGTTACTATTTATACTATTTATCAGTTACAGGTTTTCTCAAATTTGCGCGTCATCTCCCTCCCCCCTTCCTTTCTTTTATTTATTTATTTATTATTATTAATTAATGATTAAATATTAAAAATTTATTATTATTTTTATTATATACATATAAATACTATTTTTCGTCCTCAAATATCCAAAAGACTTCTAAAAATTTATATTATTGCAAAAGTTTAGTTGAACTCTCAAATCATTATTTTTCTTGATAAAATTTTAATAAAACAAATCACAATATAAAATATCTTCATGCATATTAAAAGAAAGAAGTTTATAGAAATAAAAATAAAATGTATTTCAAGCCAAATATAATTATTTTCAACAAAACAAGAATAATTTAAATTAAAAGCGTATTTTCTTTTAGCAAAACATAATAATTTACAATAAAAATATATTTGTTTATAGCAAAACATTATTATTTAAAACTTACGGGATATTACACCAAAAATCACTAAAATATGACTAAGGCCTCCATGAGATGTAGAATTTTAGCCAAAACGAAGGAAATGGACAAAAATGAGGCCAAATCCAAGAGGGAAAAATAAGAAGCTTGTGATGAAATAGTAGTATAATAATAATCAAGATTAGGTCACATGGCATTAGGACAAAAAATCTATATCTTACACTAATAATTTTAGCAAGCCATATGATAATCTCGTAGGTAATAATACATGGCATTCGAACAAAACATCTCTATCCTACACAAATAATTTCAGCCAAGCAAGGGAAACTAAAAGGTTAGAAAATTTTCACTTAGAAAGGCAAACATATCATACTTTAGTGAGACAAAAGAAAAATGAAATGAATCCCTAAATCAAAGGGATCTTGTCCCTTGTCTTAAGAACATTTTATCATGATTTTCAAATACAAATCTTCTTTTACTATGTATATCTTGACTAAGAGAGAGGAAGACAAGAACACCCCCAAAAAACAACCAAGTGCACTTTAATTGTGATAAGGTAGACCTATAATTATGTGAGGTGAACCACTTGATAGTTTATTTAAGCAAACATCACCTTTCTAACATTATAATTTTGTCCAAGTGAGGGAGAGGAAAAAAATAGATGCAAGGTAGAGTGAGGAAAGAAGAGAAAGAAAGGAGAAGAGAGGAAGGAAGAAGAAAGAGAAGTCTAGAGGACTAAGTACTCACAATAAGTTAGCTTAATCTCCACTTGAATCCATCTTATCTATTCATCCTTGGGGTTCAAAACTGATCCTCCCTCTCTTATTTAAGATATTGGAAAAGCTAAAGGAAGGGAGGAATCTTGCATCTTCTGTTAAGAGGAAACAGGAAAAAGAATTCACTAAGTGAGTTAAGGAGATCTTTAGGTAGGTTTAACAATATCTCTTTTTGAAGAAAAGTTTTGAAATTTTTAACATTTATATAAGATTTTGATCTTAAAACTTTGATAAAATTTACAATATTTGCTACTTTGATGATTGGCCATGGATGTTGCTATATTATGTTACATGTTGATCTTGCATATGATGGATGTGTTAAACACTTCGGTTGGTGTAGAAAGTTCTACATAGGTATAGCTATGGGTAGTAAAATTTTAGGACTTTTATGCTGCTATTATGTATATTTGAATGTAGTGAAAAATTGATATAATATGATTAGATTGATAAAATGAGTATGGCCTTAAACACTTAGAAGAAGACCATGAGACATTTTTGTTGGGAAACACCCTTAATAATACATAATTTGATTTCTGTTTTCTTGAGAAGTAGATGATGGAATATGTTAAATTAAGTATAAGGAATCTAACTAAAATGTTGAAATGAGTATTTTATGATTAGATGTAAATTAGGAAGAAAATGAAAGAGAACATAATAAAATGATGAACTAAAACCGTAAGAAATGTTTGGTTAGAAAACTAGATTTTGAAGTAACAAGGAAAGCTTCTATTTTTGAAATTTTAGGAAGAATTTTTTAAGAATTAAGAAAAAGGGTTAACATAAAAAATCTAGATATATGTCTCATATATTTTTAGCCATTGAAATCACCCAATTTGGAGTTAACATAAGGGAGATATGGTCCGATTAGTAAGCAGTAGTCAGAAAATGGTTAAGCAGGGAAGAATCTGTTAGGTAAGTTTCTATGTTTGAATTTTTGGAAAATATATGTATGGAATTAAAAGAAATTATTAACATGAAAAATATAGATATATGTTTCACAAATATTTGGCCACTAGAATCATTCAATTTTGAAATCCATATAAGGCAGATATGATCAGATTAGTACGTAATGGTCAGAAACTAGTTAACCAGAAAAGAATTTGTTAGGTTAGCTTATGTGTTTAAATTTTTGGAAATAATTTGTATGGAAATAAAAGAAATGTTTAACATAAAAAATATATATATACGACTCACGAATTTTTGGCCATTGGAATCACTCAATTTAGATTCTATTGGAGGGAGATATGGTCATATTAGTAAGTAGAGGTTAGAACATATCCAGGAAGAAATAACATTAAATTTGAGAGAGTAATACCACCAAGATTCTTTACAATTTCAATAAAATGTTCAACGTACTAGTTTTAGAGGATTGTCTTGGATTTAAATGGACACCAATATCACCTCAATCAGAGTTAAAATGAGATAGTTATCCCCTGATTAGTGAGAGATTGAAATAATATTTAAGAAAGAAGGAGAATCTTATAAATTGGAATATTAAATGACTAGTATATGCCCTAGCCATTGCCATTGTATGAACTTCTTACCATCTTAAGTGTATAATTTTGACATGAAAATATATTATAAAGTGATATTTGAAAATAATTATGTTCATGGCATGATTGTATTTTTACCAATAATTTTTGGTAATAATTATGCTTTGATTATAAATTATGGCATGTGAGTATAATGAACATACTTGTCATTGAAATCATATTTTTTGCTATTAATGTGGAAAGAAAAAAAATGAAAAGAAATAAGCACGATCACATGGCAGTCCATGTGGTGCACTAGTAAAGGACGCTATACTCACATATATGATTATGCTAATGATACAAGAAAGAGAAATTGTACTATGTCGGATAAAGTGAGAAAAGCCTGTACCGGAGAGTAGAAAGTACTCACCCTGACAGGGGTAGCTTGATATGAAAATAAGATGATAGCCATCATATGATATTCTGAAAATAGTTATTCATGTCATACATGTCATTACTATACGATTTTCATGTGCATAAATAAAGTGCATTCATATAACCTAAGGTATTTGCTATAGCTTATACAAATGAACATGGCATGACGAGCTATATTGATGATAATTATGATTTATTGTTGAACCTACTGGGATTTAATTCTCACTATATTTTCATATAATGTTCAGAAGACTAAATATGCAGATATTCTCTATGACTTGCTTTTAGCATACGTTGGATCAAGTTGGCTAAGATCCCGATGAAGATGCAACTACTAGCACTCGTATCTCTGGAACTGGTCAATATAGATAAATAAGATGTGGACATATATGTGGTTATTTTTGTATGTACGTTTTTTAATTAATGATTTGTATGTGAACCTAGAATTGTATCAGTGATATTTGTATACCATAAACCTTAATTATGCTTGGTTAATTTAATTGAATGTTATTATGAGTTAAATAGTTAGTAGTAAAGAGATAATGATTTCATGGGATTTTACAAATATATATATATATATATATATATATATATATATATATATATATATATGTATATAGGTAAAAAAAATGGAGTTGTTACACAACAGGTATCAGTCAACTAGTGTCAATTCTGTTTAGGCATACCAATTAATTGGTGTTAGTTCTATTTATGTATACCAGTCAACTAGTTTGCCCTCTCTTAGGTTAATCAGTTGATTGATCTAACTCTTTAAATTCATAATCCCTAAATTTTACTATTATTCTTCGAAAAACCTAAAACCCATTCCTCCAAATTCTCTTAACCATTTGCCCTTGCCTATAAATCTAAACTAAATTTCACTAATTATTTGTGTCTAAACACTAACTAAATCAAAACCCTTTACCTAAATCTGATTTTCCTTTCAATTAGGGTTCCTCGAGCACCCAAAATCTTAATCTCTAAAATTTCATCTATTATAACATAAATGACACTGAAGACTTCATTAAAGAGACCAAGGGTATTAGGAGGCTTCATTTTTTCTCAGGTTTCTTAGCCATTACTCACCACAATAGAGGAACAACGAATATATTAGAAAACGTTCATGGACCGAACTATTGTGCAGGATTTATGTTTGAATTTGGAATTCTTGGCTAAGAAACTCTTCTCGATTTGTATTTGTAAGAAACTCTTCCTAATTTCATACTTTAAAAATTCTTTTTTTGCAAAATATAGTACTTATATCTTCAAAACTAAATACTTTACATTATCCTTTATCTAAAAGAAATCAATTACCCAAAACCTAACAAAATACTTTATAGCCATCTTATAAGGAACAAGCCATGTAATAGTAGAACTGTTTAGAGATTAATTCATTAAGTCATTTAGATTTCAAATAAACAAATATTTTTGTTTAAAACCGGTTATTGATTCTATTAGAAAGATACAATAAATTTTTACGAAAGCACTTTCTTAAAAGATCTTATAACTACCTTGTAAGATAGCTATTCTCGAAATTACAGACTTATTGGAACAACACATTCAACTTTAGGCTTCATAACCACAATATCACTCCTTTACATATTCAAAATATTTTAGATATATCAATTTATATTTAGTAAGAATTATTATTCCCATAATATACAAAACTATATCTCAAACAAAATCATAATCAAAAGCATAACTATTGACAATTCCTAAAATAAACAAATTTCAAATAGGTAAATTTTGAATAAAAAGGACAAAAACTCAAATTATAACAGTATCACAAAATAAGAAATTTAACTGTTAAAATAATATTAAACTAAAATAGAATAAATTAAATTAACCAATTCAAATAGGATTCCTTTAGGAGAATTCAATACTAGAACCATAAGTTCTTCCCAAACATTCAATAAAGGAGAGTAAATCACAATTCAATAATGATAGGAGGTATTTTTCTATTCTTGTAATAGATATCGTGTGTTGGCTTATACACAAAGCTTGTAACACTCCAACTAGTTGAGATTTTAAGGTACACCAGAACTAATATCTACTACTGTTAGCAAATATTATTTTTCAAAAGACTTCTATTTAGAAAAATTGTTTATACACACACACACACACAGATATATATATATATATGAAATCATTCTTTTCATTAAACATACTAATCAAAATCATCACATGACTTTGTGAAATATTTTCTAAATATTTCACATTTTCCACCTTGGGTATCTAATTTCAATAAATCTGAAATCACGGTTTTCCAATAAGACTTCATATGTTCTTTCTCAAACGACACATATTTCAAAATAAAATTTTCACTTTCAAAACATAAGATTTCTTGAAACCGGGATATATATATATATATATATATATATATATATATATATATATATATATATATATATATATATATATATATATATATATATATATATCAAATACTTAGCTTAACCAAATAATTCAAAACCACATCAAAATATACATACCATGTCAAAAAAACAAAATCTCATATATATTGTAATTTCAGAAAAGAAAACCAATAATTAATATTTACAACATACTCCAAATTCCATATAACATCACAATTGAAACCACATAAGTTACAACTATGCAAACATCAACAAACTACTTATGGAAGATTTTTTTCCTATGCCTTAAAGGCTCTACTATAAAATCTTTAAAAACTCAATATATTCAATATCAATCAGAACATCAATAATAGATATCAAGCTAATATTTCAAAATTTTCAAAATAATCGTAAAACATATGAAATAAAATTTAGGAATTGAAAACGATAATTAAAAACAAGTTATAGTATATCTTATCTACTCATTGGGCTATAAGTTCAAGGTTGGTTAGCTTTCAAAGCTAACTTTAGAAACCCAACCTATTAAACAAATGTTAGAATCGTGCTCAACAACTTAGAAGATCTAGAAAACATCATCTATATGTGGTACTATTCATAGGCACATATAGTATTCACAAAGTCACAAAACACTATTCATAGCATTATTCACATAAAAAATGGCATGGTATGATCATAGAAACTTCAATGCTAGTGTTTTACAAACTCTTGAATTCAAATACATTATTAGTAGAGCTCCACAAATAGAGTTTTATGAATTTTATCTTTAATTCATCATTGTTCAAATGGTTGTTTCTGAAGAAATCAATCGGTTGAAATTGCTATATGCTTCATGCTAATCACAACATACATTCAGTTTCTTGAACAGAGGTGCAGATATGCTAGAAACATAGAGAGAAAGCAAGAAGTGAAGTAGATAAATAGGCAATGGAGAAGCTAAGGGTTTATTTGGTTTGTCAAAACAACTTATGTTTTTATTTTCTATTTTTTACATTTCTGAAAATGTGTTTGATTTTTGTTTTATCTTTATTTTCATTTTCATTATGTTCTCGTTATATGAATGATAAAACACTTTCTAAATATATGAACAGTAAAATATTATTAATATATGTTGTAATAAGGTTAAAATAACTGCAAAAATGTCACTACTATAATATGCTACAATACTATAAATTTTGAAAATATCATTTTAGAGATTTTAGAATTTTCAGAAATTGAAGAAAAATTTCTTGAAAATAAAAACATGCTTTTAAGCCTATTTTATATTTTTATTGAAAATAAAAATAGAAAACAAAGAAACTAAACATACCCTAAATGTTTCCATGGATTTCTTCTTTTTCATTTCTTTGTATTAATATTATTATTATTATTTTTCTTTTTATGCTAAAACATCCCCAAGAAAAACCTCCAAAACTTATATTTTCTAAAACTTTAATTACACTCTTACAAAACTTTCAATAAAGTAACCCACATAATAAAATAAAGCACATATTAAAATAAAATATCATCATTTAATAGCAAAAAATAATTATTTTAGACAAAAGCATAAATTAATTTAGAAAAAAATATAGTTATTTAAGATAAAACGTGAATGTTTAAAAAAAAATTGTTTAAATATGAAGGATATTCTATTTATTTTCCATTCAATTTAAAATTTGGAAGAAAACTAAAGAATTATTTATGTTGATAAAATTCATAAACTTACAAGAAAAGGAACGCAATTTTTTTTACGAATCTTAGAAGAACAAGAAACAATTATGCATTTGCATAAAATTTAAAAAATTGGAAGAAAATAAATGAATTATTATGTTGAAAAAATTGGAAAAATTGAAATAAAATGAATTAATTATTTTTTTCGCATAAATTTTTAAAATTTGAAGAAGATGGAAGATTTTTTTGTTTTGCATAAAATCTAAAAAATTGGAAGAAGATGAAAGGGACATTTATTTTGAACAAAATTAAAAAAAAATGAAAGAAAATGAATGAATTATCTATATGGCATAAAACTTAAAAAAATTGGAAGAAGATGGAATGATTAATTTTCTTTTCGGAAAAAATTTTAAAAATTGGAAGAAGATAAAAAAATGATTTATCTTGAACAAAATTTAAAAATTGGAAGAAAATGAATTACTTGTTTATTTTGATTTGTAATAAAAGGCGAAATAAAGACGTACATATAGCTAGGAATGAACTAATCAATATGTGTTATCAAGATTAGTGTTATTATGATCAATTTGAACTATTATTCATCAATTTTTTTTATTTTTTTTAGAGTTTAAAGTTTAATGTTTGTTTTAGGGGATAGGAATTATGATTTATTGTTTATTGTTTAGTATTTAAAATTTAAGTTTTAGTGTATATAATTTAGAATTTATTGTTTTTAAAACTCAAAGTATGCAATTTATGATTTCAAATTTTAATATTTGAAATTTAAGGTTGAAAATTTTATGATTTAAAGTTTAAAATTTCAAATTTGGACGGAGGGTATTGTTTTGTTTTTATTTCACTACAAACAATTTTTTTTTTATAACTGGACATCGTTGATCCATAAAATTTTATATTAGTTGTCGCAAGCGTAACACAACCCTCCTCTTTTATTAGGGTTTGGGATTGGCTATACAAATATAAGTAGAGTTAAAGAAAAATTCTACCGTACTGTTAGAAGACTTATTATATTGTGTGGTACTGAATGTTTGACAGTTAAAAAATAATATGAAGATAAATTCAATGTCGCATATATGAAAATGTTGCACTAGATGTGTCGACATACTAGAAGAGATATAATTAGAAATGAGTACATTTGAGAGAAAGTTTGGGTAGTACCTATTGTTGAAAAGATAGGAAAATCTTGCATAAAGTGGTTTGACCATGTGTGGAGAAGACTTACAAAAGTCCCACTGAGAAAAGTAGATTAGATGGAGAGTAGTCCAATAGTTAAAGATAGAGGGAGGATAAAGAAAATAATATGTGAAACTATTAAGAAAAATTTAACAATTAATAATATATCTATTGATCTCATTTATAATAAATCACTGTGGCGTCATTTGATCCATGTAATTGATCATATATAGTAGAAAAATGTTCAATTGTTGTTATTATTGTTATAACTGGACTCATGATTAGGGACCATTAGTTCAATTATAGAAAAGAATCATTCATCACTCGAGGTAATTGACCACTGGTCCGTTAAAAAAAAATTCCTTTTTACTATTGAAATGGATATGATGAGGAAATATTTTTTTTTTCCTAACATATCTTGATCCATATTTTCCCCTTTAGTGTATAGAGGTCAAAATGCCAAAAGTTGGCTGGGCCAATAGCTAGAAAATGGTCTTAACCTAAAGCAACAAACTTCTTGGGCCACAAGAATGAACAACCGGGAACTAGAGAAATGAAGTCAAATTGGGAACCAAGAAGTCTAGAAGATTGGAGTGAAATGAAGTCAAATTGGCCACAAAAATCATTCCTCTTATCTTCCTAAATACTGAGCTTTGAGAGTGAGATTTGCTTTGTTGAATTTTTGTTGAACACTTTGTAATGAGCATTCTCTTTATTAATCTTCTTTGAGTTTGTGTTAGACCCTCAATACTTAAAGTGTATCACTACAAGAAATAGAGATTTCAGTGGCAACTTTTTTGTGGTGACTAAGAAAAATTGTCACTGAAAATTACTTTTACAAGTTGCCACTGAAAGTTTATATTCACTAGTGGCTCATCAAAGACGCCACTGAAAGGTGAACTTTCAGTAGCAACCTTTTTTGTTGGCCACTAAAAGGTTCATTTTTAGTCACAACTTCTTTGAAGTTGCCACTAAAAGTAAAAAAAAAAATTTCAACAAGACTTTTATTGGCAACCTTATAGGTGGCCACTGAAAGTAAAAAATTCACTTTTTTCTTTTTTTCTTTCTTCTTTCTCATAAAATAAATTTAAATTTTTTTAATTAAATACTAAATTGATAAGGTAAAATTTTCAAAATAAAATAAGAAACGTATTTATATTTGAAAAATAAAATAAAAACTATTTACTTTCAAGCAAAATTTTTTTTATTAAAATAAATTAAAAAATTGAAAAAAAAACTAAAATATACCAATATGTCCCCAGACCCTTGAGCATACCTCTTCAAGTTTGAAAATATTATTTAAATAATTTTCACAACTATTATATATTTAAATAAAATCACCCAAAAGAGATGCAGCTTTAGGGTTTTACTTAAATAGTTTACAAAGTGATAATCCAAACAATGAAAGGAGGATGAAATAATTAACTAAATTTAATGATTTTATGCTTGTATTATTTTTTTTGTAATTGTGCCTTTTTTGTTTTCGGTAAGAATTGATTTGGTAATTTTTTTTTTTACATTTGACATTTGAACCATAATATAATCACTTACTTTAAATAATCAAATATAATGAATATTAATGTTATCTTTTAATCTCCATTTTGCTTTTATCACTAGATTGTCTTTATTGAATTTTATCTATTTTTATACTTTTTTTATTGTTAGAAACTTTAATAATTGTTAATTTCTTCATGTTAGTTGACTATAGAATTTTCTTCTAAATAGAAAGTTGAAATTAATTAGAAATTCTTTTTACAAAAATATGACATATAAAAAAAATAATTATATTTTTTTAATAATGACACAAGTTGAAATTAAATTTCTAATAAAATGAAATGATTATATTAGAACTTAAAAGATAATTTTAATAAATATATATATAATAAAAAAATAAATTTACAATATATAATCAAGATTTATGTATTTACAAAATTTAAAAAAATATTTCAATTGAAAGAAATAAATTATTTAAAAAATTTTAAAAAGTAATTATTCTACTTTTCCAAATACAACTGATATGCTTAAATTTAAAATAAGTTCTCATCACCAATTTCTCTCCCTTGTAAGAACGCACAAACAGAGAGGGACCCACGATATCACAGAGTACCATCACATTCAAAGGAAAAAATGCAAAGGAGATGGAGCAGGAAGCTAATTTCTCCTTGCTCAGCGCTACATATTGGGCAAGGAAGCTTCACCAAGTAGTGTTACACGGAAATACAAGAAAACAGAAGAATGGCAATTTTGCTTGAAAACAGAGTGTGCGTAAGCTCATAGAAATTCAACCCAAAAGGGATGATTCTTCTTTCATGATTTTTCTATATTCAAAATTGGATATTATCTCACTATAAAAACATTCCAGACAAAAGATACCCACCAAGTGGCAAAGGATCCACTAATTATGCAACAGTAAAACTAACAAACCAAATAACACCATCAGCATTCTTCTTTATTTTCCAAGATGCACCGTTTCATTTAAGATTTTAAAATGGCTCGTATCATTCTTCTCAATAGAATCATTTCTCTTCTCGCCATCAACCCACTTAATTGTATCAATTTTCCCTCCCTTAAGAATCACCTTGCCCACGAGGAGATGTATAGCACCAGCCGTATGCTTAAACCAGAGATTATACTGTTCTGGAAATTGGGTCTTGAACTTGTCGAACTCCACCCGCGTTGCTTCTTCTTTAGGAGAGTGACTTCAGTGTATGAGTAATTCTGTGACTGGGAGATTCCCTTTGTGGCGAACCCTTCTATCTAGAATAGCTTCAGGAACCCAAGGCATGTCACCATTTGAAGTAATTGGGGGCAAGGTTGACTGTGGAGGCTGAGGACCATGATGCCTTTTTAAAAGAGAAATGTGAAAGATGTTGTGGATCTTGGATTCGGGAGGAAGATCCAGGTGATAAGCCACAGCTCCAATATGTTCAATGACCTTGTATAGTCCATAGTACAAAGATGCCAGCATATGAAATGGTCAATTAGCTACTGAAGATTAGCGATAAGGCTGCAACTTGAGGTAAACGTAATCCCTTTCCTGAAATTCTCTCTCAATTCTGTGTTTATCAGCCAATGTTTTCATCTGTTGTTGAGCTTTAACAAGATAAGTTTTGAGTTGAGTCATAATTTGTTCTCTGTTCTAATGGAATTCTCTACTATTGCCACCAAAGTGTCACCTAACACATAGGGATCATATAATCTTGGTTTGTAACCATAGAGGGCTTCAAAAGAACTTATGTTGATAGCTGTGTGATGCGAGGTGTTGTACCAAAACTCAACCATAGCTATCCATGCAGTCCAGTTAGAGGGTACTTTAGCCACAAAACATTGTAAATAGCATTCTAAGGTTCTATTAAGAACTTCTGATTGTATATCTCCTAGCGGATGATAAGCTGTAGTTTTGCATAGTTGTACTCCCTGTAACCTGAACACTTCAGACCAAAACTTGCTCAAAAATATAGGGTCACGATAAAAAATGATAGTCACTAGCCACCCATGCAACTTCTGTAACATCCTTAATTTCGTTTCTTTTATTGATAAAAGTACATAAATATTTAATTAAGGAAATAAAATTTATTAGACAATATTTTAGATATCTAAGGAAATATAATCCTTAGAAATTCTTCACCTTATGTATATGCATAGAAAATATTTATAACATTAAGAGAACAAATAAAGAGGGAAAACTTAATAGGAAAAAAAAATTAGAAATAACATACTGAAGAGATTCTTGGATAAGGAAGATAAATTTTTAGAAACAAGGAATGGTATTTAAATTTCAAGAACATTGAATTAGGGTACTTTTTCCTAATTCAAGAACTAGAGTTACTAAGTTTAAAATCTTTACCCATACATTGGGCTTTTACCTATGGACACTTCATATAGAGTTTTTTTCACTTCACATAAGTTTCTAGCAAGCCCATTGGATAACCTAGGCAAGAAATAAAACATAGACTTGAACTAGGATATAGTAATTGGATCGATAGCCCAAAAATTATGAAAATGTGACCAAGCCCTCCAAGAAAGGTAGAATTTTATCCAAAGCAAAGAAAATGGATAGGAATAAGCCCATAATGGCTAGGAATAAGCCCAAATCCAAGAGGAAAAATAAAATAAAATAAATTAGGTGATGATATAATAATGTAATAATAATAAATATTAGGTTACATAGCATTAAGACAAAAATTTAGCAAGTGGTGTGATTCTACATTCATAATTTTGGCAAGTGGCATGATAATACAAGGCTTTAGGATAAAAACATCTATATCCTACACTCATAATTTTAGCAAGTGGTATGATAATACATGGTATTAGGTCAAAACATTCATATCCCACACAAATAATATCAACCAAATAATGGAGATTCAAGGGCTAGAAATTTACCACCTAAAAAGGCAAACCCATAATAATTTTCAAAATACAAATCTCCTTTTCTTATGCATATCTTGACTAAGGAAGAGGAAGACAAGAACATAAGTTGTTTGTTTTCTAAAAATTCAACAAAGTGTATCCTAATAGTGATAAGGTAGACCCATGATCATGAAAGGTGTATTATTTGGTGGTCTATTTAAGCAAAACCCACCCCTACAACATTTTAATTTCGTCCAAGTGAGGAAGAGAGAGAAATAGAAGCAAGGTAGAGTGAGGAAAGGAGAGAAAGAGAGGAGAAGAAAGGAAGGAAGAAGAAGGAGAAGTTTAGAAGGCTAAGTACTCAAGGTAAGTTATCTTAATCTCCACTTGAATCCATTTTTCTTCTTCATGCTTGAGGTTTAAAAATTCACCCTCCTTCTCTTACCTAAGCTGCTAGAAAAGCTAAGGGAAGGGAGGAATCTTGCTACTTCTTTCAAGAGGAAACAAGAAAACCAATTCACTAAGTAAGCTAGGGAGATTCTTAGGTAAGTTTAACAATATTTCTTTTTGAAGAAAACTTTTGAAACTTATAATATTTATATGAGATTTTGATCTTAGAACTTTGATGATTGGTCATGATGTTGCTATATCATGTTACATATTGATCTTGCATGTGATGTATGTTTGAATACTTAGACTGGTATAGAAAGTTCTGCATAAGTATGGCTATGGGTGGCAAACTTTTTAGCTTCTGTGTTTTAATTTCTGGGAATTATCTGTAGGGAATTAAAATAAATGGTTAACATAAGAATTAAATATATATGTGTCACAGATTTTTAACCACTGGCATCATTAATTTTTGAGTCTATATGAGGAAGATATGAGCCGATTAGTAGTCAAATGTCAGAAAATGGTTCATCAGGGAAGAATATGTTAGGATAGCTTCGGTATTTTAATTTCTGGGAATTATCTGTATGGAATTAAAATAAATGGTTAACATAAGAATTATAGCGATGTGTGTCACGGATTTTACCCCACTAGAATCATTCAATTTGGAGACAATATGAGGAAGATATGAGCTTATTAGCGTCAAAGGTCAGAAAATGGTTCATCAGGGAAGAATATGTTAGGATAACTTCTGTATTTTAATTTTTGAGAATTATCTGTATGGAATTAAAATAAATAGTTAAAATAAGAATTATAGATATGTGTGTCACGGATTTTCATCCACTAGAATCACTCAAGTTGGAGTCCATATGAGGTAGATATGGTCTGATTAGTTGGTAGAGGTCAGAACCTATCCGAGAAGAAATAACCTGTACATTGAGGGAGTAATATCACCTGTCTTAATATTTCGCTACAATGTTCAACATAATAGTTTTAAATAATTGTTTTATCTTGAAATTGACACCAAGATCACCTACATCGGAGTTCAATTGAGGGAGTTATACTCTGATTAGTATGAGAAGGTTTAGATATGATGAAAACCTGCATCAAGAAAATAAAGAAATAAAATTAATATTTAAAAAAGAAGACGAATCTTATAAATGACTAGTATATGCCATTGCCATTGCCATTGTATGAACTTCTTACCATCTTAAGTGTAAAATTCTGACATGGAAATATTTTATAAAGTGATATTTAAAATGGTTATGTTCATGGCATGATTACGAATGATTTATGGTAATAGTTATATTTTGATGAACATACTTGTTTTTGAAAGCATATTTTTGGCTATCATTGTGAAAAGAAAAGAAATGAGCACGGTCACATGGCAATCCATGTGGTGCACCAGTAGGGGATGCCCTACCAACGGTTATGATTATGAGAAAAGGAAGAGAAAGTGTGCCATGTCGGACGGAGCGAGAAAAGCCCGTACCGGAGAGTAGAGGATACTCACCCTGACCGGGGTAGCTTGAAATAAGAATAAGTTGATGGCCATCATATGATATTCTGAAAATAGTTAATCATGTCATACATATCATTACTGTATGATTCTTATGTGCATAGATATAATGCATTCATGTGACCAAAGATATTTTTTGTAGTTTATACAGCTGAACATGACATGATGAACTATATTGATGGTAAATTATGATTTATTGTTGAACCTACTGGGATTTAATTCTCACTATATTTCCATATCATGTTCAGAAGAATAATGCATATTTTCTCTATGACACTTATTATTTCCGTACGTTGGATCGAGGTGCCCTACTTTGGGCAACTACCAGTTATATCAGATGTATCTGTTGTAGATGTGACTGAGATTTCGGTGGAGGTGCCACCCGCACCAGTGTCCCCGGAAGTAGTCGACATAGATGATTAGAGCTAATATGTATCTTTGTACAAATGTTTGTAAAATAATGGTGTGTAGTTTGTAAAATAATGGTGTGTATGGAAACTCAGTATTGTATCACTGTTAATAACAATTATGCTTAGTTAAAGTGATTATTATTACGAGTTAAGTGGTTAGAATTAAAGTAGTAATAACTTCATGGAATTTTACAAATATAAAAAAAAAATTTGTTACATGTACATAAATGGAGTTGTTACAACTTCACTATCTGGTTCACAAATAATTCTACTAACTTTGGGGATGTATACGGGTGTTTTAATTCCAAAAAATGACCATATTTGGTCAAACGATCCACCACAACCAATATCACTATTTTTCCATGTGAATTTAGCAAATGAGTAATGAAATCCATTGCTATGGATTACCACACTCCATTAGGGATTAGTAGAGGTTGTAAAAGACCTGGTGTAGCTACAAACTCTGGCTTGTTCTGTTGGCAAATTGCATAATTCTTTACAAACTACCTAACCTCTGGTTGTAAGCCTTTCTAATAGAACAGTGAAGAAATCCTACGATATGTGGCATCTACACCTGAGTGCCCTCCCTACTGGGAACTATGATAAGCTTGCAACATTTCTTCCTTTAAGGCCTTGTCGTTACCAACCACAATCTTCCCCTTCCTTTTTAAAATGCCATGCTCCCATTTAAACTTAGAACTCGTTCCATTGCTCTGTTGTATTGACTGAATTCGAGCTTGGATAATTGGGTCGATTCCTAACTCATCTTCACCTTATCAAGTAAGTTACTTCCCACAGTAATGATGGCCTTTAGCTGAGATCCTTCTAGCTTTCGTGATAGGGTGTCCGCAGCAACATTCTCTTTACCTTTTTAATAATGGATTACAAAATCATAGCCCAGCATGTTTTTTAGCCATTGCTGTTGCATTGATGTGTTGAGTTGCTATTCTAAGAGGTGCTTCAAGGCTTCCTGATCTGTCTTAATTATGAAATGATGCCCTATAAGGTAAGAGGACCATTTCTTAACAGCAAAAAGTAGAGCAAACAGCTCTTTTTCATATGTAGACAGATTCTTGTACTTCTGCCCCATAGCTTTGCTTAGATAAGCCAAAGGATGTCCATCTTGCATTATTACAGCTCTAATTCCTTCTCCCGATGCATCTATTTCTATTACAAAAGGTTTGAAGAAATCAGGCATTCCTAAAACAGGTACTGATGTCATTTTATTTTTTAGCAAGTCAAAAGCTATTTATGCCTCCTTGCTCCAATGGAAAGAGTCCTTTTTCAACAAGTCAGTTAAGGGTTGGGCAATGGTCCAATAATGCTTTATAAATCTTCTATAATATCCTGAAAGTCCTAAAATCCCCCAAAGCTGTTTGAGAGTTTTAGGAACTTCCCATGAAAAAATTTCCTTTACTTTGTTTGGGTCTATCGATACCCCCTCTTTAGAGATGATATGCCCCAAGTACTCAACCTTGTTTTTTCCAAAAGTACACTTAGATATTTTAACATATAGTTGATGTCCTCTTAAAACCTCCAATGTGAACTTAATATGCTGTAAGTGATCCTCCCAACTATTACTGTAAATCAAGATATCATCAAAGAATACAAGAATGAATTTCCTCAAATGATGTCTAAATACCGAATTCATTAAAGCCTGAAAGGTAGAGGGAGCATTATTCAATCTGAATGGCATCACCAACCATTCAAAATGGCCACTATGGGATCTAAAGGCAGTCTTGTAGACATCCCCCTTACATATTCTTATTTGATGATAGCCCGATCAGAGATCCAATTTAGAGAAGAAGCATGCTCCATGCAATTCATCAAGTCACTCCTCCACTGTAGGAATAAGGAATTTTTCTTTTATTGTGAGATCATTCAGCCTTCTATAATCTACACAAAATCTCCAGGAGTTATCTTTCTTTTTAACTAGGACAATGGGTGAAGCAAAAGGGTTGTTACTATGTTGAATGAAACCAGCCTCCATCAGTTCTCTCACCAGCCTTTCTATAATATCTTTTTATGCATAAGCATAACGATACGGTCTAAGGAAACAAGGTTGACTTCCCTCTTTTAAGGGAATCTTATGATCGAACTCCCTTGAGAGTGGAAGTTGTTTGGGTTCTAAAAACACATCCTAATATTGCTGAACTAAAGCTAGTAAATCCCTTTCTAATGCTTCTTGTAACCCATTGTCAAACTTCAGCTGTGATTGAATCTTTTGACCCTAAGATTCTTCTGACCCAACTATTTTAGCCACTGCATTCCTAGCACTGCAGTTTGTCCCATCGTGGGTAATACAAAGAAGTCAATCACAAATTCTTCACCTTGCATCTTCCATAACACATTCTCGCATTTCTCCATCACTATAAGAGTTTGATCATTTTCTATTGATACTTTGAATTGTCCTGAATACACAGGTTTCAATCCCAGTAATTTAACAAGTTTTTGCCCTAAAAAGTTATGTGAACTCCTAGTATCTACTAGCAAAAGCACTGTTGACTTCTTAATTTTTCCCACGAGGTGTATAGTGTGGCCTCTACCTCCCAAGATAGCATTTAGAGAAACTATCCCTTCATTATCAGTCTCAATTTGTCACTACCGTGCCCTGACTCCTTATGCACCACTTCTTCTTCCTCCTCTTCCATTAGCAAGCTAAATAGTTTGGCTTTGTTACACACTTGTTTATGACTGAGGCACCATGGTTCTCCACAAAACTAACACAAGTTTCGGATATCTCTTCCTTCATTACCTGTATCCCTTTTTCCTCTTTTACTGCCATATTTGGGAGGTGGAATATAGGTTGTTTTAGGGTTATTGTTGATGGTGTTGGTTTTAGAAGAATTCTGGAAGGTAGTTCTATCAAGGTTAGCATTTTTATTTATTGACCTAGTGGTGCTCCAGTGTGAACTAGTACTTCTGAGGAAAATGGAGTGTGAATTGGGTTTCATAAAAATGTTCACAGGGTTCATAGGTTTCTAGGAAGATTCATCGTTCAATTTGGTGTTCATATAAACAGAACCGGCTATTTTTAGTAACAAACTTTCTTGTAATCGTGCAATTTTCATAGCTTCTATTAAGCTTTTCGGATTTTGTAGTCTTACAGCCTTCTCTAAGGGTCCTTTCAAACCTCCCAAAAAACAACTAAGTGCTTGTTTCTCCTCCAACCCAATTCGGCAGATTAAATCATCAAATTGATTCAAATAATCTTCTAGTGATCCTGGCTACTTCAAATTAACTAGTTCAACAAGAGGGACATCATAGATACCTGAATCAAATCGACACGCAATATCCTCCATTAATTTCTTCCAGGAGACGTCCATCCTTTTAGCCATTTGAAGGTATTGTTGCTGCCATGAAAAAGCTTTACCCTCTATATTCAGCAATATCTACTTGGTTCTCTCTCTTTTTGGCACCTTCTCCAGTGTAAAATATAGCTTACATTTAGCGCGCCATAATCGAAAGTCAGAGCCATCAAAAATAGGAAACATTATTTTCATTCCCTCAAAACACTTGATTGGTGGTGAGTTTTCTTCCTCCCCATTAGAGTTTTGTTCAATCTCCATCTCTTCCTAGCGTGAAGACGTTGAGCTTTTGTTTTTATCTTTCTAGGACCCAAGATTTTCTTGCAATGTTAGCATAATGGCATCAAACTTCATTTCCACCTCTGCAAATTTTTCCCTCATGAAATGCTCCTACTCCTTCATACGACTTTCAATCTCCCTCATATGGGTCTCAACATCTGCATTAGTTACCATCGTCACAGGTTTGGAGCCACCAGGTGGCAAAGGATCCACCAATTATGCAACTGTAAAACTAACAAACCAAATAACAGAACATGCAGAAATGTAAAAATAGTGACTACGATATCCTTCCACGTGGGCCCACTCATGAGCCAATCAACTGCGTTCTTTATTTTCCAAGACGCATCATTTCATTTAAGATTTTAAAATGGCTCATATCCTTCTTCTTAGTAGAATCATTTCTCTTCCCCTCATCAGTCCACTGAATTGTATCAAGCAGACCCTCTCATCTCATTTCATTCGCACAACTCTGGGTTCTAATGCTTGTGGTGACCATCGAAGATGAACTAACGAGTAAGTTCTCCCTGACTTGTAGTAAACGATGGTGAATGGCAATAATGAGGCTCCTCTCTCTCTGAATTCGCTTTCATCTTATAAATTACTTTGCTTTTCCCCTCAGCTTGGTCCTATTCGTAATCTGTCATTTTTTTAAGGTCTTTTGTGTTGAGGGCAAAAATGAAATCTTTGAATAGGGAATTATTGTTTCTGATTCTTCAATTTCTTAAAGAGGAAAAATACAAGGAGATTGTGCACAAGGAAAGGTATTTTTTTATTTTTCTGTGCTTTTTTGTTAAAATTTTCCTTTCTCGTTTGAATTTTATTTACTTATGGTAAATTGGAAATTTATTTGTTTTGGAGTTTAGGCTAGAGTAAGAATTGGCTAGAGCAAACAGAATTCATAATCTAACATAATCCTTGTTTTATTCAAACTTTTTTAAGTGCTACCCACTTAGCTGTAGTTTAAAACTGAGGGCACCATGTCTCCATTTTGTTTACATGGCATGATTATGCAAATGAGCCAAGATTGAGTCTAGTAGAAACTATTCATTAGAGGGTTTTGAATTTTGATTTGATATTGAATTGGAATTGTGCATGAATGACCAATTTATAATTTTCATAATCTTCTTGCTTCTTTCTATAATCCTTTTTCTATACTTATAATTTTCATGAGCTAAGCAGCTCAGTTAGCCTCACTCTCTCATTTGCCCTCATATTTTCCTTCCTTCCTTCTTTTTACTTCCTTTGGTGAGTAATCCATTAAGTAGCAGGAGGTATTGTTAAGCATACCAATAAATGATTGTCTCACATAATTCAGGAGACTTGCTATATAAAAGTCTTCTTTTTTTATTATTAAGTTATGCTTAGTAATAATGTTGTATCCATTACTTGTCAAAGGAAATTCCATACAAGTAGCTCACTCATTTCTATTATAGATGAGCATGGAAAGATTTACGGTGTCTAGTTACTTAGGAGTAAATTATAAAGATAAAAACTACAAAGAAAGGAAAATTAAAATATGTAAATATTATAATTAATTACTTTTCACCCAGCTAGTCCTACATACTGTGTTATATCCATACAGATATGGGAATGGTTAAGGGAACACTATGCAAGAGAAACATAATGTGGAAAGGGTTGTGTAACAGCTCCCTCAACTGCACATGAAAGTACAGGGAATTGGAGGAAGCAAAAATTAGTGCTTGCCATTTTGATTTGCTTGGATTTGCATGCTTCTGCTACTTTAAATGCTAATCCTCAAACAAGTTAATTTACCTTTGGCATTTCTGAAGGCACTAAAACAATTTTTTTAAAACAAAAAGGTGACAGTCAATTAGATTTTCCCACCACTATGACCAAGAAATAAAATAAGGTGAGATGGGTGCTTCTTCAGAATTATAGGATTCTGATGGGGATAGATATTCATGTTATATTTTTTTATAATGTTTATGAAGATTGTTTTTATGTCATTATAAAATTCAGCAATGTGACTTTTCCTTCTGTTCCTAATTCTTTTTAGTTTGTTTTATTGATAAATTGTCTATAAGGGCCCAATTATAACTAAGGAAATTGTCATTCTTGGAAACAATGCTATTACTTCCAACATGGTAAAGGTTTGGCTTCAAGTAGTGTTGCCCAATGTTGTTGCAACACCTTTGAACATCTTTAGGAATTCAATGAAGAAGCTCAATTATGCAAATTCCTTTATGAAACCATTTATTTTAAGATAAGCATAAGGGACATCGTGCCTTATTATATCCTAGTAAGGGTGAGTGTATATTGGAAGTTTTCATTCCTAGTTGTATTCAACATTTGTAGTTATCTGCAATGCATATTGAAAAATCAGGGAATTTTTTGTTATGCAATTCTAAGTACCTAAGTCTATTGTTTATAGATTATACACTTATTTTTATTTTTTGAAAAATTTTTGTTGATCATTCTGTCTTACTCATGATCTTTATGACCATGTTGAGGTTATAGATCTTTCATTGATGAATTGCCGCAAATCAAAGTAGTACACAAGCATAACAGGGTAACTTAATTCACTTTTAAACTATGAAGCACGAACGCGGACACAAACACAGACATGGGACACGACAGGAACACGTGACACGTAAATTTAAAAAAAATGTAGGACATGATATGTCGAAGACATGTGAATTAAAAAAAATTCTATATATATATAACCAAAAAAAGTAATATTTCTAACTCACTTTACAACTTAATCTAAAAAAAATCATCATAAATTTATAATACAATCAATATTTATTCTTTTTCAATATATTTTTTATCACCGCTATTGTTTTCATTCCCTTCATCTGTAAAAAGAACTTTTTAATTCTGGATTATACAAGATAGATATGCAACTAATAAAATTTCAACATCAACAACAAAAAGAAATAACAAAGAATGCAAAAATTATGTGTACATACAGCAATAACAAAGAACAAAAGCAAAGAGAGCAACTTCAAAAAGAATTATATGTGCATTATTATATTTCAATTCCCCCACTATAGACAAAAGTTATCTCAGTTTTTTGTTATTGTGTTTATGTAAGACATTAAGAGACAACACAAAAATCAAAAGAATTTGTCTTCCTTTTCTTCCATAGAAAAGTTTAAACCCCAAAAGCAAAATTTCGAATAGGTATATATGCTTGCATAAAAACATACTTCGAAGACTTGTTGAAAATTAATATGCACATGGCCACAAGCATAGATAAATCCACTAAGAGGAAATAGAGGAACTT
Organism: Gleditsia sinensis; assembly: GCA_037074535.1. Classification (NCBI taxonomy): domain Eukaryota; kingdom Viridiplantae; phylum Streptophyta; class Magnoliopsida; order Fabales; family Fabaceae; genus Gleditsia; species Gleditsia sinensis. The sequence continues at coordinate 50,681,761 of CM073466.1, forward strand.
ACTCTCAATAGTCAACAAAAACAAACAATAGAAATGTGATGATCGGGATGCAAGCTACGATGGATGATAGGTACCCAACTTCAATGGAAGATATGTTGTGATGACCGGGATACAAGCTACGATCGTCATTGTTAAGTTCGAACTTCAAATGAAAATCTAAAGGGGATGGAAGATTTGTGCCTAAAATGTCTGAAATAAGTGTCGAACATGTTCAAAAATGTGTCCGACACGAGTCTTTTTTAAAATTTTTTAAAAAAGTTGGACACGGGACAAACGTCAGACACATATCCCAAGAGTGTTCAAGGAGTGTTGATGTTCGTAAAGTGTCCAACATGTCGACACGCTCTAAAACAAAGTGTCCGTACTTAATAGCTTTTAAACCATGCTATTAATTTACCCAGAAAAAATAAAACCACTCATAATTCATTAAAGTTATGCTTCCCCTTTACATAGAAAGGGGAAAACCATGTACTTATGCCTACCATTTCTTGCAGGAATTAGTGATTGATTTATTGCAGTCCATGGTGGAGATAGTCACTTATGGTGGTAGACAAGATCCGTTCATTTTTTAGTATGAATTCCTTGTGACATTCTCATCTTCTGATTCTGTTCTATTGTCTTTATGAAATTTGAATGCTTATGACTGATTATAATTATTCAGATGTTTAATGGAACACCAAGTACTAGCAGAATTTGTTTGTATACTAAAGATCAGTAAAAATTCAAATATTGAGGCGCCTTTGCTTCAGTATCTGAGCATACTGATTCAAAACATGCATATTGAGCATTCAATTTGTAAGATGCGTAACATTAATTAATATCCCTGGCTAATCTTCTAGGCTTTTAACTTTTTCCTATTTTTACATATTTGAATGCAGTGTTAAATTTGCCAGAGTATGGAAATATTCCTAGGACGGTTACTTATGTAAGTTGGTATTATATCTTTGCATGTTTCAGACTATTGTTTCAGCAATGATTATATTAATAGCATAATTTCACATCAATACAAATTTGATGGGGGAGACCTTGCTCCTTACTATGTATCTTTTTTAAGGTTATGATCCCTTCATCCTTTCCTTTGTCTCTCTCTATCTCACTCTTGCAACTGTATTATTTGCTTTCCCTGTTTATTGGTGCGGTTATATGCTCTACATTTTTTTAATAATTAAATATTGAGTAAAATTGGAAAGGATGGAGAATTCTCTTACTAATTTCCATATTGTTTAGCATGTTTATTTATTTCTTTGTACCTTTTATTTTTTGAAAAATAATTTTGACTTTTAGTTTCTTTCTTCATTCAGAGCCATTAGTTGTAAAGTAAACAGAGACACACTTTGCCTTCTTGTGAAGGTTCATGGGGTAAGTTAAATCATATAATTTTAATGGTTTGCTGCTGTATGTGAAATTAACGTTATTGTTTTCTCACTTTTGGGGGACATAGGGCATGATCGTTTTGCATTGCATTTATTAGGCCATTGTTGTTTTAAATATCTTGGGTCCATTATACAAAATGATGGCAAAGTAAATGAGGACGTAAACCATAGGATTTAAGCAAGATGGATGAAATGGAGGAAAGTTTCGAGTGTCATTTGTGATAAAAAAGTGCTACTCAAAGTTAAAGGAAAGTTCTACTATACAGTTATAAGACCTGCTATATTGTATGGTACTAAATGTTGGGTGGTCAAAAAACAACATGAAGATAAACTCAATATTATATAGATGAGAATATTGCGCTGGATGTGTAGGCACACCAAAAGAGATATGATTAGAAATGAGTGCATGAGAGAGAAGGTTAGGGTAGCACCTATTGTGGAGAAGATTATGGAATCTTGCTTAAGGTGGTTTGGTCATGTGTGGAGAAGACTTGTAGAAGCCCTAATGAGAAGAGTAGATTAGATGAAGAATAGTCTGATAGTTAAAGATAAAGGGAGGCCAAAGAAAACAATAGGTGAAACTATTAAGAATGATTTAATAGTTAATAACCTATATATTGATCTCATTCATGATAGGCTATTGTGGTGTCGTTTGATCCATATATCCGACCCCACCTAGTGGGAAAAGGCTTAGTTGTTGTTGTTATTTTACAACTAATAAGGATCTTATTTTAGTATATCAACAATCTCATCAACAAAGATAATGTAATGTTATTTTGATTAAGGTTGATTTTAGATTAGAGTTACATGGTTCCTGTCACGCCCCTAATTTTAGAGCACGTGAAACATATAATTTATGAACATATATTTTTCATAATATGTATAATATACTTTTTTATAAATAGGTATTCCCATGTATACACATTATACCAAGTCTATAAACATCAAAGTACAGTAAAAGCAGGGATCCTGCCTGTGGCGTTCAAAGCACACTCTAGAATACAAACATAGTATAATTCAAAAACTGTGATCCTTGAAAGCAACATAGACTCATCTAGAGAATATGTCACCTAACTGATCATGTATCTACAGAATCAGACTCTGTACTCATATATGAAAAATGTAAAAATATCGTGTAGTGAATTTGACAACTAAGTGCAAATAATACCGTTTATGACCTCTTAGGTCAACATATGGATGTACTCATATTTTTAAATTTGTCACGTAGGAAATACAGTTTGAAAGTATATCCATATAGGACTCGCATTTTAAATATTCTCAAAACAAAGGATATTTAGATATCCAAAATCATATAATGTACTATATTATCATTAAACAAATGTTGTTATATATCATGAGGATCTCATATCAGAACCATCATATAAGAGTTCAGGCCCTTCCGTACTTTGGTGGTGTAGGATTTACGTAAACTCAGTCTCCCACTGAAGTTTATCATACCACCATTCAAGAGGACACGCGAAGGGAATCTAATATGGGTATTTCCCATGCACACAACAAGGGAGGCAAGTCATATACCATATAGTCAGCATCCTGTAACAACTCCATTTTTTTACATAAATACATATATTAAAATCCCATGAAGTCATTACCTTTATTTACCTCATAATAACATTCAATTAATTTAACCAAGCATAATTAAGGTTTACACATCTTTAACTAACAACATCTGTACACAAATCACACACATATATGTCTACATCTTATTCTTCCTTGTTGACCAGTTTCGAGAATATGGGTGTGGGTGGTGGTACCTTCACTAGAATCTTAGCCAACTCGACCACGAACACCTTATAAATTTTTGGGATCTATCCAATATAGAGTAACTCGATCTAACGTACACTAAGAGCCAAAGTCAAAGAAAATATGCAAAACTAGTTTTCTGAACATGATATGGAAATATGGTGAGAATTAAATCCTAGTAAGTTCAATAATAAATCACAATCATCATCAATATAGATCATCATGACATGTTGATCTGTATAAGCTACAACAATTACCTTAGGTCACATGAATGCGCTTTACCTATGCACATGAAAATCATACAGTAATGACATGGATGACATGAATAACTATTTTCAGAATATCATATGACGACTATCAATTTATTCTCATATCAAGCTACCCTGATCAGGGTGAGTATTTTTTACTCTCCGGTACAGGCTTTTCTCGCTCCATCAGACATGGCACACTTTTTCTTTCTTTTCTCATTATCATAATCATAACCGTTGGTAGGGCGTCCTTTACTGGTACACCACACGGATTGCCATGTGACTATACTTATTTCTTTTCTTTTCACATTAATAGCAATAGCAACAAGTATATTCATTATAGTCACATGCCATAATGTTTCACCAAAATATTTCCATGTTAAAATTACACATTTAATATGGTGAAGAGTTCATGCAATAGCAATAGCTATGGCATATACTAGTCATTTATAAGATTTTTTTTTCTTTTTTAAATATTCTTTTTATCTCTTCATTTTCTTTATGCATGGCCTCTAGTCACTTTTCTCCTACTTATATCATTTCCAACACATGATCTCACAAATTTAATACAACATTCTTCATCAATTTGGTTTTTACTAATATCCAATAATTAATTACATTCATTTAGAGTAGACAAAAGTTGAAAATAAGTTTTACCAATTTTCAAACCGGCCTAAATGTATCTTCTAACACAGCTTGGCCATTTATTATAAAATAGCCATGCTTTAGGCTTCAAAATGCCATTTTCAGCATAGAAAACGGCCTGGCCGTGCCTTGAAACACGGCCATACTTTATGTTGAGTTATTCCCTGATGCAGGTTTTCATCCTGTCCGACCTTCTCTTACTAATCGGAGTATAACTCCCTCATTTTAACTCCGATTTAGGTGATATTGGTGTCAATTTAAAGATAAAAAAATTATATAAAAATATTATGTTGAATAGGTTAGATACATATTAAGGAATATTGGTGATATTACTTCCTCAATTTATAGGTTATTTCTTCTCGGTTAGGTTCTGTCCTCTACTTACTAATCTGTCCATATCTCCCTCATAAGACTTCTCAATTGAGTGATTTTGGTGTATACAAATTTCGTGACACATATATATATATATAATTGTTATGTTATCCCGTTATTTTAATTCCCTATAGAATGTACCCAAATATTCAAACACAGTAGCTTTCCTAACAGATTCTTCCTTGATTAACCATTTTTTGACCACTGCTTAATAATTGGACCATATCTAACTCATATGGACTCCAAATTGAGTTATTCCAGTGGCTAAAAATCCGAAAAACATAGATCTACATTTTTAATGTTAATAATGTCTTTTAACTCCCTATAGATTTATCCCAAAAATTCAAACACAGAAGCATACCTGACGGATTCTTCCCTGGTTAACCATTTTCTGACCACTGCTTACTAATCGGACCATATCTACCTCATATGGACTCCAAATTCGGTGATTCTAGTGGCTAAAAATCTATGAGACATATATCTACATGTTTTATGTTAACTATTTGTTTTAATTCCTTACTAATTCGTCCCAAAATTTTAAAAATAGAAGCATAAAATTTTGTCACCCATAGCCATACCTATGTAGAACTATCTACACCAGCCTTAGTATTCAAACATACATCACATGCAAGATTAATATGTAACATGATATAGCAACATCCATGACCAATCATCAAAGTTCTAATATAAATCTTACAAATTTCAAAACTTTTCAAAAAGAAATATTGTTAAACCTACCTTGAGCACTTAGTCTTCTAGACTTCTCCTTCCTCTTTCTTCCTCTCTTCCTCTCCTTTCCTCACTCTACCTTGCTTATATTTTTCCTCTCCCTCACTTGGACGAAATTATAATGTTATAAGGGTGGGTTTTGCTTAAATAGACTATCAAATAATTCACCTTTCATGATCATGGGTCTACCTTATCACAATTAAGATGCACTTGGTTGATTTTTGGAAAACAAACAACTCATGTTCTTGTCTTCCTCTTCCTTAGTCAAGATATGCATAGGAAAAGGAGATTTGTATTTTGAAAATTATGATAATATGTTCTTAAGATAAGGGACATGGTCCCTTTGAAAAGGAACTACAGGAACTTAAGAAACAGTTTGAGGAATTGTTAAATAAGCAATTCATTAGACCAAGTGTATCACCTTGGGGAGCTCCTGTATTATTTGTTAAGAAGAAAGATGAGAGATTTAGACTATGCATAGATTATAGACAGCTAAATAAGTTGACTATTAAAAATAAGTATCATCTCCCTAGGATAGATGATTTATTAGATCAACTGAAGGGAGCTTTTATCTTTTCTAAAATTTACTAGAGATCGGGATACCATCAGATTAGGATCAAGGATGAGGATGTACCAAAAATAGCCTTCAGAACTAGGTACGGGCACCATGAGTTTCTCATAATGCCCTTTGAGTTGACAAATGCACCTGCAATTTTTATAGATTACATGAATCGCATTTGTCGACCCTACCTAGATCAATTTGTGATAGTGTTCATTAATGACATCTTGATATACTCTAAGAGTGAGAAAGAACATGAACAACATCTCTGAATTGTGCTGCAAGTGCTGAAAGAGAAAAAGTTGTATGCCAAATTGGAGAAGTGTGAATTTTGGTTGACAGAGGTGAAGTTTCTCGGATATGTCATCTCTAATAGAAGGGTAGCCGCAGACCCTAGCAAGATAGAAGCTGTGATTCAATGGGAAAGACCAAAGACGATTACTGAAGTCAGAATTTTCTTAGGTTTGGCAGGATACTATAGGAGGTTTATACAAAACTTCTCTCGTATAGCCTTGCCATTGACTAAATTGACCAGGAAGGGAAGTCCTTTCAAATGGACTGATCAATGTGAAGCTAGTTTTTAGAAGCTTAAGAAAAGATTGACCATTCCTCCTGTTTTAATTATTCCAGACCACACCAGACATTTTGAAGTGTATAGTGACACTTTAAGGAAAGAGCTAGGGTGTATGTTAATGCAAGACAAGAGAGTAGTTGCTTATACCTCTAGGCAACTAAGACCTCATGAAGGAAATTATCCAACCCATGATCTTGAATTGGCAGCGGTGGTATTTACCTTAAAGATTTGGCGACACTATTTGTATGGTGCAACATTTGAAGTATACTGTGATCATAAGAGTCTTAAGTACCTTTTTTGTTAGAAAGAGTTAAATATGAGACAACGAAGATGGGTAGAATTTCTCAATAACTACAAGTTTGAGATAAAGTATCATCCAGGAAAAGCGAATGTTGTAGCTAATGCCTTGAGTCGAAAATCTCTACACATGGGTCAAATGATGGTTTATGAGATCCTGATGCTAAAGGAGTTTCAAAATTTGAAGTTGACCATTACTCTTACTCCAAAGAAGCTAATCATTAATGGTTTAAGTATAGGGTGTGACCTTAGAGCCCAGATCAAAGAGGCTCAAACTCACGACCAATACTTACAAGATCATAAAGATCAAGGTAATTTTTTTGTCATGGAAGATGGAGCAATCATGTATTAAGGAAGGATTTGTGTCCCTCAAGAACGAGAGTTAAGGACTAAGATCTTAAAGGAAGCGCATTAGAGTAAATACACGGTCCATCCTGGATGCACTAAAATGTACTAGGATTTAAAGGGGATGTATTGGTGGCTAGAGATGAAAAAGGACATTGCCGAGTTTGTGGCAAAATGTCTCATTTGTCAGAAGTTGAATTTAGAGCATCAAAATACAACAGGATTTTTGCAACCTCTTGAGATCCTTAAGTGGAAATGGGACAGTATTTTAATGGACTTTATGGTGGGCTTGCCCAAGACTTCAGTTGGACATGACTCTATATGGGTAATAGTTGACAGAGTAACCAAATCTGCTCACTTTTTACCCATAAAAATTAACTATTCACTGGATAAATTAGCTCAATTGTACATCCAGGAGATAGTTAGACTACATGGAATTCCCTTAAATACTGTTTTTGATAGAGATCCGAGGTTCACGTCGAGGTTTTGGAAGGCGTTGCAGGAAGCTTTTGGTATCCAGTTGTGGTTTAGTACTGCCTACCATCCTCAGACTGACGGGCAAACAGAATAGACCATTCAAACCCTAGAAGATATGTTGAGGGCTTGTGTGATAGAGCAAGGTAAAGGATGGGATAAGTACTTACCTTCAATGGAGTTTGTTTATAATAATAGCTATCACTACTATTAAGATGGCCCCCTACAAAGCTTTATACGGTAGGAAGTGCCGATCTCCACTATGTTGGTTTGAGGTAAGAGAAAAGAACTTGCTGGGTCCTGATTTAGTTCAACAAACTACTGAACAAATTAGGATGATACGAGACAAAATAATTACAACTCAGAGTCGACAAAAGAGTTACTATGATAAGAGACATAGACATCTGGAGTTTGAGGAAGGAGACCATGTATTTTTGAAACTTTCCTCGACTACTAAAGTTAGTAGGTCTCTCAAAACTAGAAAGCTAAGTCTACGATTTTTGGGACCCTACCAAATTTTGAAGAAAGTGGGGACATCAACATATCAAGTTACCCTCCCACCTAATTTGTCCAACCTGCATAATGTTTTCCATGTATCACAGCTGCATAAGTATCTTCCAAATTTCTCACATATAATACGGGATGAACCAATCAAAATAAAGGAGAACATGACATACCAGCTAGTACTTGCATCCATATTGGACACCAACGTGAAGCAACTAAGAAATAAAAACATTCCTCTGGTTAAGGTGTTATGAGAAGGATTGACTCTGGAAGAAGCAACTTGGGAGCTAGAAGAAGTCATAAGGAAGAAATATCTGCAATTGTTCTTATTAGGTAATTTTTAAAATTTTGAGGACAAAATTTCTTTTAGGGGGAAAGAAATGTAACATCCTTAATTTTGTTTCTTTTATTAATAAAGATACATAAATATTTAATTAAGGAAATAAAATTTATTAGACAATTTTTAGATATCTAAGGAAATATAATCCTTAAAAATTCTTCACCTTATGTATATGCATAGAAAAAATTTCTAACATTAAGGAAACAAGTAAAGAGAGAAAACTTAATAGGAAAAATTAGAAATAACATACTAAAGAGAGGCGAAATTTTTTGATAAGGAAGATAAATTTTTTTGAAATAAGTAAAGGTTTTAAAATTTTAAGAAGATTGGATTAGAGTAATTTTCCTAATTCAAGAGTGAGAAATTTCTAAGTTTAACATCTCCACCCATAAAATGGGCTTTCACCTATAGACATTTCATATAGAGTTTTTCCACTTCACATAAGTTTCTAGCAAGCCCATTGGATAACCTAAGCAAGAAATAAACATAGACTTGGACTAGAATATAGAAGTTGGACTAGTAGCCTAAAACAATTATGAAAATGTGACCAAGCCTTCCAAGAAAGGTAGAATTTTATCCAAAGCAAAGGAAACAGGTAGGAATGAGCCCAAATCCAAGAGGAAAAATATAATATAATAAATCATATGATGAAATAATAGTGTAATAATAATAAAGCTTAGGTTACATGGCATTAAAACAAAAATTCAACAAGTGGTGTGATATCCTACATTTATAATTTTAGCAAGTGGTATGATAATACATGGCATTAGGACAAAACATCTATATCCTACACTCATAATTTTAGCAAGTGGATAATAATACATAGCATTATGACAAAACATAATTATCCTACACAAATAATTTCAGCTAAGTAAGGAAGATTCTAGGGTTAGAAATTGGCCACCTAAAAAGGCAAACCTATCATACTTGATTAAGAAAAAAGAAAAAGTAAATGAATCGCTAAAGAGGCCATTCTATAAGGTGCAATAGAGATAGGCCCTGTCCCAGGTTGGAGATCAATAGAGAACTCTATCTCTCTCTTGGGAGGTAAGCCTGGAATATCAGATGGAAGTACTTTAAGAAACTCGTTAGCTATTGGGATTTACATACCGAGGAAGTTAAGACCCTTTCCCCTGTAGGGGTTACTACAGATAATTCATAAGGGCTTTCAGAAATAGGATATTAAAGCTCCCTAATACATTCTTCCTATATAAATGAATGACTAGCACCAGAGTCAAACAACACCATAAGAGCAAATCCATAAATGTAGCATGTACCTTGAATCATTTCGGAGGATTAAGCTGTTTCTTGGCCGCTCAAGGTGAATACCCTTCCTTTCATTTGAGGTCTTCGTTCCGGCTGTTTCTCCATATTCTATGGGTAGTTCTTTGCATAATGACCTTTATGTCCACATTTGAAGCAAACATCAGATCCCATGTAGCATAACCGATTACCATGCATACGCCCGCACTTAGTACACTTGACTGTGCAAAGGTTCTGTTAAAATGGACGGGGACTTGCAGTCATTAGCCTCTTTCCAGTACCCTGTCTTTTTCCTCTGACATTTTTGCCAGAGTTTTGTGGCCCGTTCTTCCTTTTCTAGAAGTTTCGTCTTTGTTTCTCATCTGCCACTTCCCTTAAGCTCTTTTTAAGAAGTCTGCATTTATTTATTAGAGGTACAAACTCTCTAATCTCCATAGCTACAACAGCATTCCTTATCTCCAGGTTCAATCCTGCTTCAAATTTAATAGCCTTTCATGCTTCATCGGGGTTAAATTGTAGGTAAGAGGAGAACTTAGACAACTCTTCGAACCTCGCGATGTATTGGTCTATGGTCATGTTGCCCTGTCTGAGTTGGATAAATTCAATCTTCTTCTCTGCTCGCACAGTACTTGGGAAGTATTTTTCTAAAAAGGTGTCTTTGAACACCTGCTAGGTGATATGCCTTCCTTGGTAAGCTAAAAGTTCTTTAGCTCCACGCCACCAGTATTCTGCTTCATCTTTCAACATATATGCAGCAAAGATAACTTGCTACTCCTTAATATAACCCGTCACTTCAAAGATTTTCTCTAGTTCCCTTATCCAACTCTCAGCTACAATTGGGTCAAAGCCACCTTGAAAAAAAGGTGGTCTAGTCCTTAGGAACTCAGATATGCCGTTATCATTCCCTGCCATCCGGTTATTAACACCATTCTCACAATTTGAGTTATTAGCATTCTGGAGGTATTGTAGAATTTGATTGGTGGTTGTGACCTGGTCTCAAATTGTTGTGGCCAGATTGTGCAGGGTTTCTTCCGCATTATTTATCGAATTCATCCTTGGTGATGCCATTTCCTACCGTGAAAAAAATAAAGTTATGCTGCTATTAAGGTGATCGAGCCCAATAGTTAGTTTAAAAAATATTTAACAGCAGTCATAACCCCACCTCGGAATATAGATAGGAAACACTAGTAATTTCTTACCTAAATGAAATCACTGATCCCCTACACAGCACAACCACAACGTACTCAAGACATTATAAGATCGATTTAGATAACCATCCACCCACTGGCCATCTAGGATCGACCTGTCTCTAATACTAATTATGTAACAACTCTATTTTTTTTACATAAATACATATATTAAAATCCCATGAAGTCATTACCTTTATTTAACTCATAATAATATTCAATTAATTTAACCAAACATAATTAAGGTTTACACATCATTAACTAACAACATTTGTACACAAACCACACACATATATATCTACATCTTATTCATCCTTGTTGAACAGTTCTGAGAATACGAGTGCGGGTGGTTGCACGTCCACCGGAATCTTAGCCAACTTGACCACGAACACCTTATAAATTTTTGGGATCTGTCCAATATAGAGTAACTCAATCCAACGTACACTAAGAGCCAAAGTCAAAGAAAAACTGCAAAACTAGTTTTCTGAACATAATATGGAAATATGGTGAGAATTAAATCCCAGTAGGTTCAACAATAAATCACAACCATCATCAATATAGATCATCATGTCATGTTCATCTATATAAGCTACAACAATTACTTTAGGTCACATGAATGCGCTTTACCTATGCACATGAAAATCATACAGTAATGACATGGATGAAATGAATAACTATTTTTAGAATATCATGTGATGACTATCAATTTATTCTTATATCAAGCTACCCCAGTCAGGGTGAGTATTTTCTACACTCCGGTACGGGCTTTTCTCGCTCCGTTCGACATTGCACACTTTCTCTTTCTTTTCTCATTATCATAATCATAATCGTTGGTAAGGCGTCCCCTACTGGTGCACCACACGGATTGCCATGTGACCATGCTTATTTCTTTTCTTTTCACATTAATAGCCAAAAATATGATTTCAATAATAAGTATATTCATTATACTTACATGCCATAATGTTTCATCAAAATATTTTCATGTCAAAATTACACACTTAAAATGATAAGGAGTTCATGCAATGGCAACACCTATGGCATTTACTAGTCATTTAAAAGATTCTTCTTCTTTTTTAAATATTCTTTTTATCTCTTCATTTTCTTTATGCATGGCCTCTAGTCACTTTTCTCCTACTTATATCATTTCTAACACATGTTCTCACAAATTTAATACAGCATTCTTCATCAATTTGGTTTTTTACTAATATCCAATAATTAATTACGTTTATTTAGAGTAGACAAAATGTTGAAAATAAGTTCTATCAGCTTCCAAACTGGCCTAAATATATCTTCTAACATAGCTTGGCCATTTATTATAAAATAGCCATGCTTTAGTCTTTAAAATGTCATTTCTAGCACAGAACATGGCCTGGTCATGCCTTAAAACACGGCTATTCTTTATGTTGAGTTATTCCCTGATGCAGATTTTCATCTTATCTGACCTTCTCTCACTAATTGTAGCATAACTCCCTCATTTTAACTCCGATTTAGGAGATATTGGTGTCCATTTAAAGATAAACAATTATATAAAACTATTATGTTGAACATGTTAGCTAAATATTAAGGAATCTTGGTGATATTACTTTCTAAATTTATAGGTTATTTCTTCTCGAGTAGGTTCTGACCTCTATTTACTAATATATCCATATCTCCCTCATAAGAATTGTAAATTGAGTTATTCCGGTGACTAAAATTCCATGACACATATATTTATAATTTTTATGTTAACCAATTATTTTAATTCCCTATAGAATGTTTCCAGAAATTCAAACACAGTAGCTTTCCTAACAGATTCTTCCCTGATTAACCATTTTCTAACCACTGCTTACTAATCGGATCATATCTAACTCATATGGACTCCAAATTGAGTGCTTCTGGTGGCTAAAAATCCATGAAACATATATCTAAAATTTTCATGTTAATAATTCCTTTTAATTCACTACAAATTTATACTAGAAATTCAAACACAGAATCATACCTGACGGATTCTTCCCTGGTTAACCATTTTCTAACCACTGCTTACTAATCGAACCATATCTACCTCCTATGGACTTCAAATTGAATTATTCTAGTGGTTAAAACTCCGTGAGACATAGATCTACATGTTTTATGTTAACCATTTGTTTTAATTCCTTACCAATTCATCCCAGAATTTTAAAAATAGAAGCATAAAATTTTGCCACCCATAGCCATACCTATGCAGAACTATCTACACCAGCCTAAGTATTCAAATATACATCACATGCAAGATTAATATGTAACATGATATAGCAACATCCATGACCAATCATCAAAGCTCTAAGATCAAAATCCCATATAAATATTAAAAATTTCAAAATTTTTCAAAAAGAAATATTGTTAAACCTACCTTGAGCACTTAATCTTCTAGACTTCTCCTTCCTCTTTCTTCCTCTCTTCCTCTCATTTCCTCACTCTAATGCGATGTATTATTACCCACTTACTAAAATTATGAGAGTAGGATATAGATGTTTTCTCCTAATGCCATGTATTATCATATCACTTGCTAAAATTATGAATGTAGGATATCACACCACTTGGATAAAATTTAACCTTTCTTGGAGGGCTTGGTCACATTTTCATAATTGTTTTGGGTTACCGGTCTAACTTTTATATCCTAGTCCAAGTCTATGTTTTATTTCTTACTTAGGTTATCCAATGGGCTTGCTAGAAACTTATGTGAAGTGAAAAAACTCTATGAAATGTCCATAGGTGAAAGCCCAATTTATGGATGGAGATGTTAAACTTAGAAATTTCTCACTCTTGAATTAGGAAAATTACTCTAATCCAATCTTCTTAAAATTTTAATACCTTTACTTACTTCACAAAAATTCATTTTCCTTACGAAAGAATTTTGCCTCTCTTTAGTATGTTATTTCTATTTTTTCCTATTAGGTTTTCTCTCTTTACTTGTTCCCTTAATGTTAGAAATTTTTTCTATGCATACACATAAGATGAAGAATTTCTAAGGATTCTATTTCTTTAGATATCTAAAAATTGTCTAATAATTTTTATTTCCTTAATTAAATATTTATGTATATTTATTAAAAAAAGAAACGAAATTAAGGATGTTACACATCCCGCTCTCCATCACATATCATATCCAGTGTGTTGGCCGTCACATGAGGCTAGCACCACCCACCCCTGCTAACTGAGGTATCAAGATGCACCAGGGTTAACATTATCTACTGTTAGCAAATAGTATTTGTAATAGGATTCCTCCATAGAAATTATCATTTAAATATATGCGATATCATCCAATACAAATTTTTTAGTATAATACAGACTTTCAGTCTCAGTATAGTTCATCTTTCATAAATTTTCTAATCAGGGTTTTTCACATATACATGTCATTTTCAAGGTAATCATATAGCTTTATAAATCAATTCGATGTGCACAATATATTTCCTTTACCATATGATGAGAAATACATTTAAAATCACATATTCAATGAATTCAAAAATCCATTTTCAAAGCCATAGTCTTCTTGAACAATATACCAGATTGTAAACAATTAAAATAATTTAATCCATTTCAAAGACATATAAAAGTATAAATAACTTGTAAAAATAATTGTTTATACATTTAAAGTTTAAGAAGAGTATAGGTTAAGTAATAGAAAGAATTATCTACTCACATGGCTAGAATGATGAGCAATGCTGATGCCTTCATTGTCTTACCAGGTGGTTTTGGTACTTTAGAAGAGATTTTCCAAATAATTTCTTGGGCACAACTGAATATGCATCACAAACTGATAGGTTTGTTAAATGTTAATCACTTCTTTGATGGTCTTTTGTATTTTCTTGATCATGCTGTGGAACAAAGGTTCATTTCACACTCAGCACGAAGAATTCTCATCTCAGCTTCAAGTGCTGAGGAGTTGATTGATGCTTTACAAGCATATGTTCATGTACCTAATCCAACTATGGCTCAAATAGAATGGATGGCAGACAAATGCAGGAAGCGCAAATTAGATTTGGATCTTTATCTTTAGATGTAGTAAAACGTAGCCATTGTTGTACCACTTTTACTTTCTTAGAGTTTACTTGGATACCATCATTACCAATCATACTCCCTTAGAGTTGGTAAAACTATCTTTGAATGTTGTTTATGATCCTCTGAACTTTTGAACTATTATAGTATATCACCAATATATATAATAACAAATTGATCCATGGATGACCTAATTACTATTCATTAAATATATGAATGCAGCTAAGATATTTGTCAATTTAAATGACATCACCAAGAACTCATAATTCCCATAATAAGTCCTAAAATAAAATTTTCGTACATCCTCTTCTCTTATCCTTAATTAATGTTACTCATATCCCAAATCAATTTTTGAAAAAATATTAAACACATTATAACTGGTTAAACAGGTAATCTATACGAGGTAATGGGTCACCTTATTCAACTGTCTATAATCTATGCATATCATAGTGATCCATCCTTCTTTTTCACAGATAGAACTGGAGCACTCCGAATTAGGGCATTTAAATCCCTTGTCTAACAAGTCTTGTAACTAAATTTCTTTTTTAAATTCAATCGATATCATTCTATATAGGGATATAGATACTAGTTGGGTTCTAAGGAGTAAAGCAATATCAAATTCTCGAATTCCTATAGCAAGGTTGTGTAGGCTTACCTCCGCATTGTTTGCCGGATTCCTCCTTGGTGGTGCCATTTTCTACTGTGGCAAAAATAAAGTTATGCTGCTATTGAGGTGATCAAGCCCAATAGTTAGTTTCAAAAAAAATATTTAACAACAGTCATAACACCTCAGCATATAGATAGGAAACACTAGTAATTTCTTACCTATATGAAATCATTGATCCCCTACACAGCACTACCACAACATATTCAAGATACTACAAGATCGATTCAGATAACCAACCACCCACTGGCCATCTAGGATCGACCTGCTCTGATACCAATTATGTAACAACTTTTTATTTATTTATTTATTATTATATAATATAAAGTTCACATACACATCATTAATTAAAACGTACGTACAACATTTTAAACACATAAATATCTACATCTTATTTATTCTAGTTGACCAATTCCAGATATTCGAGTGCCGGTGGTTGCACCTTCACCAGGATCTGTGCCAACTCACCCACAAACATTTTATTTAGTATCCGCCCATCATAGAATAACTCGATCCAACGTGCACTAAAAGCCAGAGCTAAAGAAAAATCTGCATAACTAATTTTCTGAACATGACATGGAAATATAGTGAGAATTAAATCCAGTAAGTTCAACAATAAATCATTATCAATATAGTCATCACGTCAAGTTCAGTTGTATAAACTACAGTAAATAACTTTGGTCACATGAATGCACTATATCTATGCATATGAGAATTGTACAGTAATGACACGTATGACAGGATTGATTATTTTCAGAATATCATATGATGACTATCAATTTATTCTCATATCAAGCTACCCCAGTTAGGGTGAGTATTTTCTACTCTCTGGTACGAGCTTTTCTCTCTCCGTCCGACATGGCACACTTTCTCTTTCTTTTCTCATTAACATATTCATAACCATTGGTAGGGCGTTCCCTACTGGTGCACCACACGGATCGCCATGTGACTGTGCTTATTTCTTTTCTTTTTACATTAATAGCAAAAAATATGATTTGCAATAACAAGTATGTTCATTATACTCATATACCATAATGTTTCATCAAAATATTTTCATGTCAAAATTACACACTTAGAATGGTAAGAAGTTCATGCATTGGCAATGGCTATATCATATACTAGTGATTTATTATTTTTATTTATAAAATTCTTCTTCTTTTTTTTAAATATTAATTTTATTCCTTTATTTTCTTGATGCAGGTTTTCATCCTATCTGACCTTCTCTTACTAATCAGAGGATAATTTCCTCAATTTAACTCTGATTTAGGTGATCTTGATGTCAATTTAAAGATACAACAATTATCTAAAACTATTATGTTGAACAGTTGAACGAAATATTAAGAGATCATGGTGATATTACTCCCTCAAAGTACAGGATATTGCTTCTCGGGTAGGTTCTGACCTCTACCAACTAATCGGTCCATATCTCCCTCATAACAATTCCAAATTAAGTGATTCCAGTGGCTAAAAATCTGTGACACATATATCTATAATTAATATGTTAACTATGTATTTTAATCCTCTAAAGAATGTTCCCAGAAATTAAAACACAGAAGCTATCCTAACATATTCTTCCCTGATTAACTATTTTTTGACCACTGCTTACTAATCAAACCATATCTACCTAATATGGACTCTAAATTGTGTAATTCTGGTGGTTAAAATTCCGTGACACATATATATATAATTCTTATATTAACTACTTATTTTATTTCCCTACATAATGTTCCCAGAAATTTAAAAACAGAAGCTATCCTAACATGTTCTTCCCTGATTAACCATTTTCTGAACACTGCTTACTAATCAGACCATATTTACCTCATATGGACTCCAAATTGTGTAATTCCAGTGGCTAAAATTCCGTGACACATATTTCTATCATTCTTATGTTAACCATTTCTTTGAATTCCCTACATAATGTTCCCAGAAATTAAAACACAGAAGCTATCCTAACATGTTCTTCTCTAATTAACCATTTTCTGACTGCTTCTTAGTAATTGTACCATATTTACATCATACAAACTCCAAATTGAGTGATTCCAGTGGCTAAAAATCCGTGAGACATAAATCTACATTTTTCATGTTAACCATTTCTTTAAATTCCTGACTGATTCTTACCAGAAATTTAAAAATAAAAGCTAAATATTTTGCCACCCATAGCCATACCTATGCAGAACTACTACACCAGCCTAAGTATTCAAACATACATAATATGTAACATGATATAGAAACATCCATAACCAATCATCAAAGTTCTAAGATCAAAATCTCATATAAATATTATAAGTTTCAAAAGTTTTTTTCAAAAAAATATTGTTAAACTTTCCTTGAGCACTTAGTCCTCTAGATTTCTCCTTCCTCTTTCTTCCTTTCTTCCTCTCCTTTCCTCACTCTACCTTGCTTCTATTTTTTCCTCTCCCTCACTTGGACGAAATTTCAATGTTATAATGGTGGGTTTTGCTTATATAGACTATTAAATAATTTACCTTTCTTAATCATAGGTCTACCTTATCACAATTAGGATGCACTTGGTTGAATTTTTGGAAAACAAACAACTTATGTTCTTGTCTTCCTCTTCCTTAGTCAAGATATGCATAGGAAAAGGAGATTTGTATTTTTAAAATTATGATGATATGTTCTTAAGATAAGGGACAAGGTCCCTTTGATTTAGGGATACATTTCCTTTTTCTTTTGTCTTAATCAAGTATGATACGTTTACCTTTTTAGGTGGCAAATTTCCAACCCTTGAATCTTCCTTGCTTAGCTAAAATTATTTGTGTAGGATAAAGATGTTTTGTCATAATGCTATTTATTATTACCCACTTGCTAAAATTATGAGTGTAGGATATAGATGTTTTGTCCTAATGCCATGTATTATCATACCACTTGCTAAAATTATGAATGTAGGATATCACACCACTTGCTAAATTTTTGCCTTAATGCCATGTCACCTAATCTTGATTACACCATTATTCCATCACTTTATTTTATTTTTCCTCTTGGGTTTGAGCTCATTCTTTCCCATTTACTTTACTTTGGTTTAAATTCTACCTTTCATAATGGGCTTATCACATTTTCATGATTTTTGGTCTACCGGTCCAATTTCTATATCCTAGTCCAAGTCTATGTTTTGTTTCTTCCTTGAACTATCCTATTGGCTTGCTAAAAATTCATGTGAAGTAGAAAAACTCTATATGAAGTGTCCATAGGTAAAAGCCCAATTTATGGGTGGAGATACTAAACTTAGTAACATTAACTCTTAAATTAGGAAAAATTACCCTAATCCAATCTTCTTGAAATTTTAATACCTTTACTGACTTCACAAAAATTTATCTTTCTTATCTAAGAATTTCACCTTTCTTTAGTATATTTATTTTTAATATTTACTCTTAAGTTTTCTCTTTTTACCTATTCCATTAATGTTAGAATATTTCTATGCATATACGTAAGGTAAAGAATTTATAAGGATTATATTTCTTTAAATATCTAAAAATTGTCTAATAAATTTTATTTTCTTACGGGATGTTACATTCTTCCCCCCTTAAGAAATTTGGTCCCCGAATTTCAACCCATGCTACCACATGTAGGGAATGAAATTAAGGCACAATTTAGAGTTACCAACTTTATTACCCAAATAATTAAGGATATCTTTTCTGTATATTATCTTTACTTTTTAATATGTCTATTCACTTAAGTGATTTTGCCATATAACTTAACTATAAGGATTTCTTTCATCCATAAGTTCTTCACTTTATATCCTCTAGCTCGCATGGATATATCTGTGGGTCGATATTAGAAAACACACACATAAAGGAACATATTTACCTTCATATTGGGTAACTATCTTTTCTTATTCCAAACTTCTATCAAGTCATTTTTGGTTTTCATATATCAACATCATCCCATGAATATCATCATCTTAATCTATCATCTATTTTTATCTTAAAATCCTTTAATCAATATGTTAAACATACATAGCAATAAATCCTCTAAACCTTTTATAACGTTTATGTACCATTGACATATGTCTAATAATTTCAACTTACCTCATCATAGTAATTCTATACCAGCTTATTAACACCATTAAACTCATTGTCAAAAATTTCAATTATTTCTTCTATCATATCCAAAAGCACCTCATTTTAGCTTACGTCAATCCCATTTAATTCACCCAATCATTTCAAGAAGATTTTTCCTAACAATTACTCATACATGAATTCTCAATTCCACATAATTCACATCCTAGATACTAGACTCAATTTAGCATGATATAAACCTTTAACATAAATATCTTGATCACTTACATTATTTTTGGACATGGTTCTCAAAATATTCTCCATATTTCCAAATTAAGAGTTCAAAGATTAATTTAAATCCTACTTCCCATATTTTATTCCTCAAGAACTTCAACACCACTAATTCTCTTGATTACATTCGTCAAAACACCATAATATTTGAGTTTCAAATTTAATAATAATAATAAACAAATAAATAAATAAATGAACTTTTCTTGTAATATGGAAAAATAATCTTACATTAAATGCCAAATATTAGTATAGGACAATGCAGTAGAACAGACGAAAAGTATAATAAAGAACGGTGCTAAAATAGAAAGTCAAAAGTTTGGACAAAACATGAGAGAGAGTTAAAATTGGTGGCCGTAATTCTTGAAAATCTGAAAAGAAAAATTTAGCTGTTATATCGGTAAAAATCGATGGCCGCAAGGTTTGAATATATGTGCCAAAATCTACTTTAAATATGTTGGTATTCGGTGGAAAGATATCACATGGAAAAAGAAACATTTCTAAGCTTATAAAAGTCTATGAAAATCAAAGAATACGTAGTTAACTGGTAGGATGCAGTTGATTGCTTCAAAATAGATGTAATCAATCAACTGTAAAATATTGGAAAAACAAAATAAATCATATGATTGTCCTTCTTCAACAACTAACTTGTTTACATTTTCAATTTCTTTTGTTTTTTCAATTACGCCTATCACCTATAACTTCTCTACAAGAATCAAGATATCAAGGTTTCATCAAAGACAACAAAGACAAATTTCTGATGATATCATAACCTTATTCTCTTTCTATGCCTAATATGAGCGACTATCACAACTGCTAAACATATATTTAACAGCAGTCATAACACCACCTCGGCATATAGATAGGAAGCACTAGTAATTTCTTACCTATATGTAATCACTAATCCTCTACATAGCACTACCATAACATACTCAAGATACTATAAGATCGATTCAGATAACTAACCACCCACTGACCATCTAGGATCGACCTGCTCTGATACCAATTACGTAACAACTTTTTATTTATTTATTTATTATTATACAATATAAAGTTCACATACACATAATTAATCAAAACGTACGTACAACATTTCGAATACATAAATATCTACATCTTATTTATTCTAGTTGACCAATTCTGGAGATTCGGGTACGGGTGGTTGCACCTTCACCGGGATCTGTGCCAACTCGCCCACAAACATTTTATTTAAGATTCGCCCATCATAGAATAACTCAATCCAACGTGCACTAAAATCCAAAGCTATAGAAAAATCGGCATAACTAATTTTCTGAACATGACATGGAAATATAGTGAGAATTAAATCACAGTAAGTTCAACAATAAATCATTATCAATATAGTCATCACGTCATGTTTAGCTGTATAAACTACAGTAAATAACTTTTGTCACATGAATGCACTATATCTATGCACATGAGAATCATACAGTAATGACATGTATGACAGGATTGATTATTTTCAGAATATCATATGATGAATATCAATTTATTCTCATATCAAGCTACCCCGGTCAGGGTGAGTATTTTCTACTCTCTGGTACGAGCTTTTCTCGCTCCATCCGACATGGCACACTTTCTCTTTCTTTTCTCATTAACATATTCATAACCGTTGGTAGGGCGTCCCCTACTGGTGCACCACACGGATCGCCATGTGATCGTGCTTATTTCTTTTCTTTTTACATTAATAGCCAAAAATATGATTTGCAATAACAAGTATGTTTGTTATACTCACATACCATAACGTTTCATCAAAATATTTCCATGTCAAAATTACACACTTAGAATGGTAAGAAGTTCATGCATTGGCAATGGATATAGCATATACTAGTGATTTATTATTTCATTTATAAAATTCTTCTTTTTTTAAATATTAATTTTATTCCTTTATTTTCTTGATGCAGGTTTTCATCCTATCTGACCTTCTCTTACTAATAAGAAGATAATTCCCTCAATTTAACTCTGATTTAGTTGATCTTGATGTCAATTTAAAGATAAAACAATTATCTAGAACTATTATGTTGAACAGTTGAACGAAATATTAAGAGATCATGGTGATATTACTCCCTCAAAGTACAGGATATTTCTTCTCGGGTAGGTTCTGACCTCTGCCTACTAATCGGTTCATATCTATGAAGTTTCCATAGGTAAAAACCCAATTTATGGGTGGAGATACTAAATTTAGTAACATTAACTCTTAAATTAGGAAAAATTACCCTAATCCAATCTTCTTAAAATTTTAATACATTTACTAACTTCACAAAAATTTATCTTTCTTACCCAAGAATTTTACCTTTCTTTAGTATATTTATTTTTAATATTTCCTCTTAAGTTTTCTCTTTTTACCTATTCCATTAATGGTAGAATATTTCTATGCATATACGTAAGGTAAAGAATTTATAAGGATTATATTTCCTTAAATATCTAAAAATTGTCTAATAAATTTTATTTTCTTACAGGATGTTACATTTAACATTTACTATTTGATTATATACATATAAATATTGTTTTTCTTCCTAAAGCATCCAAAATATTCTTCAAAATTTATATTGTTGCTAAACTTCAGTTTCACTCTTAAATCATGACTTTTCTTTATAAAAACTTTAAAAAACCAAATCACAAAATAAATATCTTTATGCTTAATAAAAGAAAGAATATTTCTAAAAATAAAACAAAAATTTATTAGAGACCAATATAATTATTTTAAGCAAAATAAAAATTATTTTAATTAAAAGTATATTTACTTTTAGCAAAACATAATCATTTTAAAAAAATAAAAATATATTTGTTTATAGCAAAATATTATTATTTAAAAATAAAAATTACGAGATATTACAGTTCCCATCTTGCATCTTGTAGTTCAGCAAACCTTTACCATGTATGATTGCAATGTAAAGGGGAACAATGATCATCAATTTTCAGTAAAATATTAGTTTGCGATAAATTGGCAGGGTCTTCTAAGGAAATGTGAACAAAATCGATAGAATCTCTATGCTATTACTTCCTCTGTAGTATTTTAATACTGCAACTTGAAATGAATGCGATCTTTTTAATCCAAATATCAAGTTGTGTATCTATTGCATCTTTGACATATCAAAGTAGGTTCATTAATATGTAAGTTATGAATTAGGTCATAATTTACGCAGTGCTCACTTGACATAACACATATCTTGCATTTCATGAGATTATATCTGTGCAAATTTATGGCATAAATGATCAATATTGGTGAATATTTTTTGGACCTTTCTTCACATCAAGAGATTAAAATGCCTTTTCTCTCACCTACTAATTCCCGATTACATGCAAGGTAATATTGCAAGATGGTTAAAGAAAGAATGTGAAAAAGTTTCTCCCAATGAAGTTATGTGAAGTGGAAATTGTAGAGTTCTTGTACCATTGTTTCTTACACTTCAATGCTTCAGTGGAGGGTTATATTTATAGAGTGAATTATAGTTATAGGAATGCATTAACTGACACAACATATGTTATTTGCTCTCAACAAATATTTATTGTATTTGAAATTATGTTAATGTGTAGTACTTTGTGTAAATTATATGTTTTTTCTTATTTTTTTTTATCATAATGTAAGGTTTTAATTATAGAATGTAGTACAAATATAAATATAAATAAAACAAACAAAAAAAGGAATTTAGAGGTGACTTGAAGTCGCCCTGAATCCTATTGAGTTAAGGGAATTAATGAATATTAAAATTTAAAGGTTTCAGTGGCAACTTTAGTCGCCACTAAATGTAGACTTAAGGGATTCAATGGCCACTAAAGTTGCCACAAAAAGTCACTATTTAATGGCAACATAGTAAAATTGCCACTGAAAGTTTGTAAATGTAAATGTAAATAGGGAAATCGATGAATATTAAAATTCGAGGGTTTCGGTGGCGACTTTAAAAAGGAATTTCGTGGCAACTTTAGTCATTAGTGAAAGTCCATTTTTAGTTGTGACATAATAAAATCGCTATTGAAAATGGAGATTCAATGGCAACTTTAATATATTTTAGTGATGATTTTTTATTTTTTCGTGGCGATAGAAGTCGCCACCAAAAGACAATTTTTAGTGGCAACTCCAAAAATTGGACACTAAACTTTTAACGACGCTAGTATAGGTGGCGACTTTAGCCGCCATCAGAAGTCCAATTTTTTGTAGTGTATCAAAGGAGGAAATGGAGGACGGGCATCGAAGGAGAGAAAAATAGAATTGAAGCATGTGATAAATGGGAGGATGACAGGTGTCTGGAGGAGGGTGGTGAGAATGAAGGAAATTCAGTTACAGAGAGAGAAGGTCAATTAGAGAATAAGGAGGGGAAGGAGGAGGTAGAAAAAATCTGAGGAAGTTTGAGGGAGGCATTTGGCAGCCTATATTATGCTAGAGACTATCTTTTTCTTTGCAATTACTGTTTTTGCATTACGTCTTCTTCTGCTCTGCATCCAAGGAACAGCTACCGTTGGCTTCCAAGACTAACAAAGGTATATTTACTACTCTCATCTGTGTGTGATTGAGTTAAAGGGATCTGAGTATCTAGAGGGTCCTATCAGTTTGCTAACATTTGTCAAAATCTTAATGGTTAGAGTTTATAGGATCTTAGAAAAACCTAGGGCTTTGAAAGTTTCCAAGGGTTGGGTTGTAAAGACTGATTTGGACTTTTTCTTTCTAAGTTTTGTTGAGTTCTTGTTTGTGAAAAACATAATGCTAGTGTTGTATTCTAAAAGTTGGAATATTTGTAAAGGCTTTTGTTTATAAAAATTCTCTTGTTTTTTATACATCACGGTCTTGTTTCAAGTTTGATTTAGAATCTGCTTTACATTTCTGATTAAAAATACTGACTTGAGAAATCTATTTTACAACGAACCTGCTTTGTTTAGAAACTGATTCACATATCTGTTTAAAACACTACCTTTAGAAATCTGTTTTACAAAGAACTAGAGATTTGCTTTATAGCTGTTTTATCTTAACATTTATCCATTTTGGTTTGAAACCACTTGGTTAAAATATCTTTTCGAAACGAAGTTTTAAAACAAGGAAGCAGTACACCACTTTGTTTTTGACAAGCTTCTGCCTCCCAGTTTACTACTTCATCAAAAAGTTTTTAGAAGGTGCAAAAAATTTCCATAACGCAATTCAACCCTTCTTCCAGGTGATTTACCTACTAGCATTGCACAAACAAGAAAAAGAATTGATGTCATCATTTAAAAGTAAAACATAACCTTCATTGGAGAACCACAAACAAGTAGCTTGAAATCTTAGGAAAAGGAAAAGAAGGCATTCGAAGATCTTGATCAATACCTAACTGGTGTCTACAAAATCCATACAGAAAGCGATGTATAATAAAATATTTACAAGGAGTGAATCATATGTCCATTAGACTGACCATGAGTAAATACGTAAACTCCTCCCTTTAGAGCTTGCAAAACCAACGGGAAACGACTATTTAATTTTCCGTCTTTAAAATTTTATCATTTTGATTTTTCACTACGCCTCCTTTCCTCAATCCCTGTCACGTCCTCCCCTATAAACCCTTGCCTGTTGACCAAGAAAAGTGCGCGTATCAGAAAACTCTCTCTTGTGTGAGTTTGATCATTTCCCCATGTCAGCACCATCTGAGATCGAGCTTGTAATAGACACATCCACCACCACCACCATTACCAATAATAGCCATAACAATGATGCTAACAGTCAGAATTTCCTCTTGATGATAGTTGCAAAGCGGCCAGTAATTTCCCTATACACTATACTAACCAAATTTCATGCTGGATATTTCAGAATAAGCCTCTCGCTTGGTGGCCAAGCTTTACTATGGAAGACTTTGATTGAACCAACAGATAACACAAGCACTCTGCGGCACGTGCGAAGCATGCTCCATCCCACTGCTTTTCTCGTACTATGGTCTCTGGCTCTCTTTATACTCCTCTTACTCTCTGTTCTTTACCTGCTAAGGTGCTTGTTTTTCTTTGAGATGGTAAAGGCAGAGTTCTTGCACCATGTAGGGGTTAACTATCTCTTCGCTCCCTGGATTTCTTGGCTTCAATTGCTTCAATCAGCGCCATTTGTGGCTCCAAAGACTGTTCCCTATTTAGTTCTTTGGTGGGTCTTTGTGGTGCCGATGGTGCTGCTTGACGTGAAAATCTACGGTCAATGGTTCACCAAGGGGAAGAGGTTTTTATCCACTATGGCAAACCCCACGAGCCACTTATCGGTGATAGGGAACTTCGTTGGGGCACAAGCTGCGGCTCACATGGAGTGGAGAGAGAGTGCCGTTTGCTTGTTTTCGCTAGGCTTAGTGCATTATTTGGTGCTTTTTGTGACTCTTTATCAGCGCTTATCCGGCAGAGATCCGCTTCCGATGTTGCTGAGGCCAGTTTTCTTCTTGTTCTTTGCGGCACCAGGCGTTGCCAGCTTGGCTTGGGAATCCATTGTTGGCGATTTTGATGCTGCTTCCAAGATGCTATTCTTTCTATCCCTATTTCTCTTCACGTCACTGGTAATTGCTCAATGTTTTATTTAATGTTTGAGTTGTTTTATGATCAGGAAAATGTCCTAGTTTTGGAAGTTTTCCTTAAGTACAATAGGTTGGTAACTTGATGTAGGATTCTGTTAGATTGTTCAATTTCAAGCTCTAGTTGTTTTCATGCATGCAGTAATCTCGCTCAAAAAGGGAAGGAATATTTTCATTTTTAATTTGAGAAAAAAATTAGTTTGTGTTAAATTTTATAACTGGGGTATTAAAAAGCTACCTCATGTTCTTGATTCAATTCAAAAATAATTTATTTTATTTATATAGATATGTGACATCTTTTAATTTTTTATTTATGTAAAATTTAGTCTACTAACCATTCTTACCCTTTTTATTTGAAAAAAAAACATGTATGCACTCATAGTCCTGCCATAAGGGTGGGGATAGGATAGCTTTGTCAAGTAATGACAAAGCTTCCAAGAACTGGACAATGGACATATTGGAAACAGTACCAGGTAGCAAGATTAAAAAAAGCCATTTCAACACCTAAACAAGGTCACCATATGGTGCTCCCTCGAAGCTGGACCATGGATTGGAAGGGTAGTGGGACTGGGGAATTGAGGCTTCCTAGCTTAATTCAACTTTTTTATAGACTGCCCATCAAAATTTTAAAATAAAATAAAATAATTCAGAAAAGACGTTATTGGTTAATTACAATAGGTCCGCCGACGTACGTAAATTTAGTCAAAATTAGGCCTTTTCTTTCTAATTTTTAATGAAATAGGCATAAGCAAGGTGGATTTCAACAACTGTTCATAGAAAGTAGAATTAGTCGATACTCTTCACTTAGTAGTCTAAATTTTTAAATTAAATTAATTTTTAATATGATATCATAATCTCTATGACCAAGAGATTAGGAGCATAATTCTTGTCAACTCATATTCTCTTAATTAATTTAAATTTCAATGCAAGATATAAAAACTTTCGTGTAAGAAGGCATATTACAAATTGTGATAACACTATTGATAATACTTCATTTAACAATTTAAATTTTTGATTTAAAATAGTTGTTCACATAATATTGAAATTTGTATAACCAAGTTGTCATGAGTACAATTCTTATAGTTTATATTCTCTAGATTAAAAATTAAGTTTTAATACAAGATATGAGATCTTTCATATGAGAGAGCATATTAGATATTATAATAAAATTATTTATAAATTTTTATTAAATAATTTAATATTTTGACTTAAAATATTATTTTATTGCTAATAATGAAATGAGCATTTGACACAGAGACTGTGTTGAACAGATTTGCAGGCCAACACTGTTCAAGAGATCTATGAGAAGGTTCAATGTTGCATGGTGGGCTTATTCCTTTCCGGTAACGGTGCTGGCTCTTGCTTCCAAGGAATATGCACAAGAAGTCAAAGGAACAATTTCACACTTGCTAATGCTTCTTCTGTCAGCTCTTTCGGTTTTGATCTCCCTTGCTCTAACAGTGTTCACTTTGCTCAACTCTGAGATGCTCCTGCCCGATAATGATCCTATTGCAAGTTTCCTCGTTCACTTACCAACCGCAGTGTGACCTAATAGCCTGTTCATTTTACTAAAACAAATATATATATATATATATATATATATATATATATATATATATATATATAGGTCTATGTTATTATTGTGCAATAAATGGTAATTTAGAGATTGTGGTATATATTATATCAACAAGTAAATCATTAGATAGTACAAAGGCTTAATATTTTTTATTTAATTTCAATTAAAATTTGAATTTAAATTCTCAATCTTAAAAAGGACTCTAATAGTACTCACTCAATTGATTGATTGGTACAAAAATTTAATTTGATAATTAAGTTGCTACATTAAACAAGAAAATAAGGTACTCTAACAATAGAAAATTACAACTACGTACCCTTTCGGAATAAAAAAGTAGTATGTAATCTTGTCCTACAAAGTAAAATAGCCATAACTTTACTGGACCAAGATCCTCTGTTATGCCCCCAAGGCACAGCAGTTGGTACTGTGGTCAAAACACACCATTTTGTCTTAATGAAACCATGTGTCTTGACCTAAAGCTTCAAACCCCATTCATCCCAAGACACTAGTTGATTGGTTTAAATAATCAATCGACTGGTGTTGAACCAGTCCATTGGTTCAGGAACTACTTTTGGATGTCCTAAACCAATCGACTGGTGCAAGGCTTGGCTATGTCTGGAATAAGCATTAGTTGACTAGTCATAAAATGAGTCGGCTAGTGTTGCTCACCAGTGATACCCAGGCTCTGCACCAATTGACTGGTCCAAGGCCTGACTGCCTCTAGAATTGCATCAGTCAACTAGTCTTGAAACTAGTTGACTATTTTTAGGACCAGTCCACTAGTTGTGGAGCTGCTAAGAAGGAATATGAGAAGGTTGTCAACTAATACTTTTATAAGTCAACTATTTTTGGTGTTGTTTAGGTAGGCAAATAATGAAGGAAAAAAATTAAGGTTTGGTATGTCAATCG
This sequence comes from Gleditsia sinensis, assembly GCA_037074535.1. Classification (NCBI taxonomy): domain Eukaryota; kingdom Viridiplantae; phylum Streptophyta; class Magnoliopsida; order Fabales; family Fabaceae; genus Gleditsia; species Gleditsia sinensis. Next base: position 50,710,420 of record CM073466.1, read on the forward strand.
ACTGACATACCAAACCTTAAGTTTTTCCTTCATTATTTGTCCCAAAAAACTTCCTCATTCTATAATTACAGCCAAAAAATTTCTCTTAATCACCATATAAACCAAAATTCTAGTGTCATATTCAATAATTGACCCCTAACTTTGTACAAAATTTGACACTTTATAGTCCTTTTTTATTCTCATTTTATATTTCTTGCCATTTTTACCAAAACGCAGCATTTCATGTTAATGTAGTGTAAAAGCTATGAAGCAACACAGCAGAGTAAGAAACGTGAATAGAGTTGGTGAATGAAGGACTCACAAAGCAAAGGGAAGAAGAGTTAGTCAAAGAAGCAGTAAGAGAACCACAAGAAATGGAGTTGCTAAACAAACCAGTATCGGAGCAAGGAGAAAAGGAGTTGTTGGAAGAAGCAGTAACACAGCAACATGAAATGCATCATTCTACAGAAGTTGTTTTGAAGCCTAAATTAGGTATCGAATTTGATACTTTAGAAGCAGCATAGAAGTTTTAGGTTACGTACAATGGAAAAATAGGATTTAGAGTTAGAAAATATTATTTTAATCATAATAAAAAATGTGGATCCATAACTTCTTATAAATTTGTTTGTTGCAAAGAGAGGAGCCGGAAGGCTGATAAAAGAGATATAATGACAACAAACCCTTAATTAGAGATTAGGACTAATTGTAGAACATGGATGGGAGTCACACTTAAGAATGGAAGGTATAAAATAAATGACTTTGTTGATTAATATAATCAACCCTTTCATCTTTAAGAAACAATTCACAGGTTGGCATCCCAATGTAAATTATTTGAAGTTCAAGCCTATGAGATTAAGTTGGCTGAAGATTTTGGGCTCCAATAGAAAGCATCTTTTGATTTGAAGAGTAAACACATCGAAGGAAGATCTAAACTCGATTTTACTCGATTAGATGTAAAAATATATATTCAAACTAAAAGGCAAAGAAGTATGGCATATAGCAAAGTTGGTTGTCTGCTGTAATATTTTCAATGTTAGTTGTTATAAGATCCATCATTTTTCCATGCTTATCAAACGAACATAGAGGAACAAATAACTAATGTGTTTAGGTTAATTAAAGAATATTGATTGATTATAACTATTTTAGTTATGTAGTATCTCTTGACGCAACCTAGAGTACTGGTTACTTGTTTTATTCAGTGGAATGAACCATTTTGGAGGAATGTTGATTTTTGGGGCATCCTTGTTATATGACGAAACAACATGGTCTTTTAAATGACTTTTTGAAACCTTTTTGGAGGCACATAGACAAAAAATGCCCCTTACTATTTTCACCTATTAGGACCAAGCAATGGCAAAGGCATTATATGAAGTCATGCTAAGAATTTTTCATGGATTATGTGCATGACACTTAATGCAAAATGGCATCAAGCATCTAAGGAACTTGATGAAAGATGGCTCTCACTTCTTAATTAATTCAAAAAATGTATGTATAGATATAAAGAGGAACCACAATTTAAAGTGGCATGGAGTAGCTTGTTGTCAAAATATGGTGTGCATCAAAATACTTGGCTTAGTTCTTTGTATAAGATAAAGGAAAAGTGGGCAGCTTGCCATATGAAGAAAGCTTTCACCCTTGGCATGTGAAGCATCTAACTTAGTGAAAGTTTAAACTCTGACTTTAAGAGTTGTATGAAATCAGAGTTAGACATTATTCATTTATTTAAACACTTTCAAAAAGTTGTAGAAGATAAGCAATACAACAAGTTGAAATATGAATTTGAGTCACGAAAAAAATACCTAGATTGAAAATAGAGAAATCGCTTATGCTACAACAGCTTGCCTAAATTTATACTATCACTATATTTGACTTGTTCCAAAAGGAGTTTGATTTATATGTTGCTCATGTATAAAATATGAAAATGAAAGTCAATCAAATTTTGAATATGTAGTTGCTATAGTTAATTAAGAAGGAGAATACATAATTTAGTTTGATCTTGTCAACAAGTTCGTTTCTTGTGGCTGCATAAAGTTTAAAAGTTTTAGTATATTATGCTGCCACGCATTTATGGTGCTTGATGTAATGGATGTTAAAACACTTCTTGATCAGTACATATTAAAGAGGTGGACAAAACAAGTTAGGAGTGGTGTGATCCATGACATAAGAGGAACTAAAATTAAAGAAGATCATAGGCTTAAGAGTATCTAACAGTTTAAATAACTTTGTCCCAATTTAATAAGATTAGCTACTAAAGTGTGTGACTATCCAAAAGCATATTTTATGGTAAATAAAGATGTGGATAAACTGACTAATCAAGTCATGCAGCTTTGTATAAAGAAAAAGAGCTCGAACTATGGGAGTGGCGTTACCATAACATTAGCTAATGAATACTGTGTACAAGCGAAGGGATTCAAGAAGAAAACTAGAATAAAGAGTAAGAAAAAGTTGAAAAGTTGGGTTAATGTTCAATCTTAGAGAACAAGAAGAGCTCTAAGGACAAACAATTTCCAAGTAAGTGAAATTGTGCTTGTATTTGTGTTTTTAATTTTGTATTACTTTATAATTTCTTAAATTTGCATAGTATTTGCAAGACTGTGCGTTATGCAGTGTGATTCAATCGAAAATATCTTCTACATCTCTAGCACCTTATGTGTACACCTAATCACAACATGAGAGTGATTTTAGTTTTATTAGAATATTGATGATAGGAACATTTCTTACACCATAAAGAATTATTCATGATCCCTTTTTTTGTAACTATTGTTCATAATTATTGTTTTTAATTAATGTAGGCACCACTTGATTAGTCCATGCAGTTTCTTGACATGATAGAGTTCTCCGAAACTATCTCAAATGCTAACAAATTTGAAGGTTGAATCGGCATTTTGTACATGTTACTAGTGCATATTTTGTACATATTACTAATGTTAAAGTGATAAAGATTAGTACTATAATCACAACTTTGTAAAAGTGGCAATGAAACACACAATTTTATTAAAATTTATCTCTTCATTGCATTCAAGGTCATAATTTAGTGCATTAATTCAGTACAAATGTCTAGATAGCTAAAACTCCTTCCTCCTTTATCAACAACAAAAAATGGGAGGAATACAAAATAGTCTGTTGGTGTGCACCGTCGCAGGTGCACCCAAATTAATACTTTACCTCAAAACTAACCTGTAGTAGTGGGAGTAAGGGTCGATCCCACAGAGACTGGAATTACCTTATGTGATTAAAATGGGGGGATTGATAATCGCAAATTAAGTAAAGTAAACAATAATGAAAATAAATAAGCAAAAGTGATTAATGATAAAGACGTTGGTTTCGGTTGGTATCCACCGTCAAGGGATTACATTGATCATCGACAACATAATCAATCTGCAAATGAATATCTATCATTGGGGTTTTAACCCCGTTTCTCCTTAAGCCTAGCAAATTAATGACAATCGCACTAATTAAACCCTAATCAACAAGCCATCTTTTAGCACCTCGGTAAAATATAACTTGTTAACCGCATGAAGAATTAGAGAAACTGACAGAGCTAAACAAATATAAACACATCGGCTATATCTAATTTAGTCAATCATTCATCATAGGTTCAATGATTTATAATCCAAAACCCTCAAACCTATTTGCCTCACGAATCGCAGAATTAAAGACTTTGTTCAAAACACAATTCAGCGGTAGATTAAAACAGACGAAATACTAGTAGGCCTCCTAGCAAACATATGCATAATCATTAAGAATAAGAACAGATGAACAATCAATATTTAAAAAAAAATTGAAATAATAACATCATATCCTCATCTCACAATGTATAAAAATCCCTTGACGTTTTAACTCACCTCAACCAACTAAAGAGAATTAGCCACGCAGGGCCATAAGATAAACAAAAGAAGAATTGAAGAATGTAGATGAAGAATTCAGTGAAAGATTGGATCCCTTCTCTACTTGTTGTCCTCTCTTTTTATAGATTCACCCCTCCTAATTGGTGTAGGAGTGTTTCTAGGTCCAATTTCGGTTTATCGGGCTTCAATTAGAGTTAAAAAACCTTAAAAATCACGAACTCAGCGACCTGATGCGACGGCGGGCGCCACGGCGCTCCGGAAAGCTTCTGACGGGGTGTCGCGGCGCTTAGGCTAGCTCTGGTGAACTCTGAATTCTGACGCTCGGGTGCCGCAGCGGTGCCCGGTGCTTCTGGGCAACAAATGCTGCGGCGTGCTAGGGAGCGCCGCGGCCCTCCGAACCTGCTATGACGCAGCACCGCGGTGCTCTCTTGCCAGCACCGCGGTGCCTAGAAAACTCCATAATTTGCCAAAGTGTCGAACATGAAAGTTCTAGCTCTATGTCTCTTCTTTCCATAGCCGCTAGAATCACCTTAATCCAATCTAAATGGAAGGAGATATGATAAAATTAGTGACCAAAGCTCAGAATTCACCCTGCTGCACTATGATTCTAATTTGCAAGCTCTGTAACGCTATGAAATCTCCCAAATTGGACCAAGTGTTCAACTTAAAAGTTGTCGAGGATTGTGTTATCGTTTCACAGCCACTTGAATCACTTTGATTGGAGTTCATAAGTGGGAGATATGCTCAAAACAGTGCTGAAAGGTCTGGAATCGCTGTAATGTAGCATTTTTCCATGAATTTCTTATCTTTTTCTTCCATTTTCTTCTTCCTTTGTTCCTACAACACAAAACATAAAACTAAGCTAATTCCTAATTATATTTTACTTAAATAAAAAAAAAGGTAAGCATAAAGGTATTAAAATCATGCTTAATTAAGATCACATCATCTATATAATAGAGAAATGAAACAAATAAAACAAACAACCTAAATTGGATGGCTCTGCTCTAGTTCGTGATCCATTGGCTCCTGATATGGTTCCTTATGTTCTTTCTCTTGCTCTAAGTATCTATGTTGTGCTTCTTCAAATTTGCACAGTCTCATAGCAAGGCTAGCCATATTTTGTTCTATACTTATCACCCTAGTGCTTAGTCTAGTTAAAGTGTAACCCATGCTGGTTAGCCTAGAATATGTAGTCTCAAGCATATAAGCTATATGTTGTAGCATGCTCATGCATAAAGTTCCTTGCTTTGTTAATGGTTCCTGATTCCTAGTGGCTTATCTCTAGACAATAGGATTATCCTTATTTTCCCTTTTCCAGACCCATTAATTGTCCTTCTTTGTAAACCCTATCGATTCATGCTATATTCATTGAAAGATTTGGGGATAATCACTTGTCTATCTTTTGCATTTATACCAAAAAATTAGAACATTTTGGAGATAGCTAATGCATAAGGTAGTCCCTTTTTGGCCTGCCTTTGAGCTGTGATGATAAATTTTAGCATGAAGTGAATGTAATTTATAACTTTACCTTATAACCAGTAATACAACAAAACTTGCTCTAGGTCACTCATGTAAGAGTAGTTCTCAGCCTTTGGAAGTAGCATGTGGCTAATCATATGGAAAACCACATTTTTAAACACAACAAAAAATTGTTTTCATAAAATTCTGGACACAACAACTCATCTATTATACTAGGGGGTTTCAAACACAATTTCATCTAACCTACAAGCCTCCCCTCAGGCATTGGCAACCCAACCACTCTAGTAAACAAATCCTTATTGAATGAAAAATTGACCCCTTGACCTATGAGGTAAATTTTAATGCCTCTTCACTATAGGTTAGATTTGTAAAAAAAGGCTCTAATCACAGTTGGTGAATATATGGTGGTGCGTATTGTTGCAGGTACACCCAAATTAATACCTTATCTCTCAACTAATCTGTAGTCATGGAAGTAAGGGTCAATCACACAAAGACTAAAATTACATTGTGTGATTCTTGAAAGGGGGTTTGATAATTGCAAGTAAACAAAGTAAAAAGAGAGTGCAAGTAATAAAAAAGAGAGTTATTAATAATAAAGGAATTGGTTTTGGTTGATATCCACTATCAAAGGATTGTATTGATCATTGACAATATAATTTTTTTTGTTTTAATTAAAACTCACAAGTGTACGAATCTATTGGAGTATAGATTTAGTGGTATGCGAGGTCGATCCTATAAGGATTGTCAATTGAGAGACAATCTAATTCAAATCCAAAATAAATATTTTTAACCTAGTTGCTAAGATTTTCTTTTGTGAGAAGAATTTTGAGAAAAGTATGCAAGAAATAAAATATTAAAATTAAATAGGAATATATTCAAAGTAAAGAAATATGCTAAAGTTAGGGGATAAACTTTTGGAATATCAAATAAAAATAAATTTTAACTTTTTCATTACTCAAATAGAATCCTCACATAAATGAGGTTTTATTAGGAAGATATGTTACCTTAAACTCACTTTGGTATACATATGAAGTGTATTTGCCTCATTTTTATTGCATTACTAATAATAAAACAACTCTTATAAAATAGATTCAAGTATACACCATGGCAATCATTATATTGTCTACAATAAATCAAGAATGATTCTAGCATTTGTTGTGCCAAAGATTGTCTACAATGTATCAAAATTTATACTTTACAAAATTAAAAATTAAAAGATGTAAAAGAAAGAAAATCATAACAACAGATAGGTGGTAGAGTCAATAATAATAATATAAAGTAGGCGGTAAAACCAGCCATTAAGAAATAAAATAACAAGAAAATAAGTAATAGAGGGGTAGAAAATAAATAATAGAGGGGCGACAAAGCCATCCTTTAAGAAAGAAAATAACAAAAAAATAAATGACAAAGGGGTAGAAAATAAATAATAGAAGGGCGACAAAGTCATCCTCTAAGAAAAAAGTAATAGAGGGGTAACAAAGCCATCCTCTAAGAAAGAAAATAAATAATATAGGGGCAAAAAATAAATAACAAAGGGGCAATAAAGCTATCCTCTAAGAAAGAATTAACATAAGAAAATAAATGCAACATCAAATATAAACATTGAAATTAAGAGGTAGATAAATTATTCTTTTCATACTAAGAGTTTCAACCTTTTACCTTAGCATTAGGAGATTAGTTTTCCATAATAAAAGTAAGAAATTAAAATGAAAGATGACGAAGCATGATAATATTATGAAAGAAAGTAAAGATACAAAATGTCTAAAGAGAGAAAAATATTACAAATATTTAGAACTTCAACAAAAGATTTCCCAAGATCACTCTTAGCTCTTCCTTCTCTCTCTCTAGCTCATAAGATCTCTATATTTATAGATGCAACATAGGGGGTAGGTGACAAAAATGGTGAGTAGCAAATAACACTATAGTTGACAAGTTGTATTGCATTATGAGCACCGAAAATAATCGTGAGATATCTCCTTGATATCCACCGAATATGTTGATCCCATCAATATAAAAGTTGTAGATATTTTCATTATCTTTTTAGCCATATAAGGTGGAGAAAAATTGCAACAACAAACATGATCTCTTCTAGCCTAATTTTGGCCCTTTGGTTGTCTAAATTTGTTGATCTCATAAACATGAAAGTTGTATGAAATTGTGTCATCTATTTATCTACCTAGTTTCGTACATAATATATATGTATTTTCTGAGATACGGTCAAAATACTACAATAAGATCAAGTTAAAAAGCAAGCAGCAAACAGATTTTTAACATTGAGTGTTATGCCTTGAATCTTTATGTTTCAATTCTTTTAGAAATGTGGTCATAAATCTGTGCAACCAAGGAAAATATCAAAATCCCAAGATTATGTAGAACTTCAATTCAAATGCAACATATAGGTTGCTACTGAATTCCAAGTGTTTGTGTGGGAATCTTATGATATTGGACCTTTTGCATTCAAATAAATTTATGTAATCAAATATTTAAAATAGATCTCCAGATTTATGCATTTGAGACTCCATAAGCTTATTTTTCATGTCACTCTCCACTAATGCAGATTAATCATAATATTTAAGATCATTATGACTTTCATTAGGCTTGTAATGTATGGCATAATTTAAAAGTGGACAAAAAGATATTAATGAAGACTCAATTCACTCTACAACATAAATGATCATTTATTTCCTCCCAAATACTTTTAATGTTATAATGTGAATTATATCTTCAACCTTATTCTCATCCTTACGTTATTTTCTCATACTATATATATATATATATATATATATATATATATATATATTAAACATAAACACCCCCAAACTTATTTATTTGGGAAATTCTATTTTTTTTCTCTTTTTTGTTTTAACTTTTTTTAAAACTCCTTCCATTCATCCCTGAACCATAGCTTTTCAAATGATCATTCCTAAAAGTGAAAGATAAGGGTTAGAAATATTTTTATTTTGAAAATAGATAATAATATAGGTGCACAAGAAAAGATAAATATAGGTTTAAAATGGGTTACTAGTGATGGCATAATGTATAGGTTAGTGGTTTGAAAAGCACAAATGATTCCAACAATGCCTAATTCATTTCTTAAATGGAGAGTAGTCCAAGATTTCGTCTCAAATGACAATCAAACAAGTTCTAGAGTTTTATGAGATCATTAGTCATATTTGAATCACATAAACCTTCTTTAAATAACAATTAGTCAAATGTAAAAGACTAAGTGCTCATGATATTATGATTCTCAAGTAAAACATAAGTCAAAATAAAGTGTAGGCTCATAGATACCATTCAGAAATCGCCTATTTTCCAAAGATTACAAGCATTTTAAACTATTTTCATCATTGGTACTAGTTTTGCCTAATCTCAAAACATCACTCAGTTTTTTTTAAAGCTAGTTGCTGGAACATATATAGAGATAGGAGACTAGGCACCCACGCTTTTTTTTATGAAGAATAAACACAAAACAAATAACAAAGATTGAAAGAGATATTATTACCTGGAAGGAGATCTAGGAAAAGATGAACTTGCAGGAAACTAAATAGAAAATAAAAATATATTCAATTAAATAAAAAGTGTCACAGATGAATATCCAAGTCCAATTTGCACTTTCTGCGGTTGTCTGCTATCCAATCTATTTGAGCTGTAGCTGGATCAGGAACATGAACAAATGCTTGAAATGCATTAATCAACTCATCAGCATTTGAAGTCGAGATAAGAATCTATTATGCTGAGTGTGAGATCAACCTTTGTTCTACATTTTGATCAAGAAAAGACAACAAACCATCGAAGAAATGGTTAACATCAACAAACCTATGGGTTTATGGTGGATATTCAATTGTGCCCAGGAAACTATTTAAAAAAAATTCTCCAGAGCACCAAAACCACCGGGTAAGGCAATGAAGGCATTAACATTATTTATCATTCTAGCAATGCGCTCATGCATGGAGACTACTCTAAATTCTTCCCCAATTATTTTTCCTATGATGTTTGATGCAACTAGAGCTGTAGGAATAATACTAAAATTTGGCATTCTCCTACATATGTAGATGTAGACACATTTTCCTTTAACCCTCGACAACCTCCACCATAAATTAAATGAATTTTTCTCCGGCTAGTACTATACCCAAAGTTTATGCTGCTTTCACATACTCTCCATTTTTTTCAGGACTAGAACCACAAAAGACACAAATATTTCAAAATTGACGAAATATAGTTCTCTTCATGTCTGCACTCACCTTAACTTTGAGAATGAAGGTAAAGATAATAATGTGTGCATTTATAGAACTCAAATAAGGGCATACCGATAGTAGCTATGTGAATAAGATGGCGGCACAAATACAATAGCCATTAGGCAAGTGGATGACAACTAAATTAAAAGTGAAAAATTTAAAAATGATGGCATGCATGCATATGTACAGTAGTTGTGATTGTGGTTCACATCTTCCTCTAGTTTTATGCCCAGTAACGGCTTAAATGCCCTTTATTGGTTGAGGATATGCTTCCCATCCAATTTTCTTATAAATTGGCAAACAAGGTTTTTTAACGTCAGATTCTCAAGACTGTATCGTTTTTGTTCTTTTTTAAAATAGGGCCATAAACTAACAATCTTGATATACACAGATCCACTAGGATACGTCTCAAGAGACATTGGATGAAAGTCATCATCCAATGACTCCTTACTCAAGCCATTCTTAATGAATTTTATTTTATCTTCTCGATTTACATGAACCCATCCCAAAGAACGGCAACATGTGTTACAAATTTCACATCCATATTTGTAGCAAACACCCATTCTTTTAGCTCTATGCTTTTTAGCAAAATAGATTTTTCCTAGACCAGGCAAACGAAACCATTTATAGACTCACTTGCTAATCGTACCCTAGCTTCAATTAGCCAACGAATATTAGCAGGTATTCCCATGTTAATCATCAACCTCAATCTTTCAACCCATGCTTTATAAATTTTCATTAATGTATTTGGTGGAAGAGAAGGAAAATGATTTTTCAAGTTTAAATGTATGTCTTCCGTTCTTAATTCAAATTTTTTTCTTTTTTTCTTTTTTTTTGAAGAAAGATCAAAAGCAAAAAAAAAATATCAATTCAAAAGAAGATAGCAATGAGGGAACAAAATAATGCAAACTAAAAAAAGAAAGATCTCACCTAAATAGTGTGCGTAGCAACTTCTGACAAAGGAAGAAAATCAATCCTGGTAGACAAGATCACACAAAAATGTCTCTTTTACCTCTAGGTTGCATAATTCCAAAAATGATTTCAATCTTTGACCATTGACTTTAAACACGTCACTAGTTTTGTGATTTTCAATCTCTATTGCACTATGTGGATAAATAGTATGAATAATGAATGGTCTTGACCATTGAGAACATAGTTTTCCTAGAAATAAATGCAAACGAGAGTTATATAAAAGGACTTTTTGACCTGCATTAAATGATTTTCTTAAAAAAAAAATTTCATGAAAAACTTTCATTCGATCCTTATACAATTTTTCATTTTCATTTGCATCATTCCTTATTTCTTCCAGTTCATTAAGTTGAAGCTTTCTCTGGGAACTTGCATTGTCAAGAGCAAAGTTAAATTGTTTGATGGCCTAATAAGCTTTATTTTCTAATTCAACAAGTAAATGACAGGCCTTGCCATACACAAGTTAGTAAGGAGACATTCTAATTGGGGTTTTAAAAGCAATACGATAAGCCCATAAAGCATCAGAAAGTTTCAAAAACCAATTTTTCCTAAATGGGTTAATTGTTTTTTCCAAAATATTTTTAATTGCCCTATTTAAAATCTCAACTTGACCACTAGTCTGAGGGTGGTATAGGGTAGCTACTTTGTGTGTGATGCCATATTTCCTCATTAACTGCTCAAAATGCCTATTACAAAAATATTTCTCCCTATCACTAATGATAGCTCGTGGTGTGCCAAACCTTGAAAAAAATGTTTTCTTTCAAGAATTTTACCACAATCTTGTGATCATTTGTTTTACATGCAAAAGCCTCTACCCATTTTGACACATAATCCATAGCAACAAGAATGTATAAATTACCAAAAGGATTAGGAAAAGGACCTATGAAATCAACTCCCTAAACATCAAATATCTTAACAATAAGAATAGGAGTCAAAGGCATCATATTCCTATGTGAGATACTACCCAATTTTTGACAACGCTCACAAGAACTACAATATAAATGGGCATCTTTGAATAATGATGGCCAATAGAAGCCACATTGCAAGACTTTTGCAGCAGTTTTTTAGCACTAAAATGACCTCCAAAAGCATGATCACGACAAAAAAAAATAACACTACATTGCTCGCTCTTAGGAACACATCTTCAAATGATTAGATCAGGGAAATACTTAAACAAGTATGGATCTTCCTAAAAAAATTTCTTTACTTCTGCTAAAATTTTTATCCGATCTTGCTTACTCTAATATGTAGCCATTTGACTTGTGGCAAGATAATTAGCAATATTAACAAATCAAGGTAATTGAAAAACAAACATGAGTTGCTCATCTGGAAATGAGTCTTCGATAAGCAATAGACTAGTGATCAGCCATAACATTTTCAAATCCTTTCTTATCCTGAATTTCTAAATCAAATTCTTACAACAGTAGTATACATCTTATTAAACATGCTTTAGTATCTTTCTTAGAAAAATGATACTTAAGTGCAGCATGATCTATAAAGACCACAATCTTAAATCTTAATAAATAAGATCTAAACTTGTTTAAAGCAAATACCACTGCTAGTAACTCTTTTTCTGTCATAGAATAATTCAATTGAGCATCATTAGGAGTTTTACTAGCATAGTAGATTATATAAGGAAACTTTTCTAGACGTTGACCCAAAATAACTCCAATTGCATAATCAGAAGCATCACGCATGATTTCAAATGGAAGATTCCAATTGGGAGGTCTAATGATGGGTGTAGAGGTGAGTAGGGATTTGAGCTTCTTAAAAGTTTGAAAGCATTCTTCATCAAAGATAAAAGGTGCATCTTTGGTAATCAAATTACACAAAGGTTTAGAGATTTTACTAAAATCTTTGATGAATCTGTAATAAAACCCTACACGGCCTAAAAAATAACGTACCTCTTTCACTGTCTGAGGAAGTAGAAGACTGAAAATCAATTCAATTTTGGCTTTATCTACCTCAATCCCCTAATTTGAGACAATATGTCCCAAAGAAATTCCTTTCTTAACCATGAAATGAATTTTTTCCCAGTTCAAAATAAGGGTTTTTTCTTTACACCTAATTAAGACCAATATTAAGTAGTGTAGACATTCCTCAAAACTAGACCTATGCACAAAAAAATCATCCATGAATACTTCCAGAAATTGCTCTACCATGTCAAAAAATATACTTATCATGCAACGCTAAAATGTAGCAGATGCATTACACAATCCAAATGGCATTCGACGATAGGGAAAGGTTCCGAAAGGACAAGTAAATGTAGTTTTCTCTTGATCCTCAAGTGTAATTTGAATTTGAATGTAACCAGAATATCTATCAAAAAATTAATAATATGCATGTCCAGCCAACCTCTCTAGGATTTGGTTTATAATGGGAAGTAGAAAATGGTATCTCCTTGTAACAACATTCAACTTATGATAGTCAATACAAACACGTCACCCAGTTTGTACTCTAGTGAAAATTAATTCGTTATCCTCATTCTTGATTACAATAATGCTAGACTTCTTAGGGACTACCTGAATAGGACTAACCAATGTATTATCATAAATTGGGTAAATAATACCCACATCAAGAAGTTTAATCACTTCATCTCTTATAACTTCTTTCATGTTTGGATTCAAACGTCTTTGTGAATCTCTTGAGGTTTTGACATTGTCCTCCAAATGTATCTTGTGCATGCAAATTGATGGACTAATACCTTTAATGTCTACTATTGTCTACCCTATGGCTTCACTATACTCACTGAGGACTTTTATGAGTTCAACTTCCTGTTTTCTATCTAAATCAAATGCTATGATGACAGGCAAAGTCTCAGAAGATCCTAAAAATACATATTTCAAAGAATTTGGTAAAGGTTTCAATTCCAATTGGGGTGGTTTCTCTATAGATGGCAGTGGAACAAACTCATAAGGTGAAACTTTCTTTTTTGGCTTTCCATCTATCAATATCTATTAGTGGAGTGGTCTCTAATAAAGAGTTTACCTTACTAACCAAACAATTCTCATCTATGTCCATGTTGAAATGAACAAAACATTTTTCTAGATGATCATTATCCAAAAAGTATAAAAATACATCATTAATTAAACTTCCAATCAGGTTAACTTCATACAAATCATCCATGTCCACAAGTTGACGGGAGACATTAAAAACATTGAGTTCCATAGTCATATTTTCAAAAAAAAATTCAAAATTCCATTTCAACAATTAATGATTGCATTAGAAGTTGCCAGAAATGGTCTACCCAAAATGACTAAAATTTGTGTAACTTCATTCTCAACAGGTTCAGTGTCAAGAACAATGAAATCTATTGGAAAGTAGAATTTATCAACGTTAATGAAAACGTCTTCTATAATACCTCTAAGAATTTTAGTAGACCTATCAGCTAACTGAAGAGTCACTGGTGTAGGTTTCAGCTTTTCCAACCTAAGTTTCTCATGCACAGAGTAAGGCAACAGATTTACACTTGCTCCTAAATCAAGTAATGCTCAGTTAATCACATGGTCACCTATAACACAAGAAATTGTAGGACAACCAAGATCTTTTTACTTGACATGAGTTTTTTTTTTCTGAATTATGAAGTTCACTTGTTCAGTCAAAAATGTTTTTTCAAAACATTGGTTTTCCTTTTCACCGTGCAAAGATTTTTCAAAAATTTTGAGTAAGCAGGTACTTGTTTGATAGAGTCAAAAAAAAGGGGATGTTAATGCTCACTTGCTTAAACACCTCTAAAATTTCACTATATTGAGTACCTTTCTTGATTGTCGCAAGTCTTTGTGGGAATGGAGCTTTAGGGCCACAAGGAATATGTTCACTTTTATTCTCACTTGAGTAATTAATTTGTGGTCTATGCTGACTCTGTTCTTCAGTTTCTGGCATTTGAACTTGATTATCAATTACTTTTCTAGATATAAGGGTCATTACAGACTTCACTTCCACATTAAGATTTATTGATGATCCTACTTCAAATTGACCCTTTAGATTAGGAATAGGTTGACTGTGAAATTTCCCTTTCTCTCTTTCTCCTATAGCATTGGCTATTTGACCCAATTGTGTTTCAAGTTTTGAAATAGATTAAGTGTAAGATTGTAAAATTTGTTGGGTCGACTGCATGAACTGTTGCAAGGTATCCTCTGTAACATTCCTAATTTCATTTCTTTTGTTAATAAATGTACATAAATATTTAATTAAGGAAATAAAATTTATTAAATAATTTTTAGATATCTAAGAAAATATAATCCTTAGAAATTCTTCACCTTATGTGTATGCATAGAAAATGTTTCTAACATTAAGGGAATAGGTAAAGAGAGAAAACCTAATAGGAAAAATTAGAAATAGTATCCTAAAGAAAGGAGACATTCTTCGATAAGGAAGGAAAATTTTTGGAAGTAAGTAAAGGTCTTAAAATTTTAATAAAATTGGATTAGGGTAATTTTTCCTAATTCAGAGTTAGAGTTCTTAAGTTTAACATCTCCACCCATACATTGGGCCTTCGCCTATGGAAACTTTATTTCTACTTCACATGAGTTTCTAGCCAGCCAATTGGATAGCCCAAAAGGATATAGAAGTTGGACCGATAACCCAAAAATCATAAAAATGTTACCAAGCCCTCCATAAGATGTAGAATTTCAGCCAAAGCAAAGGAAATGGGCAATAATGAGCGTAAATCCAAGAAGAAAAAAATAAGAACCATGTGATAAAATAATAGTATAATAATAATCAAGATTAGGTCACCTGACATTAGGACAAAACATCTATATCTTACACTAATAATTTCAGCAAGCCATGTGATGATATAGTAGGTAATAAAAGATGACATTAGGACAAAAACATTTATGTCTTACACTAATAATTTCAGTAATCCATGTGATGATATAGTAGGTAATAATACATGGAATTAAGACAAAAGTTGCTTATCCTACATAAATAATTTCAGCCAAGCAAGGGGGACTTAAGGGCTTAAAATTTGCCACCTAAACATGCAAACCTATCATACTTGAGTGAGACAAAAGAAAAAGGAAATGAATCCCTAAATCAAAGGGGCCTTGTCTGTAACATCCTGAGTCTCTAATAATATTAGATAAATCTAAGAAAAAGTAAAAGATACATATGATCTAGAATTAAAATACTTAGTTATGGAATAATAAGGTATTAAAAAAATAGGTGACATATAATTAATCATGAATCATACAAATAAAGTTCTTAGGATCATAAAGGATAGGGGAAGGATACAAATACATTTTTAGGACATCACTAATCTAGAATTAGCAGTAAATTAAGGCAAGATAAAATAACTAAGGAGCTGCCAAGTGGCAACACCAAAGGATGCTACCTTGCAGCCACATGCACCTTCCTCATTTTGTTTTTACAAACCATGACAAGAAAGGAAGAAACCACACACCGTCCTAATTTTGTTTCTACAAACTATGACAAGAAAGGAAGAAACCATGCACCTTCCTTATTTTGTTTCTACAAACCATGACAAGAAAGGAAGAAACCGTGCACCTTCCTTATTTTATTTCTACAAACCATGACAAGAGAGGAAGAAACCATGCACCTTCCTAATTTTGTTTTAATTGTTTCTTTGCTCTATAAATACCATTGACAAGAGGGAGTCTAAGAGAGAGAGAGAGAATAACCAGAAATGGTGAGAGTTCCTTCTTCTTTCTTCCCTCACCATGCAAGAAACATGGCTGAGTTGCAAAGGAAACCAAGAGGGATAGCAAGTTGCAAATTGAGAGCCATAGGAGTGGGTTTACACAAGGTAAGTCTGGCTTCTTATAAAAATCTGGTTTAGAGTTTATTAGGTTAAATTTCCGCCCTGCATGGATGACTTTTGTCTAAAATATGGAAACGTGTTCAACATAAAATTTTTATCCCTATGTCTTAGCTTTCCATAGCATTTGGAATCACATCAATCGGACGTAAAATGATAGAGTTATACTCCAGGGAGTGATGAGAGGTCAGAATCGGGTCTGGAATTCAGGCTGGTAAAGAATAGCTTTTATTTTCAAATTTCTGGGACTAATCTATAAGGAATATGAAGATATAGTTAACATGAACGTTGTAGATATATTTCTCACAGTTACATAGCCACTAGAATCACATAATTTCGAGTCCATATGAGTGAGTTAGGGTCGGATTAGTGAGTAAATGTCATAGAGCATAGAAGGGTTAGGTTGAGAAAATAGAAACCTTTTAGCACCTACAAATATTGGCTTAGTAAACTTAGTAAATGGCCTTTAAATTCTATACATTTTGGTGAGAAGAGTTTTAATATGTTCATAATCGATTTTGGAAATTTTCGTGATTTTTGAGAACTTACAACTAGGCCTTTTGCAATTAAAACAGTGTTGAGAACAATTTGCTGGACAGCTTAGACTGTTTATGGAAATACAAAATATTGAAGGGGTTAGATGTTGAAATTTCGTATTAAAATTTTATGACATGTTAAAGGGATCCTAATTAAGGATACCGCCAAATTTTAAAAATTATGGGTAGTTTAAGGTACATAATAAAATGTAGAAATTAGGTAGGACTGGAAATGAGGCAGAACTGGTCATAACAGGGGACAACTTTAAATATTAGGTTATTTGAGGGGTCAAATGAATTATAATTTACTTGAAATTTTTATGGTGATTATATAACATATCTATGATACTATATATAAAATATCAAGAATTTTAAGGAAGTTTTACCTATCTAAAGGAATGGAAAATATAATAAAAATGGAACCAAAACCAATATGCACTGTTCTGGGTTAAGGAGGTAATTCTTGGCGTGAATGGAAGATTTAAGGATTGAGAGATCCAAAAAATCAAATAGACATGTAAAGGAACTTCCATGCAAAAGTTTAGAATTTTTGGAGAACTTGTATTATATTTAATAATAATACCAAAACTGAACAGAATCACAGGTCTTTTAGAGGAGCAGGAGCTCTTAAACAAGAGACTTGAGATTTTAGATGCTCATATGCATGCATTAACCAAAGGCTTTTATATGTTTTAGTTTGAGTAGTTGGTTGTAACCTTGATAGCCTTGGAAAGAAAGTAATTGTACTAGAATTGAGGTAGCTAGCTTTTCTTTAAAACACTCTTTATGTTTATAATCTTGAATTTATCAATTTCACTGGTTGCCTGACTTTTATGCTATGATGAATGATTGTCTAAAGATATGTTATGTATGCATTCTCAGGAATTAAGGGGTGCCTAAAGTGTGCCAAGTAAGTCACATTTCCCCCACGTATTGTCCAATAAAAAGAGATGCATAACCCTTTGCAGGTATGGGACTGCATTGGGTAAGTAGACCAACATGTTATGGATCCCTAGTGTGACCAAGATGATGTATATATGTATGGTTAGTGCTTATGTTTCAGTGAAATAAATTGAGATGTTTTAAGGAATGGAATGTGTACTATTTTTCTTAAAATTTGCTAGCTATTGATATTGTCATCTCATCTTTTTATATCTATACAATCATATTCCAGGTACTTCAGCAAGAAGTGAGCAACAAGATTTACAAGGTTGACTCCTCTAAATATAAATATATGAAAAATGACGCTAGTAAGTAGGTGTTACATTGTCCCTTGTCTTAAAAACATTTTATCATGCTTTTCAAATACAAATCTTCTTTTGCTATGCATATCTTGACTAAGGGAGAGGAAGACAAGAACATAAGTTGTCTTCCCCCAAAAAGTAACCAAGTGCATCTTAATTGTGATAAGGTAGACCCATGATTATGAAAGGAGGACCACTTGATAATTTATTTAAATAAAAACCACCCTTATAACATTATAATTTCATCCAAGTGAGGAAGAGAAAAAATAGAAGTAAGGTAAAGTGAGAAAAGGAGAGAAAGAGAGGAGAAGAGAGGAAGGAAGAAGAAGGAGAAGTATAGAGGACTAAGTACTTAAGGTAAGTTAGTACTTAAGGTAAGTTAGTTTAATCTCCACTTGAATCCATCTTTTCTCTTCATCTTTGGGGTTCAAAACTCACCCTCCCTCTCTTATTCAAGTTGCTGAAAAAGCTAAGGGAAGGGAGGAATCTTGCCATTTCCTTCAAGAGGAAACAAGAAAAAGAATTTACTAAGTGAGCTAGGGAGATCTTTAGATAGGTTTAACAATATCTCTTTTTGAAGAAAAGCTTTGAAATTTGTAACATTTATATGGGAATTTGATCTTAGAACTTCGATGAAATTTACAATATTTGCTACTTTGATGATTGGCCAAGGATGTTTCTATATCAAGTTTCATATGAATCTTCTATGTGTTGGATGTTTTGAATACTTCGGCTGGTATGGAAAGTTCTGCATAGATATATGGCAAATTCAGCTAAAGGTAGGTACACATCCCAAATTCCTTTCATTTCTAGCACACAACCTCTAAGCATATCTTCTAAAGTTTGAATTGTTCTCTCAGTCTGTCTGTCAGTTAGTGGATGGTAAGCCATGATAAACCTAAGCTTAGTACTTAAAGCATCTTATAAGGATCTCCAAAATCTAAAAGTAAACCTGGGGTCCTAATCAGAAACAATACTATTAGGTATCCCATAGGGTCCTGATCAGAAACAATACTATTAATTGAGCAGACTTGGTCAATTTATCCACAATTACCTAAATGGCATCATAGATAGATGATGTCCTAGACAAACCCGTGACAAAATCCATTGAGATAATATCCCATTTCCACTCAAGAATATCTAAGGGTTGAAGCAATCATGCAGGCTTTTGGTGCTCTACCTTGACTCTCTGACACACTAAGCACTTAGACACATATTGGGTTATGTCTATTTTCATTCTAGGCCACTAAAAACTCTTTTTCAAGTCCTGATACATCTTAGTGGCTCCAGGATACAAGGTATACCTACTCTTGTGAGCTTCAGCTAAGATACTATCTCTTAATTCCTTCACCTCAAGTACACACAGCCTCTCTCCACACTTAATAAGCCCATCCTCAGAAATATGAAACTCTTTAGACTTGCTCTGAGATATCTATTCTCTAATGTTCTTTCGGTATGGATCAAAAACTTGACTATCTTTAATTATATCCCTTAGATCATTCTGAATCCATATTGGGTAACTATCTTTTCTTATTCCAAACTTTTATCAAGTCATCTTTGATTCTCACATGTCAACATCCTCTCATGAATCTTAAGCATTTTTAAAAGCATATCATTCTAGTTTCTATCAATTCCATTTAACTAGCCCGTTCGTTCTAAGAAGACTTTTCTCAACAATACATGAATTTCCAATTCAACATAATTCACATCCTAGATACTAGACACAATTTAGCATGGTATAAACCTTTAACACAAATATCTTAATCACTTACATTATTTTTGGACATGATTATTAGAATATTCTCCATATTTCCAAATTAAAAGTGCAAAGATTAATTTAAATCCTAGTTCCCCTATTTTATTTTTCAAGAACTTCAACACCACTACTTCTCTTGATTAAATTCGTCAAAACACCATAAGGCTATCATCCATCTATCCCTTTTAAACTTTTTATTACTTTAAGCTACTAACCACTTAAACATCATAATAACTGAGTTTCAAAGGAATAAATTTAACTTTTCTGGTAATGAGGGAAAAGAACTTTGCATTTAATGCCACATTAATAAGGAAAAATGTAGTAGAAAAAGAGGAATACTTAATAGAGTATGGTGCCAAAATTGAAAGTCAGAAGTTTAGACAAAGCATTGAAAGAACATTTAAAATCGATGGCCATAGTTCTTCAAATTCTGTAAACAAAATCTAGCTGTTATTTTGGCAAAAATCGGTGGCTGTAAGGTTTGAATATATGTGCCAAAATCTACTTAAAAGTTGTTGGTATTGGGTGGAAAAAATATCACATGAAAAAAAAACATTTCTGAGTTTATAAAAGTCTGTGAAAATCAAAGAATATGTAGTTAACTAGTAGGATGCAATTGATTGTTTCAAAATAGATGTAATCAATCAACTGTAAAATAACCAGTCTAAATTAAAATTTCTCAAAATAGTTAGTCGACTTAAAAATACCGATAGTTGACTGGCAAAATATTGGAAAAACAAAATAAATCATTTGATTGTCCCTCTTCAACAACTAACTGGTTTGTATCTTCATTCTTTTTTTTTTTTTTTTTACAATTATGCCTATCACTTAAAAATTCCCTTAAAGAATCAAGATATCAATGCTTCATCAAGGACAATAAAGAAAAGAAAAATTTCTGATGATATCTTAACCTTATTCTCTTTATATGCCTAATATGAGCGACCATCACAACTACAGTTCATATACATTCTTGCCGTCATTTTTGAAATTTTCACCTTCAATTTAACTTATATCCATCAATCACTCATATAGATGTTCTAATTATTCCTAGTCTATTCGCATATCTATCATAAGTATTCCCTTCTTTGAGTTCTATAAATACACACGTTAATATCTTTACCTTCATACTCAAAGTTAGGGTGTGTGTAGCTATGGAGGGAATCACATTCCGTCAGTTTTGAAATATTTGTGTCTTTTGTGGTTTCAATCTTGGAAAAGATGGAGAGTATGTGAAAGTAGCACAAAATCTGGGTATGGTACTGGTCAGGAGAAAAATTCATTTAGTCTATGGTGGAGGTAACCGTGGGTTAATGAGGTGTGTGTCTATAGCTGTACATGTAGGAAGATGTCAAGTTCTAAGTATTATTCCTACAGCCCTAGCTACATCAAACATCATAGGGAAGACAATTGGGGAAGAATTTAGAGTAGCTTCCATGCATGAGCACATGGCTAGAATGATGAGTAAGGCTGATGCCTTCATTGCCTTACCAGGGGATTTTGGTACTTTAGAGGAGATTTTCCAAATAGTTTCTTGGGCACAACTAAATATGCATCACAAAATGATAGGTTTGTTAAATGTTAACCATTTCTTAGATGGTCTGTTGTCTTTTCTTGATCAAACTATGGAACAAAGGCTTATCTTACACTCAGCACGACAAATTCTCATTTCGGCTTCAAATGTTGAGGAGTTGATTGATGCTTTACAAGCATATGTTCATGTTCTTGATCCAATTACAGCTCAAATAGAATGGACACCAGACAACAATAGAAAGTGCAAATTGGACTTGGATCTTCATCTGTAACTAGAGTAGGACATGGCTATTGTTGTACTACTACTTTCTTAGGGTCAACTTGGATACCATCCTTACCAACAATACTCCCTTAGAGTTGGTAAAACTATCTTTAAATGTTGTTTATAATCCTCTGTACTTTTGAAACATATTAGTATTTAGTTAATAAATTTAAAAATAATTTTATCCAGGTATGGTTAAATTACTGTTTATCAAGTCTATAGATGCACCTAGAGCATTTGTCAAACCAAATGACACCACCAAGAACTCATAATGCCCATAACATTTCCTACAAGAAATTTCTGAATATCCTCTTCCCTTATCCTAAATTGATGATATCCAGATCTCAAATCAATTTAATTTTTGAAAAACGTTAAGCACTTTGTAGCTGGTCAAACAGATCATCTATATGAGGTAATGAGTATTTATTCCAATACACAGCTAATTCTTAGAACTGCCGCTCTGATACCTCGAAGTGTAACACCTACTTACTAGCATCATTATTCATATATTGCATTCCCATAAAATATATAATCCATATCTATATTCAGATGAGTCAATCTTGGGAATCTTGTTGCTCACTTCTTGCTAAAGTACCTAGAATGTGTTTGTATAGATATAAAAAGATGAGATGACAATCTCAATAGCTAGTAAAACTTTTATAAAACAGTATACATTCCATTCCTTAAAACATCTCAATTTATTTCACTAAAACATGAGCACTGACCATACATATATACATAATCTTGGTCACACTAAGGACCCATAACATGTTGGTCTACTTACCCAATGCAGTCTCATACCTGCAAAGGGTTATGCATCTCCTATTACTGGATAATACGTGGTTGAATTAGGGTTTACTTGGCACACTTTAGGCACCCCTTAATTCCTTAGAATGCATACATAACATATTTTTAGACCATCATTCATCATAGCATAAAAGTCAGGCAACCAGTGAAATTGATACATTCAATTTTATAAACATAAAGAGTGTTTTAAGGAAGAGTTAGCTACCTCGACTCTAGCACAATCACTTCATTTCCAAGGCTGCCAAGGTTACTACCAGCAACTCAAACTAAAACATATAAGAGTTCTTGATTAATGCATGCATATTAGTATCTAAAGTCATAAATCTCTAGTTTAAGAACTTCTGCTCCTCAAAACAAAACTATGATTTTGATGAGATTTGGGGTTATTATTAAATATGACAAAAGTCCTCTAAAACTTTTAAAATTTTGTATAAAGGTACCTTTAAATGTTTATTTTATTTTTTAATTCTCTTAGTCCTTAACTCTTCCATTCGACCCCAAAAACTACCTCCATACCCTGAACAGTGCAAATTAGTTTCGATTTTATTTCCATTTTGTTTTGCATTCATTTGAATTAGTAAAACTTCTTACAAATTCCAAATATTTTATATGAAACATTATAGATATGTTGTATAATCACCATAAAAAATACAAGTCAAAACTAATTCATTTGACCTCTTGAATAACCCAAGTTTTAAAGCTGTTCCCTGTTATGGCCTGTTCTGCCTCATTTCCTGTCCTACCTAAATTCTACATTTTATTATGTGCCTTAACCTGCCCATAATTTTCTATAATTTGGTGGGATCCTTAACTAGGATCCCTCTAACATGTCATAAAATTTTCATAAGAAATTGCAATATCTAACCTCTTCAATATTTTGTATTTCTATCAATAGTCTAAGCTGTCAAGTAAATTGTTCCCGACACAATTTTAATTATAAAAGTCCTAGTTGTAGGTTCTCAAAAATCACGAAAATTTCCATAATTGATTATGAACATATTAAAAAGCTTCTCACCAAAAATTTTAGAATTTTAAGGCCATTTACTAAGTTTACTAAGATAATATTTTCAGGTACTAAAAGGTTTCTATTTTCTCAACCTAACCCTTCTATGCTCTATGACATTTACTCACTAATCAGACCCTAACTCACTCATATGGACTCGACATTGTGTGATTCCAGTGGCTATGTAACCATAAGAAATATATTTACAACGTTCATGTTAACCATGTCTTCATATTCCTTATGGATTAGTCCCAGAAATTCAAAAACAGAAGTTATTCTTCACCAGCCTGAATTCCAGACCCGATTCTGACCTCTCATCACTCCCTGGAGTATAACTCTCTCATTTTACGTCTGTTTGATATGATTCCAAATGATATGGAAACTAAGAAATAGGGCTACAACTTCAAGTTTTCACATTTTAGACAAAAAGTTGTCCATGCAGGGTTAAAATTTAACCTAATAAACTCTAAACCAGATTTTTATAAGAAACTAGACTTACCTTGTGTAAACCCACTCCTATGGCTCTTAATTTACAGCTTGCTATCCCTCTTGGTTTCCTTTGCAACTCAGCCACGTTTCTTGCACTAAATATGAGGTGAGCAAGGCTTCAAATCTCAGCTGTCACTCTCACTCTCACTGCCTTATGGTAAAGGAAGGAAAGAAAAATTCTCTCAATTTCTAGACATTTCCTCTCTCAAATTTCTGGTTATTCTCTCTCTCTCTCTTTCTCTCTTCCTTTCTTTCTATCTTAAACTCCCTCTTGTCAATGGTATTTATAGAGCGAAGAAACAATTAAAACAAAATTAGAAAGGTGCATGGTTTCTTCCTTTCTTGTCATGGTTTGTAGAAACAAAATGAGGAAGGTGCATGGTTTCTTCCTTTCTTGTCATTGTTTGTAGAAACAAAATGAGAAAGGTGCATGGTTTCTTCCTTTCTTGTCATGGTTTCTAGAAACAAAATGAGGAAGGTGCATGGTTTCTTCCTCTCTTGTCATGGTTTGTAAAAACAAAATAAGGAAGGTGCACGGTTTCTTTCTCTCTTGTCATGGTTTGTAGAAATAAAATGAAGAAGGTGCATGGTTTCTTCCTTTCTTGTCATGGTTTGTAGAAACAAAATAAGGAAGGTGCATGGTGGGCTCAAGGTAGCATCCTTTGGTGGTGCTACTTGGTAGCTCCTTAGTTGTTTTATCTTGCCATATTTTACTGCTAATCCTAGATTAGTGATGTCCTAAAAATGTATTTGTATCCTTCCCTCATCCATTATGATCCTAACAATTTTATTTGTACGATTCACGATTAATTATATGTCACCTATTTTTTTAAATACCTTATTGTTTCATAATTAAGTATTTTAATTCTTAGTCATATGTATCTTTTACTTTTTCTTAGATTTATCTAACATTATTAGATACTTAGGATGTTACATGGTACACCAATAGGGGATGCCATACTCACAGTTATGATTATGCTAATGGAAAAAGAAAGAGAAAGTATGTCAAGTCAGACGGAGTGAGAAAAGGCCGTATAAGAGAGTATAAAGTACTCACCCTGACCAGAGTAACTTGATATGAAAATAAGTTGATAGCCATCATATGATATTCTAAAAATAGTTATTCATGCCATACATGTCATTATTGTACGATTTTCATGTGCATAGATAAAGTGCATTCATGTAACCTAAAGTATTTGTTGTAACTTATATAGATGAACATGACATGTACCTTAATTATGCTTGGTTAATTTAATTAAATGTTATTATGAGTTTAATAGTTAGAAGTAAAGAGGTAATGACTTCATGGTATTTTACAAATATATATATATATATATATATATATATATATATATATATAAAATAATAGAGTTGTTACATCCTCCAAAGAAGGTTTTTTTGTTGTGGTACCCCGAAAAAAGGAGCATGTTGAGGAACTGGAGGGTATGAATTGGGAGGGGCAAATTGTTGCCTACCTTGATTCATTAAAGGCTGATTTTGTTTCTATGAGAAGTTTGGATGATTCCTCCAATTTGAATTATGTGTGGGTGCAAATGGGCTATTTGATGACTTTCCATAAGACGAAAGAGAATTAGCTTGCTCAGAGAATGCCTCTTGATAAGCTGGTATTTGTGGACAAGATTGTGCAGTGTGAGATGTACTAGAACATAAAGCATATGCTTCATTCCTAGTATTGGTAGAAGAGTTCAGAGTATGGCATAAATTCAAAGCTTCTACTTTTTTAGTAAGATTGACCAAGACATCTCTCACATCTATATCATTACTCACTTAATAAATTCCTCCTCTTTTGGGGGTTTGAGACTTTATATCCTTTGGATCAATACAGTTACAATATTAAGAGTTTTCAGAAAGGGACTCTAAGGATCCTTAAGCTTCAGCCTCATTTAACTGTAAAAACTTTTCACCATGTATACTTTGGATCATTTAACGATTTGATGGATTCAAACCATCATAAAAATATTTCACGAGTCTCCAAATTTCAAAACCATGATGAGGACAATTCAAAAGGTCATTAAATATTTTTCAGTACTCAAAAAATTGTTCACCCTCTTTTTGAAAAAATTAGACATAGGAAATTTTTTTGCTAAAAACTTATTTACTAAATGATTTCAACTAGTAATAGTTCTTGTAGGAAGGAATTCAACTAGGCTCTAGCTTTATCTTTTAATAAAAATAGAAACATTCTAAAACTGATTGACTCATACTTGAAATTTTAGAAGCAAAATGTCGAGTAGATTTCAAGAAACTCTTTAATATGCATGTATATGTTTTCTCTCTCTAATCCATAAAATGATAGCAACAATTGGATTATGGATAGTTTAAGCTCAAAGTGAGTTGCATTAGTTTATGATAACACTATACAATATGGAGTACTAGCTATGACAGGTGATAAATATTCTATAAGGGTTTTCTCGTGTACAACTTGTTCTTTCATTTTTTATGGTGTTTCAACAAAGTTTAATGTTCCAATTTTAAAATCAATGGGTGATTCTAAATTTTTCCTAACCAAATGCTGATCTTTATCACATTTCAAAGTATGCATAAATTAAAAGAAAAACTATAAACAATTATTTCTAACAGCATACAACACAATTATAAAAGAGGATAATTTTACAACTTAATAACATATATATACAATGTTAACTACAACTAAAAAATGCAAATACAGCAAAAAGAAAACAAATCACAAAATTATGCAGCAAAATTTTTTTTTTTAATCTTTTTATTTTGAGTGTTACTAATAGTGGGTGGTATTCAATTAGTGGATTCCCAAGAGAGTGTAGAGGAGTCACAATAGTCTCACTTAAAATCCATACTCCTTATGAATTTATATCCTTGTTATCAGAATCAACTAATTTTACATACCTTAATTACCACACAAATTTTTAATAAATACTTTTTTTACAAAGAAAATTTTCTATACAAATAATAAATAAATATTCTAAATAATAACTAGTGGAAGAATTATACTTACTTGGATCTAATTAGCTATTTTGTCGGAATCCCCAGCAATGGCACCAAAACCTTGTTGTTTTAATTAAAACTTGCAAGCGTATGAATCTATTGGAGTATAGATTTAGTGGTATGTAAGGTCCATCCCACAAGGATTGCCAATTGGGAGAAAATCTAATTTAGATCCAAAAGAAATATTTCTAACCTAGTTGCCAAGATTTTCTTTTGTGAGAAGAATTTTGAACAAAGTATGCAAGAAATAAAATACTGAAATTAAATAGGAATATATTCAAAGTAAAGAAACATGCTAAGGTTAGGGGATCCACTCTTGGTATATCAAATAAAAATAAATTTTAACTCTTTTATTACTTAAAAAGAATCTTCACATAAATGAGGTTTCATTCGGAAGATATGTTATCTTAAACTCACTTTGGTATACATATAAAGTGTATTTGCCTTCTTTTTATTATATTAATAATAATAAAACAACTCTTGTAAAATAGATTCAAGTATACACCGTGTCAATCTTTATATTATGTACAATAAATCAAGAATGAGTCAAGTGCTGAAGATTGTCTACAATGTATCAAGATTCACACTTTACAAAATTAAAAATAAAAAAATGTAAAAGGAAGAAAATCATAACAATAGATAGGTGACAGAGTCAATAATAATAATATAAAGTAGGCGGTAAAACCATCAATTAAGAAATATAATAACAAGAAAATAAATAACTAGGGGGATGACAAAGCCATCTTCTAAGAAAGAAAATAACAAGAATATAAATAACAGAAGAGCAAAAAATAAATAACAGAGGGGTGACAAAGTCATCCTCTAAGAAAGAAAATAACAAGAAAATAAATAACAGAGGGGCAACAAAGCCATCCTCTAAGAAAGAAAATAACAAGAAAATAAATAATAGAGGGGCAAAAAATAAATAACAGAGGAGTGACAAAGTCATTCTCTAAGAAAGAAAATAATAAGAAAATAAATAATAGAGGGGCAAAAAATAAATAACAGAGAGGCAACAAAGCCATCCTCTAAGAAAGAATTAACATAAGAAAATAAATATGAAGATAAATACAACATTAAATATAAATATTGAAATTAAGAGTTAGATAAATTATTATTTTAATACCAAGAGTTTCATCATTTCACCTTAGCATTAGGAGATTAGTTCTCCATAATCAAAGTAAGAAAGCAAAATGAAAGATGAAGAAGCATGATAATATTATCAAAGAAAGTAATGATATAAAATGTCTAAAAAGAGAAAAAATATTACAAGCACTTAAAGTTTCAACAAAAGTTTTCTGAAGATCACTCTCAGCTCTTCCTCCTCTCTCTCTCTTGCTCATAAGATCTCTCTATTTATAGATGCAACAAACAGTGTAGGTGACAAAAATGGTGAGTAGCAAATAGCACTATAGTTGACAAGTTGTATTGCATTATGACCACCAAAAGTAATCTTAAGATATCTCCTTGATACCTACCGAATATGCTGATCCCATCAACATAAAAATTGTAGATATTTTCACTATCTTTCTAGCTATATAAGGTAGAGAAAAATTGGCCACATATTTTGTGATTTATGTCCAAAATACTAGAGTAAGGTCAAGCTAGACTACAATAGCAAACATGATCTCTCCTAGCCCAATTTTGGCCCTTTGGATATCTAAATTTACTGATCATATAAACATGAAAGTTGTATGAAATTTTTTCATCTATTCATCTACCATGTTTCGTACATAATATATACATATTTTTTGAGATATGTCCAAAATACTACAGTAAGATCAAGTTGAAAAGCAAGCAGCAAACAAATTTTTAACATTGGGTGTTCTGCCTTGAATCTTTATGTTTCTATTCTTTTTAAAATGTGGTCATAAATTAAAATTGAATTTATGCATATATCCATTAGGATGCATCTCAGGAGTCAAAAAGATAATGTTCCTTACTCAGCCATCCTCAATGAATTTATTTTGTCTGCTTGATTTATAGACATCATTTTCAAATAACCACAATTAAGCTTTGATTCCTCCAATTAATTTTATTTTCTATTCTTCTCTCCATCTGTAAAAAATACACAAAACTAAAGACAAATAAGGGAGATAAATGCTTAATTAAGACAAAAAGATAACATGAAAATATTTAATTTATGACTATAAAACTCATTCATCAATAATCAATCTTAATTTGAATATCTATCATTGGGATTCTAATCTTGTTCCTCCTTAAGTCTAGTAATTGATGACAATCGCCTCAATTAAACCCTAATTAATAAGATATCCTTTTAATACATCGTTAAAACACAACTTATTAACCTTATGAAGAACTAGAGAAACTAATAGAGCTAAACAAATATAAACACATTGGCTAGATCTAATTTAGTTAATTATTCATCATAGGTTTAATGATTTATAATCCAAAATTCTTAAGTCTATTCGCCTCATGAATCACAGTAATGAAAACTTTGTTCAAAACATAATATACTAGTATGCCTTCCTAGCAATTATATGAATAATTATTGAAAAGAGAAGAGCATATAAATAATCAATACTTAATTAACATTGAACTAATCAAATCAAATCTAAATCTCACAATCTAAAGAAGAATTGAAGAATGTAATTAAGAGCTTGATTCATGATTTAGATACTTATTTTCTCCCTTTTTTTATAGATTGGCTTCTCCTCATTAAATTAAAATTGTTTCTAGGTTAAAACCTGGCTCATTATGCTTCAATTAGAGCTAAAAAAGACCAAAAAATTCATGATTTTAGCATTCTGGTGCGACAGTGGGTGTAGCAGTGCTTCGGAAATAGGCTGACGGGGCAACTTAACACCACGATGCTCTCTTGTGAGCACCGCAGCTCTAAGAAACTTCCAGAATTTGCTAAAGTTCCGAATACAAATGTTGCAGCTCTGTGTCTCTTCTTTCCAAATGCTCTAGAAATACCTCAATCGGAGTTCCAATTAGAGAGATATACCTCAATTAGTGACGAAGGGTCAAAAATCAGCAATTTTCTATATTTTCTCTCTATTTTCCTCTTATGTTCCTCTTTATTCTTTCTAAAACACAAAACACAAAACTCAATTTATTCCTATCTACATTCTACTTAAATCAAACAAAAAGTAAGCTTAAAGGTATTAAAATTATGCTTAATTATAAACACATCAAATACCCCCATATTTAACCTTTTGCTTGTCCTCAAGCAAAATAATCCCTGAAGACGAAAAATAACAATGAATATACTAAAAGAAAAAATTTGAAAGGTCATAATCATGCACAAGATTAACACAAATGCAATCCATTATTTTATTCTTTTGAATGTTGAGTGTATGTGTTTTTGGGTCAATAAATTCCTTTTTACCTAGATGAGTTTATATATCCCAAAATTTTGGGTGCAAATCTCTAATTAGTTTAGGATTTTCATAGGCTTGTTCTTCATGCCACTCTCCACTAATGTAGGCAAAAAATACCTCTAGGATCAATAAGGCTTTATTTAGCTTATAATGTGGCCAGGGTATAAGGTACAATAAATGATACAAATTTAGGCTCAATCACCCATCACCACATGATTAAATCTAATCTCTTGAGATTTTTCATGTTTAGGGAGATTTTTCCATTCATTTTCTTTCTTCAATTGAATTTAATTCATCATTTTCCTTGCTTCTCTATTCTTTCACCCATAGCATTTGCTTTTATCCTCTTTGAATTTTTCTTCTCTTTCCTTTGCATAATTCTTTTCTTTCCTTTACTCCATCCTTCCACCCTTTGGTGAATAAAGCTCTACAAAACAAATATTTAGAAAAATATAATCATAGAGTGAGTAAATAGGGTCAAAAATAAATTTATACAAAATTTGGCTTTTGGTTCATTTATGGATATAGAAGAAAAAGTTCATTAAGCTTAAAATAGAGGAACTAAGGATATTTCATTGCTTGAGTTAGGCTTGAAAGACTCAATATATGAAATAATGACTAAATCATCTCTTAATTAATAATATTAGCTTAAGATTTCACCTCAAGTAACATTCACATAAGTTATAGAAATCCTATTGAGATAATAAAATATTTTTGAGATATACAAACCTTCTCTAAGTAAAAGAAAAATTAAATGCCCAAATTTATTGTGCAAAAATGTTTCAAGATTCTAAAGTAAAAATAAATTGAAAAAGAGTTAAAATTGTACACAACCATGAATTTTCTATATTTTTCAAGAGTTAAAAATTTTGGATCATTATATCATTAGCTATTGGTTTTGCCTAACAACACAAAACATAAATTGAATCACTCACACAATCACTCAACTTGTTGAACGCAATAAATGTGCAATGAAAGTGAAAATAAGAAAATTGATGCTAAAAAATAGGGTCATAATTATTCAGCCAAATAGACTTCCACCCTTATACTCAAACTTTACATTGTCCTCAATGTAAAAGACAGATAAGAATAGGGAAGGATATATGAAGAGATTTAAGTTAAGTGAACTTCCCTGAATATAATTGGGTGGAATGAGAGTGTTGCATTATTAGACCCTGAATATTTCTGATTTCCATCCTTTTTCTTTTGTAATGACTATGTTGGGTTGCCTCCCAATAAGCGCTTTTGTTTAATGTCGTTGGCTCGAATCAAAACTCTTGATGTCATTCATGGAGGATCCTTGATTTCCATTTTAATTTGAAATTTTTGAGACTGGTTCAAGCCTTAAAGTTCTACTGCATGACAAAAAACCACATTAGTAATAACAAAGGGTCCAAACCAAGGGAGAGATTTCTTACCTTTGTGGGGTCTAACCCCTTGGATTTCTAGAGCATGATGCAATTCTACAGTTGGGTCTATGCCTTTAAGGTTTGGAATTGTTTTTTGTAATGGAAAATTCTTTTTCTTGAAGAATATGCATCAATGCCTCTTCTTGTTTAGTACCTAGATTCTTGGCAACTATGATAGTGGTGCATCTCCAACTTCCAAATATTTTTGGTGATTGGGAAGAGGTGATAGATTTAATCCAGGATCCTACAAAATAGAAGGTGCACTTGTTTCATTCGAATTTGGCATTGAGGTAGGGGGATTCTTACTTGGTTACTGCATTTTTGGAGCTATTTTTAATTCTTTATTATTCTCTTGCAAGTAAACACTCAAGGCTAGTTCCTCAACCTCTATCTCTGAAGGCTCAACATCCTGTGCTATAAAATCTATCATATTAATGGCATAGGCAAAAAGATCTTTCATGGCACTATAATTATTGAATTTCATAATTTTTTCTTCAAATTCCATTGTCAATTTGCCACTATGAACATCTATTATGGCCTTGGATGTTTTAAAGAATGGTCTCCCTAACAAAATTGGAGTGGTTTGATCAACACTCTCCATATTAAGTACATAAAAATCAGTAGGGAAGATTAGGTCACCAACTTGCACTAAAACATCCTCAACCACACCCTCAGGAAAGGTATTAGATTTATAAGCCAATTAAATTATAACACTAGTTTCTTTTAAAGGTCCTTGTGTTAAAGATGTATAAATAAAGTATGGCATGACATTAATAAATGCTCCTAAATCTAACTTGGCCTTCTTAAATTTGGTATTGCCTAGGAATAGAAAACATACCTGGGTCCTTGCATTTTGTAGGGAGTTTTCTTAGAATGATTACAGAAAGAAGTTCCCCTACTTTTTCTTTCTCAGCTCCTTTCAACTTATACTTCCTTTTTTGGGTATGTAATTCCCTCAAGAAATTGGCATAACAGGGTTCTTGGTTAATTGTGTAACGACCGGTTTTTTTTAGCAATTAACACAACATATTGATAACCATCCAAAAAGATATGCATCTTATATATAGGCATATGAGTCTACATCACATTAGAGATTAGCTTGTATGTACATATGTAACTCTAGATACTAAGCATATATTCAAAAGGCGAAGTATCGTGTGGTTATACCAAAACAACAACATATACATTTATTACTATCCTACTGTCCCCGTGGCCATTACCCCTGGGGTACTGCTGGTGGAAAAGGTGGCCTGGGTGCAAGTACTTCTACCATGTTGATGACAAGCAAATTTACCATAACTGTGAACTATCTTAAGTAGGGGACATCCACAATCTGCAACTCAAGCATGATGGTCAGAACCACAAACAGCATGCTGATGATCTGAACATAACACTACAACATAGTGAGATACAAAATCCTAGCAAGATCAATATCTAGCAAAAAGAAATATAATACAAAACTAACATGTTATGTTCAACTGTATAAGCTGCAGAAAATATTTTATCTTTTGTACAATAAAGGTACAATATACACATGCAGTCATTATACGGGTTATGCATCAATATCATGTAATTATAAAAACCATGTATTAATAAGGTACCTGTACTTGCTCATAATGGCTCATCATCTGATAATTCTCAATTTTCTAACTTGAGTGTGGCGTGAACCCTTACCCCTCTTGATACTCACCCGCCACTAGGTTCTTTGGTCGGAGCGGTCCTTTCTACATTGACCCCTCTAGGCTATAGGGTTTCTCCTATCCCGATATCGTATCACAACCACGACCCTTCCTTCGGCTTACCTCCATAAGTTGCCCACATGTCGCCGGGTCACCATAGTTGGGTAAGGGTCATCCTAGACTTATCAGTCTCCTCAATACAGCAAGGCGACACCTATTGCTAGGCAACCCTGCTTCAAAGAGGATCATTCTGACCTTCAATCGCCTCAACACAGCAAGGTGACACCTATTGCCAGGCCACCCTGCTTTGGAAAGGGTCCTCCTGACCAACTCATGTCTTTTACATGTTTTTCCAGCCATTTGTCTCAGTAAAGAGCATACATATTAATCATCATGAGCATAGTCAACAATTACTCTCATGCATGCTATAATAACTCATCATATAATATGAAGTAAAGTATTCATGCACTTGTATCTTTCTATAGCATCCATATATCATTTACCCCTTTTTGGTTGCACATAAAGTAATTTATGGCATTCAAATGTAACATTCATACATCATTCCTTCATGCATTCATAGTTAATTCAAAAGATATTATACAATTATAATTCAAAAGTAAATACTAAAATTTTTCTCTGATATATGGCTCATAGAACTCCAATTATAATTTCATAAACATTGGTTCTTGGTTAAGATTTTAAAAAGGAAATAAGAAAGTAACAAAATGAGCAAAACAACATAAAGCATGGCTTGGCTGTGTCATCAAGCACGGCCGAGCTTTATGCACGTGCTTCTTCCCCGCTCATGCCCGTGTTTCCAAAATTCTAGCGCAGAGAACGGCCTAGCCATATCACCAAGCATGGCCGTGCTCCCCCAGTGTTCTGCACTTTTTTCCAAAACTAGCTCAGAGTACGGCCTAGCCATGTCACCAAGCACGGTCGTGCTCTAGAATTAAAACTCAGAAAAACTCATCTTTTTCTCCCCATACTAGCCAACATACCAGAAAACATCCAATCCAACATTTTAGGCATATAAAATTTAGATTATCCACAACACATATCCTTCAAAAATCATGAATTAAACTCCAAAACTAACCACAAAAATTTCTCACAAATTACCACCTTATGCATATATATAAAAGTCAACCATCAACACTGTAAATGCATTATCAATGTTCTCATCTATCCTACCATCATGCTTCCATTAATGCATATAAGACACACATCAAGCCATTCAATCAAGAAAGATCATAAATAGGGTGTTGATCTTACCTTTCACACTATAAAAGTTTGTTTCTCTCACTAGATTTGGTTGGATTTCTCTCACTAGCTTCTAGCACCAAGCTGTAAATAAACCTCCATCACTAGCTCTCCGTGAAAGCTTATGGGCAAACACAAGGTTAGGAAAGATTAAAGAGTCCAAAACTTACCTTTCCCCTATAAATTTTAGTTTTCTCTCTCTTCTCCTCCTTCTCTCTCTTTCCTTCTTTTCTTTCTTCCTCTTTCTCTCTTTGCCATGGATGCTCTTCTCTACCCCTTGGTGGGTGATGACTTATTCACCAAGTCAAGGGGAAAAGAATTAAATATTCAAGCTTCTTCAAGAAGCTTCCCCTTCCCTTAACCAAGGCCCATACTTTCTCTAAGTATTACAAGAATGCTATGCCATTGCATGGGGATTATGCCATTAGTTAAGGCCTTATTTGGTGAGTTAGAAATTTACTAAGTGTTTAATCTCTTCTTAAGGTGTACTTTCATGGCTTTTTGTGCAACATTCTTCATGGCTCCTTATCTGTAACAACTTTATTATTATTATTATACAATAAAGAGTTTATATACATGTCGTTAATCAAAACATACGTACAATATATCAAACACATAAAAATCTACATCTTATTATTCTGGTTGACCAATTCTGGAGATACAGGTGTGGGTGGTTGCACCTTCACCGGTATCTAAGCCAACTCAACCATAAACATTTTATTTGTTTATGCGATCTGCCCAACATAAAGTACTTGATCCAATGTGCACTAAAAGCCAGAGCCATAGAAAAATCTGAATAACTAATTTTCTGAACATGATATGGAAATATAGTGAGAATTAAATCCCAGTAAGTTCAACAATAAATCATCATCAATATAGCTCATCATGTCATGTTCAGCTATATAAACTACAGCAAATATCTTTGGTCACATGAATGCACTATATCTATGCACATGAGAATCGTACAATAATGACATGTATGACAGGATTAACTATTTTTAGAATATCATATGATGATTATCAATTTATTCTCATATCAAGCTACCCCGGTCAGGGTGAGTATTATCTATTCTCCGGTACAGGTTATTCTCGCTCCGTCCGACATGGCCCACTTTCTCTTTCTTTTCTCATTAACATGATCATAACCGTTGGTAGGGCGTCCCCTACTGGTGCACCACACGAATTGCCATGTGACCGTGCTCATTTCTTTTCTTTTCACAATGATAGCCAAAAATATGCTTTCAATAACAAGTATGTTCAACAAAATATAACTATTACCAAAAATCATTGGTAATCATGCCATGAACATAACCATTTCAAATATCACTTTATAAAATATTTCCATGTCAAAATTTCACACTTAAGATGGTAAGAAGTTCATACAATGGCAATGGCTATGTCATATACTATTCATTTATTATTTTTATTTATAAGATTCTTCTTCTTTTTTAAATATTAATTTTATTTCTTTATTTTCTTGATGCAGGTTTTCATCCTATCTAACCTTCTCTTACTAATCAAATGATAACTCCCTAAATTTAACTCTAATGTAGGTGATCTTGATGTTAATTTCACGATGAAACAATTATCTAAAACTATTATGTTGAACAGTTTAGCAAAATATTAAGAAATCAAGGTGATATTACTCCCTCAAAGTATAGGTTATTTCTTTTCGGATATGTTCTGACCTCTACCTACTAATATGTCCATATCTCCCTCATAAGAATTCCAAAGTAAGTTATTCCAGTGGCTATAAATCCGTGAAACATATAGCAATAATTGTTATGTTAATATTTTATTTTAATTCCTTACAGAATGTTTTCAGAAATTAAAACACATAAGCTATCCTAAAATATTCTTCCCTGATCAACCAATTTCTGACCACTACATACTAATCAGACCATATCTACCACATATGGACTCCAAATTGAGTGATTCCAGTGGGTAAATATCTGCGACACATATATCTATAATTTGTATGTTAAAAATTTATTTTAATTTCCTACAGATAATTTCCAAAAATTAAAACACAGAAGCTATCCTAACATATTCTTCCCTGATTATCCATTTTCTGACCACTGGTTACTAATCAAACCATATCTACCACATATGGACTCCAAATTGAGTGATTCCAGTGGTTAAAAATATGTGACACATATATCTATAATTCTTATGTTATCCATTTATTTTAATTCCCTACATATAATTTCCAGAAATTAAAACACAAAACTATCCTAACATATTCTTCCTTGATTAACCATTTTCTGACCTTTGACTACTAATCAAACCATATCGACTTCATATGGACTCCAAATTGAGTAATTTCAGTGGCTAACAATCTGTGAAACATAAGTCTACATTTTTCATGTTATACATTGCTTTAAATTCCTTACCGATTCTTCCCCGAATTTTAAAAATAGAAGCTTAAAATTCTGCCACCCATAGCCATATCCATGCAGAATTTTCTACACCAACCTAAGTATTCAACATACATAATATGTAACATGATATAGCAACATCCATGACCAATCATTAAAGTTCTAAAATCAAAATCCCATATCAATATTACAAATTTCAAACCTTTTCTTGAAAAAGAAATATTGTTAAACTTACCTGGAGCACTTAGTCCTCTTGACTTCTCCTTCATCTTTCTTCCTTTCTTCCTCTCCTTTCCTCACTCTACCTTGCTTCTATTTTTCCTCTCCCTCACTTGGACGAAAATTCTAATGTTGTAAGGGTGGGTTTTGCTTAAATAGACCATCAAATAATTCACCATTCATGATCATGCGTCTACCTTATCATAATGAGGATACACTTGGTTGAATTTTTAGAAAACAAACAACTCATGTTCTTGTCTTCCTCTTCCTTAGTCAAGATATGCATAGCAAAAGGAGATTTGTATTTTGAAAATTATGATAATATGTTCTTAAGATAAGGGACAAGGTCCCTTTGATTTAGGGATTCATTTCATTTTTCTTTTGTCTTAATCAATTATGATAGGCAGGTCTCTCAAAATAAAAAAGCTAAATCCGCGATTTTTGGGACCCTACCAAATTCTGAAGAAAGTAGAGACGTTAGCATATCAAGTTGCTCTCTTACCTAATTTTTCCAACTTGCATAATGCTTTCCATGTATCACAGCTCCGAAAGTATCTTCCAGACTCCTCACATGTGATACGAGATGAACCAATCCAAATAAAGGAGAACATGACATACCAGCCAGTACCAGCATCTATATTGGACACTGACGTGAAGCAATTGTGGAACAAAACTATTCCCCTAGTTAAGGTGTTATGGGAAGGTTTGACTCCAGAAGAAGCAACTTGGGAGCTAGAAGAAGTCATGAGAAAGAAATATCCGAAATTGTTCTTATTAGGTAATTTTTGAAAGGTTTTCCTTATTAGGTGGCAAATTTCTAGCCCTTAAATCTCCATTATTTAGTAGAAATTATTTGTGTGGGATAGAAATGTTTTGTCCTAATGCTATGTATTATCATACCACTTGCTACAATTATGAGTGTAGAATATAAATGTTTTGTCCTAAAGCCTTATATTATCATACCACTTGCTAAAATTATGAATTTAAGATATCACACCACTTGCTAAATTTTTGTCTTAATGCCATGTCACTTAATCTTGATTACACCATTATCTTATCACTTTATTTTTATTTTTCATCTTGGGTTTGGGCTCACTCTTGTCCATTTTCTTTACTTTGGTTAAAATTCTACATTTCATAATGGGCTTGGTCACATTTTCATGATTTTTGGGCTATTGGTCCAATTTCTATATGCTAGTCCAAGTCTATGTTTTATTTCTTGCTTAGGTTATCTAGTGGGCATGCTAAAAAATTATGTGAAGTGGAAAAACTCTATATGAATTGTCCATAGGTGAAAGCCCAATTTATGGGTGGAGATACTAAACTTAGTAACTTTAACTCTTAAATTAGGAACAATTACCCTAATCCAATCTTCTTGAAATTTTAAGACCTTTACTTACTTCACAAAAATTTATCTTCCTTACCCAAGAATTTCAACTTTCTTTAGCATGTTTATTTCTAATATTTCCTCTTAGGTTTTCTCTCTTTACCTATTCCATTAATGTTAGAACATTTCTATGCATATACGTAAGGTGAAGAATTTCTAAGGATTATATTTCTTTAGATATCTAAAAATTGTCTTATAAATTTTATTTCCCTAACTAAATATTTATGTATGTTTTTCCATAAAAGAAACGAAATTAGGAATGTTACTTTGAATAATTTTGTACTTTTATTAATACATGAAACGAAATTAGGGATGTTACATTATCCCTATTATTGTTGCCCATTTCTGGCCCTACAAACGAAGAAATTACTATTTCATCCTTAATTCTTTCCTTCAAAAATGATAATTTTCTTATTTAATATTCATAATAATTTCCTTACAAATACTCTATTTAATCCTTTTTAACTTTTCTCAACATCCTATTTTGTGAAGGTAATTAATAGAAAATCAAGGGTGTTACATTTCCTCCCCCCCTTAAAAGGAGTTTTGTCCCCAAAATTCAAAAATTTTACTTGTCCTCAAAGAGTTATGGATGAGAGTGCCTCATATCTTCCTCTCTCTCTCTCCCATATAGCTTCTTCTTCGGACATCCCTCTCCACAACACCTTCACCAGCGGAACAGCTTGACCACGTAGTCGTTTTACACTTCTATCCAGGATTACAATCAGTTCCAGTTGAAAAGTCAAGTTTTCTTTTACTGTTACTTCTTCCTCCTGAATCACATGCGACAGATCCGACAAATATTTTTGAAGTTGAGAAACATAGAACACATTGTGTAGGTTTGATAGTCTCGTGGGTAAGGATATTTGATATGTCGATGGCCCAACTCTGTTGAGTATCTGGTATGGTCCTATATAATTTGGATTTAACTTCTTAACCATCATAGCTCGACCAATTCCAGTAGTCGGAGAAATCTTCAAAAAAACGTGTTCCCCTTCTTGAAAATACAAGGGTTTCCTTCTCTGATCATAATAAATTTTCTGTCAATTTTAGGCAGTTTGCATTCTATCTTGAATCATTCATATTTGCTCCATAATATGCTGAACTAACTCAGGACCTAACAACTTACTCTCACGCACTTTATACCAACATAGAGGTGATTTACATCTTCTTCCATACAAAGCTTCATACAGTACAGATGTGATCTTAATTAAGCATGATATTAATACCTTTAAACTTAATTTTTGTTTGATTTAAGTAAAATATAATTAGGAATTAGCTTAGATTTGTGTTTTGTGTAGTAGGAACAAAGAAAGAAGAAAAAGATAAGAAATTCATGGAAAAATGCTACATTGTAGGGATTCCAGAACTTTCAGCAGTGTTTTGCGCATATCTCCCGCTTATGAACTCCAATAAAAGTGATTCAAGTGGCTGTGAGAAGCTACCACAATTAGATACAAATTTTGTGTTGAACACTTGGTCAAATTCAGGAGATTTAATAGTGTTACAGAGCTTCCAAATCAGAATCACAGTGCAGCAGGATGAATTCCAACCTTTGGTCACTAAATTTAGCATATCTCCTTTAATTTAGATTAGATTAAGATGATTCTAGCGGATATGGAAAGAAGAGACATAGAGCTGCAACTTTCGTGTTCAGAACATTGGCCAATTCTAGAGATTTCTAGGCCTCGCGGCACTGCGTCATTGCAGGTTCAGAGGGCTGTGGCGCTCCCTAGAGTGCCGCGGCACTCGATGCCCAACGCCGCGCCGCCCGAGTGTAACAACTTATTTTTTTATTATTATTATACAATATAGAGTTTACATACATGTCAATAATCAAAACATATGTACATGATATCAAACACATAAAAATCTACATCTTATTTATTCTGGATGACCAATTTCGGAGATACAGGTACAGGTGGTTGCACCATCACTGGGATCTCAGCCAACTTGACCACAAACATTTTATTTGCTTCTGGGATTTACCCAACATAAAGTACTTGATCCAACGTGCACTAAAAGTCAGAGCCATAGAAAAATCTGCATAACTAATTTTCTGAACATGATATGGAAATATAGTGAGAATTAAATCCCAGTAAGTTCAACAATAAATCATAATCAATATAGCTCATCACGTCATGTTCAACTGTATAAACTACAGCAAATATCTTTGGTCACACGAATGCACTATATCTATGCACATGAGAATCGTACAATAATGACATGTATGACAGGATTAAAAATTTTAAGAATATCATATGATGATTATCAATTTATGCTCATATCAAGCTACCCCGATCAGGGTGAGTATTTTCTACTCTTCGGTACGGGCTTTTCTCGCTCTGTCCGACATGGCCCACTTTCTCTTTCTTTTACCATTAACATGATCATAACCGTTGGTAGGGCATCCCCTACTGGTGCACCACACAGATTGCCATGTGACCATGTTCATTTCTTTTCTTTTCACAATGATAGCCAAAAATATGCTTTCAATAACAAGTTTGTTCATAAAAATATAACCATTACCAAAAATCACTGGTAATCATGCCATGAACATAACCATTTCAAATATCACTATATAAAATATTTTCATGTCAAAATTTCACACTTAAGATGGTAAGAAGTTCATACAATGGCAATGGCTATGGCATATACTAGTCATTTATTATTTTCATTTATAAGATTCTTCTTCTTTTTTAAATATTAATTTTATTTCTTTATTCTCTTAATGTAGGTTTTCAGCCTATGTAACCTTCTCTTACTAATCAGATGTAGGTGATCTTGATGTCAATTTCAAGATAAAATAATTATCGAAAACTATTATGCTGAACAGTTTAACGAAATATTAAGAAATTATGGTGCTATTACTCCCTCAAAGTACATGTTATTTCTTCTCGGATAAGTTCTGACCTCTACGTACTAATCTGTCCATATCTCCCTCATAAGAATTCCAAATTAAGTTATTCCAGTGGTTAAAAATCCGTGACACCTATAGCAATAATTTTTATGTTAACGATTTATTTTAATGCCCTATAGAATGTTTCCAGAAATAAAAACACAGAAGCTATTCTAAAATATTCTTCCCTAATTAACCAATTTCTGACCATTGCATACTAATCGGAACATATCTACCCCATATGGACTCCAAATTGAGTGATTCCAGTGGATAAAAATCTGTTACACATATATCTATAATTCGTATGTTAACTATTTATTTTAATTCCATACAAAAAATTCTCAGAAATTAAAACAAAAGCTATCATAACATATTCTTCCCTGATTAACCATTTTCTGACCACTGCTTACTAATCAGACCATATCTACCACATATGGACTCCAAATTGAGTGATTCTAGTGGCTAAAAATCCGTGACACATATATCTATAATTCTTATGTTAACCATTTATT
This sequence comes from Gleditsia sinensis, assembly GCA_037074535.1. Taxonomy (NCBI): domain Eukaryota; kingdom Viridiplantae; phylum Streptophyta; class Magnoliopsida; order Fabales; family Fabaceae; genus Gleditsia; species Gleditsia sinensis. The sequence goes on from CM073466.1 coordinate 50,752,411, forward strand.
TTAATTCTCTGCAGAAAATTTCCAAAAATTAAAACACAGAAGCTATCCTAACAAATTCTTCCCTGATTAACCATTTTTTTATCTTTGACTACTAATCAAACCATATCTACCTCATATGGACTCAAAATTGAGGGATTTCAGTGGCTAACAATCGGTGAGATATAAATCTACATTTGTCATGTTATCCATTCCTTTAAATTCTTTACCGATTCTTCCCAGAATTTTAAAAACAGAAGCTTAAAATTCTGCCACCCATAGCCATATCCATACAGAACTATCTACACCAACCTAAGTATTCAACATACATAATATGTAATATGATATAGCAACATCCATGACCAATCATTAAAGTTCTAAAATCAAAATCCCATATCAATATTACAAGTTTCAAAACTTTTCTTCAAAAAGAAATATTGTTAAACTTACCTGGAGCACTTAGTCCTCTAGACTTCTCCTTCCTCTTTCTTCCTTTCTTCCTCTCCTTTCCTCACTCTACCTTGCGTCTATTTTTTTTTTCTCACCCTCACTTGGACGAAAATTCTAATGTTATAAGGTTGGGTTTTGGTTAAATAGACCATCAAATAATTCACCTTTCATGATCATGGGTCTACCTTATCACAATTAGGATACACTTGGTTGAATTTTTGAAAAACAAACAACTTATGTTCTTGTCTTCCTCTTCCTTAGTCAAGATATGCATAGCAAAAGGAGATTTGTATTTTGAAAATTATGATAATATGTTCTTAAGATAAGGGACAAGGTCCCTTTGATTTAGGGATTCATTTCATTTTTCTTTTGTCTTAATCAATTACGATAGGTTTGGCTTTTTAGGTGGCAAATTTTAAGCCCTTGAATCTCCATTATTTGGTTGAAATTATTTGTGTGGGATAGAAATATTTTGTCCTAATGCTATGTATTATCACACCACTTGCTACAATTATGAGTGTAGGATATAGATGTTTTGTCCTAAAGCCTTGTATTATCATACCACTTGCTAAAATTATGAATGTAAGATATCACACCACTTGCTAAATTTTTGTCTTAATGCCATGTCACCTAATCTTGATTATACCATTATCTTATCACTTTATTTTTATTTTTATTTTTCATCTTGGGTTTGGGCTCACTTTTGTCTATTTTCTTTACTTTGGTTAAAATTCTACATTTCATAATGGGCTTAGTCACATTTTCATGATTTTTGGGCTATCGGTCCAATTTCTGTATCCTAGTCCAAGTCTATGTTTTATTTCTTGCTTAGGTTATCCAATGGGCTTGCTCAAAAAATTATGTGAAGTGGAAAAACTCTATATGAATTGTCCATAGATGAAAGCCCAATTTATGGGTGAAGATACTAAACTTAGTAACTTTAACTCTTAAATTAGGAAAAATTACCCTAATCCAATCTTCTTGAAATTTTAAGACCTTTGCTTCACAAAAATTTATCTTCCTTACCCAAGAATTTCAACTTTCTTTAGCATGTTTATTTCTAATATTTCCTCTTTGGTTTTCTCTCTTTACCTATTCCATTAATGTTAGAACATTTCTATGCATACACGTAAGGTGAAGAATTTCTAAGGATTATATTTCCTTAGATATCTAAAAATTGTCTTATAAATTTTATTTCCTTAACTAAATATTTATCTATGTTTATCCATAAAAGAAACGAAATTAGGAATGTTACTTTGAATACTTTTGTACTTTTATTAATACATGAAATAAAATTAGGGATGTTACACCGAGCGGCAGAATCTAGAGTGCACCAAAGCTAGCCTAGGTACCGCGGTGCCACTATAGCGTGCCGCGGCACTCGCCGCCGCATCAGTTTTCCGAATTCGCGAATTTTTGGTCTTTTTTATTCCAATTGAAGCCCAATGGACTGGGATTTGACCTAGAAACACTCTTACTTCGATTAGGAGGAGTTAATCTATAAAAGGGGAGGAAAGTAACCAAAGAATTCATTCAATCATTCATCCAAGTTCTTAGTTACATTCTTCAATTCTTCTTTAGATTTTCTTATGGCCCTGCGTGGCTAGTTCTTTTTAGTTGGTTGAGGTAGATTGAAACCTCAAGGGGTCTTCATGCATTGTGAGATATGGATTTGATTTTATTATTTAAATTTGAATTGAGTATTGATTATTCATCTGCTCTTCTTCTCAATGATTATTCATATGATTGCTAGGGAGGCCAACTAGTATATTGTGTGTCTTAATCTACTACTGAATTATGTTTTGAACAAAGTCTTCAATTCTGTGATTCATGAGGCAAATAGATTTAAGGATTTTGGATTATAAATCATTGAACCTATGATAAATAATTAACTAAATTAGATATGGCCAATGTATTTATATTTGTTTAACTCTGTCAGTTTCTCTAGTTCTTCATGCGATTAATAAGTTATGCTTTACCGATGTGCTAAAGGATTGCTTGTTAATTAGGGTTTAATTGGTGCAATTGTCATTAATTTACTAGACTGAAGGAGGAACAAGGTTAGAAACCCAATGATAGATATTCAATTACAAATTGATTATGTTGTCAATGATCAATGCAAACCCTTGATGGTGGATATCAACCGAAACCAACGTCTTTATCATTAATCACTCTCTCTTATTTACTTTCATTATTGTTTACTTGGTTTTATTTACAATTATCAATCCCCCCTTTCTTAATAACATAAGGTAATTCCAGTCTCTGTGGGATCAACCCTTACTCCCACTACTACAGGTTAGTTTTGAGGTAAGGTATCAATTTGGGTGTACCTGCGACAATACGCACCAGGTACCATCCCAATACTCGTGTGATAATTTTTATTATAAGTAAACTCCACTAAAGGGAGATACTTATCCCATTCGTTTCCTTGATCTAAGGTGCATGGTTGCAACATATCTTCCATCGCCTATATTGTTCTTTCAGTTTGATCCTCTATTTGTGGATGATATGTAGTACTAAATCGCAATTTACCGAAAGCTCCTTGTAAAGCCTTCCAAAATCTGGAAGTAAACCTAGGGTCTCGATCTGAAACGATGCTGCTTGGAACCCCATGCAATCAAACAACCTCTTTCACATAAAGGTGTGCCAATTTATCCAAAGAGTAGTTAATTCTTATAGGTAAAAAGTGTACGAATTTTGTCAATTTATCCACTATTACCCACACAGCATCATGGCCAGCTTGAGTCTTGGACAAACCAGCAACAAAATCTATGGCAATGCTATCCCATTTCCACTCGGGAATCTCTAAGGATTGCAGCATTTTAGAAGATCTCTGATGTTTAATCTTGACTTTTTGACAAGTTAGGCACCTTGCTACCTACTCTGCTATATCTTTCTTCATTCTTGGTCACCAAAAGGATCTCTTTAAATCTTGATACATATTTATGGCTCCCGGATGGATAGCATATTTACTCTGATGCCCTTATCTAGAATTTTTATCTTTATGTCTTCTTTTTGTGGCACGAACATTCTTCCTTAATAGAGGATGATCCCCTCTTCTAACTTTGTGAAGTCTAGTGAATTATGTCGACTTTGAATAAAAGGATCTCGTGCTTGTGCTTCCTAAATTTGTGTCTTCAAATCACATTCCACCCATAGCTCACAGACAAGTAAACTATTAGGTGTAGTTACCACTGTCAACCTTAAATTCTTGAATTCTTCAATCAAGCTCATCTCTTTCATTAACATATGACTCAAATGCAAAGATTTTCTACTTAACGCATCTACTACCACATTCGCTTTCCCCGGGTGATACTTAAGTTATAATTTATAATCATCAATGAATTCCATCCACCTTCTCTATCTCATGTTTAATTTTTTTTTGTCAAAAAGATATTTTCAGACTTTTGTGATCGCTATCTACTTCAAACACCGTACCGTATAGATAATGCCGCCAAATCTTTAAGACAAAAACTATAGCATCCAACTCCAGATCATGAGTGGGATAATTTTCTTTATGCAGCCTCAGTTGCCTGGAGGCATAGGCAACTGCCCAGCCTTTTTACATCAAAACACACCCTAGTCCCTTCTTGGAAGCATTTGTATAGACTTCAAATCATCTCGAAGGATCTGAGAGAATCAAAATTGAAGGTGTAGTAAGCTGATTCTTAAGCTCTAGAAAACTGTTCTCACATTCTGAAGTCCATTTGACTAGACTTCCTTTCTGAGTCAATTTGGTCAAGGGTAACACTATTTGCGAAAAACCCTGTACGAATCTTCTATAATATCTAGACAGACCTAGAAAACTTCTTATTTCGTTCACTGTCTTTGGTCTTTCCCACTTAAGTATGGCTTCTATTTTGCTAGGATCTACCGATACACCATCTCTTGACACCACGTGCCCCATAAACCTTACTTCTTGCATCCAAAACTTGCATTTTTCTAATTTATCAAAGATTTTCTTTTCTTACAATACTTAAAGTACTGATCGAAGATGATGTTCATGCTCTGCTATATCCTTCGAGTAAATTAGAATGTCGTCAATGAAGACTACTACAAACTGATCTAGGTTGGGTTGGAAGATTCGATTCATATAATCCATAAAGACCGTGAATGCATTAGTAACTCCAAACGGCATGACTAGAAACTCGTAATGCCTGTATCTACATCTGAAGGCTGTCTTGGGAATATCTTCTTTCTTCACTCGAATCTGATGATATCCTGACCTTAGATCTATCTTGGAGAAAATAGTTGCTCCTTTTAGCTAATCTAACAAGTAATCTTTTCTTGGTAATGGGTACTTATTCTTGATAGTCACCTTGTTAAGTGTAACATCACTAATTTCGTTTCTTTTATTGATAAAAGTACATAAATATTTAATTAAGGAAATAAAAATTTATTAGCCAATATTTTAGATATCTAAGGAAATATAATCCTTAGAAATTCTTCACCTTATGTATATGCATAGAAAATGTTTCTAACATTAAGTAAAGAGGGAAAACCTAATAGGAAAAAATTAGAAATAACATACTAAAGAGATGCAAAATTCTTGGATAAGGAAGATAAATTTTTGGAAACAAGTAAAGGTCTTAAAATTTCAAGAACATTGGATTAGGGTAATTTTTCCTAATTCAAGAACTAGAGTTACTAAGTTTAAAATCTTTACCCATACATTGGGCTTGATATAATAATGTAATAATAATAGAGATTAGGTTACATGGCATTAAGAAATGAGCACGGTCACATGGCAATCCGTGTGGTGTACCAGTAGGGGACGCCCTACCAATGGTTATGATCATGTTAATGAGAAAAGAAAGAGAAAGTGGGCCATGTCGGACGGAGCGAGAAAAGCCCGTACCGGAGAATAAAAGATACTCACCCTGACCGGGGTAACTTGAAATGAGAATAAGTCAATGGCCATCATATGATATTCTGAAAATAGTTAATCCTGTCATACATATCATTATGATTCTTATGTGCATAGATATAATGCATTCATGTGACCAAAGATATTTTCTGTAGTTTATACAGCTAAACATAACATGATGAACTATATTGATGGTAAATTATGATTTATTGTTGAACTTACTGGGATTTAATTCTCACTATATTTCCATATCATGTTTAGAAGAATAAATATGCAGATTTTCTCTATGAAACTTATTATTTTTGTACGTTGGATCGAGGTGCCCTACCTTGGGTAACTTCCAGTTATTTCAGATGTATCTGTCGTAGATGTGACTGAAATTCCGGTGGACGTGCCACCCACACCAGTGTCCCCGGAAGTAGTCGACATAGATGATTAGAACTAATGTGTATCGTTGTACAAATGTTTGTAAAATAATGGTGTGTAGTTTGTAAAATAATAGTGTGTATGGAAACTAAGTATTGTATCACTGTGAATAACAATTATGCTTGGTTAAAGTGATTATTATTACGAGTTAAGTGGTTAGAATTAAAGTAGTAATAACTTCATGGAATTTTACAAATATAAAAAAAAATTTACATTTACATAAATGGAGTTGTTACATAATTGGTAACAGAGCAGGTCGATCCTAGATGGCCAGTGGGTGGATGGTTATCTGAATCGATCTTATAGTGTCTTGTGTAACATCCTTTTTTTTTTCTTTATTATTATACAATATTGAGTTCACATACATGTCATTAATCAAAACGTACATGCAACATATCAAACACATAGATATTTACATCTTGTTTATTTTGGTTGACCAATTCCGGAGATACAGGTGCGGGTGGTTGCACCTTCACCGGGATCTGAGCCAACTCGACCACAAACATCTTATTTGATTCTGAGATCTGCCCAACATAAAGTAACTCGATCCAATGTGCACTAAAAGCCAGAGCTATAGAAAATCTGGATAACTAATTTTTGGAACATGATATGGAAATATAGTGAGAATTAAATCCCAGTAAGTTCAACAATAAATCATCATCAATATAGCTCATCACGTCATGTTCAGCTGTATAAACTACAAAAAATATCTTTGGTCACATGAATGCATTACATCTATGCACATAAGAATCATACAGTAATGATATGTATGACAGGATTAACTATTTTCAGAATATCATATGATGGCCATCAACTTATTCTCATTTCAAGCTACCCCAGTCAGGGTGAGTATCCTCTACTCTCCGGTACGGGCTTTTCTCGCTCCGTCCAACATGGCCCACTTTCTCTTTCTTTTCTCATTAACATGATCATAACCGTTGGTAGGGTGTCCCCTACTGGTGCACCACACGGATTGCCATGTGACCGTGCTTATTTCTTTTCTTTTCACAATGATATCCAAACATATGCTTTCAATAACAAGTATGTTCATCAAAATATAACTATTACCATAAATCATTGGTAATCATGCCATGAACATAACCATTTCAAATATCACTTTATAAAATATTTCCATGTCAGAATTTCACACTTAAGATGGTAAGAAGTTCATACAATCGCAATGGCTATGGCATATACTAGTCATTTTATTTTCATTTATAAGATTCGTCTTCTTTTTTAAATATTAATTTCATCTCTTTATTTACTTTATGCTTGGCCTTTAGTCAATTTCTTCTTATTTATATCATTTCTAACACATGTTCTTACAAATTTATAGAGCATTTTTCTCCAATTTGATTTCTACTATTACCCTTTAGTTAAAGAGGTTCATCTAGGGTAGAAAAATATTGAAAATAGGTTTAACCAGCTTCCAACACGGTCTGGCCATGTTCCAGGACACGGCCATGCTTTAAAAATACTTCAAATATACTCAAAAATAGCCCCGAACACGGCTAGCCCGTGCTAGAAGCACCCAGAAAATGGCCTGGCCGTGCTCTGCAACCTTTGCTCACTAATCAGAGTATAAAGCTCTCATTTTAACTCTGATTGAGGTGATTTTAGTGTCTATGGAAAGCTAAGACAATTATCTAAAACTATTATGTTAATCATATCAGCAAAATAATAATAAAAATTAGTGATATTACTCCCTTAAAAGGTTCTGACCTCTACCTACTAATCTGTCCATATCTCCCTCCTAAGAATTCCAAATTAAGTGATTCCAGTGGCTATAAATCCGTGACACATATATCTATAATTCATATGTTAACCATTTATTTTAATTCCTTATAGAAGGTTCCCAGAAATTAAAACAACGAAACTATCCTAACATATTCTTCCCTGATTAACCATTTTCTGACCTTTGTTTACAAATCGGACCATATCTACCTCATATGAACTCTAAATTGAATGATTCTAGTGGCTGAAAATCATTGACACATATATCTTTAATTCTTATGTTAACCATTTATTTTAATTCCTTATATATTGTTCTCATAAATTAAAACCCCAAAGCTTAAAATTCTGCCAACTATAGCCATACCCATGCAGAACTATCTACACCAACCTAAGTATTCAAACATACATCACATGCAAGATCAATATGTAACATGATATAGCAACATCCATGACCAATCATCAAAGTTATAAGATCAAAATCTCATATAAATATTATAAGTTTCAAAAGTTTTCTTCAAAAAGGAATATTGTTAAACTTACCTGGAGCACTTTGTCCCTTAGACTTCTCCTTCCTCTTTCTTCCTTTCTTCCTCTCCTTTCCTCACTCTACCTTGCTTCTATTTTCCTTCTCCCTCACTTGGACGAAATTCTAATGTTGTAAGGGTGGGTTTTCTTATATGGACCACCACATAATTCACCTTTCATGATCATAGGTCTACCTTATCACAATTAGGATACACTTTGTTGAATTTTTGGAAAACAAACAACTTATGTTCTTGTCTTCCTCTTTCTTAGTCAAGATATGCATAGGAAAAGGAGATTTGTATTTTAAAAATTATGATGATATGTTCTTAAGATAAGGGACAAGGTCCCTTTGATTTAGGGATTCATTTCCATTTTCTTTTGTCTTAAACAAGTATGATAGGTTTGCCTTTTTAGGTGGCAAATTTCTAGCCCTTGAATCTCCATTATTTGGTTAATATTATTTGTGTGGGATAGGAATGTTTTGTCCTAATACCATGTATTATCATACCACTTGCTAAAATTATGAGTGTAGGATATAGATGTTTTTGTCCTAAAGCCTTGTATTATTATGCCACTTGCCAAAATGATGAATGTAGAATCACACCACTTGCTAAATTTTTGTCTTAATGCCATGTAACCTAATCTTTATTATTATTATTTCATTATTATATCATCACCTAATTTATTTTATTTTATTTTTCCTCTTGGATTTGGGCTTATTCCTACCCATTTTCTTTGCTTTGGATAAAATTCAACCTTTCTTGGAGGGCTTGGTCACATTTCATAATTTTTGGGCTATTGGTCCAATTACTATATCCTAGTCCAAGTCTATGTTTTATTTCTTGCTTAGGTTATCCAATGGGCTTGCTAGAAACTTATGTGAAGTGGAAAAACTCTATATGAAGTGTCCATAGGTAAAAGCCTAATTTATGGGTGGAGATACTAAACTTAGTAACTTTTGCTCTTAAATTAAGAAAAATTACCCTAATCTGATCTTCTTGAAATTTTAAGACCTTTACTTACTTCACAAAAATTTATCTTTCTTTACCTAAGAATTTCACCTTTCTTTAGCATGTTTATTTCTAATATTTCCTCTTAGGTTTTCTTTCTTTACCTATTCCATTAATATTAGACAATGTTTATGCATATATGTAAGGTGAAGAATTTCTAAGGAAAATATCTAAAAATTACGGGATGTTACATTCTTCCCCCCTTAAAAAATTCGGTCCCCGAATTTCAATCCATCCTACCACATGTAAGGAATGAAATTAAGGCATTATTCAGAGTTACCAACCTTATTACCTAAATAATTATGGATATATTTTCTGTATAACATCTTTACTTTTTAATATGTCTATATCACTTGAGTGATTTTGCCATATAACTTAACCATAAGGATTTCTTTTACTCATAAGTTCTTCAATTTATATCTTCTAGCTCGCATGGATAAATCTATGGGTCGATATTAGAAAACACACATATAAAGGAACATATTCACCTTCATATTGGGTAACTATCTTTTCTTATTCCAAACTTCTATCAAGTCATTTTTTTTTCATATATCAACATCATCCCCTAAATATCATCATCTTAATCTATCATCTATTTTTATCCTCAAATCCTTTAATCAATATGTTAAACATAAGTAGCAATAAATCCTTCAAACCTTTAATAACGTGTACCATTGACACATGTCTTATAATTCCAACTTAACTCATCACGGTAATTCTATTCAAGCTTATTAACACCATTAGACTCATTGTCAAAAATTTCAATTATTCCTTCTATCATATCTAAAAGCTCCTCATTCTAGCTTATGCCAATCCCATTTAATTCACCCAATCATTTCAAGAAGACTTTTTTTTTCCTAACAATTACTCATACATGAATTCTCAATTCCAACATAATTCACATCCTAGATACTAGACTCAATTTAGCATGATATAATCCTTTAACACAAATATCTTGATAACCTACATTATTTTCGGATATGGTTCTCAGAATATTCTCTATATTTCCAAATTAAGAGTTCAAAGACTAACTTAAATCCTACTTCCTATATTTTATTCCTCGAGAACTTCAACACCACAAATTCTCTTGATTACATTTGTCAAAACACCATAAGACCATCATCCGTCCATTCTTTTCAAACTTTTCATTACTTTAACCTACTAACAACTTAGACACCATAATAACTGAGTTTCAAAGAAAAGAAATTATCTTTCATTGCAATGAGGGAAAATAACCTTGTATTTAATGCCAACCGTTACTGAGGGAGAATGCAGTGAAATAGAAGAAAAGCATAATAGAGAATGGTGCCAAAAGCGAAAGTCAAAAATTTGGACAAAGCATTGAAAAATATTAAAATCGGTGGCTGTAATTCTTGAAAATCTGTAAACAAAATCTATCTACGATTTCAGCAAAAATCGGTGGCCGCAAATTTTGAATATATGTGTCAGAATCTACTTTAAAGCTGTTGATATTCGGTGGAAAAGAAACATTTCCAAACTTATAAAAGTCTGTGAAAAACAAAGAGTACGTAGCTAAATGGTAGGATGTAGTTGATTGCTTCAGAATAGATGTAATCAATCAACTATAAAATAACCAGTCCAAATTAAAATTTCTCAAAATAGCTAGTCGACTTAATAATACCGATAGTCGACTGGCAAAAACATTGAGAAAACAAAATAAACCATTTGATTGTTCCTCTTCAACAATTAATTGGTTTACATTTTCACTTTTTTTTTTTACAATGACGGCTATCACCTACAACTTTTCTACAAGAATCAAAACATCAATGCTTCATTAAAGACAACAAGAAAAAGACAGATTTCTGGTGATATCTTATCTTATGCTCTTTATGTGCTTAATATGGGTCACAGTCATAACTACTGTACATATACATGCTTCCTGTCATTTTTTTGAAATTTTTTTTGACCTTTAATTTTGTTGATATCCACCAATCACTTACATAGTTGTTCTAATAATACCCGGCCTATTCGCATAACTATTATAAATATGCCCTTCTCTGAGTTCTATAAATGCTTACATTAGTATCTTTATCTTCATACTCAGAGTTAAGGTGATAGAAACTATGGAGGGAACCGCATTCCATCCGTTTCGAAATATCTGTGTCTTTTGTGGTTCCAGTCCTGGAAAAGATGAGGAGTATGTTAAAGCAGCACAAAATCTGGGTATGGTGCTGGCTAGGAGAAAAATTCATTTAGTGTATGGTGGAGATAACTGTGGGTTAATGGGGTGTGTGGCTACAGCTGCACATGTAGGGAGATACCAAGTTCTAGGTATTATTCCTACAGCTCTAGCTACATTTAGCAACATAGGGAAGACAATTGGGGAAGAATATAGGGTAGCTTCCATGCATGAATGCATGGCTAGAATGATGAGCAATGCTGACGCCTTCATTGCCTTACCAGGTGGTTTTGGTACTTTAGAGGAGATTTTCCAAATAGTCTCTTGGGCACAACTGAATATGCATCACAAACCGATAGGTTTGTTAAATGTTAATCACTTCTTTGATGGTCTGTTGTCTTTTCTAGATCAAACTGTGGAACAGAGGTTTATCCCACACTCAGCACGACGAATTCTCATCTCGGCTTCAAATGCTGAAGAGTTGATTAATGCTTTACAAGCCTATGTTCATGTACCTGATCCAACTATGACTCAAATAGAATGGACGGCAGATAACCATAGGAAGCGTAAATTGGATTTGGATCTTCATCTTTAAATGTAGTAAAACGTAGCTATTGTTGTACTACTTTTACTTTCTTAGAGTCTACTTGGATACCATATTTACCAACCATACTCCTTTAGAGTTGGTAAAACTATCTTTGAATATTGCTTATGATCCTCTAAACTTTTGAAATATTCTAGTATATCATCAATATATAATAACAAATTGATCTAGGGATGACCTAATTACTATTCATTAAATATATGAATGCAGCTAAAATATTTGTCAATTTAAATGCATCACCAAGAACTCATAATGCCCATAATAAGTCCTACATCCTCTTCTCTTATCCTTAATTAATGTTACTCATATCCCAAATCTATTTGTGGAAAAATATTGAACACCTTATAACTGGTCAAACAAGTAATCTATACGAGATAATGGGTTTCTATTCTACATTGTCACCTTATTCAACTGTCTATAATCTATGCATAGTCATAGTGATCCATCTTTTTTTTTTTCACAAATAGAACTGGAGCACTCCGAATAAAAGTACTGGGGTATTTAAATACCTTGTCTAACAAGTCTTTTTTTCTAAATTCGATCGATATCATTCTATATAGGTATATAGATACTAGTTGGGTTCTAAGGAGTAAATCAATATCAAATTCTCGAATTGTTGTGGCAAGGTTGTGCAGAGTTTCCTCCGCATTGTTTGCTGGATTCCTTCTTGGTGGTGCCATTTCCTACCGGAGCAAAAATAAAGTTATGCTGCTATTGAGGTGATCAAGCCCAATAGTTAATTTCAAAAAATATATTTAACAGTAGTCATAACACCACCTCGGCATATAGATAAGAAACACTAGTAATTTCTTACCTATATGAAATCATTGATCCCCTACACAGCACTACCACAACATTCTCAAGATACTATAAGATCGATTCATATAACCAACCACCCACTGGCCATCTAGGATCGACCTGCTCCGATAGCAATTATGTAACATCTTTTTTTTTCTTTATTATTATACAATATTGAGTTCACATACACGTCATTAATCAAAACGTACATGCAACATATCAAACACATAGATATTTACATCTTGTTTATTTTGGTTGACCAATTCCGGAGATACAGGTGAGGGTGGTTGCACCTTCACCGGGATCTGAGCCAACTCGACCACAAACATCTTATTTGATTCTGAGATCTGCCCAACATAAACTAACTCGATCCAATGTGCACTAAAAGCCAGAGCAATAGAAATTCTGCATAACTAATTTTCTGAACATGATATGGAAATATAGTGAGAATTAAATCCCAATAAATTCAACAATAAATCATCATCAATATAGCTCATCATGTCATGTTCAGCTGTATAAACTACAGAAAATATCTTTAGTCACATGAATGCATTACATTTATGAACATAAGAATCATATAGTAATGATATGTATGACAGGATTAACTATTTTTAGAATATCATATGATGGCCATCAACTTATTCTCATTTCAAGCTACCCCGGTCAGGGTGAGTATCCTCTACTCTCCGGTACGGGCTTTTCTCACTCCGTCCGACATAGCCAACTTTCTCTTTCTTTTCTCATTAACATGATCATAACCGTTGGTAGGGCGTCCCCTATTGGTGCACCACACGGATTGCCATGTGACCGTGCTTATTGCTTTTCTTTTCACAATGATAGCCAAAAATATGCTTTCAATAACAAGTATGTTCATCAAAATATAACTATTACCATAAATCATTGGTAATCATGCCAAGAACATAACCATTTCAAATATCACTTTATAAAATATTTCCATGTCAGAATTTCACACTTAAGATGGTAAGAAGTTCATACAATCGCAATGGCTATGGCATATACTAGTCATTTTATTTTCATTTATAAGATTCGTCTTCTTTTTTAAATATTAATTTCATCTCTTTATTTTCTTTATGCTTGGCCTTTAGTCAATTTCTTCTTATTTATATCATTTCTAACACATTGTTTTACAAATTTATAGAGCATTTTCCTCTAATTTGATTTCTATTATTACCCTTTAGTTAAAAAGGTTCATCTAGGGTAGAAAAATATTGAACATAGGCTAAACCAGCTTCCAACACGGTCTGACCATGTTCCAGGACACGGCCATGCTTTAAAAATACTTCAAATATACTCAAAAACAGCACTGAACACGGCTAGCCCGTGCTTGAAGCACCCAGAACATGGTCTGGCCGTGCTCTGTGACCTTTGCTCACTAATCAGAGCATAACTCTCTCATTTTAACTCTGATTGAGGTGATTTTGGTGTCTATGGAAAGCTAAGACATTATCTAAAACTATTATGTTAATCATATCAGCAAATTAATAATAAAAATTGGTGATATTACTCCCTCAAAGTACAGATTATTTCTTCTCAGGTAGGTTCTGACCTCTCCCAACTAATCTGTCCATATCTCCCTCCTAAGAATTCCACATTAAGTGATTCTAGTGGCTATAAATCCGTGACACATATATCTATAATTCATATGTTAACCATTTATTTTAATTCCTTACAGAAGTTTCCACGAAATTAAAACACCGAAACTATCCTAACATATTCTTCCCTGATTAACCATTTTCTGACCTTTGTTTACAAATCAGACCATATCTACCTCATATAAACTCTAAATTGAATTATTCCAGTGGCTAAAAATTGTTGACACATATATCTTTAATTCTTATGTTAACCATTTATTTTAATTCCTTATAGATTGTTCTCAGAAATTAAAACACCGAAACTTAAAATTCTGCCAACCATAGCCATACCCATGCAGAACTATCTACACCAACCTAAGTATTCAAACATACATCACATGCAAGATCAATATGTAACATGATATAGCAACATCCATGACCAATCATCAAAGTTCTAAGATCAAAATCTCATATAAATATTATAAGTTTCAAAAGTTTTCTTCAAAAAGGAATATTGTTAAACTTACCTGGAGCACTTTGTCCCTTAGACTTCTCCTTCTTCTTTCTTCCTTTCTTCCTCTCCTTTCCTCACTGTACCTTGCTTCTATTTTCCCTCTCCCTCACTTGGACAAAATTCTAATGTTGTAAGGGTGGGTTTTCTTATATAGACCACCAAATAATTCACCTTTCATGAGCATAGGTCTACCTTATCACAATTAGGATACACTTTGTTGAATTTTTGGAAAACAAACAACTTATGTTCTTGTCTTCCTCTTCCTTAGTGAAGATATGCATAGGAAAAGGAGATTTGTATTTTGAAAATTATGATGATATGTTCTTAAGATAAGGGACAAGGTCCCTTTGATTTAGGGATTCATTTTCATTTTCTTTTGTCTTAAACAAGTATGATAGGTTTGCCTTTTTAGGTGGCAAATTTCTAGCCCTTGAATCTCCATTATTTGGTTGATATTATTTGTGTGGGATAGGAATGTTTTGTCCTAATACCATGTATTATCATACCACTTGCTAAAATTATGAGTGTAGGATATAGATGTTTTTGTCCTAAAGCCTTGTATTATTATGCCACTTGCCAAAATAATGAATGTAGAATCACACCACTTGCTAAATTTGTGTCTTAATGCCATGTAACCTAATCTTTATTATTATTATTACATTATTATATCATCACCTAATTTATTTTATTTTATTTTATTTTTCCTCTTGGATTTGGGCTTATTTCTACCCGTTTTCTTTGCTTTGGATAAATTTTTTCCTTTCTTGGAGGGCTTGGTCACATTTCATAATTTTTGGGCTATTGGTCCAATTACTATATCCTAGTCCAAGTCTATGTTTTATTTCTTGCTTAGGTTATCCAATGGGCTTACTAGAAACTTTTGTGAAGTGGAAAAACTCTATATGAAGTGTCCATAGGTAAAAGCCCAATTTATGGGTGGAGATGCTAAACTTAGTAACTTTTGCTCTTAAATTAAGAAAAATTACCCTAATCCGATCTTCTTGAAATTTTAAGACCTTTACTTACTTCACAAAAATTTATCTTTCTTTACCTAAGAATTTCACCTTTCTTTAGCATGTTTATTTCTAATATTTCCTCTTAGGTTTTCTTTCTTTACTTATTCCATTAATATTAGACAATTTCTATGCATATATGTAAGGTGAAGAATTTCTAAGGAAAATATCTAAAAATTACGGGATGTTACATCTTGAGTATGTTTGCGGTTGTGCTGTGTAGGGATCAGTAAATTTATATAGGTAAGAAATTACTAGTGTTTCCTACCTACATGCCGAGGTGGTGTTATGACTGCTGTTAAATATTTTTGAACTAACTATTGGGCTTGATCAGCTCAATAGCAGCATAACTTTGTTTTTGCCACAGTAGAAAATGGCACCACCAAGGAAGAATCCGGTAAACAATACGGAGGAAACCCTGCACAACCTTGCCACGGCAATTCGAGACCAAGTCATGACCACCAACCAAATTTTACAATATCTTCAGAATGCTAATAACTCAAATGGTGAGAATATTACTAACAATCGGATGGCTGGAAAAGATAATGGCATATCCGAGTTCCTGAGGACTAGACCACCTTGTTTCCAAGGTGGCTATGACCCAACGGTAGCTGAAAGTTGGATAAGGGAGCTAGAGAAGATCTTTGAAGTAATGGGCTGTACTGAAGAGCAGCAAGTTATTTTTGCTGCATATATGTTAAAGGATGAAGAAGAATACTGGTGGCGTGGAGCTAGAGAACTTTTAGCTCATCAGGGAAGACAGATCACCTGGCAAGTGTTCAAGGACATTTTTTTTTGAAAAGTACTTTCCAAGAACTGTACGAGCAGAGAAACAGATCGAATTTCTCCAACTCAGGCAAGGCAGCATAACCGTGGACCAGTATATCGCAAGGTTCGAGGAACTGTCTAAGTTCTCCTCTTATCTGCAATATAACCCATATAAAGCATGGAAGGCGGTTAAGTTTGAAGCGGGACTAAACCCGGAGTTAAAGAATGCTGTTATAGCTATGGAGATCAGGGAGTTTGTACCTCTGATAAATAAATGAAGACTCCTGGAAAAGAGTTTAAGGGCAGTGGAGGACAAGAAGCAAAGGCGAAACCTATGGAAGAGGAAGAAAAATTTTCCCAACCTTAGAAAGAACGTGAAAAGAAGTGGATATGGAGCTGGTAAGAGGTCATTGACTGCGGGTCCTAGACCTTTTCAACAAGACCTCACCCCAGTCAAGTGCGCTAAGTGCGGACGCATGCATGGTAACCGGCCATGCTACATAGGATAAGATGTCTGCTTCAATTGCGGACAGAAGGAACATTTTGCGAAAAACTGCCCACAGAATATGGGGAAGCAGCCAGAACAGAGGCCTCAAGTGAAAGGAAGGGTTTTCACCCTGAGCGGCCAAGAGGTAGTTCAATCTTCTGAAATGATTCAAGGTACATGCTATATCTATGGATTTGCTCTTATGGTGTTATTTGACGCTGGTGCTAGTCATTCATTTATATCGAAAGAATGTATTAGGAAGTTTCAGTTTCCTATTTCTGAAACTCCCTATAAGCTATCCGTAGTAACCCCTACAAGGGAACAGGTATTAACTTCCTCTGTATGTAAAGACTTTCATGTCACCATCCAGGAGAAAACTTTTTCTGTAGACCTCGTTTGTTTACCTTTAAGAGGTATTGAGGTCATTCTAGGGTTAGACTGGATGTCTAAAAATCGAGTCTTGTTGAATTGTTGTAACAAGACCGTTGAATTTCTACCTCCTACTCCGAAAGCGGAGGTCCAGTTATTGATGCTAAATGCCAATCCAGTTAATGGGGAGTTAAAGAATGGAGTACTTAGATACATTCTCTTGTATTTATCAAACCTAGAAGTCGAATCGAAGCTTGATGAAATCCCAATAGCCAATGAGTTTCCTGACGTATTTCCATCAGATATTCCAGGCTTACCTCCCAAGAGAGAGATAGAGTTCTCTATTGATCTCCT
Source organism: Gleditsia sinensis (assembly GCA_037074535.1). NCBI lineage: Eukaryota > Viridiplantae > Streptophyta > Magnoliopsida > Fabales > Fabaceae > Gleditsia > Gleditsia sinensis. The sequence goes on from CM073466.1 coordinate 50,770,038, forward strand.
ACCTAGGACAGGGCCTATCTCTATTGCACCATATCGAATGGCCTCGAAGGAACTACAATAACTCAAGAAGCAGTTGGAGGAACTATTAGACAATCAATTCATTAGACCGAGTGTATCACCTTGGGGAGCTCCTGTATTGTTTGTTAAGAAGAAAGATGAGAGCTTGAGACTATGCATAGATTACAGACAACTGAATAAGGTGACTATCAAAAACAAGTACCCTCTCCCTAAGATAGATGACTTATTGGATCAATTGAAGGGAGCCTCCATCTTTTCTAAAATTGACTTGAGGTCAGGATATCATCAAATTAGGATCAAGGAGGAGGACGTACCAAAAACTGCCTTCAGGACTAGGTATGGCCACTATGAGTTTCTTGTAATGCCCTTCGGGTTGACGAATGCACCTGCAATTTTCATGGATTACATGAATCGCATTTTTTGACCCTACCTAGATCAATTTGTTGTAGTGTTCATTCTTGACATCTTGATATATTCTAAGAGTGAGAAAGAACATGAACAACATCTCCGAATCGTGCTGCAAGTGCTGAAAGAGAAAAAGTTATATGCCAAATTGGAGAAGTGTGAATTTTGGCTGTCAGAGGTGAAGTTTCTCGGACATGTCATCTCTAATAGAGGGGTAGCCGTAGATCCTAACAAGACGGAAGCAGTGATTAAGTGGGAGAGACCAAAGACGGTTACGAAAATCAGAAGTTTCCTGGGATTGGCAGGACACTACAGGAGATTTATACAAAACTTCTCTCGTATAGCCTTGCCATTGACTAAATTGACCAGGAAGGGAAGTCCTTTCAAATGGACTAATCAATGTGAAGCTAGTTTTCAGGAGCTAAAGACAAGACTGACCACTCCTCCTATTTTTATTATTCCAGACCCCACAGGATATTTTGAAGTGTATAGTGACGCTTCAAAGAAAGGGCTAGGATGTGTGCTGATGCAAGATAAGAGAGTAGTTGCTTACGCCTCTAGGCAACTGAGACCCCACGAAGGAAATTATCCAACCCATGATCTTGAATTAGCGGCAGTAGTGTTTGCCTTAAAGATTTGGTGACACTATTTGTACGGGGAAACCTTTGAAGTATATTGTGATCATAAGAGTCTTAAATATCTCTTTGATCAGAAGGAGTTAAATATGAGGCAACGAAGATGGGTAGAATTCCTCAATGACTACAAGTTTGAGATAAAGTATCATCCCGGAAAGGCTAATGTTGTAGCAGATGCCTTGAGTCAAAAATCTCTGCACATGGGTCAGATGATGGTGTATAAGATGCAGATGCTAGAGGAGTTTTGAAATTTGAAGCTAGCCCCTACTCTTACTCCAAAGAATCTAGTCATTAATGGTTTAAGTATATGGTGTGACCTTAGAGCCCAGATAAAAGAGGCTCAAGCTCACGACCAATACTTACAGGATCATAAAGACCAAGGTAATTTTTCTGTCATAGAAGATGGAGCAATCATGTATCAGGGAAGGATTTGTGACCCTTAAGAACAGGAGTTGAGGACTAAGATACTGCAGGAAGCGCATCAAAGTAAATACACAGTCCATCCTGGATGCACTAAAATGTACCAGGATTTAAAAAGGATGTATTGGTGGCCAGGGATGAAAAAGGACATTGCTGAGTTTGTGGCGAAATGTCTCATCTGTCAAAAGGTGAAGGTGGAGCATCAAAAGCCAGCGGGATTTCTACAACCTCTTGAGATCCCTAAATGGAAATGGGACAGTATCTTAATGGACTTTGTTGTGGGATTACCTAAGACTTTAGTGGGACATGACTCTATCTGGGTAATAATTGACAGATTAACCAAATCTGCTCACTTTTTGCCCATAAAAATTAACTATTCACTGGATAAATTAGCCCAATTGTACGTCCAGGAAATAGTTAGACTGCATGGAATTCCCTTAAATATCGTTTCTGATAGAGATATGAGGTACACATTGAGGTTTTGGAAGGCGTTGTAGGAAGCTTTTGGTACTCAGTTGCGGTTCAGTACTGCCTACCATCCTCAGACTGATGGGCAGACAGAACATACCATTCAAACCTTAGAAGATATGTTGAGGGCCTATATGATAGAGCAAGGTAAAGGATGGGATAAGTGGCTACCTTTAGTAGATTTTGCTTATAATAATAGTTATCACTCTAGTATTAAGATGGCCCTCTATGAAGCTTTATACGATAGAAAGTGCCGATCTCCACTATGTTGGTTTGAGGTAGGAGAAAAGAACTTGTTGGGTCCTTATCTAGTTCAACAAACCACTGAAAAAATTAGGATGATACGAGATAAAATACTTACAGCTCAGAGTCAGCAAAAGAGTTACTACGATAAGAGACATAGACCTCTAGAGTTTGAGGAAGGAGACCATGTATTTCTAAAACTTTCCCCGACTACTGGAGTTGGTAGGTCTCTCAAAACAAGAAAGCTAAGTCCGTGATTTTTGGGACCCTACCAAATTCTGAAGAAAGTAGGGACATCAGCATATCAAGTTGCTCTCCCACCCAATTTGTCCAACCTGCATAATGTTTTCCACGTATCACAGCTGCGAAAGTATCTTCCAGATTCATCACATGTAATACAGGATGAACCAATCCAAATAAAGGAGAACATGATATACCAACTAGTACCTGCATCCATATTGGATACTGACATGAAGCAACTGAGAAATAAAACTATTCCCCTTGTTAAGGTGTTATGTGAAGGTTTGACTCTGGAAGAAGCAACTTGGGAGCTGGAAGAAGTCATGAGGAAGAAATATCCACAATTGTTCTTATTAGGTAATTTCTAAAATTTTGAGGACAAAATTTCTTTTAGGGGGAGAGAAATGTAACATCCCTAATTTCGTTTCTTTTATTGATAAAAGTACATAAATATTTAATTAAGGAAATAAAAATTTATTAGCCAATATTTTAGATATCTAAAGAAATATAATCCTTAGAAATTATGCACCTTATGTATATGCATAGAAAATGTTTCTAACATTAAGTAAAGAGGGAAAACCTAATAGGAAAAAATTAAAAATAACATACTAAAGAGATGCAAAATTCTTGGATAAGGAAGATAAATTTTTGGAAACAAGTAAAGGTCTTAAAATTTCAAGAACATTGGATTAGGGTAATTTTTCCTAATTCAAGAACTAAAGTTACTAAGTTTAAAATCTTTATCCATACATTGGGCTTTTACCTATAGACACTTCATACAGAGTTTTTCCACTTCACATAAGTTTCTAGCAAGCCCATTGGATAACCTAAGCAAGAAATAAAACATAGACTTGGACTAGGATATAGTAATTGGACCAATAGCCCAAAAATTATGAAAATGTGACCAAGCCCTCCAAGAAAGGAAGAATTTTATCCAAAGCAAAGAAAATGGGTAGGAACAAGCCCACAATGGGTAGGAATAAGCCCAAATCCAAGAGGAAAAATAAAATAAAATAAATTAGGTGATGATATAATAATGTAATAATAATAAAGATTAGGTTACATGGCATTAAGACAAAAATTTAGCAAGTGGTGTGATTCTACATTCATCATTTTGGCAAGTGGCATGATAATACAAGGCTTTAAGACAAAAACATCTATATCCTATACTCATAATTTTAGCAAGTGGTTTGATAATACATGGTATTAGGACAAAACATTCCTATCCCACACAAATAATATCAACCAAATAATGGAGATTCAAGGGCTAGAAATTTGCCACTTAAAAAGGGAAATCTATCATACTTGTTTAAGACAAAAGAAAATGGAAATGAATCCCTAAATCAAAGGGACCTTATCCCTTATCTTAAGAACATATCATCATAATTTTCAAAATACAAATCTCCTTTTCCTATGCATATCTTGACTAAGGAAGAGGTAGACAATAACATAAGTTGTTTGTTTTCCAAAAATTCAACAAAGTGTATCCTAATTGTGATAAGGTAGACCCATGATCATGAAAGGTGTATTATTTGGTGGTCTATATAAGCAAAACCCACCCTTACAACATTTTAATTTCGTCCAAGTGAGGAAGAGAGAGAAATAAAAGCAAGGTAGAGTGAGGAAATGAGAGAAAGAGAGGAGAAGAAAGGAAGGAAGAAGAAGGAGAAGTTTAGAAGGCTAAGTACTCAAGGTAAGTTACCTTAATCTCCACTTGAATCCATTTTTCTTCTTTATCCTTGAGGTTCAAAATTTCACCCTCCTTCTCTTACCTAAGATGCTAGAAAAGCTAAGGGAAGGAAGGAATCTTGCTACTTCCTTCAAGAGGAAACAAGAAAACCAATTCACTAAGTAAGTTAGGGAGATTCTTAGGTAAGTTTACCAATATTTCTTTTTGAAGAAAACTTTTGAAACTTATAATATTTGTATGAGATTTTGATCTTAGAACTTTGATGATTTGTCATGGATGTTGCTATATCATGTTACATATTGATCTTGCATGTGATGTATGTTTGAATACTTAGGTTGGCGTAGATAGTTCTGCATGGGTATGGCTATGGTTGGCAGAATTTTAAGCTTTGGTGTTTTAATTTCAGGTAACAATATATAATGAATTAAAATAAATGGTTAACATAAGAATTAAAGATATATGTGTCACGGATTTTTAACCACTGGAATCATTCAATTTGGAGTCCATATGAGGTAGATATGGTTTGATTAGTAGTCAAAGGTCAGAAAATGGTTCATCAGGGAAGAATATGTTAGGATAGTTTCTGTATTTTAATTTCTGGGAATTATCTGTATAGAATTAAAATAAATGGTTAACATAAGAATTATATCTATGCATGTCACGGATTGTTAGCCACTGGAATCATTCAATTTAGAGTTCATATGAGGTAGATATGTTCCGATTAGTATACAAAGGTTAGAAAATGGTTAATCAGGGAAGAATATGTTAGGATAGCTTCGGTGTTTTAATTTCTAGGAAACTTCTAAAAGGAATTAAAATAAATGGTTAACATATAAATTATATATTTATGTGTCATGGATGTTTAACCACTGAAATCACTTAATTTGGAATTCATATGTGGGAGATATAGTCAGATTAGTAAGTAAAAGTTAGAACCTAACCGAGAAGAAATAATATTGAATTTAAGGGAGTAATAACAACAAGATTTATTACTATTTTGCTGATATGATTAACATAATAGTTTTAGATGATTCTCTTAGCTTTCCATAGACACCAAGATCACCTCAATCAGAGTTAATATGAGGGAGGTATGCTTTGATTAGTGAGCAAAGGTCATAGAGCACGGCAGGCCGTGTTCTGGGTGCTTCAAGCACGGGCTAGCCGTGTTCGGGGCTGTTTTTGAGTACATTTGAAGTATTTTTAAAGCATGGCCATGTCCTAGAACATGGACAGACCGTGTTAGAAGCTGGTTAAGCCTAATTTCAACATTTTTCTACTATAGATGAACCTATTTAACTATAGGGTAATAGTATAAATCAAATTGGGGAACAATGCTCTATAAATTTGTAAGAACATGTGTTGGAAATTATATAAATAAGAAGAAAATGACTAAGGCCAAGCATAAAGAGAAGGTTAGATATGATGAAAACCTGCATCAAGAAAATAAAGAAATAAAATTAATATTTAAAAAAGAAGACGAATCTTTTAAATGACTAGTATATGCCATAGCCATTGCCATTGTATGAACTTCTTACCATCTTAAGTGTGAAATTCTGACATGAAAATATTTTATAAATTGATATTTGAAATGGTTATGTTCATAGCATGATTACCAATGATTTATGGTAATAGTTATATTTTAATGAACATACTTGTTATTGAAAGCATATTTTTGGCTATCATTGTGAAAAGAAAAGAAATGAGCACAGTCACATGGCAATCCGTGTGGTGCACCAGTAGGGGACGCCCTACCAACGGTTATGATCATGTTAATGAGAAAAGAAAGAGAAAGTGGGCCATGTCGGATGGAGAGAGAAAAACCCGTACCGGAGAATAGAAGATACTCACCCTGACCGGGGTAACTTGAAATGAGAATAAGTCAATGGCTATCATATGATATTCTGAAAATAGTTAATCCTGTCATACATATCATTATGATTCTTATGTGCATAGATATAATGCATTCATTTGACCAAAGATATTTTTTGTAGTTTATACAGCTGAACATGACATGATGAACTATATTGATGGTAAATTATGATTTGTTGTTGAACTTACTGGGATTTAATTCTCACTATATTTCCATATCATGTTCAGAAGAATAAATATGCAGATTTTCTCTATGACACTTATTATTTATGTACGTTGGATCGAGGTGCCCTACCCTGGGCAACTTCCAGTTATTTCAGATGTATCTGTCGTAGATGTGACTGAGATTCCAGTGGACGTGCCACCCGCACCAGTGTCCCCGGAAGTAGTCGACATAGATGATTAGAACTAATTTGTATCTTTGTACAAATGTTTGTAAAATAATGGTGTGTAGTTTGTAAAATAATAGTGTGTATGGAAACCTAGTATTGTATCACTGTGAATAACAATTATGCTTGGTTAAAGTGATTATTATTACGAGTTAAGTGGTTAGAATTAAAGTAATAATAACTTCATGGAATTTTACAAATATAAAAAAAAAATTTACATTTACATAAATGGAGTTGTTACATTAAGCTGCCTGTAATCAATACATAATCGTAGACTTCCATCTTTCTTCTTTACAAATAGCGCCAGAGCTTCCCAAGGCGAAACACTAGGTCAGATAAAATTCTTTTACAAGAGATATTTAATCTACTTCTCAAACTCTTTTAACTCCACATGAGCCATCCTATAAGTTGTAATAAAAATAGGAGTCGCTCCTAGAACCAAATTAAAGGAAAATTCCACTTCTCGCCTAGGCGGCGATTCAAAAGTTTCCAAAGGAAAAACTTTTGAAAAATCACAAACTACTAAAATCTTAACCAGTTCTTGCTCGGTTCCTGAGTTAAAAGCACATAAAAGAGTGTGGTATGAATCCTTATCAACTAACTCCATCGGGAGTTCATTGACCTGGTCATCTTTACCTTTGAATTCCTTATCAGATCTGGAAGGAAAAACTAGAGTCTTCGTGTAGTAGTCCAAAAGGATCTGGTTATGACTGAGCTAATCCATCCCCAGAATCACGTCCATATCTTCTAGGGGTAAACAAATCAGATCTATAATAAAGGATCTACCATATACTTTGATGTGGCAGTATTTACAGACTGAAGAGGTACTCACTTTTCCTTCCATAGGGGTTAATACCATCATCTCAAATGTCAAATCAGACATGGAACAAAGCAGTTTCTCCACACAAGTAGATGATATAAGAGAATGTCTGGCATCTAAATCAAAGAGCATAATCAAAGGATAGCCACAAAGGTAACACGTACCTTAAATCAAATTAGAAGCATGTTTTGCTTCGGCTTGGCTCAACATAAAAGTTCTTCCTTTAATTGGTTACGTCTGCTCGACCTTCTTCCCATCTTCTAAAGGACATTGGCGAGCTATATGCCCTTTCTGCCCACATCGAAAACTGGTAACCAAATTATAGAGACAGGGTCTATTCCCATTATGTCACCCACATATCTTGCATTCGCTTCTGATAGCATTTTGCACCAAAGGTCTAGCCCCTACAGACAAGGGTTTTTTACCTGGCGCCATATTTCTTCCCCTAACAAAACGATCTGGAGCCGAGAATTCCCTCTTTCTCTTCCAAGGGCCTCGTCTGTCCTTCTCTTCCTCCACTGCTTTCAGACTCTTCTCCAATAGTCGACACTTGTTAATAAGTGGAATAGACTCACGAATCTCCAAGGCCACTACTGCATTATGGATCTCTAGGTTTAGACTAGCTTCAAACTTAACTGCTTTCCAAGATTCATCCAGATTGTATTTCAAATAGGATGAGAACTTTAAAAACTCCTCAAATCTTGCTATATATTGGTCAATCGACAGTCCCCCTTGTCTGAGCTGAAGGAATTCAATTTCCTTCTCGTCCTTGACACTTATAGGAAAGTACTTGTCCAAGAAAGTCTTTTGGAAGACAAACTAGGTAACCTGTTGACCTTGGTGAGCTAACAATTTGTTGGGTCCTCTCCACTAGAACTTTTCTTCTTCTTTCATCATATGCACTGCAAAATTCACTTTTTGCTCATTCGAACACTTTAGAACCCCAAAAATTTCTCCATCTCTATTAGCCACATATCCGCAACCATAGGATCGCATCCCTCAACAAAAGACAAAGGCTAGGTTCTTATGAAATCTGTCCATCCATTGCCTACGTTCCTTGGATTCTGTCCTATCTCACTATTGGCATTACTATTGTTCTGAATGTGTTGCATGACCTGATTCGTGGCAGAAACCTGATCTCGAATAGTAATGGTTAGATCTTGCAGAGTAGCTTCTGTACTTAGCACTGAATTTCTCCTTAATAATTCCATTTCCTACTATATAATTGAAAGAATTAGTCACTATTGAGGTGATCAGGCTCAATAGTAATTAAAGAAAGTTTTATAATACAGTAATCATAACATCATCAGGTATATAAATTAGGAAAAATGCTAATAATTTTTTCTTAACAATTCCAATATGCTACTCTACTCCATCTATCCACATCTTATTCAAGATGCTCTTAGATTGATCCAAGTAACCATCCACCCCCATGGTCACTTAGGATCGACCAACTTTAATACGAACTTGTAATGACCAGTTTTGTTTAGCAATTAACACAACATATAGACAACCGTCCAAAAAGATATGCATCTTATATATATGTATACAAGTCTACATCACATAAGAGATTAGCTTGTATATATACATGTAACCTTAGGTACAAAGCATATACTCAAAAGGCGAAGTACCGCGTGGTTACACCAAAACAATGGGGTTAGCCCATTTACAATAATATATACACATAACTACTATCCTACTGCCCCTGTGGCCATCACCTTAGAGTACTACTAGTGGAGGAGGCAACCTGGGTGTAAGTACTTCTACTATGTTGATGACAAGCAGGTTCACCACAACTGTGAACTATCCCAAGGAGGGGACATCCACAGTCTACAACTCAAGCAGGATGATCAGAATCACGAACAACATGTTAATGATCTGAACATAACACCACAACAAAGTGAAATATAAAATCCCAGCAAGATCAACATCCAGCAAAAAGAAACATAATAGATAACTCATGTGTTATGTTTAGCTGTATAAGCTACATAAAACATTTTTTCTTTTGTACAATAAAGGTGCAATATACACATGCAGTCATTATACGGGTTATGCATCAATATCACATAATTATAACAAACCATGTATTAATAAGGTACCAGTACATTGCTCATAGTGGCTCATCATCTGATAATTCTAAATTTTCTAACCTCAGTGTGGTGTGAGCCCTTACCCCTTCTGCTACTCACCCATCACTTGGTTCCTTGGTCAGAGATGTCCTTCCCACATTGACCACTCTAGGCTATAGGGCATCCCTTATCCTAGTACTGTATCATAACCATGACCCTTCAGTCGCCTTACCTCCATAAGGTGCCACATTTCATCGGGTCACCTTAGTTAGGTCAGTAAGGTGACACTTGTTGCCAGGCCACCCTGCTTCGGAGAGGATTCTCCTAACTAGCTCATGTCTTTTACATGTTTTTCCAGCTACTTGTCTCAACAAATAGCATACACATTCACTAGGTTCCTTGGTCAGAGATGTCCTTCCGACATTGACCACTCTAGGCTATAGGGCATCCCTTATCCTAGTACTGTATCATAACCATGACCCTTCGGTCGCCTTACCTCCTTAAGGTGCCACATTTCATCGGGTCACCTTAGTTAGGTCAGTAAGGTGACACTTGTTGCCAGGCCACCCTGCTTCGGAGAGGATTCTCCTAACTAGCTCATGTCTTTTACATGTTTTTCCAGCTACTTGTCTCAACAAATAGCATACACATTAATCATCATGAGCATAGTCAACAATTGCTCTCATGCATGTTATAATAACTCGTCATATAATATGAAGTAAAGTATTCATGCACTTGTATCTTTCCATATCATCCATATATCATTTACCCCTTTTTGGTTGCACATAAAAGTAATTTATGGCATTCAAATGTAGCATTCATACATCATTCCTTCATGCATTCATAGTTAATTCAAAAGATATTACACAACTAAGTAAAATACTAAACATTTTCTCTGATATATGGTTTATAGATCTCTAATTATAATTTCATAAACATTGGTTCTTGGTTAAGATTTGAAAAGGAAACAAGAAAGCAATAAAATGAGCATATAATCCTCTAACTATGGTTGCTAATTGATCCACTTGAGTTGTCAGGTTCTAAATGCTAGCTCTTATTTCTTGCTATAATTGCTGAGAGTTATGCATAAGAGTTTTAACAATATCTTCTAAAGAATTTCTTACCTAGGAGTCTTGAGATGTATTCTATCTAGGAAAATAGGCCTTTTGATTTTGCTAAAATTTTGTCCTACATGCCTATTTTGTGTATTTCTATATCTGAAGTTGGGATGATCCTTCCATCTAGGATTATATGTATTAGCATAAGGATCATACCTCTTTGGTTGATCAAGGAAACCTCCTACAACATTAGCTTCTTCTATGGATTCCTTTTAAAGTGTAGGGCACATATCAGTTATGCATAAGAGAGGTAAGTTCAAAAATCTGTTATTGAAGAGAAGAAGTACTTATCTCATTGGCATGTCTAATGCCAAATTATTGGGAGTTAGTAGCTATATTTGATATCAAGACTTTGGCTGCTTCAAGAGTCTTGTCTGCTAGTGCTCCTCCACTAGTTGCATCTATCATGCTCCTATTTTCCTACAAAAACTTTCATAGAAATATTGGATTAATAGCTGCTCACTAATATGATGATGTGGGCAACTTGCACAAAGCTTTTTAAACCTGTCCCAATATTCATAAAGTGTCTCTCCATGGAATTACCTAATGACACATATATTTTTCCTTATATTAACGGCTCTAAACACAGGAAAATAACGTTTTAGAAATATTTTCTTCATCTCATTCCATGTGGTGATAGTACCAGATGGTAAATAATATAGCCAATCTTTAGCTGAGTCTCGTAATGAAAAAGGAAAAGCTCTGAGTTTTATTTATTCCTCAGTTACTCCTAGGGGTTTCATGCTGGTACATATCATATGGAATTCCTTTAAGTACTTATGTGGGACTTCAACTGTAAGACCATGAAAATTAGGTAAGAGATGAATTAATCTAGATTTTAACTTAAAATTGACATTTTCATTAAGATTAGGAAAAGTAATGCATAAGGGTTGATGATGCAAATCTGGAGCAACAAGTTTCTTCAGAGTGGGGTGTTTGGCCATGATTACTTCCTCCTTTTCTTGATCAATGTCTTCTTGAAGTCCTCTTTTGTGGCTGTATATAGATTTTCTAATTTTGGATTGAATTGTAAATGTTGAGAATTAGCAAATTAAGACACATGTATAAATCAAAATAAAAATTACAAAAAGGTAATAGACACATCCCCCGACAACAGTGCCAAAATTTGGTGCGTACTGTCGCAAATACACCCAAATTAATACCCTATCTTTCAACTAACCTATAGTTGTGGGAGTAAGGGTTGATCCCATAGAGACTGGAATTACCTTGTGTGATTCTTGAAAGGTGGTTTGATAATTGTAAGTAAACAAAGTAAAAAGAGAACGCAAGTAATAAAAAGAGAGTTATTAATAAAAAAGGCGATAATTTTAGTTAATACTGTTAAGAGATTGCATTGATCATTGACAACATAATCAATCTTAATTTGAATATCTATCATAGGGATTCTAACACTGTTCCTCTTTAAGTCTCGTAACTTATGACAATCACTTCAATTAAACCCTAATTAATAGGATATCCTTTAGCACATCAGTAAAGCACAACTTATTAACAACATGAAGAACTAGAGAAACCGATAGAGTTAAAAAATATAGACACATCGGCTATATCTAATTTAGTCAATTATTCATCACAAGTTTAATGATTTATAATCCAAAATCCTTAAGTCTATTCGCCTCATGAATCATAGTAATGAAAAATTTGTTCAAAACATAATTTAGCAGTAGATTAAGACAGATAATATACCAGTAGGCTTTCCTAACAATTATATGAATAATTATTAGAAAGAGAAGAGCAGATGAATAAGCAGATGAATAATAAATACTCAATTAAAATTGAACTAATCAAATCAAATCTAAATCTCACAATGCATGAAGATCCCTTGAGGTTTTAATCTTCCTCTACCAACTAAAAGTAAATTAGCCACGTAGGGTCATAAGAAAATTTAGAGAAGAATTGAAAAAGATAATTAAGAGCTCAATTCGTGATCTAGATACTTGTTTTCTCCCCTTTTAATAGATTGATTTATCCTTATTGAAGTACAATTTTTTCTAGGTCAAAACCCAGCCCATCGGACTTCAATTAGAGCTAAAACACCTAAAAATCATGATTTTAGCATTTTAGTGCGAAGGTAGGTACTACGATGCGCTACTTGAGCGCTACGGTGCTTTGAAAATAGGTTGATCGTGGCGCTTCGGATCTTTTAGCATATGACGCCGTAGTTCTTGGTCCTTCTAGCGCTGCGGCGCTTTGGTTCTAGGCAACTTAATACTGCAATGCTCTCTTGTAAGCGCCAAGACACCTAGAAACCTTTAGAATTTGCCAATGTGCCAGGTACAAAAGTTGTAACTCTATGTATATTCTTTCCATAGCTTTTGGAATCACCTCAATCTGAGTTCAAATGAGAGAGATATGCCTTGATTAGTGACAAATGGTTGAAAGGCAGCATTTTTCCATATTTTATTTCTATTTTCCTCTTCTTTTCCTCTTTATTCTTCCTAAAACACAAAAAACAAAACACAAAACTCGATTAATTCCTATCTATATTCTACTTAAATCAAACAAAATGTAAGTTTAAAGGTATTAAAATCATATTTAATTATAAACACATCACAAGGTATCATAGCTAAGGTACTGTTCCATTCCCTGAGTTTTCAATAGGCTCAATTCTAAACATTCTCTAGCTAGCAAATCCTTATTGAGGTACATACCCTGCACCACCATTTAGTCAATGAAAGTCTTCTGATATCTTTATTCTTGCTTTGTTGAAGTGAGTAGTGGTTGAAGAGTTTAAGATGAGCTAGACCCCCCCATCGAATGCCTTTGGTCTTTTAAAAGACATCTTTGGAGTCATTTCTAACAAAAGTGTTTAAATTTTGAAGATTGAGGTCTAGAAAACTTTAGTCGACTAGTCTAGAGCATGGTTGCTTCTGGAAGCTCCTGAACCAATGGACTAGTTCAATACTAATTGAATAATTATTTGAACCAATTGACTAGCATCCTGAGCTAAGGTGGGTCAGAGGTTTTAGGTCAAAACGCATCGTTTTATTAAGACAAAATTGTGTGTTTTGACTACAGCACCACGTGATGTGCCTTAGGCGAACAACAGAGGATCCTAATCCAACTCTACCCATTTAAATTTGATGTTGGGCACAATGTCTTGCTAATCTTAATGTTCATGTTTATATAATAGATTATTTGGTGAATGCACTCTATATTCTAATTCGATACCCATTGCAAGAGAGAAATGTTTCTAATTTAGAATTATTTTATTGAAGTGATACTTTATAGTGTTTCTTTTCAACCATTGTAACAATCGTAATAAACAAATTTAAAAATATTATAGACTAATAATATTGTACAATCATACACTCTCTCTTTCACACACACACACACACACACACACACACACATATATATATATATATATAAATGAAAGTGGCCTATTTTTCTTTTGATACAAAACCATATTAAGTTAAGAGGATGACGCCTCAATCTAGAGATTGAGCTTAACCAGTATTTATAAGAGACTTAACGATAACCCACCACTAGAAGATAGATAGTGAAGTCAGGACTCAAACTTTCAATTGTTAAATTACGAATCTATTCACTTATCTCTTGACCCACCTCTTAGTGGCAAAGTGACGAATTCAAGCACTAGTAATTTTCCACTCAAAGATGTACTCTAAATTTCATTGACATGCATAGATTAGTCAATTGATCTAAGAAAGCCAACTTGTCTTAAATGTCAATGCAAGCAAATACCTACAGATTTTAACTCCACAAACTAGGCTAAACATAATTGAATTGAGCTAGAAAATTGATTAGGCAAATAAATGGTAGACCCAGCATAACTCATTCCTTTAGGAATTACCTTTTAAATATATTGATGTTCCAATCATACACGAAAATCACCATTCTAATGCCATACTGTAATTCTATAAATCACATTTTTAAATTAAAGTTGTACATGTATTGGGTATGTACCCAATATTGGTCCTTCTTAGATACTCCTAAAATACATATCAAATAGTTTTTTTTTTAAATGTTTAGTTCAGACACAATAGAAAAATTGTAAGTACATGATGAGTGGGTTTTATACTCATAAATTAATTATCTTTAACTTAGAATTTTGTGAGTTTTTTAGTAATTTATGTGTGATTGTGTGTTTATTTTGTAGATAGAAAGAAGAAGACAAATTGAGGAAAAATTGGAGAAAATAAAGAAAAAGAAATAAGAATCATAGATTTTCGACAATTTTTATATTGTTTCATTAACTTGGACATATCTATCCCATCCAAGCTTTGATTAAGATGATTCAAAAGGACACAAAAATTTAAGAAAAAGATCCACAAATTTTGTGTTTTGAGTTTTGAGAGATTTGGCGTTAAGAAGTTGGATATTGGCATTGCAATCTAAGGACAATAATGCACTTTTTCAAAAGTAAAATATTAATAAAAGAGTTGGATTGAAATACTTTTTTAAAATAGAGTTTGAGAATGATTCAAAGATATATTTCATCTTAAAAAGGGTCTTTGAGTTATGAACTTGAGGAGGAGGAGAGGAGCTCAGACTCTCTCTAGGCGACAACTTTAATTTCTTCTTCATTTAAGATTTCCTCTTCTTCTTCTTCTTTTATGTTCCAATTTATTTTTTAGGGTTACATTGTAGCCTAATTATGAACCTTTATATTGTCTATTCAATTTAATCAATAAATTATTTTTCTTAATTGAGTTTCTATACTAGATATAATGCTTTTAATTGCCTTATCACCAATTAGATTATCTATTAATTATAATAAGATTGTGAGGATGTTTATATATCTAATTCATTATGTAGTTAACCATGGATTTCATGTAAGATAGAGATATACTTACATGGCCTGTGGAGTCTTTAATTGAAAATTATAAATCTTAATGAATCCTTACTTGTTATAATTCACACGAAGAGATAATGGGTGTTGGAAATGCACATAGTGTATGCAATGTCAGAACACAAGTACATGTGTCGTGACCAAGTAATAAAGTGATGAGTGAGTATCGTCCCACGAGGAGTGAACTAAAATTACAATAGAGTATTTTGACGTGTGAAATGTTGTAGCATAAATTGGTTGGTTCACAAAATTTATGTTGAGGGGTAGAACAACTAAATACGACTATAATTACGATGAGGGATACTAGGGTGTAAAAGAAAGTGATATTAGGTGGGCTAGGGTTGCTTCAGGGTTGCCATGAACTTTTGCACTCATTGCTCTAGGAATTACTGTAGCAATTTTCTCAATGCCTAGTTATTTCTTGAATGGGATCTTTCCAGACTTCTATTCCCTGCAATTCTGGGGTTTGGACACACATCCCTGCATCAATCTAACCCTCGAATTGTGCATGAAGCTCCCACTATTGGGCTAATGGGGTAACCATATATCCCTATATCGGTTAACCCCACACATACAACTCTTTTTCCATCCTCCACTATCCTTCTAGGTGAATATTGGCCTTAATCTTCCTCTATTAAACTTCCATTATCAGGGGAAATTGAAACATACACACAATTGAATGTTACAGCAATGCTGCAGCAAGTCATTGATAACTAAAAATTTGCATGAGTTTATTACAACCCTAGCTAGAAACTAGCCCAGCCTCATAGTTAAACTAGTTACAAACATCAGAAAAATACCAGTATGCATCCCAAATAATACAACTAAAATAGACAGACAGATGCAGTATCCTGCTAAACAATAAAAATCACAACAGGGATCGAGGGGGAAATTCTGGGACAGCAAACTCTTTCTTGCTCCAATGCTTCACCATGCAATGTCAGCGCACCCTAGGCACTAGGATGTTTTCTCACAACCTACTCCCGTCAGGGATTTCTCCGTTCTCTTTTTGTGTATTTTTCTTTTGTTCCCCGTAGCATCCTCTCCCCTTTTCTGTACTCTGTTTTCTGCCCTTTATAGTCAGGCCTTGTGGTCCTATTAAATTGGCCTGATTATTCTGACATTCTCCCTGTTCTACGGCCAACATCCCTTCTTGCAGCTTTCTTCACTTCCAGTAGTGGAGGCCGTTTTTGTACCACCCATCAGCCTGCAGTGTCAGCTGGTTGCTACTTTCTCCTGCTAGGTGGTGGCTACACCTGCTGCGCAGCTCTGATCCCTTGCCACCTGCACCATATCAAACAGAATCAGTTCCCCATAATATGCATCGTATTAAAAAGGGCTCAACTCACTCAATATCGCTCAGTTTGCTGTCATGATTGCCGCATATGCATACTAAATTGTCACAGCAAATAGGTTGGATGATATTGTATCCAAGGGAGTCAACACATTCATTAAAATCCGAGAATAAGAGTGCTTAATAAATCAAAACAGCATAGTAAACACACTCAGAAAGCACATTGAAACTGTAATAAATTGAAGTTATCAAATCCCCCCAAACTTAAAGGGTTGCTTGTCCCCAAGCAATTTGCTCTATTCACCACACCTCTTCTAATTAATTCCAGCCCTTCTCCCCTGTATAATTCCATATGGTCCTGCTGCTAGCTCTCAACTCTTAGGATTGTTTCCATATAAGGAACACCACAAGCCTTCTTCCCAATCACAGCCAAAACCTTCTTTAAAGTTGTGTGTGTGATATGGAAAGTTTCTCCAAGAGCCATTTGGGTCAAGATCAACCACAGTTCCTAAGATTTTCAAGCTAATATATCGAGCCTCCTTATTTAGGACAAGTTGGCATACTTCATAGGCATTGCCAGGGCAATAAATATGGGGGTAGCTCACTGATTTCCTTTCTTTTTTTTCTTCTTTTTTTATAGCATATATATTATTCTAGCAGAGGTCATTAGTGCCTTTTGATGCGAGTACCAACATGTAAGTTGCAGGCACCCCGTTACTCAGCCTTATCACCTTTAACTAGAATCCCACTCATACTCTATGTCCTTGTTTTACGCAAGGGTACACATAGGTCTCATGCATACCCCTAGTTACTAAGGAACTACAAAGGCATTAGAGTGCCAATATTTCTCTCTTTTTCTCCATTTTCCCCCAAACTTAAGCCTTTCTGACAATAAGCTTATGCCTCTTTTATAATTCAGCAGGAGACTCTCAATATTAGCTTTAAAAACTTAAGTCCAATTTCTGAAAAAATCACCAAATGTCTCTTGACACACTGCCCATGACCCTATGTTCATTAGAAGAAGGTTTTGTGTGTGATTGGGTAAGTGTGCAGAGCTCCTATTCTAGTGAAATTCCTAATGCTCCTCATGGAGTGTCCCAGAACTACAGTAGGTTATGAAGTGTACAGACTCATCTCTCTCTATATTTCTTTTCTCCCCTGCCCCCTTTTTTGTCTAAAACAGACAGTAACAAGTAATAGTACAGTCTCATTCAACACAATCAAGTAGAGTACAAATAAGCCAAAGCACAAATAAACAGAAGAACAAATCAGACAAGTCCAACATATGCCACAGCAAACACTACAGCAATAACTAAAACAACACTAATTCAATTTCCCAGCAGATGCCACAGCAAACCTTCAGGAAATCTATGCCACACACCTCCCAAACTTAAAGTTGAGCAGTGTCCCCACTGCTGATTCTATGCCAAAGCCATAAGAGGCACAAATGGAAAACATGAGCAGAGTAAAAGAAATTACAAAATAGCAAAGAAGGAATAGAAGATAAGGGAACTTCCTGAGGGTGCTTGCAGGGATGCTGCAGCACCTTAGTGGCATTGACCCCCAGAAGACTTTGAGGAGCTTTAGAGTCCACTCCTTCGTTGTGTTGATCTTTACGGGCTCTGGAGTTTGCCCTTCCCCTTTTTGATGGTAGCTGCCTCTTTGCTAAAGGCTCATCATCCCTCGAAGACTCCATGGCCTCATGAGTCTGTGGTGGGCAATGCTGCTGCTCATGGCTATGGAAAGATATTTCTGAGGGGAAATCTGGGAAAGGGTAGAATTGTTGAAAATTTTGCTCTAGTGTTCTCTTGAGGGCAATGTCCTTCTGCTCTTGGTACTACCAGAAGGTATGTTGGTGCTTGAGGAGTAGAGATTGCTGCTTCAAGATCGTGTTTTGCTACTAAAGTAAGAGTTATAACATCTTGTCAGCTTAGTGAGGGGCCGAATTGGATGCAGCCTGTTCTACTGAGGGTGGTAGTGATTGTGGGGTAGCTGGTGGGGCTGAAGCAGTTTTCTCTTGGACAATCCGAGCAATGGTGATGCTGTTAATGGGGTTGCCCCCTTTGAGTGCCTCCTCGTCGATTGAGATTGGCACTCGACTATTCTGGCACAGCAAAGTGATGAGGGAATTGAAGAGTAAGCTTCCCTTTCTCCGGCTTGCACACACTCTGATTTGTTCACTGATGACTCTGCCCACATTAATAGGCCTACCTGAGATCATCGACCATTTCTACCCTATCCTTGCTCACCGTTTGCCCGTGTGTGGAGGGAAAAAGGCGAGTTTTAAGAAAGTGGTATCACACCTTTGCTGCAGGTACCAAGGGGACTCGATTGATAGTGGTGGCACCTTGTGGAGATCTGTCTCAACTGGTGCCTGAGATGCACACCCGAGTGAGCATTGCATCCCAGTCATGGTCCTTCAGAGCCTCCAGATATTCTTCATACTCGTCTTCCTCATCTGGAAGATTATAGGCCTTATTAATGGAGGCTTGGTCGAACTGAAGCCGAGTCTCCCTAACTCTTACCCACTTCTCGTTGTCTTGCGGAAAGTTAGCGTAGAACTCCCTTACGAGAGGGATAAGGGTAGTTCACGGGTGACTGGCAAAAGTTTTCCATCCCCTCTGCTTGACCACGGCTGCAACATACATGGGTAGTCCCAAATCCTCCATCGTGGTGAAGGTGACACCCTTCTCTGCGTAGAAATTTTGCAGCAGGATGTCTTCATCGTGTCTTTGTTTGTTCTCCTCGGAGTTGAATTTTTGCACTTTTCTCGCCTGCCTTACCACAATCTTAATCCTTGGCATCGTTGGTTGTGGGGGGGCTAGAAAATGTAGGTCTTCTGGTGCGAAGGGGGCTCCGGTAAATGTAGGGGTTGAGAGTACAAGGGGGGTTCTTGGAATGTGAAAGGGTTGAGGGAGTTGCAAAGGTTGTCGTGTGCAGGGGTGAAATGAGGGAGTTAGGGACATGGGTTTGTGACTTATGGGTTCTCCAAATTTTCCCACCCCCCTTTTTGCTTTTGATAACTCTCTTTTTGTCTCATGCCCTTGGTGCCTCTTCGTGCTCTCATTTTTTTTTTGAAATGAAGACTCCTTTCTTTAGGGCTGAATGAATTTGCTACAGCAACATCATGCGGCAAAAACTGGCTTGCCTATGATTTTTTCTACAGCAGAGGTGGCTTGCACATAATCTTGCTACAATAAAGCAAGGACTAACTTTCACCCGGTTTTGCTGCAGCAAAGCAAGAATTGGCCTGCAGACTGCTATGTTTCCCATTTTGTGAAACAAACACAAATGCTATCAGATTCACGATTTAAGCTATCTAAAAACTGTCAAATTAAACAACAATGAATTTAAACATGGGTTGCCTCCCATGAGCGCTTGTTTTAGAGTCAACAGCCTAACTACTTCCCTGTTCATCCCTCTTGCAGATGGATTGAGGTGTGCTGTCTATCAACATCACCTCCCAGGTAGTGCTTGACTCTTTATCCATTAACCCTGAATGTCCTCCCTTCCTTTTCTTCTTCCAGTTCAACAGTTCCAAAAGGGAAAATTTTGCTAATTCAGAAGGGACCAAACCAACGAGATTTCAATTTTCCAGGAAACAAGGTCAGCCTGGAGTTGTATAGCAATACTCTCTGTCCTACTTCGAAGTTCCTCAGTTGTATCTTCTTGTCATGCCATTGCTTTGCTTTCTCCTTGTATAGTTTGGCATTGTCATAAGCTTGACCACAGAATTCATCAAGCTCATTTAGTTGCAGCATCCTTTTCTCACCAGCAGCTTCCAAATTCAGGTTTAGCTCCTTCACTGCCCAATATGCCCAATGCTCTAGCTCTACTGGTATATGACAAGCCTTACTGAACACCAACTTGTATGGTGACATGCCCAGCGGTGTTTTATAGGCTGTTATATAAGCCGACAATACATCATCCAATCTTGAGGACCAATCCTTCCTAGTGGGGCCCACCGTTTTCTCCAGGATTCTCTTGATTTCTCTGTTGGAGATTTCAGCTTGCCCACTAGTTTGTGGATGATAAGGTGTTGCCACCTTGTGCCTTACTCTATATTTAGCTAATAGTGCTCTGAACTGCCTATTGCAGAAATGGGTACCTCCATCGCTGATGATGGTTCTAGGGGTTCCAAACCTTGTAAAAATGTTTTTCTTCAAAAATCTGGTTACCACCTTTGCCTCATTCATTTGAAATGCACTTGCTTCCATCCTTTTCGAGACATAGTCAACGGCTGCTAGGATGTATTGGTTCCCAAAACTCGAAGGGAATGGGCCCATGAAATCTATTCCCCACACATCAAATAATTCCACCTCTAGGATGTTGTTTAGTGGCATTTCGTGTCTTCTAGATATGTTTCTTATCCTCTGGCACCGGTCGCATTTCATCACAAAGGAGTAGGAGTCCTTGAATAGAGAAGGCCAATAGAACCTGGCCTGTAGTACGTTGTTCACAGTCCTCACTCCTCTAAAGTGGTCTCCATAGGGGGAAGCATGGCATTGTTGTAAGATTTGCTCCATCTCTTCGCTAGGGATGCATCTTCTTATCATCTGATCAACACACTGCTTGAAAAGGTACGATTCATCCCAGTAGTATGAGTTCACATCATGCAGAAATTTCTTCTTCTGTTGTGACGTCAAATCTGGTCCGTATGCCACTCACAAGGTAATTTACATATTCAGCATACCATGGCACACCATCTTGGGACAGGAGGTAGAGTTGTTCATATGGGAATCTCTCGTTAATTTCATCTGCTCCTAAGTTGTCTCCTTCCAGTCTGGAGAGATGGTCTGCCAATTGATTTTCAATTCCTTTTCTATCCCTGATCTCTAGGTCGAATTCCTGAAGCAAAAGCACCCATCGCATGAACCTGAGCTTGGAATCCTTTTTCTTAACCAGGTGTTTGATGGCAGAATGGTCTGTGTGCACTATCACTTTTGATCCTACCAAATATGATCTAAATTTTTCAAAGGCGAAAACTACTGCAAGCAATTCCTTCTCTATCACTGTGTAGTTTAGTTGGGCCCCTTGCAGCGTTTTGCTTGTATAATATATAGAATGAAAAAGCTTATTCCTACGCTGCCCGAGGACAGCTCCTAGTGCTGCTTCACTAGCATCACACATTAACTCAAATGGAGAGGTCCAGTCTAGTGCCATGATAACTGGAGCTGTACTCAATTTCATCTTAAGATCACAGAATACTGTCATGCAGCTTTCATCAAAATAGAAAATTCTATCCTTCTCTAGCAAACTGCATAGAGGTTTAGCAACCTTGGAGAAGTCTTTAATGAACCTCCTATAAAATCCTGCATGGCCAAGGAAGCTTCGGATGCCCTTGACAGAGGTGGGAGGAGGCAGCTTCTCTATGATTTCCACTTTGGCCTTGTCAACCGCTAGTTCCTCTTGAGAGACTTTATGTCCCAGCACAATCCCCTCTTTTACCATAAATTGACACTTTTCCCAATTCAGCACCAAGTTTGTTTCCGTACATCTTTGTAAGACTTTAGCAAGGTCTCACAAACATAGGTCGAAGGAGTCCCCAAAAACTGAGAAGTCATCCATGAAAATTTTCACAAACTGCTCAGCCATTTCTGTGAAAATTGCCATCATGCATTACTGAAACGTTGTTAGAGCATTACAAAGCCCGAATGGCATTCTTCAAAATTCAAAGGTGCCATAAGGACATGTGAATGTGGTCTTATGCTGATCTTCAGGTGCTATAGCAATCTGGTTGTAACTTGAGTACCTGTCTAAGAAACAATAGTATTTTCTTCTTGCAAGTCTATCTAGCATTTCGTTGATGAATGGCAGGGGGAAATGATCTTTCCTGGTGCTTTTGTTTAGTCTTCTATAGTCCATGCAAATCCTCCAGCCAGTCACAACCTTGGTGGGGATGAGATCATTGTTTTCGTTTTCCACCTCGTCATGCCCCCTTTCTTAGGAACACATTGGATGGGGCTAACCCAAGAGCTGTCTGATATGGGGTAAATAATTCCAGCATCTAGCCACTTGATGATTTCCTTCTTTACCACCTCCTTCATTATTGGGTTGAGCCTCCATTGGGGTTCTATGGACCCTTTTTCATTGCTCTCCAAAAGGATCTTATGCATGCAGAATGAGGGGCTGATTCCCTTAATATCAGCAAGGGTCCAACCAATAGCCTTTCTGAATTTCTTCAACGTCAAGACCAGTTTCTCCTCTTGCTCTCCTGTCAAAAGTGCTGATATGATCACAGGAAGAGTGGTTGTCTCTCCTAGATATGCAAACTTGAGGTGTACTGGTAGTGGCTTCAGCTCTAAGGTTGGTGGTTCCTCCACTGATGCCTTCAGCAGCCTTGATTTTGGTGAGGATACGTCTAATGGCTCCTTCATTAGCCCTTGCTTCCCAATGCCATGCCTGACATCAATCCAGGCCAATTCTTTCTCGTTTTCCCCTTCTGAATATGAGTTATTCGTCCATACTACTGGTGATGGACCCTTGCAGCATTTTTCTAACTACTCTAATGCTAATGTGTCTATCATAGACACAACTGAACACTCATCTACTTCATAGACTGGAGTACATTGAATGTAACCTGCTCATCCTGGACTCTCATGGTTAGTTCCCCTTTTTGAACATCAATTAATGTCCGGCCAGTTGCTAGGAATGGTCTGACCAAAATAATTGGCACCTCTGCATCAGCTTCATAGTCCAGTATTATAAAGTCTACTAGGAAAATGAATTTTTCCACCTTAACCGGGACATCCTCAATTTTTCCTTCTGGATGTGCAATGGATCTATCAGCAAGTTGTAGTGAGACTATGGTAGGCCTTGCTTCTCCAATCCCCAGCTTCTTGAATATGGCCATTGGCATGAGGTTGATGCTTGCTTCCAAGTCACAAAGTGCCTTGCCAAAATATTGGTTCCTGATAGAACAAGGTATGGTGAAACTGCCTGGATCCTTGAGTTTGGGTGGCAGCTTGCTCTACAGCACAGCACTGCATTCCCGTGTGAGAGCAACGGTCTCAAACTCCCCAAATCTTCTCTTCTTGGTCAGGATGTCCTTCATGATTTAGATAATTTGGCATCTGCTCTAGTGCTTCCACGAAGGAGATGTTGATGTGCAGCTATTTCAGGACATCCAAGAATCTTTTAAACTGCTGGTCATTCTGCTGTTTCTGGAATCTCTGAAGAAATGGTAGAGGTAACTTAGTTTGCTGCACGTTTTGCTGTGGCAAAGCTGCAGTATTTTGCTGTGGCATAGCTGAAGCATGTTGTTATGGCAGAGTTGCAGAGTTACAGAGTTTTGCTGTGGCAAAGCCACAGCAGTTTCTCCAGAGATGACTGCTTCCTCACTTGCCTCCTCCTCTTGCTTCTGCTTGTCTTTCTTCTTCTTCAAGGGTACAGTGGGGTCTTTCTGGTCCTGTCTTTTTGCTTTGGGTGCTTCCATCACCTTCCCACTTCTCAAGGCTATAGCCTTGCAGTGTTCTTTCCCTTCTCTCCTAGGGACTTCGGTATTGCTTGGAAGTGTCCTTAGAGGTCTGCTTTTTAGTTCATTGGCAAGCTGTCCCACTTGGGTTTCCAGATTCCGTAATGAGGCCACTTGACTCTAGATAAGAGCATCATTTCTTGCCATATATTCTTTCAGTAGGGATTCTAGTGAATTGGGGGTTTCACTAGGCTGCTGTCTTTGCTACTGGAAGCCAGGGGCTGTGGTCTTTGTGGGGCAAAGTTGCTCCCCTATCCAGTACCGTAGCTACCCCAAGAAATATTGTGGTATTGCCTCCATCCTGGGTTATACGTGTTAGAGTAAGGATTGTTATTGCAATTCATATTTCCCACATAGCACATTGACTCTGGATTTGAGGGAAAAGTTTCAAATAGATGGGGTCTGTTGCACAGTACACAAGATGCTCCATTCTCCTAGGCTGCATTAGCTGCTTGAGGGCAGATCAATTGCTGGTTTTTCAAGACATTAACTAGTGAAGCTAGCTGGGCTGAAAAGTAACTTCACTCACTTCATGCATGCCTGCTGTTTTCTTTCCCATTGAGACTCTATCCATCGGCCATTGATAGTTGTTGCTGGCCATCCTTTCGAGTAGCTCATGCGCTTCATGATATGTTTTGGACAAGAGTGCCCCATTAGCTGCTGCATCCACTATGGTGCATGTTTGAGCATTAAGGCCATTGTAAAAGGTCTCCATCTGAATGTAATAAGGGATTCCATGATGGAGGCATCTCCGTAACAGCTCTTTATACCTTTCCCATGTTTCATACAATGAGACTCCTTCCAGTTGTTGGAAAGACGTGATATCATTCCTCAATTTGGCATTCTTAGTAGGTGGGAAGTATTTCGGTAGAAATTTCTCTACCAAATCGCTCTAGTTAGCAATAGAATTGGGTGGCAGAGAATTTAACCACACTCTAGCTCGATCTCTTAATGAGTAAGGGAACAATTTTAGCCTGAGAACTTCTTCTGTTACCCCATTCATTTTGAAAGCATCCGTGACGTCCATGAATACTCTCAGGTGAAGGTGAGGATCCTCTGTAGGCATTCCACTGAACTAGCCTACAGTCTGCAGCATCTGAAACATTACTGGCTTGAGCTTGAAATGAAGAGCTTTGATTTCTGGTCTCACAATGCTCGGGTTCAACCCATTCAGGTTTGGTTGGACATAAGTGTTTAAGACCCTATCTCTATCATCCATGTTGTCTGCACCATTTTGATTGGCCAATTCTGCCTGCTGCTAAGGTCCAAATTGTCCTCTCCTTCTTCTTAGAAGCGTTCTTTCTATCTCTAGATCTAAAGGCAGAAGCTCCCTGTCAGCCCTGCTCATGCACTGCGTTTACCTGTCCAAAAAGACACCAGAGTGACTAATAGATAATATCCTTCACACAGTCAAATAACTAAAGATAATTTTCAAGTTGACACTCCCTGGCAACGGCGCCAAAAACTTGTTGGTGATGCACAGAGTGTAACAACTCCATTTAAGTATCAATTTTTTTTTAAATACCATGAAGTTATTACCTCGTTACAACTTAACTCAATATAACATTTATTTAATTTATACAATACAAAGTTCACATACATGTCATTAATCAAAACATACGTACAACATATCAAACACATAAAAATCAACATCTTATTTATTCTGGTTGACCAATTCTGGAGATACAGGTGCGGGTGATTGCACCTTCATCGGGATCTAAGCCAACTCGACCACAAACATTTTATTTGCTTCTGAGATCTTCCCAACATAAAGTACTCGATCCAACGTGCACTAAAAGTCAGAGCTATAGAAAAATCTACATAACTAATTTTCTGAACATGATATGGAAATATAGTGAGAATTAAATCCCAGTAAGTTCAACAATAAATCATCATCAATATAGCTCATCACGTCATGTTCAACTATATAAACTACAGAAAATATCTTTGGTCACATGAATGCATTATATCTATGCACATAAGAATCATATAGTAATGATATGTATGACAGGATTAACTATTTTTAAAATATCATATGATGGCCATCAACTTATTCTCATTTCAAGCTACCCCGGTCAGGGTGAGTATCCTCTACTCTCCGATACGGGCTTTTCTCACTCCGTCCGACATGGCACACTTTCTCTTTCTTTTCTCATAATCATAATCATAACCGTTGGTAGGGCGTCCCTACTGGTGCACCACACGGATTGCCATGTGACTGTGCTAATTTCTTTTCTTTTCACAATGATAGCCAAAAATATGCTTTCAATAACAAGTATGTTCATCAAAATATAACTATTACCATAAATCATTGGTAATCATGTCATGAACATAACCATTTCAAATATCACTTAATAAAATATTTCCATGTCAGAATTTAACACTTAAGATGGTAAGAAGTTCATACAATGGCAATGGCTATGGCATATACTAGTCATTTAAAAGATTCATCTTCTTTTTTAAATATTAATTTTATTTCTTTATTTTCTTGATGTAGGTTTTCATCAAATCTAAACTTCTCTTACTAATCAGAGTATAACTCCCTCATTTGAACTCCGATGTAGGTGATCTTGGTGTCAATTTCAAGATAAAACAATTATCTAAAACTATTATGTTGAACATTATAGCGAAATATTAAGAAATCAAGGTGATAGTACTCCCTCAATGTACATGTTATTTCTTCTCAGATAGGTTCTGATCTTTACCTACTAATTGGACCATATCTACCTCATATGGACTCCAACTTGCGTGATTCCAGTGGCTAAAAATCCATGACACAAATATCTATAATTATTATAGGAAAAAGAACTTTATTTGTTGAAGGGATTTTAGAAACCAATTGACCAAGAGAAATACTTCTAAAGTGATGGTTTTAAATCACCTTAATCGGAGTTGAAATGAGAGAGTTATTTCCTGATTAGTGAAGGAATTGGAAACTATAGTTAACATCAAAGTTGTAGGCAATTTTCTTAGATTTACCCAGACACCAAAATCACCTTAATCGGAGTTTGTATGAGGGAGATATGGTTAAATAAGTGAGGAAAGGTCACAGAACACGTCCAGGCCGTGTTTTGGGATATGTCAGCACGGGTAGGCTGTGTTAGGTGCTGGATTATCATATTGTTCACTGTTTTTCTACCTAAAAATAGCTTTATTTGTTGATATATTTTTGGGAAACAAATGTCCAAGAAAATTGCTTTTTTTTTTATTTGACTCAAAATTTATTATATTGGACATTTGATATGTGATAAATAATTATTAATTATTGAATATGAAAATGATGCATGCTATTTTATATATTGCATTTGATGATTATGCATTTATATATATATATATATATATATATATATATATATATATATATATATATATATATATATATATATATATATATATATATGTATTTATATGTATGGATGATTATCGACGGGTTGTATGGCTTGAGATGGTACCGAGTAGGGGACGCCCTATTAGCTTGAGTGAGCCGGGGGAGGGCCACTCCAACCGGGTGACAGTGGTAATGTGAGGAGGCAGTTGGGTGATGTACTCACATTCCCTGATCACTTATTGTAACTGTAGTCGATCGGTCACTATGCGTATAGCAAATTGCATTGACCAGATCGCCGACTGAGGCAGGTCATTTTCAAATTGCATTGACCAGATCGCCGACTGAGGCAGGTTGTTTTTAAATTGCATTGACTAGATCGCCGAGTGAGGCTGGTCATTTTCAAATCAAATTGCATTAACCAGATCGCCGAGTGAGGCAGGTCATTTTAAAAATGATGATTTTATCTCCAGATCTTAATATTTTCTGTAGCTTATACAGAACCATTTATTTTAATTCCATAGAGATAATTCCCAGAAATTAAAATACAGAAACTATCCTAACATATTCTTCCCAGATGAACCATTTTCTGACCTTTGACTACTAATCGTCTCATATCTTCCTCATATGGACTCCAAATGGAATGATTCCAGTGGATCAAAATCCGTGACACACATACCTATAATTCTTATGTTAACAATTTATTTTAATTTCATACAGATAATTCCCAGAAATTAAAATACAAAAGCTATCCTAACATATTCTTCTCAGATGAACCATTTTCTGACCTTTGACTACTAATCGGCTCATATCTTCCTCATATGGACTCCACATGGAATGATTCCAGTGGCTACAAATCCGTGACACATATAGCTATAATTCTTATGTTAACAATTTATTTTAATTTCAAACAGATAATTCTCAAAAATTAAAATACAGAAGCTATCCTAACATATTCTTCCCTGATAAACCATTTTCTGACCTTTGACTACTAATCGGCACATATCTTCCTCATATGGACTCTAAATTGAATGATTCCAGTGGCTAAAAATCCGTGACACACATAGATATAATTCTTCTGTTAACCATTTATTTTAATTCCATATAGATAATTCCAAAAAATTAAAATACAAAAGATATCCTAACATATTCTTTTCTGATGAACCATTTTATGACCTTTAACTACTAATCAGACCATATCTACCTCATATGGACTCCAAATTGAATTATTCCAGTGGCCTATAATCCGTGACACATATATCTTTAATTCTTATGTTCACAATTTATTTTAATTCCCTACAAATAACTCCCAAAAAATAAAATACAGAAGCTAAAAATTTTGCCACCCATAGCCATACCTATGCAGAACTTTCTATACCAGTCTAAGTATTCAAACATACATCACATGCAAGATCAATATGTAACATGATATAGCAACATCCATGACCAATCATCAAAGTTCTAAGATCAAAATCTCATATAAATATTATAAGTTTCAAAAAATTTCTTCAAAAAGAAATATTGTTAAACTTACCTGAAGCACTTAGTCCCCTAGACTTCTCCTTCCTCTTTCTTCCTTTCTTCCTCTCCTTTCCTCACTCTACCTTGCTTATATTTTTCCTCTCCCTCACTTGGACGAAATTATAATGTTGTAAGGGTGGGTTTTCTTATATAGACCACCAAATAATTCACCTTTCATGATCATGGGTCTACCTTATCACAATTAGATTACACTTGGTTGAATTTTTGGAAAACAAACAACTTATGTTCTTGTCTTCCTCTTCCTTAGTCAAGATATGCATAGGAAAAGGAGATTTGTATTTTAAAAATTATGATAATATGTTCTTCAGATATGGGACAAGGTCCCTTTGATTTAGGGATTCATTTCCATTTTCTTTTGTCTTAAACAAGTATGATAGGTTTGCCTTTTTTGGTGGCAAATTTCTAGCCCTTGAATCTCCATTATTGGGTTGATATTATTTGTGTGGGATAGGAATGTTTTGTCCTAATGCCATGTATTATCATACCACTTGCTAAAATTATGAGTGTAGGATATAGATGTTTTTGTCCTAAAGCCTTGTATTATCATGCCACTTGCCAAAATTATGAATGTAGAATCACACCACTTGCTAAATTTTTGTCTTAATGCCATGTAACATAATCTTTATTATTATTACATTATTATATCATCACCTAATTTATTTTATTTTATTTTTCCTCTTGGATTTGGGCTTATTCCTACCCATTTTCTTTGCTTTGGATAAAATTCTATCTTTCTTGGAAGGTTTGATCACATTTTCATAATTTTTGGATTATTGGTCCAATTACTATATCCTAGTCCAAGTCTATGTTTTATTTCTTGCTTAGGTTATCCAATGGGCTTGCTAGAAACTTATGTGAAGTGGAAAAACTCTATATGAAGTGTCCATAGGTAAAAGCCCAATGTAAGGGTAAAGATTTTAAACTTAGTAACTCTAGTTCTTGAATTAGGAAAAATTACCCTAATCCAATGTTCTTGAAATTTTATGACCTTTACTTGTTTCTAAAAATTTATCTTCCTTATCCAAGAATTTTGCATCTCTTTAGTATGTTATTTCTAATTATTTTTCCTATTAGGTTTCCCCTCTTTATTTGTTCTCTTAATGTTAGAAACATTTTCTATGCATATACATAAGGTGAAGAATTTCTAAGGATTATATTTTCTTAGATATCTAAAATATTGTCTAATAAATTTTATTTTCTTAATTAAATATTTATGTACTTTTATCAATAGAAGAAACGAAATTATGGGGTTATACAGAGTGTATGCAATGTCAGAACGCAAGTGCACGTGTCGTGACCAAGTAATAAAGTGATGAGTTAGTATCGTCCCGCGATGAGTGAACTAAAATTACAATAGAGTATTTTGACGTGTGAAATGCTATAGCATAAATTGGTTGGTTCACAAGATTTATGTAGAGGGGTAGAACAACTGAATACGACTATAATTACGATGAGGGATACTAGGGTGTAAAAGAAAGTGATATTAGGTGGGCTAGGGTTGCTTTAGGGTTGCCATGAACTTCTGCACTCATTACTCTAGGAATTGCTGCAGCAATTTCCTCAGTGCCTAGTTATTTCTTGAATTGTATCTTTCCAGACTTCCATTTCCTGCAATTCTGGGGTTTAGACACACATCCCTGCATCAATCCTAACCCTCGAATTGTGCATGAAGCTCCCACTATTGGGCTAATGGGGTAACCATATATCCCTATATCGGTTAACCCCACACATACAACTCTTTTTCTAGCCTCCACTACCCTTCTAGATGAATATTGGCCTTAATCTTCCTCTATTAAACTTCCGTTATCAGGGGAAATTGAAACATACACACAGTTGAATGTTACAGCAATGCTGCAGCAAGTCATTGATAACTAAAAATGTGCATGAGTTCATTACAACCCTTCTACAACCCTAACTAGAAACTAGCCCAACCTCATAGTTAAACTGGTTACAGACATTAGCAAAATACCAGTCTGCATCCCAAATAATACAACTAAAATAGAAAGACAGATGCAGTATCCTGCTAAACAATAAAAATCACAACAGGGATCGAGGGGGAAATTCTGGGACAGCAAACTCTTTCTTGCTCCAATGCTTCACCATGCAATGTCAGTGCACCTTAGGCACTGGGATGTTTTCTCACAACCCACTCCCGTCAGGGATTTCTCTGTTCTCTTTTTGTGTATTTTTCTTTTGTTCCCCGTAGTATCTTCTCCCCTTTTCTGCGCTCTGCTTTATGCCCTTTATAGTTAGGCCTTGTGGTCCCATTAAAGTGGCCTGGTTATGCTGACATTCTCCCTGCTCTACGGCCAGCATCCCTGCTTGCAGCTTTCTCCACTTCCAGTAGTGGAGGCCGTTTCTGTACCACCCATCAGCCTACAGTGTCAGCTGGTTGCTACTTTCTCCTGCTAGGTGGTGGCTGCACCTGCTGCGCAGCTCTGCTCCCCTACCACCTGCACCATATCAAATAGAATCAGTTTCCCATAATATGCATTGTATTAAAAAGGGTCCAGCTCACTCAATATCACTCGGTTTGTTGCCATGATTGCCGCATATGCATACTAAATTGTCACAGCAAACAGGGTGGATGAGCTTGTATCCAAGGGAGTCAACACATTCATTAAAATCCGAGAATAAGAGTGCTTAATAAATCAAAACAGCACTGTAAACACACTCGAAAAGCACATTGAAACTGCAATAAATTGAAGTTATCAATGGGTTAGTGTTCGAAGGGTGTTTTTGTTAAATATCCAGAAATGATAGTAAATAATTTAAGGTATCTCGACTAATAATTAAAATTATAAATTCAAAGTTAAAGAGATAAAACAATATAAAGGGGATTAATTATAGTGAATTTGGAAACCCTAAAATCCCAATTAATTGACTCTTTCTGATTTGATTTAGCTTTCTTTCAATTTCAATTTTATTTCATTTTATTCTTCATCAATCTATTTTCACACCACTCATTTAAGACTAACACTATTAGTGCAGTAATTAATAATATCAATCCTCGTGGAATCGACGCTTTATACTTATTTAAGAATTTTTATTATTTGACAACGACAGTGTATGTTTGTACTTAAACGAATATTAATTTGTGGGCATCTAAACATGTAACTAAAAAATTTTAACTTTAAATTTTACAAATCTAAAATTAAAATCTTACATATTCAACAACAATTTAAAAAATATTATACACAGTTGTATGCACAATTTTAATATCATATATTGCATTAATTCTTTTTAAATAAAGTCATATAAACTTTAAGATTATATTAAAAACACTTAAATTACTATTTTGGTTTATTATATACATTATAAAAAGTTTATTCTTTATTTTTCTTTTTGTAAAAATTGTTATATATTATAAATTTTTATTTATTTATATAGTATATATTGCTATACTCGTATTAGGCTAGCAAAGATAATTGAACATAGTATAACCGAGTTCTCTAGGAATCACCTTTTAAATAGACCGATGTTTCAATTATACACTAAAATCACCATTCTAATTGTCGTATTGTAAATCTATGAAGTAAGAATACTTCTAAATTCAAACTGTACACATGCTAGGTGCGTACCCAGTACTAGTATTTTTTCGATATTCCTAGATACTTCTAAATACAAATCATGTAGTTTTCTTTAAAAATTAGTTTGGACATATTAAGTAAATTGTAAGTACAACTACAAAATTTTAACTCTAAATTTAAGAGATTTCAAATTAAAATATTACAAACTCAAAAATAATTATAAAAAACTAGTATAAACAGTTGTATGTACAACTTTAGAATCATATATTACTTTGAATTATTTTTAATAAAGTCATAAGAACTGTGAACTTATATTAAAAAAATTTAAATTACTATTTTGGTTTATAATATATATTATAAAAATTTCATTATTTATTTTTATTTTTAAAAGAATTGTTAAATATTATAAAATATTTTTTTATTTATGTATTATATATTAGTATACCCGTACCGAGCTAGCAAACATAATTGAACCCAGCATAACCAAGTTCTCTAAAATTCACCTTTAAATAGATCGATGTTTCAATTATACACGAAAATCACCATTTTAATTGCCAGATTGTAAATTTATGAAATATGGGTACTTCTAAATTCAAGTTGTATACGTATTTGGTACTTACCTAGTTTTGATACTTTTTTGGATACTCATGAATACTTCTAAATACAAATTATGCAGGTTTTTTTTTACAAAAATTAATTTGCACACATTAAGTAAATTGTAAATACAATTACAAAATTTTAACTCTAAATTTTAGAGATATGAAATAAAAATTTTACAAGCTCAACAATAATTAAAAGAAACTAGTATACAAAGTTGTCTTTACAACTTTAATATCATACATTACTTTAATTTATTTTTTATAAAGTCATATGAATATTGAGATTATATTAAAAAGATTAAATTATTATTTTAGTTTATTATATATATTATAAAAAATTAATTAATTATTTTTATTGTTATAGGAATTATTTTATATTATAAAATAGTTTTAATTTATGTAATATATATACGTGCAACATACCTGTAAATGTTAGAGTGCATTAGAGGGATACAAATTAATTGCAGTTGTACTCACATGCCCTCGAGAGCAGGAGAAAGCAAATTTATGCAAGGAATCACCTTTACAATCAATGGCGTCAGCGTGATACAAGATAAATGTTGTTCGTGAAACCTTCCACTTGACCAAGTTTCTGAGATATTTACTCTGCATTAAACTATGTCTTTACTTCATTAGTAATCGTCATATGAAGATACAATATCTTTTTCGTATCTAATCGCTTTCTTTTATCAGATCAAGCAACTATCAGTACGTCATTCATGATCGTTTGTAGAACCACAAAACTAGGACAATAGCGTCAATTCTATTGATTATTCTTGTAAAATGATAGGTAAATCACAGAGCATCGTCGAGTTAATCGTCTTGGAATGAAAGTCTAAACAACAGTACTAGGTATGTCCAAATCAAAACGATTAGGCAGAGCTGAATGTCTGACTTTTGATGCCGATACAGATAAACTTTGGCCTTTCTTATTGTTTTCCTATAAGCTTGAACATATATAGGAGACAAGATATGTCACTCTCCAATCTTGTCTATGTTGGTGAAGTTTTGGCAGCAGTTATCCTATGGCAGAGGATTAAAGGTAAGATCGAGTTATAATCGAAACGTGGTGCTTGGGTTACTACAATTAAATTAAAAAAAGTTATTTGACCTAGTGTTAACCACTTGATCTAACAATTGATATCATTGATTTTCTTCAAGACCAAATATGGTATGTGTTTCTTTGGCTGCAGATTGTTGTATGTTCCTATGGGAAACCTCTCATTTCACAAAAATGACATCACTTGATCTCTAACTGCAAACACCTATTTTTTGTGATGTTTTTCTATAATAGCCTTCTTGTATTTAGTATTGGCATGCTCCAATTTTTGCTTGACCTCCACTTGCACATCTTGCCATTGGTTGGCCATAATTTCTATAGCTACACTAACTCCATGATCTTTAGGCAGCTTAATCAAATCAAAGGAACGTTGGGGTCGTTTGTTGTATATAATAGCAAAAGGGAATTTTCTAATCGTACTATGAACAACATTGTTATATGCAAACTTAACTTGTGACAATACACTATATCAATGCTTTGATTTGTCTCCACAAATGCTATGAATAAGATTACTCAGAGTCATGTTAATTACTTTAATTTGACCACCAGTCTAGAGATAGCCAGTGTTATTGTAATTCAAGAAAGAATCATACATCTTCCACAAGATCCTTCAAAAATAACCCAAAAAATTGTCCTTATCTAAAGTGATGGTCTTAGGTAGACCATGCAAACATATAACTTCCTTGCAAAAAAAATTGGCATTGGTACTTATGTCATGATTTTTCTTACAGGGGACAAAGTGTGTTATCTTTGAGAACTAGTGAGTATTGTCGCTAGTACACCAAATATAATTAATACCTTATCTTAAACTATTTGTAGTAATAGGAGTAAGGGTTGACCCTACAAAGAATGGTATTACCTTTGTGAATTGAATAACGGGATTTTGAGTGCTGCCAAGGTAAAATGAGAATGATCGTAATAAATTAAATGTAAGAGTGTTCAATTACAAGATTGTTGGTTTTGGTTGATTTCCACCATCAAGAATTGCATTGATAATTGACAATATAATTAATTCAATATTGAATATCTACCATTGGAATGTTATCCCTCTTTCTCCTTAGGTTTAGTTAATTGACAATGATCACCTCAACTAATCCTAATTAGCAAGCAATCTTAGCCAATCGATAAAATTTAACTCATTAATTGCATGAAAAATTAGAGAAACTGATATAGTTAAACAACATAAACACATCGGTTGTATTTAATATAGTCAATTATTCATCATAGGTTAACAATTCATAATTATACAATTATTAATCATATTTTCCTCTTAAATCAAAGGGACCAAAACTTTGTTGATTTATGATTCAGTAGTAGATTGAAGCAATTAAACCACTAGTGTGCACCCTAGATATAAATTGAAACAATCATAGGAAGAAGAGCAGATGAATAATCAATACTTAATTAAAATTAAACAATAAAACCTTAAATCAATCTCACAACGCATAAATTCTTGAGGTTTCAATCTTCCTCAACCAACAAACGAAAATTAGCCACGCATGGCTATTAGAAAATCTAGAAGAAGAAGAGAAGAAGAGAGAATGGAGAGAATTCTTGATGATTCAATGATATGTTGTCTGTTTACGTTTCTTCTTATTTATAGATTGGAGAGCCTTAAATGAGGTAGAATTACTTCTAGGTCAGTTTCTAACCCATCTGGCTTCATTCTAGGTCAAAATAAAAAAAATTTACAACTAAATTTACCTTCTATAGTGGTAAGCGTCACGATACTCTCTTGGAACATTGCAGTCGTCTAATTTTTCCAGAATATGCAAAAGTGATCAACATGAAAGTTGTAGCTCTATCTCTTCGCTTTCCAAGCCACTAGAATAATCTTAATCAAAGCTCATATCATAGAGATATGCCCTAATTAGTGATGAAATGTCAGGATTTACCTTACTATACCATGATTCTGACTTTCAAACACCATATCAATCTGATTTCTTCTAAACTTGTCAAAGTAGAGGAAAGTTGTAGATTATTGCCTTAACTTTCCATAGGAATTTGAATCACCGCAACTGAAATTCATATGAGGGAGTTATTGTCTGATTGGTGCAAAAATGTTTAAACTCATTATCATTCAATGTTTTTTTTTCATGAATTTCTTCTCTTTTTCTCCTCTTTTCTTCTTACTTTGCTCTTATAATATAAGACAAAAAATTAAGCTGATTTCTAATCAGATTTTACTTAAATTAAATAAAAATTAAGTTTAAAGATGTTAAAATCATGCTTAATTATGCACACATTAAATACCTTTACACTCAACTTTTTGCTTGTCCTCAAGCAAAATAATCCATAAAGACAAAAAAAAAATTAATATATGTAGTGAGTGTTAGGCTTACCAAGCTTTTTCCTCATAACATGAATATATGCTCAAGAAAATTTTCAAAAAGTCATAACCATGCACAAAATTAACTCAAATGTGATCCATAATTTTATTCTCTTGAACCCTGAGTGTGTGTGTGTCTTTGGTTTAGTTAATTTTCTTTACTCGTATAAGTTTATTGGTGCGTACAGTCACGGGTACACCAAATATAATACATTACATCTCAAACTAACCTGTAGTTGTGGGAGTAAGTGTAACAACTTTTTTTATTATTATTATACAATATAGAGTTTACATACATGTCATTAATCAAAACATACGTACAACATATAAAACACATAAAAATCTGCATCTTATTTATTCTAGCTGACCAATTCCAGAGATACAGGTGCGGGTGGTTGCACCTTCACCGGGATCTAAGCCAACATGACCACAAACATTTTATTTGCTTCTGGGATCTACCCAAAATAAAGTACTCGATCCAACGTGCACTAAAAGCCAGAGCGATAGAAAAATCTGCATAACTAATTTTCTGAATATGATATAGAAATATAGTGAGAATTAAATCCCAGTAAGTTCAACAATAAATCATCATCAATATAGCTCATCACGTCATGTTCAGCTGTATAAACTACAACAAATATCTTTGGTCACATGAATGTACTATATCTATGCACATGAGAATCGTACAATAATGACATGTATGTCAGGATTAACTATTTTCAAAATATCATATGATGACTATCAATTTATTCTCATATCAAGCTACCTTGGTCAGGGTGAATATTTTATACTCTCCGGTACGGGCTTTTCTCACTCCGTCCAACATAGCCCACTTTCTCTTTCTTTTCTCATTAACATGATCATAACCGTTGGTAGGGTGTCCCCTACTGGTGCACCACATGAATTGCCATGTGACCGTGCTCATTTCTTTTCTTTTCATAATGATAGCCAAAAATATGCTTTCAATAATAAGTATGTTCATCAAAATATAAATATTACCAAAAATCATTGGTAATCATGTCATGAACATAACCATTTCAAATACCATTTTATAAAATATTTCCATGTAAAAATTTCACACTTAATATGGTAAGAAGTTCATACAATGGCATTAACTATGGAATATACTAGTCATTTATAATCTTCATTTATAAGATTCTTCTTCTTTTTTTAATATTAATTTTATTTCTTTTTTTTCTTGATGCAGGTTTTCATCCTATCTAACCTTCTCTTACTAATCAGAGCATAACACCCTCAATTTAACTCCGATATAGGTGATCTTGGTGTCCATTTCAAGATAAAACAATTATCTAAAACTATTATATTGAATAGTTTAGCAAAATATTAAAAAAAAGCAAGGTGATATTACTCCCTCAATGTACAGGTTATTTCCTCTCGGATAGGTTCTGACTTCTACCTACTAATCTGTCCATATCTTCCTCATAAGAATTCCAAATTAAGTTATTGTAGTGGCTAAAAATCCGTGACACATATAGCAATAATTTTTATGTTAATCATTTATTTTAATTCCCTATAGAATGTTTCGAGAAATTAAAACATAGAATCTATCCTAACATATTCTTCCCAGATTAACTATTTTCTGACCACTGCTTACTAATCAGACCATATCTACCTTGTATGGACTCCAAATTGCATGATTCCAATGGCTAAAAATCCGTGAAACATATATATATAATTCATATGTTAACCATTTATTTTAATTCCTTTCAGAATGTTCCCATACATTAAAACACAGAAGCTATCCTGACATATTCTTCCCTGATTAACAATTGTTTGACCACTATTGACTTAACAGACCATATCTACCTCATAAGGACTCCAATTTAAGTGATTCTAGTGGCTAAACATCCATGACACATATATCTACAATTCATATGTTAACCAATTATTTTAATTCCTTACATAATGTTCCCAAAAATTAAAACACAGAAGCTATCCTGACATATTCTTCCCTGATTAACCATTTTCTAACCACTATTTACTTAACAGACCATATCTACCTCATATGGACTCCAAATTAAGTGATTCCAGTGGCTAAACATCTGTGACACATATATCTATAATTCATATGTTAACCATTTATTTGAATTCCTTACAGAATAGTCCCAAACATTAAAACACATAAGCTTAAAATTCTGCCACCCATAGCCATACATATGCAGAACTATCTACACCAACCTAAGTATTCAAACATACATAATATGTAACATGATATAGCAACATCCATGACCAATCATCAAAGTTCTAAGATCAAAATCTCATATAAATATTACAAGTTTCAAATCTTTTCTTCAAAAAGAAATATTGTTAAACTTACTTAGAGCACTTAGTCCTCTAGACTTCTCCTTCCTCTTTCTTCCTTTCTTCCTCTCCTTTCCTCACTCTACCTTGCTTCTATTTTTCCTCTCCCTCACTTGGACGAAAATTATAATGTTGTAAGGGTGGGTTTTGCATAAATAGACCATCAAATAATTCACCTTTCATAATCATGGGTCTACCTTATCACAATGAGGATACACTTGGTTGAATTTTTGGAAAACAAACAACTTATGTTCTTGTCTTCCTCTTCCTTAGTCAAGATATGCATAGCAAAAGGAGATTTGTATTTTCAAAATTATGATAATATGTTCTTAAGATAAGGGACAAGTCCCCTTTGATTTTGGGATTCATTTCATTTTTCTTTTGTCTTAATCAATTATAATAGGTTTTCCTTTTTAGGTGACAAATTTCTAGCCCTTGAATCTCCATTATTGGGTTGAAATTATTTGTGTGGGATAGAAATGTTTTGACCTAATGCTATGTATTATCATACCACTTGCTATAATTATGAGTGTAGGATATAGATGTTTTGTCCTAAAACCTTGTATTATCATACTACTTGCTAAAATTATGAATGTAAGATATCACACCACTTGCTAAATTTTTGTCTTAATGTCATGTCACCTAATCTTGATTACACCATTATCTTATCACTTTATTTTTATTTTTATTTTTCATCTTGGGTTTGGGGTCACACTTGTCCATTTTCTTTACTTTGGTAAAAATTCTACATTTCATAATGGGCTTGGTCACATTTTCATAATTTTTGGGCTACCAGTCCAATTTCTATATCCTAGTCCAAGTCTATGTTTTATTTCTTGCTTAGGTTATCCAACGGGCTTTCTAAAAAATTATGTGAAGTGGAAAAACTCTATATGAATTGTCCATAGGTGAAAGCCCAATTTATGGGTGAAGATACTAAACTTAGTAACTTTAACTCTTAAATTAGGAAAAATTACCATAATCCAATCTTCTTGAAATTTTAAGATTTTTACTTACTTCGCAAACATTTATCTTCCTTACCCAAGAATTTCAACTTTCTTTAGCATGTTTATTTCTAATATTTGCTCTTAGGTTTTCTCTCTTTACCTATTCCATTAATGTTAGAACATTTCTATGCATACACATAAGGTGAAGAATTTCTAAGGATTATATTTCCTTAGATATCTAAAAATTGTCTTATAAATTTTAATTCGTTAACTAAATATTTATGTATGTATATCCATAAAAGAAACAAAATTAGGAATATTATTTTGAATACTTTTTGTACTTTTATTAATACATGAAACAAAATTAGGGATGTTACAGTAAGGGTTAATCCCACAGAGATTCATATTACATTTTGTAATTATAATAAGAGGTTTTGATTAATGAAATTAAAACATAGTAAAAGAGAATTAAAGTAATTAAAAAAAGAGTGATTAATAATAAAGGCATTTGTTTTTGTTGATATCCACTATAAAGAAATCGTATTGATCATTGACAACATAATCAACCTTTAATTGAATATCTATCATTAGGATTCTATCCCTATTTCTCCTTAAGTTTAGTAATTGATGACCATTGCCTCAATTAACATTAATTAACAAGTAATCTTTTAATATATCGGTAAAGTACAACTTATTAATCGCATGAAAAATTAGTGAAACTAATAGAACTAAACAATTATAGACACATAGGCTATATTTAATTTAGTCAATTATTTATCATAGGCCTAATAATTTATAATCCAAAATCATTAATCCTATTTATCTCTTGAATCATAATAATGAAAAAATAGTTCAAAATATAATTCAGTAGTAGATTAAGACAAATAATATACTAGCAGGCCTCCTAGTAATTATATGAATAATCATTGAAAAGAAAAGCAGATAAATAACCAATACTTAATTAAGATTGAACTAATAAAATTAAATTCAAATTTCACAATCCATGAAGATCCTTGAGGTTTCAATCTTCCTATACCAACAAAAAGTAAATTAGCTGTGCAGTGCCATAAGAAAATCTATAGAAGAATTAAAGAAGATGATTGAGAATTTGATCCTTTGATGCTTGCTTTTCCCTTTTTTTATAGACTGACTCCTCCTAAATGAAGTAAGAATGTTTTTAGGTCAGTTCATAGCCCATCGGGATTCAATTGGAGTAAAAAAAAGCCTAAAAATCATGACTTCAGCATTCTAATGTGGTGACGGGTGCCGTAGCACTGCAGATTGAATGGACAAGGCTTTATGGCACTTCGAAATTTCTACAACAAGGTATGGCGGTGCGTTGGGCCTAATGCCACGACGCTTTAGTTCTCAGGAACTTAGGCATTCCAGCGCTTGAAGCTAGCATCACGGCTCCCAAGATCTTGGTATTCCAGTTCCACAGCATACTGGTGAGTGTTAAGGCGCTTTGTGTAACGCCCCCAATGTTTCGAGCACGTGAAACAAATATTTTTTTTCTGCAATCAGATATTTTTCTTAACATGTATAACACTATTCTTTGTCATAGAAATAGATACATATAGGTTCTCTCATGTATATACATTATATAGACCAAGTTATAAATGTCAAAGTAACAACAGAAGAAGGGATTCTACCTGTAACATTCAGAGCACACTCTAGAATACAAACATAGCATAATTCAAAATTGTGAGCCTCGAAAGCAACGCAGACTCACCCAGAGAATATGTCACCTAAGTGATCACCTATCTGCAAAATCAAACTCTGTATTCTTATCTAAAAAATGTGGAAATATCGTGTAGTGATTTTGACAACTCAGTGAGCAGATAATACCTCCTATGACCTTTTCGGTCAGCATATGGATGTACTCATGTTTTAAAATTTATCACTTGGAAAATACAGTTTAGAAATACATTCATATGAGACCCGTATTTCAAATATTTTCAAATAAAAGGATATTTAGATATCCAAACCATATTCAACACGGTATGATCATTAAAAAAATGTTGTTATGCTCAGCTATATAAACTATAGTAAAAATAATAAACTTTTGAGATAAAGTTATAAACTTTTAAAATAATCTGCTTCATTCGGCGATCTGGTCAACCCACACACACATTTGCTATACACATAGTGACCGATTGACTACAGTCAAAATAGGGGTTAGGAAATGTGAGTCTATCACCCATCTGTCTCCTCACATTACCACTGTCACCTGGTTAATGTAACATCTCAAATTTCATTTCTTTTATTGATAAAAATACATAAATATTTCATTAAAAAAATAAAATTTATTAGACAATATTTTAGATATCTAAGGAAATATAATCCTTAGAAATTCTTCACCTTATGTATATGCATAGAAAATGTTTCTAACATTAAGAGAACAAATAAAGAGGGAAAACCTAATAGGAAAAACAATTAGAAATAACATACTAAAGAGATGCAAAATTCTTGGATAAGGAAGATAAATTTTTAGAAATAAGTAAATGTTTTAAAATTTCAAGAACATTGGATTAGGGTAATTTTTCC
Organism: Gleditsia sinensis; assembly: GCA_037074535.1. NCBI lineage: Eukaryota > Viridiplantae > Streptophyta > Magnoliopsida > Fabales > Fabaceae > Gleditsia > Gleditsia sinensis. The sequence goes on from CM073466.1 coordinate 50,812,222, forward strand.
TAATTCAAGAATTAGAGTTACTAAGTTTAAAATCTTTACCTATACATTGGGCTTTTACCTATGGACACTTCATATAGAGTTTTTCCACTTCACATAAGTTTCTAGCAAGCCCATTGGAAAACCTAAGCAAGAAATAAAACATAGACTTGGACTAGAATATAGTAATTGGACCAATAGCCTAAAAATTATGAAAATGTGACCAAGCCCTCCAAGAAAGGTAGAATTTTATCCAAAGCAAAAAAAATAGGTAGGAATCAGCCCATAATGGGTAGGAATAAGCTCAAATCCAAGAGGGAAAATAAAATAAAATAAATTAGGTGATGATATAATAATGTAAAAATAATAAAGATTAGGTTACATGGCATTAAGACAAAAATTTAGCAAGTGGTGTGATTCTACATTCATAATTTTGGCACGTGGCATGATAATACAAGGCTTTAAGACAAAAACATATATATCCTACACTCATAATTTTAGCAAGTGATATGATAATACATGGAATTAGGACAAAACATTCCTATCCCACACAAATAATATCAACCAAATAATGGAGATTCAAAGGCTAGAAATTTGCCACCTAAAAAGGAAAACCTATCATACTTGTTTAAGACAAAAGAAAATGGAAATAAATCCCTAAATCAAAGGGACCTTGTCCCATATCTTAAGAACATATTATCATAATTTTTAAAATACAAATCTCCTTTTCCTATGCATATCTTGACTAAGGAAGAGGAAGACAAGAACATAAGTTGTTTGTTTTCCAAAAATTCAACCAAGTGTAATCTAATTGTGATAAGGTAGACCCATGATCATGAAAGGTGAATTATTTGGTGGTCTATAAAAGAAAACCCACCCTTACAACATTATAATTTCGTCCAAGTGAGGGAGAGGAAAAATAGAAGCAAGGTAGAGTGAGGAAAGGAGAGGAAGAAAGAGAAAGGAGAAGTCTAGGGGACTAAGTGTTCCAGGTAAATTTAACAATATTTCTTTTTGAAGAAAACTTTTGAAACTTATAATATTTATATGAGATTTTGATCTTAGAACTTTGATGATTGGTCATGATGTTGCTATAACATGTTACATATTGATCTTGCATGTGATGTATGTTTGAATACTTAGACTGGTATAGAAAGTTCTCCACAGGTATGCCTATGGGTGGCAAACGTTTTTGCTTCTGTTTTAATTTCTGGGAATTATCTATAGGGAATTAAAATAAATGGTTATCATAAGTATTAAAGATATATGTGTCATAGATTTTTAACCACTGTAATTATTCAATTTGGAGTCCATATGAGGTAGATATGGTCTGATAAGTAAGCAAAGGTCAGAAAATGGTTCATCAGGGAAGAATATGTTAGGATAGCTTCTGTGTTTTAATTTCTGGGAATTATCTATAAGGCATTAAAATAAATTTCTAACATAAGAATTAAATATATATGTGTCACGGATTTAGAGCCACTGGAATTATTCAATTTGGAGTCCATATGAGGTAGATATTGTCCGATTAGTAAGCAAAGGTTAGAAAATGGTTCATCAGGGAAGAATATGTTAGGATAGCTACTGTGTTTTAATTTTTGGGAATTATCTATAGGGAATTAAAATAAATAATTAACATAAGAATTAAAGATATATGTGTCACAGACTTTTAGCCACTAGAATTATTCAATTTGAAGTCCATATGAGGTAGATAAGGTCCAATTAGTAAGCAAAGGTTAGAAAATGGTTCATCAGGGAAAAATATGTTAGGATAGCTTCAGTGTTTTAATTTCAGGGAATTATCTATAAGGAATTAAAATCAATGGTTAACATAAGAATTAAAGATATATGTGTCACGGTCTTTTAACCACTGAAATTATTCAATTTGGATTCCATATGTGGTAGATATGTTCCAATTAGTAACCAAAGGTCAGAAAATGGTTCATCAGGGAAGAATATGTTAGGATAGCATCTGTATTTTAATTTTTAGGAATTATCTGTATGGCATTAAAATAAATGGTTAACATAAGAATTATACCTATCTGTGTCACGGATTTTTAGCCACTGGAATCATTCAATTTGGAGTCCATATGAGGAAGATATGAGCCAATTAGAAGTCAAAGGTCAGAAAATGGTTCATCAGGGAAGAATATGTTTGGATAGCTTCTGTATTTTAATTTCTGGGAATTATCTTTAAGGAATTAAAATAAATGGTTAACATAAGAATTATAGTTATGTGTGTCATGGATTTTAAGCCACTGGAATCATTCAATTTGGAGTCCATAAGTGGAAGATATGAGCTAATTAGTAGTCAAAGGTCAGAAAATGGTTCATCAGGGAAGACTATGTTAGGATAGCTTCTGTATTTTAATTTCTCGAAATTATCTGTATGGAATTAAAATAAATGGTTAACATAAGAATTATAGCTATGTGTGTCTCAGATTTTAAGCCACTAGAATCATTCAATTTGGAGTCTATATGTGGAATATATAAGCTGATTAGTAGTCAAAGGTCAAAAAATGGTTCATCAGGGAAGAATATTTTAGGATAGCTTCTGTATTTTAATTTCTGAGAATTATATTTATGGAATTAAAATAAATGTTTAACATAAGAATTATATCTATGTGTGTCACGGATATTTAGCCACTGGAATAATTCAATTTGGAGTCGATATGAGGAAGATATGAGCTGATTAGTAGTCAAAGGTTAGAAAGTGGTTCACTAGGGAAGAATATGTTAGGATAGCTTCTGTATTTTAATTTCTGAGAATTATATGTATGGAATTAAAATAAATGTTTAACCTAATAATTATATCTATGTGTGTGACGGATGTTTAGCCACTGGAATCATTCAATTTGGAGTCCATATGAAGAAGATATGAGCTGATTAGTAGTCAAATGTCAGAAAATGGTTCATCAGGGAAGAATATGTTAGGATAGCTTCTGTATTTGAATTTCTAGGAATTATCTTTATGGAATTAAAATAAATGGTTAACATAAGAATTATAACTATGTATGTCACAGACTTTTACCCACTGGAATCATTCAATTTGGAGTCCATATGAGGAAGATATGAGCTGAGTAGTAGTCAAAGGTCAGAAAATGGTTCATCAGGGAAGAATATGTTAGGATAGCTTCTGTATTTTAATTTCTTAAAATTATCTGTATGGAATTAAAATAAACAGTTAACATAAGAATTATAGCTATTTGTGTCACAGATTTTTAACCACTAGAATCATTCAATTTGGAGTCCATATGAGGAAGATATGAGCCGATTAGAAGTCAAAGGTCAGAAAATGGTTCATCAAGGAAGAATATGTTAGGATAGCTTCTATATTTTAATTTCGGGGAATTATCTGTATGTAATTAAAATAAATAGTTAACATAAGTATTATAGCTATGTATGTCACGGATTGTTAGCCACTGGAATCACTCAAGTTGGAGTTGATATGAGTTAGATATCATCCGATTAGTAGGTAGAGGTCAGAACCTATCCAAGAAGAAATAACCTGTACATTTAGGGAATAATATCACCTTGATTTCTTAATATTTCACTGCAATGTTCAACATAATAGTTTTAGATAACTGTTTTATCTTGAGATTGACACCAAGATCACCTATATCGGAGTTCAATTGAGCGAATTATGTGCTGATTAGTAAGAGAAGGTTAGATATGATGAAAACCTGCATCAAGAAAATAAAGAAATAAAATTAATATTTAAAAAAGAAGATGAATCTTATAAATGACTGGTATATGCCATAGCCATTGCTATTGTATGAACTTCTTACCATCTTAAGTGTAAAAATCTGACATGGAAATATTTTATAAAGTGATATTTGAATTGGTTATGTTCATGGCATGATTACCAATGATTTATGGTAATAGTTATATTTTGATGAACATACTTGTTATTGAAAGCATATTTTTGGCTATCATTGTGAAAAGAAAAGAAATGAGCATGGTCACATGGCAATCCGTGTGGTGCAGCAGTAGGGGACGCCCTACCAACGGTTATGATTATGATTATGAGAAAAGAAAGAGAAAGTGTGCCATGTTGAACGGAGCAAGAAAAGCCCGTACCGGAGAGTAGAGGATACTCACCCTGACCGGGGTAGCTTGAAATGAGAATAAGTTGATGGCTATCATATGATATTCTAAAAATCATGAATCTTGTCATACATATCATTACTGTATGATTCTTATGTGCATAGATATAGTGCATTCATGTGACCAAAGATATTTTTTGTAGTTTATACAGCTGAAAATGACGTGATGAGCTATATTGATGATGATTTATTGTTGAACTTACTGGTATTTAATTCTCACTATATTTGCATATCATGTTCAAAAAATTAGTTATGCAGATTTTTTTATAGCTCTGGCTTTTAGTGCATGTTGGATCGAGTACTTTATGTTGGGCAGATTCCAGAAGCAAATAAAATGTTTGTGGTCAAGTTGGCTTAAATCCCAGTGATGGTGCAACCACCCGCACCTATATCTCCAGAATTGGTCAACCAGAATAAATAAGATGTAGATTTTTATGTGTTTGATATGTTGTACGTATGTTTTGATTAATGACATGTATGTGAACTCTGTATTGTATAAATTAAATAAATGTTATATTGAGTTAAGTTGTAACGAGATAATAACTTCATGGTATTTTAAAAAAAAATTTGATACTTAAATGGAGTTGTTACATAATTGGTATCAGAGCAGGTCGATCCTAGATGGCTAGTGGGTGGATGGTTATCTGAATCGATCTTATAGTGTCTTGAGTATGTTGTGGTTATGCTGTGTAGGGGATCAGTGATTCATATAGGTAAGAAATTACTAGTGTTTCCTATCTATATGCCGAGGTGGTGTTATGACTACTATTAAATATTTTTGAACTAACTATTGGGCTTAATCACCTCAATAGCAGCATAACTTTGTTTTGCCATAGTAGGAAATGGCACCACCAAGGAGGAATCCAGCAACCAATGCAGAGGAAACCTTGCACAACCTGGCCACGGCAATTCGAGACCAAGTCATGACCACCAACCAAATTTTACAATATCTCCAGAATGTTAATAACCCAAATGGTGAGAATGGTGCTAACAACCGGATGGATGGAAAAGATAATGGCATATCCAGGTTCCTGAGGACTAGACCGCCTTGTTTCCAAGGTGGCTATGACCCAACGGTAGCCGAAAGGTGGATAAGGGAATTAGAGTAAATCTTTGAAGTGATGGGCTGTACTGAAGAGCAGCAAGTTATTTTTGCTGCATATATGTTAAAGGATGAAGCAGAATACTGGTAGCGTGGAGCTAGAGAACTTTTAGCTCATCAGGGAAGACAGATCACTAGGCAAGTGTTTAAGGACATTTTTTTTGAAAAGTACTTTCCAAGTACTGTACGAGCAGAAAAAGAGATCGACTTCCTCCAACTCAGGCAAGGCAGCATGACCATGGACCAGTATATCGCAAGGTTGGAGGAGCTGTCTAAGTTCTCCACTTATCTACGGTATATCCCAGATGAAGCATGGAAGGCGGTTAAGTTTGAAGCGGGACTAAACCCGGAGATAAAGAATGCTGTTATAGCTATGGAGATCAGGGAGTTTGTACCTCTGATAAATAAATGTAGACTCCTAGAAAATAGTTTAAGGGTAGTTTAGGACGAGAAGCAAAGGCGAAACCTATGGAAGAGGAAGAAAAATTTTTCCAACCCTGGAAAGAACATGAGAAAAAGTGGATATGGAGCTGGAAAGAGGCCATTGACTGCGGGTCCTAGACCTTTTCAACAAGACCTCGCCCCAGTCAAGTGCGCTAAGTACGGATGCATGCATGGTAACCGGCCATGCTACATGGGACAAGATGTCTGCTTCAATTGTAGACAGAAGAGACATTTTGCGAGAAACTGCCCACAGAATGTAGGGAAGCAGCCAGAACAGAGGTCTCAGGTGAAAGGAAGGTTTTTCACCCTGAGCGGCCAAGAAGCTGCTCAATCTTATGAAATGATTCAAGGTACATGCTATATCTATGGATTTTCTCTTATGATGTTATTTGACTCTGGTGCTAGTCATTCATTTATATCAGAAGAATGTATTAGGAAGTTTCAGTTTCCTATTTTTGAAACTCCCTATGAACTATCCGTAGTAACCCCTACAGGGGAAAGGGTATTAACTTCCTCTGTATGTAAAGATGGTCAAGTCACCATCTAGGAGAAAACTTTTTCTGTAGACCTCGTCTGTTTACCTTTAAGAGGTATTGAGGTCATTCTACGGTTAGACTGGATGTCTAGAAATCGAGTCTTGTTGAATTGTTGTAACAAGACCATTGAATTTCTACCTCCTACTCTGAAAGAGGAGGTCCAGTTATTGATGCTAAATGTCAATTAAGTTAATAGAGAGTTGAAGAATGGAGTACTTGGATACATTCTCTTGTATTTATCAAACCTAGAAGTCGAATCGAAGCTTGATGAAATCCCAATAGCCAACGAGTTTCGTGAAGTATTTCCATCAGATATTCGAGTCTTACCTCCCAAGAGAGAGATAGAGTTCTCTATTGATCTCCTACCTGGGAGAAGGCCTATCTCTATTGCACCATATCGAATGGCCTCGAAGGAACTACAAGAACTCAAGAAACAGTTGGAGGAACTATTAGACAAGCAATTCATTCGACCGAGCGTATCACCTTGGGGAGCTCCTGTATTGTTTATTAAGAAGAAAGACGGGAGCTTGAGACTATGCATAGATTACAGACAGCTGAATAAGGTGACTATCAAAAAAAAGTACCCTCTCCCTAGGATAGATGACTTATTGAATCAATTGAAGGGAGCCTACATCTTTTCTAAAATTGACTTGAGGTCAGGATATCATCAGATTAGGATCAAGGAGGAGGACGTACTAAAAACTGCCTTCAAAACTAGGTATGGGCACTATTAGTTTCTCGTAATGCCCTTCGAGTTGACGAATGCACCTGCAATTTTCATGGATTACATGAATTGCATTTTTTGTCCCTACCTAGATGAATTTGTTGTAGTATTCATTGATGACATCTTGATATATTCTAAGAGTGAGAAAGAACATGAACAACATCTCTGAATCGTGCTGCAAGTGTTGAAAGAGAAAAAGTTATATGCCAAATTGGAGAAGTGTGAATTTTGGCTGTCAGAGGTGAAGTTTCTCGGACATGTCATCTCTAATAGAGGGGTAGCTGTAGATCCTAGCAAGACGGAAGCAGTGATTAAGTGGGAGAGAACAAAAACGGTTACAGAAGTCAGAAGTTTCCTGGGTTTGGTAGGATACTACAGGAGGTTTATACAAAACTTTTCTCGTATAGCCTTGCCATTGACTAAATTGACCAGGAAAGGAAGTCTTTTCAAATGGACTGATCAATGTGAAGCTAGTTTTTAGGAGCTGAAGACAAGACTGACCGCTCTTCCTGTTTTAATTATTCCAGACCCCACAGGACATTTTGAAGTGTATAGTGATGCTTCAAAGAAAGGGCTAGGATGTGTGCTGATGCAAGATAAGAGAATAGTTGCTTACGCCTCTAGGCAACTGAGACCCCACGAAGGAAACTATCCAACCCATGATCTTGAATTGGCGACAGTGGTGTTTGCCTTAAAGATTTGGCGACACTATTTGTACGGGGCAACCTTTGAAGTATATTGTGATCATAAGAGTCTTAAATACCTCTTTGATCAGAAGGAGTTAAATATGAGGCAACGAAGATGGGTAGAATTCCTCAATGACTACAAGTTTGAGATAAAGTATCATTCCGGAAAGGCGAATGTTGTAGCAGATGCCTTGAGTCAAAAATCTCTACACATGGGTCAGATGATGGTGTATGAGATGCAGATGCTAGAGGAGTTTCGAAATTTGAAGCTAGCGACTACTCTTACTCCAAAGAATCTAGTCATTAATGGTTTAAGTATATGGTGTGACCTTAGAGCCCAGATCAAAGAGGCTCAAGCTCACGACCAATACTTACAGGATCATAAAGACCAAGGTAATTTTTCTATCATGGAAGATGGAGCAATCATGTATTAGGGAAGGATTTGTGTCCTTCAAGAACAAGAGTTGAGGACTAAGATCCTGCAGGAAGCGCATCAGAGTAAATACACAGTCCATCCTAGATGCACTAAAATGTACTAGGATTTAAAAAGGATGTATTGGTGGCCAGGGATGAAAAAGGACATTGTCGAGTTTGTGGCAAAATGTCTCATTTGTCAAAAGGTGAAGGTAGAGCATCAAAAGCCAGCAGGATTTCTACAACCTCTTGAGCTCCCTAAATGGAAATGGGACAGTATCTCAATGGACTTTGTTGTGGGATTACCTAAAACTTCCGTGGGACGTGACTCTATTTGGGTAATAATTAAGAGATTAACCAAATCTGCTCACTTTGTGCCCATAAAAATTAACTATTTACTAGATAAATTAGCCCAATTGTACATCCAGAAAATAGTTAGACTGCATAGAATTCCCTTACATATCGTTTCTTATAGAGATCCGAGGTTCACATTGAGGTTTTGGAAGGCATTGCAGGAAGCTTTTGGTACTCAGTTGCGGTTTAGTACTGCCTACCATCATCAGACTAATGGGTAGACAGAACGAACCATTCAAACCCTAGAAGATATGTTGAGGGCCTACGTGATAGAGCAAGATAAAGGATGGGATACGTACCTACCTTTATTAGAGTTTGCTTATAATAATAGCTATCACTCTAGTATTAAGATGGCCCCCTATGAAGCTTTATATGGTGGAAAGTGTCGATCTCCACTATGTTGGTTTGAGGTAGGAGAAAAAAACTTGTTGGGTCCTGATCTAGTTCAAAAAACCACTGAACAAATCAGGATGATACGAGACAAAATACTTACAGCTCAGAGTTGGCAAAAGAGTTACTACGATAAGAGACATAGACCTCTAGTGTTTGAGGAATGAGACCATGTATTTCTGAAACTTTCCATGACTACTGGAGTTGGTAGGTCTCTCAAAACAAGAAAGCTAAGTCAGCGATTTTTGGGACCCTACCAAATTCTGAAGAAAGTAGGGACATCAGCATATCAAGTTGCTCTCCTACCTAATTTTTCCAACCTGCATAATGTTTTCCACGTATCACAGTTGCGGAAGTATCTTCCAGATTCATCACATATAATAGAGGATGAACCAATCCAAATAAAGGAGAACATGACATACCAGCTAGTACCTGCATCCATATTGAACACTGACGTGAAGCAACTGAGAAATAAAACCATACCTCTTGTTAAGGTGTTATGGGAAGGTTTGACTCTGGAAGAAGCAACTTGGGAGTTAGAAGAAGTCATGAGGAAGAAATATCCACAATTGTTCTTATTAGGTAATTTCTGAAATTTTGAGGATAAAATTTCTTTTAGGGGGAGAGAAATGTAACATCCCTAATTTCATTACTTTTATTGATAAAAGTACATAAATATTTCATTAAGGAAAAAAAATTTATTAAACAATATTTTAGATATCTAAGGAAATATAATCTTTAGAAATTCTTCACCTTATGTATATGCATAGAAAATGTTTCTAACATTAAGAGAACATATAAAGAGGAAAAACCTAATAGGAAAAACAATTAGAAACAACATACTAAAGAGATGCAAAATTCTTGGATAAGGAAGATAAATTTTTAGAAACAAGTAAATGTCTTAAAATTTCAAGAACATTGGATTAGGGTAATTTTTCCTAATTCAAGAATTAGAGTTATTAAGTTTAAAATCTTTACCCATACATTGGGCTTTTACCTATGGACACTTCATATAGAGTTTTTCCACTTCACATAAGTTTCTAGCAAGCCCATTGGATAACCTAAGTAAGAAATAAAACATAGACTTGGACTAGGATATAGTAATTGGACCAATAGCCCAAAAATTATGAAAATATGACCAAGCCCAACAAGAAAGGTAGAATTTTATCCAAACCAAAGAAAATGGGTAGGAATAAGCCCATAATGGGTAGAAATAAGCCCAAATCCAAGAGGAAAAATAAAATAAAATAAATTAGGTGATAATATAATAATGTAATAATAATAAAGATAAGGTTACATGGCATTAAGACAAAAATTTAGCAAGTGGTGTGATTCTACATTCATAATTTTGGCACGTGGCATGATAATACAAGGGTTTAAGACAAAAACATCTATATCCTACACTCATAATTTTAGCAAGTGGTATAATAATACATGACATTAGGACAAAACATTCCTATCCCACACAAATAATATCAACCAAATAATGGAGATTCAAGGGCTAGAAATTTGTCAACTAAAAAGGCAAACCTATCATACTTGTTTAAGACAAAAGAAAATGGAAATGAATCCATAAATCCAAGGGACCTTGTCCCATATCTTAAGAACATATTATCATAATTTTCAAAATACAAATCTCCTTTTCCTATGCATATCTTGACTAAGGAAGAGGAAGACAAGAACATAAGTTGTTTGTTTTCCAAAAATTCAACCAAGTGTAATCTAATTGTGATAAGGTAGACCCATGATCATGAAAGGTGAATTATTTGGTGGTCTATATAAGAAAACCCACCCTTACAAAATTATAATTTCGTCCAAGTAAGGGAGAGGAAAAATAGAAGTAAGGTAGAGTGAGGAAAGGAGAGGAAGAAAGGAAGAAAAAGGAAGGAGAAGTCTAGGGGACTAAGTGCTCCAAGTAAGTTTAACAATATTTCTTTTTGAAGAAAACTTTTGAAACATATAATATTTATATGAGATTTTGATCTTAGAACTTTGACGATTGGTCATGATGTTGCTATATCATGTTACATATTGATCTTTCATGTGATGTATGTTTGAATACTTAGACTGGTATAGAAATTTCTGCATAGGTAAGGCTATGGATGGCAAACATTTTAGCTTCTGTGTTTTAATTTCTGGAAATTATCTATAGGGAATTAAAATAAATGGTTAACATAAGTATTAAAGATATATGTGTGAGAATTTTTAAGCACTGGAATTATTTAATTTGGAGTCCATATGAGGTACATATGGTCCGATTTGTAAGCAAAGGTCAAAAAATAGTTCATCAGGGAAGAATATGTTAGGATAGCTTCTATGTTTTAATTTCTGGGAATTATCTATAGGGAATTAAAATAAATGGTTAACATAAGTATTAAATATATATGTGTCACGGATTTTTAAACCCTGAAATTATTCAATTTGGAGTCCATATGAGGTAGATATGGTCCGATTAGTAAGCAAGGGTCAGAAAATGGTTCATCAGGGAAGAATATGTTAGGAGAGCATATGTGTTTTAATTTTTGGGAATTATCTATAGGGAATTAAAATAAATTTCTAACATAAGAATTAAATATATATGTGTCACGTATTTATAGCCACTAGAACTATTCAATTTGGAGTCCATATGAGGTAGATATGGTTCGATTAGTAAGCAAAGGTCAGAAAATGGTTCATCAGGAAAAAATATGTTAGGATAGTTTCAGTGTTTTAATTTCAAGGAATTATCTATATGGAATTATAATAAATGGTTAACATAAGAATTAAAGATATATGTGTCACGGTCTTTTACCCACTGGAATTATTCAATTTGGAGTCCATATGAGGTAGATATGTTCCGATTAGTAAGCAAAGGTCATAAAATGGTTCATCAGGGAAGAATATGTTAGGATAGCTTCTGTGTTTTAATTTCTGGGAATTATCTATAGGGAATTAAAATAAATGGATAACGTAAGAACTAAAGATATATGTGTCACGAATTTTTAGCCACTGGAATTACTCAATTTGGAGTCCATATGAGGTTGATATGGTCTGATTAGTAGTCAAAAGTCAGAAAATGGTTCATCAAGGAAGAATATATAGGATATCTTTTGCATTTTAATTTCTGGGAATTATCTATATGGAATTAAAATAAATGGTTAACATAAGAATTATATCTATGTGTGTCACGGATTTTTAGCTACTGGAATCATTTAATTTGGAGTCCATATGAGGAAGATATGAGCTGATTAGTACTCAAATATCAGAAAATGGTTCATCGGGGAAGAATATGTTAGGATAATTTCTGTATTTTAATTTTTGGGATTTAGCTGTATAGAATTAAAATCACTTGTTAACATAATAATTATAGATATGTGTGTAACGGAATTTTAGCCACTGGAATCAATCAAGTTGGAGTCCATATGAGTTAGATATGAGCCGATTAGTAGGTAGAGGTCAGAAAATGGTTCATCAGGGAAGAATATGTTATGATAGCTTCTGTATTTTAATTTCTTGGAATTATCTGTATGGAATTAAAATAAATGGTTAACATAAGAATTATAGCTATGTGTGGAACGGATTTTTAGCCACTGGAATCATTCAATTTGGAGTCTATATGAGGAAGATATGATCCGATTAGAAGTTAAAGGTCAGAAAATGGTTCATCTGGGAAGAATATGTTAGGATAGCTTCTGTATTTTAATATCTGGGAATTATCTTTACGGAATTAAAATAAATGGTTAACATAAGAATTATATCTATGTGTGTGAAGGATGTTTAGCCATTGCAATAATTCAATTTGGAGTCCATATGAAGAAGATATGAGCTGATTAGTAGTCAAAGGTCAGAAAATGGTTCATCAGGGAAAAATATGTTAGGATAGCTTCTGTATTTTAATTTTTGGGAATTATCTGTATGGAATTAAAATAAATGGCTAACAGAAGAATTATAGGTATATGTGTCCCAAATTTTTAGCCTCTGGAATCATTCAATTTGGAGTCCATATGAGGATGATATGAGCCGATTAGATGTCAAAGGTCATAAATGGTTCATGACGGAAGAATATGTTAGGATAGCTTTTGTATTTTAATTTCTGGGAATTATTTTTATGGAATTAAAATAAATGGTTAACATAAGAATTATATCTATGTGTGTCAAGGATTTTTAGCTTCTGGAATCATTTAATTTGGAGTCCATATGAGGAAGATATGAGCTGATTAGTAGTCAAAGGTCAGAAAATGGTTCATCGGGGAAGATTATGTTAGGATACCTTCTGTATTTTAATTTTTGGGAATTAGCTATATGGAATTAAAATCAATGGTTAACTTAATAATTATAGATATGTGTGTAACAGAATTTTATCCACTGGAATCACTCAAGTTGGAGTCCTTATGAGTTAGATATGGACCGATTAGTAGGTAGAGGTCAGAACCTATCCGAGAAGAAATAACCTGTACATTTAAGGAGTAATATCACCTTGTTTCTTAATATTTCGCCACAATATTCATCGTAATAGTTTAGATAATTGTTTTATCTTGAAATTGACACCAAGATCACCTACAGCAGAGTTCAATTGAGGGAGTTATCTGCTGATTAGTAAGAGAATGTTAGATACGATAAAAACCTGCATCAAGAAAATAAAGAAATAAAATTAAATTGAAAAAAGAAGAGGAATCTTATAAATGACTGGTATAAGCCATAGCCATTGCCATTGTATGAACTTCTTACCATCTTAAGTGTAAAATTCTGACATGGAATTATTTTATAAAGTGATATTTGAAATGGTTATGTTCATGGCATGATTACCAATGATTTATGGTAATAGTTATATTTTGATGAACATACTTGTTATTGAAAGCATATTTTTGGCTATCATCGTGAAAAGAAAAGAAATGAGCACGGTTACATGGCAATCCGTGTGGTGCAGCAGTAGGGGACGCCCTACCAACGGTTATGATTATGATTATGATTATGAGAAAAGAAAGAGAAAGTGTGACATGTCGGACGGAGCGAGAAAACCCCGTACCGGAGAGTAGAGGATACTCACCCTGACCAGGGTAGCTTGAAATGAGAATAAGTTGATGACCATCATATGATATTCTAAAAATAGTTAATCCTGTCATACATATCATTACTGTATGATTCTTATGTGCATAGATATAATGCATTCATGTGACCAAAGATATTTTCTGTAATTTATACAGCTGAACATGACGTGGTGAGCTATATTGATGATGATTTATTGTTGAACTTATTGGGATTTAATTCTCACTATATTTCCATATCATATTCAGAAAATTAGTTATGCATATTTTTCTATAGCTCTGGCTTTTAGTGTATGTTGGATCGAGTACTTTATGTTGGGCAGATTCCAGAAGCAAATAAAATGTTTGTGATCAAGTTGGCTTAGATCCTGGTGAAGGTGTAACCACTCACACCTGTATCTCCGGAATTGGTCAACCAGAATAAATAAGATGTAGATTTTTATGTGTTTGATATGTTGTACGTATGTTTTGATTAATGACATGTATGTGAACTCTGTATTGTATAAATTAAATAAATGTTATATTGAGTTAAGTTGTAACGAGGTAATAACTTCATGGTATTTTAAAAAAAAAATTTGATACTTAAATGGAGTTGTTACAGTTGCAGCGGCCCTCCCTCGGCTCACTTAGGCTAATAGGGCGTCTCCTATTCGGTACCGTCACAAGTCATACAACCCGTCGATATTCATCCATACATATAAATACATATATATAAATACATATATATAAATGCATATTCATCAATGCAATTGTAATAGCCGTAAATTTAACGAAAATTTCAAATAAGGAAAATTTAGAATAAAAGAGATAATTTTGAAAATGGGGATTTCAATTAAAAAAAAATTTAAATTTAAAGAGAGGATTTCGAAAATGGAGTTAGGACCAGGTGAAAATAAGTTATTATTTACATGGATTAAAGAATTATAAAAGAAATGTTAGAAATTTACTTTTCGGGGCAAAAATGCAATTTCTTACAAGTTTCGGGGTTAAAATGTAAATAAGAAAATTTTGCAAGGACCTCCCTCAAAAAGTGAATTTTTGCAGAAAGGTCCCCCGGGATATTTTAAGGGTCTCAACCACTCCGGAAGTTGGTCATTTGCAGATTTTTCCATCTCTCTTCAGAAAATTCTCCCCGAAAACCCTCTAACTTCTCTCTAAGATTTCTCCGCCTACGGACCTCGGATTTCGACACCACCACCACCAACGGACTCACGACGAAGAGTTCTTCAAATCCATCCGATTGGTTTCTGGAGAATTGGCTGGAAATTGGTTGGAAAATTGAAGGAAAAATCGGCCAAAAGGTTACCCCCGAAACTCCTATTTTTAGTTCTCAAACGCAAAAACTAACACCGTAGATCGATCTAGAAGGCATCGAAACCTTTGGATCTAAAATTTTAGCCAGATCCACCACTACACACGCCCCCACGTGCCACATCTCTCTCGGCGAGTGAAGTCCACGCACAGCTCCTTGGGTGGCACGTGTAGCACGTGGCAGCCGGACCTCCTTGCGTTGACCTACGTTGACCGAGATCCGGAGGCCAAATTTCGCAAATCAGGAGTCATTTTTAAGGTTTTCGGATGTTCTAGACTCGATTTTGGGGTTTATTTTGCTGAATTCGGATCAGAAATTAGGATTTTTAGGGTGTCCAACTTTGTACTTCAAAGTGGTGAGTAGATAATTCTTCCTATAGCTTGTTTTTACTCTTCTTGAACTTTTCATTGATAAATGAGTATGATTACATGTTATTTATATGTTCATATGTTTCTGAAATGGTTTGGAATATTTGAAATGATTGAGAAATGATATCTAGTTCAAGAAGAGTATGATTTTTGAAATAAATTTTGAAATGCTTTGAATACGTCATTTCTAAATGCATTTCGCATTACATGGCAAAGAAAATATGATATGCAAGTGACATTGATTTTTACAGTGTTATGTTTGCCTCAGATATGGGCATGATTATATGATTCCTCTGATTGGAAAATTTATGATAAAGGATTTTGTACTGAGACTGAAAGCTTTATTTTGAATGATATGTAAAGTGATAAGTTGCCGAATATGATTGTATGGCGAGTTGTTTGATAATTATGCATTGCATTTGATGGATATGCACTTTTATACATGTTTATATATATATGTAGTGATGAGTAATGACGGGATTATATGGCTTGAGACGGTATTGTGAAGGTGGTATTAGTGGTAATGTGAGGAGGCAGTAGGGTGATGAACTCACATTCCCTAATTACCTATTGTGATGATGACAGTGGTAATGTGAGGAGGCAGAAGGGTGATGAACTCACATTCCTTGTTGATCTATTGAAGTTGTAGTTAGTGGTAATGTGAGGAGGCAGTAGGGTGATGAACTCACATTCCCTGATTACCTATTGTGGTTGTGACTATGGTAATGTGAGGAGGCAGAAGGGTGATGAACTCACATTCCATGTTTATCTATTGAGATTATTGATAGTTGTAACATACTTAAGCATTATAAAAAAATAATTGATTTTTAATGCATATCAAATTTGATTTAAGATCAATTTGTATCATATGTGGTTACAGATATTTGAATGTAATTGGAACTGAGAATATTTTGAAAATGCGGATCCCATAAGGATGTACTTCTGAACGGTAAAATTTAATATGACAAATTTTTAAAATAATAGTACATCCTTATGTTGATCTGAGAGGTTATATGAGGTATTAACTGCTCACTGATTTGTAAAACTCACTACACGTGGTTGATATATTTTTTAGATAAAGACCCAGAATTTGGTCCTGCGGCTACTTGATCGATTGGGTGTCATATTTAAGTGGTGAGCCTAAATTGTTTCTAGGCTCTCAGTATGTAAACTTGTAATATATTTGTACTCTAGAGTTGCTCTGAATGTCACGGGCAGAATCCTTATTTCCGCTGTAAAACTGATAAGTGTAGACTTGGCATGTATAATTAGCTATACTGAAAATGTGTAAATGTATGATATTATCTTGTTATGACATATTATGTGGTCGATTGTAATTAGTATTGCAAATTTGTAAACATATGGTAATACTCGGATATGTTATATTGTGAAATTATTTACAAGTACATAATAGTAAAGTTTATCGGATATGAGAGATTTTCGCGTCCCTAAAGTAGGGATGTGACAGCAATGTAAAATTATCAAGCAACTCGCCATGAGATTTACGCTTGCCATTCAATCATAATCAGTAACTTTATAGTTTTACAAAACAATGCCACGTGCATAAATATTCACTTTATCATTTAATGAGAAATACATGTGAAATCAGATATACTATGAGTTCAGAAATCTATTTTCAAAACTAAACTCTTCTCGAACTAAATTCCAAATTGTAAGCAATTTAGATAATTTTAATGCATTTCAGAAACATTTAAAAGTGTAAATATCTCATAAATATAATCAAATACATGCTTAAAGATCAAGAAGAGTATAAGGCAAGTCATAGGAAAAATTATCTACTCAC
Organism: Gleditsia sinensis; assembly: GCA_037074535.1. Classification (NCBI taxonomy): domain Eukaryota; kingdom Viridiplantae; phylum Streptophyta; class Magnoliopsida; order Fabales; family Fabaceae; genus Gleditsia; species Gleditsia sinensis. The sequence continues at coordinate 50,829,462 of CM073466.1, forward strand.
AAGGTAAGGGCTCCAAATTGGACAGCTCCAAAATACACTTTTTCAATCCATACTTGACTAAACAGACTTCAAACATGTGTCTGGAGGGTCTAAAAATCAAGGAAATGACTCCGGGAATTGGTCACTATTCATGGCCGAAAAACACTATTCATCGCGGGAAAATACTATTAATCGCCAAAAAATACTATTCACCAAGAACCAAAAATTATTAGATAGCTGAAAAATTTTATATCCTAAGGTTTACCTAGCTTCTGAATCCATCTACGGTGTCAGATTTTCAATTTAAAGTCTCTAAGTAAGTGTTTCAAAGTTTATCTTTTTCTAAGATTTTCTACTTTCGATCTACAGGGATTCTACGGCTAATTTGAGAAATTGTTCGGTCAAAATCATAGTATTCTCCGTCATGAATTTAGTGGTACCTTTAATTTTGAGATCAGAAGCCAATAGGTATTTTAGATCTAAAGAAAAAATATAGAGATACTATTCACACTATTTCACTATTCATTCTCTTCTTTTGCATTTCACAGTTTCCGTCTCCCCCTCCCCCTTCTCTTTATTCTTTATAATAATAATAATTATTATTATTTAATAATTAAATAATGTAATTTTATTTTATATATATTCATATAAATACATTTTTTCATCCTAAAACATCTCAAAAATTTCTAAAAATTTATATTCTCATAAACTTTTAGTTAAACTCTTAAATCATGATTTTTCTTGATAAAAATCTTAATAAAACAAATCACAAAATAAATATATTTATACATAATAAAAGAAAGAATATTTCTAAAAGTACAACAAAAATTTATTAAAAGCCAATATAATTATTTTAAGCAAAACAGTTCTCACTTTAATTAAAAGTATACTTGCTTTTAACATAACATAATCATTTTTAAAGGAATCAAAATATATTTGTTTATAGCAAAACATTATTATTTAAAAATAAAAATTACGGGATGTTACATTTTTCCCCCCTGAAGAAATTCGGTCTCCGAATTTCAGCCCATCTTACCACATGTGGGGAATGAAATTAAGGCATAATTTGGAGTTACCAACCTTATTACTTAAATAATTAGGGATATCTTTTATGTATATCATCTTTACTTTTTAATATGTCTCTTCACTTGAGTGATTTTGCCATATAACTTTACTATAGGGATTTCTTTCATCGATAAGTTCTTCACTTGTCGATCAACAATAAACATCGATTGTACCTATAATTAAGCCAAATTTTTGTCCGATTAAATTTTTTGAAATTAGGTAACATAAGAAGAATCTAATAGGTACTTCCTTAGCATTGATGCAAAAAAAGTCTGTATCCACATTACTCAATCCTGATGGCAAGGTTAGGCAATGTATTACTATGCTTACTTTGTTCAAGTTTTCAAAAGATTCTATATACTAGAGTTTAACTTTTTCCTTCTTTCCAACTCTCATTACCTCTTTCATTGGTGAGTCCTTCAAGAATAAATGGTCACCAATTGATAATTTCTAGTGCTCAACATTCATGGTCCTTATAGACTTTTGACCTGTATTGAGTTGCTTGTATTTTTTTTTCATTTAATTTCACTTTATCAACGACATCTTACCATAAGTCTAACTCCACTAAGTCATCAAACAAAAAGTTTGTAACACCATTACTTCAGGAATTAAATCATCCAATAACACTTTATTATAAGCAAATTATGTTAAGGGATCTCCCTCCAAACTCGAAGACATACGCTTGAAGCATACTCTCTAAATTAACATCATCGATTTAAGTTAATCATATTCTATCTATTTCTTGATATTCCAAATTAGATTCGAAAAACTTAACCTTATTTAACTCATCCACCTATTAGGAGTCCTACGATGCTTAATATAAAACCTCAAATAGTGCCATTTGTTTGTAAAGCCTGATAATTACTGATATGGACAAGTTCAACTAAGGATAAATGATTTTCTCCAAAATTTCACCAAAATTATATAAAGATATCTATAGCATAATTTCTAATGTATAAACACATCATTTAAAATTACTGTAGGCTATACTATAATCTAGTTAAGATCCTAAGCTTCCTGATTAGCTCTCTTAAAAAAATATATTCAATTCTTACTTGCTGACATACCAAATAACGAAAAATATTTTACTTGTATCTTCTTTTACCATTATATTAGTACAATTATTTCATATCTTACTATATCCTTATTGTCTCGAGTTATCCATGTTCAGCATCTATGACTTCCTCTGAAATCTCCTTTTTCAACAATTGTTCACACGTGAATTTCCAATCTCAATATAATTCACACCCTAGGTACTAGACTCAACTTAGCATGGTATAAACCCTTAACACAAATACCTTGATTTCTTTATATTATTTTCGAACATGGTTTTCAAATTATTCTCCTTTCCCTTCTCAACCACGTTAGGTAAACTTAGGTGTTCTTCATATCTTAATACTCAATCAGTATATAATATAAACTCATTATTCTTTCTAATTTGCATATAGTTTGCCAACTACACAGTTATACATACTTGATATAAATTTTTTTAATATGTTCTTTGTTAGATAAATTCTTTCAAAATCTCCATATTTCCAAATTAAGAGTTCAAAGATTAATTTAAATCCTACTTCCCATATTTTATTCCTCAAGAACTTCAACACCACTAACCCTCTTGATTACATTCGTCAAAACACCATAAGGCCATCATCCGTCCATTCCTTTCAAACTTTTCATTACTTTAACCTACTAACAACTTGGACATCATAATAATTGAGTATCAAAGAAAATAAATTAACTTTTCTTGTAATGAGGGAAAAGAACTTTGCATTTAATGCCAAACAATAATAAGGGAGAATGCAGTAGAACAGACAAAAAGCATAATAGAAAATGGTGCCAAATAAAAAGTCAAAAATTGAACAAAACATTGAAAAAAAATTAATATAAGTGGTCGTAATTCTTGAAAATCTGTAAATAAAATCTAGCTATTATTTCGGCAAAAAATCAGTGGCCGCAAATTTTGAATATATGTGCCAAAATCTACTTTAAAACTGTTGATATTCGGTGAAAAATAAACATTTATGAGCTTATAAATGTCTGTAAAAATTAAAGAATACGTAGTTAATTGGTAGAATGCAGTTGATTGCTTCAAAATAGATATAATCAATCAACTGTAAAATAACCAGTCCGAATTAAAAAATTTCAAAATAGCTAGTCGACTTAATAATATCGATAGTGAACTGGCAAAAACATTGGGAAAAACAAAATAAATCATTTGATTGTCCTTCTTCAACAACTAACTTATATACATTTTTACTCTTTTTTTATAATTACGCCTATCACCTACAACTTCCCTACAAGAATCAAGACATCAATGCTTCATCAAGGACAACAAGGAAAAGATAAATTTCTAGTGATATCTTAACCTTATTCTTTTTATATGCCTAATATGAGCGACTATCACAACTATTGTACATATACATATTTGCCGTCATTTTTGAAAATTTCACCTTCAATTTAGCTTATATCCATCAATCATTCACATAGCTATTCTAATTATTCCCGGCCTATTCGCATAGCTTTCATAAGTATGCCCTTCTCTGAGTTCTATAAATGCACACGTTAATATCTTTACTTTCATACTCAAAGTTAAAGTGTGTGCAACTATAGAGGGAATCACATTCCGTCAGTTTCGAAATATTTGTGTCTTTTGTGGTTCCAATCCTGGAAAAGATGGAGAGTATGTGAAAGCTGCACAAAACCTAGGTATGGTGCTGCTAGGAGAAAGATTCATTTAGTTTATGGTGGAGGTAACCGCAGATTAATAGGGTGTGTATCTACAACTGCACATATAGGAGGATGTCAAGTTCTAGGTATTATTCCTACAGCTCTAGCTACATCCAAAATCGTAGGAAAGACAATTGGGGAAGAGTTTAGGGTAGCTTTCATGCATGAGCGCATGGCTAGAATGATGAGAAATGCTGATGCCTTCGTTACCTTACTAGGTGGTTTTGGTACTTTAGAAGAGATTTTCTAAATAGTTTCTTGGGAACAACTGAATATGCATCACAAATTGATAGGTTTGTTAAATGTTAACCATTTCTTTGATGGTCTGTTGTCTTTTCTTGATCAAGATGTAGAACAGAGGTTCATCCCACACTCAGTACGACGAATTCTCATCTCAGCTTCAAATACTGAGGAGTTGATTGATGCTTTACAGATATTTGTTCATGTACCTGATCCAACTATGGCTTAAATAGAATGGACGACAGACAACCACAGGAAGCGCAAATTGGATTTGGATCTTCATCTTTAGATATAATAAAACGTAACCATTGTTGTACCACTTTTACTTTCTTAGAGTCTATTTGGATACCATCTTTACCAACCATACTCCCTTAGAGTTGGTAAAACTATCTTTAGATGTTGCTTATGATCCTCTGAACTCTTGAAATATTATAGTATATCATCAATAAAGATAATAACAAATTGATCCAAGGATGACTTAAGTACTATTTATTAAATATATGATTGTAGCTAAGGCATTTGTCAAACTAAATGACATAACCAAGAACTCATAATGCCTTATCCTCTTCCCTTATCCTCAATTAATGATACTCATATCTCAAATCAATTTTTGAAAAAAATATTAAGCATCTTGTAACTGGTCAAACAGATCATCTATACAAGGTAATGGATTTTTATTCCTCATTGTCATCTTATTCAACTACTTATAATCTATGCATAGTCATATTAATCCATCCTTCTTTTTTACAAATAGGTCTAGAGCACATCAATGAGAGTACTAGGGCTTATAAATCCATTGTCTGATAAATCTTACAACTAATTCTTCAATTCCTTGAGTTCAGTCATTGCCATTCTATACAGGGGTAGAGACACTGGTTGGGTTCCAAGAAATAAATCAATACCAAATTCTATTTTATGTTTCGAGGTAATCCTGGCAATTCCTCGGGAATTACATCAGAAAATTTTTTAACCAATGGAACATGATTTACACTGGTATATTTCATATCAACATCTCCCACCACTGTCAAATATCCTTGGCACCTTTTTGTAATAACTTATACGTTGCTAAAATAGAAATTATATTTTTGGGTACCTCACTACGGTCTCTTTGTATAAAGGAAGAAGATTCTCCAGGAATATTGAATTTAATCATCTTCGGATGACATTCTAAAATGGCCTGACATATTGTCAACCAATCCATTTCTAATATCACATAAAAGTCTACCATATCTAGACATTTAGGTAAAGCAAATATTATATTTAGAAATGATCATATTTGACATTTTTCTCAATTATTTAAATTCTTTGAGACACTTATCCATTTTCCTTTCAGGCAGTAATTGACCCATAGAAACCTCTTAATATGTCACAATATTCAATCAACTTTATGCTAGAAAATTTAATAACTTGGAATAGAAAGAAAATTGAAACCCTATAGAATCCTTCAGCAGCACCTGAAGTATAAATATGTCCAGCTCATACCCATACTAAAGGTCCTACTAAAGAATCCTTTGCTCTGATAACCACATGGAAACCTAATCCTCTAATACCAACTTGTAACGCCCCCAATTTTTTAAGCATGTGAAACAAATTTTTTTTTTTTCGCAATCAGATATTTTTCTTAACATGTATAACACTATTCTTTGTCATAAAAATAGATATATATAGGTTCTCTAATGTATATACATTATACAGACCAAGTTATAAATGTCAAAGTAACAACAGAAGTAGGGATCCTGCCTGTAGCATTCAGAACACACTCTAGAATACAAACATAGCATAATTCAAAATTGTGAGCCTCGAAAGCAATGTAGACTCATCTAGAGAATATGTCACCTAACTGATCACCTATGTACAAAATCAGACTCTGTATTCTTATCTGAAAAATGTGGAAATATCGTTTAGTAAGTTTGAAAACTCAGTGAGCAAATAATACCTTCTATGACCTCTTAGGTCAGCATATGGATGCACTCATGTTTTAAAATTTGTCACTTAGAAAATACAGTTTAGAAATACATTCATATGAGACCCGTATTTCAAATATTTTCAAATAAAAGGATATTCAAGTATCCAAACCATATTCAACACCGTATGATCATTAAAAAAATGTTGTTAAGTTTAACTGTATAAACTATAGTAAAAATAATAAACTTTTGAGATAAAGTTATAAACTTTTAAAATGACCTGCCTCATTCGGCAATCTGGTCAACCCACACATACATTTGCTATACGCATAGTGACCGATCGACTATAGTCACAATAGTGATCAAGAAATATGAGTCCATCACCCATCTGCCTCCTCACATTACCACTGTCACTCGGTTGGAGTGGCCCTCCCTCAGCTCACTCAGGCTAATAGGGCGTCCCCTATTCGGTACCATCACTAGCCATACAACCCATCGATATTCATCCATACATATAAATACATATTTATAAATGTATATTCATCAATGCAATGTAAAATTATCAAGTAACTCACCATGAGTTTTACGCTTGCCATTCAATCATAATCAGTAACTTTATAGTTTTACAAATCAATGCCACGTGTATAAATATTCACTTTATCATTTAATGAGAAATACATGTGAAATCAGATATACTATGAGTTCAGAAATCCATTTTCAAAAATATACTCTTCTCAAACTATATTTCAAATTGTAAGCAATTCAGATAATTTTAATGTATTTCAGAAACATTTAAAAGTGTAAATATCTCATAAACATAATCAAATACATGCTTAAAGATCAAGAAAAGTATAGGCCAAGTCATAGAAAGAATCATCTACTCACAAGGTAAGGGCTTCAGATTGGACAGCCCCAAAATGCACTTTTCCAATCCACATTTGACTAAACAGACTTCAAAAATGTGTCCGGAGGGTCCAAAAATAAAGAAATGACACCGGGAACTTGGTCACTATTCATGGCCAGAAAACATTATTAACCGCTGGAAAATACTACTCACCAATAACAAAAAGTTGTCAGATAGCTGAAAAATTTCATATCCTAAGGCTTACCTAGCTCCTGAATTCATCTACGGTATCAGATTTTCAATTTGAAGTCTCTAAGTAAGAGTTTCAAAGTTTACCTTTTTCTGAGATTTCCTACTTCCGATCTACGACGATTCTACGGCTGATTTGAGAAATTGTTCTGTCAAAATCGTAGTATTCTCCGTCCTGAATCTAGTAGTGCCCTTATTTTTGATATCAGAAGCCAATAGGTACTTTAGATCTAAAAAGAAAATATAGAGATACTATTCACATTATTTCACTATTCATTCTCTTCTTTTGCATTTCACGGTTTCCATCTCCCCCTCCTCATTTTCTTTATTCTTTATAATAATAATAATAATTATTATTTAATAATTAAATTATTTTATTTTATTTTATATATATTCATATAAATACCATTTTTCATCCTTAAACATCTCAAAAATTTCTAAAACTTTCTATTCTCATAAAACTTTAGTTAAACTCTTAAATCATGATTTTTCTTAATAAAAATCTTAATAAAACAAATCACAAAATAAATATCTTTATACATAATAAAAGAAAGAATATTTCTAAAAATACAACAAAAATTTATTAAAGGCTAATATAATTATTTTAAGCAAAACAATTCTTACTTCAATTAAAATTATACTTACTTTTAATATAACATAATCATTTTTAAACAAATAAAAATATATTTGTTTATAGCAAAATATTATTATTTAAAAATAAAAATTACGGGATGTTACACTTTGGAATGGCTGTGATGCAGCGCCGTGGTGGCTAAAAATGTCTAAATTTTGCCAAAGTGTCGAACATGAAAGTTGTATCTCTATGTCTCTTCTTTCCATAGTTGCTAGAATCATTTCAATCAGAGTTCAATAAGAGAGATATGTCTCAATTAGTGATGAAGGGTCAGAAATTAACATTTTTCAGAATTTTTTCTCTATTTTCCTCTTCTTTTCTTCTTTTTTCTTCTTAAAACACAAAACACAAAAATTAATTAATTTCTATTTATAATTTACTTAAATTAAATAAAAAGAAACTAAAAATATGCTTAATTTACTGCATGTCATTTATATATCCCAAAAATTGAGGTGTGCATCTCTATTTAATTTAGGATTTTTATAGACTTAATTTTCATGTGATCCTCCACTAATGTAGGTTAAACTACCTCTAGGATAAATAGGGCTTTATTCAGCTTGTAATGTGGCTAGAGTGTATGATAGGATAGATGACATAAATTTAGGCTCAATCACCCAACACCACATGATTAAATCTAATCTCTTGAGATTTTTCAAGTTTGGGGAATTTTCTTCCACACTTATTTTCTTACTTCAACTTAATTCAATTTACAACACCTACTGACTAGCATCTTATTTCATGCATCCATATCATAGAATATTTCCCTTGAACATTTTAGTATCATATATTTTTTATCTTATCTGTAAATTTCTAGTAATGTCTACCTGGCCTATAAATTTACCTATTAACTTATATTGTTAGTTATCTTTCTTGGATAGGCAACTAACTAGGCATGATATGTATTACTTACAACAAAAAGGCTCTCACACTATAAAATAAAAGTGTACAGTCCATAACTTATTTTACATCACATTATGAGCTGTCTAAAAGAGACTTAACACTCAACTAAGCTATCTCACATATATTACACAACCAAAAAATATAAAATCCATATCCATATTCAGATGAGTCAACCTTGGGACCCCTGTTGCTCACTTCTTGCTGGAGTACCTAGATGTGATTATGTGGATATAAAAAGATGAGATGACAACCTCAATAGCAAACAAAATTTTCAGAATTCTCTTAAAAATTTGTGATATTTGATATTGAGCATCCTAGGTAAGTTATATAATCACCATAAAAATTTTAAGTAAAAAAATAATTCATTTGGCCCCCCAAATAACCCACTTTTTATGGTCGCCCCCAGTTCTAGTATGTTTTGACTCACTTCTTATCCCATGGAATTTCTATATTTTATTATATGCCTTAAGCTGCCCAAAATTCTCTCAAATTTTGTGGGGTCCTTAATTAAGATACCTATAACTTTCCATAAACTTTTCATATGAAAATTCAACCTCTAACCACTTCAGTTTTTAGTATTTCCATCAACAGTCTAAGTTGTCCAGCAGATTTTTCTCAACATTGTTTTGATTGAAAATGTCCTATTTGTAGGCTCTCAAAAATCAAAAAAATTTACATAATTTATTATAAATATTCCAAGAATTTTCTCAATAAAAATTAGAGAATTTAAAGGCCATTTACCAAATCAAATAGTCTAAGAACATAGGGCCTAAAAATTTAAGGTGCAGGAACAATAACTTCCTAGTCAGAATGTGTGGTGCTTCAGCATGTTTGTTACTTAGATGGCAAAGATTTTTTCCTAACACTAAAGTTCCATGTTTTCAAATTTAACCTCTTGTATCTCATGCTCAAGAATTGTCACGCCCCTAATTTTAGAGCACGTGAAACACATACTTTACAAACATATATTTTCCATAACATGTATAATATACTAATTCACATATAGGTATTTCCATGTATACACAATGTATAAACCAAGTTAATAAACATCAAAGTACATTAGAATTAGGGATCATCCTTGTGGCGTTCAGAGCATACTCTAGAATACAAGTACAAACTAATTAAAACATTGTGAGCTATAGAAGCAAGATAGGCTCACCTAGAAAGTATGACACATAATTGATCACGTAGTTGCAAGACCAAACTCTATATCCTTATCTTAAAAAAGTGTAAGTATTGTGTAGTGAATATGATAACTCAGTGAGCAGATAATACCTCCTATGACCTCTTAGGTCAACATATGGACGTACTCATATTTTAAAATTTATCACGTAAAAAATATTAATTCGGAAGTGCATCTATATGGGAACCGTATTTCAAATATTCTCAAATCAAAGGATATTCAGATATCCAAAACCATATACTGTATTGTATAATCATTAAACAAATGTTGTTATGCATCAAACTATTTCACATGAAAACATTAGAAAAATCCCATATCAAAACTACCATATTAGAGTTCAGGCCAGGCCCTTTCGTACTTTGGTGGTGTAGGATTTGCCTAAACTCAGCATCTCGTTGAGGTTTATCCTACCACCATTCAAGAGGACACGCGAATGGACTCTAATATGGGTATTTTCCAAGCACATAGTAAGGGAGGCAAGTCACATATCATATAGTCAGCATCTCACCCAGATATGAGACATCTCGCTCTCCATCACATATCATATCCCGTGTGTTGGCCATCACATAAGGCTAGCACAACCCTTGCTAGCTGAGGTATCAATGTGCAACAAGGCTAACATCACCTGTTGTTAGCAAACAGTGTTTTTAATAGGATTCCTCCACAAAATTATCATATGCACATATTCCATATAATTCAAAACAAAGCTTTCAGTATAATACAGAATTTTAATCACAATACAGCTCATCTATCATAATTTTTTCCAATCAGGGTTTATAACATATACATGCCCTTTCTCGAGGCAATCATATATCTTTATAAATCAATGCCACGTGCATAAATATTCACTTTACCATTTTATGAGAAATACATGTAGTATCAAATATACCATGAGTTTAGAAATCTATTTTCAAAACTATACTCTTCTTGAACTATATTCCAAATTATAAACAATTTAGATAATTTAATCTATTTCAGAAATATATAAAAGTATAAATAACTTATAAACAAAATCAATTACATATTAAAGATCAAGAAGAGTATAGGGCAAGTCATAGAAAGAATTATCTATTCACAAGGAAAGGCTCCAAGTTGGATAGCCCTAAAATATACTTTTTCAATATTAATTTGACCAAATAGACCACAACAACGAGTCTGGAGGGTCTAAAAACCTAGGCAATGACTCCGAAATCGCACAATTTGGCCTCTAGGAGCTTGGTCAACACTAGTCAACTAATGAAATACTATTCACAGTCAAAAAATATTATTCACTGCCAAAAATCACTTTTCATACCTCTCGGATTTATTGTTCATGACGTATAAAAAGTTGTTAGATGACAGAAAAATTTCATATCCTAAGGTTTATCTAGCTCCTGAATCCATCTACAGTGTCAGATTTTCAATTTGAGGTTTTTAAGTAAAAGTTTCAGAGTTTACCTTTTTCTGATATTTTCTACTTTCGATCTATTGCGATTTTGCGGTTGATTTAAAAAATTGTTTGGTCAAAATCATAGTATTCTCCGTCCTGAATCCAGTAGCACTCTTAATTTTGAGATCGAAAGCCAATAGGCACTCCAGATCTAGAAAGAAAAATGAAAGTTACTATTGATACTATTCATCGGTTATGGATTTCGCAGATTTCAGATTCCTCGCTTCCGTCTCCCCCTCCCCCTTTTTTATTATTTAATAATTAAATATATAAAATTTATTATTTTTATTTTTATTATATACATATAAATACTATTTTTCATCCTAAAATATCTCAAATTTCTAAAAATTTACATTCTTATAAAACTTTAGTTGAACTCTTAAATCATGACTTTTCTTGATAAAAATTTTAATAAAACATCACAAAATAAAATATCTTTATGTATAATAAAATAAAGAATATTTTTAAAAATAAAACAATTTATTACAGGCAAATATAATTATTTTAAGCAAAACAAAAATTATTTTAATTAAAAATATATTTACTTTTAGCAAAACATAATCATTTAAAATAAAAAAAATATTTTTTATCGTAAAAAATTATGGGATACTACAAGAATCACCCATGCAGAACTCAAAATGAACTCAACTCACTACAAACCAACTTTCCTCAAGAGGAAAAACTCACCTTGTGCAAAAATACTCTTATGGCTCTCAAATTTCAGCTTGCTTCTCCTCTTGGTTTCCCTTGCAAATTCAGCTACATTTTTGGACAAAATATAAGGTGAGCAAGGCTTTAAATTCTAGCACTCATTCCCTCTCAATTTTTCTGGTTGCTTTCTCTCTCCCCCCCCCTTGGCTCTCAATTTTTTGGTTGCTCTCTCTCCCCTTGATTCTCAAAGTTTTCTGGCTGCTCTTTTCCCCTTGGCTCTCAAAGTTTTCTAGCTGCTCTCTTCCCCTTCCTCTCAATTTTATTTTTCTAGCTATTCCCTCTCCCTCTTGGGCGCTGATGTCCCTCCACTCAATCTGCTACCTTACTACTATGTGCATGATTATGTTGGCTGCACACTTTCTCACCTAAGAGGAATATAGAGATGGTGTGTTTCTGTAGGGATTCCTTGGCTTTTTGTAGATAATGGCGTGAGATGCTGCTGTCCCTCCACTCAATCTGCTGCCCCACTACTATGTGCATGATTATGTTGGTTGCAAGGTGTTGTTTATTGGCTGAAATGTGTCTAAAAATTTTGTGGCTGTGTGGTAGGATTTCCTTGCTGAAAGATGGCAATTTCTTGGCTGATTTTGGCTGAAGTTTTTATGGCTATGTGGCATGCTTTGGTAGGTGCAAGTTGGCTATAATTTTGTGGCCAATGTGGCATGCTATGTGGCTGCAACTTTATGGGCAATGTGGAATGCTTTCATAGGTGCAAGGTGGCTACACTTTTGTGGGCAATGTGGCATACTTTGGTAGGTGCAAGGTGGCTATAATTTTGTGGGCAATGTGGCATGCTATGTGGCTACAACTTTGTGGGCAATGTGGCATGCTTTGGTAGGTGCAAAGTGGCTGCAATTTTATGGCCAATGTGGCTACAACTTTCTGGTGCTACTTGGCAGCTCCTTAGTTATGTTATATTGCCTTAATTTACTACTAATCCTAAATTAGTAATGTCTTAAAAATGTATTTGTATCATCTTTACATCCATTATGATCCTAAGAATTTTATTTATATGATTCATGATTAACTATATGTCACCTATTTTATAAATTCCTTATTGTTATATAACTAAGCATTTTAATTCTTTGTCATATGTATTTTCTACTTATTCTTAGATTTATCTATCTTTATTAGAGACTTAAGATGTTACATTTCCTTCCCCCTTAAAAAAATTTTATCCACAAAATTTAACATACCTTATTTAAACAGATGTGGATAGGTTCTCTTCATTTCTTCTTCTGTCTCCCAAGTTGCTTCCTCAGAGAATACTCCCTTCCAGATCACTTTAACTAGAAGGATGTTCTTATTCCTCAATTGTTTAGTCTTAACATCAATGATTCGATTTAGCCTTACAATGTATGATATATTATCTTGTAAATGCATTGATTCACGCTCTATGATATATGAAGGGTCTAGGTTATACTTTTTGAGCTAGGAAACATGGAATACATCATGAATCTGATAAAGGTTTGGAGGAAGTGCAAGTTTAAAGGCCTTCCCACGCCTATAAACAGAGTTACCTTAAGGAAAACATGGTCGCCTATTTCAAATTTTAAAGGCCTTCTTCTTTTATCTGCATAGCTCTTTTTATCTACTTTAGGTAGGATGCAGTCTCTCTTTGATAAGTTCAATGTGCCTTGTGGTTTGGTCAACCAAATCAGGACCCAAAAGACTTATCTCCCCTAGCTCTACCCAACACAGAGGTGACTTGCACTTTCTTTCGTACAAAGCTTCAAAGGTTGCCATCTGGATACTGGAATGATAACATTATTATAAACAAATTCAGCTAAAGATAAGTATACATCCCAGTTCCTTTTTGTTTCTAGCACACAAGCCCTAAGTATATCTTCTAAAGTTTGAATTGTTCTCTCAGTTTGCCCGTCAGTTTGTAGATGGCAAGCCATGCTAACCCTAAGTTTAGTACCTAAGGCATCTTGAAAGGATATCTAAATTCTAGAAGTAAACTTGGGGTCTTGATCAGAAACAATACTGGTAGGTATTCCATGGAGTCTGATAATTTCATCAATATACACTTGTACCAACTTGTCCAAAGAATAGGTAGACTTAGTGGCTAAGAAGTGGGTAGACTTGGTCAGTCTATCCACGTTTACCTAAATTGCATCATTGCTAGATGATTTCCTAGAGAAACCTATGACAAAATCCATAGAGATGTTATCCCATTTCCACTCAGAAATATCTAAGGGTTGGAGCAATCCCCCAGGCCTTTGGTATTCTACCTTGACTCTCTGACACACTAAACATTTAGACACATAACAGGTTATGTCTATTTTCATCCTAAGCCACCAAAAAACCTTTTTTAAGTCTTGATACATCTTAATGGCTCTAGGATGTAGGGTATACCTACTCTTATGAGCTTTAACAAGGATATTATCTCTCAATTCCTTCACCTCAGGTACACACAGCCTCTCTCTAAACTTAATAAGCCCATCCTCAGAAATATGAAATTCTTTAGACTTACCCTTACATATCTGTTCTCTAATGTTCTTCAGGTATGGATAAAAAACTTGAGCATCTTTAATTCTATCTCTTAGATCATTCTGAATCCTCAATTCACTCATAAGAAGGATACTAGACTGTAGAGAAATAGAGAGATTTAAATTTTGCTTGCCCTCAATTAATTCTTGTTCCTTACACATCAATGATGCCATATGAATTGATTTCCTACTCAAGGCATTAGCAACCACATTTGCCTTTCCCAGATAGTACTTAAGGGTGTAATCATAATCTTTTATGAATTCCATCAATCTTTTTTACCTCATATTTAACTCCTTCTGGTCAAAAAGGTACTTAATACTCTTGTGATCACTAAAAAATTTAAACTTGGCACCATACAAATAATGTCTCCAAATTTTAAGGGCAAACACTACAGCTACTAGTTCCAAATAACGTGTGAGGTAATTCTCCTCATGAGGTCTAAACTGTTGGGAAGTGTAAGCTACTACTCTACCCTGCTATATTAAAACACACCCTAAACCCTTCTAAGATGCATCACTATATACTGTAAAGAGTTCACTAGGGTTACGTATCACTAGCACTTGGGTAGAGGTAATCCTAGCTTTCAATTCTTAAAATATACTCTTACATCGACCATCCCACAGAAATGGTTGGTATTTCTTGGTTAACCTAGTTAGAGGCATGGCTATCTGAGAGAATCCTTGGATAAATCTCCAATAGTATCTTGCTAAGCCTAAAAAGCTCTGTATTTTAGTGACTGTCTTTGTTCTCTCCTAGTTAACCACTGCTTTCACTTTACTAGGTTCCACTGCTATCCCTTCTTTGGAGACAACATGCCCTAGAAATCTTATCTATGTCAGTCAAAACTCACACTTGCTAAGATTGGCATACACTATTCGAAGGTGATTCTCATGTTCCTTAAGGCTCTTAGAATATATTAAAATGTCATCTATGAAAACCACAACAAACATATCTAAGTATAGCCTAAAAACTCCATTCATATAATCCATGAAAATGGCTGGGGCATTGGTTAACCCAAAAGGCATGACTAGGAACTCATAATGTCCATATCGGGTTTAGAAAGCTGTCTTTGAGACATCTTTGGCTTTAATTCTCAACTAATGGTAACCTAACCTCAAATCTAACTTAAAGAAGACTAACGCTCCAGCTAATTGATCTAATATGTCATCTATCCTAGGCAGTGGATATTTATTCTTGATGGTCACTTTGTTTAACTGCCTATAATCTCTACACAACCTGAGGCTACCATATTTATTTTTAACAAATAAAATTGGTGCACCCCAAAGGGATATACAAGGTCTGATGAACCTTTTCTCTAACAGTTTCTCTATCAGTTTCTCAAGCTCAGCTAGCTCTACAGGAGCCATTCTATAAGGAGCCTTAGATATGGGACCTGCACCAGGCAATAAGTTAATGGAGAACTCTACTTCCTTATTAAGAAAGAGACTGTTAAACTCCTTAGGGAATACTTCCAGGTAATCCCTAACAACATATATGTTTTCTATGCCCTCTTTTACTTCTGCTTGTAAAGAAAAGAAGACTAAGAACCCTTGACAACCCTTCCTAAGGTATCTCTCAGCCTGGGTGGTGGATAGGAAAGAAATCTCAGTGGAGTGTTTAGAAGTAGAACCATAAACAGGTAAGGAAACATATTTTCTAGAACAATAAAAAATTACATTATTAGCAGACAACTAATCCATTCCAAGAAGAACATCAATATCAAACAGAGGAAGGCATACAAGATCCAAAGTGGTACATCTATTATGAAATTGCATAACACAATTGATACAAGCCTCAGAAGTTATGACACAAATCCCAGTAGGGGTGGAAACAAAAAGATCATATGGCAAAGTATCAATAGTCAAACCCAGACTCTTAGCACAATTATATAAAATAAAAGAATATGCAGCACCAGAATTAAGCAATGCATCTATAAGTGAGTTTCGGATCATTAACGTACCTCTAATCAAATTTGGAGATTGGCTAGCCTCCTATTGCGAAAGAGCAAACACCCGTCCCTAATTTTGTGGTCTGCCATCAGGAACTAATCCCCTCCTTACTTGACAATCCTTGGAGTAGTGGCTTGGCTTTCCACAACTATAGCAAACATTATGACCAACTAAACAAGGTTTATCTCTATGGTTCTTCCCACATTTATTACAAGCAGGCTGGCTAGAGGTTTGGCCACTACGAGTTACCATTCTCCTAACCTGAGAACTGTTCCACTTGAACTTTTTGTTCCAGGGTTTTCCTCTTCCTCCAAAGGGCTCACTATCTCTCAATCTTTTCTCAACCTTGGCACACATCAGAGTTTCTTCTGCTATTCTACATTTATTTGCCCACTTGGAAAAATCCTGTATCTCTAAGGTAGCCACTCTATCTCTAATCTCAAGTTTCAAACCTCACTCAAAATTTTCCTCCTTCCATGCATCATCATGGGTATGCTTCAAGTAAGTGGAAAATTTAGAGAGCTCTTCATACTTAGCCTCATATTAAGGTACATTCATATTCCCTTGCTTCAACTGTATGAATTCATCCTCTTTTTTATTTTTCACATTATCTACAAAATATTTATCATAAAATATTTCTTTTAAATTATCCTAGGTAATAGGAGTATCATTGGTCTGCCATAGTCTCTGTATACTTTTTCACCAATGTCCTGCCTCACCTTCTAACATATAAGTGGCTAAGGAAACTTTCTGTTTTGTGCTGAATTTTGAAACCCAAATTTTTTTCTCTAGTTGCATTATCAATCACTCAGCTATCACTGGGTCATATTCTCTTAAAAATGAAGGAGGGTTGGCCTTCCTGAATTGGGTCAGGAGTTTATTCATCTAACTTAGCCTATTTTCCTCTCCAGCACCCTCAAGAATGTTTCCTGATGCCACTTGTCTAAGGGCTTCTTACAATTGTTGAAGGATTTGTTATGTGGTGGCTTGGGCTACAGCTTACCCATTAAGCATGGCAACTAACACTTCCATATTCTCATATATTTCCTTTAAGGTCTCAGCCTGGTTTCTCTTATATGCCATTTTTCTATGTGCACATTTATATACACAAATATTTCTTATGTAATTAGTTACACGACCATAAACTATGTCTACTCTATTTAATAACCCCTAAAACAAAAGCCAATTTTACAATAATTCAACTCTAAATTAATTTAAAATATCCTAGAATTCATCCAAACACATAGATAATTCCTTAAACCATTGCTCTTATACCAAAAATGCAGAGAATGGCATGAGATGCTGATGTCCCTTCACTCAATCTGCTGCCCCACTACTATGTGCATGATTCTGTTGGTTGCAAGGTGTTGTTTCTTGGCTGAAATGTGTCTAAAAATTTTGTGGCTATGTGGTAGGATTTCCTTATTGAAAGGTGGCAATTTCTTGGCTGATTTTGGCTGAAGTTTTTGTGGCTATGTGGTATGCTTTGGTAGGTGCAAGTTGGTTGCAATTTTATGGCCAATGTGGCATGCTATGTGGTTGTAACTTTGTGGATAATGTGGCATGCTTTGGTAGTTGCAAGGTGGCTGTAATTTTGTCGGCAATATGGCATGCTTTGGTAAGTGCAAGGTGGCTACAATTTTGTGGGCAATGTGGTACTTTGGTAGGTGCAAGTTGGCTACAATTTTGTGGGCAATGTGTCATGCTATGTATATGGCATACTTTGGTAGGTGCAAGGTGGCTGCAATTTTGTGGCCAATATGTCTACAACTTTGTGGTGCTACTTGGCAGCTCCTTAGTTGTTTTATATTGCCTTTATTTACTACTAATCCTAGATTAGTAATGTCTTAAAAATGTATTTGTATTCTCTTTACATCCATTATGATCCTAATAATTTTATTTATATGATTCATGATTAACTATATGTCACCTATTTTATAAATGCCTTATTGTCACATAAATAAGCATTTTAATTCTTTGTCATATGTATTTTCTACTTATTCTTAGATTTATCTAGCTTTATTAGAGACTTAGAATGTTACACAATTCATTCTTTTCCTTAGTTCTTTATTTCATTTCTTTCACCCACTATAAAGGCTTTCATTTTTCTTTCCTTCACTCCAACCTTCCACCCATTTGATTAATAAAGCTCTACAAAATAAATATTCAGAAAAATAATCATGGAGTGAGTGAATAAGGTCAAAAATGAGGATATTTATCATAAAAATTAGCCTTTAGCTTTTTTGTGGATAAATAATAAAAATTCAATTAAGCTTAAATAGAGGAACTAAGGATATGTAATTGTTTTAGGTTAGGTTTGAAAGACTCAATCTATCAAATAATACTGATATCTTCTCTTAAATAATAATGTTAGATTAGGATTTTTCTTCAAATAGTATTCAAATAAGTTCTAGAATCCTATTGAGATCATAAAATAATTTGGAGTTAGATAAACCTTCTTTAAGTAGAAATAGATAAAATGCCCAAATTTATTGGGCAAAAGGGCTTCAAAATTATGAAGTCAAATAAATTGCTAAAGAGTTAAAATTGCACACAACCAAGAATTTTCTATATTTCTTTCAAGAGCTAAAAAAAAATTTGAGTTGTCATATCATTGGCTATTGGCTTAACCTAACAACACAAAATATAAATTGAATACAATCACATAACTTGCTAAATACAATAAAAAGGCAATGATAGTGAAAATAAGAAAATTGATGCTTAAATAGGGTTGTAACCTTTCAGTCAAATATACTTCCACCCATATACTCAAACTTTGCATTGTACTCAATGTAAAATAAAGATGAAAATATAGAGGGAGATATGAAGAGATATGAGTTAAGTGAACTTCCTTGAATTTTTTTTCATTATTTAGGGTGAGATAAGAGTGATGCATTGCTGGTCTTTAAATTTATTTTATTTTCAAATTTTTTACAAGAAAAGAATATGTTGGGTTACCTCCCAATAAGTACCTTTTTTAAAATTGTTGGCTCAACTCAAAGCTCTCTTTTTCATTTAGGAAAGATCATTGATGTCCATTTTAATTTGAAATTTATGGGACTGATTCAAGCCTTAAAGCTCTACTGCATTATAAGCAAATACATAAGTAATAACAAGGATTCCAAACCAAAGTGATTTTTTCTTACCTTTACAAGATTTAGTCCTTTTGACATATAAATTTTGATGTAGTTTTATAGCTGGGTCTATGCCTTTAAGGTTTCAATTGTTTTTGTAATGACAATTCCATGTTCTTGAAAAATATTTATCAATACCTCCTCTTTTTTAGCACCTAGATTTTTGACAACTAAGATAGGTGGTGTTTCTTCAATTTTCAAGTACTTTAGTCGGCTAGGAAGAGATTTCAAGCGTGATCCAAAATCCTACAAAATAGAATATGCAAGTGTTTCATTATAAATTGGTAATAAAGTATTAGAGTCTTTACTTGTTTGCTACACTTTTGGGGCCTCATTTGATGTTGTAATATTCTCCTACAAATCAATAATGAAGGTTGGTTCCACAGCCTTTTTCTTAGAAGACTCAATATCTCGTGCTACAAAGTCAATCATAATAATAACATAGGCAATAAGATCTTTTATGGTTTTACATTGTTAGTGTGCCACTATGAACATCTGTTATGGCTTTGGATATTTTTAAGAAAGGTCTCCTTAGCAAAATTAGAGTGATTTAATCACTGTTTTCCATATTAAGCGTGTAAAAATTAGAAAGAAAAATTAGATCATCAACATGCATTAGAAAATCCTCAGCTACACCCTAAAAAAGGATATTATATTTTCCTGCCAATTGAATTATAAAACCAATTTCTTTCAAAGTTATTAGTGCTAAAGATGCATAAACAAAGTGTAACAACCTTTTTTATTTATTATTTATTATACAATATAGAGTTCACATACACGTCATTAATCAAAACGTACGTACAACAAAATCAAACACATAAATAACATCTTATTTATTCAGGTTGACCAATTCCAGAGATATAGGTGCAAGTGGTTGCACCTTCACCGGGATCTGAACCAACTTGACCACAAACATATTATTTGATTCTAAGATCTGCCCAACATAAAGTAACTCGATCCAACGTACACTAAAAGTCAGAGCCATAGAAAAATCTGCATAACTAATTTTCTGAACATGATATAAAAATATAGTGAGAATTAAATCCCAATAAGTTCAACAATAAATCATTATCAATATAGCTCATCACGTCATGTTTAGCTGTATAAACTACAGTAAATATCTTTGGTCACATAAATGAACTATATCTATGCACCTAAGAATCGTACAGTAATGACATGTATGATAGGATTAATTATTTTCACAATATCATATGATGACTATCAATTTATTCACATATCAAGCTACCCCAGTTAGGGTGAGTATTTTCTACTCTCCGTCCAACATGGCCCACTTTCTCTTTCTTTTCTCATTAACATGATCATAACCGTTGGTAGGGCGTCCCCTACTGGTGCACCACACGGATTTACCATGTGACCGTGCTTATTTCTTTTCTTTTCACAATAATAGCCAAAAATCATTGGTAATCATGACATTAACATAACTATTTCAAATATGACTTTATAAAATATTTTCATGTCAAAAATTCACACTTAAGATGGTAAGAAGTTCATGCAATGGAAATGGCTATGGCATATACTAGTCAATTATTATTTTCATTCATAAGATTCTTCTACTTTTTTAAATATTAATTTTATTTCATTATTTTCTTGATGCAAGTTTTCATCCTATCTAACCTTCTCTTCCTATGCAAAGTATAACTCCCTTAATTTAACTCCGATGTAGGTGATCTTGGTGTCAATTTAAAGATAAAACAATTATCTAAAACTATTATGTTGAACAGTTGAATGAAATATTAAGAAATGATGGTGATATTACTCCCTCACAATACAGGTTATTTCTTCTCGAGTAGGTTCTGACCTCTACCTACTAATCTTTCCATATCTCCCTCATAAGAATTCTAAATTAAGTGATTCCAGTGGCTACAAATCCATGACATATATAGAAGAATTTTTATGTTAGTAATTTAATTTAATTCCCTACAAAATGTTCCCAGAAATTAAAAAAACAGAAGCTATCCTAAAATATTCTTCCCTGATTAACCAATTTCTAACCACTGCATACTAACCGGACCATATCTACCTCATACGGACTCCAAATTGAGTCATTCTAGTGACTAACAATCTGTGACACATATATCTATAATTCTTATGTTAACCGTTTATTTTAATTCCCTACAACAAATTCCCAGAAATTAAAACTCAAAAGTTATTCTAACATATTCTTCCCTGATTAACCATTTTCTGATCACTGCTTACTAATCGGACCATATCTAGCTCATACGGACTCCAACTTGAGTGATTCCAGTGGCTAACAATCTGTGACACATATATCTATAATTATTATGTTAACCATTTATTTTAATTCCCTACAGAAAATTCCCAGAAATTAAAACACAAAAGTTATTCTAAAATATTCTTCCCTAGTTAACTATTTTCTGACCATTGCTAACTAATCAAACCATATCTACCTCATATAGACTCCAAATTGAGTGATTCCAGTGGCTTAAAATTCGTGAGACATAGATCTACATTTTTCATGTTAATCATTTGTTTTAATTCCTAACCTATTCTTCCCATAATATTAAAAACAGAAACTTAAAAGTTTGTCATCCATAGCCATACCTATGCAGAACTATATACACCAGCCTAAGTATTCAAACATACATAATATGTAACATGATATAACAACATCCATGACCAATCATTAAAGTTCTAAGATTAAAATCTCATAAAAATATTATAAGTTTCAAAAGTTTTCTTTAAAAATAAATATTGTTAAACTTACCTTAAGTACTTAGTCCTTTAGACTTTTCCTTCCTCTTTCTTCCTTTCTTCCTCTCCTTTCCTCACTCTACCTTGCTTCTATTTTTCCTTTCCCTCACTTTGACAAAAATTCCAATGTTATAGGGGTGGGTTTTGCTTAAATAGACCACCAAATAATTCATATTTCATGATCATGGGTCTACCTTATCACAATTAGGATACACTTAGTTAAATTTTTGGAAAACAAACAACTTATGTTCTTGTCTTCCTCTTCCTTAGTCAAGATATGCATAGCAAAAGGAGATTTGTATTTTGAAAATTATGATAATATGTTTCTAAGATAAGGAACAAGGCCCCTTTGATTTAGGGATTCATTTCTTTTTCTTTTGTCTTAATCAATTATGATAGGTTTGCCTTTTTATGTGACAAATTTCAAACCCTTAAATCTTCCTTGCTTAACTAAAATTATTTGTGTAGGATAATGATGTTTTGTCATAATGCTATGTATTATTACCCACTTGCTAAAATTATGAGTGTAGGCTATAGATGTTTTGTCCTAATGCCATGTATTATCATACCACTTGCTAAAATTATGAATGTAGGATATCACACCACTTGCTAAATTTTTGTCTTAATGCCATATCACCTAATCTTGATTACACCATTATTTCATCACTTTATTTTATTTTTGTTTTTATTTTTCCTCTTGGTTTTGGGCTCATTCTTGCCCATTTTCTTTACCTTGGATAAAATTCTACCTTTCATAATGGGCTTAGTCACATTTTCATAATTTTTGGGCTACCGGTCCAATTTCTATATCCTAGTCGAAGTCTATGTTTTATTTCTTCCTTGGGCTATCCTATTGGCTTGCTAAAAATTCATGTGAAGTAGAAAAACTCTATATGAAGTGTCCATAGGTGAAAGCCCAATTTATGGGTGAAGATACTAAACTTAGTAACTTTAACTCTTAAATTAGGAAAAATTACCCTAATCCAATCTTGAAATTTTAATACCTCTATTTACTTCACAAAAATTTATCTTCCTTACCCAAGAATTTCACCTTTCTTTAGTATATTTATTTCTAATTTTTCCTCTTAGGTTTTCTCTCTTTACCTATTTCATTAATGTTAGAACATTTCTATGCATACACATAAGGTGAAGAATTTTTAAGGATTATATTTCCTAAGATATCTGAAAATTGTCTAATAAATTTTATTTTCTTACGGGATGTTACATAAAGTATAGCATGAAATTAATTAATGCTCCTAGATCTAACATAGCCTTCTCAAATTTAGTATTTCCTATAGTGTAAGGGATAGAAAACATACCTAAGTCTTTACACTTTGTAGGAAGTTTTCTTTAAATAATGGTAGAAACACACTCCCTTACTTTTACTTTCTCACCTCTTTTTTAACTTATGCTTTCACTTTTGGGTGCATAATTCCCTTAAGAACTTGGCATAACGTGGCACTTGTTTGATAGCATATAAAAGAGGAAGATTTACCTCACACTTTCTAAAGGTCTCATATAAGTCAGAAGTTTTCTTATACATAATGTTTTCTTTAAGAGCTTTAAGAAATAGTGGTACTAGTTTATATTCAGGTAGAGGTGGGACTTACCTTTTGGATGCTTACCCTACATGTTTGCATCATTATTTTTCTTCTTGCTCTGATGGTGTATGTACCTTTTGTACTAGAATCTCAATCTCTTTATCACTTTCTAGCATGATTGCAGTTATATTTTTCCTTAGGTTTACTATAACATCCCTAATTTTGTTTCTTTTATTAGTAAATGTACATAAATATTTAATTAAGGAAATAAAATTTATTAGACAATTTTTAGATATCTAAGAAATTATAATCCTTAGAAATTCTTCAGCTTATGTGTATGCATAGAAAATGTTTCTAACATTAACATAATAAGTAAAGAGAGAAAACCTAATAGAAAAAAATTAGAAATAACATACTAAAGAAAGGAAAAATTCTTGTGTAAGGAAGATAAATTTTTGGGACGTAAGTGAAGATCTTAAAATTTCAAGAAGATTGGATTATGGTAATTTTTCCTAATTCAAGAGTTAGAGTTACTAAGTTCAACATCTCCACTCATACATTAAGTCTTCACCTATGGACACTTCATATAGAGTTTTTCCACTTCACATGAGTTTCTAGCAAGCCAACAGGATAGCCCAAGGTAGAAATAAAACATAGACGTGGAATAGGATATAAAAGTTGGACCGATAGCCCACAAACCATGAAAATGTGACCAAACCCTCCATGAAAGATAGAATTCTAGCCAAAGTAAAGGAAATGGGTAAGAATAAGCAAAAATCCAAGAGAAAAAAATAAGAACCATGTGAGGAAATAGTAGTGTAATAATAATAAAGATTAGGTAGCATGGCATTAGGACAAAACATCTATATCCTACATTCATAATTTCAATAAGTAGGTAATAATACATGGCATTAGGACAAAACATTTATATCCTACATTCATACTTTCAGCAAGTAGGTAATAATACATGGCATTATGATAAAATATCCTTATCCTACACAAATAATTTCAGCCAAGCAAGGGAGAATCAAGAGCTAAAAATTTGCCACCTAGAAAGGCAAACCTATCATACTTAAGTGAGATAAAAGAAAAAAAGAAATGAATCCCTAAATCAAAGGGACATTGTCCCTTGTCTTAAGAACATTTTGTCATGATGTTCAAAATACAAATCTCCTTTTGCTATGCATATCTTGACTAAGGGAAAGGAAGACAAAAACATGAGTTGGCTTTTCCAAAAAAAAAACCAAGTGTATCCTAATTGTGATAAGGTAGACCCATAATTATGAGAGGTGAACCACTTGATAGTTTATTTAAGCAAAACCCACCCTTATAACATTATAATTTCATCCAAGTGAGGGAGACCAAAAACATAAGCATG
This sequence comes from Gleditsia sinensis, assembly GCA_037074535.1. Classification (NCBI taxonomy): domain Eukaryota; kingdom Viridiplantae; phylum Streptophyta; class Magnoliopsida; order Fabales; family Fabaceae; genus Gleditsia; species Gleditsia sinensis. The sequence goes on from CM073466.1 coordinate 50,854,558, forward strand.
GTAGAGTGATGAAAGGAGATAAAGAAAGGATAAGAGAGGAAGAAATGGGAAGAAGAAGTCTAGAGGACTAAGTACTCAAGGTAAGTTAGCTTAATCTCCACTTAAATCCATCTTTTCTCTTCAACCTTAGGGTTTAAAACTCACCCTCCTTCTCTTATTTAAGTTGCTATAAAATCTAAGGGAAGGGAGGAATCTTGCTACTTCCTTCAAGAAGAAATAAGAAAAAGAATTCACCAAGTGAGTTAGGGAGATCTTTAGGAAGGTTTAACAATATCTTTTTTTGAAGAAATTTTTTGAAATTTGTAACATTTATATGGGATTTTGATATTATAACTTTGATAAAATTTACAATATTTTCTACTTTGTTGATTGGCCATGGATGTTGCTATATCATGCTACATGTTGATCTAGCATGTGATGGATGTTTTGAATACTTTGGTTGGTATGGAAAGTTCTACATAGATATAGCTATAGGTGACAAAAAATTAAGGCTTTTATGCTATTATGTAAATTTGAATATGGTAAAAATGGATGGAAGATGGTTAGGTTGGTAAATTAAGTATGGCCTTAGACACCTAGGGGAAGACCATGAAAAAATTCTGTTGAGAAACTCCCTTAGTGATGCATGATTTGATTCTATTTTTCTTTTGAAGTGGATGATGGAATATGTTAAATTAAGTAAGAAATATAATTAAATGATGAGATGAGTAATTCTATGGTTAGGTAGAAATTTGAAAGAAAAATGGAAGATGAATTAATAGAAGGATGAACTAGAACTTTAGGAAAGGTTAGGCTAAGAAAACTAGATTTCAGAGTAACCAGGGAAGCTTCTATTTTTGAAATTATGGGAAGAATCAGTTAGGAGTTAAAAGAAATGGTTAACTTGGAAAATGTAGATATATGTCTCACAAATTTTTAGCCACTGGAATCGCCCCATTTGATTTTCAAATGAGGGAGATATGGTCTAATTAGTAGGAAAAAGTTAAAAAATGTTTAACTAGGAATGAATCTATTAGGTAAGTTTCTGTGTTTGAATTTTTGTAAAAAATCTATAGGGAACTAAAATAATAGTTAACATAATATATATATATATATATATATATATATATATATATATATATATATATATATATATATATGTCTCAAGAATTTTTAACCACTGGAATCATTCAATTTGAAATCCATATTAGAAAGATATGGTCAGATTAGTAAGGAATGGTTAGAAACTAGCTAACGAGGGAAGATTCTGTTAAGTATGCTTCTGTGTTTGAATTTTTAGGCAAAATCTATAGGGAATTAAAAGAAATTGTTAACATAATATATATATATATATATATATATATATATATATATATATATATATATATATATATATATATATATATATATATATATAAATATGTCTCACGGATCTATAGACTCTAAAATCACTTACTTTGGAGTCTATATGAGGGAGATATGGCTAATTAATGAGTAGAGATTTGAATTAGTCTAGAATCCAGGGAGGTAAATGTAAGCATTTTTGTTTTTGATTTTGTGGAAATAAGTCAGAAGGAATATGAAGAAATGATAAAAAAGAAAATTGTATATAATTGTCTTAGGCTTTTATAGGCTTTGGAATCACCTCAATTGGAGTTCGTATGAGGGAGATATGGTTGAATAAGTGAGGAAAGGTCACGGAACACAGTCAGGCCATGTTTTGAGTTGCTTTAGCATAGGTAGGACGTGTTCAGGGCTGTTTTGAGTAAGTTTGAAGTATTTTTCAAAGCATGGTCGTGTCTTGGAACATGACAAGGCCGTGTTGGGAGTTAGTAAAACTTATTTTTAATATTTTTCTACCCTAAATGAACCTCATTAACTATAAGGTAATAATAGAAACTAAATTAGAAAAAAATGTCCTATAAAATTTATGAAAACATGTGTTGGAAATTATATAAGTAGGAGGAAAGTAACTAGAGGCCAAGCATAAAGAAAATGAAAAGATAAAAATAATATTTTTTTAAAAAGAAGAATATTATAAATGAAAATAATAAATACTAGTGTATGCCTTAACCATTGTCATTGCATGAACTCCTTACAATCTTAAGTGTGTAATTTTGACATGCAAATATTTTATAAAGTGATATTCAAAAATAGTTATGATCATGACATGATTTCATTTTACCAATGATTTTTGGTAGTGATTATGCTTTGATGATAAATTATGGCATGTGAATATAATGAACATATTTGTTATTGAAATGAGTCACATGGTCATCTGTGTGGTGCACCAGTAGGGGATGCCCTACTAACAGGTATAATTATGTTAATAAGAAAAGAAAGAGAAAGTATGTCATGTTAGATGGAGGCACGAAGCGAGAAAAGCCCGTACTGGAAAGTAGAAAATACTAACCCTGACCAGGGAAACTTGATATGAAAATAAGTTGAAAGCCATCATATGATATTCTGAAAATAGTTATTCATGACATATATGTCATTACTGTACCATTTTCATGTGCATAAATAAAGTGCATTCATGTGACCTAAGGTATTTGTTGTAGCTTATACATATGAACATGACATGATGAACTTTTTTGATGATGATAATGATTTATTTTTGAACCTACTGGGATTTAATTCTCACTATATTTCCATATCATGTTCAAAAAACTAGTTATGCAGATTTTTTTCAATGACTCTGGCTTTTAGTGTACGTTGGATCAAGTTACCCTATGTTGCACAGATCTTAAAAATTAATTTGTGGTTGAGTTGGTTAAGATTTCGGTGAAGGTACAACCATCCGCACCTGTATCTCTGAAACTAGTCAATATGGATGAATAGGATGTAGACATATATGTGTTTGATTTTTGTATGGATATTTTTAATTAATTATGTGTTTGTGAACTTAAAATTGTATCAGTGTTAATGGTATACTGATAAAGGGGAAATTTGAGTGTTTAATGGTTATATTTTATCCCCTAACTAGTAGTAAACTTGTGATTATTTCCCTGTATTTGGTTATACTTTGCTTTGGATATTGCTTTGGTTTGTTTTATGTTTGTAGGAGAGCAAAAAAGGCCAAGAAGCAAGGGAAAACACTCATGAGAGGAGCCATATGGACTTGGAATATGCTGAGGAGGAAGTAAGAAGGCAACCCTAAAGAAATTGGCAAGAAAAGAGACTTACGGCTTGAAGCACAGCCAGGCCGTGCTCTGTGCAAAAGATAGAGAAAATTTCCAAAATCCAGCCCGAAGCACGGCCAGCCTGTGTCATGAAGCACAGCCGTGCTTTGTGTCTGTACACCACATGATTTTTATGGTTTGAGCAGCCAAGTGGTTATAAATACATGGGGAAGCGCAGCCAAGAGCATTGAGACTCAAACAGACATCTTAGACTCAGTTTTTAGGCTTAGAAAACACTCTTAAATTAGGTTTTTACTAGAATCATTATTGAATTCATGTTCTAGAGTAGGATTTACAGCAATTGAAGTATTGTATTTCATATTTACATTCTACAATTCAGGTTTCATCTTTCTACTTTAGTTCTCTACTTCTACTTCTACTCCTTTCTCTTAAATTGTATTGAACTTTAATGGTTTACTTAATGAATATGATTTTGGTTTCTGATTTTATTATGCTTGTGTAGATATTGATATAGGGTTTTGGTAAACCCACTTATGGTATGATGATACTGCATTGTTGAGTTGAATGTTGAAACCATAATTGTGATTACTTCTAGATTAATTAGGATTAACTATTATGTACTTGAATGAAATTTGGTAGAATGCCTAATCACCAATCTATCATGTCTTAGGTATTTAATTGATGAACTGAAAGGTGAAAGTTAAAAATGGAACCTAATAGTTAATTAGGGATATCTTAATCACGAAAGTAGTTTAAGGTTCTCTAGGAATGAATCAATTAGTAGGCAAGAGAAAACCAATTAATTGTATTCCATGGTTGGCATAGAACTTAATGAACCTAGGTTAAACTAAGAACTACGAAAGTAGGCAATTGCATTAACCTAGGTACGATTTGTAACAACTCCATTTATGTAACAAATTTTTTTCTATATTTGTAAGATTCCATGAAATTATTACCTCATTACAACTTAACTCAAAATAACATATATTTAATTTATACAATACTAAGTTTACATACACATCATTAATTTACAAGCAACTGTACAAAAAGTCCAACATATACATATTAGCCCTAATCATCCACGTAGACTACTTCTGGGGACACTGGTGCTGGTGGCGGCACCTCCATCGGAATCTCAGTCACGTCTATCACATATATATTCGATATAATCGGTAGTTGCCCATGGTAGGGCAGCTCAATCCAACGTACAACAATAATAAGTGTCATGGAGAATAGCTGCATAGTTAATCTTCTGAACATGATATGAAAAAATAGTGAGAATTAAATTCCAGTAGGTTTAACAATAAATCATAATCATCATCGATATAGCTCATCACATCATGTTCATCTGTATAAGCTACAACAAAAACCTTTGGTCACATGAATGCATTTTATCTATGCCTATGAAAATCGTACAGTAATGACATGTATGGCAGGATTAACTATTTTTAGAATATCATATGATGACTATCAATTTATTCTCATATCAAGCTACCCCAGTCAGGGTGAGTATTTTCTACTCTTTGGTACGGGCTTTTCTCGCTCCGTCTGACATAGCACTCTTTTTTTTCTCATTAACATAATCATAACCGTTGGTAGGGCGTCCCCTACTGGTGCACCACACGAATTGCCATGTGACCGTGCTCATTTCTTTTTTTTTTCACAATAATAGCCAAAAATTTGATTTCAATAACAAGTATGTTCATTAAACCCACATCAAAATATAATTATTACCAAAAATCATTGGTAATCATGTTATGAACATAACCATTTCAAATATCACTTTATAAAATATTTCCATATCAAAATTACACACTTAAGATGGTAAGAAGTTTATACAATGGCAATGACTATGGCATATACTAGTAGTTGACATTGTTCTCTGTGGGATACGACCCGTACTCGCTGGACTAGCTACAGCTATACCGTGCGCTTGCAATTAATTATAAAAATTGAGACACAACATATACCATAAACCTTAATTATGCTTGGTTAATTTAATTGAATGTTATTATGAGTTAAATAGTTAGAAGTAAAGAGGTAATGACTAAGTGAAATTTTAAAAATATATATGTATATATGTAAAAAAAATGGAGTTGTTACATTTACCACTGTTTGAGAAGGTAATTTACCTTTATTCTAAGCTTCTAACCGGCTGACTACATTTGCTAGTTTTTCTACTTGATTTGCTAGGTTTTAAATGTTGGCTCTTGTCTACTACTAAAATTTCTTTGTTTCATGTTTCATTTGAATAGTGGAATCAGCAAGAAATTTAACTATTTCTTCTAAGGAGTTACTTGCTTGAGAATCTTAAGTTATAGTTTGTCTAGGATAATAAATCTATTGGTTATGCTAAAAATTTGTAAAATTTTGTCATGTAAGCTTATATTGCACATTCCTATGTCTGAAATTAGGATGATCTCTTCATCTAGGATTACAAGTATTGGAATAGGGATTGTACCTTCTTGGTTACCCAAGAAAACCACTTACTGTATTAACTTGTTTTGTGGATTCTTCCTGAAGTGTTAGGCACATCTCAGTTGGGTGCCCCGCTATTGAAAAACTTCAATAGACTTTAACCTATTAAGGTGTACTTATAACAAATTGGCAAACATGGTAGGGAAGTTCAGATATTTATTACTCAAAGGAAGAAGTACTTACCTTATGGGCATGCCTAACTGAGAGATCATACCTAATGTCAAATTGTTGGGAGTTAGCAATCATATTTAATATTAGGATTTTGGTTATTTCATTAGTCTTTTCTACTAGTGCACCTCAATTAGCTGCATCTATCACACTTATGTCACCCTGCAAAATCATCAAAATATTAGATTAATAGCTACTCACTAACTCGATGATGTGGGTAGCTTGCACTCTAAATCTTTTCCAATACTTATAAAGGGTTTCTCAATGTAATTGCCTAACACTGCGTATTTCCTTTCTTATACTTGCAACTCTAGATGCAGGAAAATATCTCTCTAAAATTAAAATTTTTATCTCATTCCAAGTAGTGATAATGCTAGATGGTAAATAATATAGCCAATCTTTGGCTGAATCTCTTAAAGAGAACAAAAAAGCACTGAGTTTAATTTTTTCTTTAGTTACTCCAGAGGGCTATATGTTGGTACATTACATATAGAATTCTTTCAAGTGCTTGTGTAGGTATTTACCTACAAGACTATGAAAATTGGGTAAGAGATGAATCAATCCATATTTTAATTCAAAATTAATATTTTCATCAAGATTAGGAAAAGTAAAGCATAAAGGCTATTGGTGTAAATCTGGAGCTGCAAGCTCCTATAGAGTGGGGTTCCTAGCTATGACTACTTCCTTCTTCTCTTGATCAATTTCCTTAGATTTCTTTTCTGTGCTTATATACAAATTTTTCAATGTTTGGATTGAACTACAAATCTTGAGAGTTAGAAGATTGAATAACAAGTATAAATAAAATTAAAAGTCACAAAAGATAATGGATACAGTCCCTCATAAATGATGCCAAAATTTAGTGAGTATTGTTGCTGGTACACCAAATATGATTAATACCTTACCTTAAACTACTTGTAGTAATGGGAGTAAAGGTTGATCCTTGATATGTTTATAATTAAGCATGATTTTAATACCTTTAAGCTTCTTTTTTGTTTGATTTAAGTAGAATATAAATAAGAATTAATTGAGTTTTGTATTTTGTGTTTTACGAAGAAGACAGAAGAAAAGAAGAGGAAAATAGAGATAAAATCATCAAAAATGTTGATTTCTGACCCTTCATCACTAATTGAGGCATATCTCACTCATTTGAACTCCGATTTAGGTGATTCTAGCAGCTATGTAATGAAGAGACATAGATCTATAACTTTTAGGTTTGACACTTTGGAAAATTCTAGAATTATCTTGGCGTCGTGGCACTCCCCGTCACGCGCGCGGCATTCGCTGCCTATAAGCATCGAGTGCCATGGTACCCGAGCCCCAGCATTGCGGCGCTCGAGCGTCAGAAGTAGAGCACCTCGGGGCTAGCTCAGGCACTGCAACACCCCATCAGTGAATTTTTGTAGCGCGACGCGGCACTCACTGCCACACCAGAATGCTGCTATTGTAATTTTTAGGGTTTTTTAACTCCAAATAAAGCCCGATGGGCCGAGATTTGACCTAAAAACAACCCTAATTCATTAAGGAGCATCCAATCTATAAAAAAAGGGAAGAAAGGAAGTATCAAAGTGGATTCAAGCTCTTAATTACCTTCTTTAATTCTTGTTTAGATTTCTTATGGCCCTACGCGGTTGATTTATTTTTAGTTGGTAAAGGAAAATTGAAACCTCAAGGGGTCGTTATGCATTGTGAGATTTGGAATTGATTTTCTTAGTTCAATCTTAACTGGGTATTGATTATTCATCTACTCTTATCTTTTCTTAACGATTGTTCATATGATTGATAGGGAGGCCTACTAATATATTGTATGTTTTAATCTACTGCTGAATTAAGTTTTAAACAAAGTTTTCATTACTTTATTCATGAAGTAAATAGGATTAAGGATTTTAGATTATAAATCATTAACCCTATGATAAATGATCAACTTAATTAAATATAGCCGATGTGTTTATATTTATTTAGATCTATCAGTTTCTCTCGTTCTTCTTGCAATTGATAGGTTAGACTTTACTGATGTGCTAAAGGATATCTTATCAATTAGGGTTTAATTGGTACGATTGTTATCTATTCACTAGGCTTAAGGAGGAATAGGGATAGAATCCCAATGATAGATATTTGGTTTAAGATTTGATGATTTTGTCAATGATTAATGCAATCCCTTGATGTTGAATATCGACGGAAACCAACGCCTCTCTAATTAATTATTCTCTTAATTACTTTCATTATTATTTGCTTTACTATTTGGAATTATCAAATTCCCTTTTTTCTCAATTACATAAGGTAACACCAGTCTCTATGGGATCGACCCTTACTCCCATTACTACAGGTTAGTTGAGAGATAAGGTATTAATTTGGGGGTAACTACGACAATACGCACCAAATTTTGGCACCGTTGCAGGGGATTGTGTTTATTTACCTTTTGTGATTTTTTTCCTTCTTGTTTATTTGTTTTCTTTTGGTTCATAACTATGAATATGGCAGCCAATGTTCAACAATTTGGCACTAGGCTGGGCTTTCCATTAAGACATGCTGGTGAGGTATGTAGTTCCTCCCTTGAACAACAACTTGCAAATTTAACCTCTCTCATTCGTCAATGTGTAGAAAATATGCAAAGAGAGAAGTGCTATGGAAATCATCCAGTGAGGTATGATTCCTATTCAAACATGTATAATCTTGGATGGAATGATCATCCAAACTTTAGATATAGGATTGCACAAAATAGTCCTGTAGAGCAAAATTTTACAAATTTTCAGCATAACCAACAGGCCTATTATCTTAGGCAACCTGCATATCAGGATTCCCAGGTAAGTAGTTCTTTAGAAGAAATCATTAAATCTCTTGCACATAATACACATCAATTTCAACAAGAGGTGAGGGCCAACATTCAAAGCTTAACAAATCAAATGTGTCAACTAGCAACAATAGTCAGTCGGCTAGAGGCTTAAAATTTAGAAATTGAAAGTCCAGCCCCAGCATCATTAATGCAAAAAGAGGAAAATTATACACTAAAAGAAAAAGATGACTTGAAAGTTGACACTAGTAAGCCTACTAAGAAAGTGGCTATGGAATCTACACTGAATGCCAAATTCCAAGAGAAAATTACAGCAGGAGAGGAAGCACCAAAAGTGTAGCAAACAGATAAGGATCTTTCTATGTTGTTACCAATTTCTAATAAGATACTTGTACCTTCTATTTTGCAATAACCTGACCTAGGCTTAAAGAGCCTCCCTAGCTACTTGAAGGGCATATACAGTGGAGAACCACCCCTAGTGATAGCCTCAAATAAATATGCCCTACTAAAAGATAGAGGAAAGCTATCCCATGCTTTGGCAGAATCTCAAAAAGATGAAATTAAATTGGATGCCAAAAGCTACTCAAGACATCAGTTATTTCTAGTTGAACCTCAAAATTCTACAAATCCAATGGAAAGCCAATTCAAAGTGGACATCAAGGATCCTCCTTGAATGACATAAGGAGCTTTGAGCCGAGCCAACGACATTAAATAAAGGCGCTTATTGGGAGGCAACCCAACATAGTAAAAAAAGGGTTGGAAAGCAGAAAATTCAAAGTCCAATAATGCAACACGCTCATTCTAACCCAAACAAATTCAGGGAAGTTCACTTAACTCATATGTTTTCCTATATCTTTTCCTAATTCTTATCTTTCTTTTACGTTGAGGACAATGTAAAGTTTGAGTAGGGGGTGGAAGTATATTTGTCTGAATAATTGTGACCCTATTATGAGCATCAATTTTCTGATTTTCACTATTAATGCACTTTTATGGCGTTTAGCAAATTGAGTGATTGTGTGAGTGTTTAATTTAAGTTTTGGGATGTTAGACACAACCAACAGCCAATGATATGACTATCCAAGTTTTTTTTAGCTCTTGAAAAATGTAGAACATTCATGGTTGTGTGCAATTTTATCTTCTTTACAATTTATTACTTTTGACTTTAGAATCTTGAAATTTGTTTTGCGCAATAACTTTGGATATTCAATTTATCTTTTACTTAGAAAAGCTTTATATATTTCAAAAATATTTCATGATCTCAACAAGATTCTAGAACTTATTTGAATGCTACTTGAGGCGAAATACTAGGTTAATACTATTATTTAGGAGATGATTTCGGCATTATTGGATAGATTGAGCCTTTCAAGCTTAACCTAACCAATAAAATATCCTTAGTTCCTCTATCTTGAGCTTAATGAACTTTTCCTTCTAAAAACCACAAATAAGCCGAAAGCCAAATTTTGTATGAATATCCTTATTTTTTATCCTATTCACTCACTCCATGATTATTTTTCTGCATACTTGTTTTGTAGAGCTTTATTTACAAAAGGGTGGAAGGGTGGAGCAAGGAAAAGAAAAGAATTATGTAAAGAAAAAAAATAATTGTGCAAAGAAAAGAGAAGAAAAATCCAAAGAGGATAAAAGCAAATATTGTGGGTGAAAGAAAAATAAATTAGAGAACTGAGGAAAGTGATGGATTAAATTCAATTGAAGCAAGAAAATGAGTACGGGGGAAAAATCTCTCCAAAATTAAAAAAAAAAGCTTAAGAGACCTATTTAATCATGTGGTGTTGAGTGATTGAACCTAAATTTGTATCCTTTATCCCACCTTATACCCTAGTCACATTACAAGCTAAATAAAGTCTTATTGATCCTAGAGGTAGTTTTGGCCTACATTAGTAGAGAGTGACGTGAAGAATAAGCATATGGAAATCTTAAACTAATTAGAGATCTACAACCAAAAATTTGGGATATATAAACTCATCCGGGTAAAAAAAAATTTGGTGACCCAAAACACACACACTCGAGATTCAAGAGAATAAAATAATGGATTGCGTTGGGGTTAATCTTGTGTATGATTATTATCTTTCAAAATTTTCTTGAACATATTTTTAAGATATGAGGCAAAAAGATTGGTAAGCCTAACACTCACTGCATATATTGATTGTTGTTTTCCGTCGTTAGAGATTATTTTCCTTGAGGACAAGCAAAAGGTTGACTATAGGGGTATTTGATGTGTTTATAATTAAGCATGATTTTAATACTTTTAAGCTTATTTTTTGTTGATTTAAGTAGAATATAAATATAAATTAATTGAGTTTTGTATTTTTTTTTTAAGAAGAAGAAAGAAGAAAATAAGAGGAAAATAGAGAGAAAATCATGAAAAATGCTGATTTTTGACTCTTCATCACTAATTGAGACATATCTCACTAATTTACACTTTGATTTAGGTGATTCTAGCGGCTATGACAAGATGAGACATAGAGCTACAACTTTCATGTTTGACACTTTGGCAAAATCTGGAATTTTCGGGGTGCTGGGGCACTGCATCAACAATTTTTCGAGGCACTGCAGCGTTGGCTGCCTAGAAGCACTAGGTGCCATGGCGCTTGAGCCCCAGCACGGTAGTGCTTGAGTGTCAAAAGAAAAGGGCCTTGGCACTAGATCAAGTAATGCGTCGCGGCGCTCGCCGCCGCACCAAAATGCTGATATTATAATTTTTAAGGTTTTTAAATTCCAAATAAAGCCCGATGGGCCGAGATTTAACCTGGAAACAACCCTAATTCATTAAGGAGCAGCCAATCTATAAAAAGGGGAAGAAAGGAAGCATCAAAGAGGATTCAAGCTCTTAATTAGCTGATGTGTTTATATTTATTTAGTTCTATCAGTTTCTCTCATTCTTCTTACAATTGATAGGTTAGACTTTATCGATGTGCTAAAGGATAACTTATCAATTATAGTTTAATTGGTACAATTGTTATTGTAACGCTCCCAATTTTACAGCACGTAAAATACTTACTTTATGATCATATATTTTTCATAACATATATAATACACACTTTTACAATATATAAACCAAATCTATAAACATCCAAGTACAACAGAAAGCAAGGATCCTGTCTGTAGCGTTCAAAGCACTCTAGAATACAAACACAGTATAATTCAAAAACTGTGAGCCTTGGAAGTAACGTAGAATCACCCACAGAATATGTCACCTAACTAATCACCTATCTGTAGGATCGAACTCTGTATTCTCATATGAAAAATGTGAAAATATCGTGTAATGAGTTTAACAACTCAGTGAGCAGATAATAACTCCTATGACCTCATAGGTCAGCATGTGGATGTACTTGTGTTTTAAAATTTGTTAGTTAGAAAATACAGTTCAAAAGTACATCTATATGGGACCCATATTTCAAATATTTTTATAGACAAAAATTTCACGTGAACCTACTATCACCATGGCACGGTCAAAGCATCCCATTCTTTTAATGGACCCACCCACCCATGTTAGCTCAGTATATTACGAATAATGACCTTGGTTTTTCGAGTAAGGGAAGAAATTTCTCAGAAAAATCTCAATAAATTCAACATAAAAACTCAACAAATGAAAAACTTCAAAATATAAAGCTGATAAACCAAGTCTACTCTAAGGCATAACCGAAAGAAAATAACAAATTCTTATAACAAACTGTGATGTCACTCTCCACTAGACTTCTACTAGCACACCAACTCTTATTTAGTGTAATAATCTTATGTCCAAGTAAGAGCTCTTCTCAAGCTTCTTTGTTGTTCCTTCACCACTTGCTCTTTTTATATTTGATCTATTAACCTGGGTTGATCATTGGGATGATATGTAGGCTGTAAATGGGGTTGCTTATAGCAATTGGACTGCACATTATCATCTGGAATACACTCAGAGTTCATAACTATAACAGCACCAAACTTTGGAAAAATAACCTCATCCTCAAGGTTAATGTGAGGAAAAGTCGTTGTAAATCCTCTAAATTTTCCTAACTGGCTTCCAACCTCTCCTTAACTTCCCATTCCACTAGAATCTGTTGACTTAGTATAGTACCATGATTGATTATTCGATGATCAACAATAGTAACAAGTCAAGGATCAAGGAGTTGAGGTACCTCAGGCAATGATGCATTAACTTATGCCTTGTCTCCCCTGGAACACTAGGTGAATCTTGCTATCAGAGGGTAATTCTAGCTTGTATGTTTCCTGCTCAACTCTAGCCATGATCTTGTAAGGCCCATAGTATCTCTTAGCCAATTTGTAACTCATCCTCTTAGCTAGAGATTTCTGTTTAAAGTGTTGGAGCTTGGGTAATACCCAATCCCCTACCTTAACTTCCTTCTTGTTCCTTTTCTTGTTAGCTAGTTTTTGCATCTTGTGATAATCTTGTTTGCTCTATTAAATATTCCCTTTTCTTTAAGTCATGATCAAGATCATCAATGGTAAAATCACCCAATCTATACCCTAGAATAAGGCTACCATTTCTTCCATATAAAGCTTTGAAAGGAGACATCCTAATAGCTCAGTGGAAAGAGGAATTATATCATAATTTAGCCCACACCAAGTATGAGTGCCAGTGTTGGGCTAATCAAAAGCAAAGGCCCTTAGGTGTTGTTTCAGGCTTATTTTTAGAACCTTAAGATTGTCCATGAGTCCGTGTATGAAAAGCTATGTTGTACAAGAAGGTAATTCCATTGTTTTGTAGCTTTTGCTTCCAAAAATTACTAAGAAATAAGGGATTTTGTCATAAACAATGGTCCACAAGAACCTATGTAATTTGACCACTGAATGAATAAAACGTTTTGGTATTGTATCAACATTGAACCCTGATTTTAAAGGACCAAAATGAGCCCCTTTTATGAGCCTAAACGTTACCACCATCATTGCAGTGTAACTTGCTGATTTGGGGTAGGACTACCATAAAATCCATGGCCAAATGTTCTCAATGTTTGATGAGAATAGGTACAGGTTCCAGGTTTCTACTAGGCTTACTGGTCACATACTTAATTTATTGACATATAGTACATTGAGCCACAAATTATTGCACTTCTTGTCTCATTTTATTCTAATAAAACGTCTCAACTAACCTATTAAATTTTCAGCACTCTAGCATGGCCTCCACTCAAGGTAACACTTCGAGATTGTGCATCAGTTACCAAATTGGTACTACTCAATCTGTATTCAATCTCATATTGGAACCCCATTAACTTAGCTAAATAGTATTATTGCTTGGGAATGAATAGTTTGACTCATCAAATCCTTGAGGTTCTTATGAAAATCTTTTATCACAAATGTCCTGCCAAGCAACTATTGCCTCCACTTGCTCATGTGATGGCAAACAATTCTTGTACATAGGTGGATGCCCTTGCTATCCTAGAATCTAATTTCTTATAGAAATAAATCTTCAACAACTCCAGAGGATGATGCATCGGTTTCAATTACAAAAGTTTGATTGAAATTTGGCAGGGCTAATACTGGAGCTATTGCCATTCTCCTTTTAAAATCCTTGAAAGCCACCTGATTTTTACTACTCCTCCCGAATTGATTCTTTTTAAGCAACCCTGTCAAAGGATGGGCTATACTAGCATAATCCTCCTATAGACTCCATTATTCAAAGAAAACCCGAGTTGTTTCTGGGTTTTGGGAATAGGCCACTCTTTCGTTACTTCAATTTTTTTAGGGTCTGTAATTAAGAGGCAATTCGGTTAGAAGATAGAAAAAAATTAGGGTGCAATATAAGAAAGGGTAGAAAGTGTTCTCAGAGAGGCTGAAACTATGAGAGATCTTTGTAACTGTACTTCTCATTTGACAAAGTGAATCTTTGAATGTTGGGTGTAGGAAACTCACATTGAGTTTCTGAACTAGGGAAATCCAATTATGTCATCTTCTCCCTTCAACTTTTGTTGATTTGTTTTTTTGCACTTTTCTGGTTTATACTTTCACATAATAGATATGAAAAATTTTCTTATTTACACAGACATACCCTAGTGCCAAGCTATCTCTTTTGAAAATAAAGAAATATGAAAGTTTTGCATTTTCAAATAATTACTCAAGAACCACTAACTGAAATTTGCTATTTTTGGCTTTTCAGTTTAAAACATCAAAGACACCAAAACGTCCCAGAGGCATATTTGTAGTACTGCTGCATTTTGGACTTATGGTAGTTGCAAAGTTAATTTTGGCCTATATTGTACTTTGGCATTTTGGCATTATAGCATGAGTTAGAACAAACTGGTTTTACTATGTATTGCTGTACTATAATTCTAGTTTTTATGTATTGACATGCTGGTTTTGCTACTAAATATGATACTACAATTATGTGTTTTTGTTTTTTGCATTTTGCATTTTGGTTCTATGGCAGGAACAAAGTTAATTTTGGACAATATTGAATTTTGGCAATGTTGCCCTATTGTTTTTTTTTTTTGGAATTTGGCGTAAGTTAGAACATGCTTATAATATACGGTAATTTGTTTGAGCACTTTAGCTGCTATCTCATCATATTAAGGAGTAGTGTTTAATTATTTCTTGATGTTATGTACAATTTCATGCTTTCCGTCACAACCTTCATAATGACTAGATTGGAATTGTTTTACGACAAAAAAAATTAGTTTTGAGCAAAAGCCAATGTCAAAACCGCAATGTCACTAAGAATGGTCCCAAAAAAATATATATACTCTGAATTATTTTCTTTTAACTTTTGTTGTAATTCTTAATTCTAGTTTAGTATTCTTAATCAGGATAATAATAATTTGCTACATATATGGGCTAATATTGCATTGGAACTTTTAATTTTTTTGGCATGGGTATTTCCAAGTTATTTGTGTTTGATTGTATGGATTTAAATTTGCTTTGTACCGGGTTTGGTTCAAGTGAATTTGGTATATGAGAATTATTGTTGTTCTTTTTTTTTATGATGTTATATATAATTTTTTTTATTCATTTTTATTGTATTTAAATAGAGACAAATTTTGACAATCCTCCTAATTGATGCCACAGATGATACTATACCAAACTTTGTAATTAATACTATGAGTAATGCTACATAAACCTCTCAAAGAGAACTTAATGGTTTTTTCTAAATATTCTACTATGTATATCGTTTTTAACTAGTTTCATTTGTAATTGGCATAGTACTTGACATAATGATATACCATTTTATCAATTTATTTATTTCTTTTAATATTTCATCAAATAAACAAGTTTTATTAATAACCGTATTAAATGTATACTAAAAAAAATTCAAGATATTCACTGGTGACATAAGTGGCCACTAAATTTGTTTTTAGCTATGGCAAAGGAGATTTATTGGCGACCAATTAATGCCACTGCTGAAAAGAGAATTAGTGACGACATTTTGCTATCATTAAAAGTAGACATTTAGTGGTAACCAATTAATGTCATCACTAAAAAGACATTTACTAGCGCCTATACACGCATACACCATTTCCCAGCTACTCTATGGTGGTGATTTTTATGAATCGGTGATAATTTTTGTCACCATAAAAGTCAACTTTTTATAGTGACACAAAAATCATTGCCAAAATCGATTAGTGACTCAAATAGAAGGCAACAATCTTGTGGCAACTAAAAATTACCATTGAAAATTTTTTGTGATGACTTATATCCTTTTAATGGCGACACAAGTTGCCGTGTGTCTTGATTGTAAAAGCATTTTTAAACATGTCCTTTATATTAATTTGATAATAAAATGTGCTTTTTTAAAATATTAGCTGAACACTAATGACATTAATAAAAATATCTATCTTACAGTGTTTTTTAAGAAATTTCATTCTGAAAAGAAAAAAAAAATCAAAATAAACAAATATTGGAAACATGATCCAAGAAGTACTTGTTATAGCTTCCTGAAAACCATATCTTGATTTACTTTGATTTGTTTGGTGTTTTCTCTTTAGCTAGTTGTATTTCAATTTGTTTGTATCGAAACAAAGTTTGAACTCTCTTGATATTTAAACTCTTTTTCATCCTAGTTGTGCCATCTATTAACTCATATAAACTATATTTACTCCCATATTTTGCATGATTGCTTACAAAATTGTTTTAACCAAAATTGAGGGCCTATTTGAATGTGCTTAAATATATATATATATATATATATATATATATATATATATATATATATATATATATATATATATATATATATATATATATATATATATATATATATATAATTTTTATTCAAAATAAATTTATAAAATATATTATTAAAAATGCAATTAAAAAATTTATCAATCAAAATAATAATTTTTTATAATAAAATATTTTAATTCAAAAATTAATGATTTTTAAAAAGATAAGTTAGATAGTTTTCTAACTTTAAATTTTAAGTGAGGGTATTTTCATCTATGACAATTAATTTTGTGCTTCTGCTTCAACTTCAATGGAGAAGCTATGAGAGTATGTTTGTTTTCAGTTTTTAAAAATTATTAGTTTTTTTAGTTATTTTTAGAATAAAAAACTCGCTTGGTAATTATTTTTTGTTATTGTTTTGGAAACAATTTTTGAAAAAAAAAAAATTTTAAAAAGAAAAACAGAAAAAAGGAAAAAGAAGAAGTTATTTTTGTTTCCTATTTTTATTTCTAGAACACAAAAAAGTAAAAAATAACAAGTTTTCAAAATATGTTATCAAACAATTTTTTTTACTTATATTCTACAAAAAAAATGTTAAACAAAAATTTTGAAACTACGACAATACGCACCAAATTTTGGCACCGTTGCAGGGGATTGTGTTTATTTACCTTTTGTGATTTTTTTCCTTCTTGTTTATTTGTTTTCTTTTGGTTCATAACTATGAATATGGCAGCCAATGTTCAACAATTTGGCACTAGGCTGGGCTTTCCATTAAGACATGCTGGTGAGGTATGTAGTTCCTCCCTTGAACAACAACTTGCAAATTTAACCTCTCTCATTCGTCAATGTGTAGAAAATATGCAAAGAGAGAAGTGCTATGGAAATCATCCAGTGAGGTATGATTCCTATTCAAACATGTATAATCTTGGATGGAATGATCATCCAAACTTTAGATATAGGATTGCACAAAATAGTCCTGTAGAGCAAAATTTTACAAATTTTCAGCATAACCAACAGGCCTATTATCTTAGGCAACCTGCATATCAGGATTCCCAGGTAAGTAGTTCTTTAGAAGAAATCATTAAATCTCTTGCACATAATACACATCAATTTCAACAAGAGGTGAGGGCCAACATTCAAAGCTTAACAGTACCGTCACAAGCCATACAACCAGCCGAAATTTATCAATACATATAAATACATGTAAAATTATCAAGCAACTCGCCATAAGCTTTACACTTGCCATTCAATTTCATTTATAATATGACATGTATCATTTTCACAAGTATATAGCTTTCAAATCAATGTATCGCATACATAATATTCACTTTATCAAATAATGATAAATACATTTAGAACTACATATTCAATGAGTTCTAAAATCCGTTTCGAAAACCATACTCTTCTTGAACTCTGTGCTAGTTCGTAAGTAAAATAAATATTTTAACACATTTCAAAGACTTAGAAAATGACTCCGGAAGCTTGGTCACTATTCACCGCTGGAAAATACTATTTACAACGAACAAAAAGTTGTCAGATAGCTGAAAAATTTCATATCCTAAGGTTTAACTAGCTCCTGAATCCATCTAACGTGTCAGAATTTCAATTGGAGATATCTAAGTAAGAGTTTCAAAATTTATCTTTTTTTTAAATTTTCTACTTCAGATCTTCGGCGATTCAATGGCTGATTTGAAAATTTGATCGGTTAAAACCGTAGTATTCTTCGTCCTGAATTTAGTAACACCTTTAGTTTTCATAACGGAAGCCAATAGGCACTCCAGATCTAGAGAAAAAGTTAAAAATTACTATTCAGTCACTATTCATCTTCTCTAATTTTTTCTGAAATTTGCAGAAGTGCCATCTCCCTTCTACATTCCCTTCCCCTTTTATTTTTTTTATAATAATAATAATTATTTAATAATTAAATAATAGGATTTTCTTTTAGGTAAATTCATATAAATTTCATTTTTTATCTTAAAATATCCCAAATTTTTTTAAAAATTTACATTCTCGTAAACCTTTAGTTAAATTCTTAAATCATGATTTTTCTTTATTAAAATCGTAATAAAAAAATCGTTAAATAAATATCTTTATACATAATAAAAAAAATGTTTCTAAAAATATAACAAAAATTTATTAAATGCCAATATAATTATTTTAAGCAAAACAATAATTATTTTAATTAAAAATATACTTGCTTTTAGTAGAATATAATCCTTTTTAAACAAATAAAAATATATTTGTTTATAACAAAACATTATTAATGAAAAACAAAAATTACGGGATGTTACATTCTTCCCCCTTTAAGAAATTCGGTCCCCGAATTTTCGCCCATCCTACTACATATAAGGAATGAAATCGAGCCATAATTCGGAGTTACCAACCTTATTACTCAAATAATTGGGGATATCTTTTCTGTATAACATCTTTACTTTTTAAAATATCTCTTCACTTGAGTGATTTTGCCATATAACTTAACCATAGGGATTTCTTTCATCCATAAGTTCTTCACTTATCGATCAACAATAAACATTAATTGTACCCATAGTTAAGCCAAATTTTTGTCCAATTGAATTTCTTGGAATTAGGTAACATAAGAAGAATCTAATATGTACTTCTTTCAAAACCTCATTACCTCTTTCATTAGTGATTCCATCAAAAATATGTAGTCACCAACTGATAATTTTTAGTGCTCAACATGCATGATTCCTTTAGACTTTTGGCCTGTATTGAATTATTTGTATTCATTTTTCTAATCAATTTCACTTTATATCCTCAAGCTCACATGGATATATCTATGGATCGATATTAGAAAACACACTCATAAAAGAACATATTCACATCTATATTGGGGTAACTATCTTTTCTTATTTCAGACTTCTATCAAGTCATCTTTGATTCTCACATGTCAACATCATCCCATGAATATCATCATCTTAATCTATCATCTATTTTTATCCTAAAATCCATTAATCAATAATAAATCCACAAATCCTTTTTAACATTTATGTACCATTGGCACATGTCTAACAATTCTAACTTACCTCATCACAGTAACTCTATACCCTTTTATTAACACCAATAAATTCATTATCAAAAATTTTAAACCTTTCTTCTATCATATCTAAAAGCACCTCATTCTAACTTATGTCAATCCCGTTTAATTCACCAAATCATTTCAAGAATATTTTTCCTAACAATTACTCATACATGAATTATCAGTTTCAACATAATTCACATTCTACATACTAGATTCAATTTAGCATAATATAAACCTTTAACACAAATATCTTAATCACTTACATTATTTTCGGCATGATTCTCATAGTATTCTCCATATTTTCAAATTAAGAGTTCAAAGATTAATTTAAATCCTACTTCCCATATTTTATTCCTCAAGAACTTCAACACCACTAAGTCTCTTGATTACATTCGTCAAAACACCATAAGATCATCATCTGTCTACTCCTTCCAAAATCTCTATTACTTTAACCTACTAACCAATTAGACACCATAATAACTGATTTTCAAAGAAAAGAAATTAACCTTCCTTATAATATGGAAAAAGAATCTTGCATTTAATACCAAATATTAATGTAGGACAATGCAGCAAAAAATGTGAAATAAATAAATAGAGCATGGTGCCAAAATAGGAAGTTAGAAATTTGGACAAAGCATTGAAATAAGATTAAAATCGGTGGCCGTAATTCTTGAAAATCTGTAAACAAATCTAACTGTTATTTCGACAAAAATCGGTGGCCACAAATTTTAAATATATATGCCAAAATTTAATTCAAAACTACTATCATTCGGTTGAATAATATCACATAGAAAAGAAGCATTTCTGAGCTTATAAAAGTTTGTGAAAATCAAAGAATACATAGTTAACTGGTAGGATGCAGTTGATTGCTTCAAAATAAATATAATCAATCAATGGTAAAATAACCAGTCCAAATTAAAAAATTTCAAAATAGCTAGCCGACTTAATAATACCGACAGTCGACTGGCAAGAACATTGGAAAAACAAAATAAATCATTTGATTGTCCCTCTTCAACAACTAACTTATTTGTATTTTAACTATTTTTTTTACAATTACACCTATTACTTACAACTTCCCTACAAGAATCAAGACATCAATGCTTCATCAAGAACAACAAGGAAAAGACAAATTTCTAGTGATATCTTAACCTTATTCTCTTTATATGCTTAATATGAGCGACTATCACAATTACTGTACATATACATGCTTGCCGTCATTTTTGAAAATTTTACCTTCAACTTAGCTTATATCCATTAATCACTCACATAGCTGTTCTAATTATACTTATCATATTTGTATATGTATCATAAGTATGCCCTTCTCTGAGTTCTATAAATACACACATTAGTATCTTTATCTTCTCATACTCAAAGTTAGGGTGTGTACAGCTATGGAGGGAATCGCATTTCGTCAATTTTGAAATATTTGTGTCTTTTGTTGTTTTAGTCCTGGAAAAAATGGAGAGTATGTGAAAGCTGCACAAAACCTGGGTATGGTATTGGCCAGGAGAAAAATTCATTTAGTCTATGGTGGAGGTAACCGTGAATTAATGGGGTGTGTGTCCACAGCTGCCCATATAGGAGGATGTCAAGTTCTATGTATTATTCCTACAGCTCTAGCTACATCTAACATCGTAGGAAATACAATTAGGGAAGAGTTTAGGGTAGCTTCCATGCATGAGTGTATGGCTAGAATGATGAGCAATGCTGATGCCTTCATTGCCTTACCAGGTGGTTTTGGTACTTTAGAAGAAATTTTCCAAATAGTCTCTTGGGTAGAATTAAATATGCATCACAAATCGATAGATTTGTTAAATGTTAACCACTTCTTTGATAGTATGTTGTCTTTCCTTGATCATGCTGTGGAACAAAGGTTCATCTCACATTCAACACGACGAATTCTCATCTCGACTTCAAATGCTGAGGAGTTGATTGATGCTTTACAAGCATATGTCATGTACCTAATCTAACTATGGCTCAAATAGAATGGACGGCAGACAACCGCAGGAAGCGCAAATTAGATTTGGATCTTCATCTTTAGATGTAGTAAAACGTAGCTATTATTGTACCACTTTTACTTTCTTAAAGTCTACTTGGATACCATCTTTACCAACCATACTCCCTTAGAGTTGGTAAAACTATCTTTGAATGTTACTTATGATCCTCTGAACTTTTGAAATATTCTAGTATATTATCAATAAATATTATAACAAGTTGATCCAAGGATGACCTAATTACTATTCATTAAATCTATGAATGCAGTTAGGATATCTGTCAAACTAAATAACATAACCAATGACTCATAATGGCCATAATGAGTCCTAAAAGAAAATTTTCGTACATCTTCTTCTCTTATCCTCAATTAATGTTACTCATATTTCAAATCAATTTAAAAAAAACATTGAGCACCTTGTAACTAATCAAACAGAAACAGATCATCTATACGAGGTAATGAGTATTTATTTCACACTGTCACCTTATTCAACTGTCTATAATTTATGCATAGTCATAGTGATTCATCTTTCTTTTTCACAGATAGAACTGGAGCACTCCAAATAAAAGTACTAAGGCATTTAAATCCCTTATCTAACAAGTCTTGTAACTATTTTTTTTAAATTCAATCGATATCATTCTATATAGGGATATAGATACTAGTTGGACTCCAAGAAGTAAATCAATATCAAATTCTATTTTTTGTTTCGGGGGAAATCTAGGCAATTCCTCTAAAAACACATCAGGAAATTTTCTAACTACTGGAACCTGATCTACATTAGTATACTTTATATCAACATCTCTCACCACTGCCAAATATCCTTAGCACCCTTTTTTTGTAATAACTTATGGTCGCTGATTGCTCACTACTTGCAACTCATTTACTAACATTTTCTGCTATTGATGATATCTTCATACTGTATCAGTTAGATCACACTTCAAAACACTTAAACAGATTCAACCTATTGTGACTTTATTCTTTAACATGCTTATGCAATATATTAACAATCAAATCATGGAAAACTTATGTCTATCCAAGAGCCCTTCACATGAATTATCCATTTTGCATACCTTAAATTTAAAATTTCCATGAGTAAACCTTCATTTCTCATCATGCTTGTACATAATATTGTTGAAAACCAAACTGTCTTCGACTCCTTTATATCAACAATATCTATCATTGAATTATCTTCATAGATTCTCTGCTCTCAAATTCAATCCACCCAACAACTTGCCAAATCCATTTATATACATAAGTTCCAACTCATCCATCCAAAAAGATATTTACATCTATTTCCAAAACACTCACTTTATTACAAGCCGTTATCTTAGAGTTAACAACCTCGATCACATCATAACCCACTAATAATATTGTATTAGCCATTCTTCATATGGTTTCACATAAACAAATCAAACAACCAATTTAAACTTTCTTGACATCCAAACAAGCCATTACCTTTATGTTTGGATGGAATCTTCTTATGTTTAGCTAATTTAATTATTTATTTATTTTTCCTTATACCCAAGAGGGTTCTCTTTATCACTTTTCATCAAAACAAGTTCAAAAGCTGAACTGATAGTCCACACTCAAGAAACACCATCTAGGACATACGCATCGATGCTTAAACATTGCTTACCCAAGGATAAGAGTCAGAAAAAGAAGAGGATAACACCATATAGAATTACACAATAGCACCATGAGTATAAATATGTCTACAGTTACATACCCATACTCAAAGTCCTACTACAGAATTCTTTGCTTTGTTAGCCACAAGGAAACCTAATGCTCTGATACTAACTTGTAAAGCCCCCAATTTACGTTACGTAAAATAAATATTTTTTTTAATTATTATTTCCGCAACCAGATATTTTCCATAAAGATACATAATTCAATTCTTTATCATGGGAATAGATATATAGGATCTCTCATGTATACACAATATACAGACCAAGTCTATAAACATCAAAGTACAGCAGAAACGGAGATCCTGCCTGTAGCGTTCAAATCACTCTATAATACAAACACAGTATAATTCAAATACCGTGAGTCTTGGAAGCAATATAGACTCACCCAGAGAATATATAACCTATCTGCCGAATCAGACTCTGATATTCTTATCTAAAAAATGTGAAAATATCGTGTAGTGAGTTTGACAACTCAGTGAGCAAATAATTCCTCCTATGACCTCTTAGGTCAGCATATGGATGTACTTATATTTTAAAATGTGTCACATAGAAAATACAATTCAGAAGTACATTCATATGGGACTCATATTTCAAATATTCTCAAATCAAAGGATATTTAGATATCCAAAACCATGTGCACCATGGTGTGATCATTAAACAAATGTTGTTATGCTCAGCTATATAAGCTATAGTAAAATATTATGATTTAGATATAAAATCATCAATTTAATGCTCCTGCCTCACTCGGCAATCTGGTCAATGCAATGAAAATATAACTCATTTGTTATACGCATAGTGACCTCGACCATAGTCACAATAAGTGATCAAGGAATGTGAGTACATTACCCTCCTGCCCCACCACATTACCATTGTCACCCGGTTGGAGCGGCCCTCCCCCAGCTCACTCAGGCTAATAGGGCGTCCCCTATTCGTTACCGTCACAATCCATACAACCAGCCGATATTCATCAATACATATAAATACATGTAAAATTATCAAGCAACTCGCCATAAGCTTTACGCTTGTCATATTTATCAAGCAACTCACCATGAGCTGTACGCTTGCCATTCAATCTCATTTATAATATGACATGCATCATTTTCACAAGTATATAGCTTTCAAATCAATGCATCGTGTACATAATATTCACTTTATCAAATAATGATAAATACATTTAGAACCACATATTCAATAAGTTCCAAAATCCGTTTCGAAAACCATACTCTTCTTGAACTATGTGTCAGTTTGTAAGCAAAATAAATATTTTAACACATTTCAAATATTTATGATAGCATAAATAATTGAAAACATAAACAATTATATATTTATAGTTCAAGAAGAGTACGGGATAAATCATAGAAAGAAGTATCTACTCACAGGGTAGGGCTACCGGTTGGACAGCCCTAAAATATACTTTTTCAAGCCGAATTTGACCAATTAGACCTTAAAAACGTCTTTGGAGGGTCCAAAGACTTAGAAAATGATTACGGGAGCTTGGTCACTATTCACCACCGAAAAATACTATTCACCCCGTACGGAAAATACTATTCACCCCGTACGGAAAATACTATTCACAACGAACAAAAAGTTGTAAGATATCTGAAAAATTTCATATCCTAAGGTTTAATTAGCTCCTGAATCCATCTACGGTGTCAGAATTTCAATTGGCGGTCTCTAAGTAAGAGTTTCAGAATTTACCTTTTTTTAAGATTTTCTACTTCAGATCATCAGCAATTCAACGGCTGATTTGAAAAATTAATCGGTCAAAACCGTAGTATTCTTCGTCCTGAATTCAGTAACACCCTTAGTTTTGAGATCGGAAGCCAATAGGCACTTTAGATCTAGAGAAAAAGTTGAAAGTTACTATTCACTCACTATTCATCTTCTCCATTTTTTCTAAAATTTGCAGAAGTGTCGTCTCCCTTCTACATTCCCTTCCCCTTATATTTTTTATTTATAATAATAATAATTATTTAATAATTGAATAATAGGATTTTCTTTTACATAAATTCATATAAATTCCATTTTTTTATCCTAAAATATCCCAAAAATTTCTAAAAATTTACATTCTCATAAACCTTTAGTTAAATTCTTAAATCAAGATTTTTCTTGATTAAAATCGTAATAAACAAATCATTAAATAAATATCTTTATACATAATAAAAGAAAAAAATATTTCTAAAAATACAACAAAAATTTATTAAATGCCAATATAATTATTTTAAGCAAAACAATAATTATTTTAATTAAAAATATACTTGATTTTAGTAGAACATAATCCTTTTTAAAAAATAAAAATATATTTGTTTATAACAAAACATTATTAATGAAAAGCAAAAATTACGGGATGTTACATACTGGGTGCATTGGTTAACCTAAAAGGAATTACTAACCACTCATATAAACTATACTTAGTCTTAAAAGCACTTTTCTACTCATCTCCCTCTTTCATGCGAATTTAATAGTAGCCATTCTTTAAATTTATTTTAGTAAAAACACTAGAATCATATAACTCATCAAGCATGTCATCTAATCTAGGAATTGGATGCCTATACTTTACATTAACTTTGTTGATGGCTTTACAATCCATGCATATGTGCCAAGTCCCATCCTTCTTAGGCACAAGAATAACAGGTATTGAATAGGAACTAAGACTTTCCCTCACGAATCCTTTTTGAACTAGCTCATCTACTTGCCTCTAAATTTTCTTCGTCTCGACAGGATTAGCTCGGTAAGTAGGTTGGTTAAGGATGGATGATCTAGGGATAAAGTCTATCTGGTGCTCAATGCCTCTCAAAGGTGGTAGTCCATGTGGAATATCCTCAAGAAAAATATCAGTAAATTCCTGTATCAAAGACACAACCATACTAGGCAAAGAAAGGTTTTGAGTGTTAGTAAAATAAATATCCTTGTACATAAGCACAAGGAGGTGTGGCTTGCATATCAAAGCACCCTTCACCTCACTTTTTAGTGCAAAAGCACTCACTCTTTTATTTTTCTCCTTTTTGCCTCACAACTCTCTTTCTTTTTCTGCTTACGTATCTCAACCTCTCTCTCTTTTCTCTTACTCTCAATTTTGGTCATACTTCTTTTTCTTTTTCTTTCATTTATCACAACTTACACTCTTTTGTAATCCTCACTTGATCAGCAAAAGCCTCAGCTGGTTTTAAGGGAGTTAACATAAAATTTTGATTATGCATGGTCAATGTATATCGATTCTTGTAGACATCATAATTGACCCTTCTATCAAATTGTCATGGACGTCCCAACAACAAGTGTCCAGCTTGCATTGGTACTATATCACAAAATACCTCATCTTTGTAGTTACCAATAGAGAAAGATACTTGAACCTGATTTGTCACCCATATATCTCCCCTATCATTCAACCATCTTAGTCTATATGCCTTAGGATGTTTCAATGTGGGTAAACCTAATTTATCAACCATCAAGGTACTAGCTATATTAGTGCAACTCCTACTATCAATAATCAAGCTACATACCTTATTATTCACGTGGCACCTGGTCTAAAAGATGTGCTCACGTTGTTCAACATCAACATCATCATTAGGTTGCATATTAAGAGCACGTCAAGTAACCAACACTTCTCTATTTACTCGCTAACTAATCTCCATATTACTACAATCCTCCAATTGTGGCATTTCATCATCACTAGAATGCCCACTCTCCATACGTCTCCTTTCTTCCTCACCAAAGCCAAACTGTTTAGTAGTCTTAGGTTTAGATAGTGACTCAAGATTATCCAGCTTCATATGCATCAACTTATGCTGCTCCTGAATCTCCTTCATGTAGAATTTAAGATCAATTTTAGGTTGATCTATTTCACTACTCATGTTTGTCTCACAAACCTCACATGTTTGCACTTAATTTTACTCTCTTTCTCTTAAAACTCTTAAACAAGAACCTGATCAACAAGCTTATCAAAGGAAACAAGTGAATTAAAAATGATAAGAACAAAAATTCAAATGATGACAACCCTAGGACTTGAATTTAAAAACATGAGGGATAATAAAATAATTTTGCTATTTTTTCAACTTTCTTCTTTTTTTCGTTTTTTAATGAACTTTTGCTCCCTTTTTTTCGAGCAAATTTCTGCTCTCTTTTTTTATAAATTTTTTTTTTGGAACAAGAAACCAAATTGCACTAGGACTAGGACTATGTTTTTATGAAATTTTTATTTTTGGAAGAAGAAACTAAATTGCACTAGGACTATAACTCTTTTTTTGTGACGGAATTAGACTATAAGTAGAAAAAGGAAATTGACTAAAACTAACACTCACTTTTTTTAAGTAATTAGAAGAACATTAACTAGAACTAAGACTCTAATTTAACCTAAAGAAAGGTAGAAGTAGAAGAAGAAGAATGACTCTAGAAAACAAATAGAAAAAGAAAAGATAGAACACTAACCAAATTTCAAGGAGCCAAAGCTTTGATACTAAATGATGTGTTTCCTTAAGCCAAGAAACAGAGTGTTTGGTAGAAGAAAGGATCGTCTTGAAAATTCAATGGATGTTTTGATTGCCACAAGTTGCCTCGATAAGATCGAATTCAGTTCTTTGTCCAAGAACCCAAGAAAAGCTCTCACTTTAGGAGAAAACTCAATTATCATTCATCATAATCTCTGCAATACATAAACATAAAGAACCCTTATATAGTCAAACAATCTTAAAACTAGTATGAAACCCTAAAACTCCTAATTGGACTTTGAAAAGAATATGGCCCAAAAAACATTAGGTATTTGGCCCAACTAAACTAAAAAAAGACCCATAATTAAACTAATATTTGGCCAGCATAAAGAATGGGCCCAAATACTAATAATATCCAAAAAAACATATAACATAAAGCCCATATTACATTTTTAATCCATGTAGATTTAGGCTAACTGTTTTCAAGATCCAACAAGCTCTATTTAGCCTCTGAACTACCCTATGCCATCCTCAAGGCTGCAAAGTGTGACCCACTTGATGTCTTGATGATAAAGGGGAATTTTGAGTGCTTATTGGTCATATTTTGTCCCCTAATTCATAGTAACTTGCGGATATTTCTATGCTTTTAGCTATACTTTGTTTTGGGTACTACTGTGGTTCATTTTGTGATTTCAAGAGAACAAAAGAAGCCAAGAAGCAAGGAAAAGCAGTCATGGAAAGACCCTAAAAGACCTGGGATATGCTGAGGAGGAAGCAAGGAGGCTGTACGTCAAAAATCATGAAGAAAGGAGCACCACAGTGTGCAGCACGGCCTGGCCGTGCTTTGTGGCCTGCAACACGACCAAGCCGTCTTTTGGGCAGATGATGCAGTACTTCCCCAAATTCCAGCCCGAAGCACGGCCATGCTTCAGGGTCCTTACACGCCGTCTTTTTTAGGGTTCTGGCTGCCTAAACTGATATATATGCTTAGGGATGCGCAACTGAGAGGGGGGAACCGCAGGAGACATTGGAGAAACACTTTCTAGCCTTAGGAAACATATTTAGATTAGGTTTTTACATAGTTCTTTGAGGATTTTGATGTTCTAGAGTAGATTTTACTGCTTTGAAGTTGTAATTTATCTGCATTCATCTACACACCAGGTTCTATCCTTCTACTTCTACTTCTACTTCTATCTTTCTACTTCTTCTTATTCCTTCACAATTGTATTGAACTACTATGGATTACTCAATGAATATGAACTTGATTTCCATTTTTATTATGTGTGAGTAAATTCTATCTAGGGTTTCGGTAAACCCAATTGTGATACAATGATACTATGCCTATGACCTGATTTATGAAACCCTAATTGTAATTGGGACTAGATTGATTTGGATTGACTATTGTATGCATGAATTAGTTGATAGAATGCTTGATCACCAATCTATCACGTATTAGGTATTTAATCGATGAACTAAAAGGTGAAGATTAAAACCGGAATCCAATAGTTAATTAGGGTTGTCTTAATCACGAAAGTAGTTTAAGATACTCTAGGCTTGAATCAATTAATGGGAATGAGAAAACAGATTAGTTGCATTCTATGGTTGGCATGAAGCTTAATAGACCTAGGTTAAGCTAAGAACCACGAAAGTAGGTAGTTTGATTAACTTAGGTACAATTGGTAATGCTTGAAAGAGATTGCTAATTATCTTAGGCTAAACCATCCCCAATAATCTAGACAATTGCAATTAAGGGTAAATATCAGTTGTTGAGTATCACAAGCGTGGTGAACCCTAACCCTAGGCTTAGCTTAATTGGTTACTTCAACTTGTTTAATTACGATATTTGACCATCGAATTATATCGATTTAGATAGCACTTTTTGTGAGATTCTGGTAATTGGCATTGTTCTCTGTGGGACACAACCCGTACTTGCCGGACTAGCTACAGCTACGCCATGCACTTGCGGTATTTAGTAAAACACACGTAACACTTGACTTGACCCAACAACTTCCTCTTTAGCCTGCACATCTAAGATCAAGCCCAATAAAGCTTCTTTGGCCCGCTTTGCCCTGCTCCTAGTCATTGGACTGCCTATTCCTTTCAAAGGATCTGAGAAACGGTTTGAAATAGGTTTGACAGCACCTTGATGTCTATCAATGGGACAGAATTCACCTGCATGAAAAATTATTTTCACGAGCAAGGCATCATTTTCCAAGCTTCTTGTACAGGGACACCACAAAAAAATGGAAAGGTAGAAAGAAAGCATTGTCATATTCTCATTGTAGCAAGAGCTCTACGTTTCCAAGGGAATCTTCCCATTAAATTCTAGGGAGAATGCTTCTAGACTGCAGGCTACCTGATTAATCGCACTCCCAGCATGGTTTTACATGGCAAGACTCCCTATGAGATACTCTATGGCCAGCCACCTTGTTATACTCATCTGCGAGTTTTTGGGTTCCTTTGCTATGCACATAATAAAGGTACAAACAAAGATAAGTTTGCTAGTCACAGCTGTAAATGTGTTTTTGTTAGGTATCCATATGGAAAGAAAGGCTGGCGTCTATATGATCTTATGGAACATGAATTTTTTGTGTCTAAGGATGTCAAAATCTTCGAAGATCTCAGTTCGCAACCACCAGTTATCTCAGTCTCCCCTCCTGAGGTTATTGCTGACGACTTTTTTTGATGCGTAGGAAAACACATGCTGCCACATCACTTGCATGCAGGAATTTTTTTACTTGTCACACGTAGCATGGTGGCATGATTCTGCTACAGATGGAGGCGTGATTTGCTGTTATGTAGGGCAAGTTTCTGCTTGCTTTATGGAGCAAGGATGGGGCGTGTTTCTGCTTTGTGGGGCTTACTTGGCACACTTTGTGCACCCCCTTAATTCCCGAAAATGCATACATAACATATCTTTAGACCATCATTTATCATAGCATAAAAGTCAGGCAACCAGTGAAATTGATAAATTCAAGTTCATAACATAAAGAGTGTTTTAAGGAAAAGCTAGCTACCTCAATTCCAGCATAATCACTTCCTTTCCAGGGTTGCCAAGGTTACTACAACCAACTCAAACTAAAACATACAAGATTTCTTGATTAATGCATGCATATTAGCACCTAAAGTCATAAATCTCTAGCTTAAGAGCTTTTGCTCCTCAAAACAAAACTATGATTCTGTGGAGATTTGGGGTTATTATTAAATATGACAAAAGTTCTCTAAAAATTCTAAAATTTTGTATGGAGGTACCATTACATGTGTATTTTGTTTCACAATTCTCTCAGCCCTTAACTCTTCCATTCAACCCCAAAAACTATCTCCATAACCCATAACAGTGCAGATTAGTTTCAGTTCCATTTCTATTCTGTTTTGCATTCATTTGGATTAGTAAAACTTCTTCCAAATTTGTGATATTTTATATGAAGCATATGTTATATAATTACCATAAAAATTTCAAGTAAAAACTAATTCTTTTGACCCTTCGAATAACCCACGTTTTAAAAGTTGTCCCTAGTTATGGTCTGTTCTGACTCACTTCCTATCCTACCTAATTTTTACATTTTATTATATGCCTTAAACTACCCATAATTCTTTAAATTTGGTGGGATCCTTACTTAGGATCCCTATAACATGTCATAAAATTTTCATACGAAAATCTAACATCTAACCCCTTCAATATTTTATATTTCCATCAATAGTCTAAGCTGCCCAGCAGATTGTTCTCAACACTATTTTAATTGCAAAAGGCCTAGTTGTAGGTTCTCAAAAATCACAAAAATTTCCAGAATTGATTATAAAAATTTTAAGACTTTTCTCACCAAAAATTATAGAATTTAAAGGCCATTTACTAAATTTACTAAGTTAATATTTTCATGCGCTAAAAGGTTTCTATGTTCTCAACCTAACCCTTCTGTGCTCTATGACCTTTACTCACTAATCAGACCCTAACTCACTCATATGGACTTCAAAATGGGTGACACCAGTGGCTATGTAACCGTGAGAAATATATCTACCACTTTCATGTTAACCATGTCTTCATATTCCTTATAAGTTAGTCCCAGAAATTCGAAGACGAAGCTATTCTTCACTAGCCTAAATTCCAGACCCGATTCTGACCTCTCATCACTCCCTAGAGTATAACTCTCTCATTTTAAGTCCGATTGATGTGATTCCAAGTGCTATGGAAATCTAATAAATATCTACAACTTCTATGTTGAACACATTTTCATATTTTAGCCAAAAATTCATCCATGCAGAACCTAAATTTAACCTAATCAACTCTAAACTGAATTTTTATAAGAAGCCAGACTTACCTTGTGTAAACCTACTCCTATGGCGCTTAATTTGCAGCTTGCTTCTCCTCTTGGTTTCCTTTGCAACTCAGCCACGTTTCTTACAGCAAATATGGGGTGAGCAAAGCTTCAAACCTCAGCACTCACTCTCACTCTCACTGCCTTATGTTGAGGGAAAAAGAAGAAGAAGGAACTTTCACCATTTCTGGTTGTTTTCTTTCTCTCTTCCTCCTCTCTCATATTTTCTTTTTCTTCCTGGATGCTCTTTCCCTCTTCCTTCCTCTTACCTCTTAAGTTTTTGACTACCTTCCCTATCTCATTTCTCCTGCTGGCGTAAGGCAAGGCTGGTTTGTTTCTGCTGCACCATTTCTGAAATGCAAGGAGGTGGCTGCCATGGTTGCAGGGATTCCCTAGGTTCTGCAGGGCAGGGAGGTAAGTTTCCTGCTGCTCCTCCACGTAAGTGCATGCATATGTATATATATTATAATATGCTCAGTGAGAATGGGTGAAAGTGTATGCATGATACGTAGGAAAACACATGCTGCCACATCACTTGCATGTAGGAATGTTTCTACTTGTCTCACGTAGTATGGTGGCGTGATTCTGCTACAAATGGGGGCGTGATTTGTTGTTGTGTAAGGCAGGTTTCTACTTGCTCTATGGAGCAAGGATAGGGGCGTGTTTCTGCTACAGTTGGTGGGTGTGTTTCTGCTTTGTAGGGCGTGATTCTGCTTGCATGTGGGGCGTGATTCTGCTGAGCAAGGATGGCGTGAATATGCTTTCTAGTAGTGGCATGTTTTCTGCTTGGTTTAGGGAGCAAAAATGGCGTGAATATGCTATCTTGTGGGGGCATTTTTTTCCACGGTTTAGGGAGCAAGAATGGTGTGAATATGCTGTATTGTGGGGGCGTGATTCTGCTGCATGGTGGGGGTGTGTTCCTGCTTGTATTCCAACCGCTGCACATGTGTTTAAATCTGCTGGTGCTTGTAGGAATGTTTCTGCTTGTCTCACGTAGCATGGTGGCGTGATTCTGTTGTAGATGGTAGCGTGATTTGTTGCTGTGTAGGGCAAGTTTCTACTTGCTCTATGGAGCAAGGATGGGGGCGTGTTTCTGCTACAATTGGTGGGTGTGTTTCTGCTTTGTGAGGCGTGATTCTTCTTGCATGTGGGGCGTGATTCTGCTGAGTAAGGATGGCGTGAATATGCTTTCTAGTGGGGGCATGATTTCTGTTTGGTTTAAGGAGCAAAAATGGTGTGAATATACTATCTTGTGGGGGCATTTTTCTGCTTGGTTTAGGGAGCAAGAATGGTGTGAATATGCTGTCTTGTGGGGGCGTGATTCTGCTGCATGGTGGGGGTGTGTTCCTGCTTGTATTCCAACCGCTGCACATGTGTTTAAATCTGCTGGTGCTTGTAGGAATGTTTTTGCTTGTCTCACGTAGCATGGTGGCGTGATTCTGCTGCAGATGGGGGCGTGATTTGTTGCTGTGTAGGGCAAGTTTCTACTTGCTCTATGGAGCAAGGATGGGGGCGTGTTTTTGCTACAGTTGGTGGGTGTGTTTCTGCTTTGTGGGGCATGATTCTTCTTGCATGTGGGGCGTGATTCTGCTGAGCAAGGATGGCGTGAATATGCTTTCTAGTGGGGCATGTTTTCTGCTTGGTTTAGGGAGCAAAAATGGTGTGAATATGCTATCTTGTGGGGGCATTTTTCTACTTGGTTTAGGGAGCAAGAATGGTGTGAATATGCTGTCTTGTGGGGGCATGATTCTGCTGCATGGTGGGGGTGTGTTCCTGCTTGTATTCCAAATGATGCACATGTGTTTAAATCTGCTGGTGCTTGTAGGAATGATTCTGCTTGTCTCACGTAGCATGGTGGCGTGATTTTGCTGTAGATAGGGGCGTGATTTGTTGCTGTGTAGGGCAGGTTTCTACTTGCTCTATGGAGGAAGGATGGGGGCGTGTTTCTGCTACAGTTGGTGGGTGTGTTTCTGCTATGTGGGGTGTGATTCTGCTTGCATGTGGGGTGTGATTCTGCTGAGCAAGGATGGTGTGAATATGCTTTCTAGTAGGGGCATGTTTTCTGCTTGGTTTAGGGAGAAAAAATGGCATGAATATGCTCTCTTGTGGGGGTGTGATTCTGCTACATGGTGGGGGTGTGTTCCTGCTTGTATTCCAACCGCTGCACATGTGTTTAAATCTGCTGGTGCTTGTTTTAAGTTCTCACTTGCATGCATTATGATATGTATCATGGTGGAGGTGGAGAAACTATATATATATATACGTAATGCTTCTACTTTTGCATATGCAAATGTATAATATAATATGCATGGTGGAGGTGAGAGGAAATACATATATATATATATATATATATATATATATATATATATATATATATATATATATATATATATATATATATATATATATATATATATATATATATATATATATATATATATATATGTATGTATGTATATATTGCATCTCATAATGCTTCTTCCTTCCTTATTATATTGCTAATCCTAAATTAGTAGCATCCTAAGGAATATATTTGTATCATATTCCTCTCATTTATGCTCCAAAAATATTTTATTTATATTACTTCTAACCATGAAATGGTACCACATATTTTATAAAGTCTTTATTGTCGACAATTACACATTTTAATTCTTGTTCATATATATCTTAATTTATTACTAATCCTAGATTAGTAATTGCTAAAGGGAAAATTTAAGTGTTTAATGGTTATATTTTATCCCCTAATTAGTAGTAAACTTATAATTATTTCCCTACATTCGGTTATGCTTTGCTTTGGATACTGCTTTGGTTTGTTTTATGTTTGTAGGAGAGTAAAAGAAGTCAAGAAGCATGGGAAAATAATCATGAGAGGAGCCATATGGACTTGGAATATGCTAAGGAGGAAGCAAGGAGGCAACATACCAAAAATTGGTAAGAAAAGAGCATGGCCGCCCCCAACACGGCCAGGTCGTGCTCTAGGCGAAAGATGCAAAAACTTCCAGAATCCAGCCTAAAGCATGGCCAACCCGTGTCCTAGAACACGGCCGTGCTTCGGGTTCGTACAGGACGTGTTTTCTTAGGGTTTTGGGTAGCCAAGTTATACATATGCATAGGGAAACGCAGAGGAACACATTCAGACCAAGAGAAACATCTGAGACTCAATTTTTAGGTTTAGAAAACACTCATAGATTAAGTTTTTACTTAAATCATTGTTGATTTTATGTTCTAGAGTAGGATTTACAGCATTGGAAGGTTGTATTTCATCTTACTTTTCTGCAAACCAGATTACATCTTTCTACTTTAATTCTCTACTTTTATTTCTACTCCTTCCCTTTAGATTGTACTAAACTTGAATGAATTGTTTAATAGAAATGAATTTGATTTCTATTTCTATTATGTGTGAGTAGATTTGATCTAGGATTTTGGTAAACCCACTTATGATATAATGATACTATGATGTTGAATTGAATGTTGGAACTCTAATTATGATCACTTCTGGATTAATTAGGATTAACTATTATATGCATGAATAAAAGTTGGTAGAATGCCTGATCACCAATCTATCACGTCTTAGGTATTTAATTATGAACCAAAAGGTGAAAGTAGAACCCGAACTTAATAGTTAATTAGGGATATCTTAATCACAAAAGTAATTTAAGATTCTCTATGAATGAATCAATTAGTGGGCAAGAGAAAACTGATTAATTGACTTCCATGGTTGGCATAGAGCTCAATGGACCTAGGTTGAACTAAGAATCACGAAAGTAGGCAATTGGATCAACCTAGGTACGATTAGTAATGTTTGAAAGAGGTTGCTAATTAATTAAGGCTAAACCATCCCCAGATTACCTAGATGATTGCAATTAGAGGTACAAGTTGAATGTTGAATATTATAAGTGTGGTGAACCTTAACCTTAGGCTTTAGTTAATTGAATCCTTAATTTATTTAATTGTGACAAACTCTCCATTGAATTACATCGATTTAGATAGCATATTTCACATCATTCTAGTAATTGACATTGTTCTCTGTGGGATACGACCCGTACTCGCCGGATTAGCTACAGCTATACCGTGCACTTGCGGTTAATTATAAAACAGATACAACAGTAATGTCTAAAAAACAGTATTTGTGTCCTCTCTCCATCCATTATAATCCTAAGAATTTTATTATATGCTTCAATATTAACTATGTCACTTATTTTATACTTTCCTTATAACTAAGCATCTTAATCACTTGTCATATGTATTTTCTACTCATCCTTAAATTTATCTAACTTTATTAGATGCTCAGGATGTTATATTTCCTTCCCCCTTAAAAAAATTTTGTCTACAAAATTTAACATACCTTATTCAAATAGATGTGGATAGGTCTTCTTCATTTCTTCTTCTGTCTCCCAAGTTGCTTCCTCTAAGGATAGTCCCTTCCAAACCACTTTAACCAGAGGGATGTTCTTATTCCTCAGTTGTTTAGTTTTAACATCAATGATCCGATCTGGCCTTACAATGTATGATAGATTATCATGTAAATGCATTGATTTGTGCTCTATGACATGTGAAGCGTCTGGGTTATACTTTTTGAGCTGGGAAACGTGGAATACATCATGAATCTGAGAAAGGTTTGGAGGAAGTGCAAGGTTATAAGCTACTGATTCGATCTGATCAAGAATTTGGAAAGGACCGATGTATTTAGGACTGAACTTTTTGGTTTTCAAAGACCTCCCCACCCCCGTGAACGGAGTTACCTTAAGAAAAATATGGTCTCTTATTTCAAATTCTAGGGGCCTTCTTCTTTTATCTGCATAGCTCTTTTGTCTACTTTGGGCAGCTAGCAGTTTCTTTCGGATAAGTTCAATGTGCCTTATGGTTTGGTCAACCAAATCAAGGCCTAAAAGACTCCTCTCCCCTAGCTCTGCCCAACACAGAGGTAACCTGCACTTTCTTCCATACAAAGCTTCAAAGGGAGCCATCTGGATACTGGAATGGTAACTATTATTATAAACAAATTTAGCTAAAGGTGGATACACATCCTAGTTTCCTTTCATTTCTAATACGCAAGCCCTAAGCATATCTTTTAAAGTCTAAATTGTTCTCTCTGTCTGCCCGTCAGTTTGTGGATGGTAGGCTGTGCTAAACCTAAGTTTAGTACCTAAGGCATCTTGCAAGGATCTCCAAAATCTAGAAGTAAACCTAAGGTCTCGATCAGAAATAGTACTAGTAGGTATCCTATGAAGTCTAACAATTTCATGAACATACACTTATGCCAACTTTTCCAGAGAATAGGTAGACATTGCTAGAAATTTATAGATAAGAACAAAAAAATGTATAATACCAAATTCCCTTAAGTGGAACATACTATGATGTGGATGTATGAAAATAAGATGCTAGTC
Organism: Gleditsia sinensis; assembly: GCA_037074535.1. Lineage (NCBI taxonomy): Eukaryota > Viridiplantae > Streptophyta > Magnoliopsida > Fabales > Fabaceae > Gleditsia > Gleditsia sinensis. Next base: position 50,892,071 of record CM073466.1, read on the forward strand.
AGTAGGATAAAAGGGTATGAAAAGTTTTGGTATCAGAGTAATAGTTCAGGGAATTATTTGTGTTTGGACTTATTCTAGGATATTCTAAATTGATTTAAAGTTGAATTATTGTGAAATTGGCTTTTTTTTTAGAAGGGTTGTCAAGGGTTCCTAGTCTTCTTTTCTTTGCAAGCAGAAGTAGAAGAGGGCATGGAAAACATACATGTTGTTAAGGATTACCTAGAAGTATTCCTTAAGGAGTTTAGTTGTCCCCTCCTGATAGGGAAGTAGAGTTCTCCATTGACTTAGTTCCTGGTACAGGTCCCATATCTAAGGCTCCCTACAGGATGGCTCCTTCCGACAACTATGTGTGCATCGTGAACAGTAAATCCAGCCTGTAACATCCTTAATTTCGTTTCTTTTATTGATAAAGGTACATAAAAAATTTAATTAAGGAAATAAAATTTATTAGACAATATTTTAGATATCTAAGGAAATATAATCCTTAGAAATTCTTCACCTTAGGTATATGCATAGAAAATGTTTCTAACATTAAGAGAACAAATAAAGAAGGAAAATCTAATAGGAAAGAAATTAGAAATAACATACTAAAGAGATGCAAAATTCTTGGATAAGGAAGATAAATTTTTAGAAACAAGTAAAGGTCTTAAAATTTCAAAGAACATTGAATTAGGGTAATTTTTCCTAATTCAAGAACTATAGTTACTAAGTTTAAAATCTTTACCCATACATTGGGCTTTTACCTATGGACACTTCATATAGAGTTTTTCCACTTTACATAAGTTTCTAGCAAGCCCATTGGATAACCTAAACAAGAAATTAAACATAGACTTGGACTAGGATATAGTAATTTCACAAATAGCCCAAAAATTATGAAAATGTGACCAAGCCCACCAAGAAAGGAAGAATTTTATCCAAAGCAAAGAAAATGGGTAGGACAAGCCCATAATGGGTAGGAATAAGCCCAAATCCAAGAGGAAAACTAAAATAAAATAAATTAGATGATGATATAATAATAAGAATAAAGATTAGGTTACATGGCATTAAGACAAAAAAATTTAGCAAGTGGTGTGATTCTACATTCATCACTTAAGCAAGTGGCATGATAATACAAGGCTTTAGGACAAAAACATCTATATCCAAGGAACTAAATTTCCTCTCTTTTTCATCGAAACGACCGAAACGTTTCCGTTTCTTGAGTCACCGATGCGAAACGGAGTTATCGAAACGAAACGAAGTGTTTGTTAAGAAATTATGCTATTTCAATTAAAATTACTATGTTTTGAAATATTTCGGTAGAAATACTCTTGTTTCAATGAAAATTTTGGTAAAAATACTCTTATTTCGAGTTGTTTCAATAGAAATACTCTTGTTTCAAGTTATTTCCATAGAAATACTCTTGTTTCGAGTTATTTTGATAGAAATACTCTTGTTTCGAGTTATGTCGATGGAAATACTCTTGTTTCGATGGAAATACTCTTGTTTCAATGGAAATTTGGGTGAAAATACTCTTATTTCGAGTTGTTTCAATAGAAATACTCTTGTTTCGAGTTATTTCGATGGAAATACTCTTGTTTCGAGTTATTTCGATGGAAATACTCTTGTTTCGAATTATTTCGATGGAAATACTCTTGTTTCAATGAAAAAGTACTAAACTAATTTGAAAAATAAAAAAATTGACAATATAAAAGTAGATGAAAATAGCATTATATCATATCTAACACTAAGTTACTTTCTCTCACAAGTCACAACACTTTTATTAACTTCATACTCTCTCCCTTTATTCTTATGACATTATTTTCTTTCATTATCTTTATTTTAAAGAGGAAACTACAAAAATGATACAAAGAGATATTGAAAGGCAAAGAGAGAGAAATATACCTAAAGATAGAGATAGAATTATGGTCGACAGAGAAAGAGACTTAAATATAAATGTCACGAAAAAGTTAAGAAGAAGATGGAGAGATAGATGCAATAGAGAGATTATTGTTGAATACTATTAGGATTTGAGTTGAAGTCCCTACTGCAGTAGTATGTTTACTTACTATTCAATTATAGACATTAATTCAAATTAATTTTAGTATAATTTTATATATCTATATCATTAATATTATGTTAAAATCTTTTAAAATTAAAAAAAAATATTATTTGAAATTATTTGAAACGTTTCTTAAAAAATCTTCCGTTTCCTCGAAATTTCCGAAATATTTCGAAATGTTTCCGTTTTTAGAGTCACCGAAACGGTACCTCGAAACGAAATTTAGTACCTTGTCTATATCCTACACTCATAATTTTAGCAAGTGGTATGATAATACATGGTATTAGGACAAAACATTCATAGCCCACACAAATAATATCAACCAAATAATGAAGATTCAAGGGCTAGAAATTTGCCACCTAAAAAGGCAAACCTATCATACTTGTTTAAGACAAAAGAAAATGGAAATGAATCCCTAAATCAAAGGGACCTTGTCCCATATCTTAAGAACATATTATCATAATTTTCAAAATACAAATCTCCTTTTCCTATGCATATCTTGACTAAGGAAGAGGAAGACAAGAACATAAGTTGTTTGTTTTCCAAAAATTCAACAAAGTGTATCCTAATTGTGATAAGGTAGACCCATGATCATGAAAGGTGAATTATTTGGTGGTCTATATAAGAAAACCCACCCTTACAACATTAGAATTTCGTCCAAGTGAGGGAGAGAAAAAAATAGAAGCAAGGTAGAGTGAGGAAAGGAGAGGAAGAAAGGAAGAAAGAGGAAGGAGAAGTCTAGAAGACTAAGTGCTCCAAGTAAGTTTAACAATATTTCTTTTTGAAGAAAACTTTTGAAACTTATAATATTTGTATGAGATTTTGATCTTAGAACTTTTATGATTGGTCATGATGTTGCTATATCATGTTACATATTGATCTTGCATGTGATGTATGTTTGAATACTTAGGTTGGTGTAGATAGTTCTGCATGGTTATGGCTATGGGTGGCAGAATTTTAAGCTTCGGTATTTTAATTTCTGGGAACAATCTATAAGGAATTAAAATAAATGGTTAACATAAGAATTAAAGATAAATGTGTCATGGAATTTTAGCCACTGGAATCATTCCATTTGGAGTCCATATGAGGTAGCTATGGTCTGATTAGTAGTCAAAGGTCAGAAAATGAATCATCAGGGAAGAATATGTTAGGATAGCTTCGGTAATTTAATTTCTGGGAATTATTGGTAGGGAATTAAAATAAATGGTTAACATAATAATTAAAGATAAATGTGTCATGGAGTTTTAGACACTAGAATCATTCCATTTGGAGTCCATATGAGGTAGCTATGGTCTGATTAGTAGTCAAAGGTCAGAAAATGAATCATCAGGGAAGAATATGTTAGGATAGCTTCGGTAATTTAATTTCTGGGAATTATTGGTAGGGAATTAAAATAAATGGTTAACATAAGAATTAAAGATATGTATGTCATGGATTTTTAGCCACTGGAATCATTCAATTTGGAGTCCATATGAGGGAGATATGAGCCGATTAGTAGACAAAGGTCAGAAAATGGGTCATCAGGGAAAAATATGTTAGGATAGCTTCGGTATTTTAATTTCTGAGAAGTATCTGTAAGGAATTAAAATAAATTATTAACATAAGAATTAAAGATAAATGTGTCATGGATTTTTAGGCACTGGAATCATTCAATTTGAAGTCCATTTGAGGTAGATATAAGCTGATTAGTAAGCAGAGATCAAAAAATGTTTATTCAGAATATGTTATTAAAGCTTTAGTTTTTGAATTTCTGGAAAATATTCTGTAGGGAGTTAAAATCGTACGCCAAGATAACAATTATAGATATAGGGCTCATGGATTTTTACCAACTGGAATAACTCAATTTGGAGTTCAAATTTGGGAGATATGGTCTAATTAGTCAGTAAAGGTCAGAACTTACACGAGAAGAAATAATCTGTACATTTAGGGAGTAATATCACCTTGATTTCTTAATATTTCGCTACAATGTTCAATATAATAGTTTTAGATAATTGTTTTATCTTGAAATTGACACAAAGATCACCTACATCAGAGTTAAATTGAGGGAGTTATGCTCTGATTAGTAAGAGAATGTTAGATAGGATGAAAACCTACATCAAGAAAATAAAGAAATAAAATTAGTATTTTAAAAAGAAGATGAATCTTAACAAATGACTAGTATAGCCATAGCCATTGCCATTGCATGAACTTACTACCATTTTAAGTGTGTAATTTTTAACATGGAATTTACCCTAGTACTCATATAAATTTACAAGAAGTTTTGAAAGTGCCGGTTTTATTTGAAAAATCTTAGTATGCTCCGTGGTTGCAGTATTTTCACATCAGAAAAGAATTATTCTAGTTACTAAAAAACAAAATTGTGATTTGTGAAAAGTGCATGTCTAAGGAAAGCTCTGGCAAGGAAAGACATGGTACTTAAGCGTGTCCATTAGTGACCCACCTCTCTTTCCTGGGAACTTTTCTGGTGCGCTGTTTACAGACTACAATTACTATCCAGTTACCAAGGTATTAGTATGGAATTTTGACATGGAAATGTTTTATAAAGTGATATTTTAAATGGTTATGTTCATGGCATGATTACCAATGATTTATGGTAATAGTTATATTTTGATGAACATACTTGTTATTGAAAGCATATTTTTGGCTATCATTGTGAAAAGAAAAGAAATGAGCACGGTCACATGGCAATCCGTGTGGTGCACCAGTAGGGGACGCCCTACCAACGGTTATGATCATGTTAATAAGAAAAGAAAGAGAAAGTGTGCCATGTCGGACGGAGCGAGATAAGCCCGTACCGAAAAGTAGAGAATACTCACCCTGACCGGGGTAGCTTGAAGTAAGAATAAGTGGATAGCCATCATATGAAATTCGAAAAATAGTTATTCATGCCATACATGTCATAACTGTATAATTTTCATGTGCATGATAAAGTGCATTCATGTGACCTAAAGATATTTTCTGTAGTTTATACAGCTGAACATGACGTGATGAACTATATTGATGGTAAATTATGATTTATTGTTGAACTTACTGGGATTTAATTCTCACTATATTTCCATATCATGTTCAGAAGAATAAATATGCAGATATTCTCTATGACACTTATTATCTCTGTACGTTGGATCGAGGTGCCCTACCTTGGGCAACTTCCAGTTATTTCTGATGTAACTGTCGTAGATGTAACTGAGATTCCGGTGGACGTGCCACCCGAACCAGTGTCCCCGGAAGTAGTCGATACAGATGATTAGAACTAATATGTATCTTTGTACAAATGTTTGTAAAATAATGGTGTGTAGTTTGTAAAATAATAGTGTGTATGGAAACTCAGTATTGTATAAATTAAATAAATGTTATATTGAGTTAAGTTGTAACGAGGTAATAACTTCATGGTATTTTAAAAAAAAAAAAATTTACATAAATGGAGTTGTTACACAGCCGATATGAAAAGTGATTTTCAGCAGTGAATAGTGTAACATCCCTAATTTCATTTCATGAATTAATAAAAATACAAAAATATTCAAAGTAACATCCCTAATTTTGTTTCTTTTTAATGTACATATATATTTAATTAAGGAAATAAAATTTATTAGAAATCTTTAGATTTCTAAGGAAATATAATCCCATATGATATTCTGAAAATAGTTAATCCTGTCATACATGTCATTATTGTACGATTCTAATGTGCATAGATATAATGCATTCATGTGACCAAAGATATTTGTTGTAGTTTATACAAATAAATATGACGTGATAATCTATATTGATGATGATTTATTATTGAACTTACTAGGATTTAATTCTCACTATGTTTCCATGTCATGTTCAGAAGAATAATTATGAAGATTTTCTCTATGGCACTGGCTTTTAACGTATGTTGGATCGAGTTACTCTATTTTCAGCTGATCTGAGTAATATATATGGTGTCTATGGTCGAGTTGACTAAGATCCCGGTGAAGGTGCAACTATCCGCACCCGTATCTCCAGAACTGGTCAACAGGGATGAATAAGATGTAATTATATATGTGTTAGACTTTTGTACAAATGTTATTGATTAATGATATGTATGTAAACTTTGTATTGTATAAATTAAATAAATGTTATTTTGAGTTAAGTTATAACGAGGTAATAACTTCATGGTATTTAAAAAAAGATTGTTACTTAAATGGAGTTGTTACAAATAGTATCCATCAATTGACTAGTGTTGACTAAGCTCCCGAAGGCCAAATTTCGCGATTCCGGAGTCATTTCTTAGGTTTTTGGACCCTCCAAACTCGTTTTTTAGGTCTGTTTAATCAAATTTGAATTGAAAATGTGAATTTTAGGGCAGTCCAACCTGGAGTCTTACCCTGTGAGTAGATAATTCTTTCTATAACTTACTCTATGCTCTTCTTGAACTTTAAATGTATAATTGATTATGTTTACAAGTTATTTATCCTTTTATATGTCTCTGAAATGGATTAAATTACTTGATTTATTTACAATCTGGCATATAGTTCAAGAAGAGTATGGTTTTAAAAATGCATTTTTGAATTCATTGAATATGTGATTTTAAATGCATTTCTCATCATATGGTAAAAAAAAATATGTTGTGTACGAGGCATTGATATGTAAAGCTATAAGATTGCCATGGAAAAGGGCATGGATATGTGATAACCTTGACTGGAAAATTTCTGACAAAGGAATTTTATTGAGACTGAAAATGTTGTATTATACTAAAACCTTTGTTTTGCACGATATGGCATATGTACAAATATGAATTTTGTGGAGGAATCTTTTTGAAAACGATGTTTGCTAATAACAAGTGATGTTAGTCCTGGTGCACCTTGACACCTCAGCTAGCAGAGGTGGTGCTAGCCTCGTGTGACGTCCAACACATGGGATATGATATGTGAAGGAGAGCGAGATGCCTCTTATATGGGTGAGATGCCGACTATATGATATGTGATTTGCCCTCCCTTCCTGTGTGCTTGAGAAATTGTCCATACTAAAGTCCCTTCGCGTGTCCTCTTGAATGATGGTAGGACAAACTTTAACTGAGATGCTAACTATAGGAAAATCCTACACTACCAAAGTATGGAAGAGCTTGAACTCTGATATAGTAGTTCTAATATGGGATTCTCCTAATATTTTCATATGAAATCTTTTTATGCATAACAAAATTTATTTAATGATCATACAGTACAATATATGGTTTTGAATATCTGAATATCCTTTGTTTTGAGAATATTTGAAATGTGGATCACATATGGATGTACTTTCGAACTGTATTTTCTATGTGACAAATTTTAAAATATGAGTACATCCATATGTTGACCTAAAAGGTCATAGAAGGTATTATCTGCTCATTAAGTTATCAAACTCACTACACGATACTTACATTTTCTTTTCAGATAAGGATACAAAGTTTGGTCCTGCAGCTATCAACTAGGTGTCATACTCTCTGGGTGAGCTTACGTTGCTTCCAAAAATCACAATGTTTAAATTATTTTGTACTTGAATTCTAGAGTATGCTCCGAACTTCACATACAGGATCTCTACTTCTATTGTAAAATGTGTATAAAGACTTGGCTTGTATATTTGATTATATTAGAGAATTTGTAAACTTATGTTATTAATCTTGATATGTGATATACTTGAAGCAAGTATGCAACAGAATAAGGTTAAAATTATCTACTACTCGTGAAAATTGTGTTCCCTTAAATTGGAGGCATGACAACAAACCCATCAGATACCACTAGCTCAAGGATAGTTGCTTCACAATCCTAAAAAATATCATAGTTTAGTTGCTCAACTGATATATCTATGTTTTACTCGGCCTTATCTGTCTTACTGTGTTCATACTTTATCTCAGTTTATGACACAGCCCAAGGAAGAACATTGGGAAGCTGCTCTTCGGGTGGTTCATTACTTGAAAGGTAATCCTGATTAAGGAATAGAGCATCTTAGGGTCCTATGGGGACCCAAGTGTTGGGCAAGTAATGCCTATTTTTTTTATTATTAAAGCAACTTTATAAAATCCGATTTACTTTTATTTTTATTTTTATTTTTATTTTATTATTATTATTATTATTCACATTTTGCATGTTAAATACGCCATATGTATAAATATAATATATATGTATATATATGTATATATATATATATATATATATATATATATATATATATATATATTACAAACCTCACACATTTAATAATTATACAATACAATATTTCAATACATAAATAAGAGTCCCTATACAGCACTCCAACTTTGAAACATAAAAGGTGAGGAGGTGGTGCTAACATCGAGATATCTATCAATAACGTCAGTCCCTATTGTATCTCATTTCTTTTCATCTGAACATAACACCACAATAATAGTGAAAACAAAGGTTCTCAATAGACTTAACATAATTAAAATATAATGAGAAAAACAAGAGTTAAGTTCAGCAGTATAAGCTACAAAAAATATTAAGATTTGGAGATAAAATCATCACTTTAGTTGATGCATAATTAACATACAATATATGCATTGAAAATCCACTCTCTTTTTTAATGCTCAAATATATCACTGCTCTCAATATATTTAATTCACTCATTTGCTATACGTATAGTGATCAATCAACTAGAGTGACAATAAGTGATTAGGGAATGTGAGTTCATCACTCATCCGCCTCCTCACATTACCTCTGTCACTCGGTTAGAGTGGCCCTCCCTTGGCTCACTCAAGCTAATAAGGTGTCGTCTACTCAGTACTGTCTCAAGCCATACAATCCGTCAATATTCATCCATACATATAAATGCATATTCATCAAATACAATGTATAATTATCAAGCAACTCGACATGAGCTTTACGCTTGCCATTCAATCACATTCAAATATGACATGCATCATTTTTATACCCAATGAGTAATAATCATTCATCACATACCAATATCCAATATAATTCATTTTGAATTAAATAAAGAAAAGGGTGATTTGTGATATCAAAATCATTATTTTAAAATCATTTTTCTTGGACATATGTTTCCTAAAAATCTTTCAACAAAGAGGACTATTTTAAAGTAGAAAATAAAGAAAAATATGATAATTCAGTACCCAACACGGCCTGCCCATGTTTCAAGACACGTCCATGCTTGAAAAATACTTTAAACATGCTCAAAAACAGCCTCTAACACGGTCTACCCATGCTAAAGTAACCTAGAACACGGCCTGGCCATGTTTTGTGATCTTTCCTCACCTATTCAACTATATCTCCCTCATAAGAACTTCAATTAAGGTAAATTCAAAGCCTATAAAACGCTAAGACAATTATCTACAACTTTTAAGTTTATCATTTCTTCAGATTCCTTATGAATTATTCCCAAACAATTAAAAACAAAAATGCTTATTTTTACCATCCTAGATTCTAGACTGATTCTGACATTTGCTCATTAATCAGCCATATCTCCCTCATATGGACTCTAAATTAAGTGATTTTAGAGCCTATAGATATGTGAGACATATATCTACAATTCATATGTTGAACATTTCTTTAAAATCCTTACCAAGTTTTTCTAGAATTCCAAAAATAGAAACTTCCCTCATTACTCCGAAATTCAACTTAGTCTAACTTCTCCTTTGTTTTTCTTTTATGTAATCCCATGCACCCATATGCATATACAAACAATCAAAATAGAATTCCATATAAATATACAGACCACATGTTATCCAAAATCACATTTAAATACATCTAAAAGTATATATATAATTTTGTACAAAATTCATAAGTAGATGTTAAGTCTACCTCAAACAAATCCTTAAACTTGCATGCTTCATTTCTACCACACAAAAATCCTACATCCATACCATGAATTAGGATATTCCTTAAGAAAATATGATGAAAGGAGAGATGACCAAGAAACTTACCTTGATTTCCCTTTCCTCTTCCTTCTCCTTCTTCTTCCTCTTCTTCTTCTTCTGCCGACACTCCCTCTCCCTCATAATTATCAAGATTTCTTCTTACCTACCACCCCATATTTACAACTTTGCCATCCTCCATTTTTTATAAAAATACCATCCTAGAGTATTTACAAAACTGTCATCTGAAAGAATTTACAATAATTTTATTTCAATGAAATTACATAAATGTCATTTTAACCATCCTAAGATCTTGTTTGACTTGAGTAAAATTGTAAAATAATTTAATCCTCTCTTGAGATCCACAACACTTTCTCCTCTCTAAAGAAAAAATTTCAATTTGTAACATAAGGAAAAATTGGGGATGTTACAGTTCTTTCCCCCCAAAAAGAATTCTGTCCTCAAAATTCAAGGTATACCTATCTTCAAACAGTTGTGGATATTTCTGTCTCATGTCATCTTTCCTTTCTCATGTGGTTTTTTCCATTGTTAAACCCTCCCAACCGACCTTCAACAATGAAATTATTTTATTTATCAACTGTTTCACATCTTTATCCAGAATTGCAATCAACTTTGGTAGGTAAATTAGATTCTCGTCTCTAGCTATAATCTCTTCTTGAATCGTGTGCGAAGAATCTAGTAGATACTTCCAAAGTTGAGAAACATGGAACACATCATGCTGATTCTACAAATGCAGAGGAAGTGTAATCAGATACGCCGATGACCCTATTCTTTTCAGAATTTGATAAGGTCCTAAATATCTCGAGCTCAATTTAAAAAAATCATGTTCCCCTTCTTGGAATTGTATCGATCTCCTTCCTATCGAAATAAATCTTTTGTTGACTCTAAGCTGTTCACATTTTATCACAAATTATCTGTATTTGCTCAAAAGTATGTAGCATTAACTCGGTCCCTAATAACCTTTTATCCCCAACTTCATTCCAACATAAAGGCAATTTACATCTACTACCATACAAAGCTTCATAGGGTGCCATTCCAATATTGGAATGATAACTATTGTTATACGCAAACTCAGCCAACGACAGATATCCATCACATCACTTTCCTTGCTCTAGCACACACACTCTTAGCATATCCTCTAGAGTCTTTATAATTCTCTTCGTTTAACCATCTGTTTGAGGATGATATGCAGTACTAAAACACAAATGAGTGCCAAAAGCTTCTTGTAGCACTCTCCAAAATTTAGAAGTAAATCGGAGATCTCGATCTAAAATGATACTATTAGGAATTTTATGTAACCGTATAATTTCTTTCATATACAACTGAGCTAACTTATTCAACGAGTAATTTTTCTTAATGGGTAGAAAGTGCGTAAATTTTGTCAATCTATCTACTATTACCCATATCGCATCATGGCCTATCTGAGTCTTAGGTAGTCCAACAATAAAATCTATAGATATACTATCCCACTTCCACTCAAAGATTTCTAAAGGTTGTAACATCTCAGAAGGCTTTTGATGTTCTATCTTCACCTTTTGACAAACAAAACACTTAGACACGTATTTAGCAATATCTCTCTTCATTCCTAGCCACCGGTACAATCTCTTTAAATCTTCTACATTTTTGTAGATCCTGAATAGATTGTATACTTACTATGATGAGCTTCTTCCAGAATCTTAGCCTTCAAATTTTCTCCTTATGGTATACATGTTCTACCCCGGTACATAAGAATTCTATCCTCTGGCATTGCAAAGTCAGGCTGATCTCTTCGATCTTATAAAAATTGATCATGTGTTTGTGCTTCCTTATTCTGAGTCTTCAAATCACTTTCAATTCTTAACTCACTAACAATCAGACTTCTAGAGAAAATCATGACTAATAATCTCAAATTTCTAAATTCCTCAATTAGCTCTATTTCTTTTATCAGTATTTGACTTACATGCAACGATTTCTGGCTCAACGTATTAGCTACTACATTTGCCTTCCCTGGGTGATACTTTAATTCAAATTTGTAATCATTAATGAATTTCATCCACCTTCTTTGCCTCATATTTAATTCTTTTTGGTCAAAGAGATATTTTAAACTCTTATGGTCACTATATATTTTAAATACAGCTCTATACAAGCAGCGTCCCCACATCTTCAGGGCAAAACTATCGCAGTCAACTCTAAATCATTAGTAGGATAGTTCTCCTCATGCGGTCTCAATTGTTAAGATGCATAAGCAACTACTCTGATTTATTGCTTCAAAACACAACCTAAACCTTTCTTGGAAGCATCCGTATAGACTACAATGCATCTAAAAGGATTAAGAACAACTAAAATAGGTGGAGAAGTCAATTTGAATTTCAACTCTTAGAAACTATTCTCACATTCTTCAACCCAATTAAAAAGACTTCCTTTTTTGGTCAATCGAGTCAAAGGCAAAGCTATTTGAGAAAATCCCTGTATAAACCTTATATAATATCCTGCTAAACCCAGGAAACTTCTAATCTTAGTCATAGTTTTTGGCCTCTCCCATTTCAGTACTACTTCGGTTTTACTAGGATCCACCGACACACCACCTTTAGAAATTACGTGACCCAAGACTTTCACCTCTTTCAGCCAAAATTCACATTTTTCTAACTTAGCAAAAAGTTTCTTTCCCTTCAAGACCTGAAGTACTAATCGAAGATGCTGGTTGTGTTCTTCCTCACTCTTAGAGTAAATTAAAATACCATCTATGAATATTACTACGAATTGATCCAAGTAGGATCTAAAAATGCGATTCATATAATTCATAAAGACTGCAGGTGCTTTCATGACCCCAAAAGGCATTACTAAAAATTTGTAATGCCTATAACGAGTTCTAAAAACTATTTTTAGAATATCTTCTTCTTTAACTCCGATATGATAATATCTTGATCTCAAGTCTATCTTAGAGAAAATAATAGCTCCCTTTAATTGAACTAATAGATCATCTATTCTAGACAACGAATACTTATTCTTAATTGTCGCCTTATTCAATTGTCTGTAATCAATGCACAGTCTCAAACTACCATCTTTCTTCTTTACAAACAATACAAGCGCTCCCTAAAGTGATATGCTGGGTCTGATAAAATTCTTTTCTAACAACTCTTCAATCTGTTTCTTAAGCTCTTGTAGTTTCACATGAGATATTCTATAAGAAGTGATAAAAATAGGCCTCGCCTCTAGTGCTAAATCGATGAAAAACTCCAATTCTCTCTTCGATGGAGGTTCAAAAATCTCAGAGGAAAACACCTTTGAGAATTCACGGACTATCGAAATCTCAAGCAGTTTCTGTTTCATACTCGGGTTGATAGTATACAGAAAAACACATCTCAAATCTACATTCCTTATCTTCTTATAGAATCGGTGAGCACTAATAATGCTATCCTTTTGGTCCTTCGGTGGGTTTGAGAGAAACTCAAAAGTCTTATTGCAATAATCCAAGAAGACTTAGTTCTGACTTAACCAATCCATACCCAAGATGACATATATACCATCCAGAGGTAGACAGATCAAATATACTACAAAATATATGTTACTCAATACAATGAGACAATTTAAACACACTGATGAGGTAATTATTTTTCTTCTTGTAGGTGTTACCACCACTAACTCGTATGGTAACTTTGTAATAGGGTGTTGTAACTTCTCCACACATTCTATTGCTATGAAAGAATGGCTCGCACCAAAATCAAACAATATAGATTGTCGATACAGCACGTACCTTACATCAAATTAGGAGCTAACTTTGCTTCAACACTGTTCAAAGTGAAAACTCTTCCTGTCGTTTGTTGAGTTCGTGCAGTACCTTTCTCATTTTTCAGTGGACAATGTCATGCTATGTGCCTTGTTTGCCCACATCAGAAACAAGTAATTGGACCAAAATAACATGGTTTATCCCTATAGAATTTTTTGTATTTCCCACACTGACCCGTTGCCGACTTTTTTAGAAAAGGTATGGGTTCCACAGTTGCTGGTTGCTTACCTCTTATGATATTCTTTCCTCTAGTGTTTTTATCCATAACTTGAAACTCTCTCTTCCGCTTTCACTGAATCCACCTTTCCCTTTCTTCCAGCATCCGACATTTATTTACCAATGAGGTATATTCCTGAATCTCTAATGCCACCACAACATTCCTAAGCTCCGAGTTCAGTCTTGATTCAAACTTCACTACTTTCCAAACTTTATCCGGATTATTCATCAGAGTACTTGAGAACTTAAACAATTCCTCAAACTTGGTAATATAGTGCTCAATGGTCCCATTTCTCTGTCTAAACTGAAGAAACTCAATCTCTTTCTCAGCTCTCACATTGCTGGGAAAATACTTGTTCAAAAAAGTCTCTCAGAACAATTGCCATGTAATTTTCCTATCTTGATGTACCAGTAACTCTCTAACTCCTCTCCACCAGTATTCAGCTTCTTCTTTCAGCATATATGTCCCAAAATTGACCTTCTGCTCATTGGAGCAATCTAGAACTCCAAAAATTTTCTCGAGTTCCGTTAGCCATCTCTCAGCTACGATAGGGTCATATGGACCCACAAAAGATAGAGGGCGTGTTTCCATAAATTTAGACCATCCATTACAATTTCTAGTTCTGTTTCCATCTCAGTTTCCTTTATTTCCCCTAACCCCGTCGTTATTACTAATATTCTGAAGGTGCTGTAGAATCTGATTCGTAGAAGCTGCCTGAGCTTAAATAGCTGTGGCTATATTATTTAAGGCAGCATCTACGCTGCTTGGCAGATTCCTTCTTGGTGGTGCTATAACTCACTGTATCAGTAAAGCAAAATATTAGTCACTATTGAGGTGATCAAGTTCAACAGCAGTTCAAAACTTTACAGTAGTTATCACACTACACAAGATTATAAATAGGAAATACTAGTACTTTCCTACTGAATTTATCCGCTACATTACACAACGTTTCTACATAACTATTCAAGACTCCTCTAAGTCAATCTATGTGACCACCCACCCATGGTCGCCAAAAATTAACTTGTTCTGATACCAACTTTATAATGTCTGATTTTTTTTATTATTAAAGCAACTTTATAAGATCCGATTTACTTTTATTTTTATTTTTATTTATTTATTTATTTATTTGTTTATTATTATTCATATTTTTCATGTTAAAAACGCCATACGTATAAACACAATATATGTGTGTGTGTGTGTGTGTGTGTGTGTGTGTATATATATATATATATATATATATATATATATATATATATATATATATATTACAAACCTCACATATGTAGTAATTATACAATATAACATTTCAATACATAAATAAGAGTCCCTATACAGCACTCCACCCTTTAAACACAAAGGGTGAGGAAGTGGTGCTAACATCGAGATCTCCATCAATAACGTCATTCCCTATTGTATCTCATTTCTTTTTATCTAAACATAAAATCACAATAATAGTGAAAATAAAGGTTCCCAATAGACTTTTAACATAATTAAAATATAATGAGAAAAATAGGAGTTATGTTCAACTGTATAAGCTACAGAAAATATTAAGGATTTGGAGATAAAATTATCACTTCAGTTTATGCATAATTAACATACTATATATGCACTAAAAATTCTCTTTTTTTTAATGCTCAAACATATCACAACTCTCAATATACTCAATTCACTCATTTGCTATACGCATAGTAACCGATCAACTATAGTCACAATAAGTAATCAGAGAATGTGAGTTTATCACCCATCTGCCTCCTCACATTACCTCTGTCACCCAGTTGGACTGGCTCTCTCTTGACTCAATCAGGCTAATAAGGCATCCCCTACTCGGTACCATCTCAAACCATACAACCCATCGATATTTATCCATACATATAAATGTATATATATAAATGCATATTCATCAAATACAATTTATAATTATCAAACAACTCGCCATGAGTTTTACGCTTGTCATTCAATCACATTCATAATATGACATGCATCATTTTCATACCCAATGAATAATAATCATTCATCACATATCAATATCCAATATAATTCATTTTGAATCAAATAAAGAAAAGGGTGTTTTTTGATACCAAAATCATCATTTTAAAAGCATTTTTCTTGGACATATGTTTCCTAAAAATCTTTCAACAAAAATGACTATTTTTAAGTAGAAAATAGTGAACAATATGATAATCCAGCACCCAACACGGCCTAGCCATATTCCAAGATACAACTATACTTGAAAAATACTTCAAACATACTCAAAAAAAGACCTAAACATGGTTTACCCGTGCAGAAGCAACCCAAAACACAGTCTGACCGTGTTCTGTGATATTGCCTCACTTATTCAACCATATCTCTCTCATACGAACTCCAATTGAGGTAATTTCAATACCTATAAAAAATTTAAGACAATTATTTACAATTGTTATGTTTATCATTTCTTCAAATTCCTTAAGGATTATTCTCAAAAAATTAAAAATTAAAACGGTTATTTTTACCATTTTGGATTCTAGACTAATTTTGATCTCTACTCATTAATCAGTCATATCTCCCTTATATAGACTCCAAATTAAGTGATTTCAGAGCCTATAGATCTGTGAGACATATATTTACAATTTATATGTTGACCATTTCTTTAAAATTGTTGTCAAATTTTCCTAAAATTTCAAAAATATAAGCTTCCCTAATTATTCTGAAATTCAGCTTAGTCTAACTTCTCCTTTGTTTTTCTTTTATGTAATCCCATGCATCCATATGCATAACCAACCAATCAAAACAGAATTTCATATAAATATACAAACCACATGTTATTTAAAATCACATTTAAACACACCTAAAAGTATATATATAATTTTGTACAAAATTTATGAGTAGATGTTAAACCTACCTCAAATAAATCCTTAAACTTGCGTGCTTGATTCCTACTACACAAAAATCCTATATCCATACCGTGAATTAGGATATTCCTTAAAAAAAGATGATGAAATGAGAGAGATGACCAAAAAACTTATCTTGATTTTCCTTTCCTCTTTCTTCTCCTTCTTCTTTCTCTTTCTCTTCTTTTTCTTCTTCTTCTTCTTCTTATTTCTTTTCCTCCTCTTTCTTTTCTTTCTCTTTCTTGCCAACACACACTCTCTCTCTCTCATAATTATCAAGATTTCTTCTTACCTACCACTCTATATTTACAACTTTGCTATCCTTCATTATTTACAAAAATGTCATCTTAGAATATTTACAAAATTGTCATCCTAGAGTATTTATAAAAATGTTATCTCAAAGAATTTACAATAATATCATTTCAATGAAATTACATAAATTCTATTTTAAAATTATAAAATAATTTAATTTTCTTTTGATATCCAAAACATTTTCTCTTCTTTAAAAAAAAAAATTTAATTAGTAACATAAAAAAAATTAAAAATATTACAAACGTCATCGTGGGTGGCAATGCTTGAAGAAGCTGCGAGATGAGAGTTGGGGTTTGGCTGGTTTTGGGAAATTGGGGAAGGGTGGTCCCCCGTGTCCAGCGTCAGTGATAAATTGGAAAGTACCAAGCTGGGCTTGTGTTCATGGTGTTATAACGAGTTTGGGCATCATTGGTGAGCAAATTAAAAAGCTGTAAGGTGATCTTAATGATTTGCTCACTCCCCAAGATGTAGGGAATTTTTATGGTAGAAGTAAAATATATTAAGCCCCAGCTTATTAATGTTGTATTAACGTCAAAGATGATGTAGAATTCAGTTTTATATAAATTTTTCCGTCAAAGAAATGCACTACAATTTTCAATGGCTGTAAAGCGAGAATATTCTGAAGAAAATGTATATTTGATTTTTTTTATACTATTTTTTTTAAAAAAAATTTAGACAATTATGTCTTTTGTAATTAATCAAAAAATTAGAGTAAAAAATTGATGAATTAATAAAAAAAATTAGTTAAATTTAATCTTTAAAGTCATTTATCAAAAAAATCAAATCAAAAATTTTTGATAAAAAATCATTAAATGATATAATGGTCATCTCATTTTATTTTCTCTCTCTTCTCCTTACAAATCAAATAATAAAATTTTTTTTTCTCTCTCTTCAAATTAAACTAAACAAATAAATTTTATTCTTTTTCTTTTTCTTCCCTTATCCTCCCAGAACCAAATAACCCTTTATGGAGAACGAAGAAGGAAGATATATGTCCCATGCAATGAAAATTAAAAATGGAAACGACAAGCCAAGGAAGTGATGTGAATGAGAAGCAAGAAGGCCTTCCTCTTCCTGCCCCATCTCAACTCGACAACTCATTACCATCTCTCCCTCTCTTGGTTCGGTTTTCACTTTATATTGCTCTAGAGTTATTAGATGTAGAACACCGACTAGTCCCACACTTCTGGAGAGTCCACTGCTGCTAGAGTGGGAGGGAGAGAGAGATGCATGAGAACTTCTAAGTAGGGAGCTGTCGGGCAGCCCCTTCTTTATTTTTTATTTATCTTTTGTACTTTTTATCTTTTAGAGAAGTCTTTTTTCTCTTTTTTTATTTTTTAATAAAGTGATGAAATTTAAAATTTTACATATTTTATATTTAAATTTATAATTCGATACTTGAGGTTGGATAAAAGAAAAAAAAGAAAATCAAATTTATAATTTTGTGTTTACATAAAAAAAATTTTAAAAACTAATTTTTAATGAAAAGTTGATATATGCATTACCTTTTTTAAAACGTGTTTATATATTTTTTTATTTTTTAATATTGTATTATTATATATAAAAAATTTTAAAATACAATATTTAATACATAAATATTTGTGATATGTGTTATTTTTATATATTTTTTTAATTATAAGATCTATTTATCTACTATTTTATATCTTCAAGAATGATATGATGAAGCTGATTACTTAATAGTAACATTTTACTTGTAAAGAAAAAAAAGAATTACAACACTGACTAGATGCTCATCCATTTTTAATGAAACCATCTCCTTTTTTGGGCCACAATCTTTTCCCCTTAACTAAAAGTCTAAAATAACATTATTACTAAAAAAAATTCATAAATTATAGATTTAAAATATAGGCATTTTAATATTAAAATAATTTTAAATATGAAATTTTTATTTCTAATTTTGATAAGAGTAAAGTAAAATTATTAATAAAATCTAACTTAATTAATAACACCAAATTGTGTTCATACAGGATATTCTATTTTTTATTTTTAATACTTTCTCATAGACATTTGTCAAAAATTAAAACAAGTTATTTATCTCTCACTTTTTTGGACAAAATAAATTGAAACTGAATATTTTATTTGTAAAAGAAATTTTGTTTATGGAAGTATTGTAAAAAAAATTGATTGAGAAGGAGATGATGCCATAATTTTTGCAGAAACATCCAAAACATGCGACAAACCGAGGGGGCTCGCATCTCAAAAAACACCACTATTTTTGTATGCATTTGTGTCTTAGGGCTCATTTAGGGCGTAAGATAACTAAGGTAGGATAGGATAGTATATTCTATCTTTTTCTTATTTTACATTTACAAGAAAAAATTATTTTTTTATTATTATATCCTATCTCTTTATACAAAATTATAATCTAGCGGATATATTGAGTTACAACTCGGATAAAAAAACTTTTTCCTCACTCACCTTCAACTTCGACATTGCTCCTCACCGCAGTTTCACATTTCTCCTCTTCCCTCACACCAAGGAACTAAATTTCTTTTCTTTTCCATCGAAACGACCGAAACGTTTCCGTTTCCTGAGTCACCGATGCGAAACGGAGTTATCAAAACGAAACGAAGTGTTTGTTAAGGAATTATGCTATTTCAATTAAAATTGCTATGTTTTAAAATGTTTCGGTAGAAATACTCTTGTTTCAATGAAAATTTTGATGAAAATACTCTTATTTCGAGTTGTTTCAATAAAAATACTCTTGTTTCAAGTTATTTCGATAGAAATACTCTTGTTTCGAGTTATTTCGATGGAAATACTCTTGTTTCGAATTATTTCGATGGAAATACACTTGTTTCAATGGAAATTTTGGTGAAAATACTCTTATTTCGAGTTGTTTCAATAGAAATACTCTTGTTTCGAGTTATTTCGATGGAAATACTCTTGTTTCGAATTATTTCGATGGAAATACTCTTGTTTCGATGAAAAAGTACTAAACTAATTTGAAAAATAAAAAAATTGACAATATAAAAGTAGATGAAAATAGCATTATATCATATCTAACACTAAGTTACTTTCTCTCATAAGTCACAATATTTTTATTAACTTCATACTCTCCCCTTTATTCTTATAACATTATTTTCTTTCATTATCTTTATTTTAAAGAGGAAACTACAAAAGTGATACAAATAGATATTGAAAGGCAAAGAGAGAGAAATAGACATAAAGATAGAGATAGAATTATGGTCGACAGAGAAAGAGACTTAAATATAAATATCACGAAAGAGTTAAGAAGAAGATGAAGAGATAGATGCAATAGAGAGATTATTGTTGAATACTATTAGGATTTGAGTTGAAGTCCCTACTGTAGTAGTATGTTTACTTACTATTTAATTATAGACATTAATTCAAATTAATTTTAATATAATTTTATATATCTATATCATTAATATTATGTTAAAATCTTTTAAAATTAAAAAAAATATTATTTGAAATTATTTGAAACGTTTCTTAAAAAATCTTCCGTTTCCTCGAAATTTTCGAAACGTTTCGAAATGTTTCCGTTTTTAGAGTCACCGAAACGGTACCTCAAAACGAAATTTAGTACCTTGCCTCACACATCGCTCCTTCTCCCTTGCACATCCCAGGCACATCGCCTGAACGCAAACCAAGCAGAAGGTTCGGTCTTACTTGTTACTACCATGACTGAGATTGACCCCAAAAGCTATTTCCATGCTCCTCTTCCTTCTTCTTCATCTTTCTCAAGTGGGGTTCCCACTGAAATCAACTACATCCATTCTAAAAACTATGGCATGAACAATTTTTCAGGCCACAGGGTTTATTATCTAAACCCACCTGATGCTGTGAATCTCGACGCGGCAACTCTCAAAGATCAATGGAGGTTTGCCATTAGACAGTACAGGAGATGGTACTCTCATGCTTGGGGCACTACAAGTTTAGCTAGGGCTGCCTTCTTTGCTGTTGGTTGGGTCATCAAGGGAGAGAATCCCTTACCCTTTTTCTGCTTTGAGGAAATTTCCCCTCCCGCTTCTACTAATTCGGAGAAAGCTCGCTGGTAATTAAAAGATGGTGCCTGTGGTGCTTTGTCTTTGCGGGTGAGTTTCTTCAATTTGATGCTTTATTCAATGTTACTGATTTGGGTATTTGTGGAGGTTTTGTTTGACTCTTTGAATGTACTTTTGGAGTTCCATGATTGCAGTCTCTGATTTCATGTGTTGGGTACCTTCAATTTTAATTTTAAAATTTGACATTTCAGCCATTTTTTTAATCTACCATTGGAATTTTAAATGGAACATAAATTGGGTTTTCGATTCCTAATGTGGTTAAAATTAAATATTGATTTGTTGGAGTTATTCAATTACAAATCTGTCAATTCTAATGCATTTTAGTTGAATTAGTCTAATAATTGAGAAATATAATTTACTATAGTACTATGTTGTTAAAAATCATGTTATACTGCCAATTTCTGACTATTGTTATATTTAATTAATTTTGTTTGTATTGTTTAACATTTTAGATAATTATATTATAATTAAATCAAGTAACATGTTTATTTTTTTTATTTTTTATATGATATATTTTAATTTATTTATATTAATTTATTAATTATATATATTTTTTCATAATTTAAAATTTAAACAAATATATAAAATAATTAAAAAATTATATTAAAATTGATTTTAAATAATTATATATATAATTTTATTATTTTATATCATTTATATTATATTATATTATTATTTGATTTATTTTAAATATAAAATAAAATAAAATAATATTTATTAAATACAAAATATAATAGAAACTTATCAATCTATATCCTATTTGCTGAACCAAATCTGTCTAGATAAGTATCAGAATCGAAGGATTTGCCCGTAACGAATTTTTAGGAAGAGAAAGAGATAACAACGAAACGAACCATTCTGCAAAGTCTTTTCGATCTTCAATTCCTTTCAAAATATATTCATAAATCCATCATTTGAACAAGTCAACGAATACTGAGTCCCTTTTCGTTTCGAGTTTTTCGAATAAATTTATTTGATAATGGTGGATAAACCAGTGAACATTCATCGTGCCCGCTACCATTTCTCCATCTCGAAGCTTCTCTTCTGGGCCCTCATCTTGGGCTCGATTGTTTTTTTCTTCTTCAGATCTCCTCCCTCTGCTTCCCAGTCTCGCCGCTTTCTCCTCGGCGGATCCGACTGGGAGAATTCTGTCCGTCAATTGGCCGCCCCACATTTTCTATCCAAAGGTTTTAGGGTGCTCGTCACCGGTGCCGCTGGATTTGTTGGGACCCATATCTCCCTGGCTCTGAAGCATCGTGGAGATGGCGTTGTCGGTATTGATAACTACAATAAGTATTATGATCCTTCTATCAAACGTGCTCGGAGCGATCATCTCAGACGGGAAGGGGTCTTCATTGTTGAGGGAGACATCAATGACGCTGTTCTGTTGCGAGAGCTCTTTAAAGTGGGGAAATTCACCCATTTAATGCACCTTGCTGCGCAACCTGGGGTTCATTACGCATTGAAGAACCCTGCCTCTTATGTGCACAGCAACATTGCTGGGTTAGTCAATGTTGTCGAGGTGTGCAAATCTGCGAACCCACAACCTGCAATTGTGTGGGCATCAACTAGTTCCGTTTATGGGCTTAATTCGAAGGTACCCTTTTCGGAGAAAGATGGAACAGACCAGCCTGCAAGCTTATATGCTGCAACCAAGAAGGCTGGTGAAGAAATTGCCCACGCTTACAACCATATTTATGACCTTTCCATTACTGGGTTGCGATTCTTCACAGTTTGTGGTCCATGGGGTCGACCTGACATGGCGTATTTCTTCTTCACTAAGGATATATTAAAAGGGAAGCAGATACCCATCTTTGAGGTTCCTAATCATCGCTCTGTTACAAGGGATTTTACCTACATTGATGATATTGTGAAGGGCTGCTTAGGGGCATTGGACACTTCTGGGAAAAGTACTGGGAGTGGAGGGAAGAAGAAAGGACCAGCTCAGTTGCGGGTTTTCAATCTCGGGAACACTTCGCCGGTGCCAGTTACCAAGCTTGTGAGCATATTGGAGTAGTTACTGAAAGTCAAGGCTAAGAAGAAAGTGCTGCCAATGCCAACAAATGAGGATGTGCTCTTCACCCACGCCAACATAAGCTTGGCGACAAGGGAGCTTGGATACAAGCCCACCACAGATTTACGAACAGGTTTGAAGAAATTTGTGACTTGGTATATGTAGTACTATTCTACATCCGGAGAGAAAAGTGCTTGGTAAAAAAGCATTCTTTGTATGGATTTCAATTTAATTGGGTCTGTTCATAATTTGATACTGCAAACTGTCACTTGTTTTCCCAAATTGAGCACACGTTGGCAATAGAACTGAATGTGTTAAGCGAGTTCAGAGATTATAGGGTCGCTGCACAATTTTGCAGGGAATACCAGTCTCTATGGCGAGGCATATTTGTCTATTTATTTGTATTCTCTGGTTTTGTTATAATTTTCTTTTGGAAAGTCATTGGTGCTTTTGGAACTGTACAATCATAGTCATAGGTTTGGATACATGCTTATGGGTAATTTAAGAGTAACTTCAATAACACATTTTATTAACGGTGCTTCTCTTATATTCTGGCATTTATCTGTTTGTTTTATTAGAATTTCTTATGAAGATATGACCCTGTAGGAGATGGTAATTTATTATTATCTTTTCTGCAAATACATTGAACATTGATGGTGTGATTTCTGTCGGTCATGAAGGTTTCAATCAATGTATAATTTTATGTAACTAAAATTGATTATTTAAGCATTCTTCAACCTCTTGTTTGGAGCCCTATCAAATCTGATCATTCTTTAATACTTAGGTTCCAGAGCTTTCAATGTTAACGGGTATAGTTGATTATGGAGGTTGCAAAATTCGTCGAATGTAGCTCTATAGCCTAGTTGGATGCTCCTTTCCTTAATTTCTCAGTTAGTGCTAAACAACTAAGGACATACTCCAATTTAATGAAACTCTTTTTCTTGGAAATATGTATTGATACTTCACTTGCCACTTTTGGAAGAAATTCTTTGGGGAAGAATACTATTATAAACAGTCACCTAGAAGTTCCGGAGTCTCGTGCTTACCCTTCTCATCTAGCATAGAATAGGCCTATTAGGCTCATGTCCACGATAACGAGAGACGTGTTGAGATCACTACGCAGGTGTCATGGCTACAAATAGGCACTTGAGGACTGTGGTTAGACTTTTGCCATTGAGTGAGTAGAGACATGAATCATAACTGTGATCCAGTTTTTGACTTTTCTACAGTCTGGTTTAGGCCACTCTTCAGTGTTCACATGGGACTAGTACTTTTTGCTGATTGCTAAGTTGGATTTATGTATGTTTGAGGCGAAGGCGGTTTTCCTTTTATTTATTTAGATGAAAAGTACAATTTTATTTGTTGAAATTCATCAACCTATTTAAGTCATAATATTTGGGAAATTAATGTTATTTTGTATTAAATAGGAAGATGAAACAAATAAAGGTCATCAGTCCCTTGTTTCAGTTATTTATTATCAGTGTTGGGATCGGCCGGATCGGAGAATTGATAAACTAATAGAGAGATTAGTTTAATTTAATCTTTAAAATTGTTCAGCAAAAAAAAGATTAAAAAACTAGTGACCTAATAAAAAAAATAGTCAAAATCAGCTAAAACTTGATGAACAATAACGGTATGAACTTTTTTTTGGGTATTAAAATGATATTATTTTGATTTTTTTTAAAAAAAATTCAAAATAATGTTATTTTGATAATTTTTTATATTAATGATAATTATAAATATATTTTTAATTTTTTTTTATTAAAAATAGTATTATAATAACTCTTATTGATAATGGAATATGTAAAATATGAACTTTTTTAATATATTAATTGAGTTATTAATAGAAATTTAAAGATATTAGTGTGTATTATTTGATTATTTTTATTTTAAATGATTTATTTAATTTATTTATATTTTAATATATCATCTTTTATAATATAAAAATATATATTATATATTTTACTACCTATGAATTACTCTATTGACTGTTTAATGAATGATGGAGTTTTAAAATATTGTTTATTATTCCTCGTTTCCAATATTCACCAACAGGATTTTTCTTTTTTTTGGTTGTGGTTTATACAAATCATGTCCAATTGTATTATTTTAGTATTATACTGAGTCTTAATATATAAGGAAGCATACTATCTACCGACTATCTATCTCTAAGGACAAGTCTAGCGATGGAAGTAGAAAAGTAACGTGTGATTAAAAGTAATATAACAAATTTGAATTTTAAAGTAAATATCCTAATTTTTATATGGATGATATGTCTATGATTGACTGTCTAGGTAGTTTAGTTGAGAAAATTGATAAAATAATTTTAAGATTAAAAGAGTAATCAGATTTGCTAACTTTACATATCTATCCTACTATATATGGTGTTTGTAAGAGTTTGGTGTCTTTTCATCTAACAATAGAAAAAGTCACCCAATATAACATCTTTTATTTTTTGAAAGTTTTTCACCTCCACTTAATTTTTAAAATAAACCACACAAAATTCAATTATAAGATAACTGCCATATATACACAAAATCAGTTATTCATTTTTTATTGTGTGTATCTTTCTCTGTGTGTGTGTGTGTGTGTGTTTTTTTTTTTTTTTTGGGGGTGGGGGTGGAATTTGATATCCTTTGGCATACGAAAGTGCCTAAGATTTGGCAATTAAAATATTATTTAACCATAAAAAATAATGAGCATTTATTAAAAAAAAATAGAATTTTCTACTATTTTTGTTATTTTAAATATAAAAATAATATTAATATTAAATAAATATCTAATTATCTAATTATTAAAAAATAAATTAGAACGTGACATTCACGTTACGACTTGTCAAGCCACTAGTATTGTTATATTGTAGTTGAATAAATTAATCCAATACAACTTGATTGTGATTTAAAAAAAAAAAGCCCAATTTTTTTTTTTTGGACTTGGAAAAAAAGCCCTATTTGTGTTGCTAATTTAAGTATCTGTTTCGAGTTGTAGCCGAAAAAGAAAATCAGAAATCGAGCACTCAAGTTTTTTTTTGCAACAGTAAAATCCAGCGGCTCAAAAAAAAAATTAACAGTAAAATCTGACATTCAAATTTTGTTTCAGACAATACAAATTCCAAACTCAATTAATTTATGTTTTATGAGTAATATACAACAATAATAATAATTAATTAATTTTTATTAAGTGAGATCGGTTACATGAATCAAACGGTGTCACAGTAATTTATCATGAATGAGATCAATAGATAGATTATTAATTATTAAATTATTTTTAATAGTTTTATCTATTGTTTTTTTTATCTCCCTCTACTTCTAACTATCGAATTATTTTTCATCTGATCTATTCTTCTCACTGGAACTTCTGTAGGCTTTTTCCACACAGGGGAGGACTTTCCCTTAGATAGGGAGGGGTAACCCCCCCCCCCAAGAAATTTTTTTCTTCCTTATATATACCTTTAAAATAGCCCCCCAAAATTTTAATTATATATATATATATATAATATTAAATACTAAAATAGCTGGATATAAAAATTCAAAAAGTTGTCTAACCCAAAAAACCAAATAAAAATATATAAAACGCCAAAGGCCCAAGATGCCCAATTAAAGTGAGTCTAAATTCTGACTCTTCTTAGTAAATTCTTAAGTTTTTTTCTCTTTATTTGATTTTGCTTTTTCTCTTTCTGTCAAGCCGCTGGTCGTTGTCGATGGTCTTCCGTGTGTAGTGCACTCTGGCCTGTGGCTTTCTCATCTACCATCGTGTAACTTAAGTAAATTTATTTCTCTTTGTTTTATTAGGAATTAGGAAAAAGAGTAGATACATATGTTAGAGAATAAATAATAAAAAATGGAAAAGGAAATGTAGAATAGAAAAAAGGTGTGATTAGGGACCCATTATTTTGGAGGTACGTAACAAGCTATACAAATGACTAATAATAAGAGAATAAATAATAAAAAGTGGAAAAGGAGATGTAGAATAAAAAAAAGGTGTGATTGAGGAAAAGAGATGTAGAATGGAAAAAAAGTGTGATTGAGGGACCCATTATTTTGGAGGTACGAAATAAGCTATACAAATGACTAATAATATATATATATATATATATATATATATATATATTATTTTAATAAAATTATATCATATGATGTATTTCTTTTCTTGTAATGTAAGTTTATCCTATTTTTTAATTACTATTTCTTTATTGATTGTTGTTAATTTATTATTTTTATTTTTATTTTAAAGTTCATATCCCATTTCTTAAATAGTTATGAAAATAATTATCTCAAATAAATTTACAGGTTTGTTTGCTTAAAATTGAGACACTTGACTTGATGAAATGAAATTTCAATTTGCTAATTAGAACACGTTACAAAAATATAAACAAAGGGAACATATCACATTAGAACACCATTACAGAGTTGAAATATTTTTAGCTACCATAGATAAACAATTGCTTGAGTTGAATAATATGTTTAATGACAAAAAATTGGAGCTTTTGACACTTAGTTTCTCATTTAGTTCCTAGCTCTCATTTTGTATTTTTCTTTCTCTTTCGTAATATTATCATGTTTCTTCATCTTTCATTTTTTTTTCTTACCTTGATTATGGAGAACTAATCTTCTAATGCTAAGGTGAAAGGGTAAAACTCTTGGTATGAGAATAATAATTCATTTAACTCTTAATTTTAGTGTTTATGTTTTATGTTGTATTTACTCCCTCCTTTTCTTATGTTATATTTTAATAGCTGGCTAAGCCATTTATTTCTTCTTGTTGTTATTTAATGGCTGACTTTGTCGTCTACTTCTTATTTTTATTTTTAATGGTTGGCTTTGCCACATACTTTATTTCATTTTATTATTCATTGGCTTGGCCACCT
Source organism: Gleditsia sinensis (assembly GCA_037074535.1). Classification (NCBI taxonomy): domain Eukaryota; kingdom Viridiplantae; phylum Streptophyta; class Magnoliopsida; order Fabales; family Fabaceae; genus Gleditsia; species Gleditsia sinensis. The sequence goes on from CM073466.1 coordinate 50,920,044, forward strand.
ATTTTATTTCATTTTATTTTGTTATGTTAATTTATTTTCGACCTTTCTCATTTTTTGCATAATTTAATTTTGTAAGAAATGAATTTTGATATATTATAGACAATATAATGATTGGCACAATTTATACTTGAATCCATTTACAAGTTATTTTTGCATCTTTGTATTTTTAATCTTATAAAGTGTGAATCTTGATACATTGTAGATAATTTTTGGCACAATAAATACTTGAATCAATCTTGATTTATTGTAGACAAGATGATGATTTGCACAATGTACGCTTGAATCTATTTTACAAGAATGTTTTATATAATAGTAATACAATAAAAAAGAGGTAAATATAACTCATGTATAAACAAATGTGAGCTAAAATTAACATATCTTCCGATTGGAACCTTATTCATGTAAGGATTCTGATTGAGTAATAAAAGAGTAAAATTTATTTTTATTTAATATACCAAGAGTAAATCTCCTAACTTTAGCATGCTTCTTTACTTTGAATACATCTTCATTTAATTTCAGTATATTAGTTCTTTGCATACTTTGTTCAATATTCCTCTCACAAAACAAGACATTGGCAACTAGGTTAGAAGTATTTATTTCGGATCTAAATTAGAATTTTCTCTCAATTGGCAATCCCTATAGGATCAACCTTGCATACCACTAAATCTATATTCTAATAGATTCGTGCACTTGTGAGTTTTAATTAAAACAACAACACCGGGATAGCTTGATATGAAAATAGGTTGATAGCCATCATATGATATTCTGAAAATAGTTATTCATGCCATACATATCATTATTGTACGATTTTCATGTACATAGATTAAGTGCATTTATGTGACTTAAGATATTTACTGTAACTTATAAAGATGAACATAACGTGACGAGCAATATTGATGATGATTATGATTTATTGTTGAATCTATTGAGATTTAATTCTCACTATATTTCCATATCATGTTCAGAAAACTAGTTATGTAAATTTTTTTCTATGGCTCTGATTTTTAGTGCACGTTAGATCGAGTTTACTCTATTTTGGGTAGATCCCAAAAATCAGTAAAGTGTTTGTGGTCGAGTTAGCTAAAATTCCGATGAAAGTGCAACTACTCGTACCTGAATCTCTGAAATTTGTCAACATGGATGAACAAGATGTACATATTTATGTGTTTGACTTTTGTATAAACGTTTTGATTAATGGTGTATATGTGAACTCAAAATTATATCAGTGTTAATGGTATACCTTAAACCTTGATTATGCTTAGTTAAATTAGTTGAATGTTATTATGAGTTAAGTAATTAGAAGTAAAGAAGTAATACTTCATGGGACTTTACAAATATATATATATATATATATATATATATATATATATATATATATATATATATATATATATGTATGTATGTATGTAAAAAATGGAGTTGTTACATAATTGGTATCAGAGCAGGTTGATCCTAGATAGCCAGTGGGTGGATGGTTATCTGAATTAATCTTATAATGTCTTGAGTATGTTATGGTTATGTTGTGTGGAGGATTGGTGATTTCATATATGTAAGAAATTTCTAATGTTTCCTATCTATATGCTGAGGTGGTGTTATGACTGTTGTAAATATTTTTAAATTAACTATTGAGCTTAATCACTTCAATAGAAGCATAACTCTATTTTTACCACAGTAGGATATGGCACTACCAAGGAGGAACTCTGCAAACAATGTAGAAGAAACCCTGCACAACTTGGCTACAATAATTCGAGACCAAGTCACAGCCACCAATCAAATTCTGCAACATCTCTAGAACAGTAACAACTTGAATGGAGAAAATAATACAAACAATTGGGTGAATGGAAATGGTAATGGCCTATCTGAGTTCCTGAGAACCAGACCACCTTCTTTCCAAGGTGGCTATAACGTAATGGTAGCCAAAAGGTGTATAAGGGAATTAGAGAAGATCTTCGAGGTGATGGGCTGCATTAATGAGCAATAAGTTATCTTTTCTGCATATATGCTGAAGGATGAAGCTGAGTGTTAGTGGTGAGGGGCCAGAGAGCTGTTAACTCACCAGAGGAGGCAGATCACTTGGCAAGTGTTTAAGGATATTTTCCTAGAGAAGTACTTTCCAAGTACTGAGTGGGCTGAGAAGGAGATCGATTTTCTCCAACTCCGACAGGGATGAATGAGTAGCAAGTAATCTTTGCTGCATATATGCTGAAGGATGAAGCTGAGTGTTGGTGGCGAGGGATTAAAGAGCTGCTAACTCACCAGAGGAGGTAGATCACCTGGCAAGTGTTTAACGATATTTTCTTGGAGAAGTACTTTTCAAGTATTATGTGGGACGATAAAGAGATCGAATTTCTCCAACTCCGACAGGGTAACATGTCAGTAGACCAATACATCGCTAAGTTCGAGGAGTTGTCTAATTTCTCCTTTTACATGAGGTTTAACCCTGATGAAGCATGGAAGGTTGTTAAGTTTAAAGCAGGACTGAACCCAGAAATCAGGAATGCGGTGATAGCCTTGGAAATAAAGGAGTTTGTGCCATTGATAAATAAATCTAGACTTTTAGAGAAGAGTTTAAGGGTAGTGGAGGACGAGAAGCTATTCAAATATTACATAAAGGAAGAGAAAAACTTCCATAATGGAAGAAAATATTCAAATATTACATCTTAATCAGAAAATAGAAGATAAAGAGAGGGGGAAGGGGCCCAATTTGTTGTGACAGAGGAAGGGGGAAGAAACTCTTCGGCTAGGGTTTGGAGGTTTTTGCATTAGCGCAGAGCTTCGGAGAAAATAGTTTCAGGTGAGAAGAAAAAAAACAGAGAGAAGCAACAGAGGAAGCAAGGCAATATCATCTTTGTGAGATAGAAGAAAAGAGAGGGGATGGGGAGGCTGCACATTACGGTTAGGGAAGGAGAAGTTTTACAACTAAGGTTCCTGCTTATTAGGGAGGGAGAAATAGAGATAGATGTTATACGAGACTCTACTGCTTAGCCATTATAGGCATGCGTATTGCAAAGTTATATTCATCTTTGTGAGATAGTATAAAAAAAAGGGGGAGGGGGTGGCTGCAATGTTGTAGCTGGGGAGGTAGAAACTCTGCAGCTAGGGTTTGTAACATCCCTAATTTTGTTTATTTTATTGATAAAAGTACATAAATATTTAATTAAAAAAATAAAATTTATTAGACAATTTTTAGATATCTAAGGTGCAACGTCCGGTTTTTTTTTCACATTACGCATGTTAAATATGTCATATATATAAACACAATATATATATATATATATATATATATATATATATATATATATATATATATATATATATATATATATATATATATATATATATTACAAACCTCATACATGTTATAATTATACAATACAACATTTCAAAACACAATATACATGTTTACATATATATTACAAACCTCACACATGTTATATTTATACAATACAACATTTCAGTACATAAATAAGAGTCTTTATACAGCACTTCACCCTTGAAATACAAAGGGTAAGGAGGTGGTGCTAACATTGAGATCTCCATGAGTAACGCCATTCCTGGTCATTTCTCATTTCTTTTTATCTGAACATAACACCATAATAATAGTGAGAATAGAGGTTCCCAATAGACTTAACATAAATAAAATATGATGAGAAAATATGAGTTATGTTCAGCTGTATAAGCTACAGAAAAATATCAAGATTTTGAGATAAAATCATAACTTTTGTTTATGCATAATTATCATACTATATATGCACTTTGTAAATCCATTTTTGATTTTATAATGCTCAGCCATATCATGACTTTTAATTTACTCATTTGCTATACGCATAGTGATCGATCGACTATAATCATAATAAGTTATCAGAGAATGTTAGTACATCACCCTCCTGCCCCCTCACATTACCACTGTCACTCGGTTAGAGTGGCCCTCCCTTGACTCACTCAGGCTAATAGGGTGTCCCCTACTCGGTACCGTCTCAAGCCATACAACCCGTCGATATTCATCCATACATATAAATGTATATATATAAATTCATATTCATCAAATACAATATATATTTATCAAGCAACTCGCCATGAGTTTTATGCTTGCCATTTAAACTTTCATAATATGATGCATCATTTTTATACCAAATGATTGATAATCATTCATCACATACCAATATTCAATATGATTTATTTTAAATTAAATAAAGAAAAAGAGTAATTTGTGATACCAAAATCATCATTGTAAAAGTATTTTTCTTGGACATATGTTTCTTAAAAATATTTCAACAATTAAGATTATTTTTAGGCAGAAAACAGTGAAAAATATGATAATCCACCACCCAACACAGCCTGGCCATGTTCAAGACACGGCTATGCTTGAAAAATACTTCAAACATGCTTCAAAAACAGCTTCGAACATGGCCTACTCGTGCTGAAGCAACCCAGAACACGGCCTGGCCGTGACCTGTGACCTTTCTTCACTTATTCAACCATATCTCTCTCATACGAATTCCGATTGAGGTGATTTCAAATTTTATAAAAATATAAGACAATTATATACAAATATCTTGTTTATCATATCTTCAGATTCCTTACTATTGATTCCCAGAAAATTAAAACACAAATACTTATTTTACCTATCTGAATTCTAGACTAATTCCGACCTCTACTCACTTAATCAGTCATATTTCCCTCATATGGACTCCAATTGAGGTGATGTCAAAGCCTATAAAAATATAAGACAATTATCTACAACTTTTATTTTTATCATTTCTTTAAATTTCTTACGGATTATTTCCAGAAAATTAAAGATAAAAATGATTATTTTTACTATCTTGAATTTTGACCTCTGCTCAATTAATTAATGTTATCTCACTCATATGAACTCCAAATTAAGTAAATTCAGAGCCTATAGATCCATGAGACATATACCTAAAATTCATATGTTGACTATTTTTTTAAAATCCTTGTCAAATTTTCCAAGAATTTCAAAAACAGATGCTTCTCAGATTATTCCGAAATTCAGCTTAATCTATCTTCTCCCTTTTTTTTCTTTTATATAATCCCATGCACCCATATACATGTCCATACAACCAAAATATAATTTTATATAAATATCTAGACCACATGTTATTCAAAATCACATCTAAACAAATCTAAAAACATATATGTAATTTTGTACAAAATGCATTAGAAGATGTTAAACCTACCTCAAACAAATCCTTAAACTTGTGCTTGATTCCTACCAATCAGAAATCCTTGATTTCCTTTTCCTCTTCCTTCTCCTTCTTCTTTCTCTTCTTTTTTTCCTTCCCCTTTCTTTTTCTCCTCTTCCTTTTCTTCTCTTTTTTTTCCTTTCTCTTTCTACCGACACTCCTTTCTCTCCCTCATATTATCACATTTTTCCCCACCTACCTCTAATTATTAAAATATTTCCTACCTACCACATCTTAAACACAAAAATGCCCATGCCATCATCCATTAATTACATAAATGCCATTTCAATGAAATTACAAAATGCCATTTTAACCATTCTTACCATCTTATTTGACTTGAGTAAAATAATTTAATCCTCCCATGAGATCCAAAATCCTTTCTCCTCTCTAAAAGAAATAAATTTCAATTAGTACCATAAGGAAAAATCGGAGATGTTACATAAGGAAATATAATCCCTAGAAATTCTTCACCTTATGTGTATGCATAGAAATGTTCTAACATTAATGGAATAGGTAAAGAGAGAAAACCTAATAGAAAAAATTAGAAATAACATATTAAAGAGATGCGAAATTCTTAGGTAAGGAAGATAATTTTTTTGAAAACAAGTAAAGGTCTTAAAATTTCAAGAAAACATTGGATTAGGGTAATTTTTCATAATTCAAGAACTAGAGTTACTAAGTTTAACATATTCACTCATACATTGGGCTTTCACCTATGGACACTTCATTTAGAGTTTTTCCAACTTCACATAAGTTTCTAGCAAGCCCATTAGATAACCTAAGCAAGAAATAAAACATAGACTTGGACTAGGATATAGAAATTGGACCGACAGCCGAAAAATTATAAAAATGTGTCCAAGCTCTCCAAGAAAGGTAGAATTTTATCCAAAGTAAAGGAAATGGGTAGGAATAAGCCCAAACCCAAGAGAAAAAAATAAAAAATAAAAAAAATAAAGTGATGAAATAATAGTGTAATCAAGATTAGGTGACATGGCATTAAGACAAAAAAATTTAGCAAGTGGTGTGATATCCTACATTCATAATTTTAGCAAGTGGTATGATAATACATGGCATTAGGACAAAACATTCCTATCCCACACAAATAATTTTAACCAAATAATGGAGATTCAAGGGCTAGAAATTTGCCACCTAAAAAGGCAAACCTATCATACTTGATTAAGACAAAAGAAAAAAAATGAATCCCTAAATCAAAGGGACCTTGTCCCTTATCTTAGAAACATATTATCATAATTTTCAAAATACAAATCTCTTTTTGCTATGAATATCTTGACTAAGGAAGAGGAAGACAAGAACATAAGTTGTTTGTTTTCCAAAAATTCAACCAAGTGTATCCTAATTGTGATAAGGTGGACCCATGATCATGAAATATGAATTATTTGGTGGTCTATTTAAGCAAAACTCACCCTTATAACATTAGAATTTTCGTCCAGGTGAGGGAGAGGACAAATAGAAGTAAGGTAGAGTGAGGAAAGGAGAGGAAGAAAGGAAGAAATAGGAAGGAGAAGTCTAGAGGACTAAGTGCTCAAGGTAAGTTTGACAATATTTCTTTTTGAAGAAAATTTTTGAAACTTGTAATATTTATATGGGATTTTGATCTTATAACTTTAATTATTGGTCATGGATGTTGCTATATCATGTTACATATTATGTATGTTTGAAAACTTAGGCTGGTGAAGATAGTTCTACATAGGTATGGCTATGGGTGGAAAAAAATTTTAAGCTTCGTTTTTTAAAATTTTGAAACAAATCAGTAAGGAATTTAAAGAAATGGTTAACATGACAAATGTAGATCTATATCTCACAGATATTTAGCCACTGGAATCACTCAATTTGGAGTCCTTATGTGGTAGATATAGGCCGATTAGTAAGTCATGGTCAGAAAATGGTTAATCAGGGAAGAATATGTTAGGATAGTTTCTGTGTTTTAATTTCTGGAAACATTCTGTAAGGAATTAAAATAAATGGTTAACATAAGAATTATAGATATATGTGTCTCAGATGTTTAGCCACTGGAATCACTCAATTTGGAGTCTGTATAAGGTAGATATGGTCTGATTAGTATGCGTTATTCAAAAATTGGTTAATCAGGAATGAATATTTTAGGATAGCTTCTGTGTTTTAATTTATGGGAACATTCTGTAAGGAATTAAAATAAATGATTAACATAAAAAATTATTGCTATATGTGTCACAGATTGTTAGCCACTGAAATCACTTAATTTGGAATTCTTATGAGCGAGATATGGACAGATTAGTAGGTAAAGGTCAGAACCTACCCGAGAAGAAATAACATGTACTTTAAGGGAGTAATATCACCTTGAGTTCTTAATATTTGGCTAAACTATTCAACATAATAGTTTTAGCTAATTGTTTTATCTTTAATTTTACACCAAGATCACCTACATCGGAGTTAAATTGAGGGAGTTATGCTCTGATTAGTAAGAGAAGGTCAGATAGGATGAAAACCTGCATAAAAAAATAAAGAAATAAAATTAATATTTAAAAAAGAAGAAAAATCTTATAAATGAAAATAATAAATGACTAGTATATGCCATAGTCATTACCATTGTATGAACGTCTTACCATCTTAAGTGCGAAATTTTGACATGGAAATATGTTATAAAGTGATATTTGAAATGGTTATGTTCATGGCATGATTACCAATGATTTTTGGTAATAATTATATTTTGATGAACATACTTGTTATTGAAATAATATTTTTGGCTATTATTATGAAATGAAAAGAAATGAGCACGGTCACATGGCAATCCGTGTGGTGCACCAGTAAGGGACTCCCTACCAACGGTTATGATCATATTAATGAGAAAAGAAAGAGAAAGTCAAGCCATGTCGGACGGAGCGAGAAAATCCTGTACCGGAGAGCAGAAAATACTCACCCTGACTCGGGTAGCTTGATATGAGAATAAATTGATAGCCATCATATGATATTCTGAAAATAGTTAATCCTGTCATACATGTCATTAATGTACGATTCTCATGTGCATAGGTATAGTGCATTCATGTGACCAATGATATTTGCTGTAGTTTATACAGATGAATATGGCGTGATGAGCTTTATTGATAATGATTTATTGTTAAACTTACTGGGATTTAATTTTCACTATATTTTCATGTCATGTTCAGAAGAATAATTATGCAAATTTTCTCTATGGCACTGGCTTTTAGCGTATGTTGGATCGAGTTACTCTATTTTGAACTAATCCCAGTAATATATATGGTGTCTATGGTCTAGTTGACTAAGATCCCGGTGAAGGTGCAACCACCTGCACCCGTATCTCTGGAACTGGTCAACAAGGATGAATAAGATGTAATTATATATGTGTTAGACTTTTGTATGGATGTTATTGATTAATGATATGTATGTAAACTCTGTATTGTATAAATTAAATAAATGTTATTTTGAGTTAAGTTGTAACGAGGTAATAACTTCATGGTATTTTAAAAAAAAATTGTTACTGGGTAATAACATCCGTACAAAAGTCTAACACATATAAATATGCAGATATTCTCCATGACCAGCTTTTAGCGCACGTTGGGTCGAGTTGACTAAGATCTTGGTAAAGGTGTAACCACCTGCACCCGTATCCCCAAACTAGTCAATATGGATGAATAAGATGTAGACATATATATGTTTGATTTGTGTACAGATATTGTTAATTAATTATGTGTAAACCTTAATTATACTTAGTTAATTTAATGGAATGTTATTATGAGTTAAATAGTTAGAAATAAAGAGGTAATGACTTCATGGGATTTTAAAATAAATAAATAAATATATATATATATATATATATATATATATATATATATATATATTTATATATGTATGTATGTATGTATGTAAAAAAAAAGATTGAGTTGTTACACATGTCCATCTTACATCAGAGATTAGCTTGTATATACATGTGTAACCCCAAGTACTAAGCATTATACTATGTGATTACACTAAAACAATGGGTTAGCCTATTAAATAAACATATGTTAGTTTACTGTACAACTGCTCCTACAGCCATCACCCCTAGGGTATAACTAGGGGAGGAGGTGGCCCAGGTGTAGGTACTTACACCATATTGATCACAAGCAAATTAGCAATGACAGCGAATTGTCTCAGATAAAGGACCTCCACTGTCTATAGCCCTAAGAAGAGTGTAAGGATGACGAACAACATTTTACTGATCCGTATCTGAACATAACACTACAAGAAATGTAATTAGATAATATATCCCAATAAGATCAACATCCAATAAATAACCACATATCAAGAAAACTTATGTGTTATGTTCAGCTGTATAAGCTACAAAAAATATTTTCTCTTACATATAAGAAGACAACAAGAATTTATAACTTACTTACAGAATCAGCATATAGGTTATACACCAATATCAGATGTTCATAAATAATAGAATATGTATTAACCATATGCATATAAATTAATTTTCATAGTGGCTCATCATCTGTAATTTCACATATTCTTTTTTGACCACAAGGTGGTGTGAGCCCTTTCCCCCTCCAGCTAATCACCCACCACTGGGTTCCTTGTTCAGAGCGATCCTTCCCATATTGACCACTCTAGGCTATAGTGTAACATCCCGTAATTTTTAGATATTTTCCTTAAAAATTCTTCACCTTACATATATGCATAGAAATGTTCTAATATTAATGGAATAGGTAAAGAAAGAAAACCTAAGAGGAAATATTAGAAATAAACATGTTAAAGAAAGGTGAAATTCTTAGGTAAAGAAAGATAAATTTTTGTGAAGTAAGTAAAGGTCTTAAAATTTCAAGAAGATCGGATTAGGGTAATTTTTCTTAATTTAAGAGCAAAAGTTACTAAGTTTAGTATCTCCACCCGTAATTGGGCTTTAACCTATAGACACTTCATATAGAGTTTTTCTACTTCACATGAATTTTTAGCAAGCCAATAGGATAGCCCAAGGAAGAAATAAAACATAGACTTGGACTAGGATATAGAAATTGGACCGGTAGCCCAAAAATCATGAAAATGTGACCAAGCCCATTATGAAAGGAAGAATTTTAACCAAAGTAAGGAAAATGGGCAAGAATGAGCCCAAACCCAAGAGGAAAAATAAAAAATAAAAATAAAATTAAAGTGATGAAATATTGGTGTAATCAAGATTAAGTGACACGGCATTAAGACAAAAATTTAGCAAGTGGTGTGATTCTACATTCATCATTTTGGCAAGTGGCATAATAATACAAGGCTTTAGGACAAAAACATCTATATCCTACATTCATAACTTTAGCAAGTGGGTAATAATACATAGCATTATGACAAAACATCATTATCACAAATAATTTTAGTTAAGTAAGGAAAATTCAAGGGCTAGAAATTTGCCACTTAAAAAGGCAAATCTATCATACTTAATTAAGACAAAAGAAAAAGGAAATGAATCCCTAAATCAAAGGGATCTTGCCCCATATCTTAAGAACATATCATCATAATTTTCAAAATACAAATCTCCTTTTTCTATGCATATCTTGACTAAGGAAGAGGAAGACAAGAACATAAGTTGTTTGTTTTACAAAAATTCAACAAAGTGTATCCTAATTGTGATAAGGTAGGCCCATGATCATGAAAGGTGAATTATTTGGTGGTCTATATAAGAAAACCCACCCTTACAACATTAGAATTTCGTCCAAGTGAGGGAGAAAAAAAATAGAAGCAAGGTAGTGTGAGGAAAGGAGAGGAAGAAAGGAAGAAAGAGGAAGGAGAAGTTTAGGGGACTAAGTGCTCCAGGTAAGTTTAACAATATTTCTTTTTGAAGAAAACCTTTGAAACTCATAATATTTATATGAGATTTTGATCTTAAAACTTTGATGATTGGTCATGGATGTTGCTATATCATGTTACATATTGATCTTGCATGTGATGTATGTTTGAATACTTAGGTTGGTGTAGATAGTTCTTCATGGGTATGGCTATGGTTGACAGAATTTTAAGCTTTGGTATTTTAATTTCTGGGAACAATCTATAAGGAATTAAAATAAATGGTTAATATAAGAATTAAAGATATATGTGTCACGGATTTTTACCCACTGGAATCATTCCATTTGGAGTCCATATGAGGTAGCTATGGTCTGATTAGTAGTCAAAGGTCAGAAAATGAATCATCAGGGAAGAATATGTTAGGATAGCTTCGGTAATTTAATTTCTGGGAATTATTGGTAGGGAATTAAAATAAATGGTTAAGATAAGAATTAAAGATATATGTGTCAAGGATTTTTATCCACTGGAATCATTCCATTTGGAGTCCATATGAGGTAGCTATGGTCTGATTAGTTGTCAAAGGTCAGAAAATGAATCATCAGGGAAGAATATGTTAGGATAGCTTCGGTAATTTAATTTCTGGGAATTATTGGTAGGGAATTAAAATAAATGGTTAACATAAGAATTACATATATGTGTGTCATGGATTTTTAGCCACTGGAATCATTCAATTTGGAGTCCACATGTGGTAGATATGGTCCGATTAGTAAGCCAAGGTCAGAAAATGGTTCATCAGGGAAGATTATGTTAGGACAGCTTTTGTATTTTAATTTCTGGAAATTATCTGTATGGAATTAAAATAAATGGTTAACATTAAAGTTATATATCTATGTCTCATGGAAATATACCCACTGGAATTATGCAATTTGGAGTTCATATGAGGTAGATATGATCCGATTAGTAAGCAGAGGTCAGAAAATGTTTATTCAGGGAAGAGTATGTTATTAATGCTTTAGTTTTTGAATTTCTGGGAATATTCTGTAGGGAATTAAAATAGCGCGCCAACATAACAATTATAGATATATGGCCCATGGATTTTTACCAACTGGAATAACTCAATTTGGAGTTCCAATTTGGGAGATATGGTCTAATTAGTCAGTAAAGGTCAGAACCTATCCGAGAGGAATTATCCTGTACTTTGAGGGAGTAATATCACCTTCGTTTCTTAATTTTTCGTTACAATGTTCAACATAATAGTTTTAGATAATTGTTTTATCTTGAAATGGACACCAAGATCACCTACATCAGAGTTAAATTGAGGGAGTTATACTCTGATTAGTAAGAGAAGGTTAGATAGGATGAAAACATGCATCAAGAAAATAAAGAAATAAAATTAGTATTTAAAAAAGATGATGAATCTTAATAAATGACTAGTATAGCCATAGTCATTGCCATTGTATGAACTTCTTACCATCTTAAGTGTGAAATTTTGACATGGAAATATTTTATAAAAAGATATTTGAAATGGTTATGTTCATGGCATGATTACCAATGATTTATGGTAATAGTTATATTTTGATGAACATACTTGTTATTAAAAGCATATTTTTGGCTAACATTGTGAAAAGAAAAGAAATGAGCACGGTCACATGGCAATCCGTGTGGTGCACCAGTAGGGGATGCCCTACCAACGGTTATGATCATAATAATGAGAAAAGAAAGAGAAAGTGAGCCATGTCGGACGGAGCGAGAAAAGCCCGTACCGGAGAGTAGAGGATACTCACCCTGACCGGGATAGCTTGAAATGAGAGTAAGTTGATGGCCATCATATGATATTTTGAAAATAGTTAATCATGTCATACATATCATTACAGTATGATTCTTATGTGCATAGATATAATGCATTCATGTGACCAAAGATATTTTTTGTAGTTTATACAGCTGAACATGACGTGATGAGCTTTACTAATGATAATTTATTGTTGAACTTACTGGGATTTAATTCTCACTATATTTCCATATCATGTTCAGAAAATTATTTATGCAGCTTTTGTTTCTAAGGCTCTGGCTTTTAGTGCACATTGGATCGAGTTACTTTATGTTGGGAAGATTTTAGAATCAAATAAGATGTTTGTGGTCGAGTTTGCTCAGATCCCGGTGAAAGTGCAACCACCCGCACCTGTATCTCCGGAATTGGTCAACCAAAATAAACAAGATGTAAATATCTATGTGTTTGATATGTTATACGTATGTTTTGATTAATGACATGTATGTGAACTCAATATTGTATAATAATAATAAAAGAGGTTGTTACATATAGGGCGTCCCCTAACTCGATACCGTAACAAAGCTATGACCCCTCAATTGCCTTACCTCTACAAGGTGCTGCATGACACCGGGTCACCTTAGTTGGGTAAGGATCATCCTGGATATTCGTCAATTCCCTCAACACAGTAGGATAACACTTGTTGTCAGACTATCTTGCTTCGGAGAGAGTCCTCCTGACATTTCACATATCTCTTTAATGTATTTTACAGCCACTGTTCATCAACAACAGTATACATATCAATACCATCATATGCATGACTAACCATTTCTCTTATGCATGCATCATCAAAACTAATATACATATCAATGCCATCATGTGCATGACCAACCATTTCTACACATAGATTAGGATAAAACAATTATGTATTAATGCTTTTCATATGATATGCATATATCATTTGCCCCTTTTTCTTTCATGCACTTATATTATTTAGATTAAAAACAACATTTATCTACAAAATTCATGAGTTATAAATCCCAAAAAACCCATCCACAAAAGCAACTAAACAACACACTCTCACCTATGTTTATGGAAGGCAACCACCAAACATCATAAACACTTCATCAATGCCCACAACTACCATGCATTTATGCCTCCATTAACTCATAAATACACATACACATTTCCATTTAGTCAAGAAATCAAAAGAGTAGGTATTGATCTTACTCTCTTGCACCAATTAGCTCTTTCTCTTTCTAGTTTTGGCATAATTTCCTTACTCTTCTTTCAACCACCAAGCTATAGATTTTTTCCCACCATTAGATCTCTATGAAAGCTTATGGACAAGCACAAGGTTAGGGAAGATTGAAGGGTCCAAAACTTACCTTTTTCCCCTTCTCTTTCTCTCTCCTTCTTTTTCTTTCTTTTTCTTCTTTCTTTCTTCTCCTCTTTGTCGTGAAGCTACTCTTCTTCCCTTACTTAGCTGACTTTTCTTTCCTTAAGTCAAAAAAAAGTATTAAAATACTAAAGCTTCTCCAAGAAGCTTCCTTCCGTCTAACCAAGGCCCCTACTTTCTCCAAATATTACATTTGTGCCATGCCATTACATTGTGACTATTTCATTAACTAAGGGCTTGTTTGGGCGAGTTGAATTTTACCAAGTGTTTAATCTCCTCTTGAGGCATATGCCAATGGGCTTTTGTGCCAAATCTTCCATGGTTCCTCACTCCACCTCTTGCTGCCCGGTCTCAGCTCTAAAAGCAAAGAAATTACTATTTTGTCCTTTAGAATTTTTCTCCAAAAATTAGAATCCTCTTCTCTAATATTCATAATTATATTTATAAAAGTGATCTATTTAATTCCTTTCGGCCTTCCTAATGCATCATTTCAATAAAAGAATAGAAATTTCGGGGTGTTACACATATCAAAATAATGTATTTAAAGGGAAGAAGGATCCTATAATCAGAACCAATATGAATCCCAAGCACGAAGCCAGGGGGCAAATCACATATCAAAGCAGATAATAAGAGGCATTCCACCACTCCTTTTAGAACAGAACATATCACATGTGTTGGCTAACACATGTGGCTAACAACACCCCTGCTAGCTGAGGTTCCAAGGTGCACTAGGGTTAGCATATTCTGCTGCTAACAAACAGTGTTGCCGAGTGAGTATCCTCCCAAATAGAAATATAACACAGCTAATTAGATTCAAATACAGACACCATATTTAAATTCAATTCTTTTTCAATCTTACAAATTAAAAGCCAATTAGCAAAAACTAAATTATGTATATGTCATTCTAGTAACAATATAATAAAGATTGTATGCAAATTTTTTTTATAGACAAATATCATAATTTCATATATTCCAAAAAGTGCATCATAATGGTTGAAAGGAATTTGAAATATACTATGACATATATTTTCTACCCAAGGGTTCATAAAGAATAACCACTAAACATCAACTTCTGATGTCCTATGCATCGAATGGACCTTAATTTCAGTCATGAAAGGTTCTAAAATCTATGAAACAACTTCAATAGGTCATATTCTACTTATAACATAAAATCACTATTTGTGTCAACTGAAAACACTATTCATTCTGGCCAGAAAGTCATCCTATGGTTATGGAACTTTGAACCTTAACATAACATTTATTTCTCTAGCTATCATCGTGACGGGTCCAAATATTTTGAAAATAAAGGTTACTAAACATGTCTAATTAAAACTCACCTCCTTGGATTACTATTCACAATTTTCAAACAAACCTCTAGTGAATTTTTGGCAAAATCAATTGGTGAAATTTGTAGCTTTCATCGAGATGAGTACAATAACTTTGGTGCCTCAATTGAAGGCATATAGCTAATGTAATAACCGTAAAATTTAACGAAAATTTCAATTAAAGAAAATTTGAAATAAAAGAGAGAATTTCAAAAATAGGGATAAGAACCATAGAAAATATGTATATTTACTGCATGTGTTAAAGAAGTACAAAGAAAATATGAGAATTTACGTTTTGGCTTGTAATTTTTATTTTTAAATGATAGTATTTTGCTATAAACAAATATATTTTTATTTGTTTAAAAATGATTATGTTTTGCTAAAAGTAAGTATATTTTTAATTAAATAAATTATTGTTTTACTTCCAATAATTATATTAGCCTTTAATAAATTTTTGTTTCATTTTTAGAAATATTCTTTCTTTTAATATGTAAAAAGATATTTATTTTGAGATTTGTTTTATTACGATTTTTATCAAGAAAAATCATGATTTAAGAGTTTAACTAAAGGTTTATGAGAATGTAAATTTTTAGAAATTTTTGGAATATTTTAGGCTGAAAAACGGGATTTATATAAATTTATATAAAAGAAAATCCTATTATTCAATTATTAAATAATAATAATAATTATTTTAAAAATAATAATAATAAAAAGGGAAGGGGGAGGAAATGGAGAGGAGACTCCGTCTGTAAATTTTTGAAACCGAGAAAGAGGAATAGTGAGTGAATAGTGAGTAAATAGTAACATTCAACTTCCTTTCTAGATCTTGAGTGCCTATTGGCTTCTGATCTCAAAACTGAAGGTACTATTGGATTTAGGACAAAGAATACTACGGTTTTGACCGATCAAGTTTTCAAATCGGCCATTGAATCGCCGTAGATCTGAAGTAGAAAATCTCAAAAAAGGTAAATTCTGGAACTTTTACTTAGAGACCTCCAATTGAAATTCTGACACAGTAGATGGGTTCAGGAGCTAGATAAACCTTAGGATATGAATCTTTTCAACCATCTGACAACTTTTTGTTCGTTGTGAATAGTATTTTCTGACGGTGAATAGTGACCGAATTCCCGAAGTTACTTCTTGATTTTTGGATCCTTTGGATACGTTTTCGAGGTCTATTTGATCAAATTGAGACTGGAAAAGTACATTTTAGGGCTATCCAATCTGGAGCCCTTACCCTGTGAGTAGATGATTCTTCCTATGGCTTGCCCTATACTCTTCTTGATCTTGAAGCATGTATATGATTATGTTTATGAGATATTTACATTTTTATATGATTTTGAAATGCATTAAAAGTATCTAAATTGTTTACAATTTGAAATATGATTCAAGAAGAGTATAGTTTTGAAAATGGATTTCTGAACACACAGTGTATCTGATTTCACATGTATTTCTCATTAAATGATAAAGTGAATATTTATGCATGTGGCATTATTTATAAAGCTATATGATTGCCTCGAGAAAGGGCATGTACATGTAATAAAACCTGAATGGAGAATTTATGACAGATGAATCTGTACTGAGACTGAAAGTCTGCATTATATTGAGAATTTTATACTAGATTATATGGCATATGTGTATATGATATTGATTTATACAGTGATATATTTGCCTCGGATATGGGCATGTATACGTGATTCCCCTAATTGGAAAGTTTTGACAAAGGAATATACTGAGAATGAAAATACTGTATTATAATAATACCTTTGTTTTGATTAATACGAAATATATGAGATTATGGTTTTATGGAGGAATCCTATTAGAAACATTGTCTGTTAATAGCAGGTGATGTTAGCCCTAGTGCGCACCTTGATTGCCTCAGTTAGCAGGGGGTGGTGCTAGCCTCGTGTGAGGGTCAACACACGGGAGATGATATGTGATGGAGAGTGAAATGCCTCCTATATATGGGCGAGATGCCATTAATATGATATGTGATTTGCCTTCCCTTGCTGTGTGCTTGGAAAATACCCATATAGAGTCCCTTCGCGTGTCCTCTTGAATGGTAGTAGGGCAAACCTCAGCGGGATTCTGAGTTTAGGCAAATCCTATACCACCAAAGTACGGAAGGGGTCAAACTCTGATATGGTGGTTCTGATATGAGATCCTACAAATGTTTTCATAAGATTTATGTTGATGCATAACATGATTTTATTACTGTTCTTACAGCATTACTTATGAACTGAATATGCATATGAATTTGAACAGAGTTTATTTGAAATGCGGGTCCTATATGAATGTACCTTCAAATTGTGATTTTCAATGTGACAAGTTTTAAAATAAAGAGTACATTCATATGTTGACCTAAGAGGTCATAGGAGGTGTTATCTGCTCCCTGAGTTATAAAACTCACTATACGTGGTTGACATATTTTTCAAATAAAGACCCAAAGTTTGGTCCTACGGCTTCTTGATCGACTAGGTGTCGTACTTCTGTGGTGAACCTAAATTGTTTTTGAGCTCTCAGTGTTTAAATTGTAATATAAATATACTCTAGAGTTGCTCTGAACGTCACAGGCAGGATCTTTGTTTTCGCTGTAAAAATGAAAAGTGTAGATCTGGCATGTATAATTAGTTATGTTGAGATTTTCCAACGTATAGTATTATCCTGTTATGATATAATATGAAGTTGATTGTAAATAAATAAAGATAAAGTTATCGGACAGTAGTGTTATTCGGATTCTTAAACTTAAGGGCGTGACAGCTAAAGTTATGGTAGAGAAAAGTTTAGAGTAGTTAGAGACCAGGCTAGGAGAATTGTGTTGTCGAGTTCATTGTGTGGCGACGTAGCTGCTTTTGTGTCACGTTGCTAGGATTATTATAGAATTTGGAAAAATTCATAACACAAAAGTTATAGCTCTTGATCTTATCCTTTCATATCCACTTGAATTACCTTAATCAGAGCTTATACGAGAGATTTTCGCTTAAAATAGGGAGGAAAGGTAAAAAGATTTGAAATTCCCAAAATTTTCAACTTCCTTACTTCAATTTGCCTTCATTTTATCTCAAAAGATCCCAATTTCTTTCTTAATATAAATGTATGGTTACTGAACATATTTAATATCATAAAAAGAATAAGCATTAAACCATAACATATCATAGCCACTAAGTAAACAAAACTTTGTGCCAATAAAGTTTGGGTCATTATATTCTCCCCACTTAAGAAATTTGGTCCTTAAATTTTAAAACCATAAAGCCGAAAAGACAAAACATAGATACAATTCTTATTACTCAAAAAATTGTGGATATCTTTCTTGCATTTCGCTTTCTACCTTCCACGTGGCTTTCTCAACTAAATAAACAACAAATACAACAAACATTTTCCCACTAAGTAGGGTTGGCTACATGGATCAATCGATGCCAAAGTATCCTAATGTAAATGAGCTCAATAGAGAAATTATTAATTGCTAAATCCTTCTTAATGGTTTCACCTATTATTTTCTTTGATCTCCCTCTACCTCTAACTATCAGGCTCCTCCTATCCATATGATATACTCTTTTTACTAGGGCTTCCACAAGTTTTCTCTACACATGGCTAAACCAGCTTAGGCAAAATTCTACGAGCTTTTCTACAATAGGTGCTACCCCAACTTGTAACATCCTTAATTTCGTTTCTTTTATTAATAAAGGTACATAAATATTTAATG
The DNA here is from genome assembly GCA_037074535.1 of Gleditsia sinensis. NCBI lineage: Eukaryota > Viridiplantae > Streptophyta > Magnoliopsida > Fabales > Fabaceae > Gleditsia > Gleditsia sinensis. Next base: position 50,939,209 of record CM073466.1, read on the forward strand.
TAACATCCCTAATTTTGTTTCTTTAAAGATATATAAATATTTAATTAAGAAAATAAAATTTTTTAGACAATTTTTTAGATATCTAAGGAAATATAATCCTTAGAAATTCTTCACCTTATGTGTATACATAGAAAATGTTTCTAACATTAAGGGAACAAGTAAAGAGAAAAAATTTAATAGGAAAAATTAGAAATAACATACTAAAGATAGGCGAAATTCTTTGGTAAGGAAGATAAATTTTTGTGAAGTAAGTAAAAGTCTTAAAATTTTAAGAAGATTGGATTAGGGTAGTTTTTCCTAATTCAAGAGCTAGAAATTTCTAAGTTTAACATCTCCACCCATAAATTGGGCTTTCATCTATGGACACTTCATATAGAATTTTTTCACTTCACATAAGTTTCTAGCAAGCCCATTGGATAACCTAAGCAAGAAATAAAATATAGACTTGGATTAAGATATAGAAGTTGGACTGATAGTCCAAAAATTATGAAAATATGACCAAGCCCTCCAAGAAAGGTAGAATTTTATCCAACGCAAAGGAAATGAGTAGTAATAAGCCCAAATCCAAGAAAAAAAATAAAATAAAATAAATCATGTGATGAAATAATAGTGTAAGAATAATAAATATTAGGTTACATGGCATTAAGACAAAAATTTAGCAAGTGGTGTGATAATATCTATATAATTTTAGTGAGTGGTATAATAATACAAGGAATTAGGACAGGACATCTATATCCTACACTCATAATTTTAGCAAGTGGTATCATAATACATGGCATTAGGACAAAATATTCCTATCCCACACAAATAATTTTAGCCAAGTAAGGGAGATTCAAGGGCTAGAAACTTGCCACTTAGAAAGGTAAACCTATCATACTTGATTAAGACAAAAGAAAAAGGAAATGAGTCCCTAAATCAAAGGGACCTTGTCCCTTGTCTTAAGAACATATTATCATAATTTTCAAAATATAAATCTCCTTTTTCTATGCATATCTTGACTAAGGAAGAGGAAGATAAGAACATGAGTTGTTTGTTTTCCAAAAATCAACCAAGTGTATCCTAATTGTGATGAGGTAGACCCATAATCATGAAATGTGAATTATTTGATAGTCTATTTAAGCAAAACCCACCCTTAAAACATTAGAATTTCATCAAAGTGAGGGAGAGAAAAAATATAAGCAAGGTAGAGTGAGGAAAGGAGAAGAAGAGATGAAGGAGAAGTCTAGAAGGCTAAGTGCTCAAGGTAAGTTAGCTAAATCTCCACTTGAATCCATCCTTTCTCTTCATTCTTAAGGTTCAAAAAACTCACTCTCCTTCTCTTATTTAAGCTGCTAGAAGAGCTAAGGGAAATGAGAAATCTTGCTACTTCCTTCAAGAGGAAATAAGAAAACGAATTTGGTAGAGTTCTCTATTGATCTCCTACCTGGGACATGTCATATCTCTATTGCACCTTATCGAATAGCCTCAAAGGAACTATAGGAACTCAAGAAACAGTTGGAGGAACTATTAGACAAGCAATTCATTAGACCGAGTGTATTACCTTGGGGAGCTCCTGTATTGTTTGTTAAGAAGAAAGACGGGAGCTTGAGACTATGCATAGATTACAGACAGCTGAATAAGGTGACTATTAAAAACAAGTACCCTCTCCCTAGGATAGATGACTTATTGGATCAACTGAAGGGAGCCTCCATCTTTTCTAAAATTAACTTGAGGTCAGGATATCATCAGATTAGGATCAAGGAGGAGGACGTATCAAAAACTACCTTCAAGACTAGGTATGGGCACTATGAGTTTCTCGTAATGCCCTTCGGGTTGACGAATGCACCTGCAATTTTCATGGATTACATGAATCACATTTTTCGACCCTACGTAGATCAATTTATTGTAGTGTTCATTGATGACATCTTGATATATTCTAAGAGTGATAAAGAACATGAACAACATCTCCGAATCGTGTTGCAAGTGCTGAAAGAGAAAAGTTATATGCCAAATTGGAGAAGTGTGAATTTTGGCTGTCAGAGGTGAAGTTTCTCGGACATGTCATCTCTAATAATGGGGTAGCCGTAAATCCTAGCAAGACGGAAGCAGTGATTCAGTGGGAGAGACCAAAGATAGTTACGGAAGTCAGAAGTTTCCTGGGTTTGGCAAGATACTACAGGAGGTTTATACAAAAATTCTCTCGTATAGCCTTGCCATTGACTAAATTGACCAGGAAGGGAAGTCCTTTCACATGGACTGATCAATTGTGAAGCTAGTTTCCAAGAGCTTAAGTCAAGACTAACCACTCCTCCTGTTTTAATTATTCCAGACCCCATAGGACATTTTGAAGTGTACAGTGATGCTTCAAAGAAAGGGCTAGGATGTGTGCTGATGTAAGATAAGAGAGTAGTTGCTTACGCCTCTAGTTAACTGAGACCCCGCAAAGGAAACTATCCAACCCATGATCTTGAATTGGTCGCAGTGGTGTTTGCCCTAAAGATTTGGCGACACTATTTTTACGGGGCAACCTTTGAAGTATATTGTGATCATAAGAATCTTAAATACCTCTTTGATCAGAAGGAGTTAAATATGAGGCAACGAAGATGGGTAGAATTCCTCAATGACTACAAGTTTGAGATAAAGTATCATCCCGGAAAGGTGAATGTTGTAGCAGATGCCTTGAGTCAAAAATCTCTGCACATGGGTCAGATGATGGTGTATGAGATGCAAATGCTAGAGGAGTTTCGAATTTGAAGCTAATCACTACTCTTACTCCAAAGAAGCTAGTCATTAATGGTTTAAGTATAGGGTGTGACTTTAGAGCCCATATCAAAGAGGCTCAAGCTCACGACCAATACTTACAGGATCATAAAGACCAAGGTAATTTTTCTGTCATGGAAGATGGAGCAATCATGTATCAGGGAAGGATTTGTGTCCCTTAAGAACAAGAGTTGAGGACTAAGATCCTGCAGGAAGCGCATCAGAGTAAATACACAGTCCATCCTGGATGCACTAAAATGTACCAGGATTTAAAGATGATGTATTGGTGGCCAGGGATGAAAAAGGACATTACCGAGTTTGTGGCGAAATGTCTCATTTGTAAAAAAGTGAAGGTGGAGCATCAAAAGCCAGCGAGATTTCTACAACCTCTTGAGATCCCTAACTAGAAATGGGACAGCATCTCAATAGAATTTTTTGTGGGATTACCTAAGATTTCAGTGGGACGTGACTCTATCTGGGTAATAGTTGACAGATTAACCAAATATGCTCACTTTTTCCCATAAAAATTAACAATTCACTAGATAAATTAGCCCAATTGTACGTCCAGAAAATAGTTAGAATGCATAGAATTCCCTTAAATATCATTTCTGATAGAGATCCGAGGTTCACATCGAGGTTTTGGAAGGCATTACAGGAAACTTTTGGTACTCAGTTGCGGTTCAGTACTGCCTACCATCCTCAGACTAACGGGCAGACAGAACGAACCATTCAAACCCTAGAAGATATGTTGTGGGCCTGTGTGATAGAGCAAGGTAAAGGATGGGATACGTACGTACCTTTAGTAGAGTTTGCTTATAATAATAGCTATCACTCTAGTATTAAGCTGGCCCCCTATAAAGCTTTATACGGTAGAAAGTGCCGATCTCCACTATGTTGGTTTGAGGTAGGAGAAAAGAACTTGTTGGGTCCTAATTTGTCCAACTTGCATAATGTTTTCCATGTATCACAGCTCAGGAAATATAATCCTTAGAAATTCTTCACCTTAAGTGTATGTATAGAAATGTTCTAATATTAATGGAATAGGTAAAGAAATAAAACCTAAGAGAAAATATTAGAAATAAACATGCTAAAAAAAAGTGAAATTCTTACATAAGGAAGATAATTTTTGTGAAGTAAGTAAAGGTCTTAAAATTTCAAGAAGATCGGATTAGGGTAATTTTTCTTAATTTAAGAGCAAAAGTTACTAAGTTTAGTATCTCCTCCCATAAATTGGGCTTTCACCTATGGACACTTCATATAGAGTTTTTCTACTTCACATAAATTTTTAGCAAGCTAATAGGATAGCCCAATGAAGAAATAAAACATAGACTTGGACTAGGATATAAAAATTGGACCGGTAGCCCAAAAATCATGAAAATGTGACCAAGCCCATTATGAAAGGTAGAATTTTAACCAAAGTAAAGAAAATGGGCAAGAATGAGTCCAAACCCAAGAGAAAAAATAAAAATAAAAATAAAAGTAAAGTGATGAAATAATGGTGTAATCAAGATTAGGTGAGATGGCATTAAGACAAAAATTTAGCAAGTGGTGTGATATCCTACATTCATAATTTTAACAAGTAGTATGATAATACAAGGCTTTAGGACAAAACATCTATATCCTACACTCATAATTTTAGCAAGTAGTATGATAATACATGGCATTAGGACAAAACATTCCTATTCCACAAAAATAATTTCAACCAAATAATGAAAATTTAAGGGTTAGAAATTTGCCACCTAAAAAGGCAAACCCATCATACTTGATTAAGACAAAATAAAAAGGAAATGAATCCCTAAATCAAAGGGACCTTGTCCCTTATCTTAGAAACATATTATCATAATTTTTAAAATACAAATCTCCTTTTGCTATGCATATCTTGACTAAGGAAGAGGAAGACAAGAACATAAGTTGTTTATTTTCCAAAAATTCAACCAAGTGTATCTTAATTGTGATAAGGTAGACCCATGATCATGAAAGTTGAATAATTTCATGGTCTATTTAAGCAAAACCCACCCTTACAATATTATAATTTTCGTCCAAGTGAGGGATAGGAAAAATAGAAGCAAGGTAGAGTGAGGAAAGGAGAGGAAGAAAGGAAGAAAGAGGAAGGAAAAGTCTAGAGGACTAAGTGCTCCAGGTAAGTTTAACAATATTTCTTTTTGAAGAAAACTTTTGAAACTTATAATATTTATATGAGATTTTGATCTTAGAACTTTGATGATTGGTCATGGATGTTGCTACATCATGTCACATATTATGTATGTTTGAATACTTAGGCTGGTGTAGATAGTTCTGCATAGGTATGGCTATGGATAACAAACTTTTAAGCTTCGGTTTTTAAAATTCTGGGACGAATCGGTTAGTAATTAAAACAAATGGTTAACATAAAAATTGTAGATCTATGTCTCTCGGATGTTAAGCCACTGGAATCACTCACTTTAGAGTGCATATGAGGTAGATATCGTCCAATTAGTAAGCAGTGGTCAGAAAATGATTAATCAGGAAAAAATATGTTAGGATAGCTTCTGTGTTTTAATTTCTGAGAATTTTATATAGGGAATTAAAATAAATGGTTAACATAAGAATTATAGATATATGTGTCACAGATTTGTAGCCATTGGAATCACGCAATTTAGAGTCTGTATGAGGTAGATATGGTCCGATTAGTAAGCAGTGATCAGAAATTGGTTAATCAAGAAAGAATATTTTTGGATAGCTTCTGTTTTTTTAATTTCTAGGAACATTCTATAGGGAATTAAAATAAATTATTAACATAAAAGTTATTTCTATATGTGTCACTGATTGTTAGCCATTGGAATAATTTAATTTGGAATTCTTATGAGAGAAATATGGACAGATTAATAGGTAGAGGTCAGAACCTATCCAAGAAGAAATAACGTGTACTTTGAGGGAGTAATATCATCTTGATTTCTTAATATTTCAGTAAACTATTCAACATAATAGTTTTAGATAATTGTTTATTCTTAAAATTGACACCAAGATCACCTACATCGGATTTAAATTGAGGGAGTTATGCTCTAATTAGTAAGAGAAGGTTTGATAGGATGAAAACCTGCATCAAGAAAATAAAGAAATAAAATTAATATTTTAAAAAAAGAAGAAGAATCTTATAAATGAAAATAATAAATGATTAGTATATGCCATAGCCATTGCCATTGTATGAACTTCTTACCATCTTAAGTGTGAAATTTTGACATGGAAATATTTTATAAAGTGTTATTTGAAATGGTTATGTTCATGGCATGATTACCAATGATTTTTGGTAATAATTATATTTTGATGAACATACTTGTTATTGAAAGCATATTGTTTGCTATCATTGTGAAAAGAAAAGAAATAAGCACGGTCACATGGCAATCTGTGTGGTGTACCAGTAGGGGACGCCCTACCAACGATTATGATCATGTTAATGAGAAAAGAAAGAGAATGTGGGCCATGTCGGACGGAGTGAGAAAAGTCCGTACCGGAGAGTAGAAAATACTCACCCTGACCGGGGTAGCTTGATATGAAAATAAATTGATAGTCATCATATGATATTCCAAAAATAGTTAAACCTGTCATACATGTTATTATTGTACGATTCTCATATGCATAGATATAGTGCATTCATGTGATCAAAGTTATTTGTTGTAGTTTATACAGCTAAACATGACATGATGAGCTATATTGATGATGATTTATTGTTGAACTTACTGGGATTTAATTCTCACTATATTTCCATATCATGTTCAAAAAATTAGTTATGCAGATTTTTCTATGTCTCTGGCTTTTAGTGCACGTTGGATCGAGTACTTTATGTTGAATAGATCCCAGAATAAATAAGATGTAGATTTTTATGTGTTTGATATGTTGTACGTATGTTTTGATTAATGACATGTATATAAACTCTGTATCGTATAAATTAAACAAATGTTATTTTCAATTAAGTTGTAACGAGGTAATAACTTCGTGGTATTTAAAAAAAAATTGATACTTAAATGGAGTTGTTACATACTGGAACTTAAGAAACAGTAGCGAGTGAATCACCCTGGGGAGCTCCTGTATTGTTTGTGAAGAAGAAAGACGGGAGCTTGAGACTATGCATAGATTATAAACAACTGAATAAGGTGACAATAAAAAACAAGTACCCTCTCCCTTGGATAGATGACTTATTGGATCAACTGAAGGGAGCCTCCATCTTTTCTAAAATTGACTTGAGGTCGGGATTCCGTCAGATTAAGATCAAGGATGAGGACGTACCAAAAACTAACTTTAGGACTAGGTATGGGCACTATGAGTTTTTCGTAATGCCCTTCGGGTTGACAAATGCAACTGCAATTTTCATGGATTACATGAATTGCATTTTTCGACCTTACCTAGATCAATTTGTTATAATGTTCATTGATGACATCTTGATATATTCTAAGAGTGAGAAAGAGCATGAACAACATCTCTGGATGGTGCTATAAGTGCTGAAAGAGAAAAAGTTATATGCCAAATTGGAGAAGTGTGAATTTTGGCTGTCAGAGGTGAAGTTTCTCGGACATGTCATCTCTAATAGAGGGGTAGCCATAGATCCTAGCAAGACGGAAGTAGTGATTCAGTGGGAGAGACCAAAGACGGTTACGGAAGTCAAAAGTTTTCTGGGTTTGGCAGTATACTACAAGAGGTTTATACAAAACTTCTCTCGTGTAGCCTTGCCATTAACTAAATTGACCAGGAAGGGAAGTCCTTTTAAATAGACTGATCAATGTGAAGCTAGTTTTCAGGAGCTTAAGACAAGACTGACCACTCCTCCTGTTTTAATTATTCCAGACCCTACAGGACATTTTGAAGTGTATAGTGATGCTTCAAAGAAATGGCTAGGTTGTGTGCTTATGCAAGATAAGAGAGTAGTTGCTTACACCTCTAGGCAACTAAGACCCCACAAAGGAAACTATCCAACCCATGATCTTGAATTGGCGGCGGTGGTGTTTGCCTTAAAGATTTGGCGACACTATTTGTACGGGGCAACATTTGAAGTATATTGTAATCATAAGAGTCTTAAGTACCTTTTTGATCAGTAGGAGTTAAATATGAGGCAACGAAGATGGGTAGAATTTCTCAATGACTACAAGTTTGAGATAAAGTATCATCCAGGAAAGGCGAATGTTGTAGCTAATGCCTTGAGTTGAAAATGTCTACACATGGGTTAGATGATCGTGTATGAGATGCAGATGCTAGAGGAGTTTCGAAATCTGAAGCTAGCCACTACCCTTACACTAAATAAGCTAATAATCAATGGGTTGAGTATAGTGTGATCTTAAAACCCATATTAAAGAGGCCCAAGCTCACGATTAATACTTATAGGATCACAAATATCAAGATAATTTTTCTGTCTCAAAAATTGGAGCAATCATGTATCAGGGAAGGATTTGTGTCCCTCAAGAACGAGAGTTGAGGACCAAGATCCTGCAGGAGGCACATCAAATTAAATACTCAGTCCATCCTGGATCCACTAAAATGTACCAGAACTTAAAGAGGATGTATTGGTGGCCGGGGATGAAAAATGACATTGCTGAGTTCGTGGCAAAATGTTTAATTTGTCAGAAGGTGAAAGTGGAGCATCAAAAACTAGCAGGATTTCTACAACCTCTTAAGATTCTTAAATGGAAATGGGAAAGTATTTCAATGGATTTTGTTGTGGGTTTACCTAAAACTTCAGTTGGACATGACTCTATCTGGGTAATAGTTAACAGATTAACCAAATCTGCTCACTTTCTGCCCAAAAAGATTAACTATTCACTTGAAAAATTGGCCCAGTTGTACGTTCAGGAAATAGTTATACTACATGGGATTCCCTTAAATATTGTTTCAGATAGAGATCTAAAGTTCACGTCGAGATTTTGGAAGACGTTGCAGGAAGCTTTCAGTACTCAGTTACAGTTCAGTACTGCCTACCATCCTCAGACTGACGGGCAGACATAATGGACCATTCAAACCCTAGATATGTTAAGGGCCTGTGTGATAGAGCAAGGTAAATGATGGGATAAGTACCTACCTTTAGTAGAGTTGGCTTATAATAATAGCTATCACTCTAGTATTAAGATGGCCCCCTATGAAGCTTTATACGGTAGAAAGTGACGATCTCCACTATGTTGGTTTGAGGTAGGAGAAAAAAACTTGTTGTGTCCTGATCTAGTTCAACAAACCACTGAACAAATTAGTATTATACGAGAAAAAATGCTCACAGCTCAAAGTCAGCAAAAGAGTTACTATGATAAGAGACATAGACCTCTGGAGTTTGAGGAAGGGGACCATGTATTTCTAAAACTTTTATCGACCATTGGAGTTGGTAAGTCTCTCAAGATCAAAAAGCTAAATCCACGATTTTTGAGACCCTACCAAATTCTAAAGAAAGTAGGGACGTCAGCATATCAAGTTGCTCTCCCACCTAATTTGTCTAACTTGCATAATGTTTTCCATGTATCACAGCTCCGGAAGTATCTTCCAAACCCCTCACATGTGATACGAGATGAACCAATCCAAATAAAGGAGAACATGACATACCTGCTAGTACCAGCATCTATATTGGACACTGATGTGAAGCAATTGCGGAACAAAACTATTCCCCTAGTTAAGGTGTTATGGGAAGGTTTGACTCCGGAAGAAGCAACTTGGGAGTTAGAAGAAGTCATGAGGAAGAAATATCTGAAATTGTTCTTATTAGGTAATTTCTGAAATTTTGAGGACAAAATTTCTTTTAGGGGGAGAGAAATGTAACATCCGTAATTTCATTTCATGAATTAATAAAAATACAAAAGTATTCAAAGTAACATCCCTAATTTCGTTTCTTTCTAAGGTACATAAATATTTAATAAAATTTATTAGACAATTCTTAGATATCTAAAGAAATATAATCCTTAGAAATTATTCACCTTACGTGTATGCATAGAAATGTTCTAACATTAATGGAATCGGTAAATAGAGAAAACCTAAGAGGAAAAATTAGAAATAAATATACTAAAGAAAGGTGAAATTCTTGGGTAAGGAAGATGAATTTTTGGAAACAAGTAAAGGTCTTAAAATTTCAAAAAAAACATTGGATTAGGGTAATTTTTTCTAATTCAAGAACTAAAGTTACTAAGTTTAACATATTCACCTATACATTGAGCTTTCACCTATGGACACTTCATGTAGAGTTTTTTCACTTAACATAAGTTTCTAGTAAGCCTATTGGATAACCTAAACAAGAAATAAAACATAGACTTGGACTAAGATATAGAAATTGGTCTGATAACCCAAAAATTATGAAAATGTGTCCAAACCCTCCAAGAAAGGTAAATTTTATCCAAAGCAAAGGAAATGGGTAAGAATAAGCTCAAATCCAAGAGGAAAAATAAAATAAAATAAATCATGTGATAATATAATAAAGATTAAGTTACATGGCTTTAAGGCAAAAATTTAGCAAGTGGTATGATAATACAAGGCTTTAGGACAAAACATCTATATCCTACACTAATCATTTTAACAAGTGGTGTATGATAATACATGACATTAGGACAAAACATTCCTATCCCACACAAATAATTTCAACCAAATAATGGAGATTCCAAGGGCTAGAAATTTGCCACCTAAAAAGACAAACCTATCATAATTGATTAAGACAAAAGAAAAAGGAAATGAATCCCTAAATCAAAGGGACCTTGTCCCTTATCTTAAGAACATATTATCATAATTTTTAAAATACAAATCTCCTTTTCTTATGCATATCTTGACTAAGGAAGAGGAAGACAAGAACATGAGTTGTTTGTTTTTCAAAAATTCAACCAAGTGTATCCTAATTATGATAAGGTAGACCTATGATCATGAAAAGTGAATTATTTGGTGGTCTATTTAAGCAAAACCCACCCCTATAACATTAGAATTTTCATCCAAGTGAGGGAGAGGAAAAATAGAAGAAAGGTAGAGTGAGGAAAGGAGAGGAAGAAAGGAAGAAAGAGAAAGGAAAAGTCTAGAGGACTAAGTAATCAAGGTAAGTTTAACAATATTTCTTTTTGAAGAAAAGATTTGAAATTTGTAATATTTATATGAGATTTTGATCTTAGAACTTTGACGATTTGTCATGAATGTTGCTATATTATGTTACATATTTTGTATGTTTGAATACTTAGGCTGGTGTAGATAGTTCTGCATAGGTATGGCTATGGGTGGCAAAATTTTAAGCTTCTGTTGTTAAAATTCTGGGAAGAATCAGTAAGGAATTAAAACATATGGTTAACATGAAAAATGTAGATCTATGTCTTACGGATTTTTAACTACTGGAATCACTCATTTTGGAGTCCATATGAGGTAGATATGGTTCGATTAATAAGCCGTGGTCAGAAAATGGTTAATCAGGGAATAATATGTTAGGATAGCTTCTGTGTTTTAATTTCTGAGAACATTCTATAGGGAATTAAAATAAAGGGTTAACATAAGAATTATAGATATATATGTCACGGATTTTTAACCACTAGAATCACTCAATTTGGAGTCTGTATGAGGTAGATATGGTCCGATTAGTATGCAGGTGGTCAGATATTGATTAATCAGGGAAGAATATTTTATGATAGCTTCTGTGTTTTAATTTCTGGGAACATTCTGTAGGGAATTAAAATAAATGATTAACATAAAAATTATTTCTATATGTGTCACGAATTTTTAGCCACTGGAATAACTTAATTTAGAATTCTTATGAGGGAGATATGGACAGGTTAGTAGGTAGAGGTCAGAACCTATCCGAGAAGAAATAACATATACATTGAGGGAGTAATATCACCTTGATTTCTTATTATTTCACTAAAAGGTTCAACATAATAGTTTTAGATAATTGTTTTATCTTGAAATTGACACCAAGATAACCTACATCGGAGTTAAATTGAGGGAGTTATACTCTGATTAGTAAGAAAAGGTTTGATAGGATGAAAACCTGCATCAAGAAAATAAAAAAATAAAATTAATATTTAAAAAAAAAAGAATCTTATAAATGAAAATAACAAATGACTAGTATATTCCATAGCCATTGCCATTGTAATGAATTTTTTACCATCTTAAGTGTGAAATTTTGACATAAAAATATTTTATAAAGTGATATTTGAAATGATTATGTTCATGGCATGATTACCAATGATTTTTGGTAATAGTTATATTTTGATGAACATAATTGTTATTGAAAGCATATTTTTGGCTATCATTGTGAAAAGAAAAGAAATGATCACAGTCACATGGCAATCCGTGTGGTGCACTAGTAGGGGACGCCCTACCAACGGTTATGATCATGTTAATGAGAAAAGAAAGAGAAAGTGGGCCATGTCGGACGGAGCAAGAAAAGCCCGTATCGGAGAGTAAAAAATACTCACCCTGACCGGAGTAGCTTGATATGAGAATAAATTGATAGTCATCATATGATATTATGAAAATAGTTAATCCTGTCATACATGTCATTATTGTACGATTCTCATGTGCATAGATATAGTGCATTCATGTGAGCAAAGATATTTGTTGTAGTTTATACACATGAACATGACGTGATGAGTTATATTGATGATGATTTATTTTTGAATTTACTGGGATTTAATTCTCACTATATTTCCATGTCATGTTCAAAAGAATAATTATGCAGATTTTCTCTATGGCACTGACTTTTAGCGTATGTTGGATCGAGCTACTCTATTTTGAGCTGATCCGAGTAATATATATAGTGTCTATGGTCGAGTTGACTAAGATCTCGGTGAAGGTGCAACCACCCGCACTCGCATCTCTGGAACTTGTCAATAAGGATGAATAAGATATAATTATATATGTGTTAGACTTTTGTACGGATGTTATTGATTAATGATATGTATGTAAACTCTGTATTGTATAAATTAAATTAATGTTATTTTGAGTTAAGTTGTAACGAGATAATAACTTCATGGTATTTTAAAAATAAAAAATTGTTACTTAAATGGAGTTGTTACAAAAATATTATTCACGATGAACAAAAAGGCTGTTACAACAATAACAACAATGAAAATATACATATTATCTAACTCCTGAATCCATGTCTCTAAATAAAAGTTTCAAAATTTACTTTTTTTTTTTATATTTTCTACTTTAAATCTACGACGATTCAACGGCTGATTCGAAAAATTAATCAGTTAAAATTATAGTATTCTTCGTCCTGAATCCAGTAATACCCTCAGTTTTGAGATCGGAAGCCAATAGACACTCAAAATTTAGATAAAAAATTGAAGGTTACTATTCACCCACTATTTATCTTCTCGATTTTTTTTTAAATTTGCATACGATCGTTGTCTCCCTTCCCCCTTGTCTCCATTTTATTGTTTTTTTTAATTATTATCATTTAATAATTGAATAATAGGATTTTCTTTTATATAAATTCATATAAATTATGTTTTTGATCTTAAAATATTCCAAAAATTTCTAAAAATTTACATTCTCATAAACCTTTAGTTAAACTCTTAAATTATGATTTTTCTTGATAAAAATCGTAATAAACAAATCTCAAAATAAATATCTTTTTATATATTAAAGAAAGAATATTTCTAAAAATACAACAAAAATTCATTAGAGGCCATTATAATTATTTTAAGCAAAACAATACTTATTTTAATTAAAAGTCTACTTTCTTTTAGCAAAACATAATCATTTTTAAATAAATAAAAATATATTTACTTATAGTAAAATACTATCATTTAAAAATAAAAATTACGCGCCAAAATGTAAATTCTCATATTTTCTTTGTATTTCTTTAACACATGTAAATAATAAACTTATTTTCACCGATTCTTATCTCCATTTTAAAAATCCTCTCTTTCATTCAAAATTTCTTTAATTTGAACTTTTCGTTAAATTTTACGGTTATTACATATAAAATTAAATTTATTTTTATTGAACTTTAAATAAATATTGTTATATTGAAAAAATTAATATAGTAAAATTAATTTCATTGTAACTATTAAATTTTATTATATTTATCATATAATATATTTTATTTTACCATAGGAATGTATGAGTATTTATTTGTTGATTTTTTAAAAAATATTTATACTATAAATATTCTTCATGATTTTATTTTCTTATATATTATGATTGTTCATAAAAAAACTATTTAACATGAAAAATATTTTTTATAAAAAAATATAATAAAACAGAATATACTACATGTCATTTATAGAATAATTTGATTTTGGAGTGACATTGTTAGTGATTTTTTTTATTATTATTAGTGTGTGTGTGTGTGTGTGTGTCTATATATATATATATATATGAGAGAAAAAATGAGAACCAAATTTGGTAAATTTACATGTGCTTGGTAAGCATAATTGGTAAAAGATTTACCGCGGTGCAAAAACTTGTAATCAAATTTACGCAAGAGAAAATAACTTCATAAAAAAAAAACGGTACAAAATATGAGTCATCTTTACTGTCAAAGGAAAATCCTGTTTAAATATAAAAAACAAAATAGTAGCAGGATATATACTTATTTCCTTACCGACAATTTAATCACATTCCGTGTTAGGAGATGTATTGAAATCAGAAATATTGGATGGTTTGAGAAAAATACATAATTCCGCCGCAAGTTTTGACCCATAATGAAGAGGTTTTTTTTTTCCAATTCTAAGAGTATCCCCAAAAAAATATCTTGGAAAATTATATATAATTTTAAATTTCTAAAAATTAGGAATGAGCAACAGGGAAAGCGATAACATATCACAAATCCTCAAATTAGAACTACGTACTATCTACACCGCAAATTCGGACTTCTTAAGCCACGTTATAAGGAATGAGAAATTTTACTCTTTGCTACAAATTTAGTTAATTATTAGTAGGTCATTCTCGTTCGCTTAAATTATTTTAATTTTTAAAAAAGTTAATTTACAATTGAATAAAATTTTGTGTAAACTAAAATTAAAAATTTTCTTTGGGTAATAAAAGGCTTAGGAAATTTAAGAATATATTTCAAAAGACTAATTTATTGGATAAAATAATCTTATAATTTAAGTATTATTTTAAAATTTGATAATTGTCTAATGTGAGATATATTATTACATGCCATTTCAAAAGTCAATGTCTGTGACGGCCCACTCTGATTGTTACTCTAAGTAACCTTCATTCTAGTACTCTTATATTATAATTCTTTTTTTGTATAGTCTCATTTATGTTCATGACGACTCTTTCAAAAGTCAATGTCCGTGACGGTTTACTCTAGTTTCAAAAGTCAATGTCCGTGACGGTTTACTCTAGTTGTTACTCTGGGTGACTTTCATTCTAGTTCTCTTATATTGCAGCTCTTTTTTATATCGTCCCATTCATGTTCGCCAATTCTCTAAATAAATTTTAATATCCATATAAACCTTCCCCCCCTTTTTTTTGTAAGTGTGATAACTTCGTGGGCTATGACGATGGTATGTAATCTATGTATTCCTTGAATAAAACTACATTGATTCAGATAAATGAGAGAAGCCATGTGACACTTGAATCTAGTTGCTATAACCTTATTGGTGATTCTATATCAATACAAGAAAATTTAAGTTATTTACCAACAAAATCTGCAACTAATATTTAACTAATTAATTCAAATTAGTTACAGAATAATCTATAGGCTAATCTAGCCAGCTAATTAGCTACTGAAAAAATCTGTAGCTAATATCATTACTAAACATAAAATTCAAAATTAATTCGTAGCTGTTGTTTAAAAAAAACGTAAAATAATTCCTTTGTTAATTAGCTGCAAAAATAAATTTTGTAGTTAAATTTCATGAAAATCAATAACTAATTTGCAGCGATTACGTAGCTATATTACACGCGGTTGTAACAACTTTATTTATTTTTATGTTATATATATATATAACAACTTTTTATTTATATATATATATATATATATATATATATATATATATATATATATATATATATTTATATATATATATATTTTAATATACATATTTGAAAAGTTCCATAAAATTATTATTTCTTTACTTCTAATTACTTAACTCATAATAACATTCAATTAATTTAACAAAGCATAATTAAGATTTAAGGTCTACCATTAACACTGATACAATTCTAAATGCATATACACATCATTAATCAAAACATCCGTACAAAAATCAAACACATAAATATCTACATCTTATTCATCCATGTTGACCAATTTAAGAAATACGGGTGCAGGTGGTTGCACTTTTACCGGGATCTTAGTCAACTCGATCTAACATACACTAAGAGTCAAAGTCAAAGAAAAATATTCATAACTAGTTTTTAAAACATGATATAGAAGAATAGTGAAAATTAAATTCCAGTATGTTCACAATAAATCATAATCATCATCAATAATACTCATCACGTCATGTTCATCTAAATAAGTTACAACAAAATATCTTAGGTTATATGAATGCACTTTATCTATACACATGAAAATCATGCAATAATAATATGTATGTCATGGATAACTATCTTCAGAATATCATATAATGACTATCAACTTACTTTCATATCAAACTACCTCAATCAGGGTGAGTACTTTCTACTCTCCGATACGGGTTTTTCTCGCTCCGTCCGATATGACACACTTTTTCTTTCTTTTCTCATTAACATAATCATAGCTGTGAGTAGGGCGTCCCCCACTAGTGCACCACACAGACCGTCATATGACCGTACTCGTCTCTTTTCTTTTCCTTTCTTTTTTTTTCACGTTAATAGCCAAAAATATGATTTCAATAACAAATATGTTCATTATACTCACATACTATAATTTATCATCAAACCATAATTATTACCAAAAATCAATGGTAAAATACACAATCTTGCCATAAACATAATCATTTTCAAATATTACTTTATAAAATAATTTCATGTCAAAATTACACTTAAGATGATAAGGAGTTCATGCAAGGGCAATGGTTATGACATACATTAGTCATTTATTATTTTCATTTATAAGATTCTTCTTCTTTTTTAAATATTATTTTTCTCTCTCACTAAACAGAACATAATACCTTCATTTTAAATCCGATTGAGGTGATGTTGGTGTCAATTTAAAGATAAGCCAATCTTATAAAACCTTTATATTGAAAATTTTAGTGAAATATTAAGTAATCATGGTTTTACTACTCCCTCAAATTTAATGTTATTTCTTTTCGGATAGGTTCAGACATCTATTTACTAATCTGACAATATCTCCCTAATATGAACTCCAATTAAAGTAATTTCAAAGCTTATAAAAAGTTAAGACACTTATATACAACTTTCATGCTTATCATTTCTTCATATTCCTTATGAATTAGTCCCAAAAAATTGAAAAAAAAATGCTTACATTTACCACCCTGGATTCTAGACTGATTCTGACATCTATTCATTAATCAGTCATATCTCCCTCATATGGACTCCTAATTAAGTGATTTCAGAGCAGATCCATGATGTGTATATATATATATATATATATATATATATATATATATATATATATATATATATATATATATATATATATATATATATATATTAACAGTTTCTTGTAATTCCCTACAAATTTTGTCCAAAAATTTAAACACAAAAGTTTACCTAACAGATTCTTCTCTGGTTAATCATTTTCTGACCACTACTTACTAATCGTACTATATCTCCCTCATTTGAACTTCAATTTGGGTGATTCCAGTAGCTAACAATCTGTGAGACATATATATACGTTTTTCATGTTAACAATTTCTTTTAATTCCTAACTGATTCTTTCCAAAATTTCAAAAATAGAAGTTTTCCTAATTATTCTGAAATCCAGTTTCATAATCAAACATTTCCTAAGGTTTTAATTTATCATTTTATTACGTCATCTTCCATTTTCTTCCTAATTTATATCTAATTATATTCTATCAATTTTTTACAACATTCAAATATACAAAATACCAGCATAAAAATCTTAAAATTTTGTCATCCATAGCCATATCTATGCAGAACTTTCCACACTAACCAAAATGTTCAAAACATCTATCATATGCAAGATAACAAGTAACATGATATAGCAACATCTATGACCAATCATCAAAGTAGCAAATATTGTAAATTTCATCAAAGTTCTAAGATCAAAATCCTATATAAATGTTACAAATTTTAAAAAATTTCTTAAAAAAGAGATATTGTTAAACATACATAAAGATCTCCCTAACTCACTTAGTGAATTTTTTTTTCTTGTTTTCTCTTAAAGGAAGTAGTAAGATTCCTCCATTCTCTTAACTTTTCTATCAGTTTAAATAAGAGAAGGAGGGTGGTTTTGAATTTCAAAGATGAAGAGAAAAGATGAATTCAAGTGGAGATTAAACTAACTTACCTTGAGTACTTATCCCTCTAGACTTCTCCTTCTTCCTTCCTCTCTTTTTCTCCTTTTCTCACTCTATCTTGTTTATGTTTTTTCTCTCCCTCACTTGGACAAAATTATAATGTTATAAGAGTGGGTTTTGCTTAAATAAACTATCAAGTGATTCACTTTTCATAATCATATGTTTACCTTATCACAATTAGGATGTACTTGTTTGTTTTTTGGAGAAAGACAACTCATGTTCCTGTCTTCCTCTCCCTTAGTCAAGATATGCATAGCAAAAGTATATTTATATTTGAAAATCATGATAAAATATTCTTAAGACAAGGGACAAGGTCCTTTTGATTTAGGGATTCATTTCCTTTTTCTTTTGTCTCACTCAAGTATGATAAATTTGCTTTTCTAGGTGGTAAATTTCTAACCCTTGAGTCTCCTTTGCTTAGTTAAAATTATTTGTGTAGGATAAAGATGTTTTGTCATAATGTCATGTATTATTACTTATTTGTTGAAATTATGAATGTAAGATATAGATATTTTGTTCTGATACTATGTGACCTAATCTTTATTATTATTACACTACTATTTCCTCACATGGTTTTTATTTTTTCCTCTTGAATTTTGGCTCATTCTTGTTCATTTCATTTGCTTTTGTTGAAATTCTACCTTTCATGGAGGGTTTGATCACATTTTCATGATTTTTGAGCTATCAATCCAATTTCTATATCCTAGTCTAAGTTTATGTTTTATTTCTTATTTGGACTATCCAATTGGTTTGCTAGAAACTCGTGTGAAGTGAAAAACTTCTATATGAAGTGTCCATAAGTGAAAGGCCAATGTATGAATGGATATGTTAAATTTAGTAACTCTAACTCTTGAATTAGGAAAAATTACTTTAATTCAATATTCTTAAAATTTTAAGACATTCACTTACTTTTTAAAAATTTATCTTCTTTACACAAAAATTTTACCTCTCTTTAATATATTATTTTTAATTTTTTTTATTAATTTTTTTCTTTACTTATTTTCTTAATGTTAGAAATATTTAGTAAATAATTTTTAAAGTTTATATTTCTTTAAATATCTAAAAAATTATTTAATAGATTTTATTTTTTTAATTAAATATTTATATACTTTTATTAATAAAAAAAACGAAATTAAAAATATTATAATTGTTATATATGATTTATTGCAAGATGGCAAGCGCTTTACTGTTTGAGAAGACACTTCAAGAAACTTTGCTATCTGTTTGCCTTGTCAGATTGGGATCCTGCATTTTAAGAAAATTTTGGAGAAAGAAAGTGTGTGTACGAGATTGACATTTAATAACACAAGTTGAGTTTACTATCTCTCTCAAATGGATAAAGTCAATTTTCTTCAAAATTTACAGAGGAATCCCAATCCGCTTCCCTTGGTTACTGAACAGTTGCGGACCAGAAATGACACGTTTATTACCTATTCAGGATGGAAGGTTTCCCTAACGATCTGGACTCCTGCCAATGATCTACCCAAGACTGCACATGCAATGTATTTTCTAAAGGCAGCTATGAATAAATAAGTGAGTTAAAGATGTCAGCTTATTTTTCAAATGTTAAATTTACTTTACCTGCAATTTTTTGTATTTTGGTTGCAAATATATTGTTTGGGATTCTGAAGATTTTTGCTCTCGTCATGAAACATGTTTTTGGTCTTTAATATGACCTGGATCTCTTCAATATGGTTGTCCCACATATAAGGTTGATCTTTATATTATGTAGTTATTAGATATGTATTTTGAAGTGTATTTTGTTAATACTTCAGCTCATATGCCTTGCAATTGCCTCCAAGGGATAGTCTAGCTCTGCGAAGAGGTTGACCTATATAAATGCGTATCATGATGCTTTAGTTAAAGACCAAGGTGATTAAGCAAGAAAAGGATTAAGGAGAGAAGCTATCATTTATTAAATGTTGACATGGACTATTATTTTCCCGTTGGTTGCTCACGTGATTTTTTCATTTCACTATCTTTAAGGATTTAAAATTCACCAAGTTATTGGATAATGAGATATTTGGGTCTAGCCTAATCTTATCGGATTTATTAATCATCATGGGTTAAATTCCAACATTTAATCGAATTTACTATGAACTCCACTTTAGAGAATTATATCTATAAATAAAGACACAATAAATATTTTGTCAAAAATTATGCTAATGATATTATACAAACTCTATCGTACAAACCATATCCATAAAATACAAAGCCAATTATTAACCATCAACTTGACTAAAATACAAAACAAGTTAATTAACCACCAACTTGACTAAGGACTATTATCAAAATATCTTGACTTTCCTTTACATATAACCCTCTCTACTCTTAAGTATGGATCTTTTAACCTATTTTTTATTGCTTTATATACCCATAGTAACTTTGAGATTAGTGTTATTTGCAGAACATTTTATCGTACAATTATAAAACATGTTATATTATATGGTATTAAATGTTGGACGGTCAAAAAATAATATGAAGATAAACTCAATGTTATAGAAATAAAAATATCACGCTAGATGTGTAGACATACCAGAAGAGATATGATTAGAAATGAGTGCATTAGAGATAAGGTTGAAATAACACATTGTGAAAAAGATAGTAAAATATCGCTTAAGATAATTTGGTCATGTGTGAAAAAGACTTGCAGAAATTTTAATAAGAATAATAAATCAAATAGAGAATAATCCAATAATTAAAAGTAGAAGAAAAAATAATAATAATAAATAAAATTATTAATAATGACTTAATAGTTAATAATTTATCTATTAATCTCATTTTTGATAAACTACTGTAACACCATTTAATCTATATTACTGACTCTACTTAATGAAAAAAAACTGTTATTGTTATTATTGTTGTCCAATTCGGCCTCCATTTCTCTTGTGGGATTGTTTGCAACTGGAAAACTTTGGACAAGTGGAGATGAAATAATACCAAAAGGGTGTCAAACATAATGACTGCATTTTTTTGTTGGCAGTGTGAGGCTTTCTTGCCAACAATTATCAGCATTATATCGATGACAGAAAACCTAAGGTAGCTTAAAGAAAAAGTTTTAGTTTTCTGCTAGGCTTATGTTAGAATTGAGTTGATACAAGCCACTGGGAGAGGGTGGCGTTGCTTCGGTAATTTTGAGAATATTGACTTTCATAATATTACAAGAGATATCCAATTGAGCTAGGCTTAAACATATTGAACAGAGAGGATGACCCTGGTCACCTGTGCATCACTTCGGACATACTACGCACGGGCATTTCTAAAAGCCAAGGCATTGACGAAACTGTTTGTAAACGACCCGAAGTTTTTTCAGGTGTTATAATTAACATAAAACTTAACGACATTAACACATAAGCATATAACAATTCCAACTAGCACTTGTTCATTTGTGTCGAAAAATGAAATGAGAAACTGAGTTGTCAAGACCTGTTTTCATACATCAAATTGTGTATTTAATCATCATAATGTTGAAACTATTAAATACTGCTAAATTATATTAGTAATAATATGGTGAATGCTATAGTTTCGCAATAGATATTGGGGGGAGGGGGGGGGGAGGAGTCAAATATAAGTATTGATTAGAAAAGAAGTAATATGCAGATATGCACAGGGTTGTCAAACCACAGCTAAAAATATGTATATGTTAAATTTCTTTTAAAATAAAATAAAGGACGACATATAACATGGTATTCAATAATGTCCACAACCATAGAACTAAAGGATACGACTAGCCATTTAATCCCTCTACCACAAATCATCCACTTCAGAAGTATGAACGCCAAAAGGCACTGCAGTTACTACATTATGAGTATTGAACTCAACATATTCCTAGCCGAAAGGCCAAATTACAAAAAGAAACTAGGATGCAGAACAAATAAATTTGGGCCAAATTAAGCATCTGCAATAGTAACCTCAACTTCCACACCAGGTTCAATTGTAATTGAGGTAATCTGCTTAACCACATCCGGGGAACTGTATAGGTCGATAACTCTCTTGTGCACACGAAGTTCAAATCTATCCCATGTGTTGGTACCTGATGCAACAAGCATCCATTGATAACCACAAGTGATGAGTATCATTCATTCACCATGAAAAAAGAATCAGAAAAACTCCTAGAGATTGGAAACAATATTTGATATTCCTAAGTAAGCAGACTTGGTCAAATTACAACCATGTTACTACAATGCAGTCAACATAGAGGAAATAAAATTTCAATGAATAACTGCCAGGACCACAGAGCACAATATCTAGCTAGCTTCAATACACCATCCCAATCTCTTCCATATTTTGGAGCAACAACAACAACAACAACAACAACTAAGCCTTTTCTCACTAGGTGGGGTCGGCTACATTGCAATATAATAAAAGGTGAAAGAGACAACCCATGACCCACAATTACGCTTCCTTCAACCTAATTCAAAACTTTGAATTACCAACAATAAGGAAAGGAATAATCATTACTAAGTTGGACTAGAAGATAAATGTGCATAGAAGAGAATCAATTTAAATTAATTATTGACTCCAACCAATATGTGAAGTATTCATATGATAATCACTAAGTATAGCTGACAACTGATGGAGCCTGCCTTCTTTCTCCTTTAATTTCAAAAGTCTACTCCAGGAGAAGGCAGCCCAAAAAGGATGGGCAGAATGGAGAAGGAGACAAGTATTTATCAGCAAAGCCCAACCCAATATTGGTGTATGAAAGAAAGGGTAAAGCACGTGAGGAGAAGGGAGTCAGTTACAAAAATAGGGAAGAGAGAGATGAGCTGAATTCTGTTAGAGATGAGTAGTATTTGTAGCAAGAGGAAGCTAACATAAAGGCAGGGAAAAACTTGGAGAAAGGATGGGGCTGATGACTGCCAAATGTCAAGTTCCTAAGTATTCTCTTTTCTGCATTATCTTTTCCTTTTGATAACTATCCTAATGTTAGTTTTACATATTTCTGCTTTTATTTTGCTGCAAGAGAATTGCCATCACTGTAATTGATATCTCTATCTTGAAAATATTAGAATCACCCATCCCTTTTTGGGTGAACTTTCATATATTAGTGTAGTCTCCATCATTTTGGTATTAGAGCTCCACGGTTCGGGTAATGGTAGCAACCAAAATGGATTCTTGAATCGAAGCACTAGAGAAGGAGATGAACGTTGTCAGAGATTATATGTTAGAAGGGATGTATTGACCGAAATGCATAACCAAGGGACAAACAGAGGAAAATCAAGGGAAGGACACCATGAGGCCCACAGCTCCATAAATTTTGGGGAAGGTAGTGGAGAAGGTGCAGAGAAACAGGGGACCCGATTCAGGAAATTGGATCTGCCTTTGTTCGCGAGAGAAGACCCTTTATACCTACCCGAATCTCGGGTCACTTTGACCCAACCCAAGCAACCACATTGGTAGCCTTACCTAAAATAGAGATCAGGGACACGAAGACAACAATTTCTTTGTTAGCGTCATCAATGAATAATGAGGGAAAGTTTAGAAGGTTGACAAAAGCAAAGGCTGCAAAGAGGAGGGAGCAAGGTCTTTGCTACCAATGCGATGAAAGGTATCATCCGAGTTATCGATGCCAAAACCGACAGTTGCAAGTCTTGACAGAAGCAAAGGCTGCAAAGAGGAAGGAGCAAGGTCTTTGCTACCAGTGCGATTAAAGGTATCATTCGGGTCATCGATGCCAAAACTGACAGTTGCAAGTCTTGATTCTGGCCGAAGAAGAGAAAGAAGCCACCAAAGAGGAAGCAAATCACGAGAATGAAGGGGCTATTAAAGAAATTACAGCCGAAGCTCCAATGGAACTATCCATGAATTCCATCGTAGGACTATCAACTGGCAGAACAATGAAGGTAAGGGAAAAGATAAAGGAACAGGAAGTAATCGCAATGATCGACAGCGGGCTTCTCACAACTTCATAGTGCACCAGGTGGTACAGGAATTGTCCTTGCCAATAACCGAAACCAAGAGTTTTGGAGTAACGATGGGAAATGGGTACACGGTTCGGGGAGGAGGGGTGTGCTCGGACTTGACGTTGGAGCTACCAAGATTTCAGGTGACTCAGCATTTCTTTCCCTTCGAACTCAATAGCTCTGATGTAGTGCTTGGGATGACTTGGCTGGAATCTCTTGGGAAAGTCTGTGCAAAATGGGGCAAATTAAGTATGAAATTCAAAATGGGACAGAAATGGGTGCAAGTACAAGGAGACCCCACCCTTTCCAAAACCTTGGTCTCTCTAAAGGCGATGATGAAAACACTTCAGGGAGCTGAGCAAAGTTTTCTGGTAGAATTTGGACAACTCTCAGTCCAGGAGAAGCAGACCTATCTAGTAGAAGTGAACATCCTACTCAAGGATTTTGAAGCATTGTTTATTCAACCTATTGGTCTGCCCCCACATCGCATTAGAGACCATGTGATTCAGCTCAAGGAAGAGTGCTCACCTCCGAATATCAGACCATACCGATATCCTCATTCACAAAAAAATGAAATAGAGCAATTGGTTAGAGAAATGATAGCAGCGGGAATAATCCGACCAAGCAACAGCCCCTTTTCTAGTCCGATGCTCCTTGTTAGGAAGAAGGATGGGAGCTGGAGGTTTTGTATCGATTACCGAGCCTTGAACAAGGTGACTACACCAGATTAGTTCCCTATTCCAGCCATAGATGAGTTGTTGGACGAACTGGGGAAAGCAGCCATCTTTACCAAGTTGGATTTAAAATCTAGATATTGCCAGATCCATATGAAGGCGGGGGATGAGTACAAAACATTTCGTACTCATGATGGACACTATGAATTCATGGTGATGCCTTTTGGCCTCACCAACGCTCCCTCCACATTTCAAGCTCTCATGAATGACATTTTTTGCATGCACCTGCGAAAATTCATCCAAGTTTTCTTTGATGACATTCTCATATACAACTCTGACTTACCCTCCCATCTAACCCATTTGAGGAGAACTTCAAAAATTTTATAGCAACAGGAGTTGGTGATCAACAGAAAGAAATGCTTGTTTGCACAAGCGCAGCTGGAATATCTAGGTCATATCATTTCCAAGGAAGGAGTCACAACTAATCCTGGTAAAATAAGCAGTATGGTTCAATGGCCGGTTCCCAAGGACCTAAAAGCTCTATGGGGGTTCTTGAGATTTACTGGTTACTATAGGAAGTTTGTCAAAAATTATAGCAAGGTAGCTGCTCCCTTGACAAAATTACTTAGAAAGGATGCTTTTGTTTGGGGAGAAAGGACTCAAGAAGCTTTCCAACAACTTAAAACAACCATGACCATTGTACCAGTTTTGGCCATGCCAGATTTTTCTGTACCTTTTGAAGTAAAAACCGACGCATCAAGGAAGGGGGTAGGGGCTGTTTAGAGATGCAAAGAGGGTGACCTATCACCTATTTTAGTCAAGCTCTTTCCAACTGGCCACAACAAACTTCAGTTTATGAAAGAGAGTTGATGGCCATTGTGTGGGCAATCCAAAAATGGAGACATTATTTACTTGGCCACCATTTCATAATCAGGACAAATCAAAAAAGCCTAAAATTCTTGTTAGAATAGAGAATCATGGGCAATAACCAGCAGAAGTGGGTCTCAAAATTGATGGGCTTTGACTATGAAATACACTATAAGTCGGGAAATGAAAACAGGGCAACAGATGCCCTCTCGCGTAGAGAAAGGGGTATGGTTTTATGTGCCTTTTCCATATGGCAATGAGGGGAATTAGAGGCATGGATTCTGGAAGCAAAAAAAAAACCAACAGATCACCAAAATTATCCGGAGCATCATTGCTGGACACTCGCCTCATGCTAACTATAGTCTACGAAATGGGTAGTTATTTTTCAAAGATAGGCTGGTCATTCCTAGAGACTCCCCTAAAATTCCCCTGCTGATACAAGAATTTCACGTTACCCCAATAGGGGGACACTCGGGTTATTTCAGAACTTACAAGAGGCTTTTTGAAGTTGTATTCTGGGAAGGGATGAAAGGTGTAGTTCAGAAGTTTGTGGCATCCTGTGAAATCTGTAACAAAAACAAATATTTGGCCATCAGTCCTGCAGGCTTGCTACAGCCTCTACCAATTCCGCAGCTGGTCTGGGAAGATATTAGTTTAGACTTCATTATCGGTTTACCTAAGTCCCAGGGATATGACACCATAATGGTGGTAGTGGACCGACTCACAAAGTATGCATATTTCATATTGTTATCCCACCCATTCTTTGCCAAAGAAAGATGTAGCAAAAAAATTTTCTAAAGAAATTATCCGATTACATGAGGTACCCAAATCTATTGTGTCAGATAGGGATCAGATCTTCATTAGTCAATTTTGAAGAGAAAATTTTAGATTAATGGGAACACAGATCTGCTTCAGCTCAAGGTACCATCCCCAAACCAATGGGCAGACCGAAGTGATAAAGAGGAGTTTGGAAAACCACAATTATTAAACAGAATAAAGGGCAATTTTGAGTTGTTATTAAGTGAGGATGTAACACCCAAAATTTTGTTAATGATATTCATAAAATGGAGTGGTGAGAAAAGGGTTTAAAAGATTTAAATGAGGGAGTTATAGAGGAATAACAATAAATGTTTAATAAAGATTTTTCTTACTTTTGGAAAAAGTTGTTGAGAGAGGTAGTAATTTTCTTGTTTGCAGGGTTACAAGTAGGTAGCAAGGATAGAGATATGGAGCCATAAAGAGAGTTGCACAAAAAGTCATTG
Source organism: Gleditsia sinensis (assembly GCA_037074535.1). Taxonomy (NCBI): domain Eukaryota; kingdom Viridiplantae; phylum Streptophyta; class Magnoliopsida; order Fabales; family Fabaceae; genus Gleditsia; species Gleditsia sinensis. The sequence continues at coordinate 50,966,019 of CM073466.1, forward strand.
AGGTAAGGCCAAGAAGATATTAAACACCTAGCAATTTTCCTTCACCCAAACAAAACCTTAGCCAACCCCTTAGTCACACTTTAATGGGATGGCACTCTTGAAGTTTTTAGACAAGGAAGGGGTAAAGGGTAAGGGGTTGGATGGCTTGTTGAGGAAGCTGCCATATTTTATTATTTTTCTATTGACTTAGAAGACCAAGCCACCAGTTTTTCCAGCCAAGCCCAAGGGAACCCCACGGCAAAAGGAGAGAAGGGAGAAAGAGAAGAAAGAAAAGAGAAGGAGAAGAAGAAGGGAGAGAGGGGAAAGAGGAAAGCTAGAGAAGAAGGAGAAAGAGCAAGGAGAAGAGAAGGAGAGGAGGTGTAGAGCAGACTAAAGAGACAACTTGTAGAAAGAGAAAGGTAAGATCAACATCATTCACGATTTTGGTTGGTTCTGGAGGTTACTTTTTATGTAGAATCTGGAAATATGTTGAACATATGAATTGTAGCCCTGTGTCTTAGCTTTAAAACGCCCCTGGAATCACCTTAATCGGATTCGAAATGAGAGAGATATGCCCTGTTGAGTGAGGGTAGGTCAGATCTAACGCGCTGAGTTCCGACGTTGTTTTCAAGCAACTTTTTCCCCTGATTCTGTTTCTTATTTGTTGAAGTGGTAGAAATAAAAGTTGTGGATAATTGTTTTAGCTTTCCATAGACACCGAAATCACCTTAATCGGAGTTGAAATGAGTGAGTTATGGTCTTTTTAGTAAGGAAAGGTCTGGCTGAACGAAAATCTGGACTGCAGGGAAAAACCCGAAACATGGCCGTGCTTGAGGCTGTTTTTGCTCTGTTTTGCATTTTGAAGGCTCTAAATGAACCCCAATGAATGGATGATGTTAAGGGGAACTAAAATGTATAGATATACCTTTTTAATGATACAATGTAGTGTGAATTCCATCCATTTACTATGAGATATTAAATTACACATTGCTTAATGATGAAATGCATGTTGATTGATGTCTATGCTAGTATATTAATGCATGAGGAATGATGCATGATTGTCATATTTGCATATTATAGACTGCTTATGTGCATGGCTGTAAGTGAGTTATTGATGCATGTGCTTTTGGGAGGCTATAGAAGCACGTATGTTATTTATGAGAAATAAATATGACATGTTTAAGGATGAATATGATTTATGCGCTGGATAATTATTGACATGCATATCCTTGTTATGATAAGTGGCTAAAGAGAGGTAAAAGACTTAATCTGGTCAGGAGGACCCTCTCTGAAGCAGGGTGGCCCAGAAATGGGTGTCTCCCTTGCTGTATTGAGGCGGCTGACGGTCAGAATGATCCTCTCTGAAGCAGGATGACCTGGCAACAGGTGTCTTTCTTGCTGTATTGAGGAGACTGACAATTCCAGGATGACCTTTACCCATTAAGGTGACCCAGGATAGTGGCACCTTACGAGGTAAAGCGACTGAAGGGTCATGGCTTGTGATACGGTACCGGGATAGGGGACGCCCTATAGCCTAGAGTGGTCAATACAGGAAGGACCCTCCGACCAATGGCCCTCAAAGGGTGGGTGAGTAGCTGGAGGAGAAGGCTCACACCACATTGAGGATTGCAATTGAGAGAAATTATCGGCTTATGAGCCACTATGAGTGATAATGAGTCACTGTGTGTGGCATGGATCATGGACGACAGCACAAGTATTGTATAAATACATATTTTGATATTTTGCATGATATTGATGCATAACCTACAAAAAAGGCTGGTATGTACCTTATTGTATCTTTACTGCATAAAAGAGAAAATATTTTCTGTAGCTTATACAGCTGGACATAGCATGTGAGTTTTCGCATATTTATATGTTTTGGAATGTTGATCTTGCTGGGATTTTCATATCTCACTATGTTTTAATGCTATGTTCAGATCAGTAGAAATGGCATTCGTGGTGCTGACACTGCTTCTGGAGTTGCAGACCGTGGATGTCCCTTACTTGGGACAGTTCACGATTATTGTGAACCTATTAGTGACTAGTATGATAGAGATCCCTACTCCTGGCCCACCTCCTCCACCAGCAGCACCCCAGGGGTGAGGGCTAGGGATAGGATGTAGTGTAGCAGTGGAAGTCTAACTTTTGCCTATGTAAATGGGTTAACCCATTATTTTGATGTAACTCCATGGTACTCTGCCTTTTGTGTTGTGAGCTTAGTACCTCGGGTTACATATGTATGTATGTATATATATATATCGCTGAACTCTGATGTATATAGTTTTGAATATATGAATGTATGGGTTGCTTAGCTAATGATATATCTGATCTCTGCTTTAAAAATAAAAATAAAAAAAATAACCGGGCGTTACAAGTTGGTATCAGAGCAGGTCAATCCTAAGTGGCCATGGGGGTGGATGGTTACCTGGATTGATCTAAATGCATCTTGAATAAAATGTGGATAGATAGAGTAGAGTGGCACATGGAAATTGTTAAGGAAAAATTGCTAGCGTTTTTCCTAATATGTATGCTTGATGATGTTATCACTACTATATTATAAAGTCTTCTTTAAATACTATTGAGCTTGATCACCTCAATAGGAACTAATTATTTTATTTTATACAATGGAAAATGGCATCATCAAGGAGAAATTCGGCACCAAGTATAGAAGCTACTCTACAAGATCTAGCCACTGCTATTCGAGATCAAGTTTCCGCCACAAACCAGATTCTGCGGCATATGCAAAATAATAATGACGCTAATGGTGAGACGGGTGAGAACCTGAGGAATGCAGGGAATGGATGGGCAGATTTTATGAGAACTCGACCACCGCCTTTCGTTGGAGGGTATGATCCGATGGTGGCAGATAGATGGCTGACTGAAATCGAGAAAGTCTTCGGGGTTCTTAAATGTTCAGACGAACAGAAAGTAGATTTTGCTGTATACATGCTGAAAGAAGAAGCAGAATTTTGGTGGAGAGGGGCCAGTGAACTGTTGGCTCACCAAGAGCGACAGGTTACTTGGTCTGTTTTTCGGGAGACCTTCTTGGACAAGTACTTCCCAAGAAGTGTCAGAGCTGAGAAGGAGATAGAATTTCTCCAACTTCGACAGGGGAGTCGATTGATTGACCAGTACATTGCCAGATTCGAAGAGTTAGCTAAGTTCTCGTCATATCTGAGATATAATCCTGACGAATCTTGGAAAACAATCAAGTTCGAGGCCGGGTTGAATCCTGACATTCGCAATGCAGTGGTGGCCTTGGAGATCCGCGAATTCGTTCCTTTGATTAATAAGTGTCGTTTACTAGAAAAGAGCTTGAAGGCAGTGGAAGAAGAGAAAGACCGAAGGGCGCCTTGGAAGAGAAAGAGAGAATTTCCAGCACCCGATCGTTTTGTCAGGGGAAGAAACTTCGCAGCAGGCAAAAAGCCCTTGACTATGGGAGCTAGGCCTTTAGTGCAGAATTTTGCTGGAAGCGAGTGTGGAAAGTGTGGGCGATATCATGGGAATGGACCCTGTTCTCGAAATCCAGTTACTTGTTTCCGGTGTGGGCAGAAAGGCCATATGGCTCGTCGCTGTCCCTTGGAAGATGGGAAAAAGAGCGAGCCAACTCCGCCAGTTAAAGGGAGAGTTTTTACTTTAAATGGAGCTGAAGCGAAGCAATCTCCTGATCTAATCCAAGGTACGTGCTATCTTCACGGCTATCCTTTGGTCGTGCTTTTTGATTCGGGTGCCAGCCACTCTTTCATATCATCTGTTTGTGTGAGAAAGTTGCGGCTTTCGATGTCTGAATTGTCATATAAGCTGATAGTGTTGACCCCTACAGGAGGGAAGGTGAACACCTCCTCAGTCTGTAAAGACTGCCTAGTTGAGGTATATGGTAGATCCTTTAATGTGGATCTTATTTGCCTACCCTTGGAAGATATGGATGTGATTTTGGGAATGGATTGGCTCAGCAGCAACCAGATTCTCTTGGATTGTTCAAGGAAAACTCTGGTTTTTCGCTCGGAATCGAACGAGAAGTTTGAAATTGGGAGTGAACCGATCAACGAAATGCAGGGGGAATCAGTTGAAGAAGCTTTAGATAGTATTTTTCTATGTGTCCTCAACCGGGAGGTTGAGCAAGAACTAGTCAAGTTTCCGGTAGTTCGGGACTTTCTGGAAGTCTTTCCTTCAAAAATTACTGAACAACCACCCAAGAGGGAAGCGGAGTTTTCCATTGATTTGGTACCAGGAGCGACTCCTATTTCTATTACCCCGTATAGGATGGCTCCTGTGGAGTTGAAAGAGCTTAAGAAGCAGATTGAAGACCTTTTGGGGAAGAATTTTATTCGACCCAGTGTTTCACCTTGGGGAGCCCCAGTGCTCTTCGTAAAGAAGAAGGATGGAAGCTTACGGTTATGCATTGACTACCGGCAGCTTAACAAGGTGACCATCAAGAATAAGTATCCATTACCAAGAATTGATGATTTGTTGGATCAGCTCAAGGGGGCAACTATTTTCTCTAAAATCGATTTGAGATCGGGTTATCATCAGATTCGAGTAAAGGAGGAAGACGTTCCTAAAACCGCTTTCAGATCTCGTTACGGGCATTATGAGTTTCTAATTATGCCGTTTGGAGTTACCAACGCTTCTGCGATCTTCATGGATTACATGAATCGGATCTTCCGACCCTATTTGGATCAGTTCCTGGTGGTTTTTATTGATGATATCCTCATTTACTCAAGAAGCATGGAAGAACATGAACGTCATCTTCGGCTAGTGCTTCAAGTTTTGAAGGAGAAGAAACTTTTTGCTAAACTGGAGAAATGCGAATTCTGGATGCAAGAAGTCAAGTTTCTAGGACATGTGGTGTCGAAAGAGGGAGTATCTGTCGACCCTAGTAAGATAGAGGCTATTCTCAAGTGGGAACGACCAAGGTCAGTGACAGAAATCAGGAGTTTCCTGGGTCTTGTAGGGTATTACAGAAGATTCATACAGGGTTTTTCACAAATAGCATTACCCTTGACTAGATTGACTCGGAAAGGATGTGCAATCAAGTGGACAGCGGAGTGCGAGAACAGTTTTCTGGAGCTGAAAACTCGGCTTACTACGCCTCCTGTTTTAATTCTGCCGAATCCCTCTGAACGTTTTGAGGTTTACACAGATGCTTCTAAGAAGGGTCTGGGGTGTGTTTTGATGCAAGAAGGTAGGGCGGTGGCCTATGCCTCTAGACAGTTGAGACCACATGAAGAAAATTACCCTACTCATGATTTGGAATTGGCTGCTATAGTTTTCGCCTTGAAGATTTGGCGGCACTATTTATATGGTGCTGTGTTTGAAGTGTATAGTGATCATAAAAGTTTGAAATATCTTTTTGATCAGAAGGAATTGAATATGAGACAGAGAAGATGGATGGAATTCATTAATGATTATAAGTTTGAGCTGAAATACCACCCAGGAAAAGCGAACGTAGTAGCAGATGCTTTAAGCCGAAAGTCACTACATTTGAGTTATATGTTGGTGAAAGAGATGAACTTAATTGAAGAATTCAGGAATTTGAGATTATCAGTGATAGCTACTCCTAGCAGTTTACTTATTGGTGAGTTAAGGGTGGAGTGCGATTTGAAAATGCAGATTAAGGAAGCACAAGTACAAGATCTTTTCCTGCAAAATAAACGAAATGCACCAGGTTTCACAGAATCGGAAGAAGGAGTCATCCTCTATCGAGGAAGAATGTGTGTGCCTCATGGGAGAGACCTGAAGACAAAAATTCTGGAAGAAGGGCATCAAAGTAAATACGCTATTCATCCGGGAGCTACAACGATGTATCGAGATTTAAAACAATCGTTTTGGTGGCCGGGAATGAAGAAAGATATAGCGGAACATGTCTCGAAGTGCTTGACTTGTCAGAAAGTCAAGATCGAACATCAGAAGCCATCTGGGACATTACAGTCCTTAGAAATCCCTGAATGGAAATGGGATGGTATTGCTATGGATTTTGTGACTGGATTGTCCAAGACTCAGGCGGGTTATGACGCCATATGGGTAATAGTGGATAGATTGACAAAGTCTGCACACTTTTTGCCCATAAGGATTAATTACTCGCTGGACAAGCTAGCACATCTGTATGTGAAGGAGGTAGTCCGATTACATGGGATTCCAAGTAGCATTGTTTCTGACCGAGATCCTAGATTCACTTCCCGATTCTGGAAAGCATTGCAGGAAGCTTTCGGGACAAAATTACAATTAAGTACCGCTTATCATCCGCAAACAGATGGTCAGACGGAAAGGACAATACAAACAATGGAAGACACGTTGAGAGCATGCACCTTAGATCAGGGAAAAGATTGGGATAAGTACATTCCGCTGGTGGAATTCGCTTACAACAACAGTTATCATGCCAGTATTGGAATGGCACCATATGAAGCTCTGTATGGCAGAAAATGTAAATCTCCTTTGTGCTAGTATGAAGTAGATGAGAGAAAGTTGTTGGGTCCAGAGTTAGTTCAGCATACTACGGATCAAATACGAATGATACAAGATAAGATGCGAACTGCCCAGAGTCGTCAGAAAAGTTATTATGATCGGAGAAGAAAGCCCTTGTGTTTTCAAGAAGGAGAACATGTGTTTTTGAAGATTTCTCCGACCACTGGGATTGGCCGAGCCATGAAAGTCAAGAAGCTGAGTCCTCGCTACATAGGACCATATCAGATACTCAAGAAAGTTGGCCCCTCGGCATATCAAATATCCCTACCTCCAAGATTATCTAACTTGCACAATGTGTTTCATGTCTCTCAACTACGAAGATATTTGCCGGATCCATCACATGTGATCCAAGAAGAGGAATTAACAGTGAAGGAAAATCTAACATATCAACCAGAACCCGTCATGATCTTAGATCAAAATGTGAAATAACTACGTAGTAAATCTGTTCCACTGGTAAAGGTGTTATGGAAAGGGCTATCCGAAAAGGAGGCTACATGGGAAAGAGAGGAAGACATGAGGCACTCTTATCCACAAATGTTTGAAGATAGGTAAAATTCCTGAATTTTGGGGACAAAATTCCTATTAAGGGGGGAAGAAGTGTAACACCCGAAATTTTGTTAATGATATTCATAAAATGGAGTGGTAAGAAAAGGGTTTAAAAGATTTAAATAAGGGAGTTATAGAGGAATAACAATAAATGTTTAATAAAGATTTTTCTTACTTTTGGGAAAAGTTGTTGAGAAAGAGGTAGTAATTTTCTTGTTTGCAGGGTTACAAGTAGGTAGCAAGGATAGAGATATGGAGCCATAAAGAGAGTTGCACAAAAAGTCATTGAGGTAAGGCCAAGAAGATATTAAACACCTAGCAATTTTCCTTCACCCAAACAAAGCCTTAGCCAACCCCTTAGTCACACTTTAATGGGATGGCACTCTTGAAGTTTTTAGACAAGGACCGGGGTAAAGGTTAAGGGGTTGGATGGCTTGTTGAGGAAGCTGCCATATTTTATTATTTTTCTATTGACTTAGAAGACCACGCCACCAGTTTTTCCAGCCAAGCCCAAGGGAACCCCACGGCAAAAGGAGAGAAGGGAGAAAGAGAAGAAAGAAAAGAGAAGGAGAAGAAGAAGGGAGAGAGGGGAAAGAGGCAAGCTAGAGAAGAAGGAGAAAGAGCAAGGAGAAGAGAAGGAGAGGAGGTGTAGAGCAAACTAAAGAGACAACTTGTAGAAAGAGAAAGGTAAGATCAACATCATTCACGATTTTGGTTGGTTCTGGAGGTTACTTTTTATGTAGAATCTGGAAATATGTTGAACATATGAATTGTAGCCCTGTGTCTTAGCTTTAAAACGCCCCTGGAATCACCTTAATCGGATTCGAAATGAGAGAGATATGCCCTGTTGAGTGAGGGTAGGTCAGATCTAACGCGCTGAGTTCCGACGTTGTTTTCAAGCAACTTTTTCCCCTGATTCTATTTCTTATTTGTTGAAGTGGTAGAAATAAAAGTTGTGGATAATTGTTTTAGCTTTCCATAGACACCGAAATCACCTTAATTGGAGTTGAAATGAGTGAGTTATGGTCTTTTTAGTAAGGAAAGGTCTGGCTGAACGAAAATCTAGACTGTAGGGAAAAACCCGAAGCATGGCCGTGTTTGAGGCTGTTTTTGCTCTGTTTTGCATTTTGAAGGCTCTAAATGAACCCCAATGAATGGATGATGTTAAGGGGAACTAAAATGTATAGATATACCTTTTTAATGATACAATGCAGTGTGAATTCCATCCATTTATTATGAGATATTAAATTACACATTGCTTAATGATGAAATGCATGTTGATTGATGTCTATGCTAGTATATTAATGCATGAGGAATGATGCATGATTGTCATATTTGTATATTATAGACTGCTTGTGTGCATGGCTGTAAGTGAGTTATTGATGCATGTGCTTTTGGGAGGCTATAGAAGCACGTATTTTATTTATGAGAAATAAATATGACATGTTTAAAGATGAATATGATTTATGCGCTGGATAATTATTGACATGCATATCCTTGTTATGATAAGTGGTTAAAGAGAGGTAAAAGACTTAATCTGGTCAGGAGGACCCTCTCTGAAGCAGGGTGGCCCAGAAATGGGTGTCTCCCTTGCTGTATTGAGGCGGCTGACGATCAGAATGATCCTCTCTGAAACAGGATGACCTGGCAACAGGTGTCTTTCTTGCTGTATTGAGGAGACTAACAATTCCAGGATGACCTTTACCCATTAAGGTGACCCAGGATAGTGGCACCTTACGAGGTAAAGCGACTGAAGGGTCATGGCTTGTGATACGGTACTGGGATAGGGGACGTCCTATAGCCTAGAGTGGTCAATACAGGAAGGACCCTCCGACCAATGGCCCTCAAAGGGTGGGTGAGTAGCTGGAGGAGAAGGCTCACACCACATTGAGGATTGCAATTGAGAGAAATTATCGGCTTATGAGCCACTATGAGTGATAATGAGTCACTGTGTGTGGCATGGATCATGGACGACAGCACAGGTATTGTATAAATACATATTTTGATATTTTGCATGATATTGATGCATAACCTACAAAAAGGCTGGTATGTACTTTATTGTATCTTTACTGCATAAAAAAGAAAATGTTTTCTGTAGCTTATACAGCTGGACATAGCATGTGAGTTTTCGCATATTTCTATGTTTTGGAATGTTGATCTTGCTGGGATTTTCATATCTCACTATGTTTTAATGCTATGTTCAGATAAGTAGAAATGGCATTCGTGGTGCTGACACTGCTTCTGGAGTTGCAGACCGTGGATGTCCCTTACTTGGGACAGTTCACGATTATTGTGAACCTATTAGTGACTAGTATGATAGAGATCCCTACTCCTGGCCCACCTCCTCCACCAGCAGAACCCCAGGGGTGAGGGCTAGGGATAGGATGTAGTGTAGCAGTGGAAGTCTAACTTTTGCCTATGTAAATGGGTTAACCCATTGTTTTGATGTAACTCCATGGTACTCTGCCTTTTGTGTTGAGCTCAGTACCTCGGGTTACATATGTATGTATGTATATATATATATCGCTGAACTCTGATGTATATAGTTTTGAATATATGAATGTATGGGTTGCTTAGCTAATGGTATATCTGATCTCTGCTTTAAAAAAAATAAATAAATAAATAACCGGGCGTTACAGAGGACACATGGCATAGTATAATAGGAGTAATTAGTTAGAATTTTAGTTAAAATAGAGAGAGAGAGAGCAAAGTGAGGGAGGGCATGGAAAAAAATGGATTTAAGAATGGGGCTGCTAGTGCCTAGTGCCTGGAGTACTATGTTTTCTTGTTTTCCTTGCTGTTTGTTCATCTTTTTTTCTCTTTTCTTTTGTATTGTTTTCTTACTGTGTTTATCCCTTCATCCTTTTCTAGTGAACAACCTTGGTTTATTTTGTTATTTTCTCTAGTATTTAAGTATTGATTCTAGCATTCCTCTACTACTTTCTTAGTAAATTTCAAATGGAGATCTAAGTCTCCATAATGCAGGGAAGAGAACACCTAGGAACTTGACACTCGGCAATCATCAGCCTCATCCTTCCTCCAAGTTTTTCCCTGGCTTTCTATTAGCCTCCTCTTGCCACAAATACTACTCATCTCTAACAGAATCCAGCTCCTCTCTCTCTTCCCTATTTTTGTAACTGACTCCCTTCTCCTCGCGTGCTTTGCCCTTTTTTTCATACACCAATATTGTGTAGGGTTTTGCTAATAAATACTTGTCTCCTTCTTTCTCATTCTGCCCATCCTTTTTGGGTTGCCTTCTCCTGGAGTAGACTTTCGAAATTAAAGGAGGAAGAAGGCAGGCTCCATCAACAACCAATGTTAGCCTTTGATGAACATGTTGATGTAAGTCCCAATTAGTAAATACCAACCAATAGAAGAAAAATTTAAAGCAAGTAAAGCTCTGACTTCAAAGAAAGTCAAAGAAGCAAACTTTTGTGCCCACATTTCACAGCAATGTATAATAAAGAACAAAGGAGAAATAAAACTTCTTTCCTGGTTTAGAATACTACACAATTCTCCTTAAGAACAGTAAACACTACAAGCCTCAAACTGTGAAAGATATAAATGAGCAATATTAGAAAGTAGTTTACAAAAATCAGATACAGGGAATACTGAAAGTGTGATAACAGTAGTCCAAAATCAGCAAAAGGCAGCCATCAAACAATTTGAATTTTGTTACATCTGAAATGTCCCTAGTATCTATACTGTATTCAATCAACAACAACAACAACCTTTTTTCACTAGGTGGGGTAAGCTACATGGATCAAACGGCGCCATAGTGGCCTATCATGGATGAGATCGATAGATAAGTCATTAACTAATAAATCATTTTTAATAATTTCACTTATTGTTTTTTTTTTTTGCCTCCCTCTACCTCTAATTATTGGACTATTTTCCATCCGATCTACTCTTCTCACTAGAGCTTCTGCAGGTCTTTTCCACACATGGCCAAACCACCTTAAGCGAGATTCAACTATTTTCTCCACAATAGGTGTTATCCCAACCTTCTCTCTAATGCACTCATTTCTAATCATATCTCTTTTGGTGTGTCCACATATCCAGCGCAACATTCTCATCTCTGCAACGTTGAGTTTATCTTCATGTTGTCTTTTAACCGCCCAACATTCAGTACCATACAATATAGCAGATCTTATAGCCGTACGGTAGAATTTCCCTTTAACTTTGAACGGCACTTTTTTATCACAAATGACACTCAAAACTTTCCTCCATTTCATCTGAATCCTATGGTTTACGTCCTCCTTTACTTCGCCGTCATTTTGTATAATGGACCCAAGATATTTAAAACTTGTAACTTGTTTTAATATATAGTCTCCAACTTTCACGTCTACATTCGTATTTGTTCGTCTCTTACTAAAATTACATTCTATATATTCTGTTTTATTTCTACTTATCCGAAAATCATGTGTTTCTAAAACTTGTCTCCATGACTCTAACTTCATATTTATTTTCTCTTTCGATTCACCAATTAAGATTATATCATCTGCAAAATTCATGCATTGAGGCCTCAACTCTTGTATATGTTCAGTAATTGCATCCAAAATCAAATTAAAAAGATACGGATTCAGAGAAGAGCCTTGATGTAGTCCAATAGTTGTGGAAAAATCTTTTGTATCCCCATTTTGTATTCTTACGCAAGTCGTTATCCTGTCGTACATGTCTTTGATTGCTCGAATATACGCAATACGTACTCCTTTCTTTTCTAAAGCCTTCCATAGAATCTCTCTTAACACTCTGTCATATGCCTTTTCCATATCAATAAAAACCATATGCAAATATTTCTGTCTGCTTTGATACCTTTCCATCAATCTCCGTAGTAAATAAATTGCTTCCATAGTTGACCTTCCTGGCATAAATCCAAACTGATTCTTTGTAACTTGAGTCTCTTGTCTTAATCTTTGCTCAATGATCTTCTCTCATAACTTCATAATGTGGCTCATGAGTTTAATCCCCCGATAGTTAGAACAATTATGTATATCTCCTTTATTTTTATATATAGGGATTAACGTACTTCTCCTCCATTCATCCGGCATTTTCTTAAATTTTATTATCACATTAAACAACTTAGTGAGCCAACTTATACCCTTCCTTCCTAAACTTTTTTACACCTCAATAGGTATATTATCAAGTCCTACTGCTTTGCCATTATCTATTCTCTTCAAAGCCTTCTCTACTTCAAACTCTTGAATTCTACGATAAAAAATATAATTACGGTCCTCTTCTGCAATATTAAGTCTGTCAGAGTTACAGGTCAACTCAGGTCCTTCATTAAAAAGTCCTTGAAAGTAACTCCTCCATCATGCTTCCTTACCGAAAAATTACCCTCTTCATCTTTAATACATTTCACTTGATCTAGATCCCTTGTCTTTCTTTCCCTACCCTTCACAAACTTGTAAATTTTTCTTTCTCCCTCCTTAGTTCCTAAAGATTGATATAACCCTTCAAAAGCTCTAGTTCTTACTTCACTCACGACCTTTTTAGCGTCTTTCTTAGCCGCTTTATATTTATCCCAATTTGTATTATCTTTACATAAGTGACACTCCTTATAACACTCTCTTTTAACCTTAATCTTATCTTGCACCTCCGCATCCCACCACCAAGATTCTTTACCCTTAGGTCCAACGCCTCTTGATTCTCTAAATATCTCTCTTGCTATATTCCTAATCCGTTTGGCCATCTCGTCCCACATATCATTAGCATTTTCTTGGACCTCCCAAAGCCTCTCTTCCTCCACTCTTCTTTGAAAATTCCTTTGTTGTTCATTCTTCAAAGACCACCACCTAATTTTAGAAATTATTTTCTTACTCTTTCTTTCTATTCTTTTCATAACTCGTACGTCCAAAACTAAAACTCTGTGTTGGGTAGCCAAACTCTCACCGGGTATGACTTTACAATTTTTGCAGAACTTTCTATCTGATTTTCTTACCAAGAAAAAATCTATTTGAGAGCTTGCTCCTCCACTCTTGTATGTAATAAGATATTCTATCCGCTTTTTAAAGCAAGTATTTGCTATGATAAAATTATAGGTTAAAGAAAAATCCAAAATAATTTTACCCTCTTCATTTGCATCTCCTAATCCAAAACCTCCACGTATACCCTCGTATCCTTTCGAGCCCCTCCCTACATGACCATTCAAATCCCCTCCTAGGAAAATCTTTTCTCCCAGAGGTATTTCTTGAATCAAACCTTCTAGATCCTCCCAAAAAATTCTCTTGTGATGCTCCTCTAATCCAACTTGGGGTGCATATACACTAAACACATTAAAAGTGTCCCGCTCAACTACAATCTTTAAAACTATAATTCTATCTCCTAATCTTTTCACATCTACTGCATTGTTTCTCCACTCCTTATCAATCATTAATTCAAATTAGCACATACCTTTATTACAGAAAGTTCTTTTTTTGTTGACTCTCATCATGTAAATTAGAGGGACATGCAGCCTCTTGGAAGCAATTCACCTTTGACTACCTAGGTAACACTATTTCTAGAACCACTAAGGCCAATTCATATTCCAGCTGATATTACAAAAGACCAATTTTAATAGATCTATAAAGATGTATTTAGGGAAGTTGTGGGAGCATAAAATAATGGAAAAAGCAATATTAAATATAGAAATATAAGGTAAACCAATATCTTTGAAATAGAAAAATGAACATCATAACAGCAACATTCCTGATTTCGACTTAGCATCAATAAGATATCTAGCTGGTAAGAACCATAAAACACAAGGGAGAAGTAAAGAGCATTAAATTCAAGGAGCAACATGAAATATACACTGGCTACTTAAGATTCCTTCGGCCATTTTAAACTAAAATTACCTTCACCACAAGGGGATTTCCTGGTAGTGATGTGAAGAACTTTAGTAGGCATTCTCACAGGCCCCTTGACCCTGAGCCTCTTGTCCTTGGCACCTCGAACCAAGTCCGCACATACTGCAATTAGCAAAAAAAAATCAATCATCGGGCTAATGATAGTAATCAAATTACCAAAAGAATTAAATCTCATCGCACATTCAGAATCAAATTCAAAACAAATGAAAAATAATACAGTAAATTCGAAACCATAAGTATTGAATCTAACACTATAATTGGACTGAGAAAGAAATCTAAAGATTCAGCTATAAACTCAATAACTTTCATAATTAAAAATATTAAGGTTATAAACAATAGGTCCTACAAAGCAATAGGCCCTCATCCAACGTAAAATTAAACATAAAACAGAACATATCTTATATTAGTTACACAGAACAAAGAGACCTTTCTCAAGATTTTTCACGTGCTTAGAGGAAAGGGTAATCCTGATCTTGTGAATCTGCTCCTGGGGCTCCTCCAAACCCGGCTTAGTGGGCTTCACCGCTGCGTACGCCATTGTTACCTCTTGTGTTGATATGGGTTCCTGTACACAAAATTTGTATAAGGCACTTCAGCTACACAAACAAAATTAACCATTCCGAACTTCACCGCGAAAAAGCCTTCTCGACCATTAATCCTAAAGCCCCCACAGGAAATGATGCCACATATTATAATCATTAAAAACAAAATCTTTATCAAGCATTGCTGCTATGGCACATGTATCATTATTCAGTCTTAGAGAGAGACCTTACGTCTCCCAAAGCTGAAGACGAGAAGCACGGCTGCCTGATGAAATAGAGGAGAGAAATCGATTGGATGTTTATATTGTGTTTCATATTCTTAGGATTAGGGTTTTGCCGATCGATTTCTGCATTGGGCTAACGGTATTGGCCCATCCACTAAAATTCACTTGTTTTCACCAATTCATCTGTTACTATTTTTGTAATAAAAAAAAATTATGAATGACCAGGCAAGGAAGAGGGCTTGAAGTCGCCGTGCCGCTCAAGGCCCTCACAAGAGCGCTCTAGTTTTGGGAGGAGGATGCTATAGTTGTTTCAACTAGTATTTAATTTAACTTTGTTTTTTTGTTTGTATTTTTTTAGTAACTTTTTTTTTCTTTTTAAGAGAGTTTTTTATTTTTTATATAAAAACAATTTCTTTTTTAGAAGAGATTATGGAGTTTCAATGTTTCATATTTTTTTGGTCCAAATTTATAGTATTATATTTAGATTTACAACTCTCGCCTTAAATCTGTATTGAAAAAGATCATATCTACAATATCATATTTACTAATAAGTAAAAGAAATTTGAAAATAGAGAGAATATTTAGAGCTGTGTTGTCTTTCTAAATATAGGTCTTTTTTTTTCTTATTTTATATTGTATTAGTTATGTACATGTAATGTTAGAATGTTATATTTGGTAGACTAATATTTGATATATGTGTTGCCTCTTTATTTTTTAATTATAGTATATGTCTATCTTTTATATTTGTAGAAACTATAGAATTTATTTATTTTATTTTTATTTTCTATTTGTTGATTTTAGTGGATGTCATCATGTATGAATAGTAGTAATCCATTTGTTAAAAATAATAATTAAGAATGTACTTATGATTTTTTTTATTACAATAAAATTAATAAGTTAATTAAAATATAAGACAACTTTATTTTTAGTTTTTATATGCTTTATATTAATCCCTTAAAAATAAAGTACATGTGGGGTGATTATTGTCAAATTGAAAAATACAAACTGTCGTTAATTTTTTTAATTGATAGTTATTATGCAATGAACACACCAAAGTTTCAAAACTCTATTCATGTATGCTAATCTATAACTAACTATAGTTATAGTTTCTTAAAATATTATTCAATAATTTTTTTTATATTAGTCATATATTTAGTTATATACAATTATATAGTCTTCACACTCCCATTAATGTTAGATTTTTATACTTATAATTAGTTTTAAATTTTTATAAAAGCATTTTTATATTTTATAATAAGCATAATAATTAGCAATATAATTTTATTAATAAAAAACTGATTATGATGTGATAAGTTTAAGAGTAAATTATTTTCTAGTCTCCTTACTGATACACTTATTACATGGTTTTACATTATATTTTAAAAATATATATAACATTTTTCTTAAAACTAAAAATATAGAATAAAAAACTCTATATTTCCTTTATTAGTACTTTTATTACACTATCATCCATTTTATTATGAAAAATATATATTCAAATCTCCTTTAAAAATAAAACTAAAAATATTACAACTTAATCTAAATGTTTCAAAAACTTCTTATGAAAGAGTAAAAAAAAATTAAAATATCATTCCTACAAATTTTCTTTCTAATTCACTATTCTCTAATACAAATTATTCTTTCTCAAAATAATTGTAAAGTGTTTTGAGTAACCAAAATACCAATTCTGTTAGCTTAAAACTTGGTTGAAAATTAAAAAGAAGAAAAAAATTTGAGAGAGTGATATTTTATTTATTTATTTATCGTTTGTTTCTCTTTCATAAAAGGAATTTAAGTTTGTTGTGTTAGATTGTAGTATTTTTTTTTACTTTAAGGGAGATTCATATACATTTTTATAATAGAGGAGATGACAATATAATAAGGATATTAATCAAAAGAGGAGAGAGTATTTTACTCATTTATATGAGATTTTGTTTATATTTTCTCAATTAAAAGGATGACAATATAATAAAAGTATTAATTAAGGGAGTAAAAAAACATTTTATTCTTATTTTTAAGAGAAGTTTGTATATATTTTCATAATAGAAGAGAGAAATATGTAATAAAAGTATTAATAAGGGGAAGGAAGAGTAATTTACTATAAGTTTAAATGTAATTATGTTTGAAAATTAGACAGTACACTTTTTATTCATTTGGCTCCAATAAAGACTCAAACTTAAGACCCCTAGACTTAGAGACAGTTTAAATACCACTGAGCCAATAAACTTATTGATAAATTCTACATAATACTTTAAAATATATACTAATAATATTATTCAATGTTACAAAATTTGCATGCTGAAAAATGATAAATGAATTTTGGGGTTTAGATAAATTACCTTGGTTTACCAATTAATATATGTAACATTTTAATTCTTAATTATAAATAAAAACAGTTAAGAATTTTTTGTTGTTGATTCTTATTAGCCCTTTCTCCTTATTTACATAATTGGAAAAAAGAACAACACTAATCCATATAAATTAATAACAAAGATACAAAAATTGAACACATAAAAAAATGAAAGAATGAAAAGTAAACAAATTCATTACTGAATTTCATAAAGAAAGTATAAAAAAGATGTCACCAAAGTGGATCATTGGCACCAAATGCAGCTGCAAAGTGCACAAATTAAGAGAAGCTCAATTGTTCAATGTGCAGTTTGAGGAGATACTTTGGGTTTAGTTTGCTTGGTTTTTTTTTCCTTTTTTCGGTGGAAAGACAAATCAGAAGAAGACTACACCACAACATTACATGCAAAATGCACTCCTTAAGCAAATGGGAACTACAACCAGTTTTAGGGAAAGCATACTCTCGAGGACCAAACTCATGACTAAGAGCTCTGTTAGCCATCTAATCAATACAAGCATTAGCTTCTCTATAAATGTGTCTCAAACAATTTTTTCACTCCATATTCATTTACTTACGTGCTTCATTGACCAAACCCCAAAAAAGGTTGGTGTTACTTATAACATCCCTAATTTCGTTTATTTTACTAATAAAGGTATATAACTATTTAATTAAGAAAATAAAATTTAGTAGACAATTTTTAGATATCTAAAAAAATATAAGTTTTAGAAATTCTTCACTTTATGTGTATGCATAGAAAATGTTTCTATCATTAAGGGAATAAGTAAAGAGAGAAAACCTAATAGGAAAAATTAAAAATAACATACTAAAGAGAGGCGAAATTCTTGGATAAGGAAGATAAATTTTTGAGAAGTAAGTAAAGATCTTAACATCTCCACCCATACATTGGACTTTCATCTATCGACACTTCATATAGAGTTTTTTCACTTCACATGAATTTCTAACAAACCAATTGGATAGTTTAAGCAAGAGATAAAACATAGACTTGAATTAGGATATATAAGTTAGAACGATAGCCCAAAAATCATGAAAATATGATCAAACCCTCCATGAAAGGTAGAATTTCAATCAAAGCAAAGGAAATGGACAAGAAAGAGGAAAAAATAAGAACTATGTAAGGAAATAGTAGTGTAATAATAATCAAGATTAAGTCACATGGCATTAGGACAAAACATCTATATCCTACATTCATAATTTTAGCAAGTAGGTAATAATACATGATATTAGGACAAAACATCTATATTCTACATTCATAATTTCAGCAAATAGGTAATAATACATGGCATTATGACAAAACATCATTATCCTACATAAATAATTTCAGCTAAGTAAGGGAGACTTAAGAGCTAGAAATTTGCCACCTAGAAAGGCAAACCTATCATACTTGAGTGAGACAAAAAAAAAGGAAATGAAATCTTAAATCAAAGGGACCTTGTCTATTGTCTTAAAAATATTTTATCATGATTTTCAAAATACAAATCTATTTTTATTATGCATATCTTGACTAAGGGAGAGGAAGACAAGAACACGAGTTTTCTTCCCTCAAAAAACAACTAAGTGCATCCTAATTAGACTCATGATTATGAGAGGTAAACCACTTGATAGTTTATTTAAATAAAGCTCACCCTTATAACATTATAATTTCATCCAAGTGAGAGAGAAGAAAAATATAAGCAAGGTAGAGTGAGCAAAGGAGAGAAAGAGAGGAGAAGAAATGAAGGAAGAAGAAGAAGTCTAGAGGACTATGTACTCAAGGTAAATTAGTTTAATCTCCACTTGAAACTATCATTTCTCTTCATCCTCGAGGTTCAAAACTCACCCTTCTTCTTTTATTTAAGTTGTCGGAAAAGTTAAGGGAAGGGAGGAATCTTACCACTTCCTTCAAGAGGAAATAAGAAAAAGAATTCACTAAGTGAGTTAGGGAGATCTTTAGGTAGGTTTAACAATATCTCTTTTTGAAAAAAAGTTTTGAAATTTGTAACATTTATATGGGATTTTAATCTTATAACTTTGATAAAATTTACAATATTTGTTACTTTGATGATTGGCCATAGATATTGCTATATCATGTTACATGTTGATATTGCATGTGATGGATGTTTTAAATACTTCGTTTGGTATGAAAAGTTCTGCATAGATATGGCTATGGATGGTAAAAATTTAGGGCTTTTATGCTGTTGTTATGTATATTTGAATATGGTGAAAAATTGATAGAATATGATTAGATTGATAAAATGAGTATGGCCTTAAAAATTTAGAAGAGGAACATGAGAAATTTTTGTTGGGAAACACCTTTAGTGATGCAGATCTGATTCTGTTTTTCTTTTAAACTGGATGATAGAATATGTTAAATTAAGTAAGAAATATAATTAAATGTTGAGATGAGTAATTCTTTGAACGGTGAAGATTTGGAAGAAAATAGAAGAGAACTTAATAAAAGGATGAACTAGAACTTTAGGAAAGGCTAGGCTAAGAAAACTAGATTTTGGAGTAACTAAATAAGTATCTGTTTTAGGAATTCTAGGAAGAATAGGTTGAGAATTAAAAAAATGATTAACATAAAAAATGTAGATATATGTCTCATAAATTTTTTGGCATTGAAATTACTCAATTTGGATTTCATATGAGGAGATATGGTCAGATTAGTAAGCAGTTGTTAAAAACTAGGTAACCAAGAAAGAATCTATTAAGTATGCTTCTGTGTTTAAATTTTTGGGCAAAATCTGTAGGAAATTAAAATAAATGGTTAACATAATAAATATAGATATATGTCTCATGAATCTATAGGCTCTAAAATAATTTAATTTGAAGTCCATATGAGGGAGATATGGTTAATTAATGATAGAGGTCAGAATTAGTCTAGAATCCAAGGTGGTAAATGTAGACATTTTTGTTTTCAATTTTTTGGAAATAATTTGTAAGGAATCTAAAGAAATGATAAACATGAAAGTTGTAGATAATTGTCTTAGATTTTTATAGGCTTTAGAATCACTTCAATTAAAATTTGTATGAGGGAGATCTGGTTGAATAAGTAAAGAAAGGTCCCAGAACACGGCTTACACAGCCAAGCCGTGTTCTGGGTTGCTTCAGCACGGATAGGCCATATTCAGAGCTATTTTTGAGTACGTGTGAAGTATTTTTTAAGTATGGCCGTCTCCTAGAACATGGTTAGGCTGTGTTGGGAGCTGGTAAAGTTTATTTTTAATATTTTTCTATCATAAATGAACATAATTAATTGTAGGGTAATAATAAAAACTAAATTGGAGAAGAATGCCCTATAAAATTTTTAAGAACATGTGTTGAAAATGATATAAGTAGGAGGAAAGTAACTAGAAGGCAAGCATAAAAAAAAGAAGATGAAAATAATATTTAAAAAAGAAGAAGAATCTTATAAATAGAAATAATAAATAACTATTGTATGCCCTAGCCATTGCCATTGCATGAACTCCTTACCATCTTAAGTGTGTAATTTTGACATAGGAATTTTTTATAAAGTGATATTTGAAAATAGTTATGATCATGACATGATTGCATTTTACCAATGATTTTGGTAGTGATTATGCTTTGATGATAAATGATGGCATGTGAGTATAACCAACATACTTGTTATTGAAATCATATTTTTGGCTATTAACGTAAAAAGAAAAGAAAAGAAAAGAGACGAGCACAATCACATGGCGGTCTATGTGGTGCACTAGTAGAGGACGCCCTACTCACAGCTATGATTATGTTAATGAAAAAAGAAAGAGAAAGTGTGCCATGTCGGATAGAGCGAGAAAAGCCCGTACTGGAGAGTATAAAATACTCACCTTGATCGGGGTAGCTTGATATGAAAATAAGTTGATAGCCATCATATGATATTCTGAAAATAGTTATTCATACCATACATATCATTATTGTATGATTTTCATGTGCATAGATAAAGTGTATTCACGTGACCTAAGATATTTACTATAGCTTATATAGATGAACATGATATGATGAACTATATTGATGATAATTATGATTTATTGTTGAACCTACTAGGATTTAATTCTCACTATATTTTTATATCATGTTCAGAAGAATAAATATGCATATATTCTCTATGATCGACTTTTAGCGTATGTTGGGTCTGTAACAACCTTTTTTTTTTCCTTTATTATTATACAATATTGAGTTCACATACATGTCATTAATCAAAACAGACGTATAACATATCAAACACATAGATATTTACATCTTGTTTATTTTGGTTGATCAATTCCGGAGATACAGGTGCGGGTGGTTGCACCTTCACCGGGATCTGAGCCAACTCGACCACAAACATCTTATTTGATTATGAAATCTGCCCAACATGAAGTAACTCGATCCAATGTGCACTAAAAGCCAGAGCCTTAGAAACAAAAGCTGCATAATTAATTTTCTGAACATGACATGGAAATATAGTGAGAATTAAATCCCAGTAAGTTCAACAATAAATTATCATCAGTAAAGCTCATCACGTCATGTTCAGCTGTATAAACTACAGAAAATATCTTTGGTCACATGAATGCATTATATCTATGCACATAAGAATCATACTGTAATGATATATATGACAGGATTAACTATTTTCAAAATATCATATGATGGCCATCAACTTATTCTCATTTCAAGCTACCCCGGTCAGGGTGAGTATTCTCTACTCTCCGGTACGGGCTTTTCTCGCTCCGTCCGACATGGCCCACTTTCTCTTTCTTTTCTCATTATCATGATCACAACTGTTGGTAGGGCGTCCCCTACTGGTGCACCACACGGATTGCCATGTGACCCTGCTCATTTCTTTTCTTTTCACAATGATAGCCAAAAATATGCTTTCAATAACAAGTATGTTCATCAAAATATAATTATTACCAAAAATCATTGGTAATCATGCCATGAACATAACCATTTCAAATATCACTTTATAAAATATTTTCATGTCAAAATTTCACACTTAAGATGGTAAGAAGTTCATACAATGGCAATGGCTATGGCTATACTAGTCATTTATTAAGATTCATCTTCTTTTTTAAATACTAATTTTATTCCTTTATTTTTCTTGATGCAGGTTTTCATCCTATCTAACCTTCTCTTACTAATCAAAGTATAACTCCCTCAATTTAACTCTGATGTAGGTGATCTTGGTGTCTATTTCAAGATAAAACAATTATCTAAAACTATTATGTTGAACATTGTAGCGAAAAATTAAGAAACGAAGGTGATATTACTCCCTCAAAGTACATGATAGTTCCTCTCGGATAGATTCTGCCTTTACTGACTAATTAGACCATATCTCCCAAATTGGAACTCCAAATTGAGTTATTCCAGTTGGTAAAAATCCATGAGCCATATATCTATAATTGTTATGTTGGCGTGCTATTTTAATTCCCTACAGAATATTCCTAGAAATTCAAAAACTAAAACATTAATAACATACTCTTCCCTGAATAAATATTTTCTGACATCTGCTTACTAATCGGATCATATCTACCTCATATGAACTCCAAATTGCAGAATTCCAGTGGGTATATTTCCATGAGACATAGATATATAACTTTCATGTTAACCATTTATTTTAATTCCATACAAATAATTCCCAGAAATTAAAATACAAAAGCTGTCCTAACATAATCTTCCCTGAAGAACCATTTTCTGACCTTGGCTTACTAATCGGACCATATCTACCACATGTGGACTCCAAATTGAATGATTCCAGTGGCTAAAAATCCATGAAACACATATCTTTAATTCTTATGTTAACCATTTATTTTAATTCCTTACCAATAATTCCCAAAAATTAAATTACTGAAGCTATCCTAACATATTCTTCCCTGATGATTCATTTTCTGAGCTTTGACTACTAATCAGACCATAGCTACCTCATATGGACTCCAAATGGAATGATTCCAGTGGGTAAAAATCCATGACACATATATCTTTAATTCTTATGTTAACCATTTATTTTAATTCCTTATAGATTGTTCCCAGAAATTAAAATACCGAAACTTAAAATTCTGTCAACCATAGCCATACCCATGCAGAACTATCTACACCAACCTAAGTATTCAAACATACATCACATGCAAGATCAATATGTAACATGATATAGCAACATCCATGACCAATCATCAAAGTTCTAAGATCAAAATCTCAGATAAATATTATGAGTTTCAAAGGTTTTCTTCAAAAAGAAATATTGTTAAACTTACTTGGAGCACTTAGTCCCCTAGACTTTTCCTTTCTCTTTCTTCCTTTCTTCCTCTCCTTTTCTCACACTACCTTGCTTCTATTTTTGCTCTCCCTCACTTGGACGAAATTCTAATGTTGTAAGGGTGGGTTTTCTTATATAGACCACCAAATAATTCACCTTTCATGATCATGGATTTACCTTATCACAATTAGGATACACTTTATTGAATTTTTGGAAAACAAACAACTTATGTTCTTGTCTTCCTCTTCCTTAGTCAAGATATGCATAGAAAAAGGAGATTTGTATTTTGAAAATTATGATGATATGTTCTTAAGATATGGGGCAAGATCCCTTTGATTTAGGGATTCATTTCCTTTTTCTTTTGTCTTAATCAAGTATGATAGATTTGCCTTTTTAAGTGGCAAATTTCTAGCCCTTGAATTTTCCTTACTTAACTAAAATTATTTGTGTAGGATAATGATGTTTTGTCATAATACTATGTATTATTACCCACTTGCTAAAGTTATGAATGTAGGATATAGATATTTTTGTCCTAAAGCCTTGTATTATTATGCCACTTGCCAAAATGATGAATGTAGAATCACACCACTTGCTAAATTTTTGTCTTAATGCCATGTCACTTAATCTTGATTACAACAATATTTCATCACTTTAGTTTTATTTTTATTTTTATTTTTTCTCTTGGGTTTGGGCTCATTCTTGCCCATTTTCCTTACTTTGGTTAAAATTCTACCTTTCATAATGGGCTTGGTCACATTTTCATGATTTTTGGGCTACCGGTCCAATTCTATATCCTAGTTCAAGTCTATGTTTTATTTCTTCCTTGGGCTATCCTATTGGCTTGCTAAAAATTCATGTAAAGTAGAAAAACTCTATATGAAGTGTCTATAGGTTAAAGCCCAATTACGGGTGGAGATACTAAACTTATTAACTTTTGCTCTTAAATTAAGAAAAATTACCCTAATCCGATCTTCTTGAAATTTTAAGACCTTTACTTACTTCACAAAAATTTATCTTTCTTTACCTAAGAATTTCACCTTTCTTTAACATGTTTATTTCTAATATTTCCTCTTAGGTTTTCTTTCTTTACCTATTCCATTAATATTAGAACATTTCTATGCATATATGTAAGATGAAGAATTTCTAAGGAAAATATCTAAAAATTACGGGATGTTACAAGGTCGAGTTGGTTAAGATCATAATGAAGGTATAATCACCCGCATCTGTATCCCTAAAATTGGTCAATATGGATGAATAAGATGTAGACATATATGTGTTTGATTTTTGTATGAATATTTTTAATTAATGATGGTTATACTACATCCTTCCTAAATCAAACGAACAACATAAGAGGAATTAGATTCCACCATTATGTTCTTCAATTCAAGCCTTAAGCCAAATCTCATCGCAGAAACAATACCCCATAGCTCCACAATAGTTATACGGTAGTCACCCAGATTATTCGTGAAACTAAAGATCTAACCACATGAAGAGTCTCTAAGCACTCCTCCATAAGTTGTAACACTATCTTTATGGACAAATCCATCGGTGTTGAACTTTGTTGAATCCAAGAATGGAAATTCTCAACTAATTAGGATCTCTTCCACTATAAGAAAATGGTGGTTTTGTGACAAAATTTTAACGGCAGTTAATAATGTAACATCCCTAATTTTGTTTCATGTATTAATAAAAGTACAAGAGTGTTCAAAGTAACATCCCTAATTTCATTTCTTTTATTGATAAAGGTACATAAATATTTAATAAAGGAAATAACATTTATTAGACAATTTTTAGATATTTAAGGAAATATAATCTTTAGAAATTCTTCACCTTACATGTATGCATAGAAATGTTCTAATATTAATGGAATAGGTAAAGAAAGAAAACCTAAGAGGAAATATTAGAAATAAGCATGCTAAAGAAAGGTGAAATTCTTAGGCAAGGAAGATAAATTTTTGTGAAGTAAGTAAAGGTCTTAAAATTTCAATAAAATTGGATTAGGGTAATTTTTCTTAATTTAAGAGCAAAATTACTAAGTTTAGTATCTCCACCCATAAATTGGGCTTTCACCTATGGACACTTCATATAGAGTTTTTCTACTTCACATGAATTTTTAGCAAGTCAATAGGATAGCCCAATGAAGAAATAAAACATAAACTTGGACTAGGATATAGGAATTGGACCGGTAGCCCAAAAATCATGAAAATGTGACCAAGCCCATTATGAAAGGTAGAATTTTAACCAAAGTAAAGAAAATGGGCAAGAATGAGACCAAACCCAAGAGGAAAAAAAAGTAAAAAAAAAAAGTAAAGTGATGAAATAATGGTGTAATCAAGATTATGTGACATGGCATTAAGACAAAAATTTAGCAAGTGGTGTGATATCCTACATTCATAATTTTAGCAAGTGGTATGATAATACATGGAATTAGGACAAAACATTCATATCCCACACAAATAATTTCAACCAAATAATGGATATTCAAGGGTTAGAAATTTGCCATCTAAAAAGGCAAACCTATCATACTTGATTAAGACAAAAGAAAAAGGAAATGAATCCCTAAATCAAAGGGACCTTATCCCTTATCTTAAAAACATATTATCATAATTTTCAAAATACAAATCTCATTTTGCTATGCATATCTTGACTAAGGAAGAGGAAGACAAGAACATAAGTTGTTTATTTTTCAAAAAATTCAACCAAGTGTATCCTAATTTTGATAAGGTAAACCCATGATCATGAAAGGTGAATTATTTGATGGTCTATTTAAGTAAAACCCACCCTTACAACATTAGAATTTTCGTCCAAGTGAGGGAGAGGAAAAATAGAAGTAAGATAGAGTGAGGAAAAGAGAGGAAGAAAGGAAGAAAGAGAAATGAGAAGTCTAAAGGATTAAATGCTTCAGGTAAGTTTAACAATATTTCTTTTTGAAGAAAAGTTTTGAAACTTGTAATATTTATATTAGATTTTGATCTTAGAACTTTAATGATTGGTCATGGATTTTACTATATCCTGTTACATATTATGTATGTTTGAATACTTAGGTTGGTGTAAATAGTTATGCATAGGTACGGCTATGGGTGGCAAACTTTTATGCTTTTGTTTTTAAAATTCTGGGAAGAATTGATAAGGAATTAAAACAAATGGTTAACATGAAAAATGTAGATGTATGTCTCACGGATTTTTACCCACTGGAAACACTCAATTTGGAGTCCATATGAGGTAGATATGGTCCGATTAGTAAGCAACAGTCAGAAAATGGTTAATCAGGGAAGAATATGTTAGGATTGCTTCAGTGTTTTAATTTCTGGGAACATTTTGTTGGGAATTAAAATAAATGGTTAACATAAGAATTATCGCTATATGTGTCATGGATTTTTAACCACTGGAATCACTCAATTTGGAGTCCATATGGGGTAGATATGGTCGGATTAGTAAGCAATGGTCAGAAAATGGTTAATCAGGGAAGAATATGTTATGATAGCTTCTGTGTTTTAATTTCTGGGAACATTATGTAGGGAATTAAAATAAATGTTTAACATAAGAATTATATCTATATGTGTTACGGGTTTTTAGCCACTGGAATCACTTATTTTAGAATTATTATGAGGGAGATATGGACAAATTAGTAGGTAGAGGTCAGAACCTACCCAAGAAGAAATAACATGTTCTTTGAGGGAGTAATATCACCATGATTTCTTAATATTTTGTTCAACTGTTCAACATAAGAGATTTAGATAATTGTTTTGTTTTTAAATTGATATCAAGATCACCTAAATGGGAGTTAAATTTGGGAGTTATTCTCTGATTAGTAAGAGAAGGTCAGATAGGATGAAAACCTGTATCAATAAAATAAAGAAATAAAATTAATATTTAAAAAAGAAGAAGAATTTTATAAATGAAAATAATAAATGACAAGTATATGCCATAGCCATTGCCATTGTATGAACTTCTTACCATCTTAAGTGTGGAATTTTGACATGGAAATATTTTATAAAGTGATATTTGAAATAGTTATATTCATGGCATGATTACCAATGATTTTTGGTAATAGTTATATACTTATTATTGAAAGCATATTTTTGGCTATCATTGTGAAAAGAAAAGAAATGAGCACAGTCACATGGCAATCCGTGTGGTGCACCAGTAGGGGACGCCCTACCAACGATTATGATCATGTTAATGAGAAAAGAAAGAGAAAGTGGGCCAGGTCAGACGGAGCAAGAAAAGCCCGTATCGGAGAGTAGAAAATATTCATCCTAACCGGGGTAGCTTGATATGAGAATAAATTGATAGTCATCATATGATATTCTGGAAATAGTTAATCATGTCATACATGTCATTATTGTACAATTCTCATGTGCATCGATATAGTGCATTCATGTGATCAAAGATATTTGCTGTAGTTTATACAGCTGAACATAACGTGATGAGCTATATTGATAATGATTTATTGTTGAACTTACTGAGATTTAATTCTCACTATATTTCCATATCATGTTCAGAAAATTAGTTATGCAGATTTTTCTATGGCTCTGACTTTTAGTGAACGTTGGATCGAGTACTTTATGTTGGGCAGATCCCAGAAGCAAATAAAATGTTTGTGGTTGAGTTGGCTTAGATCCCGGTGAAGGTGCAACCACCCGCACCTGTATCTCCGAAATTGGTCAACCAGAATAAATAAGATGTAGATTTTTATGCGTTTGATATGTTGTACGTATGTTTTGATTAATGACATGTATGTAAACTCTATATTGTATAATAATAATAATAATAAAAGTTGTTACAAATAAAATCGTTGTTACAATGTAACATAACCGTTTTTTAACCATGGTTAGAATTTTGGTCTTAATGACAGTTTATAAGAAATCATCTTTAAATAACGACGGTTCTAGGTAAACCATTATTAAATAATAATGGGTCTAGTTAATTGTTATTACTTAACTACAGTTAGAGGAAATCGTGCTTATTTTATGATTGTTTATGGGAAACGGCATTACTTAATGCCAATTTCTTAAAATAACTATCATTATTTAACAACAGTTCTATAGAATTGTTGCTACTTAATGAAAATTTCCCAAAAACCATTGTTAAAATCCGAAATTTCTGACCATTTATAGGAAAACATGTTACTCACTACAAAAAAAAATAGATTTTAGCGACGGTTAAATAATGCCGGTCACTAAAATCGTCGTTAAAACGTGACATAACGACGATTTTATAACCATAGTCATTTACATATACTTAACGATGGTTATCATAAAATTGTTGTTTTTTCAATACGATTAACAACAAACTATCATTAAGTACACTGGTTTCTAACCGTTTATAGGAATATGTGAGCCTTAACGACAATTTATGTTAATCACTGTTACGTAATGACAATTACAATCTTAACCTTCATGAAAATTGAGGTATTCTGATTGTTTTTGGATATGCGTATGGCTTGACGACAATTTTTGATAAGTAATTGTTAGGTTAACCATCGTCAAGTAACAATGGTTACATTCTGAATTGTCATTAAAATCAAGGAATTATAACCATTTGACAATATTCATGGGCTTAACAAAAAAATTTGAAAATTGTTGTTAGGTCCTTTTTATACGTCTTCTCTCGTTTACCCCTTCATTTTCCTACAACTCCTCCTTCCCGCATGCATCCTCTTTGAATTTCTATGCCATTTTTGTGCTTCTGTTGGTCATTTCTCCATTAGTTCTTCCTTTCTCCTTGATTTTCTTCCATCATTTGAGTTGTTGAAGAACTTTTGGGTTAGTTCTTATGCTTTCCCGCTCTTGCCATTGTGCTTCTGCTACTCATTTAAGGTATTTTTTTTTCATTTGGTTTTATGAATATCTTGTAGCTTCTCTGCCATTGCCTGCATAAATAAGTTTGAGTTGTGTTATATAGTTTGAAATGGTGGTATATTGTATTGGTTAAATTGTATATATGATGTAATATAATACATTGTTTTGTTATAATTTGTCAAATTAATTGCATTTATATTGTATTAATTAAATTGTATATATGATTGGTATGCAAATTTTTCTATTTTTAGAAATTTTCGTTCCCATATTGGCATAGAATAAATTATAATTTAGTTGTATCAATTTTTAAACGTGTCTCATTTCTCTATGATGTATAAATGATTGGAAAATAATTGTTAGATAGACTATAAGATATGTAGATGATAACTAGTTATAGGAATAATTTAGTGAAATCAAAATTATATAGGTGGGAATAAAATTTTACACAATTTAATTTAGTAATGAAAATAATGATAATTCTCCATTGTTTAAAATAATTATAAAGTGCAATATTGGCAATCAATAATAAAATTTACGACACGCAATAATAGATCAAAATATACGGTAGTGTGAAATTTTATAGATAGAGTTATAAGCAACTTAAAAACTGTTGAAAATATAATCTAATTTTTTTAAATAATCACAATTTAATAATTACTAAATCTCATCAAATATTAAAAGAGTAAAAATTACACACTCTAAATAATATATATACCAATTTAGTTGACAAAGTCAAACTAAGAGGTCCAACCTAATATCGATGGATGTATTCTCTTGAAAAGTAAATGAATATTCATCTTATACAATCTTTTCCATTATTTTTTCTCTGTATATATATATTATGTCTGAATGTATTTTGTATAGATACTTAAAGAAGTTAAAGTATTCCGTGTGAAATAATGCAAGGTTAGAACGCTTGATAGCTGAGTCTTACATGGCTCAGGAAGTTCTAATTTTTTATTCAAGGTACTTAGATGGCGTAGAGACAATATTCAATTGATATATTCACGGGGATGATCAACCTGATGTTGGAATATTTGACATTGACACTTTGTTTCCCTTAGTTGGTGGTTTTGAGTGTTTCACTCTTTCTCTAATTAAAAAATAGTTGCCTCTTGGTCGCTTAGGGTGAAAACCCTTCCTTTCACCTGAGGCTTCTGTTTTGGCTGCTTCCCCACATTCTATGGGAAGTTCTTTGCAAAATGACCTTTCTATCCATATTTAAAGCAAACATCTAGTCCCATATAGCATGGTCGGTTACCATGCATATGTCTACACTTAGTACACTTGACTGTGGAAAAGTTCTGTTGGAAAGGTCAAGGACTTGCAGTCATTGCTCTGTTGCCATTACCCTGTCCTTTTCCTCTGACATTTCTGCCAAAGTTTTGTGGCCCGTTCTTCCTTTTCCAGAAGTTCTATCTTTGTTTCTCATCCTCCATTGCCCTCAAGCTCTTCTCCAAGAGTCTACATTTATTTATCAAAGGTACAAATTCATTGATCTCTATAGCTACAACAACATTTCTTATCTCTAGGTTCAATCTCGCTTCGAATATAACAACCTTCCATGCCTCATCGGGGTTAAATTATAGGTAAGAGGAGAACTTAGACAACTCCTCAAACCTCGCGATGTACTGGTCTACAATCATGCTGCCTTGCCTGAGTTGGAGAAATTTGATCTCCTTCTCCGCCTACATAGTACTTGGGAAGTACTTTTCCAAAAATGTGTCTTTGAACACCTGCCAGGTGATCTGCCTTCTGGTGAGCTAAAAGTTCTCTAGCTCCATGCCACCAACATTATGCTTCATCTTTCAGCATATATGCAGGGAATATAACTTGCTGCTACTCATTATAGCCTATCACTTCAAGAAATTTCTCCAGTTCCCTTCTCCCCCTTTCAGCTATAATCGGGTCAAAGTTGTCTTGAAAAGAAGGTGGTCTAGTCCATAGGAACTTGAATATTCCATTATCATTCCCTACCATTCGGTTATTAGCACCATTCTCACCATTTGGGCTATTAGCATTCTAGTGGTATTATAGAATTTGGTTGGTGATCAT
The DNA here is from genome assembly GCA_037074535.1 of Gleditsia sinensis. Taxonomy (NCBI): domain Eukaryota; kingdom Viridiplantae; phylum Streptophyta; class Magnoliopsida; order Fabales; family Fabaceae; genus Gleditsia; species Gleditsia sinensis. The sequence continues at coordinate 50,997,064 of CM073466.1, forward strand.
GACTTGGTCTCGAATTGCTGTGGCAAGGTTGTGTAGGGTTTCCTCCGCATTGTTTGCTAGATTCCTACTTGGTGGTGCCATTTCTTATTGTGCCAAAAATAAAGTTATGCTACTATTGAGGTGATCACATCCAATAGTTAGTTTCAAAAATATTTAACAGCAGTCATAACGCCACCTTGGCATATAGATAGGAAACACTACTAATTTCTTACTTATATGAAATCATTGATCCCCTACATAGCACAACCACAACATACTCAAGACACTATAAGATCAATTCAGATAACCATCCACCCACTGGCCATCTAAGATTGACCTACTCTGGTACTAATTATGTAATAACTCCATTTTTTAACATATATAGATATATATATATATATATATATATATATATATATAGATATATATATATATATATATATATATATATATATATATATTTAAAATTCCACAAAGTCATTATCTCTTTACTTCTATCTATTTAACTTATAATAACATTCAGTTAAATTAACCAAACATAACTAAGGTTTATGGTATATTATTAACACTGATACAATTCTAGGTGAACATACACATCATTAATTTAAAACATCTGTACAAAAATCAAACACACACACACACACACACACAGAGATATATATATATATATATATATATATATATATATATATATATATATATCTACATCTTATTCATCCATGTTGACCAATTCCAGAGATACGGGTATAGGTGGTTACACCATCACTGAGATCTTTGCCAACTCGACCAAAAACCCCAACATAGAGTAACTCAATTCAACGTACACTAAGAGCCAAAAACATAGAAAAATCTACATAAATAATTTTTTGAACATGATATGGAAATATAGTGAGAATTAAATCCTAGTAGGTTCAACAATAAGTCATAATCATCATCAATAATGCTTATCACGTAATGTTTATCTGTATAAACTACAAAAAATGTCTTAGGTCACATGAATGCTCTTTATCTATGCACATGAAAATTGTGCAGTAATGATATGTATGTCATGAATAACTATTTTTAGAATATTATATGATGGCTATCAACTTATTTTCATAATAAGCTACTCCAGTCAAGGTGAGAACTTTATACTCTCTGGTATGGGCTTTTTTCACTTCGTCCGACATGGCACACATTCTCTTTCTTTTCTCATTAGTATAATCATAGCCATTAGTAGGGCGTCCCCTACTGTTGCACCACACAGACTGCCATGTGACTGTGTTCATCTCTTTTCTTTTCTTTTCTTTTCACGTTAATAGCCAAAAATATGATTTCAATAACAAGTATGTTCAATTATACTCACATGCCATTATTTATCAACAAAGCATAATTACTACCAAAAATCATTTGTAAAATGAAATCATGTCATGATCACAACCATTTTAGAATATCACTTTCTAAAATATTTCCATGTCAAAATTACATACTTAAGATGGTAAGAAGTTAGTGCAATGGCAATGGCTAGGGCATACATTAGTATTTATTATTTCCATTTATAAGATTCTTCTTCTTTTTAAAATATTATTTTCATCTTTGTAATTTCTTTATGCTTGGCCTTTAGTTACTTTCCTCCTACTTAAATCATTTCCAACACATGTTCTTAGAAAATTTATAGGGCATTCTTCTTCAGTTTGGTTTCAATTATTACCCTATAGTTAATGTGGTTCATTTAGGGTAGAAAAATGTTAAAAATAAGTTTTACCAACTCCCAACACATCTTGGTAATCTTCCAAGGCATGGCCATGCTTATAAAATACTTCAAACATACTCAAAAATAGCCCTGAACATGGCCTACCCATGCTGAAGCAACCCAGTACATTGTCTGCCCGTATTCTGTGACCTTTCCTCACTTATTTAACCATATCTCCATAATAAAAATGGATTTTTGCCATCGTCATAAAGATGCACGAAAGTGGCATCTTGGGCTTCTCGGCGGCCCGATTCGATCGTCGGAAAGTCGGAATCACGCGAAACGAAGGTCGTGGCGTTACTGATGACTTCTTCTTTCCAACGAGTCACTTTGTTTGGATTTTTGCCACCGTCATCCGGATGCACGAAAATGGCATCTTAGGTTTCTCGGCGGCCCGATCAACAACCAGAAAGTTGGAATCACTCGAAACGGAGGTCGTGGCATTACTGAGCACTTCTTCTTTCCAAGAAGTCCACTTTTTATAATTTTCGCCACCGTCATCCGGATGCACGAAAATGGCATCTAGGGTTTCTCGGCAGCTCGATTCTACCGTCGAAAAGTCGGAATCACGCGAAACGAAGGTCGTGGCATTACTAATGACTTCTTCTTTCCAACGAGTCCCTTTGTTTAAATTTTTTCCACCGTCATCCGGATGCAGGAAAATGGCATCTAGGGTTTCTCGGCGGCCCGATTCGACCACCGGAAAGTCAGAATCACGCGAAATGAAGGTCGTGGCGTTACTGATGACTTCTTCTTTCCAACAAGTCCCTTTGTTTGGATTTTTACCACCGTCATCTAGATGTACGAAAATGGCATCTAGGGTTTCTCGGCGGCCCGATTCGACAGCCGGAAAGTCGGAATCACGCGAAACGAAGGACGTGGCGTTACCGAGCACTTCTTCTTTCCAAGAAGTCTAATTTTTATAATTTTTGCCACCGTCATCCGGATGCACCAAAATGGTATCTAGGGTTTCTTGGCGGCACGACTCGACCCCCGAAAAGTCGGAATCACGTGAAACGAAGGTCGTGGCGTTACTGATGACTACTTTTTTCCAACGAGTCCCTTTGTTTGGATTTTTTTTACAGTCATCCGGATGAATGAAAATGGCATCTAGGGTTTCTCGGCGGCTGAATTCGACTGCTAGAAAGTCGGAATCACGTGAAACGTAGGTCGTGGCGTTACTGATAATTCTTCTTTCGAACGAGTCCCTTTGTTTGAATTTTTACCACCGTCATCCAGATGCACGAAAATGGCATCTTGGCTTTCTTGTCAGCCCGATCGACCGCCGAAAAGTTAGAATCACGTGAAACAGAGGTCGTGGCGTTACTGAGCACTTCTTCTTTCCAACGATTCCTTTTGTTTAGATTTTTCCCAACGTCATCCGGATGCACGAAACTGACATCTAGGGTTTTGTCGGCGGCTCGATTCGACTGCCGAAAAGTCGGAATCACGCGAAACGAAGGTCGTGGGGTTACTGATGACTTCTTTTTTCCAATGAGTCCCTTTGTTTGGATTTTTGCCACCATCATCCAGATGCACAGAAAATGGCATCTAGGGTTTCTCGGTGGCCCGATTCGAACGCCGGAAAGTCAGAATCATGCGAAACGAAGGTCATGGCGTTACTGAGCACTTCTTTCCAACGATTCCTTTTGTTTAGATTTTTTCCAACGTCATCCGGATGTACGAAAATGGCATCTAAGGTTTCTCGGCGGCCCGATTCGACCCCCGAAAAGTCAGAATCACTCGAAACGATGGTCGTGGCGTTACTGATAACTTCTTTTTTCTAACGAGTCCCTTTGTTTGAATTTTTGCCACCGTCATTTGGATGCACGAAAATGGCATCTAGGGTTTCTCGGTGGCCCGATTCGACAGCCAGAAAGTCAGAATTACGCGAAACGAAGGTCGTGGCGTTACTAATGACTTTTTCTTTCGAACGAATCCCTTTGTTTGGATTTTTGCCACCGTCATCCGGATACACGAAAATGGCATCTTGGGTTTCTAGGCGGCCCGATCCACCGCCGAAAAGTCAGAATCACGCGAAACGAAGGTCGTGGCGTTACTGAGCACTTTTTCTTTCGAAGAAGTCCACTTTTTATAATTTTCGCCACCGTCATCCGGATGCACAAAAATGGCATCTAAGGTTTCTTGGCTGCCCGATTCTACCGCCAAAAAGTCGGAATCACGCAAAATGCAGGTCGTGGCGTTACTGAGCACTTCTTCTTTCCAACGATTCCTTTTGTTTAGATTTTTTGCCAACGTCATCCGGATGCACGAAAATGGCATCTTGGGTTTCTCGCGTCCCGATTCGACCGCCGGAAAGTCGAAATCACGCAAAACGAAGGTCGTGGCTTTACTGATGACTTCTTCTTTCCAACGAGTCCCTTTGTTTGGATATTTGTCACTGTCATCCAGATGCACGAAAATGGCATCTAGGGTTTCTCGGCGGCCCGATTCGACCGCCGGAAAGTCGGAATCACGCGAAATGAAGGTCGTGGCGTTACTGATAACTTCTTCTTTCCAACGAGTTCTTTTGTTTGGATTTTTGCCACCGTCATCGGGATGCACGAAAATGGGATCTTGGGTTTCTCGGCGGCACGATCGACCAATGAAAAGTTGGAATCACTCGAAATGGAGGTCGTGGCGTTACTGAGCACTTCTTCTTTCCAGGAAGTCCACTTTTTGTAATTTTCGCCACCGTCATCTGGATGCCCAAAAATTGATGGAGATCAAGGTGCTGTCAAAGCTACTCTAAACCATTCCCAAGATCCTTTGCAAGGGATAGGCGGTCCAATGACTAGGAGCAGGGTGAAGCAGGCCAAAGAAACTTTACTGGGCTTGATCTTGGATGTGCAAGCTAAAGAGGAAGTTGTTGGGCCAAGTCTTGACATCAAGTGGGCCACACTTTGCAGCCTTGAGGATTGCAATAAAGAGGGCAATTCGGAGGCCCAATAAAGTTTGTTGGATCTTGAAGATAACTAGCTCAAATCTGCATTGATTTAAAGATGTATTATGGGCTTTAGTTTAAATGTTTTGTTTTGGATATTATTAGTATTTGGGCCCATTCTTTATGCAGCCCAAATAGTAGTTTAATTATGGGTTTGTTTTTTATTAGTTTAGTTAGGCCAGATAACTAACGTTATTTGGGCCATATTTTTATTAGAAGTCCAATTAGGAGTTTAAGACCTTTTGACTTTCCTACTAGGGTTAGGTTTGATTGTCTATTTAAGAGTTCTTTAAGTTCATGTAAAAAACAGATTTTGATGATTAATAAAGATTGAGTTTTCTCCTAAAGTGAGAGCTTCCCTTAATTCTTGAGCAAAGAACTGAATCCGATCTTATCGAGGCAACTCGTGGCGATCAAACATCCATTGAATTTTCAAGACGATCCTTGCTTTCGCCAAACACTCCGTTTCTTTGTTTAGAGGAACGCATCATTTGGTATTAGATCTTTGGCTCCTTGAGATTTGGTTGGTGTCCTATCTTTTATTTTCTATTTTCTAGAGTCTTTCTTCTTCTTCTTCCTTTCTTTAGGTCAAATTTGAGTTCTAATTGTAGTTCTAGTTCTAGTTAATGTTCTTCTAGTTCTTTTAGAAAAAAAAAAGAGTTCTAGTTCTAGTCAATTTTCTTTTCCTACTTATATTCTAATTCCTAGTCCTAGTCAATTTAGTTTCTTCCTCCAAAAATTTGAATTTCGAAAAAAAAAAGTGAGTCCTATTCCTATTTCAATTTGGTTTCTTGTTCAAAAATTCAAAATTCAAAATTCAAAAAAAAAGAAAAAAAAGAAAGAGGTGAGCTGAAGTTCAATAAAAAAAAGAGAAAGAATAGAAATTCGTTCAAAAAAAAGCAAATAAAAAATAGAATTCTGATATTAGTGTCCCTCATATTTGTCAAATTCAGTTCTTTGAGTCATCATCGTCTGAAAATTTTATTCTTATCATTCTTATTTCACTTGTTCCTTTTGATAAGTTTGTTGATCAAGTTCTCGTTTAAGAACTTTAAGGGAAAGAGAGTAAATTGAGTGCAAATACGTGAGGTTTGTGAGACAAATATGAGCACTAAAATAAATCAACCTAAAGTTGATCTTAAATTTTACATGAAGGTGGTTCAGGAGCAATTTAAATTGATATATATGAAGTTAGATAATTTTGAGTCATTATCCAAACTTAAGCCTTCCAAACAGTTTGGCTTTGGTGAGGAAGAAAGGGGGCGTATGGAGAGTAAGCATTCTAGTGAGGATGATATGCCACTAATAGAGGATTGTAATAATATGGAGATTAGTAAGCAAGTGAATAGATAAATATTGGTTATTAGACGTGCTCTTAATATGCAGCCCAATGATGATATTGATGATGAACAGTGTGAGCACATCTTTCAGACCAGATGCCACGTGAATAACAAGGTATGTAGCTTGATTATTGATAGTGGGAGTTGCACTAATGTAGCTAGTACCTTGATGGTTGATAAATTGGGTCTACCCACATTGAAACATCCTAAGCCATATAGGCTAAGATGGTTGAATAATAGTAGAGAGATATGGGTGACAAATCAGGTTTTGGTATCTTTTTCTATTGGTAACTACAAAGATGAGGTACTTTGTGATGTAGTACCAATGCATGCTGGACACTTTCTGTTGGGACGTCCATGACAATTTGATAGAAGGGTTAATTATGATGGCTACAAGAATCGATATACATTGACCATGCATAAGAAAACCTTTATTCTAACACCCCTAAAGCTAGCTGAGGCTTATGCTGATCAAGTGCGAATTACAAAAGAGTGTAAGTTGAGAGAAATAAAAGAAAAAGAGGAGAAAGAGAGTAAGGCAAAAATATAGAGTGAGAGAAAAGAAAGAGTGGTTGAGATATGTGAGCAAAAGAAAAAAGAGAGTATGGCCAAAATTGAGAGTGAGAGAAAAGAGAGAGATGTTGAGATATGTGAGAAAAAAGAGAGTATGGCCAAAATTGAGAGTGAGATAAAAGAGAGAGATGTTGAGATATGTGAGCAGAAAAAGAAAGAGAACTGTGAGACAGATAAAGAAGAAAATAAAAGAGTGAGTGCTTTTGCATTAAAAAGTGAGGTGAAGAGTGCTTTGGTATGCAAACCAAACCTCCTTGTGCTCATGTACAAGGATATTTATTTTACTAACACTCCTAACCTTTCTTTGCCTAGTGTGGTTGTGTCTTTGATACAGGGATTCACAACACTGAAATATCCTACTTATGATAAGGAGTTATATGCATTGATGAGGACTTGGCAAATTTGGCAGCATTATCTATGGTGGAGAGAATTCATTATCCATTTAGATTATAAGAGTCCGAAATTCTTGAAGTCTCAAGGTAAGTTGCATAAGAGGCATGCTACGTGGTTAAAATTCATTGAGACATTTCCATATGTGATTAAATATAAAATTGGAAGGGAAAATGTGGTAGCTAATGCATTGTCTAAAAGCTATGCGTTATTGACATTTTTGCATGCTAAGTTGCTTGGGTTTGAATACATTAAAGACTTGTATGCTAATGATGTTGATTTTGGATCTGTTTGGAATTCTTATGATAAGCGTGTTATTGATGGTTTCTATAGACATAGAGGCTACTTGTTTAAAAAGATTAAACTTGGTGTGCCTAAGTGTTCTATGTGTGCCTTATTAAATAAGGAGAGTCATGGTGGAGGTATAATGGGGCATTTTGGAGTGACTAAAACTTTAGAAATTCTGCATGAATATTTTTATTGGCCTCGCATGAAACATAATGTCATTTCGTTTTGTTCTATGTGCGTGGCATGTAAACAAGCTGAGTCTAAGGTTTTCCCACATGGTCTTTATATTGATTACCACATGTTGAGTTTGCTTACAATAGATCTGTGCATTCTACTACTGCTTATAGTCCGTTTGAATGTGTTTATGGCTTTAATCCTCTAACACCTTTGGATATTTTACCTTTGTCTACTAATGTGTTTGTTAACATGGATGGTAAGCAAAAGGCTGAATATGTAAAGGATTTGCATGTTAAAGTTCGAGCTAACATTGAGAGGAAGAATAAGCAATATGCAACGCAAGCCAACAAGAGCCGAACAAAAATTGTATTTGAACCTGGTGATTGGGTTTGGGTACATATGCGCAAAAAGAGGTTCCCGGTTCAGATAAAGTCTAAGTTACATCCTAGGGGAGATGGATCTTTTCAAGTCTTAGAGCGGATCAATGACAATGCCTATAAGATTGATTTACCTAGTGAGTATGGCAATATTAGTGCTACATTCAATGTTGCTGACTTATCTTTATTTGATGTAGGTGATGCTTTTGATTTGAGGACGAATCCTTTCGAGGAGGGAGGGAATGATGGAGATCAAGGTGCTGTCAAAGCTACTCTAAACCATTCCCAAGATCCTTTGCAAGGGATAGGCGGTCCAATGACTAGGAGCAGGGCGAAGCGGGCCAAAGAAACTTTGCTGGGCTTGATCTTGTATGTGCAAGCTAAAGAGGAAGTTGTTGGGCCAAGTCTAGACATCAAGTGGGCCACACTTTGCAGCCTTGAGGATTGCAATAAAGAGGGCAATTCGGAGGCCCAATAAAGTTTGTTGGATCTTGAAGATAACTAGCTTAAATCTGCATTGATTTAAAGATGTATTATGGGCTTTAGTTTAAATGTTTTGTTTTGGATATTATTAGTATTTGTGCCCATTCTTTATGCAGCCCAAATAGTAGTTTAATTATGGGTTTGTTTTTTATTAATTTAGTTGGGCCAGATAACTAATGTTATTTGGGCCATATTTTTATTAGAAGTCCAATTAGGAGTTTAAGGCCTTTTGGCTTTCCTACTAAGGTTAGGTTTGATTGTCTATTTAAGAGTTCTTTAAGTTCATGTAAAAAACAGATTTTGATGATTAATAAAGATTGAGTTTTCTCCTAAATTGAGAGCTTCCCTTAGTTCTTGAGCAAAGAACTGAATTCGATCTTATCGAGGCAACTCGTGGCGATCAAACATCCATTGAATTTTCAAGACGATCCTTGCTTTCGCCAAACACTCCGTTTCTTTGTTTAGAGGAACGCATCAAAAATGGCATCTAGGGTTTCTCGGCGGCCCGATTCTACCGCCGGAAAGTCGGAATCACGCGAAACGAAGGTCGTGGCGTTACAGATGACTTCTTCTTTCCAACGAGTCCCTTTGTTTAGATATTTGCCACCGTCTTCTAGATGCACGAAAATGGAATCTAGGGTTTCTTGGCGGCCCGATTCGACTGCCGGAAAGTCGGAATCATGCGAAACGAAGGTCGTGGCGTTACTGATGACTTCTTCTTTCCAACGAGTACCTTTGTTTAGATTTTTGCCACCGTCTTCCAGATGCACGAAAATGGCATCTAAGGTTTCTCGGCGGCCCGATTCGACCACCGGAAAGTTGGAATCACGCGAAACGAAGGTCATGGCGTTACTGAGCACTTCTTTTGTCCAAGAAGTTCGCTTTTTATAATTTTTGCCACCGTCATCCGAATGCACGAAAATTACATCTAGGGTTTCTCGTCTGCCCGATTCTACCTCCGAAAAGTGGGAATCACGCGAAACGAAGGTTGTGGCATTACTGATGACTTCTTCTTTCCAACGAGTCCCTTTGTTTGGATATTTGCCACCGTCTTCCAGATGCACGAAAATGGCATCTACGGTTTCTCGGCGGCCCGATTCGACCAGCGGAAAGTCGGAATCACGCGAAACGAAGGTCATGGCGTTACTGAGCACTTCTTCTTTCCAAGAAGTCCGCTTTTTATAATTTTTGCCACCGTCATCCGAATGCACGGAAATTGCATCTAGGGTTTCTCGGCTGCACAATTTGATCGCCGAAAAGTGGGAATCATGCGAAACGAAGGTCGTGGCGTTACTGAGCACTTCTTCTTTCCAAGAAGTCCACCTTTTATAATTTTTGCCACCGTCATCCGGATGCACGAAAATGGCATCTAGGGATTCTCGGCGGCACGATTCGACCCCCTAAAAGTCAGAATCACGCGAAACGAAGGTCGTGGCGTTACTAATGACTACTTTTTTCCAACGAGTCCCTTTGTTTGAATTTTTGCCACCGTCATCCAGATGCACGAAAATGGCATCTAGGGTTTCTCGCCGGCCCAATTCGACCGCCTGATAGTCGGAATCACTCGAAACGTAGGTCGTGGCGTTACTGATGAATACTTTTTTCCAACGAGTCTCTTTGTTTGGATTTTTGCCACGGTCATCCGGATGCACGAAAATTGCATTTAGGGTTTCTCGGCGGCCTGATTCGACTGCCGGAAAGTGGGAATCACTCGAAACGCAGGTCGTGGCGTTACTGAGCCCTTCTTCTTTCCAAGAAGTCCACTTTTTATAATTTTTGCCACCGTCATCCGGATGCACGAAAATGGCATCAAGGGTTTCTCGGCGGCCCGATTCGATCGCCGGAAAGTCGGAATCACGCAAAATGAAGGTCGTTGCGTTACTGATGACTACTTTTTTCCAACGAGTCCCTTTGTTTAGATTTTTGCCACCGTCATCCGGATGCACAAAAATTGCATCTAGGGTTTCTCGGCGGGCCGATTCTACCGCCGAAAAGTGGGAATCACGCAAAACGAAGGTCGTGGCGTTACTGAGCACTTCTTCTTTCCAAGAAGTCCACTTTTTATAATTTTTTCCACCATCATCCGGATGTACGAAAATGGCAACTAGGGTTTCTCGGCGGCCCGATTCGACCGACGGAAAGTCGGAATCACTCGAAACGAAGGTCGTGGCGTTACTGATGACTTCTTTTTTCCAACGAGTCCCTTTGTTTGGATTTTTGCCACCGTCATCCGGATGCACAAAAATGGCATCTAGGGTTTCTCGGTTGCTCGATTCGACCGCCGAAAATCGGAATCACGCGAAACGAAGATCGTGGCATTACTGATGTCTTCTTCTTTCCGACGAGTCCCTTGATGTGAGCACGGCTAGCGAATGGAAATGGCATGCAGACCTACTGGAAGTCCCAAGTGGACCTGTCATAAGAGCTCGTGCTAAAAGATTCAAAGAGGAATTTAATGGTCTAATTTTAGAAGCCCAACATGGAGATGCCTGCATCAATTCAAAAGAAGAGCGCAAAATTGGTCCATATCATTAAAGCCCACTTAAATATGGGTCAAGACAAGCTAATCTGAATATGGGCTTAAAGTGCAAGAAGATTGAAGGTTAAAAACTGAATATAGGTCCAAAATAATGGATTTATTTAATGGCCCAATTTAAGCTACGTTTTTTCTGATTTATTTACTTTTAGTATTTTATTTATTTGACTAGGAAAGTTTCCTATTTGATAGTTTCTAGAAGAGTTTCATACTTTTATTTTTCCTTGCCCCATAGGAGTTTCCTATTTGATAGTTTCTAGAACAGTTTCCTATTTCTATTTTTCCTTGTCCTAAAGGAGTTTCCTATATAGTTTACCTTCTAAGTTTAGGTAATTGGCCTATAAATAGGTATGTATGCTTATGAACAATTGAGATTATCATTTATATTATTGAGAGTGTTTTCTCTTTGATTCTTTAAAGAACTTTTCTGAACTTATCAAGATTTATCTTGTGGCGTTCAAGCAAGACTTATCACTCACAATCTTCTTCCTCTTTCTTGAGTGTGGCGTCTGCAATATTTCTATACCTTTGGTTCTGATCTCTTTATAGATAACGGGTTAAGGTCATTTTTATTTTAATTTATTTTTGTTATAAATCTGATTGGAATACGATCCTTGAATTTGGATTCCATATTGATTCCGGGTCTCACTACTCTTGGTGAGGTTCATATCAAGGGTTCACATCATCCCTTTGTTTGGATTTTTGCCACCGTCATCTGGATGCACGAAAATGGCATCTAGGGTTTCTCGGTCGCCCGATTCGACCACCGAAAAGTGGGAATCACGCGAAACGAAGGTCGTGGCGTTACTGATGCCATTTTCTTTCCAACAAGTCCCTTTGTTTGGATTTTTGCCACCGTCATCCGGATGCACGAAAATGGCATCTTGGGTTTCTCGGCTGCCCGATTCGACCGCCGGAAAGTCGGAATCACGCGAAACGAAGGTCGTTGCGTTACTGAGACTTTCCTTTCTCCAAGAAGTCCACTTTTTATAATTTTTACCACCGTCATCCGGATGTACGAAAATGGCAACTAGGGTTTCTCAGCGTCCTGATTCGACCGACGGAAAATCGAAATCACGCGAAACGAAGGTCGTGAAGTTACTGAGGACTTCTTTTTTCCAACGGGTCCCTTTGTTTGTATTTTTGCCACCGTCATCCGGATGCACAAAAATGGCATCTAGGGTTTTCTGGAGGCTCGATTCGATCGCCGAAAAGTCAGAATCACGCGAAATGAAGTTCGTGGCGTTACTGATGAGTTCTTTTTTCCAACGAGTCCCTTTGTTTGGAATTTTGCCACCGTCATCCGGATGCACGAAAATGGCATCTTGGGTTTGTCGGTGGCCCGATTCTATTGCCAAAAATTCAGAATCACGCGAAACGAAGTTCGTGGCGTTACTGATGACTTCTTCTTTCCAACGAGTCCCTTTATTTGGATTTTTGCCACCGTCATCCGGATGCACGAAAATGGCATCTAGGGTTTCTCGGCGGCCCGATTCGACCGCCCGAAAGTCGGAATCACGCGAAACGAAGGTCATGGCGTTACTGAGACTTTCCTTTCTCCAAGAAGTCCACTTTTTATAATTTTTACCACCGTCATCCGGATGTACGAAAATGGCAACTAGGGTTTCTCAGCGTCCTGATTCGACCGACGGAAAATCGAAATCACGCGAAACGAAGGTCGTGAAGTTACTGAGGACTTCTTTTTTCCAACGGGTCCCTTTGTTTGTATTTTTGCCACCGTCATCCGGATGCACAAAAATGGCATCTAGGGTTTTCTGGAGGCTCGATTCGATCGCCGAAAAGTCAGAATCACGCGAAATGAAGTTCGTGGCGTTACTAATGAGTTCTTTTTTCCAACGAGTCCCTTTGTTTGGAATTTTGCCACCGTCATCCGGATGCACGAAAATGGCATCTTGGGTTTGTCGGTGGCCCGATTCTATTGCCAAAAATTCAGAATCACGCGAAACGAAGTTCGTGGCGTTACTGATGACTTCTTCTTTCCAACGAGTCCCTTTATTTGGATTTTTGCCACCGTCATCCGGATGCACGAAAATGGCATCTAGGGTTTCTCGGCGGCCCGATTCGACCGCTCGAAAGTCGGAATCACGTGAAACGAAGGTCGTGGCGTTACTAAGCACTTCTCCGCTCCAAGAAGTCCACTTTTTATAATTTTCGCCACCGTCGTCCGGATGCACAAAAATGGCATCTAGGGTTTCTCGGCGGCTCGATTCGACCGCCGGTAAGTCGAAATCACGCGAAACAAAGTTCGTTGCGTTACTAATGACTACTTTTTTCCAACGAGTCCCTTTGTTTGGATTTTTGCCACCGTCATCCGGATGCACGAAAATGGCATCTAGGGTTTCTCGGCGGCCCGATTCGACCGCCGGTAAATCGGAATCATGCGAAACGAAATTTGTTGCGTTACAGATGACTACTTTTTTCCAACGAGTCCCATTGTTTGGATTTTTGCCACCGTCATTCGGATGCACGAAAATGGCATCTTGAGTTTCTCGGTGGCCCGATTGACCGCTAAAAAGTCAGAATCACGCGAAACAAAGGTCGTGGCGTTACTGATGACTTCTTCTTTCCAACGAGTCCCTTTGTTTGAATTTTTTGCCACCTTGATCCGGATGCACGAAAATGGCATCTTGGGTTTCTCGGCGGCCCGATCGATTGCCGAAAAGTCAGAATAACGCGAAACAAAGGTCGTGAAGTTGCTGATGTGATGCAGTCCCACATCGGTTGGCGAGGGGGTCCTGGTGTTGAATATAAGGGTTCGTAACCCTCCCCCTTACGAGCTAGCTTTTGAGGCGGTAGTTAGGCGGGTCCATCATATTGGTATCAGAGCAAGGTGACACCTTACCACCACCACATCACCACCAAAGCGCCGCCACTGGTTAGCTTTGTTCATCTGGAGTCTTTGCCATTTCAGTTTTTTGTCATTTTCGTTTTTGAGTCATTTATGGTCTTCCATTGTTGTGCTTTGTTTGAATTGCTTGTGGTTTTGGAGATTTGAATAGATTCCCTCACCTACATCATTGTGAACCACCATCAAACACTTGTTGCAGCCTTGTTCAACCACCAACCACCATTCCTAGCCTTCACCATCTAGAAAAACGCCCATCCCTTGCTGCAATAGCCAGGTTTAACTTCTAAGGCTGAGCATTAACTGCTCCCTACAAATCAGGCTCCATTCCCTTGCTGCAACAACCATGTTTGACTTCCAAGGCTGAGCATTAATTACTCCTAAAAATTAGGGATTTGATTTGCAGTTGTTATAATTGCTCCTAAAATCAAGGGATTTGATTTGCAGCTGTTATAATTGTTTCTCAAATCAAGGAGATTTGATTTGCATCTGTTATAATTGCTCCTAAAATTAGGGGATTTGATTTGCAGCTGTTATACATGTTTCTGAAAATCAAGGAGATTAAGTCCAATTTGTTATTAGAAGTCATTTTCGAAATTTAAATTGAAATTCCAGGTGTTAATTTCTTATTTCTGTATTTTATTTATTTCTGAGACAAAAAAAAAGAAAAAAAAGAAAAGAAATTCAAGTCTCATTTCAGCATTTCATTTGTATTTCATACTATATTAAGTTGTAACCATTTCATAGAAGTAGTTTGTACTTAGTCAATTCTCAAGTGAAGATCAAAGGGATTGCCAAGAGCCCTCGGATACACTACAAGCCATAGCCGTACCCTAGCCTTGTCCCACACTTAGCCAGATCTCGAACCTCACCCTTCCAATCTCCATTGGTACAAGTTGAGACAAGTAAGATACAATTCTTCCTTCTTGAGTTCAGATTGATTGAGTATACTTTGTCTAATTGCATTACCTTCTTGCAATTGTCTTGTTCAGTCTTATTTTCTTTCTTTTTTTGAGTCATTTGCTTGTTTAATCCTCCGCCGAGCTTATCCTTTCTATAACTCACCATTTCTTGGCAATTGTTGGCTTAGAACACTTTGTTCACGTGGGTTATTTGGTCCATACAAGACAATCCATCAAAAAAGAAAAAAGAAAAAATGTACATCAACAACAATTGGGAGAGAGAGATTAAACATAAGAGTGAAACACTAGTGAGATGATTTTGATTTCTCTAATCTGATTTGTTTAGGTGTTAGTCTTCTTTTGAACATGTCTAGGTTACCAAGTCCTCCACACTCAAGGAGTTCCTCACCAATACCGCTTGAGATGTTCAACATGCTCAAGACCATGTCGGACAACTTAGCCCACTTGACTGCTCGAATGGCTGTTTTGGAGTCAAGGCCAGCACTACCTGCCCTCATTCCTCTAGGCACCTATGTTGAGGATGGAGGCCCTTCCAATGTGGACCCAAGAGCGCCCCTATCAGATGAAAGGAGTGCCTATGACGCCGCTCGAGGCGCGCACCATCAAATCCTACCAGGCACCGCATCTCACCTTGGAAGATCACAAGGCGCCGCCCCTCACCATGACACTCCAGTCCATGCTCACAATGAGTAACTCTCTGTCCATAACTCTCCTTTACATAGATGAAATCATTATGCACCTAATCGTTTTAATGCATTTCAGGGTTACCAAGATGAGGAATTGGAGTATGAAGGCTGGCAAGCTGAGCCACCTAGGAGATACCAAGCTAGAAGAGGACGTGAGCCAGAGCAAGATGGTATTGGGAAGATCAAAGTGAAGATCCCAAGTTTTGAAGGCAAGTGTGATCCAGATGCATACATGGAGTGGGAGACCAAGATAGAACAAATCTGGTCATGTCACAACTTTGCCGAGTATAAAAAGGTCCAATTAGCTGCATTGGAGTTCAATGGCTATGCCCTCATATGGTGGGACAACCTGGCCAAGGAAAGAAGAAGAGTACTTGATCCAGACGTGGCCACATGGGAGCAAATGAAAACTTTGATGAGGGCTAGATTTGTGCCTCAACATCATACAAGGGATTTAAGTCAAAGATTGGAGAATTTGAGACAAGGGTCAATGAGTGCAGAAGAGACCTACAATGCCATGCAAGTGGCAATGGTGAAAGCTAATGTGATTGAAGATGAAGAGACGACCATGGCAAGGTATCTTAGAATTCTCAATTCATTTTTGGCTAATGAAGTCGACTTGTATCCATACAGCTCTATGACAGAATTGCTACACTTAGCAATCAAAGTAGAAAGAAAGACAAGGTCTAGGAACCAAGGAAACAAGAGCTCAAGTGGAACATCCAACACTTGGAGAAACCAGCAAAGACGTAGCTCTCAATCCTATGGCCGGGAGTCTTCACAAAGAGAGCCACACTTGGAGCAAGTCGGACAGAAAAGAAGTTCACCACCTAGTGCCACACCCTACCCTCCACGAGCCACAACTGGTTCCTCTAATGGACCCAAAGGGAGTACCTCTAACCCTACTCTTAGAACTAGGGATATTGAATGCTTCAAATGTAGAGGAAGAGGTCATATGATGAAGGACTGTCCTAATAGAAAAACGCTCATAATTAACCACTTAGGGCAATCTGAATCTGAAAGTGATGAAGAGTGTGTTAATAAGGTTAATGAGCATGAATCTGGTTTTGGTAACGAGGATGAGATCGAGTATGAGCATGGAGAGTCCTTAATTTGTAAGAGAACATTGTATGTACAACCTGCCCCTTGTGAGGATAATCAAAGAGAAAACTTGTTTCATACTAGATGCTTAGTTAAGGGAAAAGTGTGCAACATGATAATTGATGGAGGTAGTTGTTGCAATATTGCTAGTGCTGAATTGATTTCTAAGTTGCAACTTACTACTTTTCATCACCCTAGGCCTTACAAACTGCATTGGATGAATGATTGTGGAGAATTGAAAGTGAATAAGCAAGTTAAAGTTACTATCACATTAGGTCACTATGAGGATACAATTCTGTGTGATGTTGTTCCTATGCAAGCTTGTCACATCTTGTTAGGTAGACCATGGCAATATGATAGAAGAGTCATGGATGATGGTCACACTAATAAGCATTCCTTTACATTTAATGGCAAGAATGTTGTCTTAAAACCTATGTCTCCTATGCAGATTGCCGAGGACTATGAAAGGAAGAAGGAAAACGACAAGGAACAAGGAGAGGAGAAGAATCAAGGCAAGAGCACAACTCGGCAGCAAGTAGGCACCTCCTCAAAGCCAAGCCAAACCTTAGCAATCCAGCCTTCTAGTGTCTTATTAGCATCCAAAATTGAGCTACAAGGTGAGTATCTACCCCTAGAAACCACCCTCATGCTTTTGTGCAAGAAACTGGCCATGTTAAGTGAAGAAACTAAGGCTGCCCTACCCCCTTCTATCCAAGCCCTTTTAGAAGAGTTTAAGGATGTATTTTCGGATGAGATACCCCCTGGCCTACCCCCTTTGAGAGGCATAGAGCACCAAATAGATCTTATTCCCGAAGCCACCTTACCAAATAGGCCAGCTTATAGAATGAACGCTAAGGAGAGCCAAGAAATCCAGACCCAAGTGCAAGAGCTCTTAGACAAGGGTTATGTGAGAGAGAGCCTATCCCCTTGTACCGTGCCAGTCCTACTTGTGCCAAAGAAGGACAACACATGGAGGATGTGTGTTGACTGTAGAGTCATTAACAACATCACCATCAAGTACCGCCCCATCCAATTCCGAGGCTGGACGACATGTTAGACGAGCTCCATGGTGCCACCATCTTCACAAAGATTGATCTAAGGAGTGGATATCATCAGATTAGGATGAAAGAAGGAGACGAATGGAAGACTACATTCAAGACCAAGTTTGGTCTCTATGAATGGCTTGTAATGCCATTTGGTTTGACAAATGCTCCTTCTACTTTCATGAGATTGATGAACTATGTTTTGAGGAACTTTATAGGAAAATTTGTTGCAGTATACTTTGATGATATACTTATCTATAGCAGGTCCCTAAAGGAGCATGAAGGACACTTAAGGGAAGTTCTTTCTACCCTTAGAGTAGAGTACTTGTATGCCAATTTGAAAAAGTGTGATTTCTGCACTAATAAAGTCACATTTCTTGGTTTTGTAGTGAGTACACAAGGGCTGCAAGTGGATGAAGATAAGATAAGAGCCATTCAAGATTGGCCAACTCCAACTTCAATTGGACAAGTGAGGAGCTTTCATGGACTATCCAGCTTCTATAGGCGCTTGGTCAAGGATTTTAGCACCATTGCTGCACCCTTGACTGAGATCACCAAGAAGCATGCTCCATTTGTGTGGGAAGAGGCACAAGAGAGGGCCTTCAACAATCTGAAGTGGAGGCTCACCAAGGCGCCACTTCTAGTACTCCCAGATTTCACTCGCCCATTTGAAGTAGAGTGTGATGCTTTTGGAATTGGCATTGGAGGTGTACTCATGCAAGAATGTAAGCCTATTGCCTTCTTCTCTGAAAAATTGAAAGGTGCATGTCTTAACTACTCTACTTATGACAAAGAGTTGTATACTTTATATAGAGTGCTTAAGACTTGGCAACATTACTTATGGCCTAGAGAGTTTATTTTGCATACTGATCATGAGTCCTTAAAGCATTTTACGAGTCAAGATAAACTTGATAGGAGGCATGGTAGATGGATGGAATTCATTGAAACATTTCCATATGTCATTAAGTATAAAAAGGGAAAAGATAATGTTGTTGCTGACGCACTTTCTAGGAGACATGTTTTGTTGACCACATTAGACTCTAAGGTGTTAGGATTCACTTACATTAAAGCGTTATATGCGGATGGCATTGATTTTGGTGCTACTTATAAGCATTGTGTGCAGAAAGGTTCTTTAGATAAGTTTTACTTGTTTGAGGGATTTTTGTTCAGAATTGATAAGGTGTGCATTCCTAGGTGTTCCTTGAGGATGTTACTCGTAGAGGAAGCCCATAAGGGAGGCTTAATGAGACACTTTGGTAGGGATAAGACATATCATATAATGCATACACATTTCTTTTGATCACACATGCTTAGGGACGTAGAACACTTAGTGAAGAGATGTTTAGAGTGCCTAAAAGCCAAGTCTAGAGTTAAGCCACATGGTTTGCATACTCCTTTACCTATTCCTACAGCCCCTTGGGAAGATATTAGTATGGATTTCATTGTAGGGTTGCCTAGGACTAAGAAGGGGAGAGATTCTATATTTGTGGTTGTTGATAGATTTTCTAAGATGGCCCATTTTATTGCTTGCCATAAGACTGATGATGCTTCTAATGTAGCTAACTTGTTCTTTAAGGAAATAGTTAGGTTACATGGAGTGCCTAGGACTATTGTGAGTGTTAGGGATGTGAAGTTCTTTAGCTATTTTTGGAAAACTCTTTGGGGAAAATTAGGGACTAGATTGTTATTTTCTACTTCTAGTCATCCACAAACTGATGGTTAAATTGAAGTGACCAATAGGACTCTCACAACCATCTTAAGGGCTATCATTAGAAAGAATCTGAAGGCTTGGGAAGATGCATTACCTCATGTAGAATTTGCATATAATAGGGCTGTTCACTCTTCTACTTCTCTAAGTCATTTTGAGTGTGTTTATGGTTTGAATCCCTTAACCCCACTTGATCTTACGCCGTTGCCTATGAAGGAACGAGCAGATTTCAATGCAGAAAAACAAGTAGAGTTCATTCGGGAGATGCATGAAAGGACTAGGGCAAAGCTGCAACAAAAGGGCGAGTACAATGCAGTCAAGGCAAACCAAGGAAGAAGGAGAGTGATCTTCAAACCGGGGGATCTTGTTTGGGTTCATTTAAGGAAGGAGCGTTTCCCTGAAAAACGCAAGTCCAAGCTTTCACCAAGAGGAGACGGCCCATTCAAGGTTCTGAAAAGAGTTGGAGATAATGCTTATGTGTTGGAGCTGCCTGGGGAGTATGGTGTGAGTGCAACCTTCAATGTTGGAGACCTTACACTTTATGAGGGACATGATGAGGAGCTGGATGATTTGAGGTCGAATCCTTTTCAAGAAGGGGAGGATGATGAGGGATCACCTACACCTCAAGTTCCTACATTTGAAGGCCCTATCACTAGGGCAAGGGCTAAGGAGATCCAACAAGAATTGGACAAGGTGATAACCTTCTTCTTGTCCAAGGAGCCTTCCATTTTAACAGCCTTCTTCAAGCCATCTATCAAGGATATGTCCATCAAGTCTATGGTGGCCATTGCAGCTCGTGATGACCCTAGGAGTGAAGAGAAGACTCCATGAAGTGATTGGACGAATTGCTTTTAGTCTTTTGTGTTTTAAGACAATTTCCTTATTTAATTTTTAGTATTTCATTTTTTAGAAAGGGGGGCCAGCTCTAGGACTATAAAAGCCCTCCTTAGCATGTTTTTAAGAGATTAGACATTTTTTAACTCAGAAACTGATTTTCCCTTCTATCAAAAGAGTGCTTTTGAGAGAAGAGAGCATTGTTGATTGATCTTGCTTAGTTGTTCTTGTGTGTGTCAATCTCCCTAGAGATTGGTGTTCTCAAGCCTCCATAAGCCTCCTCCTTGTGCTTGGCTGCCATGGCCATTGTGTAAGGTTGTACTGGTAGGGTTTCTTCATCATTTGGTTCAGTTCTTGATTCGTAGAACAAGGGTTGTTCCATTGTGTGAATTGGTTCTACTTCTATTCTTTTTATTTCTGTTTTCTTTCATTTTCAGATTTAACCTCCATTGCTGTCTTCTTTGAGTTGTGTCAAGGTTTGGTGTCTAGATCGAGAGTTTGTGGCTTACCCCTACATCAAATTGGTATCAAATGGACCCGCTTAACTCCCGCCTCAAAAGCTAGCTCATAAGGGGGAGGGTTGCGAACCCTTATATTCAACACCAGGACCCCCTCGCCAACCGATGTGGGACTACATCATTCCCGACCCCTTTAGACTGCACGTCCTCGTGCAGGGAACCTTTGTGCATGCCGTCCACACCGACCGGTCGAGGTTAGGCTCTGATACCAATTTAATGGACCCGCCTAACTCTCGCCTCAAAAGCTAGTTCGTAAGGGGGAGGGTTGCGAACCCTTATATTCAACACCAGGACCCCCTCGCCAACCGATGTGGGACTGCATCATGATGACTTCTTTTTTCCAACGAGTCCCTTTGTTTGGATTTTTGCCACCGTCATCCGGATGCATGAAAATGGCATCTAGGGTGATGCGTTCCTCTAAACGAAGAAACGGAGTGTTTGGCGAAAGCAAGGATCGTCTTGCAAATTCAACGGATGTTTGATCGCCACGAGTTGCCTCGATAAGATCGGATTCAGTTCTTTGCCCAAGAACTAAGGGAAGCTCTCACTTTAGGAGAAAACTCAATCTTTATTAATCATCAAAAATCTGTTTAATACATGAACTTAAAGAACTCTTAAATAGACAATCAAACATAACCCTAATAGGAAAGCCAAAAGGCCTTAAACTCCTAATTAAAATTCTAATAAAAATATGGCCCAAATAACATTAGTTATCTGGCCCAACTAAACTAATAAAAAAACAAACCCATAATTAAACTACTTTTTGGGATGCATAAAGAATGGGCTCAAATAATAATAATATGCAAAACAAAACATTTAAACTAAAGCTCATAATACATCTTTAAATCAATGCAGATTTGAGCTAGTTATCTTTAAGATCCAACAAACTTTATTGGGCCTCCGAATTGTCCTCTTTAATGCAATCTTCAAGGCTGCAAAGTGTGGCCCACTTGATGTCTAGACTTGGCCCAACAACTTCCTCTTTAGCTTGCACATCCAAAATTAAGCCCAGTAAAGCTTCTTTGGCCCGCTTCGCCCTGCTCCTAATCATTGCACCGCCTATCCCTTGCAAAGGATCTTGGGAACGGTTTATAGTAGTTTTGACAGCACCTTTATCTCCATCATTCCCTCCTTCCTCGAAATGATTCGTCCTCGAATCAAAGGCATCACCTACATCAAATAAAGACAAGTCAGCAACATTGAATATAGCACTAATATTGCCATACTCACTTGGTAAATCAATCTTATAGGCATTGTCATTGATTCGCTTCAAGACTTGAAAAGGTCCATCTCCCCTAAGATGCAACTTAGACTTCCTCTGAACCGGAAACCTCTCTTTGCGCATATGTACCCAAACCCAATCACCAGGTTCAAATACAATTTTTGTTCGGCTCTTGTTGGCTTGTGTTGTATATTGCTTATTTTTCCTCTCAATGTTAGCTCGAACTTTAGCATGCAAATCTTTTACATATTCATCCTTTTGCTTACCATCCAAGTTAACAAACACATTAGTAGACAAAGGTAAAATATCCAAAGGTGTTAGAGGATTAAAGCCATAAACAATTTCAAAAGGACTACAAGCAATAGTAGAATGCACAGATCTATTGTAAGCAAACTCAACATGTGGTAATGGAATATAAAGACCATGTGGCATAACCTTAGACTTAGCTTGTTTATATGTCATCCACTTAGCACAAAATGAAATGACATCATGTTTCATGCGAGGCCAATAAAAAAGTTCATCCAGAATTTCTAAGGTTTTAGTCACTCCAAAATATCTCATTAAACCTCCACTATGACTCTCCTTAATTAACAAGTTACGCATAGAACACTTAGGCACACAAAGTTTATTCTTTTTAAACAAGTAGCCTCTATGTCTATAGAAACCATCAATAGCACGCTTATCACACAAATTCCAAGTAGATCCAAAATCAACATCATTAACATACATGTCTCTAATATATTGAAAACCAAGCAACTTAGCATGTAAGGATGTGAATAACGCATATCTTCTAGACAATGCATAAGCTACCACATTTTTCTTCCCATTTTTACACTTAATCACATAATTTAATGTCTGTATGAATTTTAACCAATTAGCATGTCTCTTATGCAACTTACCTTGGCACTTCAAGAATTTTAAACTCTTATGATCTGAATAAATAATGAATTCTCTCAGCCATAGATAATTATGCCAAGTTTGCAAAGTCCTCATCAATGCCTATAACTCTTTATCATAAGTAGGATATTTTAATGCTATGAATTCCTGTATCAAAGACACAACCATACTAGGCAAAGAAAGATTATGAGTGTTAGTAAAATAAATATCCTTGTACATTAGCACAAGGAGGTTTGGCTTGCATACCAAAGCACTCTTCACCTCAATTTTTAATGTAAAAGCACTCACTCTTTTATTTTCCTCTTTCTCTGGCTCACAATTCTCTTTCTTTTTCTGCTCACATATCTCAATTTTGGCCTTACTCTCTTTCTTATTTTGCTCACATACCTCAACATCTCTCTCTTTTCTCTCACTCTCAATTTTGGCCATACAATCTTTCTTCTCTTTTTCTTGCTCACATCTTTCAACCTCTCTTTCTTTCCTCTCACTCTCAGTTTTGGCCATATTCTCTTTTTCCTCTTTTTCTTTTGTTTCTCTCAACTTACACTCTTTTGTAATCCTCACTTGATCAGCAAAAGCCTCAACTAGCTTTAGGGGTGTTAGAACAAAAGTTCGATTATGCATGGTCAATGTATATCGATTCTTGTATCCATCATAATTAACCCTTCTATCAAAATGCCATGGACGTCCCAACAACAAGTGTCCAGCATGCATTGGTACTACATCACAAAGCACCTAATCTTTGTAGTTACCAATAGAAAAAGATACCAAAACCTTATTTGTCACCCATATTTCTCTACTATCATTCAACCATATTAGCCTATATGGCTTAGGATGTTTCAATGTGGGTAGACCCAATTT
Organism: Gleditsia sinensis; assembly: GCA_037074535.1. Taxonomy (NCBI): domain Eukaryota; kingdom Viridiplantae; phylum Streptophyta; class Magnoliopsida; order Fabales; family Fabaceae; genus Gleditsia; species Gleditsia sinensis. The sequence goes on from CM073466.1 coordinate 51,020,542, forward strand.
ATCAACCATCAAAGTACTAGCTACATTAGTGTAACTCCCACTATCAATAATCAAGCTACATACCTTGTTATTCACATGGCACCTGGTTTGGAAGATTTGCTCACATTGTTCATCATCAATATCATCATTAGGCTGCATATTAAGAGCACTTATAATAACCAATACTTCTCTATTCACTAGCTTACTAATCTCCACATTATTACAATCCTCCATTAGCGGCATGTCATCCTCACTAGAATCACTAGAATACTTACTTTCCATACGTCCCCTTTCTTCCTCATGAAAACCAAACTGTTTGGAAGACTTAGGTTTGGATAATGACTCAAAATTATCTAACTTCATATGTATCAACTTAAATTGCTCCTGAACCGCCTTCATGTAAAATTTAAGATCAACCTTAGGTTGATTTATTTTAGTGCTTATGTTTGTCTCACAAACCTCACGTGTTTGCACTCAATTTACTCTATTTTCCTTAAAGCTCTTAAACAAGAACCTGATCAACAAACTTATCTAAGAAAACAAGTGAATTAAGAAGAATAAATTTTCAGACAATGACAACCCTAGGAACTGAATTTAAAAAATATGAGGGACACTAATATCAGTATGTTGCTTTTTTTTTGAACGAATTTCTCTTCTTTCTCTCTTTTTTTTGATTGAACTTCATCTCACCTCTTTTTTTTTTTGAGCGATTTTTTTTTGCAGAAGAGACCAAATTCAACTAGGACTAGGAATCTGATTTTTTTTTTGAATTTTAAATTTTGAATTTTTGAACAAGAAACCAACTTGAAATAGGAATAGGACTCTCTTTTTTTTTTGAAATTCAAATTTTTTTGGAAGAAGAAAACTAAATTGACTAGTACTAGGAGTTAGAATAAAAGTAGGAAAAGAAAATTGACTAGAACTAGAACTCTTTTTTTTTTTTCTAAAAGATCTAGAAGAACATTAACTAGAAATAGAACTAAATTAGAACTCAAATTTGACCTAAAGAAAGGTAGAAGAAGAAGAACGACTCTAGAAAATAGAAAAGAAAAGATAGAACACCAACCAAATCTCAAGGAGCCAAAGTTCTGACACCAAATGATGCGTTCCTCTAAACGAAGAAACGGAGTGTTTGGCGAAAGCAAGGATCGTCTTGAAAATTCAACGGATGTTTGATCACCACGAGTTGCCTCGATAAGTTCGGATTCAGTTCTTTGCCCAAGAACTAAGGGAAGCTCTCACTTTAGGAGAAAACTCAATCTTTATTAATCATCAAAAATCTGTTTAATACATGAACTTAAAGAACTCTTAAATAGACAATCAAACCTAACCCTAATAGGAAAGCCAAAAGGCCTTAAACTCCTAATTGGACTTCTAATAAAAATATGGCCCAAATAACATTAGTTATCTGGCCCAACTAAACAAATAAAAAAAACAAACCCATAATTAAACTACTTTTTAGGCTGCATAAAGAATGGGCTCAAATAATAATAATATGCAAAACAAAACATTTAAACTAAAGCCCACAATACATCTTTAAATCAATGCAGATTTGAGCTAGTTATCTTCAAGATCCAATAAACTTTATTGGGCCTCCGAATTGCCCTCTTTAATGCAATCCTCAAGGCTGCAAAGTGTGGCCCACTTGATGTCTAAACTTAGCCCAACAACTTCCTCTTTAGCTTGCATATCCAAGATCAAGCCCAGTAAAGTTTCTTTGGCCCGCTTCGCCCTGCTCCTAATTATTGCACCGCCTATCCCTTGCAAAGGATCTTGGGAACAGTTTATAGTAGTTTTGACAGCACCTTGATCTCCATCATAGGGTTTCTCGGCTGCCCGATGCGACCGCCGGAAAGTCAGAATCACGTGAAACGAAGGTCGTGGCGTTACTGAGCACCTCTTCTTTCCAAGAATTCAACTTTTTATAATTTTCGCCACCGTCATCCGGATGCACGAAAATGGCATCTAGGGTTTCTCGCCGGCCCGATTAGACCGCTGGAATGTCAGAATCACGCGAAACGAAGGTCAAGACGTTACTGGGCACTTCTTCTTTCCAAGAAGTCCACTTTTTATAATTTTCGCCACCGTAAACCAGATGCACGAAAATGGCATCTAGGGTTTATCGGCGGCCCGATTCGATCGCCGAAAAGTCAGAATCACGCGAAACGAAGGTTGTGGCGTTACAGATGACTTCTTCTTTCCAACGAGTCCCTTTGTTTGGATTTTTGCCACCGTCATCCGGATGCACGAAAATGGCATCAAGGGTTTCTCGGAGGCCTGATTCGACCGCCGATAAGTCAGAATCACGTGAAACAAAGGTCGTGGCGTTACTGAGCACTTCTTCATTCCAAGAAGTCCACTTTTTATAATTTTCGCCACCGTCATCTGGATGCACGAAAATGGCATCTAGGGTTTCTCGGCTGCCCGATTCGACCGCCGAAAAGTCAGAATCACAAGAAAAAAAGGTCGTGGCGTTATTGATGACTTCTTTTTTCCAACGAGTCCCTTCGTTTGGATTTTTCCCACAGTCATCCAGATGCACGAAAATGGCATCTAGGGTTTCTCGGCGGCCTGATTCGACCGCTGAAAAGTCAAAATCACGCGAAACGAAGGTCGTGGCGTTACTGAGCACTTCTTCTTTCCAAGAAGTCCACTTTTTATAATTTTTGCCACCGTCATTCGAATGCACGAAAATGGCATCTAGGGTTTCTCGGCAGCCAGATTCGACTGCCGAAAGGTCGAAATCACGCGAAACGAAGGTAGTGGGGTTACTGAGCACTTCTTCTTTCCAAGAATTCCACTTATTATAATTTTGACCACCGTCATCCGGATGCACGAAAATGGCATCTAGGATTTCTCGGCGGCTTGATTCGACCCCTGAAAAATCGGAAACACGCGAAACGATGGTCGTGGAGTTATTGATGACTTCTTCTTTGCAACGATCCCCTTTGTTTGGATTTTTGCCACCGCCATCCGGATGCACGAAAATCGCATCTATGGTTTTTTGGCGGCCCGATTTGACCTCCGGAAAGTCAGAATCACGCGAAAGGAAGGTCGTGGCGTTACTGAGCACTTCTTCTTTCCAAGAAGTCCACTTTTTATAATTTTTGCCACCGTCATCTGGATGCACGAAAATGGCATCTCGGTGACCCGATTCGACCGCCGAAAAGTCGGAATCATGCGAAACGAAGGTAGTGGCGTTACTGAGCACTTCTTCTTTCCAAGAAGTCCACTTTTTATAATTTTTGCCAACGTCATCCGGATGTACGAAAATGGCATCTAGGGTTTCTCGGCTGCCCGATTTGACCGCTGGAAAGTTGGAATAACGCGAAACGAAGGTCGTGGAGTTACTGTTGACTTCTTCTTTCCAACGAGTCCCTTTGTTTAGATTTTTAGAACCGTCAATCGGATGCACGAAAATGGAATCTAGGGTTTCTCGGTGGCCCGATCGACCACCAAAAAGTCAGAATCACGTGAAACATAGGTCGTGGTGTTACTGAGCACTTTCTCTTTCCAGGAAGTCCACTGTTTATAATTTTTGCCATAGTCATCCGGATACACGAAAGTGGCATCTAAGGTTTCTCGGCGGCCTGATTCGACCGCCGGAAAGTAGGAATCACGCGAAAGGAAGGTCGTGGCGTTACTGTGCACTTCTTCTTTCCAGGAAGTCCACTTTTTATAATTTTTGCCACAGTCATCCGGATACACGAAAGTGGCATCTAAGGTTTCTCGGCGGCCTGATTCAACCACCGGAAAGTTGGAATCACGCGAAAGGAAGGTCGTGGCGTTACTGAGCACTTCTTCTTTCCAAGAAGTCCACTTTTTATAATTTTAGCCACCGTCATCCGGATGCACGAAAGTGGCATCCAGGGTTTCTCGGCGGCCCGATTCGACAGCCGAAAAGTCGGAATCACGTGAAACGAAGGTCGCGGCGTGACTGATCACTTCTTCTTTCCAAGAAGTCCACTTTTTATAATTTCTGCCACCGTCATCCGGATGCTCAAAAATGGCATATAGGGTTTCTCGGCGGCCCGATTCGACCACCGGAAAGTCGTAATCAAGCGAAGCGAAGGTCGTGGCGTTACTGAACAGTTCTTCTTTCCAGGAAGTCTACATTTTATAATTTTCACCACTGTCATCCGGATGCTCAAAAATGGCATCTAGGGTTTCTCGGCGGCCCGATTCGACCGCTGAAAAGTCGAAATCACGCGAAATGAAGGTCGTGGCGTTACTGAGCACTGCTTCTTTCCAAGAAGTCTACTTTTTATAATTTTCGCCACCGTCATCCAGATACACGAAAATGGCATCTAGGGTTTCTCGGCGGCCCGATTCGCCCGCCGGAAAGTTGAAATCACGCGAAACGAAGGTCGTGGCGTTACTGATGACTTCTTTTTTCCAACGAGTCCCTTTTTTTGGATTTTTGCCACCGTCATCCGGATGCACGAAAATGTCATCAATGGTTTGTCGGCGACCCGATTCGACCTGCCGAAACTCGGAATCACGCGAAACGAAGGTCGTGGCGTTACTGGGCACTTCCTCTTCCCATGAATTCCACTTTTTATAATTTTTGCCACTGTCATTAGGATGCACGAAAATGGCATCTAGGGTTTCTCAGCGTCCCGATTCGACTGTCGGAAAGTCAGAATCACGGGAAACGAAGGCCGCGGCGTTACTGTGCCCTTCTTCTTTCCAACAATTCCTTTTGTTTAGATTTTTGCCAACGTCATTCGGATTCACGAAAATGGCATCTAGGGTTTCTCGACAGCCTGATTCGACCGCCGGAAAGTCAGAATCACACGAAACGAAGGTCGTGGCGTTACTGATGACTTCTTCTTTCCAACGAGTCCCTTTGTTTGGATTTTTGCCATTGTCATCTGGATGCACGAAAATGGCATCTAGGGTTTCTCGGCGGTCCAAGTCGACCGTCGAAAAGTCGGAATCACGCGAAACGAAGGTCGTGGCGTTACTGAGCACTTCTTCTTTCCAAGAAGTCCACTTTTTATAATTTTCACTTCTGTCATCCAGATGCCCAAAAATGGCATCTAGGGTTTCTCGGCTGCCCGATTCGGCTTCCGAAAAGTTGGAATCACGCGAAACGAAGGTTGTGGCATTACTAATGACTTCTTTTTTTGATGGAGATCAAGGTGCTGTCAAAGCTACTATAAACCATTCCCAAGATCCTTTGCAAGGGATAGGCGATCCAATGACTAGGAGCAGTTCGAAGCGGGCAAAGAAGCTTTACTGGGCTTGATCTTGGATGTGCAGGCTAAAGGGGAAGTTATTGGGCCAAGTCAAGACATCAATTGGGCCACTCTTTGCAGCCTTGAAAATGACATTGAAGAGGGCAGTTCGGAGGCCCAATAAAGTTGATTGGATCTGGAAGACATCTAGCCCAAATCTGCATAGGCTAAAGATGTATTATGGGCTTTAGTTTAAATGTTTTGTTTTGGATATTATTTGTATTTGGGCCCATTCTTTATGCAGCCCAAATAGTAGTTTAATTATGCGTTTGTTTTTGTTAGTTTTAGTTGGGGTAGATAACTAATATTATTTGGGCCATATTCTATTAAAAGTAAAATTAGGAGTTTAAGGCCTTATGGATTTCTTACTAGGGTTAGGTTTGATTGTCTATATTAGAGTTCCTTAGGTTCATGTATTAAAACAGATTTTGATGATTAATAAAGATTGAGTTTTGATGAAGGATCACCTACACCTCAAGTTCCTACATTTGAAGGTCCTATCACCAGGGCAAGGGCTAAGGAGATCTAACAAGAATTGGACAAGGTGATAACCTTCTTGTTGTCCAAGGAGCCTTCTATGTTAGCAGCCTTCTTCAAGAGATCAAGGATATGTCTATCAAGTCTATTGTGGCCATTGCATCTCGTGAAGACCCTAGGAGTGAAGAGAAGACTCCATGAAGTGATTGGATGTTTTGCTTTTAGTGTTTTGTGTTTTAAGACAATTTCCTTATTTACTTTTTAGTATTTCATTTTTTAGAAAGGGGGGCTAGCTCTTGGACTATAAAAGGCCTCCTCAACATGTTTTGAGGAATTAGACATTTTGTAACTCAGAAACTGATTTTCCTTCTATCAAAAGAGTGCTTTTGAGAGAAGAGAGCATTGTTGATTGATCTTGCTTAGTTGTTCTTGTGTGTGTCAATCTCCCTAGAGATTGGTGTTCTCAAGCCTCCATAAGCCTCCTCCTTGTGCTTGGCTGCCATGGCCATTGTGTAAGGTTGTGCTGGTAGGGTTTCTTCATCATTTGGTTCAGTTCTTGATTCATAGAACAAGGGTTGTTCCATTGTGTGAATTGGTTCTACTTCTATTCCTTTTATTTCTGTTTTCTTCCATTTTCAGATTTAACCTCCATTGTTGTCTCCTTTGAGTTGTGTCAAGGTTTGGTGTCTAGATTGAGAGTTTGTGGCTTACTCCACATCAAATTGGTATCAGAGCAAGGTGAGACCTTACCACCACCACATCACCACCAAAGCGCCGCCGCTGGTTAGCTTTGTTCATCTGGAGTCTTTGCCATTTCAGTTTTATGTCATTTTCGTTTTTGAGTCATTTCTGGTCTTCCATTGTTATGCTTTGTTTGAATTTCTTGTGGTTTTGGAGATTTGAACACATTCCCTCACCTACATCATCGTGAACCACCATCAAACACTTGCTGCAGCCTTGTTCAACCACCAACCACCTTTCCTAGCCTTTACCATCCAAAAGAACATCCATCCCTTGTTGCAACAGTCAGGTTTGATTTCTAAGGCTGAACATTAGCTGCTCCCTACAAATCAGGCTCCATTCCTTTATTGCAACAACCAGGTTTGACTTCCATGGCTGAGCATTAATTGCTCCTAAAAATCAGGGATTTGTTTTTGCAGCTGTTATAATTACTCCTTAAAATAAGGGAGATTTGATTTTCAGCTGTTATAATTGCTCCTAAAATCAAGGGATTTGATTTGCAGCTGTTATATTTGTTCCTTAAATCAGGAAGATTTGATTTGCAACTGTTATAATTGCTCCTTAAAATCAGGGGATTTGATTTGTAGCTGTTATACTTGTTCCTTAAAATCAGGAAGATTAAGTCCAATCTGTTATTGGAAGTTATTTTCGAAATTTAAATTGAAATTCCAGGTGTTAATTTCTTATTTATGATATTCCAAGTTTCATTTATGTATTTTATTTATTCTTGAGACAAAAAAAAAACGAAAAAAAGAAAAGAAAAGAAAAGAAAAGAAATTCAAGTCTCATTTCAGCATTTCATTTGTATTTCATACTATCCTAAGTTGTAATCATTTCATAGAAGTAGTTTGTACTTAGTCATTTCTCAAGTGAAGCTCAAAGGGATTGCTAAGAGCCCTCATATACACCAAGGAGTCCTACAAGCCCTAGCCATACCCTAGCCTTGTCCCACACTTAGCCATATTTCGAACCTCACCCTTCTAATCTCCATTGGTACAAGTTAAGACAAGTAAGGTACAATTCTTCCTTCTTGAGTTCAGATAGATTGAGTATACTTCGTCTATCTGCATTACATTCTTGCAATTGTCTTCTTGAGCTTGTTTTCTTTCTTTTTCTGAGTCATTTGCTTGTTTAATCCTCCGCCGAGCTTATCCTTTCTATAATTCACCATTTCTTGGCGATTTTTGGCTTAGAACACTCTGTTCACGTGGGTTATTTGGTCCATACAAGACAATCCATAAAAAAAAACGTACATCAACAACAATTGGGAGAGAGAGATTAAACACAAGAGTGAAACACTAATGAGGTGATTTTGACTTCTCTAATCTGATTTGTTTAAGTGTTAGTCTTCTTTTGAACATGTCTAGGTCACCAAGTCCTCCACACTCAAGGAGTTCCTCACCAATACCGCCTGAGATGTTCAACATGCTCAAGACCATGTCGGACAACTTAGCCCGCTTGACCACTCGAATGGCTGTTTTGGAGTCAAGGCCAGCACCACCCGCCCTCATTCCTCTAGGCACCTATGCTGAGGATAGAGGCCCTTCCAATGTGGCCCCAAGAGCGCCCCTACCAGATCAAAGGAGTGCCTATGACGCCGCTCGAGGCGCGCACCATCAAGTCCCACCAGGCACCGCGTCTCACCTTGGAAGATCACAAGGCGCCGCCCCTCACCATGACACTCCAGTCTATGCTCACAATGAGCAACTCTCTATCCATAACTCTCCTTTACATAGACGAAATCATTATGCACCTAATCGTTTTAATGCATTTCAGGGTTACCAAGATGAGGAATTGGAGTATGAACGCTGGCAAGCTGAGCCACCTAGGGGATACCAAGCTAGAAGAGGACGTGAGCCAGAGCAAGATGGCATTGGGAAGATCAAAGTGGAGATCCCAAGTTTTGAAGGCAAGTGTGATCCAGATGTATACATGGAGTGGGAGACCAAGATAGAACAAATCAGGTCATGTCACAACTTTGCCAAGCATAAAAAGGCCTAGTTAGCTGCATTGGAGTTCAATGGCTATACCCTCATATGGTGGGACAACCTGCTCAAAGAAAGAAGAAGAGTACTTGATCCAGACGTGGCCACATGGGAGCAAATGAAAGCTTTGATAAGGGATAGGTTTGTGCCTCAACATCATACAAGGGATTTAAGGCAAAGATTGGAGAATTTGAGACAAGGGTCAATGAGTGCAGAAGAGACCTACAATGCCATGCAAGTGGGAATGGTCAAAGCTAATGTGATTGAAGATGAAGAGACAACCATGGCCAGGTATCTTAGAATTCTCAATTCATTTCTGGCTAATGAAGTCGACTTGTATCCATACAGCTCTATGATAGAATTGCTACACTTAGCAATCAAAGTAGAAAGAAAGGCAGGGCTAGGAACCAAGGAAACAAGAGCTCAAGTGGAACATCCAACACTTGGAGAAACCAGTAAGGACGTAGCTCTCAATCCTATGGCCAGGAGTCTTCACAAAGAGAGCCACACTTGGAGCAAGTCGGACAGAAAAGAAGTGCACCACCTAGTGCCACACCCTACCCTCCACGAGCCACAACTGGTTCCTCTAATGGACCCAAAGGGAGTACCTCTAACCCTACTCTTAGAACTAGGGATATTGAATGCTTTAAATGTAAAGGAAGAGGTCATATGATGAAGGACTGTCCTAATAGAAAAAAGCTCATGATTAACCACTTAGGGCAATATGAATCTGAAAGTGATGAAGAATGTGTTAATGAGGTTAATGAGCATGAATCTAGTTTTGATAACGAGGATGAGATCGAGTATGAGCATGGAGAGTCCTTAATTTGTAAGAGAACATTACATGTACAACCTGCCCCTTGTGAGGATAATCAAAGGAAAAACTTGTTTCATACTAGATGCTTAGTTAAGGGAAAGGTGTGCAACATGATAATTGATGGAGGTAGTTGTTGCAATATTGCTAGTACTGAATTGATTTCTAAATTGCAAATTACTATATTTTATCACCCTAGGCCTTACAAACTGCATTGGATGAATGATTGTGGAGAATTGAAAGTGAATAAGCAAGTTAAAGTTACTATCACATTAGGTCACTATGAGGATACAATTCTGTGTGATGTTGTTCCTATGCAAGCTTGTCATATCTTGTTAGGTAGACCATGGCAATATGATAGAAGAGTCATGCATGATGGTCACACTAATAAGCATTCCTTTACATTTAATGGCAAGAATGTTGTCTTAAAACCTATGTCTCCTATGTAGATTGCGGAGGCCTATGAAAGGAAGAAGGAAAACAACAACGAACAAGGAGAGGAGAAGAAGCAAGGCAAGAGCACAACTTGCCAGCAAGTAGGCACCCCCTCAAAGCCAAGCCAAGCCTTAGCAATCCAGCCTTCTAGTGTCTTATTAGCATCCAAAAGTGAGCTACAAGGTGAGTATCTACCCCTAGAAACCACCCTCATGCTTTTGTGCAAGAAACTGGCCATGCTAAGTGAAGAAACCAAGGCTGCCCTACCCCCTCCAATCCAAGCCCTTTTAGAAGAGTTTAAGGATGTATTTCCGGATGAGATACCCCCTGGCCTACCCTCTTTGAGAGGCATAGAGCACCAAATAGATCTTATTCCTGGAGCCACCTTACTAAATAGGCCAGCTTATAGAATGACCCTAAGGAGAGCCAAGAAATCTAGACCCAAGTGCAAGAGCTCTTAGACAAGGGTTATGTGAGAGAGAGCCTATCCCCTTGTGCCGTGCCAGTCCTACTTGTGCCAAAGAAGGACAACACATGGAGGATGTGTGTTGACTGTAGAGCCATCAACAACATCACCATCAAGTACCGCCATCCAATTCTGAGGCTGGACGACATGTTGGACGAGCTCCAAGGTGCCACCATCTTCACAAAGATTGATCTAAAGAGTGGATATCATCAGATTAGGATGAAAGAAGGAGATGAATGGAAGACTGCATTCAAGACCAAGTTTGGTCTCTATGAATGGCTTGTAATGCCATTTGGTTTAACAAATGCTCATTCTACTTTCATGAGATTGATGAACTATGTTTTGAGGAACTTTATAGGGAAATTTGTTGTAGCATACTTTAATGATATACTTATCTATAGAGGATCCCTAAAGGAGCATGAAGGACACTTAAGGGAAGTTCTTTCTACCCTTAGAGTAGAGTACTTGTATGCCAATTTGAAAAAGTGTGATTTCTGCACTAATAAAGTCACATTTCTTGGTTTTGTAGTGAGTACACAAGGGATGCAAGTGGATGAAGAGAAGATAAGAGCCATTCAAGATTGGCCAACTCCAACTTCAATTGGACAAGTGAGGAGCTTTCATGTGTAACATCCTTTTTTTATTATTATACAATATTGAGTTCACATACACGTCATTAATCAAAACGTACATGCAACATATAAAAAACATAGATATTTACATCTTGTTTATTTTGGTTGACCAATTCTGGAGATATAGGTGCGGGTGGTTGCACCGTCACCGGGATCTGTGCCAACTCGCTCACAAACATTTTATTTAAGATCTGCCCATCATAGAATAACTTGATCCAACGTGCACTAAAAGCCAGAGCTATAGAAAATTTGCATAACTAATTTTCTGAACATGATATGGAAATATAGTGAGAATTGAATCCCAATAAGTTCAACAATAAATCATCATCAATAAAGCTCATTACGTCATGTTCAGCTGTATAAACTACAGAAAATATCTTTGGTCACATGAATGCATTATATCTACGCACATAAGAATCATACTGTAATGATATGTATGACAGGATTAACTATTTTCAAAATATCATATGATGGCCATCAACTTATTCTCATTTCAAGCTACCCCGGTCAGGGTGAGTATCCTCTACTCTCCGGTACGGGCTTTTCTCGCTCCGTCCGACATGGCCCACTTTCTCTTTCTTTTCTCATGATCATGATCATAACCGTTGGTAGGGCGTCCCCTACTGGTGCACCACACGGATTGCCATGTGACCGTGCTCATTTCTTTTCTTTTCACAATGATAGCCAAAAATATGCTTTCAATAATAAGTATGTTCATAAAAATATAACTATTACCATAAATCATTGGTAATCATGCCATGAACATAACCATTTCAAATATCACTTTATAAAATATTTCCATGTCAGAATTTCACACTTAAGATGGTAAGAAGTTCATACAATGGCAATGGCTATGGCTATACTAGTCATTTATTAAGATTCATCTTCTTTTTTAAATACTAATTTTATTTCTTTATTTTTTTGATGTAGGTTTTCATCCTATCTAACCTTCTCTTACTAATCAGAGCATACTCCCTTAATTTAACTCTGATGTAAATGATCTTGGTGTCAATTTCAAGATAAAACAATTATCTAAAACTATTATGTTGAACATTGTAGCGAAATATTAAGAAATCAATGTGATATTAGTCCTTAAATGTATAGGTTATTTCTTCTCGGATAGGTTCTGACCTCTACCTACTAATCGGACCATATCTACCTCATATGGACTCTAACTTGAGTGATTCCAGTGGCTAAAAATCTGTGACACACATATCTATAATTCTTATGTTAATAATTTATTTTAATACCATACATATAATTCCCAGAAATTAAAATACAGAAGCTGTCCTAACATATTCTTCTCTGATGAACCATTTTCTGACCTTTGACAACTAATAAGCTCATATCTTTTTCATATGGACTCCAAATTGAATGCTTCCAGTGGATAAAAATCCATGACACACATAGTTATAATTATTATGTTAACCATTTATTTTAATTCTGATGGAGATCAAGGTGCTGTCAAAACTACTATAAACCGTTCCCAAGATCCTTTGCAAGGGATAGGCGGTGCAATGATTAGGAGCAGGGAAAAGCTAAAGAGGAAGTAGTTGGGAAAAGTCTAGACATCAAGTGGGCCACACTTTGTAGCCTTGAGGATTGCATTAAAGAGAGCAATTCGGAGGCCCAATAAAGTTTGTTAGATCTTGAAGATAACTAGCTTAAACCTGCATTGATTTAAAGATGTATTATGGGCTTTAGTTTAAATGTTTTGTTTTGGATATTATTAGTATTTGAGCCCATTCTTCATGCAGCCCAAATAGTAGTTTAATTATGGGTTTGTTTTTTTATTAGTTTAGTTGGGCCAGATAACTAATGTTATTTGGGCCATATTTTTATTAGAAGTCCAATTAGGAGTTTAAGGCCTTTTGGCTTTCCTACTAGGGTTTGGTTTGATTGTCTATTTAAGAGTTCTTTAAGTTCATGTAAAAAACAGATTTTGATGATTAATAAAGATTGAATTTTCTCCTAAAGTGAGAGCTTCCCTTAGTTCTTGGGCAAAGAACTAAATCCAATCTTATCGAGGCAACTCGTGGCGATCAAACATCCGTTGAATTTTCAAGACGATCCTTGCTTTTGCCAAACACTCCGTTTCTTCGTTTAGAGGAACACATCATTTGGCATCAGAGCTTTGGCTCCTTGAGATTTGGTTGGTGTCCTATCTCTTATTTTCTATTTTCTAGAGTCTTTCTTCTTCTTCTACCTTTCTTTAGGTCAAATTAGAGTTCTAGTTCTAGTTCTAGTTCTAGTTATTGTTCTTCTAGTTCTTTTAGAAAAAAAAAAGAAGAGTTCTAGTTCTAGTCAATTTTCTTTTCCTACTTATATTCTAACTCCTAGTCCTAGTCAATTTAGTTTCTTCTTCCAAAAAATTTGAATTTCAAAAAAAAAAGAGTCCTATTCCTATTTCAATTTGGTTTCTTGTTCAAAAATTCAAAATTCAAAATTGAAAAAAAAAATCAGATTCCTAGTTCTAGTTGAATTTGGTCTCTTCTGCAAAAAATTCGCTCAAAAAAGAAAAGAAAGAGGTGAGCTGAAGTTTAATAAAAAAAAAGAGAAAGAAGAGAAATTCGTTCAAAAAAAAGTAAAAAAAAAAATAGTATTCTGATATTTGTATCCCTCATATTTGTCAAATTCAGTTCTTTGAGTCATCATCGTCTGAAAATTTTATTCTTATCATTCTTATTTCACTTGTTCCTTTTGATAAGTTTGTTGATCAGGTTCTTGTTTAATAACTTTATGGGAAATAGAGTAAATTGAGTGCAAACACGTGAGGTTTGTGAGACAAATATGAGTACTAAAATAAATCAACATAAAGTTGATCTTAAGTTTTACATGAAGGCGGTTCAGGAGCAATTTAAGTTGATACATATGAAGTTAGATAATTTTGAGTCATTATCCAAACCTAAGCCTTCCAAACAGTTTGGCTTTGGTGAGGAAGAAAGGGGGCGTATGGAGAGTAAGCATTCTAGTGAGGATGATATGCCACTAATAGAGGATTATAATAATATGGAGATTAGTAAGCAAGTGAATAGAGAAATATTGGTTATTAGACGTGCTCTTAATATGTAGCCCAATGATGATATTGATGATGAACAGTGTGAGCACATCTTTCAGACCAGATGCCACGTGAATAACAAGGTATGTAGCTTGATTATTGATAGTGGGAGTTGCACTAATGTAGCTAGTACCTTGATGGTTGATAAATTGGGTCTACCCACATTGAAACATCCTAAGCCATATAGGCTAAGATGGTTGAATGATAGTAGAGAAATATGGGTGACAAATCAGGTTTTGGTATCTTTTTCTATTGGTAACTACAAAGATGAGGTGCTTTGTGATGTAGTACCAATGCATGCTGGACACTTGTTGTTGGGACGTCCATGGCATTTTGATAGAAGGGTTAATTATGATGGATACAAGAATCGATATACATTGACCATGCATAATCGAATTTTTGTTCTAACACCCCTAAAGCTAGTTGAGGCTTTTGCTGATCAAGTGAGGATTACAAAAGAGTGTAAGTTGAGAGAAACAAAAGAAAAAGAGGAAAAAGAGAATATGGCCAAAACTAAGAGTGAGAGGAAAGAAAGAGAGGCTGAAAGATGTGAGCAAGAAAAAGAGAAGAAAGATTGTATGGCCAAAACTGAGAGTGAGATAAAAGAGAGAGATGTTGTGGTATGTGAGCAAAATAAGAAAGAGAGTAAGGCCAAAATTGAGATATGGGAGCAGAAAAAGAAAGAGAATTGTGAGCTAGAGAAAGAGGAAAATAAAAGAGTGAGTGCTTTTACATTAAAAAGTAAGGTGAAGAGTGCTTTGGTATGCAAGCCAAACCTCCTTGTGCTAATGTACAAGGATATTTATTTTACTAACACTCATAATCTTTCTTTGCCTAGTATGGTTGTGTCTTTGATACAGGAATTCATAGCATTAAAATATCCTACTTATGATAAAGAGTGATATGCATTGATGAGGACTTTGCAAACTTGGCATAATTATCTATGGCTGATAGAATTCATTATTTATTCAGATCATAAGAGTTTAAAATTCTTGAAGTGCCAAGGTAAGTTGCATAAGAGACATGCTAAGTGGTTAAAATTCATTCAGACATTAAATTATGTGATTGAGCGTAAAAATGGGAAGAAAAATGTGGTAGCTTATGCATTGTCTAGAAGATATGCGTTATTCACATCCTTACATGCTAAGTTGCTTGGTTTTCAATATATTAGAGACATATATGTTAATGATGTTGATTTTGGATCTACTTGGAATTTGTGTGATAAGCGTGCTATTGATGGTTTCTATAGATATAGAGGCTACTTGTTTAAAAAGAATAAACTTTGTGGGCCTAAGTGTTCTATGCGTAACTTGTTAATTAAGTAGAGTCGTAGTGGAGGTTTAATGAGATATTTTGGAGTGACTAAAACCTTAGAAATTTTGGATGAACTTTTTTATTGGCCTCGCATGAAACATGATGTCATTTCATTTTGTGCTAAGTGGATGACATATAAACAAGCTAAGTCTAAGGTTATGCCACATGGTCTTTATATTCCATTACCACATGTTGAGTTTGCTTACAATAAATCTGTGCATTTTACTATTGCTTGTAGTTCTTTTGAAATTGTTTATGGCTTTGATCCTCTAACATCTTTGGATATTTTACCTTTGTCTACTAATGTGTTTGTTAACTTGAATGGTAAGCAAAAGGCTGAATATGTAAAAGATTTGCATGCTAAAGTTCGAGCTAACATTGTGAGGAAAAATAAGCAATATACAACACAAGCCAACAAGAGCCGAACAAAAATTGTATTTGAACCTGGTGATTGGGTTTGGGTACATATGCGCAAAGAGAGGTTCCCGGTTCAGAGAAAGTCTAAGTTGCATCTTAGGGGAGATGGACATTTTCAAGTCTTGAAGGGAATCAATGACAATGCCTGTAAGATTGATTTACCAAGTGAGTATGGCAATATTAGTGCTATATTCAATGTTGATGACTTGTCTTTATTTGATGTAGGTGATGCCTTTGATTCGAGGACGAATCATTTCGAGGAAGGAGGGAATGATGGAGATAAAGGTGCTGTCAAAACTACTATAAACCGTTCCCAAGATCCTTTGCAAGGGATAGGCGGTGCAATGATTAGGAGCAGAGCAAAGCTAAAGAGGAAGTTGTTGGGCAAAGTCTAGACATCAAGTGGGCCACACTTTGTAGCTTTGAGGATTGTATTAAAGAGGGCAATTCGGAGGCCCAATAAAGTTTGTTAGATCTTGAAGATAACTAGCTCAAATCTGTATTGATTTAAAGATGTATTATGGGCTTTAGTTTAAATGTTTTGTTTTGGATATTATTAGTATTTGAGCCCGTTTTTCATGCAGCCCAAATAGTAGTTTAATTATGGGTTTGTTTTTTTATTAGTTTAGTTGGGCCAGATAACTAATGTTATTTGGGCCATATTTTTATTAGAAGTCCAATTAGGAGTTTAAGGCCTTTTGGCTTTCCTATTAGGGTTAGGTTTGATTGTCTATTTAAGAGTTCTTTAAGTTCATGTAAAAAACAGATTTTGATGATTAATAAAGATTGAATTTTCTCCTAAAGTGAGAGCTTCCCTTAATTCTTGGGCAAAGAACTGAATCCGATCTTATCGAGGCAACTCGTGGCGATCAAACATCCGTTGAATTTTTAAGACGATCCTTGCTGTTGCCAAACACTCCGTTTCTTCGTTTGGAGGAACGCATCAAATTCCATACAGATAATTTCCAAAATTTAAAATACAGAAGCTATCCTACATATTCTTCCCTGATGAACCATTTTCTAACCTTTGACTACTAATCAGCTCATATATTCCTCATATGGACTCCAAATTGAATGATTCCAGTGGCTTAAAATCCATGACTCACATAGCTATAATTCTTATGTTAACTATTTATTTTAATTCCATACAGATAATTCTCAGAAATTAAAACACAGAAGCTATCCTAACATATTCTTCCCTGATGAACCATTTTCTAACCTTTGCTTACTAATCGGACCATATCTACCACATATGGACTCCAAATTGAATGATTCCAGTGGCTAAAATTCCATGACACACATAGCTATAATTCTTATGTTAATCATTTATTTTAATTCCATACAGATAATTCCCAGAAATTAAAATACAGAAACTGTCCTAACATATTCTTTCCTTGTGAATCATTTTCTGATCTTTGCTTACTAATCGGACGATATATACATCATATGGACTCTAAATTGAATGATTCCAGTGGCTAAAAACCCATGACACATATATCTTGAATTCTTAAGTTAACCATTTATTTGAATTCCCTATAGATAATTCCCAGAAATTAAAATATCGAAATTTAAAATTCTGCCAACCATAGCCATACCCATGCAGAACTATCTACACTAACCTAAGTATTCAAACATACATCACATGCAAGATCAATATGTAACATGATATAGCAACATCCATGACCAATCATCAAAGTTCTAAGATCAAAATCTCATATAAATATTATAAGTTTCAAAAGTTTTCTTCAAAAAGAAATATTGTTAAACTTACCTGGAGCAGTCCCTTAGACTTCTCCTTCCTCTTTCTTCCTTTCTTCCTCTTCTTTCCTCACTTTACCTTGCTTCTATTTTCCCTCTCCCTCACTTGGACGAAATTCTAATGTTGTAAGGGTGGGTTTTCTTATATAGACCACCAAATAATTCACCTTTCATGATCATGGGTCTACCTTATCACAATTAGGATACACTTTGTTGAATTTTTGGAAAACAAACAACTTATGTTCTTGTCTTCCTCTTCCTTAGTCAAGATATGCATAGGAAAAGGAGATTTGTATTTTGAAAATTATGATGATATATTCTTAAGATAAGGGACAAGGTCCCTTTGATTTAGGGATTCATTTACTTTTGGTTGGTGTCCTATCTTTTCTTTTCTATTTCCTAGAATTTTTCTTCTTCTTCTACCTTTCTTTAGGTCAAATTAGAGTTCTAATTCTAGTTCTAGTTCTAGTTCTAGTTCTAGTTAATGTTCTTCTAGTTCTTTTAGAAAAAAAAAGAGTTCTAGTTTTAGTCAATTTTCTTTTTCTACTTATATTCTAATTCCTAGTCCTAGTCAATTTAGTTTCTTCTTCCAAAAATTTGAATTTCGAAAAAAAAGTGAGTCCTATTCCTATTTCAATTTGGTTTCTTGTTCAAAAATTCAAAATTCAAAATTCAAAATTTGAAAAAAAATCAGATTCCTTGTCCTAGTTGAATTTGGTCTCTTCTGCAACAACAAAAAAATTCGTCAAAAAAAAATTTGCTCAAAAAAGAAAAGAGGTGAGCTGAAGTCCATTCAAAAAAAAGAGAGGAGAAATTCGTTCAAAGAAAAAGAAGCAAAAAAAATAGTATACTGATATTAGTATATCTCATATTTTTTAAATTCAGTTCCTAGAGTTGTCATTGTCTGAATTTTTATTCTTATCATTCTAAATTCACTTGTTTCCTTTGATAAGTTTGTTGATCAGGTTCTTGTTTAAGAGCTTTAAGGGAAATAGAGTAAATTGAGTGCAAACACGTGAGATTTGTGAGACAAACATGAGCACTAAAATAAATCAACCTAAAGTTGATCTTAAATTTTACATGAAGGCGGTTCAGGAGCAATTTAAGTTGATACATATGAAGTTAGATAATTTTGAGTCATTATCCAAACTAAAGCCTTCCAAACAGTTTGGCTTTGGTGAGGAAGAAAGGGGACGTATGGAGAGTGAGCATTCTAGTGAGGATGATATGCCACTAATGGAGGATTGTAATAATTTGGAGATTAGTAAGCTAGTGAATAGAAAAGTATTGGTTATTAGACGTGCTCTTAATATGCAGCCTAATATTGATGATGAGCAATGTGAGCAAATCTTCCAAACTAGGTGCCATGTGAATAACAAGGTATGTAGCTTGATTATTGATAGTGGGAGTTGCACTAATGTAGCTAGTACCTTGATGGTTGATAAATTGGGTCTACCCACATTGAAACATCCTAAGCCATATAGGCTAAAATGGTTGAATGATAGTGGAAAGATATGGGTGACAAATCAGGTTTTGGTATCTTTTTCTATTGGTAACTACAAAGATGAGGTGCTTTGTGATGTAGTACCGATGCATGATGGACACTTGTTGTTGGGATGTCCATGGCAATTTGATAGAAGGGTTAAGTATGATGGCTACAAAAATCGATATACATTCACCATGCATAATCGAACTTTTGTTCTAACACCCCTAAAGCCAGCTGAGGTTTTTGCTGATCTTGTGAGGATTACAAAAGAGTGTAAGTTGAGAGAAACAAAAGAAAAAGAGAGAAAAGAGAGTATGCCCAAAATTGAGGGTGAGAGAAAAGAAAGAGAGGCTGAGAGATGTGAGCAAGAAAAAGAGAAGAAAGATAGTAAAGTCAAAATTGAGAGTGAGAGAAAAGAGAGAGCTGTTGAGGTATGTGAGCAAAAGAAGAAAGAGAGTAAGCCAAAAATTGAGATATGTGAGCAAAAAAAGAAAGAGAATTGTGAGCCAGAGAAAGAGAAAAATAAAAGAGTGAGTGTTTTTACATTAAAAAGTGAGGTGAAGAGTGCTTTGCTATGCAAGCCAAACCTCCTTGTGCTTATGTACAAGGATATTTATTTTACTAACACTCATAACCTTTCTTTGCCTAGTATGGTTGTGTCTTTGATACAGGAATTCATAGCATTAAAATATCATACTTATGATAAGGATTTATATGCATTGATGAGGACTTTGCAAACTTGGCATAATTATCTATGGGTGAGAGAATTCATTATTCATTCAGATCATAAGAGTTTGAAATTCTTGAAGTGCCAAGGTAAGTTGCATAAGAGACATGCTAAATGGTTAAAATTTATTGAGACATTAAATTATGTGATTAACTGTAAAAATGGGAAGAAAAATGTGGTAGCTTATGCAGTGTCTAGAAGATATGCGTTATTCACATCCTTACATGCTAAGTTGCTTGGTTTTCAATATATTATAGACATGTATGTTAATGATGTTGATTTTGGATCTACTTGGAATTTGTGTGATAAGCGTGCTATTGATGGTTTCTATAGACATAAAGGTTACTTGTTTAAAAAGAATAAACTTTGTGTGCCTAAGTGTTCTATGCGTAACTTGTTAATTAAGGAAAGTCATAGTGGAGGTTTAATGAGATATTTTAGAGTGATTAAAACCTTAGAAATTCTGGATGAACATTTTTATTGGCCTCACATGAAACATGATGTCATTTCGTTTTGTGCTAAATGCATGACATATAAACAAGCTAAGTCTAAAGTTATACCACATGGTCTTTATATTCCATTACCTTATGTTGAGTTTGCTTACAATAGATCTGTGCATTCTACTACTGCTTGTAATCCTTTTAAAATTGTTTATGGCTTTAATCCTCTAACACCTTTGGATATTTTACCTTTCCCTACTAATGTGTTTGTTAATTTGGATGGTAAGCAAAATGCTGAATATGTAAAGGATTTGCATGCTAAAGTTCGAGCTAACATTGAGCGGAAGAATAAGCAATATGCAACGCAAGCCAACAAGAGCCGAACAAAAATTGTATTTGAACCTAGTGATTTGGTTTGGGTACATATGCGCAAAGAGAGGTTCCCGGTTCAGAGAAAGTCTAAGTTGCATCTTAGGAGAGATGGACCTTTTCAAGTCTTGAAGCGAATCAATGACAATGCTTATAAGATTGATTTACCAAGTGAGTATGGCAATATTAGTGCTATATTCAATGTTGCTGACTTGTCTTTATTTGATGTAGGTGATGCCTTTGATTCAAGGACGAATCATTTCGAGGAAGGAGGGAATGATGGAGATCAAGGTGCTGTCAAAACTACTATAAACCATTCCCAAGATCCTTTGCGAGGGATAGGTGGTGCAATGATTAGGAGCAGGGCGAAGCAGGCCAAAGAAGCTTTACTGTGCTTGATCTTGGATGTGCAAGCTAAAGAGGAAGTTGTTGGGCCAAGTCTAGACATCAAGTGAGCCACACTTTGCAGCCTTGAAGATTGCATTAAAGAGGACAATTCGGAGGCCCAATAAAGTTTGTTGGATCTTGAAGATAACTAGCTCAAATCTGCATTGATTTAAAGATGTATTATGGGCTTTAGTTTAAATGTTTTGTTTTGGATATTATTAGTATTTAAGCCCATTCTTTATGCAGCCCAAAAAGTAGTTTAATTATGGGTTTGTTTTTTTTATTAGTTTAGTTGGGCCAGATAACTAATGTTATTTGGGTCATATTTTTATTAGAAGTTCAATTAGGAGTTTAAGGCCTTTTGACTTTGCTATTAGGGTTAGGTTTGATTGTCTATTTAAGAGTTCTTTAAGTTCATGTATTAAACAGATTTTTGATGATTAATAAAGATTGAGTTTTCTCCTAAAGTGAGAGCTTCCCTTAATTCTTGAGCAAAGAACTGAATCCGATCTTATTGAGGCAACTCGTGGTGATCAAACATCTATTGAAATTTTGAAGACGATCCTTGCTTTCGCCAAACACTCCGTTTCTTTGTTTAGAGGAACGCATCATTTGGTATCAGAGCTTTGGCTCCTTGAGATTTGGTTGGTGTCCTATCTTTTCTTTTCTATTTTCTAGAGTCTTTCTTCTTCTTCTTCCTTTCTTTAGGTCAAATTAGAGTTCTAGTTCTAGTTCTAGTTAATGTTCTTCTAGTTCTTTTAGAAAAAAAAAGAGTTCTAGTTCTTGTCAATTTTCTTTTCCTACTTATATTCTAATTCCTAGTCCTAGTCAATTTAGTTTCTTCTTCCAAAAATTTGAATTTCGAAAAAAAAAGTGAGTCCTATTCCTATTTCAATTTGGTTTCTTGTTCAAAAATTCAAAATTCAAAATTGAAAAAAAATGAAAAAAAGAAAGAGGTGAGCTGAAGTTCAATAAAAAAAAGAGAAAGAATAGAAATTCGTTAAAAAAAAAGCAAAAAAAAAATAGCATTCTGATATTAGTGTCCCTCATATTTGTCAAATTCAGTTCTTTGAGTCATCATCGTGTGAAAATTTTATTCTTATCATTCTTATTTCACTTGTTTCTTTTGATAAGTTTGTTGATCAGGTTCTCGTTTAAGAACTTTAAGGGAAAGAGAGTAAATTGAGTGCAAATACGTGAGGTTTGTGAGAAAAATATGAGCACTAAAATAAATCAACCTAAAGTTGATCTTAAATTTTACATGAAGGCGGTTCAGGAGCAATTTAAATTGATACATATGAAGTTAGATAATTTTGAGTCATTATCCAAACTTAAGCCTTCCAAACAGTTTGGCTTTGGTGAGGAAGAAAGGGGGCGTATGGAGAGTAAGCATTCTAGTGAGGATGATATGCCACTAATAGAGGATTGTAATAATATGGAGATTAGTAAGCAAGTGAATAGAGAAATATTGGTTATTAGACGTGCTCTTAATATGCAGCCCAATGATGATATTGATGATGAACAGTGTGAGCACATCTTTCAGACCAGATGCCACGTGAATAACAAGGTATGTAGCTAGATTATTGATAGTGGGAGTTGCACTAATGTAGCTAGTACCTTGATGGTTGATAAATTGGGTCTACCCACATTGAAACATCCTAAGCCATATAGGCTAAGATGGTTGAATGATAGTAGAGAGATATGGGTGAAAAACTAGGTTTTGGTATCTTTTTCTATTGGTAACTACAAAGATGAGGTACTTTGTGATGTAGTACCAATGCATGCTGGACACTTTTTGTTGGGACGTCCATGGCAATTTTATAGAAGGGTTAATTATGATGGCTACAAGAATCGATATACATTGACCATGCATAAGAAAACCTTTATTCTAACACCCCTAAAGCTAGCTTAGGCTTATGCTGATCAAGTGCGAATTACAAAAGAGTGTAAGTTGAGAGAAATAAAAGAAAAAGAGGAGAAAGAGAGTAAGGCAAAAATTGAGAGTGAGAGAAAAGAAAGAGAGGTTGAGATATGTGAGCAAAAGAAAAAAGAGAGTATGGCCAAAATTGAGAGTGAGAGAAAAGAGAGAGAGGTTGAGATATGTGAAAAAAGAGAGAGTATGGCAAAAATTGAGAGTGAGATAAAAGAGAGAGATGTTGAGATATGTGAGCAAAAAAAGAAAGAGAACTGTGAGACAGATAAAGAAGAAAATAAAAGAGTGAGTGCTTTTGCATTAAAAAGTGAGGTGAAGAGTGCTTTGGTATGCAAACCAAACCTCCTTGTGCTCATGTACAAGGATATTTATTTTACTAACACTCCTAACCTTTCTTTGCCTAGTGTGGTTGTGTCTTTGATACAGGGATTCACAACACCAAAATATCCTACTTATGATAAGGAGTTATATGCATTGATGAGGACTTGGCAAATTTGGCAGCATTATCTATGGCCGAGAGAATTCATTATCCATTTAGATTATAAGAGTCCGAAATTCTTGAAGTCTCAAGGTAAGCTGCATAAGAGGCATGCTACGTGGTTAAAATTCATTGAGACATTTCCATATGTGATTAAATATAAAATTGGAAGGGAAAATGTGGTAGCTAATGCATTGTCTAGAAGCTATGCGTTATTGACATTTTTGCATGCTAAGTTGCTTGGGTTTGAATACATTAAAGACTTGTATGCTAATGATGTTGATTTTGGATCTGTTTGGAATTCTTATGATAAGCGTGTTATTGATGGTTTCTATAGACATAGAGGCTATTTGTTTAAAAAGATTAAACTTGGTGTGCCTAAGTGTTCTATGTGTGCCTTATTAAATAAGGAGAGTCATGGTGGAGGTATAATGGGGCATTTTGGAGTGACTAAAACTTTAGAAATTCTGCATGAATATTTTTATTGGCCTCGCATGAAACATGATGTCATTTCGTTTTGTTCTATGTGCGTGGCATGTAAACAAGCTAAGTCTAAGGTTTTCCCACATGGTCTTTATATTCGATTACCACATGTTGAGTTTGCTTACAATAGATCTATGCATTCTATTACTGCTTATAGTCCGTTTGAATGTGTTTATGGCTTTAATCCTCTAACACCTTTGGATATTTTACCTTTGTCTACTAATGTGTTTGTTAACATGGATGGTAAGCAAAAGGCTGAATATGTAAAAGATTTGCATGTTAAAGTTCGAGCTAACATTGAGAGGAAGAATAAGCAATATGCAACGCAAGCCAACAAGAGCCGAACAAAAATTGTATTTGAACCTGGTGATTGGGTTTGGGTACATATGCGCAAAGAGAGGTTCCCGGTTCAGATAAAGTCTAAGTTACATCCTAGGGGAGATGGATCTTTTCAAGTCTTGGAGCGGATCAATGACAATGCCTATAAGATTGATTTACCTAGTGAGTATGGCAATATTAGTGCTACATTCAATGTTGCTGACTTATCTTTATTTGATGTAGGTGATGCTTTTGATTCGAGGACGAATCCTTTCGAGGAGGGAGGGAATGATGGAGATCAAGGTGCTGTCAAAGCTATTCTAAACCATTCCCAAGATCCTTTGCAAGGGATAGGCGGTCCAATGACTAGGAGCAGGGCGAAGTGGGCCAAAGAAACTTTACTGGGCTTGATCTTGGATGTGCTATCTAAAGAGGAAGTTGTTGGGCCAAGTCTAGACATCAAGTGGGCCACACTTTGGTTCTTATCTCTTTATAGATAACGGGTCAAGGTCATTTTATTTTTAATTTATTTTTGTTATAAATCTGATTGGAATACGATCCTTGAATTTGGATCCCATATTGATTCCGGGTCTCACTACTCTTGGTGAGGTTCATATCAGGGGTTCACATCATTTGGTATCAGAGCTAAGTTCTAAATCAGGTTTGATCTATCCTATTTGTTTTCTTATTCTTATTCCATCTTACTATCTCGTATTTTTTGTGTGTTCTTCATTCTTCTTATCTTCTAATTTTCATTTTATTTCTAGTGTTCTTTGTTCAAGTGCATATTCTGAAAAAAAAAAAGAAAAAAAATTCAAAAAAAAAATCAGAATTGAAAAAAAAAGAAAAAAAATAGTGCAGAATTCTGAAAAAAAAAGGAAATTCAAAAAAAAAAAAAATAGAACCAATTGTTGTTGAAATTCAAGTTACACCTAGATTTTGCTTTCTGATCTAAAAAAAAACAAGGTGATCTAGTAATTCTAATTGCATCAATTTGTTTTTCTCTTGCTTTGATATTTGGTTTTCTTATTTTGGTTATTTTTTCTATCTCAATTGTTTCTTTTTCTCTAGTCATTTATTTCTTTCCATTCTAGTTGCTTCGTGGTGTGATTTTTCTTATTCATCTTCTTATCTTGTCTTTAATTTCGTTTTTTTTCTTCTAAAGTTCTATTGCTTTGTTACCTTTGTTTCTTAAAATTCTTTTCTTTTTCTTCTTCCTTAACTCTTTGTACTCTATTAGTTGAGTTTGGATTGTTACAAGAAAAGTTTTGTGTGAGTTTGTTTGAGTTCAATAAAGAACTGAAAGAGGGGACTAAGAGAGGAAAAAGGCAAGAGGGTGTGAGCTTATAAGAGGGTAAAA
The DNA here is from genome assembly GCA_037074535.1 of Gleditsia sinensis. Taxonomy (NCBI): domain Eukaryota; kingdom Viridiplantae; phylum Streptophyta; class Magnoliopsida; order Fabales; family Fabaceae; genus Gleditsia; species Gleditsia sinensis. The sequence goes on from CM073466.1 coordinate 51,045,839, forward strand.
GCCAAAATTTGAGTAAACACGAGTGTGAGTGCCATTAATCTTGAGAGAAACACGTAAGCTAGTGTTGTGAGAATTTGTTTTACTCTAACATTGTTTTTCAGGAAAATCATGTCCCACAACAAGGACAAAACTACTTCCGAAGGTGTGTCGGGAATGGTGGATCCAAAGTTGATGATGGAAGCTTTAGTAAGTGAGATGAGAAGAGTTTTGAGAGTGGAGATGGAGCAAGTTCATGAACGGTTAGATCGAGTAGAGAATGCACATGTGGAAGAGTCACAAAACACTACTAATATACATAGGAAGGGAAGAGTTCAATCAAGGGAGAGTGTTGAAGATGAAGAGTATTATAGAGATGGTTTTGATGAAGTTGATAGGAATTTGAGTGACAACAATAGGAGATATGGTGAAAGGTTTAGAGAAGTTAGGAATCGGGTTGATAATAATTTAGAAAGTATTAAAATGAAAATTTCACCCTTTCAAGGTAAAAATGATCTAGAAGTTTATTTAGAATGGGAGAAAAAGATGGAGTTGGTGTTTGATTGTCACAACTATTCTGAGTTGAAAAAGGTAAAATTGGATGCCATTGAATTTACTGACTATGCTATTATTTGGTGGGATCAATTGATTTTAAACAGGAGACGAAATGGAGAAAGACCCATTGAGACGTGGGAGGAGATGAAAGCAGTTATGAGGAGGCGATTTTCCAAGTCACTACCATAGGGACTTGTTTAGGAAATTGCAAAGCCTTACTCAAGGTTCTAAAAGTGTTGAAGACTACCATAAGGAGATGGAGATAGCCATGATTCGAGCCAATGTGGAGGAGGACCGAGAAGCTACAATGGCGAGATTCTTAGTTGGCTTAAACCGTGATATAGCGAATGTGGTAGAGTTGCAACATTATGTGGAGTTGGATGACAAAGTGCACATGGCCATAAAGGTGGAGCAACAACTAAAAAGGAAAGGTTCCTCAAGAATGGGACAAAATTCGAGTTCTTCAACATGGAAGTCGAGTTGGAGTAGGAGGGATGAAAAACCAAAGGCTGAACCTTCCAAAGAAAATAAAAATGGAGGCACACCAAATGCAGGTAAAACTATTTCCCAACCTTCTAGAACTAGAGATGTTAAATGTTTTAAGTGTTTGGGAATGGGTCATATTGCTAGTCAATGTCCAAATAAAAGAGTAATGATATTGAAAGAAGATGGTGACATTGAGACCGAAGGTGAGTCCGATAATGAGTCTATGCCCCCTTTGGAGGATGCAAGTGATGTTGAGTATCCCATTGATGGAGAACTTTTGATTACAAGGAGAGCCCTTAGTGTGCAAATCAAACAAGATGAAGAGGTACAACGAGAAAATATTTTTCATACTAGATGTCATGTTAATAATAAAGTATGTAGCATGACTATTGATGGGGGAAGCAGTACTAATGTAGCTAGCACTAGTTTGGTTGAAAAATTGAGTTTGGCCACTTTAAAGCATCCAAAGCCATATAAGCTACAATGGCTGAATGATTGTGGAGAAATTAAGGTGACTAAACAGGTGTTGGTGTCAATCTCCATTGGAAAGTACAAAGATGAAGTTTTATGTGATGTGGTGCCAATGCAGGCAGGACATATTCTTTTGGGAAGACCATGGCAATTTGATAGACATGTAATTCATGATGGTTATACCAATAGATACTCATTTGTACATGATAAGAGAAAAATCACTCTTGTGCCCTTAACTCCAAAGCAAGTGTTTGAAGATCAAGTGAAGTTGAAAAAAGAGAGTGACATAAAAAAAGTGAGTGACGTTTCAAAAGAAAGAGAGGTTGAATCAAGAGAAAGAGAGAGAAAACAAACGAATTTTTATGCAAGAGAGAGTGAAGCCAAAAGAGCATTGTGTTTAAATAAGCCTTTAATTGTACTCTTGTACAAAGAGACTTGTTTAAGTATTAATGAATTTAACTCTTCTATGCCTAGTGTTGTAGTTTCTCTTTTGCAGGATTATGAGGATGTATTCCCCGAAGAAATACCCAATGGCTTACCACCAATTAGGGGAATTGAGCATCAAATAGATTTTATACCCGGAGCATCAATTCCAAATAGGCCAGCCTATAGAAGCAATCCGGAGGAGACAAAAGAGCTTCAAAAGCAGGTTGGAGAGCTCATGGAGAAGGGGTATGTGCGAGAGAACATGAGTCCTTGTGCAGTTCCGGTGTTACTTGTGCCTAAGAAGGATGGGACATGGAGGATGTGTGTTGACTGCCGTGCTATTAATAATATCACTGTAAAGTATAGACATCCCATTCCTAGATTAGATGATATGCTTGATGAATTGCATGGTTCTTGTGTTTTTACAAAAATTGATCTTAAAAGTGGATATCATCAAATTAGAATGAGAGAAGGTGATGAATGGAAAACTGCTTTTAAAACAAAATATGGTTTATATGAGTGGTTAGTTATGCCATTTGGATTAACTAATGCACCAAGTACTTTCATGAGACTGATGAATCATGTTTTGCGTACTTTTATTGGCAAATTTTTGGTTGTGTACTTTGATGATATTCTGATTTATAGCAAAAGCTTGAATGAACATGTTGAGCATTTAAAACTTGTTTTAGATGTTTTGAGAAAAGAAAAGTTGTTTGCTAACATCAAGAAGTGTACCTTTTGCACAGATAAACTTGTATTCCTTGGATTTGTTATTAGTGCTAAAGGAATTGAGGTGGACGAAGAAAAGGTAAAGGCAATTCAAGATTGGCCAAGCCCTACCAATGTGGGTAATGTTAGAAGTTTTCATGGGTTAGCTAGCTTTTATAGAAGGTTTGTAAAAGATTTTAGTAGCCTAGCTGCACCTTTGACTGAAGTCATAAAAAAGAATGTGGGGTTTAAGTGGGGTGATGAACAAGAAAAGGCATTTAATTTAATTAAAGAAAAATTGATTAATGCACCCTTACTTTCTTTACCTAACTTCACAAAAACTTTTGAAATTGAGTGTGATGCCTCAGGAACAGGTATTGGAGCTGTTCTAATGCAAGAAGGGCGTCCCATTGCCTACTTTAGTGAGAAACTAAGTGGAGCAGCCCTAAACTATCCAACATATGACAAAGAGATGTATGCATTGGTTAGAGCATTGAAAACTTGGCAACACTATCTTTGGCCAAAAGAGTTTGTGATTCACACTGATCATGAATCTTTAAAACATTTAAAGGGTCAACACAAGCTCAACAAGCGACATGCCAAATGGGTAGAATTTATTGAAACATTTCCTTATGTGATTAAGTACAAGAAAGGTAAGGAAAACATTGTGGCTGATGCATTGTCTAGAAGGAATGTTTTACTTTCTACTTTAGATGCAAAATTGCTTGGGTTTGAATATATAAAAGACTTGTATGTTCATGATTCTGATTTTTGTAATGTATTCAATGCATGTGAGAAAGTTGCGTTTGGTAAGTTCTTTAGGCATAATGGATTTTTGTTTAGAGAAAATAAACTGTGTGTGCCTAAATGTTCATTACGAGACTTGCTTGTTAGAGAAGCTCATGGAGGTGCTTTGATGGGACATTTTGGCATATCCAAGACTTGGGCTGTTTTGCATGAACATTTCTTTTGGCCTCATATGAAACGTGATGTAGAGCGGATATGTGAAAAGTGTATCATCTGTAGACAAGCTAAGTCTACAACTAAACCTCATGGGTTATATACTCCTTTGCCTATACCCAATGAACCTTGGATGGACATATCTATGGATTTTGTATTAGGTTTACCTAGGTCAAAAAGGGGTAGGGATTATATATATGTGGTTGTTGATAGGTTTTCTAAAATGGCACATTTCATACCATGTCATAAAACTGATGATGCATCACATATTGCTGATTTGTTTTTCAAAGAAATTGTGAGATTGCATGGCATGCCTAGGAGTATTGTGTCTGATAGAGATGCAAAATTCTTAAGCTATTTTTGGAAGACTTTGTGGGGAAAGTTAGGGACAAAACTTTTATTTTCTACTACTTGTCATCCACAAACTGACGGTCAAACTGAAGTAGTTAATAGGACTTTATCTACTTTGTTACGTGCAATAATACAAAAAAATTTGAAATCATGGGAGGAATGTTTGCCACATGTTGAGTTTGCATATAATAGGAGCGTACATTCTGCAACTAAGTTTTCACCTTTTGAAATTGTGTATGGGTTTAATCCATTAACTCCTTTGGATTTAACTCATTTACCTATGGCTGAGCGTGTTAACTTAGATGGAAAGAAGAAAGCTGAATTTGTTATGATAATACTTGGCATTAGGACAAAACATCATACTTGTTTAGGACAAAAACATCTATATCCTACACTCATAATTTTAGCAAGTGGTATGATAATACTTGGCATTAGGATAAAACATTCCTATCCCACACAAAAAATATCAACCAAATAATGGAAATTCAAGGGCTAGAAATTTGCCACCTAAAAAGGCAAACCTATCATACTTGTTTAAGACAAAAGAAAATGGAAATGAATCCCTAAATCAAAGGGACCTTGTCCCTTATCTTAAGAACATATCATCATAAATTTCAAATTGCAAATCTCCTTTTCCTATGCATATCTTGACTAAGGAAGAGGAAGATAAGAACATAAGTTGTTTGTTTTCCAAAAATTCAACAAAGTGTATCTTAATTGTGATAAGGTAGATCCATGATCATGAAAGGTGAATTATTTGGTGGTCTATATAAGCAAAACCCACCCCATAACATCTTAATTTTGTCCAAGTGAGGAAGAGAGAGAAATAGAAGCAAGGTAGAGTGAGGAAAGGAGAGAAAGAGAGGAGAAGAAAGGAAGGAAAAAGAAGGAGAAGTTTAGAAGGCTAAATACTCAAGGTAAGTTACCTTAATCCCCACTTGAATCCATTTTTTCTTCTTTTATCTTTGAGGATCAAAAACTCACCCTCCTTCTCTTACCTAAGCTGCTAGAAAAGCTAAGGGAAGGGAGGAGTCTTGCTACTTCTTTCAAGAGCAAACAAGAAAACCAATTCACTAAGTGAGTTAGGGAGATTTTTAGATAAGTTTAACAATATTTCTTTTTGAAGAAAAGTTTTGAAATTTGTAATATTTATATGGGATTTTGATCTTAGCACTTTGATTATTGGTCATGAATGTTGCTTCATCATGTTACATATTGATCATGCATGTAATGTATGTTTGAATACTTAGGCTGGTTTAGATAGTTCTGCATAGGTATGGCTATGGGCGGTAAAACTTTTAGCTTCTGTTTTTAAGATTCAGGGAAAAATTGGTAAGGAATTAAAATAAATGGTTAACATGAAAGTTATAGATCTATGTCTCATGGAAATTTAGCCACTGGAATTATGCAATTTGGAGTTCATATGAGGTATATATGATCTGATTAGTACGCAGAGGTCAGAAAATGTTTATTCAGGGAAGAGTATGTTATTAAAGCTTTAGTTTTTGAATTTCTGGGAATATTCTGTAGGGAATTTGATGGAGATCAAGGTGCTGTCAAAGCTACTATAAACCGTTCCCAAGATCCTTTGCAAGGGATAGGCGGTCCAATGACTAAGAGTAGGGCGAAGCGGGCCAAAGAAGCTTTACTGGGCTTGATCTTGGATGTGCAAGCTAAAGAGGAAGTTGTTGGGCCAAGTCTAGACATCAAGTGGGCCACACTTTGCAGCCTTGAGGATTGCATTAAAGAGGGCAATTCGGAGGCCCAATAAAGTTTGTTGGATCTTGAAGATAACTAGCTCAAATCTGCATTGATTTAAAGATGTATTATGGGCTTTAGTTTAAATGTTTTGTTTTGAATATTATTAGTATTTGGACCCATTCTTTGTGCAGCCCAAATAGTAGTTTAATTATGGGCTTGTTGTTTATTTGTTTAGTTGGGCCAGATAACTAATGTTATTTGGGCCATATTTTTATTAGAAGTCCAATTAGGAGTTTCAGACCTTTTGGCTTTCCTACTAGGGTTAGGTTTGATTGTCGATTTAAGAGTTCTTCAAGTTCATGTATTAAAACAGATTTTGATGATTAATAAAGATTGAGTTTTCTCCTAAAGTGAGAGCTTCCCTTAGTTCTTGGGCAAAGAACTGAATTCGATCTTATCGAGGCAACTCATGGCGATCAAACATCCATTGAATTTTTAAGATGATCCTTGCTTTCGCCAAACACTCCGTTTCTTCTTATAGAGGAACGCATCATTTGGTATCAGAGCTTTGGCTCCTTGAGATTTGGTTGGTGTCCTATATTTTCTTTTCTATTTTCTAGAGTCGTTCTTCTTCTTCTACCTTTCTTTAGGTCAAATTTGAGTTCTAATTGTAGTTCTAGTTCTAGTTAATGTTCTTCTAGTTCTTTTAGAAAAAAAAAGAGAGTTCTAGTTCTAGTCAATTTTCTTTTCCTACTTTTATTCTAACTCCTAGTACTAGTCAATTTAGTTTTCTTCTTCCAAAAAAATTTGAATTTCGAAAAAAAAGAGAGTCCTATTCCTATTTCAAGTTGGTTTCTTGTTCAAAAATTCAAAATTCAAAATTTAAAATTCAAAAAAAAAAAATTCGCTCAAAAAAAAAGAGGTGAGCTGAAGTTCAATAAAAAAAAAGAGAAAGAAGAGAAATTCATTCAAAAAAAAAGCAGCATACTGATATTAGTATCCCTCATATATTTTTAAATTCAGTTCCTAGGGTTGTCATTGTCTGAAAATTTATTCTTCTTCATTCACTTGTTTTCTTAGATAAGTTTGTTGATCAGATTCTTGTTTAAGAGCTTTAAGGGAAAGAGAGTAAATTGAGTGCAAACACGTGAGGTTTGTGAGACAAACATGAGCACTAAAATAAATCAACCTAAAGTTGATCTTAAATTTTACATGAAGGCAGTTCAGGAGCAATTTAAGTTGATACATATGAAGTTAGATAATTTTGAGTCATTATCCAAACCTAAGCCTTCCAAACAGTTTGGTTTTTGTGAGGAAGAAAGGGGACGTATGGAAAGTAAACATTCTAGTGATTCTAGTGAGGATGACATGCCACTAATGGAGGATTGTAATAATGTGGATATTAGTAAGCTAGTGAATAGAGAAGTATTGGTTATTAGACGTGCTCTTAATATGCAGCCTAATGATGATATTGATGATGAACAATGTGAGCAAATCTTCCAAACCAGGTGCCATGTGAATAACAAGGTATGTAGCTTAATTATTGATAGTGGGAGTTGCACTAATGTAGCTAGTACCTTGATGGTTGATAAATTGGGTCTACCCACATTGAAACATCCTAAGCCATATAGGCTAAGATGGTTGAATGATAGTAGAGAAATATGGGTGACAAATCAGGTTTTGGTATCTTTTTCTATTGGTAATTACAAAGATTAGGTGCTTTGTGATGTAGTACCAATGCATGCTGGACATTTGTTGTTGGGACGTCCATGGCATTTTGATAGAAGGGTTAATTATGATGGATACAAGAATCGATATACATTGACCATGCATAATCAAACTTTTGTTCTAACACCCCTAAAGTTAGTTGAGGCTTTTGCTGATCAAGTGAGGATTACAAAAGAGTGTAAGTTGAGAGAAACAAAAGAAAAAGAGGAAAAAGAGAATATGGCCAAAACTGAGAGTGAGAGGAAAGAAAGAGAGACTGAAAGATGTGAGCAAGAAAAAGAGAAGAAAGATTGTATGGCCAAAATTGAGAGTGAGAGAAAAGAGAGAGATGTTGAGGTATGTGAGCAAAATAAGAAAGAGAGTAAAGCCAAAATTGAGATATGTGAGCAGAAAAAGAAAGAGAATTGTGAGCCAGAGAAAGAGAAAAATAAAAGAGTGAGTGCTTTTACATTAAAAAGTGAGGTGAAAAGTGCTTTGGTATGCAAGCCAAACCTCCTTGTTCTAATGTACAAGGATATTTATTTTACTAACACTCATAATCTTTCTTTGCCTAGTATGGTTGTCTTTTATACAGGAATTCATAACATTAAAATATCATACTTATGATAAGGAGTTATATGCATTGATGAGGACTTTGCAAACTTGGGATAATTATCTATGGCTGAGAGAATTCATTATTCATTCAGATCATAAGAGTTTGAAATTCTTGAAGTGCCAAGGTAAGTTGCATAAGAGACATGCTAATTGGTTAAAATTCAATGAGACATTAAATTATGTGATTAAGTGTAAAACTGGGAAGAAAAATGTGGTAGCTTATGCATTGTCTAGAAGATATGTGTTATTCACATCCTTACATGCTAAGTTGCTTGGTTTTCAATATATTAGAGACATGTATGTTAATGATGTTAATTTTGGGTCTACTTGGAATTTGTGTGATAAGCGTGCTATTGATAGTTTCTATAGACATAGAGGCTACTTGTTTAAAAAGAATAAACTCTGTGTGCCTAAGTGTTCTATGCGTAACTTGTTAATTAAGGAGAGTCATAGTGGAGGTTTAATGAGATATTTTGGAGTGACTAAAACCCTAGATTCCATTTTAGTGCATCCGAATGACGGTAGCAAAAATTAAAAAAATTGGACTTCTTGGAAAGATGAAGTGCTCAGTAACGCCACGACCTTCGTTTCGCGCGATTCCGACTTTCCGGCGGTCGAATCGGGTCGCCGAGAAACCCTAGATGCCATTTTCGTGCATCCGGATGACGGTGGCAAAAATCCATGAAAAGGGACTCGTTGGGAAGAAGAGGTCATCAGTAACGCCACGACCTTCGTTTCGCGTGACTCCGACTATCTGGCGGTCGAATTGAGCCTCCGAGAAACTCTAGATGCCATTTTCGTGGATCCGGATGACGGCGGCGAAAATTTGAAAAAGTGCACTGCTTGGAAAGAAAAGGTGCTTAGTAACGCCACGACCTCCGTTTCGCGTTATTCCGACTTTCCGGCGGTCGAATTGGTTCGCCGACAAACCCTAGATGCCATTTTCGTGCATCTGGATGACGGTGGCAAAAGTCCAAACCAAGGGACTCTTTGGAAAGATGAAGTCATCAGTAACGCCTCGACCTTCGTTTCGCGCGATTCTGACTTTTCGGCAGTCGAATCGGGCCGCCAAGAAACCCTAGATGCCATTTTCGTGCATCCGAATGATGGTGGCAAAAATTATAAAAAGTGGACTTCTTGGAAAGAAGAAGTGCTCAGTAACGCCACGACCTCCGTTTCGCATGATTCCAACTTTCAGGTGGTCGATCGGGCTGCCGGAAAACCGAAGATGCCATTTTCGTGCATCGGGTTGACAGTGGCAAAAATCCAAACAAAGGGACTCGTTGGAAAAAAGAAGTCATCAGTAACGCCACGACCATCGTTTCGCGTGATTTCAACTTTCCGGCGATCGAATCGGGCCGCAGAGAAACCCTAGATGCCATTTTCGTGCATCCAGATCACGGTGGCAAAAATGCCAACAAAGGGATGCACGAAGTTCAGAATCACGCGAAACGAAGGTCGTGCCGCAACTGAGCACTTCTTCTATCCAAGAAGTTCAATTTTTATAAATTTTGCCACCATCATTCGGATGCACGAAAATGTAATGTAGGGTTTTTCGGCGGCCCGATTCGACCGCCGGAAAGTTGGAATCACGCGAAACGGAGGTCGTGGCGTTACTGATGACTTCTTCTTTCCAATGAGTCCCTTTGCGGGAATTTTTGCCACCGTCATACGGATGCACGAAAATGGCATCTTGGGTTTCTTGACAGCCGGATTCGATCGCCGAAAAGTCGGATTCACGCGAAACGAAGGTCATGGCGTTACTTATGACTTCTTTCCAACGAGTCCCTTTGTTTGGATTTTTACCACCGTCATCTGGATGCACGAAAATGGCATATAGGGTTTCTCGGCGGCCCGATTCGACCGCCGAAAAGTCAGAATCTCGCAAAACGGAGGTCGTGGCGTTACTGATGACTTCTTCTTTCCAACAAGTCCCTTTTTGGGAATTTTTGCCAGCGTCGTCTGGATGCACGAAAATAGCATCTTGTGTTTCACGGCGGCCCGATTCGACCGTCAGAAAGTCGAAATCACACGAAACGATGGTCGTGGCATTACCGATGACTTCTTTTTTCCAACGAGTCCCGTGTGTGGATTTTCACCAATGTCATCTGGATGCACGAAAATGGCTTCTAGGCTTTCTCGGCGGCCCGATTCGATCGCCGGAAAGTCAGAATCACGCAAAACGAAGGTTGTGGCGTTACTGATGACTTCTTTCTTCCAACGAGTCCCTTTGTTTGGATTTTTGCCACTGTCATCCGGATGCACGAAAATGGCATCTTCCGTTTTGCGGCAGACCGATCGACCACCGAAAAGTTGGAATCACGCGAAACGGAGGTCGTGGCGTTACTGAGCACTTCTTCATTTCAAGAAGTCCACAATTTATAACTTTCGCCACCGTCATCCAGATGCACAAAAATGGCATTTAGGGTTTCTCGGGGGCTCGATGGGCTCGATTCGATCGCCGAAATGTCAGAATCACGCGAAATGATGGTCGTGGCGTTACTGTTGACTTCTTTTTTCCAACGAGTCGCTTTGTGTGGATTTTCACCACTGTCATCTGGATGCACGAAAATGGCACTAGGGTTTCTCGGCGGCCCGATTAGTCCGACAGAAAGTCGAAATAACGCGAAACGAAGGTCGTGGCATTACTGATGACTTCTTCTTTCCAACAAGTCCCTTTGTGTGGATTTTCACCACTGTCATCTGGATGCACGAAAATGGAATCTATTGTGTTTCGGCGGCCCGATTCGACCGCCGGAAAGTCAGAATCACGCAAAACGAAGGTCGTGGCGTTACTGATGACTTCTTTTTTCCAACGATTCCCTTTGTGTGGATTTTCGCCACCGTCATCCGGATGCACGAAAATGGCATCTAGGGTTTCTCGGCGGCCCGATTCGATCGCCAGAAAGTCAGAATCACGCGAAATGATGGTCGTGGCGTTACTTATAACTTCTTCTTTCCAACTAGTCCCTTTGTTTGGATTTTGGCCACCGTCTTCCGGATGAACGAAAATGGCATATAGGGTTTCTCGGCAGCCCGATTCGACGCTCGAAAAGTCAGAATCACGCGGAACGAAGGTCGTGGCGTTACTTATGACTTCTTCTTTCCAACGAGTCTCTTTGCTTGGATTTTTGCCACCGCCATCCGGATGCACGAATTTGGCATATAGGGATTCTGGGCGGCCCGATTCGACGCTCGAAAAATCAGAATCAGGCGAAACGATGGTCGTGGCACTACTGAGCACTTCTTCTTTCCATGATGTCTAATTTCTATAATTTTCGCCACGTCATCCGGATGCACAAAAATGGTGTCTAGGGTTTCTTAGTGGCCCGATTCGACCGCCGGAAAGTCGGAATCACGCGAAACGAATGGCGTGGCGTTACTAATGACTTCTTTCCAACGAGTTCCTTTGTGGGAATTTTTGACACTGTCATCCGAAGGCACGAAAATGGCATCTTGGGTTTCTCGGTGGCCCGATTCGACCACTGGAAAGTCGGAATAACGCGAAACGGAGCTCGTGGCGTTACTGATGAGTTCTGCTTTCCAACGAGTCCCTATGTGGGAATTTTTACCACCGTCATCTGGATGCACGAAAATAGCATCTATGGTTTCTCGGCGGCCCGATTCGACCAGCGTATAGTCGGAATAACGCGAAACGAAGGTCGTGGCGTTACTGATGACTTCTTCTTTCCAACGAGTCGCTTTGTTTGGATTTTTACGACCGTCATCCGGATGCACGAAAATGGCTTGTTGAGTTTCTCGGCAGCCTGATTCGATCATCGAAAAGTCAGAATCACATGAAACGAAGGTAGTGGCGTTACTGATGACTTCTTTTTTCCAACGAGTCCCTTTGTTTGGATTTTTGCCACTGTCATCCGGATGCATGAAAATCGCATCTTGGATTTTGCGGCAGCCCGATCGACCACCGTCTTCCAGATGCAAGAAAATGGCATTTAGGGTTTCTCAGCGTCCCGATTCGATCGCCGGAAAGTCAGAATCATGAGAAACTATGGTCGTGGCGTTATTGATAACTTCTTTTTTCCAATGAGTCCCTTTGTGTGGATTTTCGCCACTGTCATCCAGATGCACGAAAATGGCATCTAAGGTTTCCCGGCAGCCCGATTCGACCACCAGAAAGTCGGATTAACGCGAAACGAAGGTCATTGCGTTACTGATGACTTCTTCTTTCCAACGAGTCCCTTTGTTTGGATTTTTGCCAGCGTCATTCGGATGCACGAAAATGGCATATAGGGTTTCTCGGCGGCCCGATTCGACGCTCGAAAAGTCAGAATCACGCGAAACGAAGTTCATGGCGCTACTGAGCACTTCTTCTTTCCAAGAAGTCCAATTTCTATAATTTTTGCCACCGTCATCCGGATGCACGAAAATGGCATTTAGGGTTTTTCGGCGGCCCGATTCGATCGCCAGAAAGTCGAAATCACATGAAACGGAGGTTGTGGCGTTATTGATGACTTCTTCTTTCCAACGAGTCCCTTTGCGGGAGTTTTTGCCACCGTCATACAGATGCACGAAAATGATATCTTGGGTTTCTCGGCAGCCGAATTCGATCGCCGAAAAGTCAGATTCATGCGAAACGAAGGTCGTGGCATTACTTATGACTTCTTCTTTCCAACAAGTCCCTTTGTTTGGATTTTTGACACCGTCATCTGGATGCACGAAAATGGCATCTAGGGTTTCTTGGCGGCCTAATTCGATCGCTGGAAAGTCAGAATCAGGCAAAACGAAGGTCGTGGCGTTACTGATGACTTCTTCTTTCGAACCAGTCCCATTGTGGGAATTTTTGCCAGCGTCATCTGGATGCACGAAAATGGCATCTTGGGTTTCTCGACGGCCCGATTCGACCGCCGAAAAGTCAAAATCACGCGAAACGATGGTCGTGGCGTTACTGATGACTTCTTTTTTCCAACGAGTCCCTTTGTGTGGATTTTCGCCACTGTCATCTGGATGCACGAAAATGGCATCTAGGGTTTCTCGGCGGCCCGATTCGATCACCGGAAAGTCAGAATCAGACAAAACGAAGGTCGTGGCGTTACTGATGACTTCTTTTTTCCAACGAGTCCCTATGTTTGGATTTTTGCCACTGTCATTCGGATGAATGAAAATGGCATCTTCAGTTTTGCGGCAGCCCGATCGACCACTGGAAAGTTGGAATCACGCGAAACGGAGGTCGTGGCGTTACTGAGCACTTCTTCATTTCAAGAAGTCCCCAATTTATAACTTTCACCACCGTCATCCAGATGCACGAAAGTGGCATCTAGGGTTTCTCAGCGACCCGATTCGATCGCCAGAAAGTCGAAATCACGCAAAACGAAGGTCGTGGCGTTACTGATGACTTCTTTTCTCCAACGAGTCCCTTTTCGTGGATTTTTACCACAGTCATCTGGATGCACGAAAATGGCTTCTAGGGTTTCTCCGCGGCCAGATTCGACCGCCGGAAAGTCGGAATCACGCAAAATGAAGGTCGTGGCGTTATGATGACTTCTTTTTTCCAGCGAGTCCCTTTGTGTGGATTTTCGCCACCATCATCCAGATGCACGAAATTGGCATCTAGGGTTTCTCAGCTGCCCGATTCGATCGCCGAAAGGTCGGAATCACGCGAAACGATGGTCGTGGCGTTACTGATGACTTCCTTTTTCCAACAAGTCCCTTTATTTGCATTGTCGTCACCGTCATTCGGATGCACGAAAATGGCATCTAGGGATTCTCAGTGGCCCGATTCGATCGCCGGAAAGTCGAAATCACGCAAAACCATGGTTGTGGCGTTACAGATGACTTCTTTTTTCCAACGAGTCCCTTTGTGTGGATTTTCGCCACTGTCATCTGGATGCACGAAAATGGCATCTAGGGTTTCTCGACGGCCCGATTCTGATGTGAACCCCTGATATGAACCTCGTCAAGAGTAGTGAGACCCGGAATCAATATGGGATCTGCTTAGAAGGATCGTATTCTAATCAGATTTATAATAAAAATAAATTAAAATTAAATGATCTTGACCCGTTATCTATAAAGAGATAAGAACCAAAGATATAAGAAATATTGCAGACGCCACACTCGAGAAAGAGGAAGAAGATTGTGAGTGATAAGTCTTGCTTGAACGCCACAAGATAATTCTTGATAAGTTCAGAAAAGTTCTTTAAAGAACCAAAGAGAAAACACTCTCAATAATATACATGATCATCTGAATTGTTCATGAGCATACATACCTATTTATAAGCCAATTACTTAAACTAAGAAGGAAAACTAAATAGGAAACTCCTATAGGATAAATATAAATAGAAATAGGAAACTGTTCTAGAAACTATCAAATAGAAAACTCCTATAGGGCAAAGAAAAATACAAATAGGAAACTCTTCTAGAAACTATCAAATAGGAAACTCCTATAGGGCAAGAAAAAATACAAATAGGAAACTCTTCTAGAAACTATCAAATAGGAAACTTTCCTAGTCAAATAAATAAAATACTAAAAGTAAATAAATCAGAAAAAACGTAGCCTAAATTGGGTCATAAAATAACTCATTGATTTTGGGCCTATATTCAATCTTAAGGCTTGAATCTTCTTGTGCTTTAGGTCCATATTTAAATTGGCTGGTCTTGGCCCATATTTAAATGGGTTTTAATGACATGGACCAGTTTTGCGCTCTTTTTTTTTTTTCTAGAAATGCAGGTATCTCCTTGTTGGGCTTCTAAAATTAGAGCATTAAATTCTTCTTTGAACCTTTTAGCCCGAGCTCTTATGACAGGTCCACTTGAGACTTCAAACAGGTCTGCATTCCATTTCCATTCGCTAGTCATGCTCACATCAGATTTGATCGCTGGAAAGTTGGAATAGTGCGAAACGAAGGTTTTGGCGTTACAGATTACTTCTTTTTTCCAACGAGTCCCTTTGTTTGCATTTTTGCCACCGTGATCCGGATGCACGAAAATGGCATATAGGGTTTCTCGGCGGCCCGATTCGACCGCCGAAAAGTTGGAATCGCGCGAAACGAAGGTCGTGGCGTTACAGATGACTTCTTTTTTTCAACGAGTCCCTTTGTTTGCATTTTTGCCACCGTGATCAGGATGCATGAAAATGGCATATAGGGTTTCTCGGCAGCCCGATTCGACCGCCGGAAAGTCAGAATCACGCAAAACGAAGGTCGTGGCGTTACTGATGACTTCTTTTTTCCAACGAGTCCCTTTGTGTGGATTTTCGCCACCGTCAT
Source organism: Gleditsia sinensis (assembly GCA_037074535.1). Taxonomy (NCBI): domain Eukaryota; kingdom Viridiplantae; phylum Streptophyta; class Magnoliopsida; order Fabales; family Fabaceae; genus Gleditsia; species Gleditsia sinensis. The sequence goes on from CM073466.1 coordinate 51,061,018, forward strand.
TCGGATGCACGAAAATGGCATCTAGGGTTTCTTAGCGGCCCGATTCGATCGCTGGAAAGTCGGAATCACGCGAAACGATCTTCGTGGCGTTAGTGATGACTTCTTTTTTCCAACGAGTCCCTTTGTGTGGATTTTCGCCACTGTCATCCGGATGCACGAAAATGGCATCTTCGATTTTGCGACAGCCCGATCGACCACCGGAATGTTGGAATCACGCGAAACGGAGGTCGTGGCATTACTGAGCACATCTTCATTTCAAGAAGTCCACAATTTATAACTTTCGCCACCGTCATCCAGATGCACGAAAATGGCATATGGGGTTTCTCAGCGGCCCGATTCGATCGCCGAAAAGTCAAAATCACGCGAAACGATGGTCGTCGCGTTACTGATGACTTCCTTTTTCCAACGAGTCCCTTTGTTTATATTTTTGCCACCTTCATCCGGATGCATGAAAATGGCATCTAGGGTTTCTCAGTGGCCCAATTCGATCGCCGAAAAGTAAGAATCACGCGAAACAGAGGCCGTTGCGTTACTGATGACTTCTTCTTTCCAACGAGTCCCTTTGTGTGAATTTTTGCCACCGTCATTCGGATGCACGAAAATAGCATCTAGGGTTTCTCGGCTGCCCGATTCGACCGTCGGAAAGTCAGAATCACGCGAAACGAAGGTCGTGGCGTTACTGATGACTTGATGAGAACCATCATAATGATCAAGTTAGCTCTAAATGTTCAAGTGATCCAGTCCAAATTCCAAGTGGACCAATTGCTAGAGCTCGTGCTAAAAGAATTAAAGAGGCTTTCAATGGACTTGTTCAAGACACCTTATCCAAGCAAATGACTCAAGAACCGGAGCTGAAATTTTGTGAGGGCGTACTGAACATTATCCAGGCTGAATATGAGATTATATAGAGCTTTTGGGGCCAAAGTACAATAAATGAAGAGTTAAGTCCTTATAGCACACAATAGTTGACTTATTGGAGCTTAATTATGCTGATTGGAGAAAAATATGCTGCTTTAGTGGCTCATAATATACATGAGCGAAATTTTAGACTTTATAGGCTCCTTAGTCAAAATCTGCCCATGTGCATTAATTGCATTTATTTCAAAGTTTGAATTATTAGGTTTAGGAGGCTCCTTAGTCAATCCACTACATGTGCTTTAGGTATTGTCATAATTGCTGGTTTCCTTGACTAGAAATCAGCCATTTCTATTTATATTGTAACCTTTCATTATTGTAAGAACTTTTTGATTGAATGCAAATCATATTTTCTGGAAACACCAGATTGGAGAGAGTTCTTCTCTAGGGTTCTTCATAGAACTAACAGACTTATCAAGGCTTGATCAACCTTGTGGTGTCTTTGATACTAGGGGTCCTTGTATTCATTCCAGGAGCAACAATTGCTAATCGCCCATCCTATAGGACAAATCCAAAAGAAGCGAAGGAGCTTCAAATGCAAGTTGAAGAACTTATGGCCAAGGGCTATGTGAGAGAAAGTTTGAGTCCTTGTGCAGTTCCAGTACTTCTCGTGCCAAAGAAAGATGGATCATGGAGGATGTGCATTGATTGCAGGGCCGTAAACAACATAACGGTAAAATATCGCCATCCTATCCCTAGATTAGATGATATGCTTGATGAATTGCATGGGTCTAGTATCTTTTCTAAAATTGATTTAAAATCTGGATACCATCAAATTCGGATGAGGGAAGGTGATGAGTGGAAAACTGCTTTCAAAACAAAGCATGGATTGTATGAATGGTTAGTATTGCCATTTGGACTAACTAATGCACCTAGCACTTTCATGAGATTAATGAATCATGTTCTGCGTGCATAGATTGAAAAATTTGTTGTGGTTTATTTTGATGATATTCTGATTTATAGCAATGATTTAAATGAACATTTGAATCATCTGCGTTGTGTGCTTGATGTGTTGAGAAAGGAAAGATTGTATGCTAATCTACAGAAGTGTAGTTTTTGTATGGACAAAGTTGTGTTTCTTGGCTTTGTCATAAGTGCACAGGGAATAGAAGTTGATGAAGAAAAGGTCAAGGCTATCAAGGAGTGGCCAACACCTAGATCAGTCACTGAGGTAAGAAGTTTTCACGGTTTAGCTGGTTTTTACCGTCGTTTTGTAAAAGATTTTAGCACACTTGCTGCACCACTCACTGAAGTGGTAAAGAAATCTGTGGGATTTAAGTGGGAAAAAGCACAAGATGATGCATTCAATGTTTTAAAGGAAATGTTATGTTCTGCACCTATTTTGACATTACCTAATTTTTCTATAGCCTTTGAAATTGAGTGTGATGCATCCAGAGTTCGTATAGGGGCTGTTTTAATGCAGGAAAAGAGGCCAATTGCTTATTTTAGTGAAAAACTAAATGGTGCTGCCTTGAATTATCCAACTTATGACAAGGAGCTTTATGCACTTGTGAGGGCACTAAAGACATGGCAACACTACCTCTGGCTTTAGAGTTTGTCATTCATACAGATCATTTATCTCTGAAACATCTTAAAAGTCAAGGTAAGTTGAATAAGCGTCATGCAAGGTGGCTGGAATTCATTGAGACATTTCCATATGTCATCAAATACAAACAAGGTAAAGAGAATGTGGTTGCAGATGCATTATCTAAGAGGTATGTTCTTCTTACTTCTCTGAATGCGAGATTGCTTGGGTTTGAGTATATCAAAGATTTGTATGCAAATGATGATGAATTTGCTGAAGTGTTTCTTGCATGTGAAAAAAAGGGATTCGATAAGTTTTATAGGGCTGATGGTTACCTATTTAAGGAGAATAAGTTATGTGTGCCTCAATGCTCTTTGCGTGAATTGCTTGTGAGGGAAGCCCATGGGGGAGGTTTAATGGGACATTTTGGTGTGAGAAAGACTTTAGATGTATTGCATGAGCATTTCTTTTGGCCTAGAATGAAACGTGATGTTAAACGAATTTGTGAAAGATGCATTACATGTAAGAAAGCTAAATCTCGAGTCTTACCACACGGTTTGTACACACCTTTACCAGTGCCTAGCAAACCTTGGGTGGATATCTCCATGGACTTTATTTTGGGATTACCTAGGTCAAAGAGGGGTTTGGATTCAATATTTGTGGTCGTTGACCGATTTTCTAAAATGGCACATTTCATTTCATGCAATAAAACTGATGATGCTACTCACATTGCTGATTTATTCTTTAAGGAAATTGTAAGACTTCATGGTGTTCCTAAAAGCATTGTTTCGGATAGGGATACAAAATTTCTTAGTCACTTTTGGAGAGTTTTGTGGGGCAGGCTTGGTACTAAATTGTTGTTCTCTACTGCTTATCATCCACAAACAGATGGTCAAACTGAAGTTGTTAATAGAGTTTTAACTCAATTGCTTCGAACTGTGATTCAAAGGAATTTGAAAAATTGAGAAAATTGTTTGCCATTCATTGAATTTGCATATAATAGGAGTGTACATTCAACTACTGAATATTCTCTTTTTGAAATTGTTTATGGTTTTAATCCATTAACTCCTTTGGATTTAATCCCATTGCCAATTGATGAAAGAACTAGCCTCGATGGCCACAAGAAAGCTGAGCTGGTGAAGCAAATTTATGAACGTGTCAAGCAGCAAATCGAGAAGAAAAATGAACAATATGCAAACAAGGCCAACAAAGGAAGAAGGCGTGTTACTTTTGAGCCTGGAGACTGGGTATGGGTGCATATGAGGAAGGAAAGGTTTCCTGCTCAAAGGAAATCAAAGCTGGCTCCAAGAGGAGATGGTCCATTCCAAGTTCTCGAGCGAATCAATGATAATGCATACAAAATTGATCTACCAGGTGAGTATAATATTAGTGCCACTTTTAATGTTGCTGATCTTTCTCTTTTTGACGCAGGTGAAGATTCGAGGACGAATCCTTTTGAGGAAGGAGGAGATGATGAGAACCATCATAATGATCAAGTTAGCTCTAAATGTTCAAGTGATCCAGTCCAAATTTCAAGTGATCCAGTCCAAATTCCAAGTGGACCAATTACTAGAGCTCGTGTTAAAAGAATTAAAGAGACTTTCAATGGACTTGTTCAAGACACCTTATCCAAGCAAATGACTCAAGAACCGGAGCTGAAATCTTGTGAGGGCGTACTGAACATTATCCAGGCTGAATATGGGATTATATAGAGCTTTTGGGGCCAAAGTACAATAAATGAAGAGCTAAGTCCTTATAGCACACAATAGTTGACTTATTGGAGCTTAATTATGCTGATTGGAGAAAAATATGCTGCTTTAGTGGCTCATAATATACATGAGCGAAATTTTAGACTTTATATGCTCCTTTGTCAAAATCTGTCCATGTGCATTAATTGCATTTATTTCAAAGTTTGAATTATTAGGTTTAGGAGGCTCCGTAGTCAATCCACTACATGTGCTTTAGGTATTGTCATAATTGCTGGTTTCCTTGACTAGAAATCAGCCATTTTTATTTATATTGTAACCTTTCATTATTGTAAGAACTTTTTGATTGAATGCAAATCATATTTTCTGGAAACACCAGACTGGAGAGAGTTCTTCTCTAGGGTTCTTCATAGAACTAACAGACTTATCAAGTCTAGATCAACCTTGTGGTGTCTTTGATACTAGGGGTCCATGTTCTCTCTTGTCCAAGGGTTCTTGGTAGATCAACCAGACCTGTTTGGGCTTTCTTGGGGTGTATATATCACTGCATTGGCTGTGGGTTTGAAGGTATAGATCCTCTTGGGTTCGCATTGCCGTGTTTGGCTGCTGGTTCTACGATCTTCCCTTGTGGGTTCGCACCATGACTTCCTTTTTCCAACGAGTCCCTTTGTTTAGATTTTTGCCACCGTCATCCAAATGCACGAAAATGGCATCTAGGGTTTCTGAGCGGCACGATTCGATCACCGGAAAGTCGGAATCACGCGAAACGAAGGTCGTGGCGTTACTGATGACTTTTTTTTTTCCAACGACTCCCTTTGTGTGAATTTTCACCACCGTCATCCGAATGCACGAAAATGGCATCTAGGGTTTCTCAGCGGCCCAATTCGATCACCGGAAAGTCAGAATCACGCGAAACGATGGTCGTGGCGTTACTGATGACTTCCTTTTTCCAACGAGTCCCTTTGTTTGCATTTTTGCCACCGTCATGCGGATGCACGAAAATGGCATATAGGGTTTCTCAACGGCCCGATTCGACCGCCGAAACTCGGAATAACGCTAAACGGAGGCTGTGGCGTTACTGATGACTTCTTTTTTCCAACGAGTCCCTTTGTGTGGATTTTCGCCACCGTCATCCGGATGCACGAAAATGGCATCTAGGGTTTCTCAGCGGCCCGATTCGATCGCCGGAAAGTCAGAATCACGAAAACGAAGTTTGTGGTGTTACTGATGACTTCTTTTTTCCAACGAGTCCCTTCGTTTGCATTTTTGCCACTGTCATCCGGATGCACGAAAATAGCATCTTCGGTTTTGCTGCAGCCCGATTAACCACAAGAATGTTGGAATCACGCGAAACGAAGGTCGTGGCGTTACTGAGCACTTCTTCATTTCAAGAAGTCCATAATTTATAATTTTCGCCATCGTCATCCAGATGCACGAACATGGCATATAGGGTTTCTCAGCGGCCCGATTCGATCGCCGAAAAGTCAGAATCAAGCGAAACGAAGGTCGTGGCGTTACTGATGACTTCCTTTTTCCAAAGAGTCCCTTTGTTTAGATTTTTTCCACCGTCATCCGGATGCACGAAAATGGCATCTAGGGTTTCTGAGTGGCCCGATTCGATCGCCGGAAAGTCAGAATCACGCGAAATGATAGTCGTGGCGTTACTGATGACTTCTTTTTTCCAACGAGTCCCTTTTCGTAGATTTTTACCACAGTCATCTAGATGCACAAAAATGGCATCTAGGGTTTCTCGGCAGCACGATTCGACCGCCGGAAAGTCAGAATTACGCAAAACGAAGGTTGTGGCATTGCTGATGACTTCTTTTTTCCAATGAGTCCCTTTGTGTGGATTTTCGCCAACATCATCCAGATGCACGAAAATGGCATCTAGGGTTTCTCAGCGGCCCGATTCGATCGCCGGAAAGTCAGAATCACGCGAAACGATGCTCGTAGCGTTACTGATGACTTCCTTTTTTCAACGAGTCCCTTTCTTTCCATTTTTGCCACCGTCATGCGGATGCACGAAAATGGTATATAGGGTTTCTAGGTGGCCCGATTCGACCGCTGGAAACTCGGAATATCGCGAAATGAAGGCCGTGGCGTTACTGATGACTTCTTCTTTCCAACGAGTCCCTTTATGTGAATTTTTGCCACCATCATCCGGATGCACGAAAATAGCATCTAGGGTTTCTCTGCGGCCCGATTCGACCGCTGGAAAGTCAGAATCACGCGAAAGTTAGGTCGTGGCGTTACTGATGACTTCCTTTTTCCAACGAGTCCCTTTGTTTAAATTTTTGCCACCGTCATCCGGATGCACGAAAATGGCATCTAGGGTTTTTGAGCGGCCCAATTCGATCGCCAAAAAGTCCGAATCACGCGAAACGATGGTCATGGCGTTATTGATGACTTCTTTTTTCCACCGAGTCCCTTTTCGTAGATTTTTGCCACGGTCATCTGGATGCACGAAAATGGCATCTAGGGTTTCTCGGCGGCCCGATTCGACCGCCGAAAAGTCGGAATCACGCAAAATGATGGTCGTGGCGTTAGTGATGACTTCTTTTTTCCAACGAGTCCCTTTGTGTGGATTTTCGCCACCGTCATCCGGATGCACGAAAATGGCATCTAGGGTTTTTCAGCGGCCTGATTCGATCACCGAAAAGTCGAAATCACGCGAAACGATGGTTGTGGCGTTACTGATGACTTCCTTTTTTCAACGAGTCCCTTTGTTTGCATTTTTGCCACCGTCATGCGGATGCACGAAAATGGCATATAGGATTTCTCGGCAGCTTGATTCGACTGCCGAAAACTCGGAATAACGAGAAACGGAGGCTGTGGCGTTACTGATGACTTCTTTTTTCCAACGAGTCCCTTTGTGTGGATTTTCGCCACCGTCATCTGGATTCACGAAAATGGCATCTAGGGTTTCTCAGTGGCCCGATTCGATCGCCGGAAAGTCGGAATCACGCGAAACGATCTTCGTGGCTTTAGTGATGACTTCTTTTTTCCAACGAGTCCCTTTGTGTGGATTTTTGCCACTGTCATCTGGATGCACGAAAATGGCGTCTAGGGTTTCTCGGCGGCCCGATTCGACCGGCGAAAAGTCAGAATCACGCGATACGAAGGTCGTGGCATTAGTGTTGACTTCCTTTTTCCAACGAGTCCCTTTGTTTGGATTTTTGCCACCGTCATCCTTATGCACGAAAATAGTAGCTAGGGTTTCTCAGCAGCCCGATTTGATTGTCGGAAAGTTGGAATCTCGCGAAACGATGTTCGTGGCGTTACTGATGACTTCTTTTTTCCAACGAGTCCCTTTTCGTGGATTTTCGCCACTGTCGTCTGGATGCACGAAAATGGCATCTAGGGTTTCTTAGCGGCCCGATTCAATCGCCGAAAGTTTGGAATCACGCGAAACGATGGTCGTCCCGTTACTGATGATTTCTTTTTTCCAACGAGTCCCTTTTCGTGGATTTTCGCCACTGTCATCTGGATGCACGAAAATGGCATCTAGAGTTTCTCGGCGGCCCGATTCGACCGCCGGAAAGTCGGAATCAGACAAAACGAAGGTCGTGGTGTTACTGATGACTTCTTTTTTCCAACGAGTCCCTTTGTGTGGATTTTTACCACTGTCATCCGGATGCACGAAAATGGCATCTTCAGTTTTGCGGCAGCGCAATCGACCACTGGAATGTTGGAATCACGCAAAACAGAGGTCGTGGCGTTACTGAGCACTTCTTCATTTCAAGAAGTCCACAATTTATAACTGTCGCCACTGATGTGAGAACAGCTAGCGAATGGAAATGGAATGCAAACTTGCTGGAAGTCCAAATTGGACCTGTCATAAGAGCTCGAGCTAAAAGATTGAAAGAAGAATTTAATGGTCTAATTTTATAGGCCTAAGAAGGAGATACCTGCATCAATTCAAAAGAAGAGCGCAAAACTAATCCATATGATTAAAGCCCACTTGAATATAGGTCAAGACAAGCCAATCTGAATATGGGCTTAAAGTGCAAGAAGATTGAAAGCTAAAAATTGAATATCAGCCCAAAATAATGGATTTATTTATTGGCCCAATTTAAGCTACGTTTTTTTTTTTGATTTATTTACTTTTAGTATTTTATTTATTTGACTAGGAAGGTTTCCTATTTCATAGTTTCTAGAAGAGTTTCTTATTTGTATTTTTTCTTGCCCTATAGGAGTTTTCTATTTGATAGTTTCTAGAACAGTTTCCTATTTCTATTCTTCCTTGTCCTATAGGAGTTTCCTATATAGTTTTTCCTCTAAGTTTAGGTAATTGGCCTATAAATAGGTATGTATGCTCATTAACAAGGCAGATTATCATTTATATTATTGAGAGTGTTTTCTCTTTAGTTCTTTAAAGAACTTTTCTAAAATTATCAAGATTTATCTTGTGGCAGTCAAGCAAGACTTATCACTCACAATCTTCTTCCTCTTTCTTGAGTGTGGTGTCTGCGATATTTCTTATACCTTTGGTTCTTATCTCTTTATAGATAACGGGTCAAGGTCATTTTATTTTTAATTTATTTTTGTTATAAATCTGATTAGAATACGATCCTTCTAAGCGGATCCCATATTGATTTCGGGTCTCATTACTCTTGGTGAGGTTCATATCAGGGGTTCACATCATTTGGTATCAGAGCTAAGTTCTAAATAAGGTTTGATCGATCTTTTTTGTTTTCTTATTCTTATTCCTTCTTACTATCTCGTTTTTTTTTATGTTCTTCTTTCTTCTTATCTTCTAATTTTCGTTTTATTTCTAGTGTTCTTAGTTCAAGTGCATATTCTAAAAAAAAAATTCGAAAAAAAATCAGAATTGAAAAAAAAAGAAAAAAAAAAGCAGTGCAGAATTCTGAAAAAAAAGAGAGAGTAAATTCGAAAAAAAAAGAACCAATTGTTGTTGCAATTCAAGTTCCTCCTAGATTTTGCATTCTGATATTAAAAAAAGAAAGAAAGTGATCTAGTAATTCTAATTGCATCAATTTTTTTTTCTTGCTTTGATATTTGGTTTTCTTATTTTGGTTATTTTTGCTATCTCAATTGTTTCCTTTTCTCTAGTCATTGATTTCTTTCTATTCTAGTTTCTTCGTGGTGTGATTGTTCTTATTCAACTTCTTATCTTGTCTTTATTTTTTTTAAAGTTCTATTGCTTTGTTCCCTTTGTTTCTTAAAATTATGTTCTTTTTCTTCTTCCTTAACTCTTTGTACTCTATTAGTTGAGTTTGGATTGTTGCAAGAAATTTTTTTGTGTGAGTTTGTTTGAGTTCAATAAAGAACTGAAACAGGAGACTAAGAGAGGAAAAAGGCAAGAGAGTGTGAGCTTATAATAGGGTAAAAGCCAAAATTTGAGCAAACACGAGTGTGAGTGCTATTAATCTTGAGAGAAACACGTGAGCTAGTGTTGTGAGAATTTGTTTTACTCTAACATTGTTTTGCAAAAAAATCATGTAACACAAGGACAAAAATATTTTCGAAGGCATGTCGAGAATGGTGGATCCAAAGTTGATGATGGAAACTTTAGTGAGTGAGATGAGGCGAGTTTTGAAAGAGGAGATAGAACAAGTTCATCAACATTTAGATCGGGTAGAGAATTCACAAAATACTCCCAATATGCATAGGAGAGAGATAGTTCAATCGAGAAAAGTGAGTTTTGAAGGTAGAGAGTATAGAGATGATTTTGATGAAGTTGACAGCAATTTGAGTAGAAACTATGATGGGAGGTTTAGAGAAGTTAGGAATTGGGAAAATAATAACTTGAGTAGTTTTAAGATAAAGGTTCCGTCGTTTCAAGGTAAAAATGACCCCGAAGCTTATCTAAATTGGGAGAGAAGGATGGAGTTGTTGTTTGGTTGTCACAATTATTCTGAGTTGAAAATGGTAAAGTTAGCTATAATGGGATTTACTGACTATGCTATTATTTGGTGGGATTAATTGATTTTAAGCAGGAGACGAAATGGAGAAAGACCCATTGAGACGTGGGAGGAGATGAAAGCAATTATGAGAAAGCGATTCATTCCAAGTACTACCATAGAGACTTAATTAAGAAGTTGCAATGCTCCACTCAAAGGTCCAAAAGTGTTAAAGACTACTATGTTGATCATGTGAGGTTACAAAAGAAAGAGAGTGAAAAAAAGAAAATGAATGAAAGAGTTAAAAGAGAAAAAGAGAGAGATGTTGAGAAAATTATGAGAGAAAAAGAGATAGAGGACAAAAAAAGTATGATAGAAAAAGAGAGAGAGGCCGAGAAAATTAAGAGAGAAAAAGAGAAAGAGGTTGAAAAAATTATGAAAGAAAAAGAGATAAAGGCCGAGAAAGTTAAGAGAGAAAATGAAAGAAAGGCTAAGAAAATTGATGGAGAAATTATAAGAACCAATTGGGTCATCGAAAGAAGAAACGAGAGAAAACAAATGAATTTTTATACAAGAGAAAGTGTGACAAAAAAATATTTTGTTTTCAATTTTCCCAATGATTGTATTAATGAGCTTAACTCTTACTTACCCAATATTGAAGTTTCTATTTTGCAGGGTAATGTTCTCAATGGATGTGAGAAAGTGGCATTTGATAAGTTTTTTGGGCATAATAAATTTCTGTTTAAAGAAAATAAATTGTGTATGCCTAAATATTCATTGTAGGAATTGCTTGTTAGGGAAGCTCATGGAAGTGGTTTAATGTGGCATTTTGGCATATCTAAGACTTTAGATGTTCTGCAAATGAAATATGATGCAAAACGAATATGTGAACAGTTTTTAACTTGTAGACAAGCTAAGTTTAAAATGAAGCCATTAGGATTATATACTTCTTTGCATCTACCTAGTGAACTTTGGATTGACTTATCTACAGATTTTGTGTTGAGTTTACCTAGGTCAAAATGGGGTAGAGATTCTATATATGCGATTGTTGACAAATTTTCTAAAATGACACATATCATACCATGTCATAAAACCGATGATGTATCACATATTGGTAATTTGTTTTTCAAAAAAATTGTGAGATTGCATGGCATGCCCAGTATTGAGTCTAATTTGTTTTTGAAACATGTCAAGTTTGTATATAATAAGAGTGTGCATTTTGCAACAAAGTTTTCACATTTCGAAATTGTGCACGGTTTAGATCCATTAACTCCTTTGGATTTAATTCCTTTATCAATGGATGATTGTGTTAACTTAGATGAAAAGAAGAAAGTTGATTTTGTTAAGCAGATCTATAAGAAGGCAAGGCAAGACATTGAGAAAAAAATTGAACAATATGTCAATAAACCTAAAATGGGACACAAAAGAATTATATTTGATCCTGGAGATTGGGTTTGGTTGCATATGAGAAAGAAAATGATTGTACCTCAAAGACATTTGAAACTACTTCGAAGAGGATATGGTTTATTTCAAGTGATTGAAATAATCAATATCAATGCCTACAAGCTAGATATTCCAAGTAATGATAATGTTAGTGTGTCTTTTAAAGTTATTGATTTAACTCTTTTTGATGTAGGTGCTAATTTGAGGACAAATCATTTTCAAGAGGAGGGAAATGATGTGAGCACAGCTAGCGAATGAAAATGGAATGCAAACCTGCTGGAAGTCCAAAGTGGACCTGTCATAAGAGCTCTAGCTAAAAGATTCAAAGAAGAATTTAATGGTCTAATTTTAGAAGCCCAACAAGGAGATACCTGCATCAATTCAAAAGAAGAGCGCAAAACTGGTCCATATCATTAAAGCCCACTTGAATATAGGTCAAGACAATCCAATCTGAATATGGGCTTTAAAGTGCAAGAAGATTGAAGGCTAAAAATTGAATATCGGCCCAAAATAATGGATTTATTTAATGGCCCAATTTAAGCTACGTTTTTTTTTTCTGATTTATTTACTTTTAGTATTTTATTTATTTGACTAGGAAAGTTTCCTATTTCATAGTTTCTAGAAGAGTTTCCTATTTATATTTTTCCTTGCCCTATAGGAGTTTCCTATTTGATAGTTTCTAGAACAGTTTCTTATTTCTATTCTTCCTTGTCCTATAGGAGTTTCCTATATAGTTTTCCCACTAAGTTTAGGTAATTGGCCTATAAATAGGTATGTATGCTCATTAACAAGGCAGATTATCATTTATATTATTGAGAGTGTTTTCTCTTTGGTTCTTTAAAGAACTTTTCTAAACTTATCAAGATTTATCTTGTGGCGTTCAAGCAAGACTTATCACTCACAATCTTCTTCCTCTTTCATGAGTGTGGTGTCTGCGATATTTCTTATACCTTTGGTTCTTATCTCTTTATAGATAACGGGTCAAGGTCATTTTATTTTTAATTTATTTTTGTTATAAATCTGATTAGAATACGATCCTTCTAAGCGGATCCCATATTGATTCCGGGTCTCACTACTCTTGGTGAGGTTCATATCAGGGGTTCACATCATTTGGTATCAGAGCTAAGTTCTAAATCAGGTTTGATCTAGGGTTTCTCAGCGGCCCGATTCGATCGCCGGAAAGTCAGAATCACGCGAAACGATGGTCGTGGCGTTACTGATGACTTCTTCTTTCCAACGAGTCCCTTTGTGTGAATTTTTGCCACCGTCATCCGGATGCACGAAAATAGCATCTAGGGTTTCTCGGCGGCCCGATTCGACGCCGGAAAGTCAGAATCACGTGAAACGAAGGTCGTGGCGTTACTGATGACTTCCGTTTTCCAACGAGTCCCTTCGTTTAGATTTTTGCCACCGTCATCCGGATGCACGAAAATGGCATCTAGGGTTTCTCAGCGGCCCAATTCGATCGCCGGAAAGTCGGAATCACACGAAACGATCTTCGTGGCGTTACTGATGACTTCTTTTTTCCAACGAGTCCCTTTGTGTGGATTTTCGCCACTGTCATTTGGATGCACCAAAATGGCATCTAGGGTTTCTCGGCGGCCCGATTCGATCGCCGAAAAGTCAGAATCACGAAAAACGAAGTTTGAGGCGTTACTGATATCTTCTTTTTTCCAACGAGTCCCTTTGTTTGCATTTTTGCCACTGTCATCCGGATGCACGAAAATGGCATCTTCAGGTTTGCAGCAGCCCGATCGACCACCAGAATGTTGGAATCACGCGAAACGGAGGTTGTGGCGTTACTGAGCACTTCTTCATTTCAAGAAGTCCACAATTTTAACTTTCGCCACCGTCATCTAGATGCACGAAAATGGCATCTAGGGTTTCTCAGCGGCCCGATTCGATCGCCGGAAAGTCAGAATCACGCGAAACGATGGTCGTAGCGTTACTGATGACTTCCTTTTTTCAACGAGTCCCTTTGTTCGCATTTTTGCCACCCTCATGCGGATGCACAAAATGGCATATAGGGTTTCTCGGCGGCCCGATACGACCGCCAGAAACTCGGAATAATGCGAAACGGAGACCGTGGCTTTACTGATGACTTCTTCTTTCCAACGAGTCCGTTTGTATGAATTTTTGCCCCCGTCATCCGGATGCACGAAAATAGCATATAGGGTTTCTCGGCGGCCCGATTCGACCGTCGGAAAGTCAGAATCACGCGAAACGAAGGTCGTGACGTTACTGATAACTTCCGTTTTCCAACGAGTCCCTTCGTTTAGATTTTTTCCACCGTCATCTGGATGCACGAAAATGGCATCTAGGGTTTCTGGGCGGCCCGATTCGATTGCCGAAAAGTCGAAATCATGCGAAACGATGGTCGTGGCGTTACTGATGACTTCTTTTTTCCAACGAGTCCCTTTTCGTAGATTTTTGCCACAGTCATCTGGATGCACGAAAATGGCATATAGGGTTTCTCAGCGGCCCGATTCGACCGCCGGAAAGTCGGAATCACGCAAAACAAAGGCCATGGCGTTACTGATGACTTCTTTTTTCCAACGAGTCCCTTTGTGTGGATTTTCGCCACCGTCATCCGGATGCACGAAAATGGCATCTATGGTTTCTCAGCGACCCGATTCTATCACCGGAAAGTCGGAGTCACGCGAAATGATGGTCGTGGCGTTACTGATGACTTCCGTTTTCCAACGAGTCCCTTTGTTTGCATTTTTGCCACCGTCATGCGGATGCACGAAAATGGCATATAGGGTTTCTCGGCGGCCCCATTCGACCGCCGAAAACTTGGAATAGCGCGTAACGGAGGCTGTGGCGTTACTGATGACTTCTTTTTTCCAACGATTCCCTTTATCTGGATTTTCGCCACCGTCATCCGGATGCACGAAAATGGCATCTAGGGTTTCTCAGCAGCCCGATTCGATCGCCGAAAAGTTGGAATCACGAGAAACGATCTTCGTGGCGTTCGTGATGACTTCTTTTTTCCAACGAGTCCCTTTGTGTGGATTTTCGCCACTGTCATCTGGATGCACGAAAATGGCATCTAGGGTTTCTCGACGGCACGATTCGATCGCCGAAAAGTCGAAATCGCGCAAAACGAAGGTCGCGGTGTTACTGATGACTTCTTTTTTCTAACGAGTCCCTTTGTTTGGATTTTTACCACTGTCATCCGGATGCACGAAAATGTCATCTGCGGTTTTGCGGCAGCCCGATCGACCACTGGAAAGTTGGAATCACACAAAACGGAGGTCGTGGCGTTACTGAGCACTTTTTCATTTCAAGAAGTCCACAATTTATAACTTTCGCCACCGTCATCCAGATGCACAAAAAATGGCATCTAGGGATTCTCAGCGGCCCGATTCGATCGCCGAAAAGTCAGAATCACGCGAAATGATGGTCGTGGCGTTACTGATAACTTCCTTTTTTCAACGAGTCCCTTTGTTTGTATTTTTGCCACCGTCATGCGGATGCACGAAAATGGCATATAGCAATTTTCGGCAGCCCGATTCGACCACCGAAAACTCGGAATAACGCGAAACGGAGGCCGTGGCGTTACTGATGACTTCTTCTTTCCAACGAGTCCCTTTGTGTGAATTTTTGCCAGCGTCATCCGGATACACCAAAATGGTATCTAGGGTTTCTCGGCGGCCCGATTTGACCGCCAGAAAGTCAGAATCACGCGAAACGAAGGTCGTGGCGTTACTGGGGACTTCCTCTTTCCAACGAGTGCCTTTGTTTGGATTTTTGCCACCGTCATCTGGATGCACGAAAATGGCATCTATGGTTTCTCAGCGTCCCGATTCGATCGCCGGAAAGTCGGAATCACACGAAATGATCTTCGTGGCGTTACTGATGACTTCTTTTTTCCAACGAGTCCCTTTGTGTGGATTTTCGCAGCTGTCATCTGGATGCACCAAAATGGCATCTAGGGTTTTTCGGCGGCCCGATTCGATCGTCGGAAAGTCGGAATCACGAAAAATGAAGTTTGTGGCGTTACTGATGACTTCTTTTTTCCAACGAGTCCCTTTGTTTGCATTTTTGCCACTGTCATCCGGATGCACGAAAAAGGCATCTTCGGTTTTGCGGCAGCCTGATCGACCACCAGAATGTTGGAATCACGCTAAATGGAGGTCGTGGCGTTACTGAGCACTTCTTCATTTCAAGTAGTCCACAATTTATAACTTTCGCCACCGTCATTCAAATGCACGAAAATGGCATCTAGGGTTTCTGATGTGGGGTAAGCCACAAACTCTAGATCTAGACACCAAATCTTGATAGAACTCAAAGAAGACAACAATGGAGGTTAAATCTGAAAAAGGAAGAAAACAGAAATAAAATGAATAGAAGTAGAACCAATTCACACAATGGAACAACCCTTGTTCTATGAATCAAGAACTGAACCAAATGATGAAGAAACCCTACCAGTACAACCTTCCACAATGGCCATGGCAGCCAAGCACAAGGAGGAGGCTTATGGAGGTTTGAGAACACCAATCTCTAGGGAGATTGACACACACAAGAACAACTAAGCAAGATCAATCAGCAATGCTCTCTTCTCTCAAAAACACTCTTTTGATAGAAGAGAAAATAAGTTTCTGAGTTACAAAATGTCTAATCTGCTAAAAACACACTAAGGAGGGCTTTTATAGTCCTAGTGCTGGCCTCCCTTGATAAAAAATGAAATACTAAAAATTAAATAAGGAAATTGTCTTAAAACAGAAAAGACTACAAGCAAAACGTCCAATCACTTCATGGAGTCTTCTCTTCACCCCTAGGGTCTTCATGAGCTGCAATGGCCACCATTGACTTGATGGACAGATCCTTGATAGATGGCTCGAAGAAGGCTGTTAACATGGAAGGCTCTTTGGACAAGAAGAAGGTCATCA
This sequence comes from Gleditsia sinensis, assembly GCA_037074535.1. NCBI lineage: Eukaryota > Viridiplantae > Streptophyta > Magnoliopsida > Fabales > Fabaceae > Gleditsia > Gleditsia sinensis. The sequence goes on from CM073466.1 coordinate 51,077,366, forward strand.
CCTTGTCCAATTTTTGTTGGATCTCCTTAGCCCTTGCCCTAGTGATAGGACCTTTAAATGTAGGAACTTGAGGTGTAGGTGATCCCTCATCATCCTCCCCTTCTTGAAAAGGATTCGACCTCGAATCATCCAGCTCCTCATCATGTCCCTCATAAAGTGTAAGGTCTCCAACATTGAAGGTTGCACTCACGCCATACTCCCCGGGCAGCTCCAGCACATAAGCATTATCTCCAACTCTTTTCAGAACCTTGAATGGACCATCTCCTCTTGGTGAAAGCTTGGACTTGCGTTTTTCAGGAAAACGCTCCTTCCTCAAATGAACCCAAACAAGATCCCCCGGTTTAAAGATTACTCTCATTCTTCCTTGGTTTGCCTTGGCTGCATTGTACTCTCCCTTTTGTTGCAGCTTTGCCCTAGTCCTTTCATGCATCTCCCGAATGAACTCCACCTGTTTTCCTGCATTGAAATCTGCTCGTTCCTTCATAGGCAACGGCGTAAGATCAAGTGGGGTTAAAGGATTCAAACCATAAACACACTCAAAAGGACTCAGAGAAGTAGAAGAATGAACAGCCCTATTATATGCAAATTCTACATGAGGTAATGCATCTTCCCAAGCCTTCAGATTCTTTCTAATGATAGCCCTTAAGATAGTTGTGAGAGTCCTATTGGTCACTTCAGTTTGACCATCAGTTTGTGGATGACTAAAAGTAGAAAATAACAATCTAGTCCCTAGTTTTCCCCAAAGAGTTTTCCAAAAATAGCTAAGGAACATCACATCCCTATCACTCACAATAGTTCTAGGCACTCCATGTAACCTAACTATTTTCCTAAAGAACAAGTTAGCTACATTAGAAGCATCATCAGTCTTATGGCAAGCAATAAAATGAGCCATCTTAGAAAATCTATCAACAACCACAAATATAGAATCTCTTCCCTTCTTAGTCCTAGGCAACCTTACAATGAAATCCATACTAATATCTTCCCAAGGGGCTGTAGGAATAGGTAAAGGAGTATACAAACCATGTGGCTTAATTCTAGACTTGGCTTTTAGGCACTCTAAACATCTCTTCACTAAGTGTTCTATGTCCCTAAGCATGTGTGGCCAAAAGAAATGTGTATGCAGCATATGATATGTCTTATCCCTACCAAAGTGTCCCATTAAACCTCCCTCATGGGCTTCCTCGACAAGTAACATCCTCAAGGAACACCTAGGAATGCACACCTTATCAATTCTGAACAAAAATCCCTCAAACAAGTAAAACTTATCAAAGGAACCTTTCTACACACAATGCTTATAAGTAGCACCAAAATCAATGTCATCCGCATATAACTCTTTAATGTAAGTGAATCCTAACACCTTAGAGTCTAATGTGGTCAACAAAACATGTCTCCTAGAAAGTGCGTCAGAAACAACATTATTTTTTCCCTTTTTATACTTAATGACATATAGAAATGGCATATAAGGTTTCTCGGCGGCCCGATTCAACCGCCGGAAAGTCGGAATCGCGCGAAATGAAGGTTGTGGCGTTACAGATGACATCTTTTTTCCAACGAGTCCCTTTGTTTGCATTCTTGCCACTGTGATCCGGATGCACGAAAATGGCATATAGGGTTTCTTGGTGGCCTGATTCGACCGCCGGAAAGTCAAAATCACGCAAAACGAAGGTCGTGGCGTTACTGATGACTTCTTTTTTCCAACGAGTCCCTTTGTGTGGATTTTCTCCACCGTCATCCGGATGCACGAAAATGGCATCTAGGGTTTCTCAGCGGCCCGATTCGATTGCCGAAAAGTCGGAAACACGCGAAACAATCTTCGTGGCGTTACTGATGACTTCTTTTTTCCAACGAGTCCCTTTGTGTGGATTTTCGCCACGGTCATCTGGATGCACGAAAATGGCATCTAGGGTTTCTTGGGGGCTCGATTCGGTCGCCGGAAAGTCAGAATCCCGCAAAACGAAGGTCGTGGCGTTACTGATGACTTCTTTTTTCCAACGAGTCCCTTTGTTTGAATTTTTTCCACTCTCATCCGGATGCACGAAAATGGCATCTTCAGTTTTGCGGCATCCCTATCGACCTCCGACAAGTTGGAATCACGCGAAATGGAGGTCGTGGCGTTACTGAGCACTTCTTCATTTCAAGAAGTCCACAATTTATATCTTTCGCCACCGTCATCCAGATGCACGAAAATGGCATCTAGGGTTTCTCAACGGCCCGATTCGATCGCAGGAAAGTCAGAATCATGCGAAACGATGGTCGTGGAGTTACTGATGACTTCCTTTTTTCAAAGAGTCCCTTTGTTTGCATTTTTACCACCGTCATGCGGATGCACGAAAATGGCATATAGGGTTTCTCGGCGGCCCGATTCGACCGCCGAAAACTCAGAATGACGCGAAACGGTGGCCGTGGCGTTACTAAGCACTTCATCATTTCAAGAAGTCCACAATTTATAACTTTCGCCACTGTCATCCATATACACGAAAATGGCATCTAGGGTTTCTCAGCGGCCCGATTCAACCGCCGAAAAGTCAGAATCACGCGAAACGAAATTCGTGGCGTTACTGGTGACTTCCTCTTTCCAACGAGTCCCTTTGTTTGGATTTTCGCCACTGTCATCCGGATGCACGAAAACGGCATATATGGTTTCTCGGCGGCCCGATTCGACCACCGGAAAGTCAAAATAGCGCGAAACGAAAGTCGTGGCGTTACAGATGACTTCTTTTTTCCAACGATTCCCTTTGTTTGTATTTTTGCCACCGTGATCCGTATGCACGAAAATAGCATCTAGGGTTTCTCAGTGCCCGATTCGATCGCCGGAAAGTCAGAATCACGCGAAACGATGGTCGTGGCGTTACTGATGACTTCTTTTTTCCAACGAGTCCCTTTGTTTGGATTTTTTCCACTGTCAACCGGATGCACGGAAATGGCATCTTCGGTTTTCCGGCAGCCCGATCGACCACCTGAAAGTTGGAATCACACGAAACGGAGGTCGTGGCGTTACTGAGCACTTCTTCTTTCCAAGAAGTCCACTTTTTATAATTTTTGCCACCATCATTCGGATGCACGAAAATGGCATCTAGGGTTTCTCGGTGGCTCGATTCGACAGCCGAAAAGTTGGAATCGCGCGAAACGAAGGTCGAGGCGTTACTGATGACTTCATCTTTCCAACGAGTCCCTTGGTTTGGGCTTTTGTCACCGTCATCCAAATGCACGAAAATGGCATCTAGGGTTTGTCGGCGGACCAATTCGACCGCCGGAAAGTCGGAATAACGCGGAACGGAGATCGTGGCGTTACTAAGCACTTTTTCTTTCCCAGAAGTCCACTTTTTAAAATTTTTGCCACCGTCATCCGGATCCACGAAAATGGCATCTAGGGTTTCTCGGCGGCTCAATTCGACTGCCAGAAAGTCGGAGTCACGCAAAACGAAGGTCGTGGCGTTACTGATGACCTCTTCTTTCCAACGAGTCCCTTTTCGTGGATTTTTGCCACCGTCATCCGGATGCACGAAAATGGCATCTAGGGTTTCTCGGTGACTCGATTCAACCGCCGAAAAGTCGGAATCGCGCGAAACGAAGGTCGTGGCGTTACTGAGCACTTCATCTTTCCAAGAAGTCCAATTTTTTTAAATTTTTACTACCGTCATTCGGATACACTAAAATGGCATCTAAGGTTTTAGTCACTCCAAAATATCTCATTAAACCTCCACTATGACTCTCCTTAGTTAACAAGTTATGCATAGAACACTTAGGCACACATAGTTTATTCTTTTTAAACAAGTAGCCTCTATGTCTATAGAAACTATCAATAGCACGCTTATCACACAAATTCCAAGTAGATCCAAAATTAACATCATTAACATACATGTCTCTAATATATTGAAAACCAAGCAACTTAGCATGTAAGGATGTGAATAACGCATATCTTTTAGACAATGCATAAGCTACCACATTTTTCTTCCCATTTTTACACTTAATCACATAATTTAATGTCTCATTGAATTTTAACCAATTAGCATGTCTCTTATGCAACTTACCTTGGCACTTCAAGAATTTCAAACTCTTATGATCTGAATGAATAATGAATTCTCTCAGCCATAGATAATTATGCCAAGTTTGCAAAGTCCTCATCAATGCATATAACTCCTTATCATAAGTATGATATTTTAATGCTATGAATTCCTGTATAAAAGACACAACCATACTAGGCAAAGAAAGATTATGAGTGTTAGTAAAATAAATATCCTTGTACATTAGCACAAGGAGGTTTGGCTTGCATACCAAAGCACTCTTCACCTTACTTTTTAATGTAAAAGCACTCACTCTTTTATTTTCCTCTTTCTCTGGCTCACAATTCTCTTTCTTTTTCTGCTCACATATCTCAATTTTGGCCTTACTCTCTTTCTTATTTTGCTCACATACCTCAACATCTCTCTCTTTTCTCTCACTCTCAATTTTGGCCATACAATCTTTCTTCTCTTTTTCTTGCTCACATCTTTCAGCCTCTCTTTCTTTCCTCTCACTCTCAGTTTTGGCCATATTCTCTTTTTCCTCTTTTTCTTTTGTTTCTCTCAACTTACACTCTTTTGTAATCCTCACTTGATCAGCAAAAGCCTTAGCTAACTTTAGGGGTGTTAGAACAAAAGTTCGATTATGCATGGTCAATGTATATCGATTCTTGTATCCATCATAATTAACCCTTCTATCAAAATTCCATGGACGTCCCAACAACAAATGTCCAGCATGCATTGGTACTACATCACAAAGCACCTAATCTTTGTAATTACCAATAGAAAAAGATACCAAAACCTGATTTGTCACCCATATTTCTCTACTATCATTCAACCATCTTAGCCTATATGGCTTAGGATGTTTCAATGTGGGTAGACCCAATTTATCAACCATCAAGGTACTAGCTACATTAGTGCAACTCCCACTATCAATAATTAAGCTATATACCTTGTTATTCACATGGCACCTGGTTTGGAAGATTTGCTCACATTGTTCATCATCAATATCATCATTAGGCTGCATATTAAGAGCACGTCTAATAACCAATACTTCTCTATTCACTAGCTTACTAATCTCCACATTATTACAATCCTCCATTAGTGGCATGTCATCCTCACTAGAATCACTAGAATGTTTACTTTCCATACGTCCCCTTTCTTCCTCACGAAAACCAAACTGTTTGGAAGGCTTAGGTTTAGATAATGACTCAAAATTATCTAACTTCATATGTATCAACTTAAATTGCTCCTGAACTGTCTTCATGTAAAATTTAAGATCAACTTTAGGTTGATTTATTTTAGTGCTCATGTTTGTCTCACAAACCTCACGTGTTTGCACTCAATTTACTCTCTTTCCCTTAAAGCTCTTAAACAAGAACCTGATCAACAAACTTATCTAAGAAAACAAGTGAATGAAGAAGAATAAATTTTCAGACAATGACAACCCTAGGAACTGAATTTAAAAAAATATGAGGGATACTAATATGAGTATGCTGCTTTTTTTTGAACGAATTTCTCTTCTTTCTCTTTTTTTTATTGAACTTCAGCTCACCTCTTCTTTTTTTTGAGCGAATTTTTTTTTTGAATTTTAAATTTTGAATTTTGAATTTTTGAACAAGAAACCAACTTGAAATAGGAATATGACTCTTTTTTTTTCGAAATTCAAATTTTTTTGGAAGAAGAAAACTAAATTGACTAGTACTAGGAGTTAGAATAAAAGGAGGAAAAGAAAATTGACTAGAACTAGAACTCTCTTTTTTTTTCTAAAAGAACTAGAAGAACATTAACTAGAACTAGAACTAGAATTAGAACTCAAATTTGACCTAAAGAAAGGTAGAAGAAGAAGAACGACTCTAGAAAATAGAAAAGAAAGTATAGGACACCAACCAAATCTCAAGGAGCCAAAGCTCTGATACCAAATGATGCGTTCCTCTATAAGAAGAAACGGAGTGTTTGGCGAAAGCAAGGATCGTCTTGAAAATTCAATGGATGTTTGATCGCCACGAGTTGCCTCGATAAGATCGGATTCAGTTCTTTGCCCAAGAACTAAGGGAAGCTCTCACTTTAGGAGAAAACTCAATCTTTATTAATCATCAAAATCTGTTTTAATACATGAACTTGAAGAACTCTTAAATCGACAATCAAACCTAACCCTAATAGGAAAGCCAAAAGGTCTGAAACTCCTAATTGGACTTCTAATAAAAATATGGCCCAAATAACATTAGTTATCTGGCCCAACTAAACAAATAAACAACAAGCCCATAATTAAACTACTATTTGGGCTGCACAAAGAATGGGCCCAAATACTAATAATATTCAAAACAAAACATTTAAACTAAAGCCCATAATACATCTTTAAATCAATGCAGATTTGAGCTAGTTATCTTCAAGATCCAACAAACTTTATTGGGCCTCCGAATTGCCCTCTTTAATGCAATCCTCAAGGCTGCAAAGTGTGGCCCACTTGATGTCTAGACTTGGCCCAACAACTTCCTCTTTAGCTTGCACATCCAAGATCAAGCCCAGTAAAGCTTCTTTGGCCCGCTTCGCCCTGCTCTTAGTCATTGGACCGCCTATCCCTTGCAAAGGATCTTGGGAACGGTTTATAGTAGCTTTGACAGCACCTTGATCTCCATCAAATTCCCTACAGAATATTCCCAGAAATTCAAAAACTAAAGCTTTAATAACATACTCTTCCCTGAATAAACATTTTCTGACCTCTGCGTACTAATCAGATCATATATACCTCATATGAACTCCAAATTGCATAATTCCAGTGGCTAAATTTCCATGAGACATAGATATATAACTTTCATGTTATCCATTTATTTTAATTCCTTACCGATTTTTTCCTGAATCTTAAAAACAGAAGCTAAAAGTTTTACCGCCCATAGCCATACCTATGCAGAACTATCTAAACCAGCCTAAGTATTCAAACATACATTACATGCATGATCAATATGTAACATGATGAAGCAACATTCATGACCAATAATCAAAGTGCTAAGATTAAAATCCCATATAAATATTACAAATTTCAAAACTTTTCTTCAAAAATAAATATTGTTAAACTTATCTAAAAATCTCCCTAACTCACTTAGTGAATTGGTTTTCTTGTTTGCTCTTGAAAGAAGTAGCAAGACTCCTCCCTTCCCTTAGCTTTTCTAGCAGCTTAGGTAAGAGAAGGAGGGTGAGTTTTTGATCCTCAAAGATAAAAGAAGAAAAAATGGATTCAAGTGGGGATTAAGGTAACTTACCTTGAGTATTTAGCCTTCTAAACTTCTCCTTCTTTTTCCTTCCTTTCTTCTCCTCTCTTTCTCTCCTTTCCTCACTCTACCTTACTTCTATTTCTCTCTCTTCCTCACTTGGACAAAATTAAGATGTTATGGGGTGGGTTTTGCTTATATAGACCACCAAATAATTCACCTTTCATGATCATGGATCTACCTTATCACAATTAAGATACACTTTGTTGAATTTTTGGAAAACAAACAACTTATGTTCTTGTCTTCCTCTTCCTTAGTCAAGATATGCATAGGAAAAGGAGATTTGCAATTTGAAATTTATGATGATATGTTCTTAAGATAAGGGACAAGGTCCCTTTGATTTAGGGATTCATTTCTATTTTCTTTTGTCTTAAACAAGTATGATAGGTTTGCCTTTTTAGGTGGCAAATTTCTAGCCCTTGAATTTCCATTATTTGGTTGATATTTTTTGTGTAGGATAGGAATGTTTTATCCTAATGCCAAGTATTATCATACCACTTGCTAAAATTATGAGTGTAGGATATAGATGTTTTTGTCCTAAACAAGTATGATGTTTTGTCCTAATGCCAAGTATTATCATAACAAATTCAGCTTTCTTCTTTCCATCTAAGTTAACACGCTCAGCCATAGGTAAATGAGTTAAATCCAAAGGAGTTAATGGATTAAACCCATACATAATTTCAAAAGGTGAAAACTTAGTTGCAGAATGTACGCTCCTATTATATGCAAACTCAACATGTGGAAAACATTCCTCCCATGATTTCAAATTTTTTTGTATTATTGCACGTAACAAAGTAGATAAAGTCCTATTAACTACTTCAGTTTGACCGTCAGTTTGTGGATGACAAGTAGTAGAAAATAAAAGTTTTGTCCCTAACTTACCCCACAAAGTCTTCCAAAAATAGCTTAAGAATTTTGCATCTCTATCAGACACAATACTCCTAGGCATGCCATGCAATCTCACAATTTCTTTGAAAAACAAATCAGCAATATGTGATGCATCATCAGTTTTATGACATGGTATGAAATGTGCCATTTTAGAAAACCTATCAACAACCACATATATATAATCCCTACCCCTTTTTGACCTAGGTAAACCTAATATAAAATCCATAGATATGTCTATCCAAGGTTCATTGGGTATAGGCAAAGGAGTATATAACCCATGAGGTTTAGTTGTAGACTTAGCTTGTCTACAGATGATACACTTTTCACATATCTGCTCTACATCACGTTTCATATGAGGCCAAAAGAAATGTTCATGCAAAACAGCCCAAGTCTTGGATATGCCAAAATGTCCCATCAAAGCACCTTCATGAGCTTCTCTAACAAGCAAGTCTCGTAATGAACATTTAGGCACACACAGTTTATTTTCTCTAAACAAAAATCCATTATGCCTAAAGAACTTACCAAACGCAACTTTCTCACATGCATTGAATACATTACAAAAATCAGAATCATGAACATACAAGTCTTTTATATATTCAAACCCAAGCAATTTTGCATCTAAAGTAGAAAGTAAAACATTCCTTCTAGACAATGCATCAGCCACAATGTTTTCCTTACCTTTCTTGTACTTAATCACATAAAGAAATGTTTCAATAAATTCTACCCATTTGGCATGTCGCTTGTTGAGCTTGTGTTGACCCTTTAAATGCTTTAAAGATTCATGATCAGTGTGAATCACAAACTCTTTTGGCCAAAGATAGTGTTGCCAAGTTTTCAATGCTCTAACCAATGCATACATCTCTTTGTCATATGTTGGATAGTTTAGGGCTGATCCACTTAGTTTCTCACTAAAGTAGGCAATGAGACGCCCTTCTTGCATTAGAACAGCTCCAATACCTGTTCCTGAGGCATCACACTCAATTTCAAAAGTTTTTGTGAAGTTAGGTAAAGAAAGTAAGGGTGCATTAATCAATTTTTCTTTAATCAAATTAAATGCCTTTTCTTGTTCATCACCCCACTTAAACCCCACATTCTTTTTTATGACTTCAGTCAAATGTGCAGCTAGGCTACTAAAATCTTTTACAAACCTTCTATAAAAGCTAGCTAACCCATGAAAACTTCTAACATTACCCACATTGGTAGGGCTTGGCCAATCTTGAATTGCCTTTACCTTTTCTTCGTCCACCTCAATTCCTTTAGCACTAATAACAAATCCAAGGAATACAAGTTTATCTGTGCAAAAGGTACACTTCTTGATGTTAGCAAACAACTTTTCTTTTCTCAAAACATCTAAAACAAGTTTTAAATGCTCAACATATTCATTCAAGCTTTTGCTATAAATCAAAATATCATCAAAGTACACAACCAAAAATTTGCCAATAAAAGTACGCAAAACATGATTCATCAGTCTCATGAAAGTACTTGGTGCATTAGTTAATCCAAATGGCATAACTAACCACTCATATAAACCATATTTTGTTTTAAAAGCAGTTTTCCATTCATCACCTTCTCTCATTCTAATTTGATGATATCCACTTTTAAGATCAATTTTTGTAAAAACACAAGAACCATGCAATTCATCAAGCATATCATCTAATCTAGGAATGGGATGTCTATACTTTACAGTGATATTATTAATAGCACGGCAGTCAACACACATCCTCCATGTCCCATCCTTCTTAGGCACAAGTAACACCGGAACTGCACAAGGACTCATGCTTTCTCGCACATACCCCTTCTTCATGAGCTCTCCAACCTGCTTTTGAAGCTCTTTTGTCTCCTCCGGATTGCTTCTATAGGCTGGCCTATTTGGAATTGATGCTCCGGGTATAAAATCTATTTGATGCTCAATTCCCCTAATTGGTGGTAAGCCATTGGGTATTTCTTCGGGGAATACATACTCATAATCCTGCAAAAGAGAAACTACAACACTAGGCATAGAAGAGTTAAATTCATTAATACTTAAACAAGTCTCTTTGTACAAGAGTACAATTAAAGGCTTATTTAAACACAATGCTCTTTTGGCTTCACTCTCTCTTGTATAAAAATTCGTTTGTTTTCTCTCTCTTTCTCTTGATTCAACCTCTCTTTCTTTTGAAACGTCACTCACTTTTTTTATGTCACTCTCTTTTTTCAACTTCACTTGATCTTCAAACACTTGCTTTGGAGTTAAGGGCACAAGAGTGATTTTTCTCTTATCATGTACAAATGAGTATCTATTGGTATAACCATCATGAATTACATGTCTATCAAATTGCCATGGTCTTCCCAAAAGAATATGTCCTGTGTAACGCCCGGTTATTTATTTTTATTTTTTTTAAAGCAGAGATCAGATATACCATTAGCTAAGCAACCCATACATTCATATATTCAAAACTATATACATCAGAGTTCAGCGATATATATATATACATACATACATATGTAACCCGAGGTACTGAGCTCACAACACAAAAGGAAGAGTACTATGGAGTTACATCAAAACAATGGGTTAACCCATTTACATAGGCAAAAGTTAGACTTCCACTGCTACACTACATCTTATCCCTAGCCCTCACCCCTGGGGTGCTGCTGGTGGAGGAGGTGGGCCAGGAGTAGGAATCTCTATCATACTAGTCACTAATAGGTTCACAATAATTGTGAACTGTCCCAAGTAAGGGACATCCACGGTCTGCAACTCCAAAAGCAGTGTCAGCACCACGAATTCCATTTCTACTGATCTGAACATAGCATTAAAACATAGTGAGATATGAAAATCCCAGCAAGATCAACATTCCAAAACATATAAATATGCGAAAACTCACATGCTATGTCCAGCTGTATAAGCTACAGAAAACATTTTCTCTTTTATGCAGTAAAGATACAATAAGGTACATACCAGCCTTTTTGTAGGTTATGCATCAATATCATGCAAAATATCAAAATATGTATTTATACAATACCTGTGCTGTCGTCCATGATCCATGCCACACACAGTGACTCATTATCACTCATAGTGGCTCATAAGCCGATAATTTCTCTCAATTGCAATCCTCAATGTGGTGTGAGCCTTCTCCTCCAGCTACTCACCCACCCTTTGAGGGCCATTGGTCGGAGGGTCCTTCCTGTATTGACCACTCTAGGCTATAGGGCGTCCCCTATCCTGGTACCGTATCACAAGCCACGACCCTTCAGTCGCTTTACCTCGTAAGGTGCCACTATCCTGGGTCACCTTAATGGGTAAAGGTCATCCTGGAATTGTCAGTCTCCTCAATACAGCAAGGAAGACACCTGTTGCCAGGCCATCCTGCTTCAGAGAGGATCATTCTGACCGTCAGTCGCCTCAATACAGTAAGGGAGACACCCATTTCTGGGCCACCCTGCTTCAGAGAGGGTCCTCCTGACCAGATTAAGTCTTTTACCTCTCTTTAGCCACTTATCATAACAAGGATATGCATGTCAATAATTATCCAGCGCATAAATCATATTCATCCTTAAACATGTCATATTTATTTCTCATAAATAACATACGTGCTTCTATAGCTCCCAAAAGCACATGCATCAATAACTCACTTACAGCCATGCACACAAGCAGTCTATAATATGCAAATATGACAATCATGCATCATTCCTCATGCATTAATATACTAGCATAGACATCAATCAACATGCATTTCATCATTAAGCAATGTGTAATTTAATATCTCATAATAAATGGATGGAATTCACACTACATTGTATCATTAAAAAGGTATATCTATACATTTTAGTTCCCCTTAACATCATCCATTCATTGGGGTTCATTTAGAGCCTTCAAAATGCAAAACAGAGCAAAAACAGCCTCAAGCACGGCCTGGCCGTGTCACCAAGCACGGCCATGCTTCGGGTTTTTCCCTGCAGTCCAGATTTTCGTTCAGCCAGACCTTTCCTTACTAAAAAGACCATAACTCACTCATTTCAACTCCGATTAAGGTGATTTCGGTGTCTATGGAAATCTAAAACAATTATCCACAACTTTTATTTCTACCACTTCAACAAATAAGAAAAATAATCAGGGGAAAAAGTTGCTTGAAAACAACGTCGGAACTCAGCGCGTTAGATCTGTCCAGATTTTCGTTCAGCCAGACCTTTCCTTACTAAAAAGACCATAACTCACTCATTTCAACTCCGATTAAGGTGATTTCAGTGTCTATGGAAAGATAAAACAATTATCCACAACTTTTATTTCTACCACTTCAACAAATAAGAAACAGAATCAGGGGAAAAAGTTGCTTAAAAACAACGTCGTAACTCAGCGCGTTAGATCTGACCTACCCTCACTCAACATGGCATATCTGTCTCATTTCGAATCCGATTAAGGTGATTCCAGGGGCGTTTTAAAGCTAAGACACAGGGCTACAATTCATATGTTCAACATATTTCCAGATTCTACATAAAAAGTAACCTCCAGAACCAACCAAAATCGTGAATGATGTTGATCTTACCTTTCTCTTTCTACAAGTTGTCTCTTTAGTTTGCTCTACACCTCCTCTCCTTCTCTTCTCCTTGCTCTTTCTCCTTCTTCTCTAGCTTTCCTCTTTCCCCTCTCTCCCTTCTTCTTCTCCTTCTCTTTTCTTTCTTCTCTTTCTCCCTTCTCTCCTTTTGCCGTGGGGTTCCCTTGGGCTTGGCTGGAAAAACTGGTGGCTTGGTCTTCTAAGTCAATAGAAAAATAATAAAATATGGCAGCTTCCTCAACAAGCCATCCAACCCCTTAACCTTTACCCCTTCCTTGTCTAAAAACTTCAAGAGTGCCATCCCATTAAAGTGTGACTAAGGGGTTGGCTAAGGCTTTGTTTGGGTGAAGGAAAATTGCTAGGTGTTTAATATCTTCTTGGCCTTACCTCAATGACTTTTTGTGCAACTCTCTTTATGGCTCCATATCTCTATCCTTGCTACCTACTTGTAACCCTGCAAACAAGAAAATTACTACCTCTTTCTCAACAACTTTTCCCAAAAGTAAGAAAAATATTTATTAAACATTTATTGTTATTCCTCTATAACTCCCTCATTTAAATCTTTTAAACCCTTTTCTCACCACTCCATTTTATGAATATCATTAACAAAATTTCGGGTGTTACATCCTGCCTGCATTGGCACCACATCACATAAAACTTCATCTTTGTACTTTCCAATGGAGATTGACACCAACACCTGTTTAGTCACCTTAATTTCTCCACAATCATTCAGCCATTGTAGCTTATATGGCTTTGGATGCTTTAAAGTGGCCAAACTCAATTTTTCAACCAAACTAGTGCTAGCTACATTAGTACAGCTTCTCCCATCAATAATCATGCTACATACTTTATTATTAACATGACATCTAGTATGAAAAATATTTTCTCGTTGTACCTTTTCATCTTGTTTGATTTGCACACTAAGGGCTCTCCTTGTAATCAAAAGTTCTCCATCAATAGGATACTCAAACGTCACTTGCATCCTCCAAAGGGGGCATAGACTCATTATCGGATTCACCTTCGGTCTCAATGTCACCATCTTCTTTCAATATCATTACTCTTTTATTTGGACATTGACTAGCAATATGACCCATTCCCAAACACTTAAAACATTTAACATCTCTAGTTCTAGAAGGTTGGGAAATAGTTTTACCTGCATTGGTGTGCCTCCATTTTTATTTTCTTTGGAAGGTTTGGCCTTAGGTTTTTCTTCTATCCTACTCCAACTCGACTTCCATGTTGAAGAACTCGAATTTTGTTCCATTCTTGAGGAACCTTTCCTTTTTAGTTGTTGCTCCACCTTTATGGCCATGTGCACCATGTCATCCAACTCCACATAATGTTGCAACTCTACCACATTCGCTATATCACGGTTTAAGCCAACTAAGAATCTCGCCATTGTAGCTTCTCGGTCCTCCTCCACATTGGCTCGAATCTTGGCTATCTCCATCTCCTTATGATAGTCTTCAACACTTTTAGAACCTTGAGTAAGGCTTTGCAATTTCCTAAACAAGTCCCTATGGTAGGGACTTGGAATAAATCGCCTCCTCATCACTGCTTTCATCTCCTCCCACGTCTCAATGGGTCTTTCTCCATTTCGTCTCCTGTTTAAAATCAATTGATCCCACCAAATAATAGCATAGTCAGTAAATTCAATGGCAGCCAATTTTACCTTTTTCAACTCAGAATAGTTGTGACAATCAAACACCAACTCCATCTTTTTCTCCCATTCTAAATAAACTTCTGGATCATTTTTACCTTGAAAGGGTGAAATTTTCATTTTAATACTTTCTAAATTATTATCAACCCGATTCCTAACTTCTCTAAACCTTTCACCATATCTCCTATTGTTGTCACTCAGATTCCTATCAACTTCATCAAAACCATCTCTATAATACTCTTCATCTTCAACACTCTCCCTTGATTGAACTCTCCCCTTCCTATGTATATTAGTAGTGTTTTGTGACTCTTCTACATGTGCATTCTCTACTCGATCTAACCGTTCATGAATTTGCTCCATCTCCACTCTCAAAACTCTTCTCATCTCACTTACTAAAGCTTCCATCATCAACTTTGGATCCACCATTCCCGACACACCTTCGGAAGTAGTTTTGTCCTTGTTGTGGGACATGATTTTCCTGAAAAACAATGTTAGAGTAAAACAAATTCTCACAACACTAGCTTACGTGTTTCTCTCAAGATTAATGGCACTCACACTCGTGTTTACTCAAATTTTGGCTTTTACCCTCTTATAAGCTCACACCCTCTTGCCTTTTTCCTCTCTTAGTCCCCTCTTTCAGTTCTTTATTGAACTCAAACAAACTCACACAAAAATTTTCTTGTAACAATCCAAACTCAACTAATAGAGTACAAAGAGTTAAGAAAGAAGAAAAAGAAAAGAATTTTAAGAAACAAAGGGAACAAAGCAAGAGAACTTTAGAAAAAAAAACGAAATTAAAGACAAGATAAGAAGATGAATAAGAAAAATCACACCACGAAGCAACTAGAATAGAAAGAAATAAATGACTAGAGAAAAAGAAACAATTGAGATAGCAAAAATAACCAAAATAAGAAAACCAAATATCAAAGCAAGAGAAAAACAAATTGATGCAATTAGAATTACTAGATCACCTTGTTTTTTTTTAGATCAGAAAGCAAAATCTAGGTGTAACTTGAATTTCAACAACAATTGGTTCTATTTTTTTTTTTGAATTTCCTTGTTTTTTTTTCAGAATTCTGCACTATTTTTTTTTCTTTTTTTTTTCAATTCAGATTTTTTTTTTTTTTTTTCAGAATATGCACTTAAACTAAGAACACTAGAAATAAAACGAAAATTAGAAGATAAGAAGAATGAAGAACACAAAAAAAATGAGATAGTAAGATGGAATAAGAATAAGAAAACAAATAGGATAGATCAAACCTGATTTAGAACTTAGCTCTGATACCAAATGATGTGAACCCCTGATATGAACCTCACCAAGAGTAGTGAGAACCGGAATCAATATGGGATCCGATTGTAAGGATCGTATTCTAATCAGATTTATAGCAAAAATAAATTAAAAATAAAATGACCTTGACCCGTTATCTATAAAGAGATAAGAACCAAAGGTATAAGAAATATCGCAGACGCCACACTCAAGAAAGAGGAAGAAGATTGTGAGTGATAAGTCTTGCTTGAACGCCACAAGATAAATCTTGATAAGTTCAGAAAAGTTCTTTAAAGAACCAAAGAGAAAACACTCTCAATAATATAAATGATAATCTGCCTTGTTAATGAGCATACATACCTATTTATAGGCCAATTACCTAAACTTATAAGGAAAACTATATAGGAAACTCCTATAGGACAAGGAAGAATAGAAATAGGAAACTGTTCTAGAAACTATCAAATAGGGAACTCCTATAGGGCAAGGAAAAATACAAATAGGAAACTCTTCTAAAATCTATGAAATAGGAAACTTTCCTAGTCAAATAAATAAAATACTAAAAGTAAATAAATCAGAAAAAACGTAGCTTAAATTGGGCCATTAAATAAATCCATTATTTTGGGCCGATATTCAATTTTTAGCCTTCAATCTTTTTGCACTTTAAGCCCATATTCAGATTGGCTTGTCTTGACCTATATTCAAGTGGGCTTTAATGATATGGACCAATTTTGCGCTCTTCTTTTGAATTGATGCAGGTATCTCCTTGTTGGGCTTCTAAAATTAGACCATTAAACTCTTCTTTAAATTTTTTAGCTCGAGCTCTTATGATAGATCCACTTTGGACTTCTAGCAAGTTTGCATTCCATTTCCTTTCGCTAGCCGTGCTCACATCAACGAAGGTCATGGCGTTACTGATGACTTCTTTTTTCCAATAAGTCCCTTTGTTTGGAATTTTGCCACTGTCATCCGGATGCACGAAAATGGAATATAAGGTTTCTCGGCGGCCCGATTCTCCTCTCGAAAAGTCAGAATCACACGAAACGGAGGTTGGGGCGTTACTCAGCAATTTTTCTTTCCAAGAAGTCCACTTTTTATAATTTTTGCCACCGTCATCCGGATGCACGAAAATGGCATATAGGGTTTCTCGGCGGCCCGATTCGACCGCCGAAAAGTCGGAATCACACGAAACGGAGGTCGTGGCGTTACTGATGACTTCTTCTTTCCAACGAGTCCCTTTTTTTAGATTTTTGCCATCGTCATCCGGAAGCACGAAAATGGAATCTAGGGTTTCTCGGCGGCTCAATTCAACCGCCGGAAAGTCGAAATCACGCGAAACGAAGGTCGTGACGCTACTGAGAACTTCTTCTTTCCAAGAATTCCACTTTTTATTATTTTTGCCACTGTCATTCGAATGCACGAAAATGGCATCTAGGGTTTTTCGGCGGCCCGATTCGACAGTCATAAAGTCGGAATCGTGCGAAACGAAGGTTGTGGCGTTACTGATGACCTCTTCTTTCCAACGAGTCCTGTTTTTTGGATTTTTGCCACAGTCATACGGATGCACGAAAATGGCATCTAGCATTTCAGGGCGGGCCGATTCGACCACCGGAAAGTCCGTATCACGCGAAACGAAGGTCGTGACGTTACTGATGACTTCTTTTTTCCAACGAATCCCTTTGTTTGGATTTTTGCCACCGTCATCTGGATGCACGAAAATGGCATATAGGGTTTCTCGGTGGCCCGATTCTCCTCTCGAAAAATAAGAATCACGTGAAACGGAGGTTGTGGCATTACTCAGCAATTTTTCTTTCCAAGAAGTCCACTTTTTATAATTTTCGCCACCGTCATCCGAATGCACGAAAATGGCATGGAGGGTTTCTCGGCGGCCCGATTCGACCGTCGGAAAGTCAGAATCACACGAAACGGAGGTCGTGGCGTTACTGATGACTTCTTCTTTCCAACGAGTCCCTTTTTTTAGATTTTTGCCACCGTCATCCGGATGCACGAAAATGGCATCTTGGGTTTCTCGGCAGCTTCGTTCGACCGCCAAAAAGTTGGAATCACGCGAAACGAAGGTATTGGCGTTACTGATGACCTCTTCTTTCCAACGAGTCCTTTTGTTTGGATTTTTGCCACCGTCATCCGGATGCACGAAAATGGAATCTAGGGTTTCTCGGCGGCTCCATTCGACCGCCGGAAAGTTGGAATCACGCGAAACGAAGGTCTTGGCGTTATTGAGCACTTCTTCTTTCCAAGAATTCCACTTTTTATTATTTTCACCACCGTCATTCGGATGCACAAAAATGGCATCTAGGGTTTCTCGGCGACCCGATTCGACAGCCGTAACGTCAGAATCGCGCGAAACGAAGGTTGTGGCGTTACTGATGACTTCTTCTTTCCAACGAGTCCCTTTTTTTGGATTTTTGCCACCGTCATCCGGATGCACGAAAATGGCGACTAGGTTTTCTTGGCGGCTCAATTCAGTTGCCGGAAAGTCAAAATCACGCGAAACGAAGGTCGTGGCGTTACTGATAACTTTTTCTTTCCAACGAATCCCTTTGTTTGCATTTTTGCCACTGTCATCCGAATGCATGAAAATGGCATATAGGGTTTCTCGGCGGCCTAATTCTCCTCTCGAAAAGTCAGAATCATGTGAAATGGAGGTTGTGGCGTTACTCAGCGATTTTTCTTTCCAAGAAGTCTGCTTTTTATAATTTTCGCCACCGTCATCCGGATGCACGAAAATGGCAAATAGGGTTTCTCGGCGGCCCGATTCGACCACCGGAAATTCAGAATCACACGAAACGGAGGACGTGGCATTACTGATGACTTCTTCTTTCCAACGAGTCCCTTTTTTTTAGATTTTTGCCACCGTCATCCGGTTGCACGAAAATGGCATCTAGGGTTTCTCGGCGGCTCCATTCGACAGCCAGAAACTCGAAATCACGCGAAACGAAGGTCGTGGCGTTACTGATGACCTCTTCTTTCCAACAAGTCCTTTTGTTTGGATTTTTGCCACTGTCATCCAGATGCACGAAAATGGCATCTAGCATTTCTGGACGGCTCAATTCGACCTCCGGAAAGTCAGTATCACGTGAAACGAGGGTCGTGGTGTTACTGATGACTTGTTCTTTCCAACAAGTCCCTTTTTTTGGATTTTTGCCACCATCATCTAGATGCACGAAAATGGCATCTAGGGTTTCTCAACTGCTCCATTCGACTGCCGGAAAGTCAGAATCACGCGAAACGAAGGTCGTGGTGTTACTCAGCACTTCTTCTTTCCAAGAATTCCACTTTTTATTATTTTCGCCACAGTCGTCCGGAACCACGAAAATGGCATCAAGGGTTTCTCGGCGGCTCAATTCGACCGCCAAAAAGTCGAAATCACGCGAAACGAAGGTCGTGGCGTTACTGAGCACTTCTTCTTTCCAAGAATTCCACTTTTTATTATTTTCGCCACCGTCATCCAGAAGCACGAAAATCGCATCTAGCATTTCTGGGCGGCTCAATTCGACAGCTGGAAAGTCAGTATCACGCGAAACGAAGGTCGTGGCGTTACTGATGACTTCTTCTTTCCAACGAGTCCCTTTGTTTAGATTTTTACCCCCATCTTCCGGATGCACGAAAATGGCATCTAGGATTTCTCGGCGGCTCCATTCGACCGTCGGAAAGTCGGAGTCACGCAAAACGAAGGTCGTGGCGTTACTGAGCACATCTTCTTTCCAAGCAGTCCACTTTCTATAATTTTTGCCACCATCATTCGGATCCACGAAAATGACATCTAGGGTTTCTCGGCGGCTCAATTCGACTGCCAGAAAGTCAGAATCACACGAAACGAAGGTCGTTGCGTTACTGATGACCTATTCTTTTCAACACGTCCTTTTGTTTGGAATTTTGCCACCGTCATCCGGATGCACGAAAATGGCATCTAGGGTTTCTCAGCGGCCTGATTCGACCGCCGGAGAGTCAGAATAACGCGAAACGAAGGTCGTGGCGTTACTGATGACTTCCTTTTTCCAACGAGTTCCTTTGTTTGGATTTTTGCCACCATCATCCGGATGCACGAAAATGGCATCTTGGGTTTCGCTGCAGCTCAGTCAACCACCGGAAAGTTAGAATCACGCGAAACGGAGGTCGTGGCGTTACTGAGCACTTCTTCATTTCAAGAAGTCCACTATTTATAGCTTTCACCACCGTCATCCGGATGCACGAAAATTGATGGAGATCAAGGTGCTGTCAAAGCTACTATAAATCGTTCCCAAGATCCTTTGCAAGGGATAGGCGGTCCAATGACTAGGAGCAGGGTAAAGCGAGCCAAAGAAGCTTTACTGGGCTTGATCTTGGATGTGCAGTCTAAAGAGGAAGTTATTGGGGCAAGTCCAGACATCAAGTGGGCCAAATTTTGTAGCCTTGAGGATTGCATTATAGAGGGCAATTTGGCGGCCCAATAAAGTTTATTGGATCTGGAAGATAATTAGCTCAAATCTACATTGATTTAAAGATGTATTATGGGCTTTAGTTTAAGTGTTTTGTTTTAAATATTATTAGTATTTGGGCCCATTCTTTATGTAGCCCAAATAGTAGTTTAATTATGGGTTTGTTTTTTATTAGTTTAGTTGGGCCAGATAATTAATATTATTTGGGCCATATTTTTATTAGAAGTCCAGTTAGGAGTTTAAGGCCTTTTGACTTTCCTACTAGGGTTAGGTTTGATTATCTATTTAAGATTTCATTAGGTTCATGTATTAAAAAACAGATTTTTGATATTGATTCTTTCAATCACTTGAAATAAACCATATACTCTTCGAAGTAGTTTCAAATGACTTTGAGGTACAATCATTTCCTTTCTCATATGCAACCAAACCCAATCTCCAGGATCAAATATAATTCTTTTGTGTCCCTTTTTAGGTTTATTGACATATTGTTCTATTTTTTTCTCAATGTCTTGCCATGCCTTCTTATAGATCTGCTTAACAAAATCAACTTTCTTCTTTTCATCTAAGTTAACACAATCATCCATCAATAAAGGAATTAAATCCAAAGGAGTTAATGGATCTAAACCATGCACAATTTCAAAAAGCGAAAACTTAGTTGCAAAATGCACACTCTTATTATATACAAACTTGACATGTTTCAGAGAAAAATTAGACTAAATACTCCTAGGCATGCCATGCAATCTCACAATTTTCTTGAAAAACAAATTACCAATATGTGATACATCATCGGTTTTATGACATGGTATGATATGTGTCTTTTTAGAAGATTTGTCAACAAACGCATATATAGAATCTCTACCCCATTTTGACCTAGGTAAACTCAACACAAAATCTGTAGATAAGTCAATCCAAAGTTCACTAGGTAGATGCAAAGAAGTATATAATCCATTAAGCTTCATTTTAAACTTAGCTTGTTTACAAGTTAAAAACTGTTCACATATTCGTTTTGCATCATATTTCATTTGCAGAACATCTAAAGTCTTAGATATGCCAAAATGCCACATTAAACCACCTCCATGAGCTTCCCTAACAAGCAATTCCTGCATTGAATATTTAGGCATACACAATTTATTTTCTTTAAACATAAATTTATTATGCCCAAAGAACTTATCAGATGCCACTTTCTCACATACATTGAGAACATAACCCTGCAAAATAAAAACTTCAATATTGGGTAAGTAAGAGTTAAGCTCATTAATACAATCATTGGCAAAATTGAAAGCAACAATTTTTTTATTACACTTTCTCTTGCATAAAAATTCATTTGTTTTCTCTCGATGACCCAATTGGTTATTATAATTTCTCCATCAATTTTCTCAGACTCTCTTTCATTTTCTCTCTTAACTTTCTCGGCCTCTATCTCTTTTTCTTTCATAATTTTCTCAAGCTTTCTTTCTTTTTCTCTCTTAATTTTCTCGACCTCTCTCTCTTTTTCTATCATACTTTTTCTGTCCTCTATCTCTTTTTCTCTCATAATTTTCTCAACATCTCTCTCTTTTTCTCTCTTAATTCTTTCACTCATTTTCTTTCTTCACTCTCTTTCTTTTGCCTCACTTGATCATCATAGTAGTCTCTAACACTTTGAGAACCTTGAGTAGGGCTTCGCAACTTCTTAAATAAGTCCTTATGGTAGTGACTTGGAATAAATCGCTTCCTCATAACTGCTTTCATCTCCTCCCATGTCTCAATGGGTCTTTCTCCATTTCGTCTCCTGCTTAAAATCAATTGATCCCACCAAATAATAGCAAAGTCAGTAAATTCAATGGTAGCCAATTTTACCTTTTTCAACTCAGAATAGTTATGACACCCAAACAACAATTCCATCATTCTCTCCCAATTTAGATAAGCTTCGGGGTCATTTTTGCCTTGAAATGACGGAACCTTCATCTTAAAACTACCAAAGTTATTATTTTCCCAATTCCTAACTTCTCTAAATCTCTCACCATATCTTTTACTCAAATCTCTGCCAACTTCATCAAAATCATCTCTATAATACTCTCTACTTTCAAAACTTGCTTTCCTCGGTTGAACTATTTCTCTCCTATGCATATTGGGAGTATTTTGTGAATTCTCTACCTGATCTAAATGTTCATGAACTTGTTCTATCTCCTCTTTCAAAACTCGCCTCATCTCACTCACTAAAGCCATCATCAACTTTGGATTCTCCAGTCCCGACATTCCTTCGAAAGTATTTTTGTTCTTGTTGTGTTACATGATTTTCCTGCAAAATAATGTTAGAGTAAACAAATTCTCACAACACTAACTTGTGTTTACTCAAATTTTGGCTTTTTCCCTCTTATAAGCTCACACTCTCTTGCCTTTTTCCTCTCTTAGTCACCTCTTTCAGTTCTTTATTGAACTCAAACAAACTCACACAAAAATTTTCTTGCAACAATCCAAACTCAACTAATAGAGTACAAAGAGTTAAGGAAGAAGAAAAAGAACAAAATTTTAAGAAACAAAGGGAACAAAGCAATAGAACATTAGAAAAAAAAACAAAATTAAAGACAAGATAAGAAGTTGAATAAGAAAAAATCACACCACGAAGCAACAAGAATAGAAAGAAATCATTGACTAGAGAAAAGGAAACAATTGAGATAGCAAAATAACCAAAATAAGAAAACCAAATATCAAAGCAAAAGAAAGCAAATTGATGCAATTAGAATTACTAGATCACTTTGTTTTTTTTTTAAGATCAGACTGCAAAAATCTAGGTGGAACTTGAATTTCAACAACAATTGGTTCTATATTTTTTTTTTTCGAATTTCCTTTTTTATATCAGAATTTTGCACTTTTTTTCTGTTTTTTTTTCAATTCCGATTTTTTTTTCTTTTTTTTCGAATTTCTTTTTTTTTTTCAGAATATGTACTTGAACTAAGAACACTAGAAATAAAACAAAAATTAGAAGATAAGAAGAACGAAGAACACAGAAGAAAATACGAGATAGTAAGATGGAATAAGAATAAGAAAACAAATAGGATAGATCAAACCTGATTTAGAACTTAAGCTCTGATACCAAATGATGTGAACCAGGATATGAATCTCACCAAAAGTAGTGAGACCCGAAATCAATATGGGATCCAATTGAAAGGATCGTATTCTAATCAGATTTATAACAAAAATAAATTAAAATTAAATGACCTTGACCCGTTATCTATAAAGAGATAAGAACCAAAGGTATAAGAAATATTGCAGACGCCACACTCAAGAAAGAGGAAGAAGATTGTGAGTGATAAGTCTTGCTTGAATGCCACAAGATAAATCTTGATAAGTTCAGAAAAGTTCTTTAAAGAACCAAAGAGAAAACACTCTCAATAATATAAATGATAATCTGCCTTGTTAATGAGCATACATACCTATTTATAGGCCAATTAGCTAAACTTAGAAGGAAAACTACATACCTATTTATAGGCCAATTACCTATAGGACAAGGAAGAATAGAAATAGGAAACTGTTCTAGAAACTATCAAATAGGAAACTCCTATAGGGCAAGAAAAAATACAAATAGGAAACTCTTCTAGAAACTATGAAATAGGAAACTTTCCTAGTCAAATAAATGAAATACTAAAAGTAAATAAATCAGAAAAAAAAACGTAGCTTAAATTGGGCCATTAAATAAATCCATTATTTTGGGCTGATATTCAATTTTTAACCTTCAATCTTCTTGCATTTTAAGCCCATATTCAGATTGGCTTGTCTTGACCTATATTCAAGTGGGTTTTAATGATATGGACCAGTTTTGCACTCTTCTTTTGAATTGATGCAGGTATCTCCTTGTTGGGTTTCTAAAATTAGACCATTAAATTTTTCTTTGAATCTTTTAGCTCGAGCTCTTATGACAGATCCACTTTGGACTTCCAGCAAGTTTGCACTCCATTTCCATTCGCTAGCCGTGCTCACATCACCTAACCTTTCTTTGCCTAGTGTGGTTGTGTCTTTGATACAGGGATTCACAACACTGAAATATCCTACTTATGATAAGGAGTATGCATTGATGAGGACTTGGCAAATTTGGCAGCATTATCTATGGCCGAGAGAATTCATTATCCATATAGATTATAAGAGTTCGAAATTCTTGAAGTCTCAAGGTAAGTTGCATAAGAGGCATGCTACGTGGTTAAAATTCATTGAGACATTTCCATATGTGATTAAATATAAAATTGGAAGGGAAAATGTGGTAACTAATGCATTGTCTAGAAGATATGCGTTATTGACATTTTTGCATGCTAAGTTGCTTGGGTTTGACTACATTAAAGACTTGTATGCTAATGATGTTGATTTTGGATCTGTTTGGAATTCTTATGATAAGCGTGTTATTGATGGTTTCTATAGACATAGAGGCTACTTGTTTAAAAAGAATAAACTTGGTGTGCCTAAGTGTTCTATGTGTGCCTTATTAAATAAGGAGTGTCATGGTGGAGGTATAATGGGGCATTTTGGAGTGACTAAAAATTTAGAAATTCTGCATGAATATTTTTATTGGCCTCGCATGAAACATGATGTCATTTCGTTTTGTTCTATGTGCGTGGCATGTAAACAAGCTAAGTCTAAGGTTATGCCACATGGCCTTTATACCCTATTACCTGTCCCTACACAGCCTTGGCATGATATTTCTATGGATTTTGTGATAGGGTTACCAAGATCTCAAAGTGGTAAGGATAGTGTTTTAGTGGTTGTTGATAGGTTTAGCAAAATGACTCATTTCATTGCATGTGCTAAAACCAATGATGCAACACACATAGCTAATCTGTTCTTTAAAGAAGTAGTGCGTTTGCATGGGTTGCCTAGAACAATAGTAAGTGATAGAGATGTTAAGTTCTTAAGTCATTTTTGGCGTACTTTATGGGGAAGATTAGGAACTGAACTTCTATTTTCTACTGTTGCACACCCTCAAACATATGGGCAAACTGGGGTAGTTAATAGGACACTTACTACACTTTTACGTGCTATTATGTCAAAAAATTTGAAACATTGGGAAAGAGCTTTACCACATGTTGAGTTTGCTTACAATAGATCTGTGCATTCTACTACTGCTTATAGTCCTTTTGAAATTGTTTATGGCTTTAATCCTCTAACACCTTTGGATATTTTACCTTTGTCTACTAATGAGTTTGTTAACTTGGATCGTAAGCAAAAGGCTGAATATGTAAAGGATTTGCATGCTAAAGTTCGAGCTAACATTGAGAGGAAGAATAAGCAATATGCAACGCAAGCCAACAAGAGCCGAACAAAAATTGTATTTGAACCTGGTGATTGGGTTTGGGTACATATGCGTAAAGAGAGGTTCCCGGTTCAGAGAAAGTCTAAGTTACATCATAGGGGAGAAGAACCTTTTCAAGTCTTGGAGCGAATCAATGACAATGCCTATAAGATTGATTTACCTAGTGAGTATGGCAATATTAGTGCTACATTCAATGTTGCTGACTTGTCTTTATTTGATGTAGGTGATGGTTTTGATTCAAGGATGAATCCTTTCGAGGAGGGAGATAATGATGGAGATCAAGGTGCTGTCAAAGCTACTATAAACCGTTCCCAAGATCTTTTGCAAGGGATAGGCGGTCCAATGACTAGGAGTAGGGCAAAGCGAGCCAAAGAAGCTTTACTGGGCTTGATCTTGGATGTGCAGTCTAAAGAGGAAGTTATTGGGCCAAGTCCAGACATCAAGTGGGCCAAATTTTGCAACCTTGAGGATTGCATTAAAGAGGGCAATTCGGAGGCCCAATAAAGTTTATTGGATCTTGAAGATAACTAGCTCAAATCTGCATTGATTTAAAGATGTATTATGGGCTTTAGTTTAAATGTTCTGTTTTAAATATTATTAGTATTTGGGCCCATTCTTTATGCAGCCCAAATAGTAGTTTAATTATGGGTTTGTTATTTATTAGCTTAGTTGGGCCAGATAATTAATATTATTTGGGCCATATTTTTATTAGAAGTCCAATTAGGAGTTTAACGCCTTTTGGCTTTCCTACAAGGGTTAGGTTTGATTGTCCATTTAAGAGTTCATTAGGTTCATGTATTAAAAAACAGATTTTTGATGATTAATAAAGATTGAGTTTACTCCTAAAGTGAGAGCTTCCCTTAGTTCTTGGGCAAACAACTGAATCCAATCTTATCGAGACAACTCGTGGAGATCAAACATCCGTTGAATTTTCAAGACGATCCTTGCTTTCGCCAAACACTCCGTTTCTTCGTATAGAGGAACGCATCAAAAATGGCATCTAGGATTTCTCGGCGACCCGATTCGACTGCCAGAAAGTCAGAATCACGCGAAACGAAGATCGTGGCGTTACTGATGAGTTCTTCTTTCCAACGAATCCCTTTGTTTGGATTATTGTCACCGTCATCCGGATGCACGAAAATGGCATCTCGGGTTTCTCGGCGGCCCGATTCGACCGTCAGAAAGTCGGAATCACGCAAAACGAAGGTAGTGGCGTTACTGATGTCTTCTTCTTTCCAACGAGTCCCTTTGTGTAGATTTTTTCCACCATCATCCGGATGCACGAAAATGTCATCTAGGGTTTCTCGGCGGCCCGATTCGACCTCCAGAAAGTTAGTATCACGCGAAACGAAGGTCGTGGCGTTACTGATGACTTCCTCTTTCCAACGAGTCCCTTTTTTTGCATTTTTGCCACTGTCATCCAGATGCACGAAAATGACATCTAGGGTTTCTCGGCGGCTCCATTCGACCGCCGAAAAGTCGGAATCACGCGAAACGAAAGTCGTGGCGTTACTGAGCACTTCTTCTTTCCAAGAAGACCACTTTTTATTCTTTTCGCCACTGTCATCCGGATCCACGAAAATGGCATCTAGGGTTTCTCGGCGGCTCAATTCGACCGCCAGAAAGTTGGAATCACGCGAAACGAAGGTCGTGGCGTTACTGATGACCTCTTCTTTCTAACGAGTCCTTTTGTTTGGATTTTTGCCACCGTCATCCGGATGCACGAAAATGGCATCTAGCATTTCAGGGTGACCCGATTCGACCGCCGAAAAGTCAGTATCCTGCGAAACGAAGGTGGTCGCGTTACTGATGACTTCTTTTTTCCAACGAGTCCCTTTGTTTAGATTTTTGCCCCCGTCATCTGGATGCACGAAAATGGCATATAAGGTTTCTCGGCGGCCCGATTCGACAGCCGAAAAGTCGGAATCATGCGAAACAAAGGTCGTGGCGTTACTGAGCACTTCTTCTTTCCAAGAAGTCCACTTTTTATAATTTTTGCCACCGTCATTCGGATGCACGAAAATGGCATGTAGGGTTTCTCGGAGGTCCGATTCGACGGCCGCAAAAGTCAGAATCATGCAAAATGAAGGTCGTGTCGTTACTGATGACTTCTTTTTTCCAACGAGTCCCTTTGTTTGCATTTTTGCCACCGTCATCCGGATGCACGAAAATGGCATCTAGGGTTTGTTGGCGGACCGATTCAACCGCCGAAAAGTCAGAATCACGCGAAATGAAGGTCGTGCTGTTATTGATGACTTCTTATTTCCAATGATTCCCTTTGTTTGGTTTTTTCCCACCGTCATCCGGATGCACGAAAATAGCATCTAGCGTTTCTCAGCGGCCCGATTCGACCACCGGAAAGTCCGAATAACGCGAAACGGAGGTCGTGGCGTTACTAAGCACTTTTTCTTTCCAAGCAATCCACTTTTTATAATTTTCGCCACCGTCATCCGGATCCACAAAAATGGCATCTAGGGTTACTCGGCGGCTCAATTCGACCGCCGGGAAGTCAGAATCTCGCGAAACGAAGGTAGTGGCGTTACTGATGACTTCTTCTTTCCAACGAGTCCTTTTGTTTGTATTTTTGCCACCGTCAACTGGATGCACGAAAATGGCATCTAGCATTTTTGGGCGGCCCGATTCGACCGCCGGAAAGTCAGTATCACGGGAAACGAAGGTCGTGGCGTTACTGTTGACTTCTTCTTTCCAACGAGTCCCTTTGTTTGGATTTTTGCCACCGTCATCCGGATGCACGAAAATAGCATATAGGGTTTCTCGGCGGCCCAATTCTCCTATCGAAAAGTCGGAATCACGCGAAACGCTGGTCGTGGCGTTACTTATGACTTCTTCTTTCCAACGAGTCCGTTTTTTGAAATTTTGCCACCGTCATCCGGATGCACGAAAATGGCATCTGGCATTTCTGGGCAGCCTGATTCGTTCGCCAGAAAGTCAGTATCACGTGAAACGAAAGTCGTGGCGTTACTGATGACTTCTTTTTTCCAACGAGTCCCTTTGTTTGGATTTTTGCCACCGTTATCCAGAGGCACAAAAATGGCATATAGGGTTCCTCGGCGGCCCGATTCTCCTCTCGAAAAGTCAGTATCACGAGAAACGAAGGTCGTGGCGTTACTGAAGACTTCTTCTTTCCAACGAGTCCCTTTCTTTGAATTTTTGCCACCGTCATCCGGATGCACGAAAATGGCATCTAGGGTTACTCGGCGGCTCCATTCGACCGCCGGAAAGTCAGAATCACGTGAAACGAAGGTTGTGGCTTTACTGAGCACTTCTTCTTTCCAAGAAGTCCACTTTTTATTATTTTTGCCACCGTCATCCGGATCCACGAAAATGGCATCTATGGTTTCTCGGCGGCTCAATTCGCCCGCCAGAAAGTCGGGGTCACGCGAAACGAGGGTCGTGGCGTTACTGATGACTTCTTCTTTCCAACGAGTCCCTTTGTGTAAATTTTCGCCACCGTCATCCGGATGCACGAAAATGGCATCTAGGGTTTCTCGGCGGACCGATTCGACAGCCGAAAAGTCAGAATCACGCGAAACGAAGGTCGTGGCGTTACTGAGCACTTCTTCTTTCCAAGAAGTCCACTTTTTATTATGTTTGCCTCCGTCATCCGGATCCTCAAAAATGGCATCTAGGGTTTCTCGGCGGCTCAATTCGACCGCCGGAAAGTTGGGGTCACGCGAAACGAAGGTCGTGGCGTTACTGATGACTTCTTCTTTCCAACGAGTCCCTTTTTTTGGATTTTTGCCACCATCATCCGGATGCACGAAAATGGCATCTTGGCTTTCTCGGCGGCTCGATTGACCACCGGAAAGTTGGAATCACGCGATACGGAGGTCGTGTCGTTACTGAGCACTTCTTCTTTACAAGAAGTCCAATTCTTATAATTTTCGGCACCGTCATCCGGATGCACGAAAATGGCAACAAGGGTTTCTCGGCGGCCCGATTCGACAGTCGGAAAGTCGGAATAACGCGAAACGGTGGTCGTGGCGTTACTAAGCACTTTTTCTTTCCATGCACTCCACTTTTTATAATTTTCGCCACTGTTATCCGGATGCACAAAAATTGCATATAGGGTTTGTCGGCGGCCCGATTCTCCTCTTGAAAAGTTGGAATCACGCGAAACGAATTTTGTGGCGTTACTGAGCAACTCTTCTTTCCAAGAAGTCCAATTATTGTAATTTTCACCACCGTCAACCGGATGTACGAAAAAGGCACTTAGGATTTCTTGGCGGCCCGATTCGACATCCGGATAGTTAGAATCACGCAAAACGAAGATCGTGGCGTTACTGAGCACTTCTTCTTTCCATGAAGTGCACTTTTTATAATTTTTGCCACCATCATTCGGATGCACAAAAATGGAATATAAGGTTTTTCGGCGGCCCGATTCGACTGCCGGAAGGTCGGAATTGTGCGAAACGAAGCTCGTGGCGTTACTGATGACTTCTTCATTCCAACTCATCCCTTTGTGTGGATATTCTGCTCCGTCATCCGGATGCACGAAAATGGCATCTAGGGTTTCTCGGTGGCCCGATTCGACCGCCGGAAAGTCGGAATAACGCGAAACGGAAGTCGTGGCGTTACTCAACACTTTTTTCTTTCCAACCAGTCCACTTTTTATAATTTTCGCCACCGTTATCCGGATCCACAAAAATGGCATCTAGGGTTTCTCGGCGGCTCAATTCGACCGCCGAAAAGTTAGAATCGTGCGAAAAGAAGGTCGTGGCGTTACTGATGACTTCTTCATTCCAACAAGTCCCTTTGTGTCGATATTTGGCCCCGTCATCTGGATGCACGAAAATGGCATTTAGGGTTTCTCGGCGGCCCGATTCCACCGCCGGAAAGTCAGAATAACACGAAACGGAGGTTGTGGCGGTACTCAGCAATTTTTCTTTCGAAGAAATCCACTTTTTATAATTTTCGCCACCGTCATCCGGATGCACGAAAATGGCATATAGGGTTTCTCGGTGGCCCGATTCTCCTCTCGAAAAGTCGAAATCAGGCGAAACGGAGGTTGTGGCGTTACTCAACAATTTTTCTTTCCAAGAAGTCCACTTTTTATAATTTTCGCCACCGTCATCCGTATTCACGAAAATGGCATATAGGGTTTCTCGGCGGCCCGATTCGACCGCCGGAAAGTCGGAATCACACGTAACGGAGGTCGTGCCGTTACTGATGACTTCTTCTTTCCAACGAGTCCATTTTTTTGGATTTTTGCCACCGTCATCTGGATGCACGAAAATGGCATCTAGGGTTTCTCTTCGGATCAATTCGACCGCCGGAAAGTCGGAATCACGCGAAACGAAGGTAGTGGCGTTACTAATAACTTCTTCTTTCCAGCAATCCTTTTGTTTGGATTTTTGCCACCGTCATCCGGATGCACGAAAATGGCATCTAGCATTTCTGGGCGGCCCGATTCGACCGCCGGAAAGTCAGTATTACGCGAAAAGAAAGTCGTGGCGTTACTGATGACTTCTTCTTTCCAACAAGTCCCTTTGTTTGGATTTTTGCCACCGTCATCCGGATGCACGAAAATGGCATATAGGGTTTCTCGGCGGCCCGATTCTCCTTTCGAAAAGTCGGAATCCGCGAAACGAAGGTCGTGGCGTTACTTATGACTTTTTCATTCCAACGAGTCCCTTTTTTTGGATTTTTGCCACCGTCATCCGGATGCACGAAAATGGCATCTGGCATTTCAGGGCAACCTGATTCGTTCGCCAGCAAGTCAGTATCACGCGAAACGAACATCGTGGCGTTACTGATGACTTCTTTTTTCCAAGGAGTCCCTTTGTTTGGATTTTTGCCACCGTCATCCAGATGCACGAAAATGGCATATAGGGTTTCTTGGCGGCCCGATTCTCCTCTCGAAAAGTCAGAATCACGCGACACGAAGGTAGTGGCGATACTGATGACTTCTTCATTCCAACGAGTCTCTTTTTTTAGATTTTTGCCCCCGTCATCCAGATGCACGGAAATGGCATCTTGGGTTTATCGATCGCCCGATTGAACACCGAAAAGTTGGAATCACGTGATACGAAGGTCGTGGCGTTACTGAGCACTTCTTCTTTACAAGAAGTCATATTCTTATAATTTTCGGCACTGTCATCCGGATGCACGAAAATGGCAACTAGGGTTTCTCGGCGGCCCGATTCGACCGCCGCAAATGTCAGAATAACGAGAAGTGAAGGTCGGGGCATTACTAATGACTTCCCTTTTCCAACAAATCGCTTTGTTTTCATTTTTGCCACCGTCATCCGGATGCATGAAAATGGCATCTAGGGTTTCTCGGCGGCCCGATTCGACCGCCGCAAAAGTCAGAATAACGCGAAACGAAGGTCGGGGCGTTACTGTTGAATTCCCTTTTCCAACGAGTCGCTTTGTTTGCATTTTTGCCACCGTCATCCGGATGCATGAAAATGGTATCTAGGGTTTCTCGGCGGCTCAATTCGACCGCCGGAAAGTCGGAATCACGCGAAACGAAGGTCGTGGCGTTACTGAACACTTCTTCTTTCCAAGATTTCCACTTTTTATTATTTTCGCCACCGTCATCCGGATCCACGAAAATGGCATCTAGGGTTTCTCGGCGGCTCCATTCGACAGTCAAAAAGTCGGAAACACGCGAAACGAAAGTCGTGGCGTTACTGATGACCTCTTCTTTCCAACGAGTCCTTTTGTTTGGATTTTTGCCACTGTCATCCGGATGCACGAAAATGGCATCTAGCATTTCTGGGCGTCCCAATTCGTCCGCTGGAAAGTCAGAATCCCGCGAAACGAATTTCGTGGCATTATCGATGACTTCTTTTTTCCATTGAGTCCCTTTGTTTGGGATTTTTTCCACCGTCATCCGGATGCACGAAAATGGCATCTAAGGTTTCTCGGCCGCACCATTCGACTGTCGGAAATTTGGAATCACGCGAAACGAAGGTCGTGGCGTTACTGAGCACTTCTTCTTTACAAGGAGTCCAATTCTTATAATTTTCCGCACCGTCATCCAGATGCACGAAAATGGCAACTAGGGCTTCTCGGCGGCCTGATTCGATAGTCGGAAAGTCGGAATAACGCGAAACGGAAGTCGTGGCGTTACTAAGCACTTTTTCTTTCCAAGCACTCCAATTTTTATAATTTTCGCCACCGTTATCCGGAAGCACGAAAATGGAATATAGGGTTTCTCGGCGGCCCGATTCTCCTCTCTAAAAGTCAGAATCACGCGAAACGAAGGTTGTGGCGTTACTGAGCACTTCTGCTTTCCAAGCACTCCAGTTTTTATAATTTTTCCCCCCGTCATCCGGATGCATGAAAAAGGCATTTAGGGTTTCTCGGCAGCCCGATTCGACTGCCGAAAAGTTGAAATTGTGCGAAACGAAGCTCGTGACGTTACTGATGACTACTTCATTCCAACAAGTTCCTTTGTGTGGATATTCGGCACCGTGATCCGGATGCACGAAAATGGCATCTAGGGTTTGTCGGCGGCCCGATTCTCCTCTCAAAGAAGGCATTTATGGTTTCCCGGCGGCCCGATTCGATAGCCGGAAAGTCAGAATCACGCGAAACGAAGGTCGTAGCGTTACTGAGCACTTCTTCTTTCCATGAAGTCCAATTTTTATAATTTTTGCCACCGTCATTCGGATGCACGAAAATGGAATTTAGGGTTTCTCGGCGGCCCGATTCGACTGCCGGAAAGTGGGAATTGTGCGAAACGAAACTCGTGACATTACTGATGACTTCTTCATTCCAACGAGTCCCTTTGTGTGGATATTCGGCACCGTGATCCGGATGCACGAAAATGGCATCTAGGGTTTTTCGGGAGCCCGATTCGACCGCCAGAAAGTCGAAATAACGCGAAACGGAGGTCGTGGCGTTACTAAGCACTTTTTCTTTCGAAGCAGTCCACTTGTTATAATTTTCGCCACCGTCATCCGTATACACGAAAATGGCATCCAGGGTTTCTCGGCGGCTCAATTTGACCGCCGAAAAGTCGGAATGGCGCGAAACGAAGGTCGTGGCGTTACTGATGACTTCCTCTTTCCAACGTGTCCCTTTTTTTGGATTTTTGCCACCGTCATCCGGGTGCACGAAAATGGCATCTAGGGTTTCTCGGTATCTCAATTCGACCGCCGCAAAGTCGAAATGACGCGAAACGAAGGTCGTGCCGTTACTGATGACTTCTTTTTTCCAACGAGTCCCTTTTTTTGGATTTTTGCCACCGTCATCTGGATGCATGATAACTGCATCTCGGGTTTTTCGGCGGCTCAATTCGACCACCGGAAAGTCGAAATTGCGCGAAACGAAGGTCGTGGCGTTACTGATGGCTTCTTTTTTCCAACGAGTCCCTTTGTTTGGGATTTTTGCCAACATCATCCGGATGGACGAAAATGGCATCTAAGGTTTCTCGACGGCACCATTCGACCGCCGAAAAGTCGGAATAACGCGAAACGGAGGTCGTGGCGTTACTAAGCACTTTTTCTTTCCAAGCAGTCCACTTTTTTATAATTTTCGCCACCGTCATCCGGATCCACGAAAATGGCATCTAAGGTTTCTCGGCGGGTCAATTCGACCGCCAAAAAGTTGGAATCACGCGAAACGAAGGTCGTGGCGTTATTGATGACTTCCTCTTTCCAACGTGTCCCTTTTTTTGGATTTTTGCCACTGTCATCCGGGTGCACGAAAATGGCATCTAGGGTTTCTCGGTATCTCAATTCGACCGCCGCAATGTCGAAATCACGCGAAGCGAAGGTCGTGCCGTTACTGATGACTTCTTCTTTCCAACGAATCCTTTGTTTTGGATTTTTGCCACTGTCATCTGGATGTATGAAAATTGCATCTAGGGTTTTTCGGTGGCTCAATTCAACCACCGGAAAGTCGAAATTGCGCGAAACGAAGGTCGTGCCGTTACTGAGCACTTCTTCTTTCCAACGAGTACCTTTTTTTGGATTTTTGCCACCGTCATCCGAACGCACGAAAATGGCATCTAGGGTTTCTCGGCGGCCCGATTCGACAGCCGAAAAGTCGGAATAACGAGAAACGGAGGTCGTGGCGTTACTAAGCACTTTTTCTTTCCAAGCAGTCCACTTTTTGTAATTTTCGCCACCGTCATCCGAGTCCACGAAAATGGCATCTAGGGTTTCTCGGCGGCTGAATTCGACCGCCGAAAAGTCGGAATCACGAGAAACGAAGGTCGTGGCGTTACTGATGACTTCTTCTTTCCAACGAGTCCCTTTTTATGGATTTTTGCCACCGTCATCCGAACGCACGAAAATGGGATCTAGGGATTCTCGGCGGCCCGATTCGACAGACGGAAAGTCGTAATAACGCGAAACGGAGGGCGTGGTGTTACTAAGCACTTTTTCTTTCCAAGCAGTCCACTTTTTATAATTTTTGCCACAGTCATCCGGATCCAAGAAAATGGCATCTAGGGTTTCTCGGCGGCTCAATTCGACCGCTGAAAAGTCGGAATAATGCGAAACGAAGGTCGTGGCGTTACTGGGCACTTTTTCTTTCCAAGAAGTCCAGTTTTTATAATTTTCGCCACCGTCATTCAGATGCACGGAAATGGCATCTAGGGTTTCTCGGCGGCCTGATTCGACAGCCGAAAAGTCGGAATCGCGCGAAACGAAGGTCGTGGCGTTACTGATGACTTCTTCTTTCCAATGAGTCCCTTTTTTTGGATTTTTGCCACCGTCATCCGGATGCACGAAAATGGCATCTAGGGTTTCTCGGCGGCTCAGTTCGACCGCCGGAAAGTCGAAATAATGCGAAACGTAGGTCGTGGCGTTACTAAGCACTTTTTCTTTCCAAGCAGTCGACTTTTTATAATTTTTGCCACCGTCTTTCGTATGCACGAAAATGGTATCTAGGGTTTCTCGGTGGCCCGATTTGACAGCCGGAAAGTAGGAATCGCGCGAAACGAAGGCCGTGGCGTTACTGAGCAATTCTTCTTTCCAACGAGTCCCTTTTATTGGATTTTTGCCACCGTCATCCGGATGCACGAAAATGGCATCTAGGGTTTCTCGGCGGTCGAATTTCTCGGCGGCTCAATTCGACCGCCGAAAAGTCGGAATAATGCGAAACGGAGGTCATGACGTTACTAAGCACTTTTTCTTTCCAAGTAGTCCACTTTTTATAATTTTGGCCACCGTCATTCGTATGCACGAAAATGGTATATAGGGTTTGTCGGCGGCCCGATTCGACAGCCGGAGAGTAAGAATCGCGCGAAACGAAGGTTATGGCGTTACTGATGACTTCCTCTTGCCAACGAGTCCCTTTTTTTGGATTTTTGCCACCGTCATCCGGATGCACGGAAATGGCATCTAGGGTTTCTCGGCAGCTCACTTCGACCTTTGAAAAGTCGGATTCACGCGAAACGAAGGTCGTGGCGTTACTGAGCAGTTCTTCTTTTCAAAAAGTACACTTTTGATAATTTTCGCCATCGTGATACGGTTACACGAAAATGGCATCTAGGGTTTCTCATCGATTCGATTCGACCGCTGAAAAATTGAAATCACGCGAAACGAAGGTCGTGGAGTTACTGATGATGACTTTTTTCCAACGAGTCCCTGTGTTTGGATTTTTCCCACCGTCATCCGAATGCATGAAAATGGGATCTACGGTTTCTCGGCGGCGCGATTCGAACGCCGAAGAGTCAGAATCACACGAAACGAAGGTCGTGGCGTTACTGATGACTTGTTTTTTTCAACGGGTCCTTTTGTTTGTATTTTCACCACCGTCATCCGGATGCACGAAAATGGCATTTTGGGTTTCGCGGCAGCCCGATTGACCGCCGGAAAGTTGGAATCACGGGAAACGAAGGTCGTGGCGTTACCGAGCACTTCTTTATTCGAAGCACTCCACTATTTATAACTTTCGCCACTGTCATCCGGAAGCACGAAAATGGCATCTAGGGTTTCAAGACGACCCGATTCGACAGCTGAAAAGTCGGAATCACGCGGAACGAAGGTCGTGGCGTTACTGAGCACTTCTTC
This sequence comes from Gleditsia sinensis, assembly GCA_037074535.1. Classification (NCBI taxonomy): domain Eukaryota; kingdom Viridiplantae; phylum Streptophyta; class Magnoliopsida; order Fabales; family Fabaceae; genus Gleditsia; species Gleditsia sinensis. Next base: position 51,113,694 of record CM073466.1, read on the forward strand.
TTTCCAACGAGTCCCTTTGTGTGGATTTTCACCACCGCCATCCGGATGCACGAAAATGACATCTAGGGTTTCTCGACGGCCCTATTCGACGGCCGAAAAGTCAGAATCACGATAAACGAAGCTCGTGGCGTTACTGAGCAATTCTTCTTTCCAAGAAGTCCACTTTTTATAATTTCTGCCATCGTCATCCAGATGCACGAAAATGGCATCAAGGGTTTCTCGGCGGCCCGATTCGACTGCCGGAAAGTCGAATCGCGCGAAACGAAGGTCGTGGCGTTACTGATGACTTCTTTCCAACGAGTCCCTTTTTATGGATTTTTCCCACCGTCATCCGGATGCACAAAAATGGCATCTAGGGTTTCCCAGCGGCTCAATTCGACCGCCGGAAAGTCGGAATAATGCGAAACGGAGGTCGTGGCGTTACTAAGAACTTTTTCTTTCCAAGCAGTCCACTTTTTATAATTTTCGCCACGGTCATTCGTATGCACGAAAATGGCATCTAGGGTTTGTCGGCGGCACGTTTCTCCTCTCGAAAATTCAGTATCACGCGAAACGAAGGCCGTGGCGTTATTGAGCACTTCTTCTTTCCAACGTCATTCGGATGCACGAAATTGGCATCTAGGGTTTCTCGGCGGCTCAATTCGACCGCTGAAAAGTCGGAATCACGCGAAACGAAGGTCGTGGCATTACTAAGCACTTCTTCTTTCCAAGAAGTACACTTTTTATAATTTTCGCCACCGTCATACGGTTGCACGAAAATGGCATCTAGGGTTTCTCGACGGCCCGATTCGACAGCCGAAAAGTAGGAATCGCGCGAAACGAAGGTCGTCGCGTTACTGTTGACTTCTTCTTTCCAACGAGTCCCTTTTTTTGGATTTTTTCCAACGTCATCCGGATGCACGAAAATGGCATCTATGGTTTCTCGGCGGCTCAATTCGACCGCTGAAAAGTCGGCATCACGTGAAATGAAGGTCGTGGGGTTACTGACCACTTCTTCTATCCAAGAAGTATACTTTTTATAATTTTCGCCACCAACATACGGTTGCACGAAAATGGCATCTAGGGTTTCTCGGCGGTTCGATTCGACCGCCGAAAAATTGAAATCACGCGAAACGAAGGTCGTGGAGTTATTGATGAATTCTTTTTTCCAACGAATCCCTTTTTTTGGATTTTTCCCACCGTCATCCGAATGCATTAAAATGGGATCTAGGGTTTCTCGGCGGCCCGATTCGAACGCCGGAGAGTCAGAATGACAAGAAACGATGGTCGTGGCGTTACTGATGACTTCTTTTTTTCAACGGGTCCTTTTGTTTGGATTTTCACCACCGTCATCCGGAAGCACGAAAATGGCATTTTGGGTTTCGCGGCATCCCGATCGACAGCCGGAAAGTTGGAATCACGGGAAACGAAGGTCGTGGCGTTACCGATCACTTCTTTATTCCAAGAACTCCACTATTTATAACATTCGCCACCGTCATCCGGCGGCACGATTCTCCTCTCGAAAAGTCAGTATCACGCGAAACGAAGGTCGTGCCGTTACTGATGACTTCTTCTTTCCAACGAGTACCTTTTTTTGGATTTTTGCCACCGTCATCCGAACGCACGAATATGTCATCTAGGGTTTCTCGGCGGCACGATTCGACAGCCGGAAAGTCGGAATCGCGCGAAACGAAGGTCGTGGCGTTACTGATGACTTCTTCTTTCCAGCGAGTCCCTTTTTCTGGATTTTTGCCACCGTCATCCGGATGCACAAAAATGGCATCCAGGGTTTCTCGGCGGCTCAATTCGACCGCCAGAAAGTCGAAATAATGCGAAACGGAGGTCGTGGCGTTACTAAGCACTTTTTCTTTCCAAGCAGTCCACTTTTTATAATTTTCGCCACCGTCATTCGTATGCACGAAAATGGTATCTAGGGTTTCTCGGTGGCCCGATTCGACAGCCGAAAAGTAGGAATCGCGTGAAACGAAGGTCGTGGCGTTACTGATGACTTCTTCTTTCCAACGAGTCCCTTTTATTGGATTTTTGCCACCGTCATCCGGATCCACGAAAATGGCATCTAGGGTTTCTCGGCGGCTCAGTTCGCCGCTGAAAAGTCAGAATCACGCGAAACGAAGGTTGTGGCGTTACTGAGCACTTCTTCTTTCCAAGAAGTACATTTTTTATAATTTTAGCCACCGTCATACGGTTGCACGAAAACGGCAACTAGGGTTTCTCGGCGGTTCGATTCGACTGCCGAAAAATTTAAATAACGCGAAACGAAGGTCGTGGAGTTACTGATGATGCCTTTTTTCCGACGAGTCCCTTTGTTTGGATTTTTCCCACCGTCATCCGAATGCATGAAAGTGGGTTCTAGGGTTTCTCGGCGGCCCGATTCGAACACCGGAGAGTCAGAATCACGTGAAACGAAGTTCGTGGCGTTACTGATGACATCCTTTTTTCAACGGGTCCTTTTGTTTGGATTTTCGCCACCGTCATCCGGATGGACGAAAATGGCATTTTGGGTTTCGCGGCAGCCTGGTCAATCGCCGGAAAGTTGGAATCACGGGAAACGAAGGTCGTGGCGTTTCCGAGCACTTCTTTATTCCAAGAACTCCAATATTTATAACTTTCGCCACCGTCATCCGGAAGCACGAAAATGGCATCTAGGGTTTCAAGGCGACCCGATTCGACCGCCGGAAAGTCGGAATCACGCGGAACGAAGGTCGTGGCGTTACTGATGACTTCTTCTTTCCAACGAGTCCCTTTGTTTGGATTTTCGGCACCGTCATCCGGATGCATGAAAATGGCATCTAGGGTTTCAAGGCGACCCGATTGGACAGTCGAAAAGTCAGAATCACGTGGAAAGAAGGTCGTGGCGTTACTGATGACTTCTTCTTTCCAACGAGTCCCTTTGTGTGGATTTTCGCCACCGTCATCCGGATGCACGAAAATGCCATCTATGGTTTCTCGGTGGCCCGATTCGACAGCCAAAAGGTCAGAATCTCGAGAAACGAAGGTCGTGGCTTTACTGAGCAATTTTTCTTTCCAAGAAGTCCACTTTTTATAATTTCTGCCACCTTCATCCGGATGAACGAAAATGGCATCTAGGGTTTCTCTGCGGCACGATTCTCGTCTCAAAAAGTCAGTATCACGCGAAACAAAGGTCGTTACGTTACTGATGACTTCTTCTTTCCAACAAGTACCTTTTTTTGGATTTTTGCCACCGTCATCCGAACGCACGAAAATGGCATCTACGGTTTCTCGGCGGCCCGATTCGACAGCCGTAAAGTCAGAATCGCGCGAAACGAAGGTCGTGGCGTTACTGATAACTTCTTCTCTTCAACTTGTCCTTTTTTTTGGATTTTTGCCACCGTCATCCGGATGCACGAAAATGGCATCTAGGTTTTCTCGGTGGCTCAATTCGACCGCCAGAAAGTTGGAATAATGCGAAATGGAGGTCGTGGCGTTACTAAGCACTTTTTCTTTCCAAGCAGTCCACTTTTTATAATTTTCGCCACCGTCATTCGTATGCACGAAAATGGTATCTAGGGTTTCTCGGCGGCCCGATTTTCCAATCGAAAAGTATGAATCGCGTGAAACGAAGGTCGTGGAGTTACTGATGAATTCTTTTTTCCAACGAGTCCCTTTGTTTGTATTTTTCCCACCGTCATCCGGATCCACGAAAATGGGATCTAGGGTTTCTCGGCGGCCCGATTCGAACGCCGGAGAGTCAAAATCACGCGAAACGAAGGTCGTGGCGTTACTGATGACTTCCTTTTTTCAACGGGTCCTTTTGTTTGGATTTTCACCACCGCCATCCGGATGCACGAAAATGGCATTTTGGGTTTCGTGACAGCCCGATCGACCGCCGGAAAGTTGGAATCGCCGGAAACGAAGGTCGTGGCGTTACCGACCACTTCTTTATTCCAAGAACTCCAATATTTATAACTTTTGCCACCGTCATCCGAAAGCACGAAAATGGCATCTAGGGTTTAAGGGCGACCCCATTCGACCGCCGGAAGGTCAGAATCAGGCGGAACGAAGGTCGACGCGTTACTAATGACTTCTTCTTTCCAACGAGTCCCTTTGTGTGGATTTTCGCCAACGTCATCCGGGTGCACGAAAATGACATCTAGGGTTTCTCGGCGGCCCGATTCGACAGCCGAAAAGTCAGAATCACGAGAAACGAAGGTCGTGGCGTTACTGAGCAATTCTTCTTTCCAAGAAATCCACTTTTTATAATTTCTGCCACCGTCATCCGGATGCTCGAAAATGGCATCGTGGGTTTCTCGGCGGCCCGATTCTCATCTCGAAAAGTCAGTATCACGCGAAACGAAGGTCGTGGCGTTACTGAGCACTTCTTCTTTCCAACGAGTCCCTTTTTTTGGATTTTTGCCACCGCCATCCGAACGCACGAAAATCGCATCTAGGGTTTCTCGGCGGCCCATTCGACAGCCGGAAAGTCGGAATCGCGCGAAACGAAGATCGTGGCGTTACTGATGACTTCTTCTTTCCAACGAGTCCCTTTTTTTGGATTTTTGCCACCGTCATCCTGATGCATGAAAATGGCATCTAGGGTTTCTCGGCGGCTCAATTCGTCCGCCGAAAAGTCGGAATAATGAGAAACCCAGGTCGTGCAGTTACTAAACACTTTTTCTTTTTAAGCAGCCCACTTTTTATAATTTTCACCAGCGTCATTCGTATGCACGAAAATGGTATCTAGGGTTTCTCGGCGACCCGATTCGACAGCCGGAAAGTAGGAATCTTGCGAAACGAAGGTCGTAGCGTTACTGATGACTTCTTCTTTCCAACGAGTCCCTTTTTTTGGATTTTTCCCACCGTCATTCGGATGCACGAAAATGGCATCTACGGTTTCCCAGCGGCTCAATTCGACCGCTGAAAAGTCGAAATCACGCAAAACGAAAGTCGTGGCATTACTGATGACATCCGAATGCATGAAAATGGAATCTAGGCTTTCTCGGCGGCCCGATTCGAATGCTGGAGAGTCAGAATCACGTGAAACGAAGTTCGTGGCGTTACTGATGACATTCTTTTTTCAACGGGTCCTTTTGTTTGGATTTTCACCACCGTCATCCGGATGGACGAAAATGGCATTTTGGGTTTCGCGGCAGCCTGGTCGATCGCCGGAAAGTTGGAATCACGGGAAACGAAGGTCGTGGCGTTACCGAGCACTTCTTTATTCCAAGAACTCCACTATTTATAACTTTCGCCACCGTCATCCGGAAGCACGAAAATGGTATCTAGGGTTTCAAGGCGACCTGATTCGACCGCCGGAAAGACGGAATCACGCGGAACGAAGGTCGTGGCGTTACTGATGACTTCTTCTTTCCAACGAGTCCCTATTTTTGGATTTTTGCCACCGTCATCCAGATGCACGAAAATGGCATTTAGGGATTCTCGGTGGCTCAATTCGACCGCCGGAAAGTCAGAATAATGCGAAACGGCGGTCGTGGCGTTGCTAAGCACTTTTTCTTTCCAAGCAGTCCACTTTTTATAATTTTCGCCACCCTCATTCGTATGCACGAAAATAGTATAAAGAGTTTCTCGGCGGCCCGATTCTACAGCCGGAAAGTAAGAATCGCGCGAAACGAAATTCGTGGCGTTACTGATGACTTCTTCTTTCCAACGAGTCCCTTTTTTTGGATTTTTGCCACCGTCATCCGGATGCACAAAAATGGCATCTAGGGTTTCTCGGCGGCTCAATTCGACCGCCGGAAAGTCAGAATAATGCGAAACGGCGGTAGTGGCGTTACTAAGCACTTTTTCTTTCCAAGCAGTCCACTTTTTATAATTTTCGCCACCGTCATTCGTATGCACGAAATTGGTATCTAGAGTTTCTCGATGGCCCGATTCTACAGACGGAAAGTGGGATTCGCGCGAAACGAAGGTCGTGGCGTTACTGATGACTTCTTCTTTCCAACGAGTCCCTTTTTTTGGATTTCTGCCACCGTCATCCGGATGCACGAAAATGGCATCTAAAGTTTCTCGGAGGCTCAATTCGACCGCCGGAAAGTCGGAATAATGCGAAACGGAGGTCGTGGCGTTACTAAGCACTTTTTCTTTCCAAGCAGTCCACTTTTATAATTTTTACCACCGTCATTCGTATGCACGAAAATGGTATCTAGAGTTTCTCGGCGGCCCGATTCTACAGCCGGAAAGTAGGAATTGCGCGAAACGAAGGTCGTGGCGTTACTGATGACTTCTTCTTTCCAACGAGTCCCTTTTTTTTGGATTTTTGCCACCGTCATCCGAATGCATGAAAATGGGATCTAGGGTTTCTCGGCGGCTCAATTCGACCTCCGGAAAGTCACAATAATGCGAAACAGAGGTTGTCGCGTTACTAAGCACTTTTTGTTTCCAAGCAGTCCAGTTTTTATAATTTTCGCCACCGTCATTCGTATGCACGAATATGACATCTAGGGTTTCTCGGTGGCCCGATACGACAGTCGGAAAGTCAAAATCACGAGAAACGAAGGTTGTGGCATTACTGAGCAATTCTTCTTTCCTAGAAGTCCACTTTTTATAATTTCTGCCACCGTCATCCGGATGCACGAAAATGACATCTAGGGTTTCTCGGCGGGCCGATTCTCCTCTCGAAAAGTCAGTATCACTCAAAACGGAGGTCGTGGCGTTACTGATGACTTCTTCTTTCCAACGAGTCCCTTTTTTTGGAATTTTTTAACCGTCATCAAAATGCACGAAAATGGCATCTAGGGTTTCTCGGCGGCTCGATTCGACAGCCGGAAAGTCGGAATAACGCGAAACGGAGGTCGTGGCGTTACTAAGTACTTTTTCTTTCCAAGAAGTACACTTTTTATAATTTTCGCCACCGTCATACGGTTGCACGAAAATGGCATCTAGGGTTTCTCAGAGTTTGGATTCGACTGCCGAAAAATTGAAATCACGCGAAACGGAGGTTGTGGAGTTACTGATGATATCTTTTTTCCAACGAGTCCCTTTGTGTGAATTTTCGCCACCGTCATCCGGATGCACGAAAATGACATCTAGGGTTTCTAGGAAGCTCAATTCAACCGCTGAAAAGTCGGAATCACGCGAAACGAAGGTCGTGGCGTTACTGAGCACTTCTTCTTTCCAAGAAGTACACTTTTTATAATTTTCGCCACCGTCATGCGGTTGCACGAAAATGGCATCTAGGGTTTCTCGGAGGATCGATTCGACCGCCGAAAAATTGAAATCACGCAAAACGAAGGTCGTGGAGTTACTGATGATGTCTTTTTTCCAACGAGTTCCTTTGTATGGATTTTTCCCACCGTCATCCGAATGCTTGAGAATGGGATGTAGGGTTTCTCGGCGGCCCTATTCGAACGCCGGAGAGTTAGAATCACGCGAAACGAAGGTCGTGGCGTTACTGATGACTTCCTTTTTTCAACGGGTCCTTTTTGTTTGAATTTTCACCAACGTCATCCGGATACACGAAAATGGCATTTTGGGTTTCGCGGCAGCCCAATCGACCCCCGGAAAGTTAGAATCACGGGAAACGAAGGTCGTGGCGTTACCGAGCACTTCTTTATTCCAAGAACTCCACAATTATAACTTTCGCTACCGTCATCCGGAAGCACGAAAATGGTATCTAGGGTTTCAAGGCGACCCGATTCGACCGCCGGAAAGCCGGAATCACGCGAAACGAAGGTCCTGGCGTTACTGATGACTTCTTCTTGCCAACGAGTCCCATTGTGTGGATTTTCGCCACCGTCATCCGGATGCACGAAAATGACATCTAGGGTTTCTTGGTGGCTCAATTCGACAGCGGGAAAGTCGAAATCACGAGAAACGAAGGTCGTGGCGTTACTGAGCAATTCTTCTTTCCAAGAAGTCCACTTTTTATAATATCTGCCAATGTCATCCGGATGCACGAAAATGGCTTCTAGGGTTTGTCGGCGGCCCGATTCGGCTGCCGGAAAGTCGGAATAACGCGAAACGGAGGTCGTGGCTTTACTAAGCACTTTTTTTTCCAAGCAGTCCACTTTTTATAATTTTCGCCACCGGCATCCGGATCCACGAAAATGGCATCTAGGTTTCTCGGCGGCCTAATTCGACCGCAGGAAAGTCGGAATCACGCGAAACGAAGGTCGTGGTGTTACTGAGCAGTTCTTGTTTCCAAGAAGTCCACTTTTTATAATTTCTGCCTCCGTCATCCGAATGCACGAAAATGGCATCTAGGGTTTCTCGGTGGCTTTATTCGACAGCTGAAAAGTCAGAATCGCGCGAAACGAAGGTCGTTGCGTTACTTAGCAATTCTTCTTTCCAAGAAGTCCAATTTTTATAATTTCTGCTACCGTCATTCGGATACACGAAAATGGCATCTAGGGTTTCTCGGCGGCCCGATTCTCCTCTCGAAAAGTCAGTATCACGCGAAACGAATGTCGTGGCATTACTTATGACTTCTTCTTTCCAACGACTCCCTTTCTTTGGATTTTTTCCACCGTCATCCGAACGCACGAAAATGGCACCTAGGGTTTCTCGTCGGCATGATTCGACAGGCGAAAAGTCGGAATCGCGCGAAACGAAGGTCGTGGCGTTACTGATGACTTCTTCTGTCCAACGAGTCCCTTTTTTTGGATTTTTGCCACCGTCATGCGGATGCACGAAAATGGCATCTAGGGTTTCTCGGCCGCTCAATTCGTCCGTCGGAAAGTCGGAATAATGCGAAACGGAGGTCGTGTCGTTACTTAGCACTTTTTCTTTCCAAGCAGTCCACTTTTTATACTTCTCGCCACCGTCATTCGTATGCACGAAAATGGTATTTAGGATTTCTCGGCGGCCCGATTCGACAGCCGGAAAGTAGGAATCGTGCGAAAGGAAGGTCGTGGCGTTACTGATGACTTCTTCTTTCCAACGAGTCCCTTTGCGTGGCTTTTCGCCACCGTCATCCGGATGCACGAAAATGACATCTAGGGTTTCTCGGCGGCCCGATTCGATAGCCGGAAAGTCAGAATCACGAGAAACGAAGGTCGTGGCGTTACTGAGCAATTCTTCTTTCCAAGAAGTCCACTTTTTATAATTTCTGCCACCGTCATCCGGATGCACGAAAATGGCATCTAGGGTTTCTCGGCGGCCCGATTCTCCTCTCGAAAAGTCAGTATCACGCGAAACGAAGATCATTGCGTTACTGATGAATTCTTCTTTCCAACGAGACCCTTTTTTTTGGATTTTTGCCACCCTCATCCGAACGCACGAAAATGGCATCTAGGGTTTCTCGGCGGCCCGATTTGACATCCGGAAAGTCGGAATAACGCGAAACGGAGGTCGTGGCATTACTAAGCACTTTTTCTTTCCAAGCAGTCCACTTTTTATAATTTTCGCCACCGTCATTCGGATCCACGAAAATGGCATCTTGGTTTCTCGGCGGCTCAATTCGACCGCCGGAAAGTCGGAATCATGCGAAACGAAGGTCGTGGCGTTACTGAGCACTTCTTCTTTCCAAGAAGTCCACTTTTTATAATTTCTGCCACTGTCATCCGGATCCACGAAAATGGCATCTAGGGTTTCTCGGCGGCTCTATATGACCGCTGAAAAGTCAGAATCAGGCGAAACGAAGGTCGTGGCATTACTGAGCAATTCTTCTTTCCAAGAAGTCCACTTTTTATAATTTCTGCCACCGCCATTCGGATGCACGAAAATGGCATCTAGGGTTTCTCGGCGGCCCGATTCTCCTCTCGAAAAGTCAGTATCACGCGAAACGAATGTCGAGGCGTTACTGATGACTTCCTCTTTCCAACGAGACCATTTTTTTCGATTTTAGGCACTGTCAACCGAACGCACGAAAATGCATTTAGGGTTTCTCGTCAGCCCGATTCGACAGCCGGAAAGTCAGAATCGCGCGAAACGAAGGTCGTGGCGTTACTGATGACTTCTTCTTTCACCCGAGTCCCTTGTTTTGGATTTTTGCCACCGTCATCCGGATGCACGAAAATGGCATATAGGCTTTCTCGGCCGCTCAATTCGTCCGCCGGAAAGTCGGACTAATGCGAAACGGAGGTCGTGGCGTTACTAAGCACTTTTTCTTTCCAAGCAGTCCAATTTTTATAATTTTCGCCACCGTCATTCGTATGCACGGAAATGGTATTTAGGGTTTCTCGTCGGCCCGATTCAATAGACATAAAGTAGGAATCGCGCGACACGAAGGTCGTGGGGTTACTGATGACTTCTTCTTTCCAACGAGTCCCTTTGCGTGGCTCTTCGCCACCGTCATCCGGATGCACAAAAATGACATCTAGGGTTTCTCGGCGGCCCGATTCGATAGCCGGAAAGTCGGAATCGCGAGAAACGAAGGTCGTGGCGTTACTGAGCAATTTCTTCTTTCCAAGAAGTCCACTTTTTATCATTTCTGCCACCGTCTTCCGGATGCATGAAAATGGCATCTAGGGTTTCTCGGCGGCCAGATTCTCCTCTCGAAAAGTCAGTATCACGCGAAACGAAGGTCGTGGCGTTAATGATGACTTCTTCTTTCCAACGATTCCCTTTTTTTGGATTTTTACCACCGTCATCCGAACGCACGAAAAAGGCATTTACGGTTTGTCGGCGGCCCTATTCGATAGCCAGAAAGTCGGAATAACGCGAAACGGAGGTCGTGGCGTTACTAAGCAACTTTTCTTTCCAAGCAGTCCACTTTTTATAATTTTCGCCACCGTCATCCGGATCCACAAAAATGGCATCTAGGGTTTCTCGGCGGCTCAATTCGACCGCCGGAAAGTCGGAATCACGTGAAACGAAGGTTGTGGCGTTACTGAGCACTTCTTCTTTCCAAGAAGTCCACTTTTTATAATTTTCGCCACCGTCATTTTCATGCACGAAAATGGCATCTAGGGTTTCTCGGCATCCCGATTCGACAGCCGAAAAGAAGGAATCGCGCGAAACGAATGTCTCAGCGTTACTGATGACTTCTTGTTTCCAACGAGTCCGTTTTTTAGATTTTTGCCACCGTCATCCGGAAGCAGGAAAATGGCATCTAGGGTTTCTCGGCGGCTCAATTCGACCGCCGAAAAGTCCGAATAATACGAAACGGAGGTCGTGGCGTTACTAAGCACTTTTTCTTTCCAAGCAGTCCACCTTTTATAATTTTCGCCACCGTCATTCGTATGCATGAAAATGGTATCTAGGGTTTCTCGGCAGCCCGATTCTCCTCTCGAAAAGTCAGTATAACGCGAAACGAAGGTCGTGGCGTTACTGATGACTTCTTCTTTCCAACGAGTCCCTTTTTTGGATTTTTTGCCACCGTCATCCGAACGCACGAAAATGGCATCTAGGGTTTCTCGGCGGCCCGATTCGACAGCCGGAAAGTCAGAATAATGCGAAACGGAGGTCGTGGCGTTACTAAGCAGTTTTTCTTTCCAAGCAGTCCACTTTTTATAATTTTCGCCACCGTCATACGGATCCACGAAAATGGTATCTAGGGTTTCTCGGCGGCTCAATTCGACCGCCGGAAAGTCGGAATCACGCGAAGCGAAGGTCGTGGCGTTATTGAGCACTTCTTTTTTCCAAGAAGTCCACTTTTTATAATTTTTGCCACCGTCATACGGTTGCACGAAAATAGCATCTAGGGTTTCTAGGCAGTTCGATTCGACCGCCGAAAAATTCAAATCTCGCGAAACGAAGGTCGTGGAGTTACTGATGATTTCTTCTTTCCAACGAGTCCCTTTGTTTGAATTTTTGCCACCGTCATCCGAATGCACGAAAATGGGACCTTGGGATTCTCGGAGGCCCGATTCGACAGCCGGAGAGTTGGAATAACGAGAAACGGAGGTCGTGGCGTTACTAAGCACTTTTTCTTTCCAAGCAGTCCACTTTTTATAATTTTCGCCACAGTCATCTGGATCCACGAAAATGGCATCTAGGGTTTCTCGGCGGCTATATTCGACCGTCGGAAAGTCGGAATCACGCGAAACAAAGGTCGTGGCATTACTGAGCATTTCTTCTTTCCAACGAGTCCCTTTGTTTGAATTTTCGCCACCGTCTTCCGGATGCACGAAAATGACATCTAGGGGTTCTCGGCGGCCTGATTCGACTGCCGAAAAGTCGGAATCACGAGAAACAGAGGTAGTGGCGTTACTGAGCAATTCTTCTTACCAAGAAGTCCACTTTTTGTAATTTCTGCCACCGTCATCCGAATGCACGAAAATAGCATCTAGGGTTTCTTGGCGGCCTGATTCTCCTCTCGGAAGGTCAGCATCACGCGAAATGAAGGTCGTGGCGTTACTGAGCACTTCTTCTTTCCAACGAGTCCCTTTTTTTTGGATTTTTGCCACCGTCATCCGAACGGACGAAAATGGCATCTAGGGTTTCTCGGCGGCTCAATTCGACCGCCGGAAAGTCAGAATAACGGGAAACGGAGGTCGTGGCATTACTAAGCACTTTTTCTTTCCAAGCAGTCCACTTTTTATAATTTTCGCCACCGTCATTCGTATGCACGAAAATGGTATCTAGAGTTTCTCGTCGGCCCGATTCTACAAAAGGAAAGTAGCAATCGCGTGAAACGAAGGACATGGCGTTACTGATGACTTCTTCTTTCCAACGAGTCCCTTCTTTTGGAATTTTCCCACCGTCATCCAAATGCACGAAAATGGCATCTAGGGTTTCTCGGCGGCCCGATTCGACAGCCGAAAAGTCGGAATAACGCGAAACGGAGGTCGTGGCGTTACTAAGTACTTTTTCTTTCCAAGCAGTCCACTTTTTATAATTTTCTCCAACGTTATTCGTATGCACGAAAATGTCATCTAGGGTTTCTCGGTGGCCCGATTCGACAGCCGGAAGGTCGAAATCACGAGAAACGAAGGTCGTGGTGTTACTGATGACTTCTTCCTTCCAACGAGTCCCTTTTTTTGGATTTTTGCCACTGTCATCCGAATGCATGAAAATGGGATCTAGGGTTTCCCGGCGGCTCAATTCGACCGCCGGAAAGTCGAAATAATGCGAAACGGAGGTCGTGGCGTTACTAAGCACTTTTTCTCTCCAAGCTGTCCACTTTTTATAATTTTCGGCAACGTCATTCGTATGCACGAAAATGACGTCTAGGGTTTCTCGGTGGCCCGATTCGACAGCAGGAAAGTCGGAATAACGCGAAACGGAGGTCGTGGCGTTACTAAGTACATTTTCTTTCCAAGAAGTACACTTTTATAATTTCTGCCACCGTCATACGGTTGCACGAAAACGGCATCTAGGGTTTCTCGGAGTTTCGATGCGACTGCCGAAAAATTGAAATCAGGCGAAATGGAGGTTGTGGAGTTATTGATGATGTCTTTTTTCCAACGAGTCCCTTTGTGTGAATTTTCGCCACTGTCATCCGGATGCACGAAAATGACATCTAGGGTTTCTAGGAAGCTCAATTCGACCGCTAAAAAGCCGGAATCACGCGAAACGAAGGTTGTGGCGTTACTGAGCACTTCTTCTTTCCAAGAAGTACACTTTTTATAATTTTCGCCACCGTCATACGGTTGCACGAAAATGGCATCTAGGGTTTCTCGGAGGATCGATTCGACCGCCGAAAAATTGAAATCACGCAAAACGAAGGTCGTGGAGTTACTGATGATGTCTTTTTTCCAACGTGTCCCTTTGTATGGATTTTTCCCACCGTCATCCGAATGCTTGAAAATGGGATCTAGGGTTTCTCGGCGGCCCTATTCGAACGCCGGAGAGTTAGAATCACGCAAAACGAAGGTCGTGGCGTTACTGATGACTTCCTTTTTTCAACAGGTCCTTTTTGTTTGGATTTTCACCAACGTCATCCGGATGCACGAAAGTGGCATTTTGGGTTTCGCGGCAGCCCCATCGACCGCTGGAAAGTTGGAATCACGGGAAACGAAGGTCGTGGCGTTACCGAGCACTTCTTTATTCCAAGAACTACACTATTTATAACTTTCGCCACCGTCATTCGGAAGCACGAAAATGACATCTAGGGTTTCAAGGCGACCCGATTCGACCGCCGGAAAGCCGGAATCACGCGGAACGAAGGTCGTTGCGTTACTGATGACTTCTTCTTTCCAACTAGTCCCTTTGTTTGGATTTTCGCCACCGTCATCCGGATGCACGAAAATGACATCTAGGGTTTCTCGGCGGCCCGATTCGACTACCGGAAAGGCGAAATAATGCGAAACAGAGGTCGTGGCGTTACTAAGCACTTCTTCTTTCCAAGAATTCCACTTTTTATAATTTCTACCACTGTCATCCGGATGCACGAAAATAGCAACTAGGGTTTCTCGGCGGTTCTATACGACCGCTGAAAAGTCAGAATCACGCGAAACAAAGGTCGTGGCGTTATTGAGCAATTCTTCTTTCCAAGAAGTCAACTTTTTATAATTTCTGCCACCGTCATCCGGATACACGAAAATGGCATCCAGGGTTTCTCGGCGGCCCGATTCTCCTTTCGAAATGTCAGTATCACGCGAAACGAATGTTGTGGCGTTACTGATGACTTCTTCTTTCCAATGAAACCCTTTTTTTGGATTTTTGCCACCGTCATCCGGATGCACGAAAATGGTATCTAGGGTTTCTCGACGGCTCAATTCGACTACCGAAAAGTCAGAATCACGCGAAACGAAGGTTGTGGCGTTAGTGAGCACTTCTTCTTTCCAAGAAGTCCACTTTTTTATAATTTTTGCCACCGTCACACGGCTGCACGAAAATGGCATCTAGGGTTTCCCTGCGGTTCGATTCGACCGCCGAAAAATTGAAATCACGCGAAACGAAGGTCGTGGAGTTACTGATGAATTCTTTTTTCCAACGAGTCCCTTCGTTTGGATTTTTCCCACCGTCATCTGAATGCATGAAAATGGGATCTAGGGTTTGTCGGCGGCCCGATTCGAAAGCCGAAGAGTCAGAATCACGCGAAACGAAGGTCGTGGCGTTACTGATGACTTCCTTTTTTCAACGGGTCCTTTTGTTTGGGCTATCACCACCGTCATCCGGAGGCGCGAAAATGGCATTTTGCGTTTCACGGCAGCCCGATCAACCGCTGGAAAGTTGGAATCACGGGAAACGAAGGTCGTGGCGTTACCAAGCATTTCTTTATTCCTAGAACTCAACTATTTATAACTTTCGCCACTGTCATCCGGAAGCACGATAATGGCATCTAGGGTTTCAAGGCGACCCGATTCGACCGCCGGAAAGTCGGAATCACTCGGAACGAAGGTCGTGGCGTTACTGATGACTTCTTCTTTCCAACGAGTCCCTTTTTTTGGATTTTTGCCACCGTCATCCGGATGCACGAAAATGGCATCTAGGGTTTCTCGGCGGCTCAATTCGCCCGCCGGAAAGTCGGAATAATGCGAAACAGAGTTCGTGGCATTACTAAGCACTTTTTCTTTCCAAGCAGTCCACTTTTTATAATTTTTGCCACCGTCATCCGGATCCACGAAAATGGCATCAAGGGTTTCTCGGCGGCTCAATTCGACAGCCGGAAAGTCGGAATCACGCGAAACGAAGGTCGTGGCCTTACTGAGCACTTCTTCTTTCCAAGAAGTCCACTTTTTATAATTTTCGCCACTATCATCCGGATGCACGAAAATGGCATCTAGGGTTTCTCGACGGCTCGATTCTACCGCCGAAAAGTCAGAATCACGCGAAACGAAGGTCGTGGCGTTACTGAGCACTTCTTCTTTCAAAGAAGTACAATTTTATAATTTTCGCCACCGTCATACGGTTGCACGAAAATGGCATCTAGGGTTTCTCGGCGGTTCGATTCGACCGCCGAAAAATTGAAATCACGCGAAACGAAGATTGTGGAGTTATTGATAAATTCTTTTTTCCAACGAGTCCCTTGGTTTGGATTTTTCCCACCGTCATCCGAATGCATGAAAATGGGATCTAGGGTTTCTCGGCGGCCCGATTCGGACGCCGGAGAGTCAGAATCACGCGAAACGAAGGTCGTGGCGTTACTGATGAATTCCTTTTTTTAACTGATCCTTTTGTTTGGATTTTCACCACCGTCATCCGGATGCGTGAAAATGGTATTTTGGGTTTCGCGGCAGCCTGATCGACTGTCGGAAAGTTGGAATCACGGGAAACGAAGGTTGTGGTGTTACCGAGCACTTCTTTATTCCAAGAACTCCACTATTTATAAGTTTCGCCACCGTCATCCGGAAGCACGATAATGGCATCTAGGGTTTCAAGGCGACCCGATTCGACCGCCGGAAAGTCGGAATAACTCGGAACGAAGGTCGTGGCGTTACTGATGACTTCTTCTTTCCAACGAGTCCCTTTGCGTGGATTTTCGCCACCATCATCCGGATGCACGAAAATGACATCGAGGGTTTCTCGGCGGCCCGATTCGACAGCCGGAAAGTCAAAATCACGAGAAACGAAGGTAGTGGCGTTACTGACCAATTTCTTCTATCCAAGAAGTCCACTTTTTATAATTTCTGCCACCGTCTTCCGGATGCACGAAAATGGCATCTAAGGTTTCTCGGCGGCCCGATTCTCCTCTCGAAAAGTCAGTATCACGCGAAACGAAGGTCGTGGCATTACTGATGACTTCTTCTTTCCAACGGTTGCCTTTTTTTGGATTTTTTCCACCGTCATCCGAACGCACGAAAAAGGCATCTAGGGTTTGTCGGCGGCCCGATTCGACAGCCAGAAAGTCGAAATAACGCGAAACGGAGGTCGTGGCGTTACTAAGCAACTTTTCTTTCCAAGCAGTCCACTTTTTATAATTTTCGCCACCGTCATCCGAATCCACGAAAATGGCATCTAGGGTTTCTCGGCGGCTCAATTCGACCGCCGGAAAGTCGGAATCACGTGAAATGAAGGTTGTGGCGTTACTGAGCACTTCTTCTTTCCAAGAAGTCCACTTTTTATAATTTTCGCCACCGTCACATGGTTGCACGAAAATGGCATCTAGGGTTTCCCGGTGGTTCGATTCGACCGCCGAAAAATTGAAATCACGCGAAACGAAGGTCGTGGAGTTACTGATGAATTCTTTTTTCCAACGAGTCCCTTCGTTTGGATTTTTCCCACCGTCATCCGAATGCATGAAAATGGGATCTAGGGTTTCTCGGCGGCCCGATCCGAATGCCGAAGAGTCAGAATCACGCGAAACGAAGGTCGTGGCGTTACTGAGCACTTCTTCTTTCCAACGAGTCCCTTTGTGTGAGTTTTCGCCACCGTCATCCGGATGCACGAAAATGACATCTAAGGGTTATCGGCGGCCCGATTCGACAGCCGAAAAGTCAGAATCACGAGAAACGAAGGTCCTGGTGTTACTGAGCAATTCTTCTTACCAAGAAGTCCTCTTTTTATAATTTCTGCCACCGTCATCCGAATGCACGAAAATGGCATCTAGGGTTTCTCGGCGGCCCGATTCTCCTCTCGAAAAGTCAGCATCACGCGAAATGAAGGTCGTGGCGTTACTGAGCACTTCTTCTTTCCAACGAGTCCCTTTTTTTAGATTTTTGCCACCGTCATCCGAACGCACGAAAATGGCATCTAGGGTTTCTCGGCGGCTCAATTCGACCGCCGAAAGTCAGAATAATGCGAAACGATGTTGTGGCGTTACTAAGGACTTTTTCTTTCCAAGCAGTCCACTTTTTATAATTTTCGCCACCGTCATTCGTATGCACCAAAATGGTATCTAGAGTTTCTCGACGGCCCGATTCTACAGCCGGAAAGTCGGAATAACGCGAAACGGCGGTCGTGGCGTTACTAAGTACTTTTTCTTTCCAAGCAGTCCACTTTTTATAATTTTCGCCAACGTCATTCGTATGCACGAAAATGATATCTAGGGTTTCTCGGTGGCCCGATTCGACAGCCGGAAAGTCGGAATAACGCGGAACGGAGGTCGTGGCGTTACTCAGTACATTTTCTTTCCAAGAAGTACACTTTTTATAATTTTCGCCACTGTCATAAGGTTGCACGAAAATGACATCTTGGATTTCTCGGCGGCTCAATTCGACCGCTGAAAAGTCGGGATCACGCGAAACGAAGGTCGTGGCGTTACTGAGTACTTCTTCTTTCCAAGAAGTACACTTTTTATAATTTTCGCCACCGTCATACGGTTGCACGAAAATGGCATCTAGGGTTTCTCGGCAGATCAATTCGACCGCCGAAAAATTGAAATCACGCGAAACGAAGGTCGTGGAGTTACTGATGATGTCTTTTTTTCCAACGAGTCCCTTTGTATGGATTTTTCCCACCATCATCCGAATGCATGAAAATGGGATCTAGGGTTTCTCGGTGGCCCGATTCCAACACCGGAGAGTTAGAATCACGCGAAACGAAGGACGTGGCGTTACTAATGACTTCCTTTTTTCAACGGGTCCTTTTTGTTTGGATTTTCCCCAACGTCATCCGGATGCCCGAAAGTGGCATTTTAGGTTTCGCGGCAGCCCCAACGATCGCCGGAAAGTTGGAATCACGGATAACGAAGGTCGTGGCGTTACCGAGCACTTCTTTATTCCAAGAACTACACTATTTATAACTTTCGCAACCGTCATCCGGAAGCACGAAAATAGCATCTAGGGTTTCAAGGCAACCCGATTCGACCGTCGGAAAGCCGGAATCACGCGGAACGAAGGTCGTTGCGTTACTGATGACTTCTTCTTTCCAACTAGTCCCTTTGTTTGGATTTTTGCCACCGTCATCTGGATGCACGAAAATGACATCTAGGGTTTCTCGGCGGCCCGATTCGACTGCCGGAAAGTCGGAATAACGCGAAACGGAGGTCGTGGCGTTACTGAGCACATTTTCTTTCCAAGAAGTCCACTTTTTATAATTTCTGCCACCGTCATCCGGATCCACGAAAATGGCATCTAGGGTTTCTCGGCGGCCCGATTCTCCTCTCGAAAAGTCAGTATCATGCGAAACGAAGGTCGTGGCGTTACAGATGACTTCTTCTTTCCAACGAATCCCTTTTTTTGGACTTTTGCCACCGTCATCCGAACGCACGAAAATAGCATCTAGGGTTTCAAGGAGACCCGATTCGACAGCCGGAAAGCCGGAATCACGCGGAACGAAGGTCGTTGCGTTACTGATGACTTCTTCTTTCCATCTAGTCCCTTTGTTTGGATTTTCGCCACCATCATCCGGATGCACGAAAATGACATCTAGGGTTTCTCGGCGGCCCGATTCGACTGGCGGAAAGTCGGAATAACGCGAAACAGAGGTCGTGGCGTTACTGAGCACATTTTCTTTCCAAGAAATCCAATTTTTATAATTTCTGCTAGCGTCATCCGGATCCAAGAAAATGGCATCTAGGGTTTCTCGGCGGCCCGATTCTCCTCTCGAAAAGTCAGTATCATGCGAAACGAAGGTCGTGGCGTTACTGATGACTTCTTCTTTCCAACGAATCCCTTTTTTTGGATTTTTGCCACAGTCATCCGAACGCACGAAAATGGCATCTAGGGTTTCTCGGCGGCCCGATTCGACAGCCGAAAAGTCAGAATAACGCGAAACGGAGGTCGTGGCGTTGCTAAGCACTTTTTCTTTCCAAGCAGTCCACTTTTTATAATTTTCGCCACCGTTATTCGGATCGACGAAAATGGTATCTAGGGTTTCTCGGCGGCTCAATTCGACCGCCGGAAAGTCGAAATCACGCGAAGCGAAGGTCGTGGGATTATTGAGCACTTCTTCTTTCCAAGAAGTCCACTTTTTATAATTTTTGCCACCGTCATTCGGATGCACGAAAATGGCATCTAGGGTTTCTCAGCGGCCCGATTCAACAGCCAAAAAGTAGGAATCGCGCGAAATGAAGGTCGTGCCGTTACTGATGACTTCTTCTTTCCAACGAGTCCCTTTTTTGGATTTTTGCCAACGTCTTCCGAATGCACGAAAATGGCATTCAGGGTTCCTCGGCGGCTCAATTCGAATGCTGAAAAGTCGGAATAACGCGAAACGAAGGTCGTGGCGTAACTGAGCACTTCTTCTTTCCAAGAAGTACACTTTTTATAATTTTTGCCACCGTCATACGGTTGCACGAAAATGGCATCTAGGGTTTCTCGGCAGTTCGATTCGACCGCCGAAAAATTGAAATCACGCGAAACGAAGGTCGTGGAGTTACTGATGATTTCTTCTTTCCAACGAGTCCCTTTGTTTGGATTTTTGCCGCCATCATCCGAACGCACGAAAATGGGATCTTGGGTTTCTCGGCGGCCCGATTCGACAGCCGGAAAGTTTGAATAACGAGAAATAGAGGTCGTGACGTTACTAAGCACTTTTTCTTTTCAACCAGTCCACTTTTTATAATTTTCGCCACCGTCATCCAGATCCACGAAAATGGCATCTAGGGTTTCTCGGCGGCTCAATTCGACCGCCAGAAAGTCGGAATCACGCGAAACGAAGGTCGTGGCATTACTGAGCACTTCTTCTTTCCAACGAGTCCCTTTGTGTGAATTTTCGCCACCGTCATCCGGATGCACGAAAATGACATTTAGGGGTTATCGGCGGCCCGATTCGACAACCGAAAAGTCGGAATCACGAGAAACGAAGGTCGTGGCGTTACTGAGCAATTCTTCTTACCAAGAAGTCCACTTTTTATAATTTCTGCTACCGTCATCCGAATGCACGAAAATGGCATCTAGGGTTTCTCGGCGGCCCGATTCTCCTCTCGAAAAGTCAACATCACGCGAAATGAAGGTCGTGGCGTTACTGAGCACTTCTTCTTTCCAACGAGTCCCTTTTTTTATATTTTTGCCACCGTCATCCGAACGCACGAAAATGGCATCTAGGGTTTCTCGGCGGCTCAATTCGACCGCCGGAAAGTCAGAATAATGCGAAACGACGGTCGTGGCGTTACTAAGCACTTTTTCTTTCCAAGCAGTCCACTTTTTATAATTTTCGCCACCGTCATTCGTATGCACGAAAATGGTATCTAGAGTTTCTCGACGGCACGATTCTACAGCCGGAAAGTAGGAATTCCGCGAAACGAAGTTCGTGGCGTTACTAATGACTTCTTCTTTCGAACGAGTCCTTTTTTTTGGAATTTTTCCACCGTCATCCAAATGCACGAAAATGGCATCTAGGGTTTCTCGGCGGCCTGATTCGACAACCGGAAAGTCGGAATAACGCAAAACGGAGGTCGTGGCGTTACTAAATACTTTTTCTTTCCAAGCTGTCCACTTTTTATAATTTTCGCCACCCTCATTCGTATGCACGAAAATGGTATCTAGAGTTTCTCGACGGCCCGATTCTACAGCCGTAAAGTAGGAATTCCGCGAAACGAAGTTCGTGGCGTTACTGATGACTTCTTCTTTCCAACGAGTCCCTTTTTTTGGAATTTTTCCACCTTTATCCAAATGCACGAAAATGGGATCTAGGATTTCTCGGTGGCTCGATTCGACAGCCGGAAAGTCGAAATAACGCGAAACGGAGGTCGTGGCGTTACTAATTACATTTTCTTTCCAAGAAGTACACTTTTTATAATTTTCGCCACCGTCATACGGTTGCACGAAAATGGCATCTAGGGTTTCTTGGCGGTTCGATTCGACCGCCGAAAAATTGAAATTACGCGAAACGAAGGTCGTGGAGTTACTGATGATGTCTTTTTTCCAACGAGTCCCTTTGTGTGAATTTTCGCCACCGTCATCCGGATGCATGAAAATGACATATTGGATTTCTCGGTGGCTCAATTCGACCGCTGAAACGAAGGTCGTGGCGTTACTGAGCACTTCTTCTTTCCAAGAAGTACACTTTTTATAATTTTCGCCACCGTCATACGGTTGCACGAAAATGGCATCTAGGGTTTCTCGGCGGATCGATTCGACTACCGAAAAATTGAAATCACGCGAAACGAAGGTCGTGGAGTTACTGATGATGTCTTTTTTCCAACGAGTTCCTTTGTATGGATTTTTGCCACTGTCATCCGAATGCATGAAAATGGGATCTAAGGTTTCTCGGCGGCCCGATTCCAACGCCGGAGAGTTAGAATCACGCGAAACGAAGGTCGTGGCGTTACTAATGACTTCCTTTTTTGAACGGGTCCTTTTTGTTTGGATTTTCACCAACGTCATCCGGATGCACGAAATTGGCATTTTGGGTTTTGCGGCAGCCCCATCGACCGCCGAAAAGTTGGAATCACGGGAAACGAAGGTCGTGGCGTTACCGAGCACTTCTTTATTCCAAGAACTACACTATTTATAACTTTCGCCACCGTCATCCGGAAGCACGAAAATGGCATCTAGGGTTTCAAGGCGACCCGATTCGACCGCCGGAAAGCCAGAATCACGCAGAACGAAGGTCGTGGCGTTACTGATGACTTCTTCTTTCCAACTAGTCCCTATGTTTGGATTTTTGCCACCGTCATCCGGATGCACGAAAATGACATCTAGGGTTTCTCGGCGGCCCGATTTGACTGCCGGAAAGTCGGAATAACGCGAAACGAAGGTCGTGGCGTTACTAAGCACTTTTTCTTTCCAAGCAGTCCACTTTTTATAACTTTCGCCACCGTCATTCGGATCCACGAAAATGGCATCTAGGTTTCTCGGTGGCTCAATTGGACAGCCGGAAAGTCGGAATCACGCGAAACGAAGGTTGTGGTGTTACTGAGCACTTCTTCTTTCCAAGAATTCCACTTTTTATAATTTCTGCCACTGTCATCTGGATGCACGAAAATGGCATCTAGGGTTTCTCGGCGGCTCTATACGACCGCTGAAAAGTCAGAATCACGCGAAACGTAGGTCGTGGCGTTACTGAGCAATTCTTCTTTCCAAGAAGTCCATTTTTTATAATTTCTGCCACCGTCATCCGGATACACGAAAATGGCATCTAGGGTTTCTCGGCGGCGCGATTCTCCTCTCGAAAAGACAGTATCGCGCGAAACGAATGTCGTGGCGTTACTGATGACTTCTTCTTTCCAACGAAACCCTTTTTTGGATTTTTGCCACCGTCATCCGGATGCACGAAAATGGCATCTAGGGTTTCTCGACGGCTCAATTCGACCGCCGAAAAGTCAGAATCACGCGAAACGAAGGTCGTGGCGTTACTGAGCACTTCTTCTTTCCAAGAACTACACTTTTTATAATTTTCGCCACCGTCATACGGTTGCACGAAAATGGCATCTAGGGTTTCCCGGCGGTTCGATTCGACCGCCGAAAAATTGAAATCACGCGAAACGAAGGTCGTGGAGTTACTGATGAATTCTTTTTTCCAACGAGTCCCTTCGTTTGGATTTTTCCCACCGTCATCCGAATGCATGAAAATGGGACCTAGGGTTTCTCGGCGGCCCGATTCGAACGCCTGAGAGTCAGAATCACGCGAAACGAAGGTCGTGGCGTTACTGATGACTTCCTTTTTTCAGCGGGTCCTTTTGTTTGGATTTTCACCACCGTCATCCGGAAGCGCGAAAATGGCATTTTGGGTTTCGCGGCAGCCCGATCGACCGCCGGAAAGTTGGAATCACGGGAAACGAAGGTCGTGGCGTTACCGAGCACTATTTGTAACTTTCGCCACCGTCATCCGGAAGCACGAAAATGGCATCTAGGGTTCCAAGGCGACCCGATTCGACCGCCGGAAAGTCGGAATCACGCGGAACGAAGGTCGTGGCGTTACTGATGACTTCTTCTTTCCAACGAGTCCCTTTGCGTGGATTTTCGCCACCGTCATCCGGATGCACGAAAATGACATCTAGGGTTTCCCGGCGGCCCGATTCGACAGCCGGAAAGTCGGAATCACGAGAAACGAAGGTCGTGGCGTTACTGAGCAATTCTTCTTTCCAAGAAGTCCACTTTTTATAATTTCTGCCACCGTCATCCGGATGCACGAAAATGGCATCTAGGGTTTCTCGGCGGCCCGATTCGACAGCCGGAAAGTCGGAATCACGTGAAACGAAGGTTGTGGCGTTAGTGAGCACTTCTTCTTTCCAAGAATTTCAGTTTTTGTAATTTTTGCCACCGTCACACGGTTGCACGAAAATGGCATCTAGGGTTTCCCGACGGTTCGATTCGACCGCCGAAAAATTGAAATCATGCAAAACGAAGGTCGTGGAGTTACTGATGAATTCTTTTTTCCAACGAGTCCCTTCGTTTGGATTTTTCCCACCGTCAACCGAATGCATGAAAATGGGATCTAGGGTTTCTCGGCAACCCGATTCGAACGCCGAAGAGTCAGAATCACGCGAAACGAAGGTCGTGATGTTACTGATGACCTCCTTTTTTCAACGGGTCCTTTTGTTTGGATTTTCACCACCGTCATCCGGATGCGCGAAAATGGCATTTTGGGTTTCGCGGCAGCCCGATCGACCGCCGGAAAGTTGGAATCACGGGAAACGAAGGTCGTGGCGTTACCAAGCACTTCTTTATTCCAAGAACTCCACTATTTATAACTTTCGCCACCGTCATCCGGAAGCACGAAAATGGCATCTAGGGTTTCAAGGCGACCCGATTCGACCGCCGGAAAGTCGAAATCACGCGGAACGAAGGTCGTGGCGTTTAGGTATGACTTCTTCTTTCCAACGAGTCCCTTTGCGTGGATTTTCGCCACTGTCATCCGGATGCACGAAAATGACATCAAGGGATTCTCGGCGTCCCGATTCGACAGCCGAAAAGCCAGAATCACGAGAAACGAAGGTCGTGGCGTTACTGAGCAATCTTCTTTCCAAGAAGTCCACTTTTTATAATTTCTGCGACCGTCATCCGGATGCACGAAAATGGCATCTAGGGTTTCTCGGCGGCCCGATTCTCCTCTCGAAAAGTGAGTATCACGCGAAACGAAGGTCGTGGCGTTACTGATGACTTCTTCTTTCCAACGAGTCCCTTTTTTTGGATTTTTGCCACCGTCATCCGAACGCACGAAAATGGTATCTAGGGTTTCTCGGCGGCCCGATTCGACAGTCGGAAAGTCAGAATAACGCGAAACGCAGGTCGTGGCGTTACTAAGCAGATTTTCTTTCCAAGCAGTCCACTTTTTATAATTTTCGCCACCGTCATTCGGATCCACGAAAATGGTATCTAGGGTTTGTCGGTGGCTCAATTCGACCGTCGGAAAGTCGGAATCACGCGAAGCGAAGGTCGTGGCGTTATTGAGCACTTCTTCTTTCCAAGAAGTCCACTTTTTATAATTTTTGCCACCGTCATTTGGATGCACGAAAATGGCATCTAGGGTTTCTCGGCGGCCCGATTCAACAGCCAGAAAGTAGGAATCGCGCGAAACGAAGGTCGTGCCGTTACTGATGACTTCTTCTTTCCAACGAGTCCCTTTTTTTGGATTTTTGGCACCGTCATCCAAACGCACGAAAATGGGATCTTGGGTTTCTCGGCGGCCCGATCGACAGCCGGAAAGTTTGAATAACGCGAAACGGAGGTCGTGACGTTACTAAGCACTTTTTCTTTCCAAGCAGTCCACTTTTTATAATTTTCACCACCGTCATCCGGATCCAAAAAAATGGCATCTAGGGTTTCTCGGCGGCTCAATTCGACCGCCGGAAAGTGGGAGTCACGCGAAACGAAGGTCGTGGCATTACTGAGCACTTCTTCTTTCCAACGAGTCCCTTTGTGTGAATTTTCGCCACCGTCATCCGGATGCACAAAAATGACATCTAGGGGTTATTGGCGGCCCGATTCGACAGCCGAAAAATTAGAATCACGGGAAACGAAGGTCGTGGCGTTACTGAGCAATTCTTCTTACCAAGAAGTCCACTTTTTATAATTTCTGCCACCGTCATCCGAATGCATGAAAATGGCATCTAGGGTTTCTCGGCGGCCGGATTCTCCTCTCGAAAAGTCAGCATCACGCGAAATGAAGGTCGTGGCGTTACTGAGCACTTCTTCTTTCCAACGAGTCCCTTTTTTTAGATTTTTGCCACCGTCATCCGAACGCACGAAAATGGCATCTAGGGTTTCTCGGCGGCTCAATTCGACCGCCGAAAGTCAGAATAATGCGAAACGACGGTCGTGGCGTTACTAAGCCCTTTTTCTTTCCAAGCAGTCCACTTTTTATAATTTTCGCCACCGTCATTTGTATGCACGAATATGGTAATTAGAGTTTCTCGACGGCCCGTTTCTACAGCCGGAAAGTAGGAATCGCGCGAAACGAAGGTCGTGGCGTTACTGATGACTTCTTGTTTCCAACGAGTCCCTTTTTTTGGAATTTTTCAACCGTCATCCAAATGCACGAAAACGGCATCTAGGGTTTCTCGGCGGCCCGATTCGACAGCCGGAAAGTCGGAATAACGCGAAACGGAGGTCGTGGCGTTACTAAGTACTTTTTCTTTCCAAGCTATCCACTTTTTATAATTTTCGCCAACGTCATTCGTATGCACGAAAATGACATCTAGGGTTTCTCGGTGGCCCGATTCGAAAGCCGGAAAGTTGGAATCCCGAGAAACGAAGGTCGTGGCGTTACTGATGACTTCTTCTTTCCAACGAGTCCCTTTTTTTGGATGTCTGCCACCGTCATTCGAATGCATGAAAATGGCATCTAGGGTTTCCCGGCGGCTCAATTCGACCGCCGGAAAGTCGGAATAATGCGAAACGGAGGTCGTGGTGTTACTAAGCACTTTTTCTTTCCAAGCAGTCCACTTTTTATTATTTTCGCCAACAACATTCGTATGCACGAAAATGGCATCTAGGGTTTCTTGGGGGTTCGATTCGACCGCCGAAAAATTGAAATTTCGTGAAACGAAGGTCGTGGAGTTACTGATGATGTCTTTTTCCAACGAGTCCCTTTGTGTGAATTTTCGCCACCGTCATCCGGATGCACGAAAATGACATCTTGGATTTCTCGGCGGCTCAATTCGACCGCTGAAAAGTTGGGATCACGCGAAACGAAGGTGCTGGCGTTATTGAGCACTTTTTCTTTCCAAGAAGTACACTTTTTATAATTTTCGCCATCGTCACACGGTTGCACGAAAATGGCATTTAGGGTTTCTCGGCTGATCGATTCGACTGCCGAAAAATTGAAATCACGCGAAACGAAGGTCGTGGAGTTACTGATGATGTCTTTTTTCCAACGAGTCCCTTGGTTTGGATTTTTCCCACCGTCATCCGAATGCATGAAAATGAGATCTAGGGTTTTTCGGCGGCCCGATTCGAATGCTGGAGAGTTAGAATTACGCAAAACGAAGGTCGTGGCGTTACCGAGCACTTCTTTATTCCAGGAACTCCACTATTTATAACTTTCGCCACCGTCATCCGGAAGCACCAAAATGGCATCTAGGGTTTCAAGGCGATCCGATTCGACCGCCGGAAAGCCGGAATCACGCGGAACGAAGGTCGTTGCGTTACTGATGACTTCTTCTTTCCAACGAGTCCCTTTGTGTGGATTTTCGCAAACGTCATCCGGATGCACGAAAATGACATCTAGGGTTTCTCGGCGGCCTTATTCGACTGCCGGAAAGTCGAAATAACACGAAACGGAGGTCGTGGCGTTACTAAGCACTTTTTCTTTCCAAGCAGTCCACTTTTTATAATTTTCGCCACCGTCATCTGCATCCACGAAAATGGCATCTAGGTTTCTCGGCGGCTCAATTCGACCGCCGGAAAGTCGGAATCACGCGAAACAAAGGTCGTGGTGTTACTGAGCACTTCTTCTTTCCAAGAATTCCACTTTTTATAATTTCTGCCACCGTCATCCAGATGCACGAAAATGGCAACTAGGGTTTCTCGGCGGCTCTATACGACAGCTGAAAAGTCAGAATCACGCGAAACGAAGGTCGTGGCGTTACTAAGCAATTCTTCTTTCCAAGAAGTCCACTTTTTATAATTTCTGCCACTGTCATCCGGATACACGAAAATGGCATCTAGGGTTTCTCGGCGGCCCGATTCTCCTCTCGAAAAGTCAGTATCACGTGAAACGAATGTCGTGGCGTTACTGATGACTTCTTCTTTCCAACGAGTCCCTTTTTTTGGATTTTTGCCACCGTCATCCGGATGCACGAAAATGGCATCTAGGGTTTCTCGGCGGCTCAATTCGTCCGCCGGAAAGTTGGAATAATGGGAAACGAAGGTCGTGCCGTTACTAAGCACTTTTTCTTTCCAAGCAGTCCACTTTTTATAATTTTTGCCACCGTCATTCGTATGCACGAAAATGGTATCTAGGGTTTCTCGGCGACCCGATTCGACAGCCGAAAAGTAGGAATCGCGCGAAACGAAGGTCGTGGCGTTACTGATGACTTCTTCTTTCCAACGAGTCCCTTTTTTTGGATTTTTGCCCCCGTCATCCGGATGCACGAAAATGGCATCTAGGGTTTCTCGGTGGCTCAATTCGACCGCTGAAAAGTCGGAATCACGCGAAACGAAGGTCATGGCGTTACTGAGCATTTCTTCTTTCCAAGAAGTACACTTTTTATAATTTTTGCCACCGTCATAACGTTGCACGAAAATGGCATCTAGGGTTTCTTGGGGGTTCGATTCGACCGCCGAAAAATTGAAATTTCGTGAAACGAAGGTCGTGGAGTTACTGATGATGTCTTTTTCCAACGAGTCCCTTTGTGTGAATTTTCGCCACCGTCATCCGGATGCACGAAAATGACATCTTGGATTTCTCGGCGGCTCAATTCGACCGCTGAAAAGTTGGGATCACGCGAAACGAAGGTCCTGGCGTTACTGAGCAATTTTTCTTTCCAAGAAGTACACCTTTTATAATTTTCGCCACCGTCACACGGTTGCACGAAAATGGCATCTAGGGTTTCTCGGCTGATCGATTCGACCGCCGAAAAATTGAAATCACGCGAAACGAAGGTCGTGGAGTTACTGATGATGTCTTTTTTCCAACGAGTCCCTTTGTATGGATTTTTCCCACCGTCATCCGAATGCATGAAAATGAGATCTAGGGTTTTTCGGCGGCCCGATTCGAACGCTGGAGAGTTAGAATTACGCAAAACGAAGGTCGTGGCGTTACCGAGCACTTCTTTATTCCAAGAACTCCACTATTTATAACTTTCGCCACCGTCATCCGGAAGCACGAAAATGGCATCTAGGGTTTCAAGGCGACCCGATTCGACCGCCGGAAAGCCGGAATCACGCGGAACGAAGGTCGTTGCGTTACTGATGACTTCTTCTTTCCAACGAGTCCCTTTGTGTGGATTTTCGCAAACGTCATCCGGATGCACGAAAATGACATCTAGGGTTTCTCGGCGGCCTTATTCGACTGCCGGAAAGTCGAAATAACACGAAACGGAGGTCGTGGCGTTACTAAGCACTTTTTCTTTCCAAGCAGTCCACTTTTTATAATTTTCGCCACCGTCATCCGCATCCACGAAAATGGCATCTAGGTTTCTCGGCGGCTCAATTCGACCGCCGGAAAGTCGGAATCACGCGAAACAAAGGTCGTGGTGTTACTGAGCACTTCTTCTTTCCAAGAATTCCACTTTTTATAATTTCTGCCACCGTCATCCAGATGCACGAAAATGGCATCTAGGGTTTCTCGGCGGCTCTATACGACCGCTGAAAAGTCAGAATCACGCGAAACGAAGGTCGTGGCGTTACTAAGCAATTCTTCTTTCCAAGAAGTCCACTTTTTATAATTTCTGCCACTGTCATCCGGATACACGAAAATGGCATCTAGGGTTTCTCGGCGGCCCGATTCTCCTCTCGAAAAGTCAGTATCACGTGAAACGAATGTCGTGGCGTTACTGATGACTTCTTCTTTCCAACGAGTCCCTTTTTTTGGATTTTTGCCACCGTCATCCGGATGCACGAAAATGGCATCTAGGGTTTCTCGGCGGCTCAATTCGTCCGCCGGAAAGTTGGAATAATGGGAAACGAAGGTCGTGCCGTTACTAAGCACTTTTTCTTTCCAAGCAGTCCACTTTTTATAATTTTTGCCACCGTCATTCGTATGCACGAAAATGGTATCTAGGGTTTCTCGGCGACCCGATTCGACAGCCGAAAAGTAGGAATCGCGCGAAACGAAGGTCGTGGCGTTACTGATGACTTCTTCTTTCCAACGAGTCCCTTTTTTTGGATTTTTGCCCCCGTCATCCGGATGCACGAAAATGGCATCTAGGGTTTCTCGGTGGCTCAATTCGACCGCTGAAAAGTCGGAATCACGCGAAACGAAGGTCATGGCGTTACTGAGCATTTCTTCTTTCCAAGAAGTACACTTTTTATAATTTTTGCCACCGTCATAACGTTGCACGAAAATGGCATCTAGGGTTTCTTGGGGGTTCGATTCGACCGCCGAAAAATTGAAATTTCGTGAAACGAAGGTCGTGGAGTTACTGATGATGTCTTTTTCCAACGAGTCCCTTTGTGTGAATTTTCGCCACCGTCATCCGGATGCACGAAAATGACATCTTGGATTTCTCGGCGGCTCAATTCGACCGCTGAAAAGTTGGGATCACGCGAAACGAAGGTCCTGGCGTTACTGAGCAATTTTTCTTTCCAAGAAGTACACCTTTTATAATTTTCGCCACCGTCACACGGTTGCACGAAAATGGCATCTAGGGTTTCTCGGCTGATCGATTCGACCGCCGAAAAATTGAAATCACGCGAAACGAAGGTCGTGGAGTTACTGATGATGTCTTTTTTCCAACGAGTCCCTTTGTATGGATTTTTCCCACCGTCATCCGAATGCATGAAAATGAGATCTAGGGTTTTTCGGCGGCCCGATTCGAACGCTGGAGAGTTAGAATTACGCAAAACGAAGGTCGTGGCGTTACCGAGCACTTCTTTATTCCAAGAACTCCACTATTTATAACTTTCGCCACCGTCATCCGGAAGCACGAAAATGGCATCTAGGGTTTCAAGGCGACCCGATTCGACCGCCGGAAAGCCGGAATCACGCGGAACGAAGGTCGTTGCGTTACTGATGACTTCTTCTTTCCAACGAGTCCCTTTGTGTGGATTTTCGCAAACGTCATCCGGATGCACGAAAATGACATCTAGGGTTTCTCGGCGGCCTTATTCGACTGCCGGAAAGTCGAAATAACACGAAACGGAGGTCGTGGCGTTACTAAGCACTTTTTTTTTCCAAGCAGTCCACTTTTTATAATTTTCGCCACCGTCATCCGCATCCACGAAAATGGCATCTAGGTTTCTCGGCGGCTCAATTCGACCGCCGGAAAGTCGGAATCACGCGAAACAAAGGTCGTGGTGTTACTGAGCACTTCTTCTTTCCAAGAATTCCACTTTTTATAATTTCTGCCACCGTCATCCAGATGCACGAAAATGGCATCTAGGGTTTCTCGGCGGCTCTATACGACCGCTGAAAAGTCAGAATCACGCGAAACGAAGGTCGTGGCGTTACTAAGCAATTCTTCTTTCCAAGAAGTCCACTTTTTATAATTTCTGCCACTGTCATCCGGATACACGAAAATGGCATCTAGGGTTTCTCGGCGGCCCGATTCTCCTCTCGAAAAGTCAGTATCACGTGAAACGAATGTCGTGGCGTTACTGATGACTTCTTCTTTCCAACGAGTCCCTTTTTTTGGATTTTTGCCACCGTCATCCGGATGCACGAAAATGGCATCTAGGGTTTCTCGGCGGCTCAATTCATCCGCCGGAAAGTTGGAATAATGGGAAACAAAGGTCGTGCCGTTACTAAGCACTTTTTCTTTCCAAGCAGTCCACTTTTTATAATTTTTGCCACCGTCATTCGTATGCACGAAAATGGTATCTAGGGTTTCTCGGCGACCCGATTCGACAGCCGAAAAGTAGGAATCGCGCGAAACGAAGGTCGTGGCGTTACTGATGACTTCTTCTTTCCAACGAGTCCCTTTTTTTGGATTTTTGCCCCCGTCATCCGGATGCACGAAAATGGCATCTAGGGTTTCTCGGTGGCTCAATTCGACCGCTGAAAAGTCGGAATCACGCGAAACGAAGGTCATGGCGTTACTGAGCATTTCTTCTTTCCAAGAAGTACACTTTTTATAATTTTTGCCACCGTCATAACGTTGCACGAAAATGGCATCTAGGGTTTCTTGGGGGTTCGATTCGACCGCCGAAAAATTGAAATTTCGTGAAACGAAGGTCGTGGAGTTACTGATGATGTCTTTTTCCAACGAGTCCCTTTGTGTGAATTTTCGCCACCGTCATCCGGATGCACGAAAATGACATCTTGGATTTCTCGGCGGCTCAATTCGACCGCTGAAAAGTTGGGATCACGCGAAATGAAGGTCCTGGCGTTACTGAGCAATTTTTCTTTCCAAGAAGTACACCTTTTATAATTTTCGCCACCGTCACACGGTTGCACGAAAATGGCATCTAGGGTTTCTCGGCTGATCGATTCGACCGCCGAAAAATTGAAATCACGCGAAACGAAGGTCGTGGAGTTACTGATGATGTCTTTTTTCCAACGAGTCCCTTTGTATGGATTTTTCCCACCGTCATCCGAATGCATGAAAATGAGATCTAGGGTTTTTCGGCGGCCCGATTCGAACGCTGGAGAGTTAGAATTACGCAAAACGAAGGTCGTGGCGTTACCGAGCACTTCTTTATTCCAAGAACTCCACTATTTATAACTTTCGCCACCGTCATCCGGAAGCACGAAAATGGCATCTAGGGTTTCAAGGCGACCCGATTCGACCGCCGGAAAGCCGGAATCACGCGGAACGAAGGTCGTTGCGTTACTGATGACTTCTTCTTTCCAACGAGTCCCTTTGTGTGGATTTTCGCAAACGTCATCCGGATGCACGAAAATGACATCTAGGGTTTCTCGGCGGCCTTATTCGACTGCCGGAAATTCGAAATAACACGAAACGGAGGTCGTGGCGTTACTAAGCACTTTTTCTTTCCAAGCAGTCCACTTTTTATAATTTTCGCCACCGTCATCCGCATCCACGAAAATGGCATCTAGGTTTCTCGGCGGCTCAATTCGACCGCCGGAAAGTCGGAATCACGCGAAACAAAGGTCGTGGTGTTACTGAGCACTTCTTCTTTCCAAGAATTCCACTTTTTATAATTTCTGCCACCGTCATCCAGATGCACGAAAATGGCATCTAGGGTTTCTCGGCGGCTCTATACGACCGCTGAAAAGTCAGAATCACGCGAAACGAAGGTCGTGGCGTTACTAAGCAATTCTTCTTTCCAAGAAGTCCACTTTTTTATAATTTCTGCCACTGTCATCCGGATACACGAAAATGGCATCTAGGGTTTCTCGGCGGCCCGATTCTCCTCTCGAAAAGTCAGTATCACGTGAAACGAATGTCGTGGCGTTACTGATGACTTCTTCTTTCCAACGAGTCCCTTTTTTTGGATTTTTGCCACCGTCATCCGGATGCACGAAAATGGCATCTAGGGTTTCTCGGCGGCTCAATTCGTCCGCCGGAAAGTTGGAATAATGGGAAACGAAGGTCGTGCCGTTACTAAGCACTTTTTCTTTCCAAGCAGTCCACTTTTTATAATTTTTCCCACCGTCATTCGTATGCACGAAAATGGTATCTAGGGTTTCTCGGCGACCCGATTCGACAGCCGAAAAGTAGGAATCGCGCGAAACGAAGGTCGTGGCGTTACTGATGACTTCTTCTTTCCAACGAGTCCCTTTTTTTGGATTTTTGCCCCCGTCATCCGGATGCACGAAAATGGCATCTAGGGTTTCTCGGTGGCTCAATTCGACCGCTGAAAAGTCAGAATCACGCGAAACGAAGGTCATGGCGTTACTGAGCATTTCTTCTTTCCAAGAAGTACACTTTTTATAATTTTTGCCACCGTCATAACGTTGCACGAAAATGGCATCTAGGGTTTCTTGGGGGTTCGATTCTACCGCCGAAAAATTGAAATTTCGTGAAACGAAGGTCGTGGAGTTACTGATGATGTCTTTTTCCAACGAGTCCCTTTGTGTGAATTTTCGCCACCGTCATCCGGATGCACGAAAATGACATCTTGGATTTCTCGGCGGCTCAATTCGACCGCTGAAAAGTTGGGATCACGCGAAACGAAGGTCCTGGCGTTACTGAGCAATTTTTCTTTCCAAGAAGTACACTTTTTATAATTTTCGCCACCGTCACACGGTTGCACGAAAATGGCATCTAGGGTTTCTCGGCTGATCGATTCGACCGCCGAAAAATTGAAATCACGCGAAACGAAGGTCGTGGAGTTACTGATGATGTCTTTTTTCCAACGAGTCCCTTTGTATGGATTTTTCCCACCGTCATCCGAATGCATGAAAATGAGATCTAGGGTTTTTCGGCGGCCCGATTCGAACGCTGGAGAGTTAGAATTACGCAAAACGAAGGTCGTGGCGTTACCGAGCACTTCTTTATTCCAAGAACTCCACTATTTATAACTTTCGCCACCGTCATCCGGAAGCACGAAAATGGCATCTAGGGTTTCAAGGCGACCCGATTCGACCGCCGGAAAGCCGGAATCACGCGGAACGAAGGTCGTTGCGTTACTGATGACTTCTTCTTTCCAACGAGTCCCTTTGTGTGGATTTTCGCAAACGTCATCCGGATGCATGAAAATGACATCTAGGGTTTCTCGGCGGCCTTATTCGACTGCCGGAAAGTCGAAATAACACGAAACGGAGGTCGTGGCGTTGCTAAGCACTTTTTCTTTCCAAGCAGTCCACTTTTTATAATTTTCGCCACCGTCATCCGCATCCACGAAAATGGCATCTAGGTTTCTCGGCGGCTCAATTCGACCGCCGGAAAGTCGGAATCACGCGAAACAAAGGTCGTGGTGTTACTGAGCACTTCTTCTTTCCAAGAATTCCACTTTTTATAATTTCTGCCACCGTCATCCAGATGCACGAAAATGGCATCTAGGGTTTCTCGGCGGCTTTATACGACCGCTGAAAAGTCAGAATCACGCGAAACGAAGGTCGTGGCGTTACTAAGCAATTCTTCTTTCCAAGAAGTCCACTTTTTATAATTTCTGCCACTGTCATCCGGATACACGAAAATGGCATCTAGGGTTTCTCGGCGGCCCGATTCTCCTCTCGAAAAGTCAGTATCACGTGAAACGAATGTCGTGGCGTTACTGATGACTTCTTCTTTCCAACGAGTCCCTTTTTTTGGATTTTTGCCACCGTCATCCGGATGCACGAAAATGGCATCTAGGGTTTCTCGGCGGCTCAATTCGTCCGCCGGAAAGTTGGAATAATGGGAAACGAAGGTCGTGCCGTTACTAAGCACTTTTTCTTTCCAAGCAGTCCACTTTTTATAATTTTTGCCACCGTCATTCGTATGCACGAAAATGGTATCTAGGGTTTCTCGGCGACCCGATTCGACAGCCGAAAAGTAGGAATCGCGCGAAACGAAGGTCGTGGCGTTACTGATGACTTCTTCTTTCCAACGAGTCCCTTTTTTTGGATTTTTGCCCCCGTCATCCGGATGCACGAAAATGGCATCTAGGGTTTCTCGGTGGCTCAATTCGACCGCTGAAAAGTCGGAATCACGCGAAACGAAGGTCATGGCGTTACTGAGCATTTCTTCTTTCCAAGAAGTACACTTTTTATAATTTTTGCCACCGTCATAACGTTGCACGAAAATGGCATCTAGGGTTTCTTGGGGGTTCGATTCGACCGCCGAAAAATTGAAATTTCGTGAAACGAAGGTCGTGGAGTTACTGATGATGTCTTTTTCCAACGAGTCCCTTTGTGTGAATTTTCGCCACCGTCATCCGGATGCACGAAAATGACATCTTGGATTTCTCGGCGGCTCAATTCGACCGCTGAAAAGTTGGGATCACGCGAAACGAAGGTCCTGGCGTTACTGAGCAATTTTTCTTTCCAAGAAGTACACTTTTTATAATTTTCGCCACCGTCACACGGTTGCACGAAAATGGCATCTAGGATTTCTCGGCTGATCTATTCGACCGCCGAAAAATTGAAATCACGCGAAACGAAGGTCGTGGAGTTACTGATGATGTCTTTTTTCCAACGAGTCCCTTTGTATGGATTTTTCCCACCGTCATCCGAATGCATGAAAATGAGATCTAGGGTTTTTCGGCGGCCCGATTCGAACGCTGGAGAGTTAGAATTACGCAAAACGAAGGTCGTGGCGTTACCGAGCACTTCTTTATTCCAAGAACTCCACTATTTATAACTTTCGCCACCGTCATCCGGAAGCACGAAAATGGCATCTAGGGTTTCAAGGCGACCCGATTCGACCGCCGGAAAGCCGGAATCACGCGGAACGAAGGTCGTTGCGTTACTGATGACTTCTTCTTTCCAACGAGTCCCTTTGTGTGGATTTTCGCAAACGTCATCCGGATGCACGAAAATGACATCTAGGGTTTCTCGGCGGCCTTATTCGACTGCCGGAAAGTCGAAATAACACGAAACGGAGGTCGTGGCGTTACTAAGCACTTTTTCTTTCCAAGCAGTCCACTTTTTATAATTTTCGCCACCGTCATCCGCATCCACGAAAATGGCATCTAGGTTTCTCGGCGGCTCAATTCGACCGCCGGAAAGTCGGAATCACGCGAAACAAAGGTCGTGGTGTTACTGAGCACTTCTTCTTTCCAAGAATTCCACTTTTTATAATTTCTGCCACCGTCATCCAGATGCACGAAAATGGCATCTAGGGTTTCTCGGCGGCTTTATACGACCGCTGAAAAGTCAGAATCACGCGAAACGAAGGTCGTGGCGTTACTAAGCAATTCTTCTTTCCAAGAAGTCCACTTTTTATAATTTCTGCCACTGTCATCCGGATACACGAAAATGGCATCTAGGGTTTCTCGGCGGCCCGATTCTCCTCTCGAAAAGTCAGTATCACGTGAAACGAATGTCGTGGCGTTACTGATGACTTCTTCTTTCCAACGAGTCCCTTTTTTTGGATTTTTGCCACCGTCATCCGGATGCACGAAAATGGCATCTAGGGTTTCTCGGCGGCTCAATTCGTCCGCCGGAAAGTTGGAATAATGGGAAACGAAGGTCGTGCCGTTACTAAGCACTTTTTCTTTCCAAGCAGTCCACTTTTTATAATTTTTGCCACCGTCATTCGTATGCACGAAAATGGTATCTAGGGTTTCTCGGCGACCCGATTCGACAGCCGAAAAGTAGGAATCGCGCGAAACGAAGGTCGTGGCGTTACTGATGACTTCTTCTTTCCAACGAGTCCCTTTTTTTGGATTTTTGCCCCCGTCATCCGGATGCACGAAAATGGCATCTAGGGTTTCTCGGTGGCTCAATTCGACCGCTGAAAAGTCGGAATCACGCGAAACGAAGGTCATGGCGTTACTGAGCATTTCTTCTTTCCAAGAAGTACACTTTTTATAATTTTTGCCACCGTCATAACGTTGCACGAAAATGGCATCTAGGGTTTCTTGGGGGTTCGATTCGACCGCCGAAAAATTGAAATTTCGTGAAACGAAGGTCGTGGAGTTACTGATGATGTCTTTTTCCAACGAGTCCCTTTGTGTGAATTTTCGCCACCGTCATCCGGATGCACGAAAATGACATCTTGGATTTCTCGGCGGCTCAATTCGACCGCTGAAAAGTTGGGATCACGCGAAACGAAGGTCCTGGCGTTACTGAGCAATTTTTCTTTCCAAGAAGTACACCTTTTATAATTTTCGCCACCGTCACACGGTTGCACGAAAATGGCATCTAGGGTTTCTCGGCTGATCGATTCGACCGCCGAAAAATTGAAATCACGCGAAACGAAGGTCGTGGAAATACTGATGATGTCTTTTTTCCAACGAGTCCCTTTGTATGGATTTTTCCCACCGTCATCCGAATGCATGAAAATGAGATCTAGGGTTTTTCGGCGGCCCGATTCGAACGCTGGAGAGTTAGAATTACGCAAAACGAAGGTCGTGGCGTTACCGAGCACTTCTTTATTCCAAGAACTCCACTATTTATAACTTTCGCCACCGTCATCCGGAAGCACGAAAATGGCATCTAGGGTTTCAAGGCGACCCGATTCGACCGCCGGAAAGCCGGAATCACGCGGAACGAAGGTCGTTGCGTTACTGATGACTTCTTCTTTCCAACGAGTCCCTTTGTGTGGATTTTCGCAAACGTCATCCGGATGCACGAAAATGACATCTAGGGTTTCTCGGCGGCCTTATTCGACTGCCGGAAAGTCGAAATAACACGAAACGGAGGTCGTGGCGTTACTAAGCACTTTTTCTTTCCAAGCAGTCCACTTTTTATAATTTTCGCCACCGTCATCCGCATCCACGAAAATGGCATCTAGGTTTCTCGGCGGCTCAATTCGACCGCCGGAAAGTCGGAATCACGCGAAACAAAGGTCGTGGTGTTACTGAGCACTTCTTCTTTCCAAGAATTCCACTTTTTATAATTTCTGCCACCGTCATCCAGATGCACGAAAATGGCATCTAGGGTTTCTCGGCGGCTCTATACGACCGCTGAAAAGTCAGAATCACGCGAAACGAAGGTCGTGGCGTTACTAAGCAATTCTTCTTTCCAAGAAGTCCACTTTTTATAATTTCTGCCACTGTCATCCGGATACACGAAAATGGCATCTAGGGTTTCTCGGCGGCCCGATTCTCCTCTCGAAAAGTCAGTATCACGTGAAACGAATGTCGTGGCGTTACTGATGACTTCTTCTTTCCAACGAGTCCCTTTTTTTGGATTTTTGCCACCGTCATCCGGATGCACGAAAATGGCATCTAGGGTTTCTCGGCGGCTCAATTCGTCCGCCGGAAAGTTGGAATAATGGGAAACGAAGGTCGTGCCGTTACTAAGCACTTTTTCTTTCCAAGCAGTCCACTTTTTATAATTTTTGCCACCGTCATTCGTATGCACGAAAATGGTATCTAGGGTTTCTCGGCGACCCGATTCGACAGCCGAAAAGTAGGAATCGCGCGAAACGAAGGTCGTGGCGTTACTGATGACTTCTTCTTTCCAACGAGTCCCTTTTTTTGGATTTTTGCCCCCGTCATCCGGATGCACGAAAATGGCATCTAGGGTTTCTCGGTGGCTCAATTCGACCGCTGAAAAGTCGGAATCACGCGAAACGAAGGTCATGGCGTTACTGAGCATTTCTTCTTTCCAAGAAGTACACTTTTTATAATTTTTGCCACCGTCATAACGTTGCACGAAAATGGCATCTAGGGTTTCTTGGGGGTTCGATTCGACCGCCGAAAAATTGAAATTTCGTGAAACGAAGGTCGTGGAGTTACTGATGATGTCTTTTTCCAACGAGTCCCTTTGTGTGAATTTTCGCCACCGTCATCCGGATGCACGAAAATGACATCTTGGATTTCTCGGCGGCTCAATTCGACCGCTGAAAAGTTGGGATCACGCGAAACGAAGGTCCTGGCGTTACTGAGCAATTTTTCTTTCCAAGAAGTACACCTTTTATAATTTTCGCCACCGTCACACGGTTGCACGAAAATGGCATCTAGGGTTTCTCGGCTGATCGATTCGACCGCCGAAAAATTGAAATCACGCGAAACGAAGGTCGTGGAGTTACTGATGATGTCTTTTTTCCAACGAGTCCCTTTGTATGGATTTTTCCCACCGTCATCCGAATGCATGAAAATGAGATCTAGGGTTTTTCGGCGGCCCGATTCGAACGCTGGAGAGTTAGAATTACGCAAAACGAAGGTCGTGGCGTTACCGAGCACTTCTTTATTCCAAGAACTCCACTATTTATAACTTTCGCCACCGTCATCCGGAAGCACGAAAATGGCATCTAGGGTTTCAAGGCGACCCGATTCGACCGCCGGAAAGCCGGAATCACGCGGAACGAAGGTCGTTGCGTTACTGATGACTTCTTCTTTCCAACGAGTCCCTTTGTGTGGATTTTCGCAAACGTCATCCGGATGCACGAAAATGACATCTAGGGTTTCTCGGCGGCCTTATTCGACTGCCGGAAAGTCGAAATAACACGAAACGGAGGTCGTGGCGTTACTAAGCACTTTTTCTTTCCAAGCAGTCCACTTTTTATAATTTTCGCCACCGTCATCCGCATCCACGAAAATGGCATCTAGGTTTCTCGGCGGCTCAATTCGACCGCCGGAAAGTCGGAATCACGCGAAACAAAGGTCGTGGTGTTACTGAGCACTTCTTCTTTCCAAGAATTCCACTTTTTATAATTTCTGCCACCGTCATCCAGATGCACGAAAATGGCATCTAGGGTTTCTCGGCGGCTCTATACGACCGCTGAAAAGTCAGAATCACGCGAAACGAAGGTCGTGGCGTTACTAAGCAATTCTTCTTTCCAAGAAGTCCACTTTTTATAATTTCTGCCACTGTCATCCGGATACACGAAAATGGCATCTAGGGTTTCTCGGCGGCCCGATTCTCCTCTCGAAAAGTCAGTATCACGTGAAACGAATGTCGTGGCGTTACTGATGACTTCTTCTTTCCAACGAGTCCCTTTTTTTGGATTTTTGCCACCGTCATCCGGATGCACGAAAATGGCATCTAGGGTTTCTCGGCGGCTCAATTCGTCCGCCGGAAAGTTGGAATAATGGGAAACGAAGGTCGTGCCGTTACTAAGCACTTTTTCTTTCCAAGCAGTCCACTTTTTATAATTTTTGCCACCGTCATTCGTATGCACGAAAATGGTATCTAGGGTTTCTCGGCGACCCGATTCGACAGCCGAAAAGTAGGAATCGCGCGAAACGAAGGTCGTGGCGTTACTGATGACTTCTTCTTTCCAACGAGTCCCTTTTTTTGGATTTTTGCCCCCGTCATCCGGATGCACGAAAATGGCATCTAGGGTTTCTCGGTGGCTCAATTCGACCGCTGAAAAGTCGGAATCACGCGAAACGAAGGTCATGGCGTTACTGAGCATTTCTTCTTTCCAAGAAGTACACTTTTTATAATTTTTGCCACCGTCATAACGTTGCACGAAAATGGCATCTAGGGTTTCTTGGGGGTTCGATTCGACCGCCGAAAAATTGAAATTTCGTGAAACGAAGGTCGTGGAGTTACTGATGATGTCTTTTTCCAACGAGTCCCTTTGTGTGAATTTTCGCCACCGTCATCCGGATGCACGAAAATGACATCTTGGATTTCTCGGCGGCTCAATTCGACCGCTGAAAAGTTGGGATCACGCGAAACGAAGGTCCTGGCGTTACTGAGCAATTTTTCTTTCCAAGAAGTACACCTTTTATAATTTTCGCCACCGTCACACGGTTGCACGAAAATGGCATCTAGGGTTTCTCGGCTGATCGATTCGACCGCCGAAAAATTGAAATCACGCGAAACGAAGGTCGTGGAGTTACTGATGATGTCTTTTTTCCAACGAGTCCCTTTGTATGGATTTTTCCCACCGTCATCCGAATGCATGAAAATGAGATCTAGGGTTTTTCGGCGGCCCGATTCGAACGCTGGAGAGTTAGAATTACGCAAAACGAAGGTCGTGGCGTTACCGAGCACTTCTTTATTCCAAGAACTCCACTATTTATAACTTTCGCCACCGTCATCCAGAAGCACGAAAATGGCATCTAGGGTTTCAAGGCGACCCGATTCGACCGCCGGAAAGCCGGAATCACGCGGAACGAAGGTCGTTGCGTTACTGATGACTTCTTCTTTCCAACGAGTCCCTTTGTGTGGATTTTCGCAAACGTCATCCGGATGCACGAAAATGACATCTAGGGTTTCTCGGCGGCCTTATTCGACTGCCGGAAAGTCGAAGTAACACGAAACGGAGGTCGTGGCGTCACTAAGCACTTTTTCTTTCCAAGCAGTCCACTTTTTATAATTTTCGCCACCGTCATCCGCATCCACGAAAATGGCATCTAGGTTTCTCGGCGGCTCAATTCGACCGCCGGAAAGTCGGAATCACGCGAAACAAAGGTCGTGGTGTTACTGAGCACTTCTTCTTTCCAAGAATTCCACTTTTTATAATTTCTGCCACCGTCATCCAGATGCACGAAAATGGCATCTAGGGTTTCTCGGCGGCTCTATACGACCGCTGAAAAGTCAGAATCACGCGAAACGAAGGTCGTGGCGTTACTAAGCAATTCTTCTTTCCAAGAAGTCCACTTTTTATAATTTCTGCCACTGTCATCCGGATACACGAAAATGGCATCTAGGGTTTCTCGGCGGCCCGATTCTCCTCTCGAAAAGTCAGTATCACGTGAAACGAATGTCGTGGCGTTACTGATGACTTCTTCTTTCCAACGAGTCCCTTTTTTTGGATTTTTGCCACCGTCATCCGGATGCACGAAAATGGCATCTAGGGTTTCTCGGCGGCTCAATTCGTCCGCCGGAAAGTTGGAATAATGGGAAACGAAGGTCGTGCCGTTACTAAGCACTTTTTCTTTCCAAGCAGTCCACTTTTTATAATTTTTGCCACCGTCATTCGTATGCACGAAAATGGTATCTAGGGTTTCTCGGCGACCCGATTCGACAGCCGAAAAGTAAGAATCGCGCGAAACGAAGGTCGTGGCGTTACTGATGACTTCTTCTTTCCAACGAGTCCCTTTTTTTGGATTTTTGCCCCCGTCATCCGGATGCACGAAAATGGCATCTAGGGTTTCTCGGTGGGTCAATTCGACCGCTGAAAAGTCGGAATCACGCGAAACGAAGGTCATGGCGTTACTGAGCATTTCTTCTTTCCAAGAAGTACACTTTTTATAATTTTTGCCACCGTCATAACGTTGCACGAAAATGGCATCTAGGGTTTCTTGGGGGTTCGATTCGACCGCCGAAAAATTGAAATTTCGTGAAACGAAGGTCGTGGAGTTACTGATGATGTCTTTTTCCAACGAGTCCCTTTGTGTGAATTTTCGCCACCGTCATCCGGATGCACGAAAATGACATCTTGGATTTCTCGGCGGCTCAATTCGACCGCTGAAAAGTTGGGATCACGCGAAACGAAGGTCCTGGCGTTACTGAGCAATTTTTCTTTCCAAGAAGTACACTTTTTATAATTTTCGCCACCGTCACACGGTTGCACGAAAATGGCATCTAGGGTTTCTCGGCTGATCGATTCGACCGCCGAAAAATTGAAATCACGCGAAACGAAGGTCGTGGAGTTACTGATGATGTCTTTTTTCCAACGAGTCCCTTTGTATGGATTTTTCCCACCGTCATCCGAATGCATGAAAATGAGATCTAGGGTTTTTCGGCGGCCCGATTCGAACGCTGGAGAGTTAGAATTACGCAAAACGAAGGTCGTGGCGTTACCGAGCACTTCTTTATTCCAAGAACTCCACTATTTATAACTTTCGCCACCGTCATCCGGAAGCACGAAAATGGCATCTAGGGTTTCAAGGCGACCCGATTCGACCGCCGGAAAGCCGGAATCACGCGGAACGAAGGTCGTTGCGTTACTGATGACTTCTTCTTTCCAACGAGTCCCTTTGTGTGGATTTTCGCAAACGTCATCCGGATGCACGAAAATGACATCTAGGGTTTCTCGGCGGCCTTATTCGACTGCCGGAAAGTCGAAGTAACACGAAACGGAGGTCGTGGCGTTACTAAGCACTTTTTCTTTCCAAGCAGTCCACTTTTTATAATTTTCGCCACCGTCATCCGCATCCACGAAAATGGCATCTAGGTTTCTCGGCGGCTCAATTCGACCGCCGGAAAGTCGGAATCACGCGAAACAAAGGTCGTGGTGTTACTGAGCACTTCTTCTTTCCAAGAATTCCACTTTTTATAATTTCTGCCACCGTCATCCAGATGCACGAAAATGGCATCTAGGGTTTCTCGGC
This sequence comes from Gleditsia sinensis, assembly GCA_037074535.1. Classification (NCBI taxonomy): domain Eukaryota; kingdom Viridiplantae; phylum Streptophyta; class Magnoliopsida; order Fabales; family Fabaceae; genus Gleditsia; species Gleditsia sinensis. Next base: position 51,157,097 of record CM073466.1, read on the forward strand.
GGCTCTATACGACCGCTGAAAAGTCAGAATCACGCGAAACGAAGGTCGTGGCGTTACTAAGCAATTCTTCTTTCCAAGAAGTCCACTTTTTATAATTTCTGCCACTGTCATCCGGATACACGAAAATGGCATCTAGGGTTTCTCGGCGGCCCGATTCTCCTCTCGAAAAGTCAGTATCACGTGAAACGAATGTCGTGGCGTTACTGATGACTTCTTCTTTCCAACGAGTCCCTTTTTTTGGATTTTTGCCACCGTCATCCGGATGTACGAAAATGGCATCTAGGGTTTCTCGGCGGCTCAATTCGTCCGCCGGAAAGTTGGAATAATGGGAAACGAAGGTCGTGCCGTTACTAAGCACTTTTTCTTTCCAAGCAGTCCACTTTTTATAATTTTTGCCACCGTCATTCGTATGCACGAAAATGGTATCTAGGGTTTCTCGGCGACCCGATTCGACAGCCGAAAAGTAAGAATCGCGCGAAACGAAGGTCGTGGCGTTACTGATGACTTCTTCTTTCCAACGAGTCCCTTTTTTTGGATTTTTGCCCCCGTCATCCGGATGCACGAAAATGGCATCTAGGGTTTCTCGGTGGCTCAATTCGACCGCTGAAAAGTCGGAATCCCGCGAAACGAAGGTCATGGCGTTACTGAGCATTTCTTCTTTCCAAGAAGTACACTTTTTATAATTTTTGCCACCGTCATAACGTTGCACGAAAATGGCATCTAGGGTTTCTTGGGGGTTCGATTCGACCGCCGAAAAATTGAAATTTCGTGAAACGAAGGTCGTGGAGTTACTGATGATGTCTTTTTCCAACGAGTCCCTTTGTGTGAATTTTCGCAACCGTCATCCGGATGCACGAAAATGACATCTTGGATTTCTCGGCGGCTCAATTCGACCGCTGAAAAGTTGGGATCACGCGAAACGAAGGTCCTGGCGTTACTGAGCAATTTTTCTTTCCAAGAAGTACCCTTTTTATAATTTTCGCCACCGTCACACGGTTGCACGAAAATGGCATCTAGGGTTTCTCGGCTGATCGATTCGACCGCCAAAAAATTGAAATCACGCGAAACGAAGGTCGTGGAGTTACTGATGATGTCTTTTTTCCAACGAGTCCCTTTGTATGGATTTTTCCCACCGTCATCCGAATGCATGAAAATGAGATCTAGGGTTTTTCGGCGGCCCGATTCGAACGCTGGAGAGTTAGAATTACGCAAAACGAAGGTCGTGGCGTTACCGAGCACTTCTTTATTCCAAGAACTCCACTATTTATAACTTTCGCCACCGTCATCCGGAAGCACGAAAATGGCATCTAGGGTTTCAAGGCGACCCGATTCGACCGCCGGAAAGCCGGAATCACGCGGAACGAAGGTCGTTGCGTTACTGATGACTTCTTCTTTCCAACGAGTCCCTTTGTGTGGATTTTCGCAAACGTCATCCGGATGCACGAAAATGACATCTAGGGTTTCTCGGCGGCCTTATTCGACTGCCGGAAAGTCGAAATAACACGAAACGGAGGTCGTGGCGTTACTAAGCACTTTTTCTTTCCAAGCAGTCCACTTTTTATAATTTTCGCCACCGTCATCCGCATCCACGAAAATGGCATCTAGGTTTCTCGGCGGCTCAATTCGACCGCCGGAAAGTCGGAATCACGCGAAACAAAGGTCGTGGTGTTACTGAGCACTTCTTCTTTCCAAGAATTCCACTTTTTATAATTTCTGCCACCGTCATCCAGATGCACGAAAATGGCATCTAGGGTTTCTCGGCGGCTCTATACGACCGCTGAAAAGTCAGAATCACGCGAAACGAAGGTCGTGGCGTTACTAAGCAATTCTTCTTTCCAAGAAGTCCACTTTTTATAATTTCTGCCACTGTCATCCGGATACACGAAAATGGCATCTAGGGTTTCTCGGCGGCCCGATTCTCCTCTCGAAAAGTCAGTATCACGTGAAACGAATGTCGTGGCGTTACTGATGACTTCTTCTTTCCAACGAGTCCCTTTTTTTGGATTTTTGCCACCGTCATCCGGATGCACGAAAATGGCATCTAGGGTTTCTCGGCGGCTCAATTCGTCCGCCGGAAAGTTGGAATAATGGGAAACGAAGGTCGTGCCGTTACTAAGCACTTTTTCTTTCCAAGCAGTCCACTTTTTATAATTTTTGCCACCGTCATTCGTATGCACGAAAATGGTATCTAGGGTTTCTCGGCGACCCGATTCGACAGCCGAAAAGTAAGAATCGCGCGAAACGAAGGTCGTGGCGTTACTGATGACTTCTTCTTTCCAACGAGTCCCTTTTTTTGGATTTTTGCCTACGTCATCCGGATGCACGAAAATGGCATCTAGGGTTTCTCGGTGGCTCAATTCGACCGCTGAAAAGTCGGAATCCCGCGAAACGAAGGTCATGGCGTTACTGAGCATTTCTTCTTTCCAAGAAGTACACTTTTTATAATTTTTGCCACCGTCATAACGTTGCACGAAAATGGCATCTAGGGTTTCTTGGGGGTTCGATTCGACCGCCGAAAAATTGAAATTTCGTGAAACGAAGGTCGTGGAGTTACTGATGATGTCTTTTTCCAACGAGTCCCTTTGTGTGAATTTTCGCAACCGTCATCCGGATGCACGAAAATGACATCTTGGATTTCTCGGCGGCTCAATTCGACCGCTGAAAAGTTGGGATCACGCGAAACGATGGTCCTGGCGTTACTGAGCAATTTTTCTTTCCAAGAAGTACCCTTTTTATAATTTTCGCCACCGTCACACGGTTGCACGAAAATGGCATCTAGGGTTTCTCGGCTGATCGATTCGACCGCCAAAAAATTGAAATCACGCGAAACGAAGGTCGTGGAGTTACTGATGATGTCTTTTTTCCAACGAGTCCCTTTGTATGGATTTTTCCCACCGTCATCCGAATGCATGAAAATGAGATCTAGGGTTTTTCGGCGGCCCGATTCGAACGCTGGAGAGTTAGAATTACGCAAAACGAAGGTCGTGGCGTTACCGAGCACTTCTTTATTCCAAGAACTCCACTATTTATAACTTTTGCCACCGTCATCCGGAAGCACGAAAATGGCATCTAGGGTTTCAAGGCGACCCGATTCGACCGCCGGAAAGCCGGAATCACGCGGAACGAAGGTCGTTGCGTTACTGATGACTTCTTCTTTCCAACGAGTCCCTTTGTGTGGATTTTCGCAAACGTCATCCGGATGCACGAAAATGACATCTAGGGTTTCTCGGCGGCCTTATTCGACTGCCGGAAAGTCGAAATAACACGAAACGGAGGTCGTGGCGTTACTAAGCACTTTTTCTTTCCAAGCAGTCCACTTTTTATAATTTTCGCCACCGTCATCCGCATCCACGAAAATGGCATCTAGGTTTCTCGGCGGCTCAATTCGACCGCCGGAAAGTCGGAATCACGCGAAACAAAGGTCGTGGTGTTACTGAGCACTTCTTCTTTCCAAGAATTCCACTTTTTATAATTTCTGCCACCGTCATCCAGATGCACGAAAATGGCATCTAGGGTTTCTCGGCGGCTCTATACGACCGCTGAAAAGTCAGAATCACGCGAAACGAAGGTCGTGGCGTTACTAAGCAATTCTTCTTTCCAAGAAGTCCACTTTTTATAATTTCTGCCACTGTCATCCGGATACACGAAAATGGCATCTAGGGTTTCTCGGCGGCCCGATTCTCCTCTCGAAAAGTCAGTATCACGTGAAACGAATGTCGTGGCGTTACTGATGACTTCTTCTTTCCAACGAGTCCCTTTTTTTGGATTTTTGCCACCGTCATCCGGATGCACGAAAATGGCATCTAGGGTTTCTCGGCGGCTCAATTCGTCCGCCGGAAAGTTGGAATAATGGGAAACGAAGGTCGTGCCGTTACTAAGCACTTTTTCTTTCCAAGCAGTCCACTTTTTATAATTTTTCCCACCGTCATTCGTATGCACGAAAATGGTATCTAGGGTTTCTCGGCGACCCGATTCGACAGCCGAAAAGTAGGAATCGCGCGAAACGAAGGTCGTGGCGTTACTGATGACTTCTTCTTTCCAACGAGTCCCTTTTTTTGGATTTTTGCCCCCGTCATCCGGATGCACGAAAATGGCATCTAGGGTTTCTCGGTGGCTCAATTCGACCGCTGAAAAGTCGGAATCACGCGAAACGAAGGTCATGGCGTTACTGAGCATTTCTTCTTTCCAAGAAGTACACTTTTTATAATTTTTGCCACCGTCATAACGTTGCACGAAAATGGCATCTAGGGTTTCTTGGGGGTTCGATTCGACCGCCGAAAAATTGAAATTTCGTGAAACGAAGGTCGTGGAGTTACTGATGATGTCTTTTTCCAACGAGTCCCTTTGTGTGAATTTTCGCAACCGTCATCCGGATGCACGAAAATGACATCTTGGATTTCTCGGCGGCTCAATTCGACCGCTGAAAAGTTGGGATCACGCGAAACGAAGGTCCTGGCGTTACTGAGCAATTTTTCTTTCCAAGAAGTACCCTTTTTATAATTTTCGCCACCGTCACACGGTTGCACGAAAATGGCATCTAGGGTTTCTCGGCTGATCGATTCGACCGCCGAAAAATTGAAATCACGCGAAACGAAGGTCGTGGAGTTACTGATGATGTCTTTTTTCCAACGAGTCCCTTTGTATGGATTTTTCCCACCGTCATCCGAATGCATGAAAATGAGATCTAGGGTTTTTCGGCGGCCCGATTCGAACGCTGGAGAGTTAGAATTACGCAAAACGAAGGTCGTGGCGTTACCGAGCACTTCTTTATTCCAAGAACTCCACTATTTATAACTTTCGCCACCGTCATCCGGAAGCACGAAAATGGCATCTAGGGTTTCAAGGCGACCCGATTCGATCGCCGGAAAGCCGGAATCACGCGGAATGAAGGTCGTTGCGTTACTGATGACTTCTTCTTTCCAACGAGTCCCTTTGTGTGGATTTTCGCAAACGTCATCCGGATGCACGAAAATGACATCTAGGGTTTCTCGGCGGCCTTATTCGACTGCCGGAAAGTCGAAATAACACGAAACGGAGGTCGTGGCGTTACTAAGCACTTTTTCTTTCCAAGCAGTCCACTTTTTATAATTTTCGCCACCGTCATCCGCATCCACGAAAATGGCATCTAGGTTTCTCGGCGGCTCAATTCGACCGCCAGAAAGTCGGAATCACGCGAAACAAAGGTCGTGGTGTTACTGAGCACTTCTTCTTTCCAAGAATTCCAATTTTTATAATTTCTGCCACCGTCATCCAGATGCACGAAAATGGCATCTAGGGTTTCTCGGCGGCTCTATACGACCGCTGAAAAGTCAGAATCACGCGAAACGAAGGTCGTGGCGTTACTAAGCAATTCTTTTTTCCAAGAAGTCCACTTTTTATAATTTCTGCCACCGTCATCCGGATGCACGAAAATGGCATCTAGGGTTTCTTGGTGGCTCAATTCGACCGCTGAAAAGTCGGAATCACGCGAAACGAAGGTCATGGCGTTACTGAGCATTTCTTCTTTCCAAGAAGTACACTTTTTATAATTTTTGCCACCGTCATAACGTTGCACGAAAATGGCATCTAGGGTTTCCCGGCGGTTCGATTCGACCGCCGAAAAATTGAAATCAAGCGAAACGAAGGTCGTGGAGTTACTGATGAATTCTTTTTTCCAACGAGTCCCTTCGTTTAGATTTTTCCCACCGTCATCCGAATGCATGAAAATGGGACCTAGGTTTCTCGGCGGCCCGATTCGACCGCCAAAAATTTGAAATCACGCGAAACGAAGTTCGTGGAGTTGCTGATGATGCCTTTTTGCCTACGAGTCCCTTTGTATGGATTTTTCCCACCGTCATCCGATTGCATGAAAATGGGATCTAGGGTTTCTCGGCGGCCCGATTCGAACGCCGGAGAGTCAGAATCACGCTAAACGAAGGTCGTGGCGTGACTGATGACTTCCTTTTTTCAACGGGTCCTTTTGTTTGGATTTTCCCCACTGTCATCTGGATGCACGAAAATGGCATTTTGGGTTTCGCGAGAGCCCGATCGACCGCCGGAAAGTTGGAATCACGGGAAATGAAGGAAATGGCGTTACCGAGCACTTCTTTATTCCAAGAACTCCAATATTTATAACTTTCGCCACCGTCATCTGGAAGCACGAAAATGGCATCTAGGGTTTCAAGGCGACCCGATTCGACCGCCGGAAAGCCGGAATCACACGGAACGAAGGTCGTGGCGTTACTGATGACTTCTTCTTTCCAACGAGTCCCTTTGCGTGGATTTTTGCCACCGTCATCCGGATGCACGAAAATGACATCTAGGGTTTCTCGGCATCCCGATTCGACAGCCGAAAAGTCGAAATCACGAGAAACGAAGGTCGTGGCATTACTGAGCAATTCTTCTTTCCAAGAAGTCCACATTTTATAATTTCTGCCACCGTCATCCGGATGCACGAAAATGGTATATAGGGTTTCTCGGCGGCCCGATTCTCCTCTCGAAAAGTCAGTATCACGCGAAACGAATGTCCTGGCATTACTGATGACTTCTTCTTTCCAACGAGTGCCTTTTTTAGATTTTTTCCACCGTCATCCGAACGCACGAAAATGGCATCTAGGGTTTCTCGGCGGCCCAATTCTCCTCTCGAAAAGTCAGTATCACGCGAAACGAAGGTCGTGGCGTTACTGATGACTTCTTCTTTCCAACGAGTCCCTTTTTTTGTATTTTTTCCAACGTCATCCGAACGCACGAAAATGGCATCTAGGGTTTCTCGGCGGCCCGATTCGACAGCCGGAAAGTCGGAATAACGCGAAACGGAGGTCGTGGCGTTTCTAAGCACATTTTCTTTCCAAGCTGTCCACTTTTTCTAAGTTTCGCCATCGTCGTCCGGATCCACGAAAATGGCATCTATGGTTTCTCGGCAGCTCAATTCGACCGCCGGAAAGTCGGAATCACGCGAAACAAAGGTCGTGGTGTTACTGAGCACTTCTTCTTTCCAAGAATTCCACTTTTTATAATTTCTGCCACCGTCATCCAGATGCACGAAAATGGCATCTAGGGTTTCTCGGCGGCTCTATACGACCGCTGAAAAGTCAGAATCACGCGAAACGAAGGTCGTGGCGTTACTAATCAATTCTTCTTACAAAGAAGTCCACTTTTTATAATTTCTGCCACTGTCACCCGGATACACGAAAATGGCATCCAGGGTTTCTCGGCGGCCCGATTCTCCTCTCGAAAAGTCAGTATCACGTGAAACGAATGTCATGGCGTTACTGATGACTTCTTCTTTCCAACGAGTCCCTTTTTTTGGATTTTTGCCACCGTCATCCGGATGCACGAAAATGGCATCTAGGGTTTCTCGGCAGCTCAATTCGTCCGCCGGAAAGTTGGAATAATGGGAAACGAAGGTCGTGCCGTTACTAAGCACTTTTTCTTTCCAAGCAGTCCACTTTTTATAATTTTCGCTACCGTCATTCGTATGCACGAAAATGGTATCTAGGGTTTCTCGGCGACCCGATTCGACAGCCGAAAAGTAGGAATCGCGCGAAACGAAGGTCGTGGCGTGACTGGTGACTTCTTCTTTCCAACGAGTCCCTTTTTTTGGATTTTTGCCCCCATCATCCGGATGCACGAAAATGGCATCTAGGGTTTCTCGGTGGCTCAATTCGACCGCTGAAAAGTCAGAATCACGCGAAACGAAGGTCATGGCGTTACTGAGCATTTCTTCTTTCCAAGAAGTACACTTTTTATAATTTTTGCCACCTTCATAACGTTGCACGAAAATGGCATCTAGGGTTTCCCGGCGGATCGATTCGACCGCCGAAAAATTGAAATCACGCGAAACAAAGGTCGTGGAGTTACTGATGAATTCTTTTTTCCAACGAGTCCCTTCGTTTCGATTTTTCCCACCGTCATCCGAATGCATGAAAATGGGACCTAGGGTTTCTCGGCGACCCGATTCGACCGCCGAAAAATTGAAATCACGCGAAACGAAGTTCGTGGAGTTGCTGATGATGCCTTTTTGCCTACGAGTCCCTTTGTATGGATTTTTCCCACCGTCATCCGAATGCATGAAAATGGGATCTAGGGTTTCTCGGCGGCCCGATTCGAACGCCGGAGAGTCAGAATCACGCTAAACGAAGGTCGTGGCGTGACTGATGACTTCCTTTTTTCAACGGGTCCTTTTATTTGGATTTTCCCCACCGTCATCTGGATGCACGAAAATGGCATCTAGGGTTTCTCGGCGGCTCTATACGACCGCTGAAAAGTCAGAATCACGCGAAACGAAGGTCGTGGCGTTACTAAGCAATTCTTTATTCCAAGAACTCCAATATTTATAACTTTCGCCACCGTCATCTGGAAGCACGAAAATGGCATCTAGGGTTTCAAGGCGACCCGATTCGATAGCCGGAAAGCCGGAATCACACGGAACGAAGGTCATGGCGATACTAAGCACTTTTTCTTTCCAAGCAGTCCACTTTTTATAATTTTCGCCACCGTCATCCGCATCCACGAAAATGGCATCTAGGTTTCTCGGCGGCTCAATTCGACCGCCGGAAAGTCGGAATCACGCGAAACAAAGGTCGTGGTGTTACTGAGCACTTCTTCTTTCCAAGAATTCCACTTTTTATAATTTCTGCCACCGTCATCCAGATGCACGAAAATGGCATCTAGGGTTTCTCGGCGGCTCTATACGACCGCTGAAAAGTCAGAATCACGCGAAACGAAGGTCGTGGCGTTACTAAGCAATTCTTCTTTCCAAGAAGTCCACTTTTTATAATTTCTGCCACCGTCATCCGGATGCACGAAAATGGTATCTAGGGTTTCTCGGCGGCCCGATTCTCCTCTCGAAAAGTCAGTATCACGTGAAACGAATGTCGTGGCGTTACTGATGACTTCTTCTTTCCAACGAGTCCCTTTTTTTGGAATTTTGCCACCGTCATCCGGATGCACGAAAATGGCATCTAGGGTTTCTCGGCGGCTCAATTCGTCCGCCGGAAAGTTGGAATAATGGGAAACGAAGGTCGTGCCGTTACTAAGCACTTTTTCTTTCCAAGCAGTCCACTTTTTATAATTTTTGCCACCGTCATTCGTATGCACGAAAATGGTATCTAGGGTTTCTCGGCGACCCGATTCGACAGCCGAAAAGTAGGAATCGCGCGAAACGAAGGCCGTGGCGATACTGATGACTTGTTCTTTCCAACGAGTCCCTTTTTTTGGATTTTTGCCACCGTCATCCGGATGCACGAAAATGGCATCTAGGGTTTCTCGGCGGCTCAATTTGACCGCCGAAAAGTCGGAATTACGCGAAACGAACGTCGGGGCGTTACTGAGCACTTCTTCTTTCCAAGAAGTACACTTTTTATAATTTTCCCCACATTCATACGGTTGCACGAAAATGGCATCATGGGTTTCCCGGCGGTTCGATTCGACTGCCAAAAAATTGAAATCAGGCGAAACGAAGGTCGTGGAGTTACTGATGAATTCTTTTTTCCAACGAGTCCCTTCGTTTGGATTTTTCCCACCGTCATCCGAATGCTTGAAAATGGGACCTAGGGTTTCTCGGCGGCCCGATTCGACCGCCGAAAAATTGAAATCACGCGAAACGAAGTTCGTGGAGTTGCTGATGATGCCTTTTTGCCTACGAGTCCCTTTGTATGGATTTTTCCCACCGTCATCCGAATGCATGAAAATGGGATCTAGGGTTTCTCGGCGGCCCGATTCGAACGCCGGAGAGTCAGAATCACGCTAAACGAAGGTCGTGGCGTGACTGATGACTTCCTTTTTTCAACGGGTCCTTTTGTTTGGATTTTCCCCACCGTCATCTGGATGCACGAAAATGGCATTTTGGGTTTCGCGACAGCCCGATCGACCGCCGGAAAGTTGGAATAACGGGAAATGAAGGTCGGGGCGTTACCGAGCACTTCTTTATTCCAAGAACTCCAATATTTATAACATTCGCCACCGTCATCTGGAAGCACAAAAATGGCATCTAGGGTTTCAAGGCGACCCGATTCGACCGCCGGAAAGCCGGAATCACACGGAACGAAGGTCGTGGCGTTACTGATGACTTCTTCTTTCCAACGAGTCCCTTTGCGTGGATGTTTGCCACCGTCATCCGGATGCACGAAAATGACATCTAGGGTTTCTCGGCATCCCGATTCGACAGCCGGAAAGTCGGAATCACGAGAAACGAAGGTCGTGGCATTACTGAGCAATTCTTCTTTCCAAGAAGTCCACATTTTATAATTTCTGCCACCGTCATCCGGATGCACGAAAATGGTATCTAGGGTTTCTCGGCGGCCCGATTCTCCTCTCGAAAAGTCAGTATCACGCGAAACGAATGTCTTGGCATTACTCATGACGTCTTCTTTCCAACGAGTCCCTTTTTTTGGATTTTTTCCACCGTCATCCGAACGCACGAAAATGGCATCTAGGGTTTCTCGGCGGCCCAATTCTCCTCTCGAAAAGTCAGTATCACGCGAAACGAAGGTCGTGGCGTTACTGATGACTTCTTCTTTCCAACAAGTCCCTTTTTTTGTATTTTTTCCAACGTCATCCGAACGCACGAAAATGGCATCTAGGGTTTCTCGGCGGCCCGATTCGACAGCCAGAAAGTCGGAATAACGCGAAACGGAGGTCGTGGCGTTTCTAAGCACATTTTCTTTCCAAGCTGTCCACTTTTCTAAGTTTCGCCATCGTCATCCGGATCCACGAAAATGGCATCTATGGTTTCTCGGCAGCTCAATTCGACCGCCGGAAAGTCGGAATCACGCGAAACAAAGGTCGTGGTGTTACTGAGCACTTCTTCTTTCCAAGAATTCCACTTTTTATAATTTCTGCCACCGTCATCCAGATGCACGAAAATGGCATCTAGGGTTTCTCGGCGGCTCTATACGACCGCTGAAAAGTCAGAATCACGCGAAACGAAGGTCGTGGCGTTACTAATCAATTCTTCTTTCCAAGAAGTCCACTTTTTATAATTTCTGCCACTGTCATCCGGATACACGAAAATGGCATCTAGGGTTTCTCGGCGGCCCGATTCTCCTCTCGAAAAGTCAGTATCACGTGAAACGAATGTCGTGGCGTTACTCAGGACTTCTTCTTTCCAACGAGTCCCTTTTTTTGGATTTTTGCCACCGTCATCCGGATGCACGAAAATGGCATCTAGGGTTTCTCGGCGGCTCAATTCGTCCGCCGGTAAGTCAGAATCACGCGAAACGAAGGTCGTGGAGTTACTGAGCACTTCTTCTTTCCAAGAAGTATACTTTTTATAATTTTTGCCACCGTCATACGGTTGCACGAAAATGGCATCTAGGGTTTCCCGGCGGTTCGATTCGACCGCCGAAAAATTGAAATCACGCGAAACGAAGGTCGTGGAGTTACTGATGAATTCTTTTTTCCAACGAGTCCCTTTGTTTGGATTTTTCCCACCGTCATCCGAATGCATGAAAATGGGACCTAGGGTTTCTCGGCGGCCCGATTCGAAGGCCGTAAAGTCAGAATCACGTGAAACGAAGGTCGTGGCGTTACTGATGACTTCTTTTTTCAACGGGTCCTTTTGTTTGGATTTTCACCACCGTTATCCGGATGCGCAAAAATGGCATTTTGGGTTTCGCGGCAGCCCGATCGACCGCCGGAAAGTCGGAATCACGCGGAACGAAGGTCGTGGCGTTACTGATGACTTCTTCTTTCCAATGAGACCCTTTTTTTGGATTTTTGGCACCGTCAACCGAACGCACGAAAATGCATTTAAGGTTTCTCGTCGGCCCGATTCGACAGCCGAAAACTCAGAATCGCGCGAAACGAAGGTCGTGGCGTTACTGAGCAATTCTTCTTACCAAGAAGTCCACTTTTTATAATTTCTGCCACCGTCATCCGGATGCATGAAAATGGCATCTAGTGTTTCTCGGCGGCCCGATTCTCCTCTCGAAAAGTCAGTATCACGCGAAACGAAGGTCTTGGCATTACTGATGACTTCTTCTTTCCAATGAGTCCCTTTTTTTTATTTTTTCCACCGTCATACGGACGCACGAAAATGGCATCTAGGGTTTCTCGGCGGCTTAATTCGACCACCGGAAAGTCGGAATCACGCGAAACGAATGTCGTGGCGTTACTAAGCACTTGTTCTTTCCAAGCAGTACACTTTTTATAATTTTCGCCACCGTCATCCGGATTCACAAAAATGGCATCTAGGGTTTCTCGGCGGCTCAATTCGACCGCCGGAAAGTCAGAATCACGCGAAACGAAGGTCGTGGCGTTACTGAGCCCTTCTTCTTTCCAAGAAGTCCACTTTTTATAATTTTCGCCACCGTCATTCGGATGCACGAAAATGGCATCTAGGGTTTCTCGGTGGCCCGATTCGACAGCCAGAAAGTAGGAATCGCGCAAAACGAAAGTCGTGGCGTTACTGATGACTTCTTCTTTCCAACGAGTCCCTTTTTTTGGATTTTTGCCACCATCATCCGGATGCACAAAAATGGCATCTAGGGTTTCTCGGCGGCTCAATTCGACCGCTGGAAAGTCGGAATAATGCGAAACGGAGGTCGTGGCGTTACTAAGCACTTTTTCTTTCCAAGCAATCCACTTTTTAAAATTTTCGCCACCGTCATTCGTATGCACGAAAATGGTATCTAGGGTTTCTCGGCGGCCCGATTCGACAGCCGGAAAGTAGGAATCGCGCGAAACGAAGGTCCTGGCGTTACTGATAACTTCTTCTTTCCAACGAGTCCCTTCTTTTGGATTTTTGCCACCGTCATCCGGATACACGAAAATGGCATCTAGGGTTTCTTGGCGGCTCAATTCGACCGCCAGAAAGTCAGAATCACGCGAAACGAAGGTGGTGGCGTTACTGAGCACTTCTTCTTTCCAAGAAGTAAACTTTTTATAATTTTCGCCACCGTCATTCGTATACACGAAAATGGTATCTAGGGTTTCTCGGCGGCTCAATTCGACCGTCGAAAAGTCGGAATCACGCGAAACGAAGGTCGTGGCGTTACTGAGCACTTCCTCTTTCCAAGAAGTCAACTTCTTATAATTTTTGCGACCGTCATTCGGATGCACGAAAATGGCATCTAGGGTTTCTCGGCGGCTTAATTCGACCGCCGAAAAGTCAGAATCTTGCGAAACGAAGGTCGTGGAGTTGCTGAGCACTTCTTCTTTCCAAGAAGTACACTAGTTATAATTTTTGCCACCTTCACACAGTTGCACAAAAATGGCATCTAGGGTTTCCCGGCGGTTCGATTCAACCGCCGAAAAATTGAAATAGTGCGAAACGAAGGTCGTGGAGTTACTGATGAATTCTTTTCTCCAACGAGTCCCTTCGTTTGGATTTTTCCCACCATCATCCGAATGCATGCAAGTGGGATCTAGGGTTTCTCGGCGGCCCGATTCGAACGCCGGAGAGTCAGAATCACGCGAAACGAAGGTCGTGGCGTTACTAATGACTTCCATTTTTCAACGGGTCCTTTTGTTTGGATTTTCACCACCGTCATCCAGATGCGCGAAAATGGAATTTTGGGTTTCGCGGCAGCCCGATCGACCGCCGAAAAGTTGGAATTACGGAAAATGAAGGTCGTGGCGTTACCAAGCACTTCTTTATTCCAAGAACTCCACTATTTATAACTTTCGCCACCGTCATCTGGAAGCACGAAAATGGAATCTAGGGTTCCAAGGCGACCCGATTCAACCGCCGGAAAGTCCGAATCACGCGGAACGAAGGTCGTGGCGTTACTGAGCAATTCTTCTTTCCAAGAAGTCCACTTTTTATAATTTCTGCCACCGTCATCCGGATGCACGAAAATGGCATCTAGGGCTTCTCGACGGCCCGATTCTCCTCTCGAAAAGTCAGTATCACGCGAAACGAAGGTCCTGTCGTTACTGATGACTTCTTCTTTCCAATGAGTGCCTTTTTTTGGATTTTTTCCACCGTCATCCGAACGCACGAAAATGGCATCTAGGGTTTCTCGGCTGCCCGATTCGACAGCCGGAAAGTCGGAATAACGCGAAACAGAGATCGTGGCGATACTAAGCACTTTTTCTTTCCAGGCAGTCCACTTTTTATAATTTTCACCATCGTCATCCGGATCCATGAAAATGGCATCTAGGGTTTCTCGGCGGCTCAATTCGACCGCCGAAAAGTCGGAATCACGCGAAACGAAGGTCATCGCGTTGCTGAGCACTTCTACTTTCCAAGAAGTCAACTTTTTATAATTTTTGCGACCGTCATTCGGATGCACGAAAATGGCATCTAGGGTTTCTCGCCGGCTCAATTCGACCGCCGGAAAGTCGGAATCACGCGAAACGAAGGTCGTGGCGTTACTGAGCACTTCTTCTTTCCAAGAAGTAAACTTTTTATAATTTTCGCCACCGTCATTCGTATGCACGAAAATGGTATCTAGGGTTTCTTGACGGCCCGATTCGACAGCTGGAAAGTAGGAGTCGCGCGAAACGAAGGTCGTAGCGTTACTGATGACTTCCTTATTTCAACGGGTCCTTTTGTTTGGATTTTCACCACCGTCATCCGGATGCGCAAAAATGGCATTTTGGGTTTCACGGCAGCCCGATCGACCGCCGGAAAGTTGGAATCACGGGAAACGAAGGTGGTGGCGTTACCGAGCACTTCTTTATTCCAAGAACTCCACTATTTATAACTTTCGCCAGCGTCATCCGGAAGCACGAAAATGGCATCTAGGGTTTCAAGGCGACGCGATTCGACCGCCGGAAAGTCGGAATCACGAGGAACGAAGGTCGTGGCGTTACTGATGACTTCTTTCCAACGAGTCCCTTTTTTTTTATTTTTGCCACCGTCATCTGGATGCACGAAAATGGCATCTAGGGTTTCTCGGTGGCTCCTTTCGACCGCCGAAAAGTCAGAATAATGCGAAATGGAGGTCGTGGCGTTACTAAGCATTTTTTCTTTCCAAGCAGTCCACTTTTTATAATTTTCGCCACCGTCATTCGTATGCACGAAAATGGTATCTAGGGCTTCTCGGCGACCCGATTCGACAGCCGAAAAGTATGAATCGCGCGAAGTGAAAGTCGTGGCGTTACTGATGACTTCTTTTTTCCAACGAGTCCCTTTTTTTGGATTTTTGCCACCGTCATCCGGTTGCACGAAAATGACATCTAGGGTTTCTCGGCGGCTCAATTCGACCGCCGAAAAGTCAGAATCACGCAAAACGAAGGTCGTAGCGTTACTGAGCACTTCTTCTTTCCAAGAAGTACAATTTTTATAATTTTTGCCACCGTCACACGGTTGCACGAAAATGGCATCTAGGGTTTCCTGGCGGTTCGATTCGACCGCCGAAAAATTGAAATCACGCGAAACGAATGTCGTGGAGTTACTGATGAATTCTTTTCCCGAACGAGTCCCTTCGTTTGGATTTCTCCCACCGTCATCCGAATGCATGCAAGTGGGATCTAGGGTTTCCCGGCGGCCCGATTCGAACGCCGGAGAGTCAGAATCACGAGAAACGAAGGTCGTGGCGTTACTGATGACTTCCATTTTTCAACGGGTCCTTTTGTTTGGATTTTCACCACCGTCATCTAGATGCGCGAAAATGGCATTTTGGGTTTCGCAGCAGCCTGATCGACCGCCGGAAAGTTGGAATCACGGCAAACGAAGGTCGTGGCGTTACCGAGCACTTCTTTATTCTAAGAACTCCACTATTTATAACTTTCGCCACCGTCATCCCGAAGCTCGAAAATGGAATCTAGCGTTCCAAGGCAACCCGATTCGACCACCGGAAATTCAGAATCACGCGGAACGAAGGTCGTGGCGTTTCTGATGACTTCTTCTTTCCAACGAGTCCCTTCGCATGGAGTTTCGCCACCGTCATCCGGATGCACGAAAAGGGCATCTAGGGTTTCTCGGTGGCCCGATTCGACTCCCGGAAAGTCAGAATCACGAGAAACGAAGGTCGTGGCGTTACTGAGCAATTCTTCTTTCCAAGAAGTCCACTTTTTATAATTTCTGCCACCGTCATCCGGATGCACGAAAATGGCATATAGGGTTTCTCGACGGCCCGATTCTCCTCTCGAAAAGTCAGTATTACGCGAAACGAAGGTCATGTCGTTACTGATGACTTCTTCTTTCCAACGAGTCCCTTTTTTTGGATTTTTTCCACTGTCATCCGAACGCACGAAAATGGCATCTAGGGTTTCTCGGCTGCCCGATTCGACAGCCGGAAAGTCGGAATAACGCGAAACGGAGATCGTGGCGATACTAAGCACTTTTTCTTTCCAAGCAGTCCACTTTTTATAATTTTCGCCACCGTCATCCGGATCCACGAAAATGGCATCTAGGGTTTCTCGGCGGCTCAATTCGCCCGCCGAAAAGTCTGAATCACGCGAAACGAAGGTCGTGGCGTTACTGAGCACTTCCTCTTTCCAAGAAGTCAACTTTTTATAATTTTTGCGACCGTCATTCGGATGCACGAAAATGGAATCTAGGGTTTCTCGGCGGCCCAATTCGACCGTCGAAAAGTTGGAATAATGCGAAACGGAGGTCGTGGCGTTACTAAGCACTTTTTCTTTCCAAGCAGCCCAACTTTTATAATTTTCGCCACCGTCATTCGTATGCACGAAAATGGTATCTAGGGTTTCTCGGCGGCCCGATTTGTTAGCCGGAAAGTAGGAATCGCGCGAAACGAATGTCGTGGCGTTACTGATAACTTCTTCTTTCCAACGAGTCCCTTTTTTTGGATTTTTGCCACCGTCATCCGGATACACGAAAATGGCATCTAGGGTTTCTCGGTGGCTCAATTCGACTGCCGGAAAGTCGGAATCACGCGAAACGAAGGTCGTGGCGTTACTAAGCACTTCTTCTTTCCAAGAAGTAAACTTTTTATAATTTTCGCCACCGTCATTCGTATGCACGAAAATGGTATCTAGGGTTTCTCGGCGGCTCGATTCGACAGCCGAAAAGAAGGAATCGCGCAAAACGAAGGTCGTGGCGTTGCTGATGACTTTTTCTTTCGAACGAGTCCCTTTTTTTGGATTTTTGCCATCGTCATCCGGATGCACAAAAATGGCATCTAGGGTTTCTCGGCGGCTTAATTCGACCGCCGAAAAGTCAGAATCTTGCGAAACGAAGGTCGTGGCGTTACTGAGCACTTCTTCTTTCCAAGAACTACACTTTTTATAATTTTTTCCACCGTCACACGGTTGCACGAAAATGGCATCTAGGGTATCCCTGCGGTTCCATTCGACCGCCGAAAAATTGATGAATTCTTTTCTCGAACAAGTCCCTTCGTTTGGATTTTTCCTACCGTCATCCGAATGCATGCAAATGGGAACTAGGGTATCTCGGCGGCCCGATTCGAACGCCGGAGAGTCAGAATCATGCGAAACGAAGGTCGTTGCGTTACTGATGACTTCCATTTTTCAACGGGTCCTTTTGTTTGGATTTTCACCACCGTCATCCAGATGCGCGAAAATGGCAGTTTGGGTTTCGCAGCAGCCTGATCGACCGCCGGAAAGTTGGAATCACGGCAAACGAAGGTCGTGGCGTTACCGAGCACTTCTTTATTCCAAGAACTCCACTATTTATAACTTTCGCCACCGTCATCCCGAAGCTCGAAAATGGAATCTAGGGT
This sequence comes from Gleditsia sinensis, assembly GCA_037074535.1. Classification (NCBI taxonomy): domain Eukaryota; kingdom Viridiplantae; phylum Streptophyta; class Magnoliopsida; order Fabales; family Fabaceae; genus Gleditsia; species Gleditsia sinensis. Next base: position 51,174,673 of record CM073466.1, read on the forward strand.
TCCAAGGCGACCCGATTCGACCACCGGAAATTCAGAATCACGCGGAACGAAGGTCGTGGCGTTTCTGATGACTTCTTCTTTCCAACGAGTCCCTTCGCGTGGAGTTTCGCCACCGTCATCCGGATGCACGAAAAGGGCATCTAGGGTTTCTCGGTGGCCCGATTCGACTCCCGGAAAGTCAGAATCACGAGAAACGAAGGTCGTGGCGTTACTGAGCAATTCTTCTTTCCAAGAAGTCCACTTTTTATAATTTCTGCCAGCTTCATCCGGATGCACGAAAATGGCATATAGGGTTTCTCGACGGCCTGATTCTCCTATCAAAAAGTCAGTATCACGCGAAACGAAGGTCATGTCGTTACTGATGACTTCTTCTTTCCAACGAGTCCCTTTTTTTGGATTTTTTCCACTGTCATCCGAACGCACGAAAATGGCATCTAGGGTTTCTCGGCTGCCCGATTTGACAGCCGGAAAGTCGGAATAACGCGAAACGGAGATCGTGGCGATACTAAGCACTTTTTCTTTCCAAGCAGTCCACTTTTTATAATTTTCGCCATCGTCATCCGGATCCATGAAAATGGCATCTAGGGTTTCTCGGCGGCTCAATTCGACCGCCGAAAAGTCTGAATCACGCGAAACGAAGGTCGTGGCGTTACTGAGCACTTCCTCTTTCCAAGAAGTCAACTTTTTATAATTTTTGCGACCGTCATTCGGATGCACAAAAATGGCATCTAGGATTTCTCGGCGGCCCAATTTGACCATCAAAAATTTGTAATAATGCGAAACGGAGGTCGTGGCGTTACTAAGCACTTTTTCTTTCCAAGCAGTCCACCTTTTATAATTTTCGCCACCGTCATTCGTACGCACGAAAATGGTATCTAGGGTTTCTCGGCGGCCCGATTTGTTAGCCGGAAAGTAGGAATCGCGCGAAACGAAGGTCGTGGCGTTACTAATAACTTCTTCTTTCCAACGAGTCCCTTTTTTTGGATTTTTGCCACCGTCATCCGGATACACGAAAATGGAATCTAGGGTTTCTCGGTGGCTCAATTCGACTGCCGGAAAGTCGGAATCACGCGAAACGAAGGTCGTGGCGTTACTGAGCACTTCTTCTTTCCAAGAAGTAAACTTTTTATAATTTTCGCCACCATCATTCGTATGCACGAAAATGGTATCTAGGGTTTCTCGGTGGCCCGATTCGACAGCCGAAAAGAAGGAATCACGCGAAACGAAGGTCGTGGCATTGCTGATGACTTTTTCTTTCGAACGAGTCCCTTTTTTTGGATTTTTGCCATCGTCATCCAGATGCACAAAAATGGCATCTAGGGTTTCTCGGCGGCTTAATTCGACCGCCGAAAAGTCAGAATCTTGCGAAACGAAGGTCGTGGCGTTACTGAGCACTTCTTCTTTCCAAGAAGTACACTTTTTATAATTTTTTCCACCGTCACACGGTTGCACGAAAATGGCATCTAGGGTATCCCTGCGGTTCGATTCGACCGCCGAAAAATTGATGAATTCTTTTCTCGAACAAGTCCCTTCGTTTGGATTTTTCCCACCGTCATCCGAATGCATGCAAATGGGAACTAGGGTATCTCGGCGGCCCGATTCGAACGCCGGAGAGTCAGAATCACGCGAAACGAAGGTCGTTGCGTTACTGATGACTTCCATTTTTCAACGGGTCGTTTTGTTTGGATTTTCACCACCGTCATCCAGATGCCCGAAAATGGCATTTTGGGTTTCGCGGCAGCCCGATCGACCGCCGGAAAGTTGGAATCACGGCAAACGAAGGTCGTGGCGTTACTGATGACTTCTTCTTTCCAACGAGTCCCTTCGCGTGGAGTTTCGCCACCGTCATCCGGATACACGAAAATGGCATCTAGGGTTTCTCGGCGGCTCAATTCGACCGCCGGAAAGTCAGAATCACGCGAAACGAAGGTCGTGGCGTTACTGCGCACTTCTTCTTTCCAAGAAGTCCACTTTTTATAATTTTCGCCACCGTCATTCGGATGAACGAAAATGGCATCTAGGATTTCTCGGCGGCCCGATTCGACAGCCGGAAAGTAGGAATCGCGCGAAACGAAGGTCGTGGCGTTACTGATGACTTCTTCTTTCCAACGAGTCCCTTTTTTTGGATTTTTGCCACCGTCATCCGTATACACGAAAATGGCATCTAGGGTTTCTCGGCGGCTCAATTCGACCGCCGGAAAGTCAGAATAATGCGAAACGGAGGTCATGGCGTTACTAAGCACTTTTTCTTTCCCTGCAGTCCACTTTTTATAATTTTCGCCACCATCATTCGTATGCTAGAAAATGGTATCTAGGGTTTCTCAACGGCCAGATTCGACAGTCTGAAATTAGGAATCGCGCGAAACGAAGGTCGTGGCGTTACTGATGACTTCTTCTTTCCAACGATTCCCTTTTTTTGGATTTTTGCCACCGTCATCCGGATGCACGAAAATGGTATCTAGGGTTTCTCGGCGGCCCGATTCGACAGTCGAAAAGTCGGAATCTCGCGAAACGAAGGTCGTGGCGTTACTGATGACTTCCTTTTTTCAACGAGTCCTTTTGTTTGGATTTTCACCACCGTCAACCGGATGCGCGAAAATGGTATTTTGGGTTTCGCGGCAGCCCGATCGACCGCCGGAAAGTTGGAATCACGGGAAACGAAGGTCGTGGCGTTTCCGAGAACTTCTTTATTCCAAGAACTCCACTATTTATAACTTTCGCCACCGTCATCCGGAAGCACGAAAATGGCATCTAGGGTTTCAAGGCGACCCGATTCGACCGCCGGAAAGTCCGAATCACGCGGAACGAAGGTCGTGGTGTTATTGATAACTTATTTTTCCCAACGAGTCCCTTTTTTTAGATTTTTTCCACCGTCATCCGAACGCACAAAAATGGCATCTAGGGTTTCTCGGCAACCCGATTCGACAGCCGGAAAGTCGGAATAACGCGAAACGGAGGTCGTGGCGTTACTAAGCACTTTTTCTTTCCAAGCAGTCCAATTTTTATAATTTTCGCCCCCGTCATCCGGATCCACAAAAATGGCATCAAGGGTTTCTCGACGGCTCAATTCGACTGCCGGAAAGTCAGAATCACGCGAAACGAAGGTCGTGGCGTTACTGAGCACTTCTTCTTTCCAAGAAGTCCACTTTTTATAATTTTCGCCACCGTCATTCGGATGCACGAAAATGGCATCAAGGGTTTGTCGGCGGCCCGATTCGACAGCCTACAAGTAGGAATCGCGCGAAACGAAGGTCGTGGCGTTACTGATGACTTCTTCTTTCCAACGAGTCGCTTTTCTTCGATTTTTGCCACCGTCATCCGGATGCACGAAAATGGCATCTAGGGTTTCTCGGCGGCTCAATTCGACAGCCGGAAAGTCAGAATAATGCGAAACGGAGGTCGTGGCGTTACTGAGCACTTTTGCTTTCCAGCAGTCCACTTTTTATAATTTTCTCCACCGTCAATCGTATGCACGAAAATGGTATCTAGGGTTTCTCGGCGTCCCGGTTCGACAGCCGGAAAGTAGGAATTCCGCGAAACGAAGGTCGTGGCGTTACTGATGACTTCTTCTTTCCAACAAGTCCCTTTTTTTGGATTTTTACCACCGTCATCCGGATGCACGAAAATGGCATCTAGGATTTCTCGGCGGCTCAATTCGACCGCCGGAAAGTCAGAATAATGCGAAACGGAGGTCATGGCGTTACTAAGCACTTTTTCTTTCCCTGCAGTCCACTTTTTATAATTTTCGCCACCATCATTCGTATGCACGAAAATGGTACCTAGGGTTTCTCAACGGCCAGATTCGACAGTCTGAAATTAGGAATCACGCGAAACGAAGGTCGTGGCGTTACTGATGACTTCTTCTTTCCAACGAGTCCCTTTTTTTGGATTTTTGCCACCGTCACCCGGATGCAGGAAAATGGCATCTAGGGATTCTCAGCAGCCCGATTCGACAGCCAGAAAGTCGGAATCACGAGAAACGAAGGTCGTGGCGTTACTGAGCAAGTCTTCTTTCCAACATGTCCACATTTTATAATTTCCAAGCAGTCCACTTTTTATAATTTTCGCCACCGTCATTCGTATGCACGAAAATGGTATCTAGGGTTTCTCGGTGGACCGATTCGACCGCCGAAAAGTCGGAATCACGCGAAACGAATGTCGTGGCGTTACTGATGACTTCTTCTTTCCAATGAGTCCTTTTTTTTGGATTTTTTCTACCGTCATCCGAACGCACGAAAATGGCATCTAGGGTTTCTCGTCGCCCCGATTCGACAGCCAGAAAGTCAGAATAACGCGAAACGGAGGTTGTGGCGTTACTAAGCAATTTTTCTTTCCAAGCAGTCCAGTTTTTATAATTTTCGCCACCGTCATCCAGATCAATGAAAATGGCATCTACGGTTTCTCGGCGGCTCAATTCGACCGCCGGAAAGTCGGAATCACGTGAAACGAAGGTCGTGGCGTTACTAACCAATTTTTCTTTCCAACATGTGCACATTTTATAATTTCCAAGCAGTCCACTTTTTATAATTTTCGCCACCGTCATTCGTATGCACGAAAATGGTATCTAGGGTTTCTCGGCGGCCCGATTCGACAGTCAGAAAGTAGGAATCGCGCGAAACGAAGGTCGTGGCATTACAGATGACTTCTTCTTTCCAACGAGTCGCTTTTTCTGGATATTTGCCACCGTCATCCGGATACACGAAAATGGCATCTAGTGTTTCTCGGCGGCTCAATTCGACCGCCGAAAAGTCGGAATCACGCGAAACGAATGTCGTGGCGTTACTGATGACTTCCTTTTTTCAACGAGTCCTTTTGTTTGGATTTTCACCACCGTCATCCGGATCCGCGAAAATGGCATTTTGGGTTTCGCGGCAGCCCGATCGACCGCTGGAAAGTTGGAATCACGGGAAACGAAGGTCGTGGCGTTACCGAGAACTTCTTTATTCCAAGAACTCCACAATTTATAACTTTCGCCACCGTCATCCGGAAGCACGAAAATGGCATCTAGGGTTCCAAGGCGACCCGATTCGACCGCCGGAAAGTCGGAATCACGCGGAACGAAAGTCGTGGCATTACTGATGACTTCTTCTTTCCAACGAGTCCCTTTTCTTGGATTTTTGCCACCGTCATCCGAATGCACGAAAATGGCATCTAGGGTTTCAAGCCGACCTGATTCGACCTCCGGAAAGTCAGAATCACGCGGAACGAAGGTCGTGGCGTTACTGATGACTTCTTTTTTCCAACGAGTCCCTTTTTTTGGATTTTTTCCACCGTCATCCGAACGCACGAAAATGGCATCTAGGGTTTCTCGGCAACCCGATTCGACAGCCGGAAAGTCGGAATAACGCGAAACGGAGGTCGTGGCGTTACTAAGCACTTTTTCATTCCAAGCACTCCAATTTTTATAATTTTCGCCACCGTCATCCGGATCCAGGAAAATGGCATCTAGGGTTTCTCGACGGCTCAATTCGACTGCCGGAAAGTCAGAATCACGCGAAACGAAGGTCGTGGCATTACTGAGCACTTCTTCTTTCCAAGCTGTCCACTTTTTATAATTTTCGCCACCGTCATTCGTATGCACGAAAATGGTATCTACGCTTTCTCGGCGGACCGTTTCGACAGCCGGAAAGTAGGAATAGCGCGAAACGAAGGTCGTGGCGTTACTGATGACTTCTTCTTTCCAAGGAGTCGCTTTTTTTGGATTTTTGCCACCGTCATCCGGATGCACGAAAATGACGTCTAGGGTTTCTCGGCGGCACGATTCGATAGCCGGAAAGTTAGAATTACGAGAAACGAAGGTCGTGGCGTTACTGAGCAATTCTTCTTTCCAAGTAGTCCACTTTTTATAATTTCTGCCACCGTCATCCGGATGCACAAAAATGGCATCTAGGGTTTCTCGGCGGCCCGATTCTCCTCTTGAAAAGTCAGTATCACGCGAAACGAAGGTCGTGGCGTTACTGATGACTTCTTCTTTTCAACGAGTCCCTTTTTTTGGATTTTTTCTACCGTTATCCAAACGCACGAAAATGGCATCTAGGGTTTCTCGTCGCCCCGATTCGACAGCCGGAAAGTCGGAATAAGGCGAAACGGAGGTTGTGGCGTTACTAAGCAATTTTTCTTTCCAAGCAGTCCACTTTTTATAATTTTCGCCACCGTCATCCAGATCAATGAAAATGGCATCTAGGGTTTCTCGGCGGCTCAATTCGACCGCCGGAAAGTCGGAATCACGTGAAACGAAGGTCGTGGCGTTACTAAGCAATTTTTCTTTCCAACATGTCCACATTTTATAATTTCCAAGCAGTCCACTTTTTATAATTTTCGCCACCGTCATTCGTATGCACGAAAATGGTATCTAGGGTTTCTCGGCGGCCCGATTCGACAGTCAGAAAGTAGGAATCGCGCGAAACGAAGGTCGTGGCATTACAGATGACTTCTTCTTTCCAACGAGTCGCTTTTTCGGGATATTTGCCACCGTCATCCGGATACACGAAAATGGCATCTAGGGTTTCTCGGCGGCTCAATTCGACAGCCGAAAAGTCGGAATCACGCGAAACGATTGTCGTGGCGTTACTGATGACTTCCTTTTTTCAACGAGTCCTTTTGTTTGGATTTTCATCACCGTCATCCGGAACCGCGAAAATGGCATTTTGGGTTTCGCGGCAGCCCGATCGACCGCTGGAAAGTTGGAATCACGGGAAACGAAGGTCGTGGCATTACCGAGAACTTCTTCATTCCAAGAACTCCACAATTTATAACTTTCGCCACCGTCATCCGGAAGCACGAAAATGGCATCTAGGGTTCCAAGGCGACCCGATTCGACCGCCGGAAAGTCGGAATCACGCGGAACGAAGGTCGTGGCATTACTGATGACTTCTTCTTTCCAACGAGTCCCTTTTCTTGGATTTTTGCCACCGTCATCCGAATGCACGAAAATGGCATCTAGGGTTTCAAGGCGACCCGATTCGACCTCCGGAAAGTCAGAATCACGCGGAACGAAGGTCGTGGCGTTACTGATGACTTCTTTTTTCCAACGAGTCCCTTTTTTTGGATTTTTTCCACCGTCATCCGAACGCACGAAAATGGCATCTAGGGTTTCTCGGCAACCCGATTCGACAGCCGGAAAGTCGGAATAACGCGAAACGGAGGTCGTGGCGTTACTAAGCACTTTTTCTTTCCAAGCAGTCCAATTTTTATAATTTTTGCCACCGTCATCCGGATCCACGAAAATGGCATCTAGGGTTTCTCGACGGCTCAATTAGACTTGCGGAAAGTCAGAATCACGCGAAACGAAGGTCGTGGCGTTACTGAGCACTTCTTCTTTCCAAGAAGTACACTTTTTATAATTTTCGCCACCGTCATTCGGATGCACGAAAATGGCATCTAGGGTTTCTCGGCGGCCCGATTCGACAGCCGGAAAGTAGGAATCGCGCGAAACGAAGGTCGTGGCGTTACCGATGACTTCTTCTTTCCAACGAGTCCCTTTTTTTGGATTTTTTCCACCGTCATCCGAACGCACGAAAATGGCATCTAGGGTTTCTCGGCAACCCGATTCGACAGCCGAAAAGTCGGAATAACGCGAAACGGAGGTCGTGGCGTTACTAAGCACTTTTTCTTTCCAAGCAGTCCAATTTTTATAATTTTCGCCACCGTCATCCGGATCCACGAAAATGGCATCTAGGGTTTCTCGACGGCTCAATTCGACTGCCGGAAAGTCAGAATCACGCGAAACGAAGGTCGTGGCATTACTGAGCACTTCTTCTTTCCAAGCTGTCCACTTTTTATAATTTTCGCCACCGTCATTCGTATGCACGAAAATGGTATCTACGCTTTCTCGGCGGACCGTTTCGACAGCCGGAAAGTAGGAATAGCGCGAAACGAAGGTCGTGGCGTTACTGATGACTTCTTCTTTCCAAGGAGTCGCTTTTTTTGGATTTTTGCCACCGTCATCCGAATGCACGAAAATGACGTCTAGGGTTTCTCGGCGGCACGATTCGATAGCCGGAAAGTTAGAATTATGAGAAACGAAGGTCGTGGCGTTACTGAGCAATTCTTCTTTCCAAGAAGTCCACTTTTTATAATTTCTGCCACCGTCATCCGGATGCACAAAAATGGCATCTAGGGTTTCTCGGCGGCCCGATTCTCCTCTTGAAAAGTCAGTATCACGCGAAACGAAGGTCGTGGCGTTACTGATGACTTCTTCTTTTCAACGAGTCCCCTTTTTTGGATTTTTTCTACCGTTATCCAAACGCACGAAAATGGCATCTAGGGTTTCTCGTCGCCCCGATTCGACAGCCGGAAAGTCGGAAAAAGGCGAAACGGAGGTTGTGGCGTTACTAAGCAATTTTTCTTTCCAAGCAGTCCACTTTTTATAATTTTCGCCACCGTCATTCAGATCAATCAAAATGGCATCTAGGGTTTCTCGGCGGCTCAATTCGACCGCCGGAAAGTCGGAATCACGTGAAACGAAGGTCGTGGCGTTACTAAGCAATTTTTCTTTCCAACATGTCCACATTTTATAATTTCCAAGCAGTCCACTTTTTATAATTTTCGCCACCGTCATTCGTATGCACGAAAATGGTATCTAGGGTTTCTCGGCGGCCCGATTCGACAGTCAGAAAGTAGGAATCGCGCGAAACGATGGTCGTGGCATTACAGATGACTACTTCTTTCCAACGAGTCTCTTTTTCTGGATATTTGCCACCGTCATCCGGATACACGAAAATGGCATCTAGGGTTTCTCGGCGGCTCAATTCGACCGCCGAAAAGTCGGAATCACGCGAAACGAATGTCGTGGCGTTACTGATGACTTTCTTTTTTCAACGAGTCCTTTTGTTTGGATTTTCACCACCGTCATCCGGAACCGCGAAAATGGCATTTTTGGTTTCGCGGGAGCCCGATCGACCGCTGGAAAGTTGGAATCACGGGAAACGAAGGTCGTGGCGTTACCGAGAACTTCTTTATTCCAAGAACTCCACAATTTATAACTTTCGCCACCGTCATCCGGAAGCACGAAAATGGCATCTAGGGTTCCAAGGCGACCCGATTCGACCGCCGGAAAGTCGGAATCACGCGGAACGAAGGTCGTGGCGTTGCTGAGCACTTCTTCTTTCCAAGAAGTCCACTTTTTATAATTTTCGCCATCGTCATTCGAATGCACGAAAATGGAATCTAGGGTTTCTCGGCAGCCTGATTCGACAGTCGGAAAGTCGAAATCGCGCGAAACGAAGGTCGTGGCGTTACTGATGACTTCTTCTTTCCAACGAGTCCCTTTTTTTGGATTTTTGGCACCGTCATCCGGATGCACAAAAATGGCATCTATGGTTTCTCGGCGGCTCAATTCGACCGCCAGAAAGTCGGAATAATGCGAAACGGAGGTCGTGGCGTTACTAAGCAATTTTTCTTTCCAAGCAGTCCAATTTTTATAATTTTCGCCACCGTCATTCGTATGCACGAAAATGGTATCTAGGGTTTCTCGGCGGCCCGATTCGACAACCGGAAAGTAGGAATAGCGCGAAACGAAGGTCGTGGCGTTACTGATGACTTCTTCTTTCCAAGGGGTCGCTTTTTTTGGATTTTTTCCACCGTCATCCGGATGCACGAAAAAGACATCTACGGTTTCTCGGCGGCACGATTCGGGAGCCGGAATGTCAGAATTACGAGAAACGAAGGTCGTGGCGTTACTGAGCAATTCTTCTTTCCAAGAATTCCACTTTTTATAATTTCTGCCACCGTCATCCGGATGCACGAAAATGGCATCTAGGGTTTCTCGGCGGCCTGGTTCTCCTCTCGAAAAGTCAGTATCACGCGAAACGAAGGTCATGGCTTTACTGATGACTTCTTCTTTCCAACGAGTCCCTTTTTTTGGATTTTTTCTACCGTCATCCGAACGCACGAAAATGGCATCTATGGTTTCTCGTCGCCCCGATTCGACAGCCGGAAAGTCGGAATAACGCGAAACGGAGGTTGTGGCGTTACTAAGCAATTTTTCTTTCCAAGCAGTCCACTTTTTATAATTTTCGCCACCGTCATCCAGATCAATGAAAATGGCATCTACGATTTCTCGGCGGCTCAATTCGACCGCCGGAAAGTCGGAATCACGCGAAACGAAGGTCGTGGCGTTGCTGAGCACTTCTTCTTTCCTAGAAGTCCATTTTTTATAATTTTCGCCACCGTCATTCGGATGCACGAAAATGGCATCTAGGGTTTCTCGGCGGCCTGATTCGACTGTCGGAAAGTAGGAATCGTGCGAAACGAAGGTCGTGGCGTTACTGATGACTTCTTCTTTCCAACGAGTCCCTTTTCTTGGATTTTTGCCACCGTCATCCGGATGCACGAAAATGGCATCTAGGGTTTCTCGGCGGCTCAATTCGACCGCCGAAAAGTCAGAATCACGCGAAACGAAGGTCGTGGCGTTACTGAGCAATTCTTCTTTCCAAGAAGTACAATTTTTATAATTTTCGCCACCGTCATATGGTTGCACGAAACGAAGGTCATGGAGTTACTGATGAATTCGTTTTTCCAACGAGTCCCTTCGTTTGGATTTTTCCCACCGTCATCCGAATGCATGAAAATGGGATCTAGGGTTTCTCGGCGGCCCGATTCAAACGCCGGAGAGTGAGAATCACGCGAAACGAAGGTCCTGGCGTTACTGATGACTTCCTTTTTTCAACGGGTCCTTTTGTTTGTATTTTCACCACCGTCATCCGGATGCGCGAAAATGGCATTTTGGGTTTCGCGGCAGCTCGATCGACAACCAGAAAGTTGGAATCACGGGAAACGAAGGTCGTGGCGTTACTGAGCACTTCTTTATTCCAAGAAATCCACTATTTATAATTTTCGCCACCCTCATCCGAACGCACGAAAATGGCATCTAGGGTTTCAAGACGACCCGATTCGACCGCCGGAAAGCCGGAATCACGCGGAACGAAGGTCGTGGCATTACTGATGACTTCTTCTTTCCAACGAGTCCCTTTGCGTGGATTTTCGCCACCGTCATCCGGATGCGCGAAAATGGCGTTTTGGGTTTCGCGGTAGCCCGATCGACTACCAGAAAGTTGGAATCACGGGAAACGAAGGTCGTGGCGTTACTGAGCACTTCTTTATTCCAAGAACTCCACTATTTATAACTTTCGCTACCGTCATCCAGAAGCACGAAAATGGCATCTAGGGTTTCAAGGCAACCCGATTCGACCGCCGGAAAGTTTGAATCACGCGGAACGAAGGTCGTGGCGTTACTGATGACATCTTCTTTCCAACGAGTCCCTTTGCGTGGATTTTCGCCACCGTCATCCGGATGCACGAAAATGACATCTAGGGTTTCTCGGCGGCCCGATTCGACAGCCGGAAAGTCGGAATCACGAGAAACGAAGGTCGTGGCGTTACTGAGCAATTCTTCTTTCCAAGAAGTCCATTTTTTATAATTTCTGCCACCGTCATCCGGATGCACGAAAATGACATCTAGGGTTTCTCGGCGGCCCGATTCTCCTCTCGAAAAGTCAGTATCACGCGAAACGAAAGTCGTGGCGTTACTGATGACTTCTTCTTTCCAACGAGTCCCTTTTTTTGGATTTTTGCCACCGTCATACGGATGCACGAAAATGGCATCTAGGGTTTCTCGGCGGCTCAATTCGACCGCCGAAAAGTCGGAATCACGCGAAACGAAGGTCGTGGCGTTACTGAGCACTTCTTCGTTCCAAGAAGTACACTTTTTATAATTTTCGCCACCGTCATACGGTTGCACGAAAATGGCATCTAGGGTTTCCCGGCGGTTCGATTCAACCGCCGAAAAATTGAAATCACGGGAAACGAAGGTTGCGGAGTTACTGATGAATTCTTTTTTCCAACGAGTCCCTTCGTTTGGATTTTTCCCACCGTCATCCGAATGCATGAAAATGGGATCTAGGGTTTCTCGGCGGCCCGATTTGAACGCCGGAGAGTCAGAATCACGCGAAACGAAGGTCGTTGCGTTATTGATGACTTCCTTTTTTCAACGGGTCCTTTTGTTTGGATTTTCACCATCGTCATCCGGATGCGCGAAAATGGCATTTTGGCTTTCGCGGCAGCCCGATCGGTCGCCGGAAAGTTGGAATCACGGGAAACGAAGATCGTGGCGTTACTGAGCACTTCTTTATTCCAAGAACTCCACTATTTATAACTTTCGCTACCGTCATCCAGAAGCACGAAAATGGCATCTAGGGTTTCAAGGCAACCCGATTCGACCGCCGGAAAGTTTGAATCACGCGGAACGAAGGTCGTGGCGTTACTGATGACATCTTCTTTCCAACGAGTCCCTTTGCGTGGATTTTCGCCACCGTCATCCGGATGCACGAAAATGACATCTAGGGTTTCTCGGCGGCCCGATTCGACAGCCGGAAAGTCGGAATCACGAGAAACGAAGGTCGTGGCGTTACTGAGCAATTCTTCTTTCCAAGAAGTCCATTTTTTATAATTTCTGCCACCGTCATCCGGATGCACGAAAATGACATCTAGGGTTTCTCGGCGGCCCGATTCTCCTCTCGAAAAGTCAGTATCACGCGAAACGAAAGTCGTGGCGTTACTGATGACTTCTTCTTTCCAACGAGTCCCTTTTTTTGGATTTTTTCCACCGTCATCCGAACGCACGAAAATGGCAACAAGGGTTTCTCTGCTGCTCAATTCAACCGCCGGAAAGTCGGAATAATGCGAAACGGAGGTCGTGGCGTTACTAAACACTTTTTCTTTCCAAGCAATCCACTTTTTATAATTTTCGCCACCGTCATTCGTATTTACGAAAATGGTATCTAGGGTTTCTCGGCGGCCCGATTCGACAGCCGAAAAGTAGGAATCGCGCGAAACGAAGGTCGTGGCGTTACTGATGACTTCTTCTTTCCAACGAGTCCCTTTTTTTGGATTTTTGCGACCGTCATCCGGATGGACGAAAATGGCATCTAGGCTTTCTCGGCAGTTCAATTCGACCGCTGAAAGGTCGGAATCACGCGAAACGAAGGTCGTGGCGTTACTGAGCACTTCTTCTTTTCAAGAAGTACACTTTTTATAGTTTTCGCCACCGTCATACGGTTGCACGAAAATGGCATCTAGGGTTTCCCGGCGGATCGATTCGACCGCCGAAAAATTGAAATCACGCGAAATGAAGGTCGTGCAGTTACTGATGAATTCTTTTTTTCAACGAGTCCCTTCGTTTGGATTTTTCCCACCGTCATCCGAAAGCATGAATTTGGGATCTAGGGTCTCTCGGCGGCCCGATTCGAACGCCGGAGAGTCAGAATCACGCGAAACGAAGGTCGTGGCCTTACTGATGACTTCCTTTTTTCAACGAGTCCTTTTGTTTGGATTTTCACCACCGTCATCCGGATGCGCGAAAATGGCATTTTGGGTTTCAGGGCAGCCCGATCTACCGCCGGAAAGTTGGTATCACGGGAAACGAAGGTCGCGGCGTTACCGAGCACTTCTTTATTCCAAGAACTCCACTATTTATAACTTTCGCCACCGTCATACGGAAGCACGAAAATGGCATCTAGGGTTCCAAGGCGACCCGATTCGACCGCCGGAATGTCGGAATCTCGAGGAACGAAGGTCGTGGCGTTACTGATGACTTCTTCTTTCCAACGAGTCCCTTTTTTTGGATTTTTGCGACCGTCATCCCGATGCACGAAAATGGCATCTAGGGTTTCTCGGCGGCTCAATTCGACCGCCGAAAGGTCGGAATCACGCGAAACGAAGGTCGTGGCGTTACTGAGCACTTCTTCGTTCCAAGAAGTACACTTTTTATAATTTTCGCCACCGTCATACGGTTGCACGAAAATGGCATCTAGGGTTTCCCGGCGGTTCGATTCAACCGCCGAAAAATTGAAATCACGGGAAACGAAGGTTGCGGAGTTACTGATGAATTCTTTTTTCCAACGAGTCCCTTCGTTTGGATTTTTCCCACCGTCATCCGAATGCATGAAAATGGGATCTAGGGTTTCTCGGCGGCCCGATTTGAACGTCGGAGAGTCAGAATCACGCGAAACGAAGGTCGTTCCGTTACTGATGACTTCCTTTTTTCAACGGGTCCTTTTGTTTGGATTTTCACCATCGTCATCCGGATGCGCGAAAATGGCATTTTGGCTTTCGCGGCAGCCCGATCGGTCGCCGGAAAGTTGGAATCACGGGAAACGAAGATCGTGGCGTTACTGAGCACTTCTTTATTCCAAGAACTCCACTATTTATAACTTTCGCTACGGTCATCCAGAAGCACGAAAATGGCATCTAGGGTTTCAAGGCAACCCGATTCGACTGCCGGAAAGTTAGAATCACGCGGAATGAAGGTCGTGGCCTTACTGATGACATCTTCTTTCCAACCAGTCCCTTTGCGTGGATTTTCGCCACCGTCATCCGGATGCACGAAAATGACATCTAGGGTTTCTCGGCGGCCCGATTCGACAGCCGAAAAGTCGAAATCACGAGAAACGAAGGTCGTGGCGTTACTGAGCAATTCTTCTTTCCAAGAAGTCCATTTTTTATAATTTCTGCCACCGTCATCCGGATGCACGAAAATGACATCTAGGGTTTCTCGGCGGCCCGATTCGACAGCCAGAAAGTCGGAATCACGAGAAACGAAGGTCGTGGCGTTACTGAGCAATTCTTCTTTCCAAGAAGTCCATTTTTTATAATTTCTGCCACCGTCATCCGGATGCACGAAAATGACATCTAGGGTTTCTCGGCGGCCCAATTCGACAGCCGGAAATTCGGAATCACGAGAAACGAAGGTCGTGGCGTTACTGAGCAATTCTTCTTTCCAAGAAGTCCATTTTTTATAATTTCTGCCACCGTCATCCGGATGCACGAAAATGACATCTAGGGTTTCTCGGCGGCCCGATTCTCTTCTCGAAAAGTCAGTATCACGCGAAACGAAGGTCGTGGCGTTACTGATGACTTCTTCTTTCCAACGAGTCCCTTTTTTTGGATTTTTTCCTCCGTCATCCGAAAGCACGAGAATGGCATCCAGGGTTTCTCGGCGGCTCAATTCGACCGCCGGAAAGTCGGAATCACGCGAAACGATGGTCGTGGCGTTACTGAGCACTTCTTCTTTCCAAGAAGTCCACTTTTTATAATTTTCGCCACCGTCATTTGGATGCACGAAAATGGCATCTAGGATTTCTCTGCGGCCCGATTCGACAGCCGAAAAATAGGAATCGCGCGAAACGAAGGTCGTGGCGTTACAGATGACTTCTTCTATCCAACGAGTCCCTTTTTTTGGATTTTTGCCACCGTCATCCGGATGCACGAAAATGGCATCTAGGGTTTCTTGGCGGCTCAATTCGACCGCCGGAAAGTCGGAATAATGCGAAACGGAGGTCGTGGCGTTACTAAGCACTTTTTCTTTCCAAGCAGTCCACTTTTTATAATTTTGGCCACCGTCATTCGTATGCATGAAAATGGTATCTAGGGTTTCTCGGCGGCACGATTCGACAACAGGAAAGTAGGAATCGCGCGAAACGAAGGTCGTGGCGTTACTGATGACTTCTTCTTTCCAATGAGTCCCTTTTTTTGGATTTTTGCTACCGTCATCCGGATGCACGAAAATGGCATCAAGGGTTTCTCGGCGGCTCAATTCGACCGCCGGAAAGTCGGAATAATGCGAAACGGAGGTCGTGGCGTTACTAAGCTCTTTTTCTTTCCAAGCAGTCCACTTTTTATAATTTTCGCCACCGTCATTCGTATGCACGAAAATGGTATCTAGGGTTTCTCGGCGGCCCGATTCGACAGCCGGAAAGTAGGAATCGCGCGAAACGAAGGTCGTGGCGTTACTGATGACTTCTTCATTCCAACGAGTCCTTTTTTTTGGATTTTTGGCACCGTCATCCGGATGCACGAAAATGGCATCTAAGGTTTCTCGGCGGCTCAATTCGACCGCCGGAAAGTCAGAATAATGAGAAATGGAGGTTGTGGCATTACTAAGCACTTTTTATAATTTTCGCCACTGTCATATGGTTGTACGAAAATGGCATCTGGTTTTCTCGGCGGTTCGATTCGACCGTTAAAAAATTGAAATCACGCGAAACGAAGGTCGTGGAGTTACTGATGAATTCTTTTTTCCAACGAGTCCCTTGGTTTGGATTTTTCCCACCGTCATCCGAATGCATGAAAATGGGATCTAGGGTTTCTCTGCGGCCCGATTCGAACGCCGGAGAGTCAGAATCACGCGAAACGAAGGTCGTGGCGTTACTGATGAGTTCCTTTTTTCAACGGGTCCTTTTGTTTGGATTTTCACCACCGTCATCCGGATGCGCGAAAATGGCATTTTGGGTTTCGCGGAAGCCCGATCGACCGTGGGAAAGTTGGAATCACGGGAAACGAAGGTCGTGGCATTACCGAGCACTTCTTTATTCCAAGAACTC
This sequence comes from Gleditsia sinensis, assembly GCA_037074535.1. Classification (NCBI taxonomy): domain Eukaryota; kingdom Viridiplantae; phylum Streptophyta; class Magnoliopsida; order Fabales; family Fabaceae; genus Gleditsia; species Gleditsia sinensis. Next base: position 51,191,052 of record CM073466.1, read on the forward strand.
CACTATTTATAACTTTCACCACCGTCATCCGGAAGCACGAAAATGGCATCTAGGGTTTCAAGGCAACCCGATTCGACCGCCGGAAAGTCGGAATCACGCGAAACGAAGGTCGTGGCGTTACTGATGACTTCATCTTTCCAACTAGTCCCTTTGCATGGATTTTCGCCACCGTCATCCGGATGCACGAAAATGACATTTAGGATTTCTCGGCGGCCCAATTCGACAGCCGGAAAGTCAGAATCACGAGAAACGAAGGTCGTGGCGTTACTGAGCAATTCTTCTTTCCAAGAAGTCCACTTTTAAAATTTCTGTCACCGTCATCCGGATGCACGAAAATAGCATCTACGGTTTCTCAGAGGCCCGATTCTCCTCTCGAAAAGTCGGAATCACGCGAAACGAAGGTCGTGGCGTTACTGATGACTTCTTCTTTCCAACGAGTCCCTCTGCGTGGATTTTCGCCATCGTCATCCGAATGGAAGAAAATGACATCTAGGGTTTCTCGGCGGCCCGATTCGACAGCCGGAAAGTCAGAATCACGAGAAACGAAGCTCGTGGCGTTACTGAGCAATTCTTCTTTCCAAGAAGTCCACTTTTTATAATTTCTGCCACCGTCATCCGGATGCACGAAAATGGCATCTAGGGTTTCTCGGTGGCCCGATTCTCCTCTCGAAAAGTCAGTATCGCGCGGAACGAAGGTCATGGCGTTACTGATGACTTCTTCTTTCCAACGAGTCCCTTTTTTTGGATTTTTTCCACCGTCATCCGATCGCACGAAAATGGCATCTAGGGTTTCTCGGCCGCCCGATTCGATAGCCGGAATGTCGGAATAACGCGAAACGGAGGTCGTGGCGTTACTAAGCACTTTTTCTTTCCAAGCAGTCCACTTTTTATAATTTTCGCCACCGTCATCCGGATCCACGAAAATGGCGCCTAGCGTTTCTCGGCGGCTCAATTCGACCGCCGGAAAGTCAGAATCCCGCGAAACGAAGGTCGTGGCGTTACTGAGACCTTCTTCTTTCCAACAAGTCCACTTTTTATAATTTTCGCCACCGTCATTCGGATGCACGAAAATTGCATCTAGGGTTTCTCGGCGGCCCGATTCGACAGTCGGAAAGTAGGAATCGTGCGAAACGAAGGTCGTGGCGTTACTGATGACTTCTTCTTTACAACGAGTCCCTTTTTTTGGATTTTTGCCACCGTCATCCGGAAGCATGAAAATGGCATCTAGGGTTTCTCGGCGGCTCAATTCGACCGCCGGAAAGTCAGAATAATACGAAATGGAGGTCGTGGCGTTACTAAGCACTTTTTCTTTCCAAGCAGACCACTTTTTATAATTTTCGCCACCGTCATTCGAATGCACGAAAATGGTATCTAGGGTTTCTCGGCGGCCCGATTCAACAGCCAGAAAGTAGGAATCGCGCGAAACGAAAGTTGTGGTGTTATTGATGACTTCTTCTTTCCAACGAGTCCGTTCGTTTGGATTTTTCCCACCGTCATCCGGATGCATGAAAATGGGATCTAGGGTTTTTCGGGGGCCCGATTCGAACGCCAGAGAGTCAGAATCACGCGAAACGAAGGTCGTGGCGTTACTGATGACTTGCTTTTTTCAACGGGTCCTTTTGTTTGGATTTTCACCACCGTCATTCGGATGCGCGAAAATAGCATCTAGGGTTTCTCGGCGGCCCGATTCGACAGCCAGAAAGTAGGAATCTCGCGAAACGAAGGTCGTAGCGTTACTGATAACTTCTTGTTTCCAACGAGTCCCTTTTTTTGGATTTTTTCCACCGTCATCCGGATGCACGAAAATGGCATCTAGGGTTTCTCGGCGGCTCAATTCGACCGCCGGAAATCCGGAATAATGCGAAACGGAGGTCGGGACGTTAGTAAGCACTTTTTCTTTCCAAGCTGTGCACTTTTTAGCATTTTTGCCACCGTCATTCGTATGCTCGAAAATGGTATCAAGGGTTTCTCGGCGGCCCGATTCGACAGCCGGAAAGTAGGAATCGCGTGAAACGAAGTTCGTGGCGTTATGAATGACTTCTTCTTTCTAACGAGTCCCTTTTTTTGGATTTTTTCCACCATCATCCGAATGCACGAAAATGGCATCTAGGGTTTCTCGGCGGCGCAATTCGACCGCCTGAAAGTCGGAATAATGCGAAACGGAGGTCGTGGCATTACTAAGCACTTTTTCTTTCCAAGCAGTCCACTTTTTATAATTTTCGCCACCGTCATTCGTATGCACGAAAATGGTATCTAGGGTTTTTCGGCGGCCCGATTCGACAGCCGGAAAGTAGGAATCGCGCGAAACGAAGGTCGTGGCGTTACTGAATACTTCTTCTTTCCAACGAGTCCCTTTTTTTGGATTTTTTGCCACCGTCATCCGGATGCACGAAAATGGCATCTAGGGTTTCTCGGGGGCTCAATTCGACCGCCGAAAAGTCAGAATAATGCGAAATGGAGGTCGTGGCGTTACTAAGCACTTTTTCCTTCCAAGCAGTCCACTTTTTATAATTTTCGCAACCATCATTCGTTTGCACGAAAATGGTATATAGGGTTTCTCGGCGGCCCGATTCAACAGCAGGAAAGTAGGTATCGCGCGAAACGAAGGTCGTGGCGTTACTAATGACTTCTTTTTTCCAACGAGTCCCTTTTTTTGGATTTTTGCCACTGTCATCTAGATGCACGAAAATGGCATCTAGTGTTTCTCGGCGGCTCAATTCGACCGCCGGAAAGTCAGAATAATGCGAAACGGAGGTCGTGGCGTTACTAAGCACTTTTTCTTTCCAAGCAGTCCAATTTTTATAATTTTCGCGACCATCATTCGTATGCACGAAAATGGTATCTAGGGTTTCTCGGCGGCCCGATTCGACAGCAGGAAAGTAGGAATCGCGCGAAACGAAGGTCGTGGCGTTACTGATGACTTCTTTTTTCCAACGAGTCCCTTTTTTTGGATTTTTGCCACCGTCATCCGGATGCACGTAAATGGCATCTAGGGTTTCTCGGTGGCTCAATTCGACCGCCGTAAAGTCAGAATCACGCGAAACGAAGGTCGTGGCGTTACTGTTGACTTCTTCTTTCCAACGAGTCCCTTTGCGTGGATTTTCGCCAACATCATCCGGATCCACGAAAATGACATCTAGGGTTTGTCGGCGGCCCGATTCGACGGCCGGAAAGTTGGAATCACGAGAAACAACGGTCGTGGCGTTACTGAGCAATTCTTCTTTCCAAGAAGTCCACTTTTTATAATTTCTACCACCGTCATCCGGATTCAGGAAAATGGCATCTAGGGTTTCTCGTCGGCCCGATTCTCCTCTCAAAAAGTCAGTATCACGCGAAACGAAGGTCGTGGCGTTACTGATGACTTCTTCTTTCCAACGAGTCCCTTTTTTTGGATTTTTTCCACTGTCATCCGAACGCACGAAAATGGTATAAAGGGTTTCTTGGCGGCCCTATTCGACAGCCGAAAAGTCGAAATAACGCGAAACGGAGGACGTGGCGTTACTAAGCACTTTTTCTTTCAAAGCAGTCCACTTTTTATAATTTTCGCCACCGTCATCTGGATCCACGAAAATGGCATCCAGGGATTCTCGGCGGCTCAATTCGACCGCCGAAAAGTTGGAATAATGCGAAACGGAGGTCGTAGCGTTACTAAGCACTTTTTCTTTCCAAGCAGTCCACTTTTTATAATATTCGCCACCGTCATTCGTATGCACGAAAATGGTATCTAGGGTTTCCCGGCGGCACGATTCGACAGCCGGAAAGTAGGAATCGCGCGAAACGAAGGTCGTGGCGTTACTGATGACTTCTTCTTTCCAACGAGTCCCCTTTTTTGGATTTTTGCCACCGTCATCCGGATGCACGAAAATGGAATCTAGGGTTTCTTGGCGGCTCAATTCGACCGCCGGAAAGTCGGAATAATGCGAAACGGAGGTCGTGGCGTTACTAAGCACTTTTTCTGTCCAAGCAGTCCAATTTTTATAATTTTTGCCACCATCATTCATATGCACGAAAATGGTATCTAGGGTTTCTCGGCGGCTTGATTCGACAGCCCGAAAGTAGGAATCGCGCGAAACGAAGTTCGTGGCGTTACTGATGACTTCTTCTTTCCAACGAGTCCCTTTTTTTGGATATTTGCCACTGTTATCCGGATGCACGAAAATGGCATCAAGGGTTTCTCGGCGGCTCAATTCGACCGCCGAAAAGTGAGAATCACGCGAAACGATGGTCGTGGCGTTACTGATGACTTCTTCTTCCCAACGAGTCCCTTTGCGTGGATTTTCGCCACCGTCATCCGGATCCACGAAAATGACATCTAAGGTTTGTCGGCGGCCCGATTCGACAGCCGGAAAGTCGGAATCACGATAAACAAAGGTCGTGGCGTTACTGAGCAATTCTTCTTTCCAAGAAGTCCACTTTTTATAATTTTTGCCACCGTATTCCGACTGCACGAAAATGGCATCTAGGGTTTCTCGGCAGCCCGATTCTCCTCTCGAAAAGTCAGTATCACGCGAAACAAAGGTCGTGGCATTACTGATGACTTCTTCTTTCGAACGAGTCCCTTTTTTTGTATTTTTTCCACCGTCATTCGGATGCACGAAAATGGCATCTAGGGTTTCTCGGCGGTCCAATTCGACAGCCGAAAAGTAGGAATCGCGCGAAACGAAGGTCGTGGTGTTACTGATGACTTCTTTCAAACGAGTCCCTTTTTTTGGATTTTTTCCACTGTCATCTGGATGCACGAAAATGGCATCTAGGGTTTCTCGGCGGCTAAATTCGACCGCCGGAAAGTCGGAATTATGCGAAACGGAGGTCGTGGCGTTACTAAGCACTTTTTCTTTCCAACCAGTCCACTTTTTATAATTTTCGCCACCATATTCGTATGCATGAAAATGGTATCTAGGGTTTCTCGGCGGCCCGATTCGACAGCCGGAAAGTAGGAGTCGCGCGAAACGAAGGTCGTGGCGTTACTGATGACTTCTTCTTTCCAACGAGTCCCTTTTTTTCGATTTTTGCCTCCGTCATCCGGATGCACGAAAATGGCATCTAGGGTTTCTCGGCGGCTAAATTCGACCGTCGGAAAGTCGGAATCATGCGAAACGAAGGTCGTGGCGTTACCGAGCACTTCTTCTTACCAAGAAGTACACTTTTTATAATTTTCGCCACTGTTATACGGTTGCACGAAAATGGCATCTAGGGTTTCCCGGCGGTTCGATTCGACCGCCAAAAAATTGAAATCACGCGAAACGAAGGTCGTGGAATTATTGATGAATTCTTTTTTCCATCGAGTCCCTTCGTTTTCATTTTTCCCACCGTCATCCGAATGCATGAAAATGGGATCTAGGGTTTCTCGGCGGCTCGATTCGAACGCTGGAGAGTCAGAATCACGCGAAACGAAGGTCGTGGCGTTACTGATGACTTCCTTTTTTGAAGGGGTCCTCTGTCATCTGGATGCATGAAAATGGCATCTAGGGTTTCTCGGCGGCCCGATTCGACAGCCGGAAAGTAGCAATCGCGCGAAACGAAGGTCGTGGCGTTACTGATGACTTCTTCTGTCCAACGAGTCCCTTTTTTTGGATTTTTGCCACCGTCATCCGGATGCAGGAAAATTGCATCTAGGGTTTCTCGGCGGCTAAATTCGATCGCCGGAAGGTCGGAATAATGCGAAACGGAGGTCGTGGCGTTACTAAGCACTTTTTCTTTCCAACCAGACCAATTTTTATAATTTTTGCCACCATCATTCGTATGCACGAAAATGGTGTCCTTCGTTTCTCGGCGGCTCAATTCGACCGCCGGAATGTCAGAATCACGCGAAACGAAGGTCGTGGCGTTACTAAGCACTTCTTCTTTCCAAGAAGTCCACTTTTTATAATTTTCGCTACCGTCATTCGGATGCACGAAAATGGCATCTAGGGTTTCTCGGCGGCCCGATTCGACAGCTGGAAAGTAGGAATCGCACGAAACAAAGGTCGTGGCGTTACTGATGACTTCTTCTTTCCAACGAGTCCCTTTTTTTGGATTTTTGCCACCGTCATCCAGATGCACGAAAATGGCATCTAGGGTTTCTCGGCGGCTCAATTCGACTGCCGAAAAGTCAGAATCACGCGAAACGAAGGTCGTGGCGTTACTGATGACTTCTTTCCAACGAGTCCCTTTGCGTGGATTCTCGCCACCGTCATTCGGATCCACGAAAATGACATCTAAGGTTTGTCGGCGTCCCGATTCGACAGCCGGAAAGTCGGAATCACGAGAAACGAAGGTCGTGGCGTTACTGAGCAATTCTTCTTTCCAAGAATTCCACTTTTTATAATTTCTGCCACCGTCATCCGGATGCACGAAAATGGCATCTAGGGTTTCTCGGGCAGCCCGATTCTCCTCTCGAAAAGTCACTATCACGCGAAACGAAGGTTGTGGCGTTACTGAGCAATTCTTCTTTCCAAGAAGTCCACTTTTTATAATTTCTACCACCGTCATCCGGATGCACGAAAATGGCATCTAGGGTTTCTCGGGCAGCCCGATTCTCCTCTCGAAAAGTCACTATCACGCGAAACGAAGGTCGTGGCGTTACTGATGACTTCTTCTTTCCAACGAGTCCCTTTTTTTGGATTTTTTCCACCGTCATTCGAACGCACGAAAATGGCATCTAGGGTTTCTCGGCGGCCCGATTCAACAACCGGAAAGTCGGAATAACGCAAAACGGAGGTCGTGGCGTTACTAAGCACTTTTTCTTTCCAAGCAGTCCACTTTTTATAATTTTCGCCACCGTCATCCGAATCCACGAAAATGACATCTAGGGTATCTCGGCGGCTCAATTCGACCGCCGGAAAGTCGGAATCACGCAAAACGAAGGTCGTGGCATTACTGAGCACTTCTTCTTTCCAAGAAGTCCACTTTTTATAATTTTCGCCACCGTCATTCGGATGCACGAAAATGGCATCTAGGGTTTCTCGGCGGCCTGATTCGACATCCTGAAGGTAGGAATCGCGCGAAACGAAGGTTGTGGCGTTACTGATGACTTCTTCTTTCCAATGAGTCCCTTTTTTTGGATTTTTGCCACCGTCATCCCGATGCACGAAAATGGCATCTAGGGTTTCTCGGCGGCTCAATTCGACCGCCGAAAAGTCAGAATCACGCGAAACGAAGGTCGTGGCGTTACTGATGACTTCTTCTTCCCAACGAGTCCCTTTGCGTGGATTTTCGCCACCGTCATCCGGATCCACGAAAATGACATCTAGGGTTTCACGGCGGCTCAATTCGACCGCCGGAAAGTCTGAATCACGCAAAACGAAGGTCATGGCGTTACTGAGCACTTCTTCTTTCCAAGAAGTCCACTTATTATAATTTTCACCACCGTCATTCGGATGCACGAAAATGGCATCTAGGGTTTCTCGGCGGCCCGATTCGACAGCCGAAAACGAGGAATCGCGCGAAACGAAGGTCGTGGCGTTACTGATGACTTCTTCTTTCCAACGAGTCACTTTTTTTTGGATTTTTGCCACTGTCATACGGTTGCACGAAAATGGCATCAAGGGTTTCCCGGCGGTTCGATTCGACCGCCGAAAAATTGATATCACGCGAAACGAAGTTCGTGGCGTTAGTGATGACTTCCTTTTTTCAACGGGTCCTTTTTTTTGGATTTTCACCACCGTCATCCGGATGCGCGAAAATGGAATTTTGGGTTTCGCGGCAGCCCGATCGACCGCCGGAAAGTTGGACTCACGGGAAACGAAGGTCGTGGCGTTACCGAGCACTTCTTTATTCCAAGAACTCCACCATTTATAACTTTCGCCACCGTCATCCGGAAGCACGAAAATGGCATCTAGGGTTTCAAGGCGACCCGATTCGACCGCCGGAAAGTCGGAATCACGCGGAACGAAGGTTGTGGCGTTACTAATGACTTCTTCTTTCCAACGAGTCCCTTTGCATGGATTTTTGCCACCGTCATCCGGATGCACGAAAATGACATCTAGGGTTTCTCGGCGGCCCGATTCAACAATCAGAAAGTCGGAATCACGAGAAACGAAGGTCGTGGCGTTACTGAGCAATTCTTCTTTCCAAGAAGTCCACTTTTTATAATTTCTGCCACCGTCATCCGGATGCACGAAAATGGCATCTAGGGTTTCCCGGCGGCCTGATTCTCCTCACGAAAAGTCAGTATCACGCGAAACGAAGGTCGTGGCGTTACTGATGACTTCTTCTTTCCAACGAGTCCCTTTTTTTGGATTTTTTCCACCGTCATTCGGAAGCACGAAAATGGCATCTAGGATTTCTCGGCGGCCCGATTCGACAGCCGAAAAGTCGGAATAACGCGAAACGGAAGTCGTGGCGTTACTAAGCATTTTTTCTTTCCAAGCAGTCCACTTTTTATAATTGTCGCCACCGTCATCCGGATCCACGAAAATGGCATCTAGGATTTCTCGGCGGCCCGATTCGACAGCCGAAAAGTCGGAATAACGCGAAACGGAAGTCGTGGCGTTACTAAGCATTTTTTCTTTCCAAGAAGTCCACTTTTTATAATTTTCAACACCGTCATTTGGAAGCACGAAAATGGCATCTAGGGTTTCTCGGCGACCCGATTCGACAGCCAGAAAGTAGGAATCGCGCGAAACGAAGGTCGTGGCGTTTCTGATGACTTCTGCTTTCCAACGAGTCCCTTTTTTTGGATTTTTTCCACCGTCATCCGGATGCACCAAAATGGCATCTAGGGTTTCTCGACGGCTCAATTCGACCGTCGGAAAGTCGGAATAATGCGAAACGGAGGTCGTGGCGTCACTAAGCACTTTTTCTTTCCAAGCAGTCCACTTTTTATAATTTTCGCCACTGTCATTCGTATGCACGAAAATGGTGTCCTTGGTTTCTCGGCGGCCCGATTCAACAGCCGGAAAGTAGGAATCACGCGAAACGAAGGTCGTGGCGTTACTGATGACTTTTTCTTTCCAACGAGCCCTTTTTTTGGATTTTTGCCACCGTCATCCGGATGCACGAAAATGGCATCTAGGGTTTCTCAGCGGCTCAATTCGACTGCCGAAAAGTCGGAATCACGCGAAACGAAGATCGTGCCGTTCCCGAGCACTTCTTCTTTCCAAGAAGTACACTTTTTATAATTTTCTCCACCGTCATACGGTTGCAAGAAAATGGCATCTAGGGTTTCTCGGCTGTTCGATTCGACCGCCGAAAAATTGAAATCACGCGAAACGATGGTCGTGGAGTTACTGATGAATTCTTTTTTCCAACGAGTCCCTTCATTTGGATTTTTCCCACCGTCATCCGAATGCATGAAAATGGGATCTAGGGTTTCTCGGCGGCTCGATTCGAACGCTGGAGAGTCAGAATCACGCGAAACGAAGGTCGTGGCGTTACTGATGACTTCCTTTTCTCAACGGGTGCTTTTGTTTGGATTTTCAACACCGTCATCCGGATGCGCGAAAATGGCATTTTGGGTTTCGCGGCAGCCCGATCGACCGCCGGAAAGTCGGAATCACGCGAAACGAAGGTCGTGGCGTTACTAAGCACTTTTTCTTTCCAAGCAGTCCACTTTTTATAATTTCCCCCACCGTCATCCGGATCCACGAAAATGGCATCTAGGGTTTCTCGACGGCCCAATTCGACCGCCGGAAAGTCGGAATAATGCGAAACGGAGGTCGTGGCGTTACTAAGCACTTTTTCTTTCCAAGCAGTCCACTTTTTATACTTTTCGCCACCGTCATTCGTATGCACGAAAATGGTATCTACCGTTTCTCGGCGGCCCGATTCGACAGCCGGAAACTAGGAATCGCGCGAAACGAAGGTCGTGGCGTTACTGATGACTTCTTCTTTCCAACGAGTCCCTTTTTTTGGATTTTTGTCACCGTCATCTGGATGCACGAAAATGGCATCTAGGGTTTCTCGGCGGCTCAATTCGACCGCCGAAAAGTCAGAATCACGCGAAACGAAGGTCGTGGCGTTACCGAGCACTTCTTTCTTCCAAGAACTCCACTATTTATAACTTTCGCCACCATCATCCGGAAGCATGAAAATGGCATCTAGGGTTTCAAGGAGACCCGATTCGACCGCCGGAAAGTCAGAATCACGCAGAACGAAGGTCGTGGCGTTACTGACGACTTCTTCTTTCCAACAAGTCCCTTTGCGTGGATTTTTGCCACCGTCATCCGTATGCACGAAAATGACATCTACGGTTTCTCGGCGGCCCCATTCAACTGCCGGAAAGTCGGAATCACGAGAAACGAAGGTCGTGGCGTTACTGAGCAATTCTTCTTTCCAAGAAGTCCACTTTTTATAATTTCTGCCACCGTCATCCGGATGCACAAAAATTGCATCTAGGGTTTCTTGGCGGCCCGATTCTCCTCTCGAAAAGTCAGTATCACGCGAAACGAAGGTCGTGGCGTTACTGATGAATTCTTCTATCCAACGAGTCCCTTTTTTTGGATTTTTTCCACCATCATCCGAACGCACGAAAATGGCATCTAGGGTTTCTCGGCGGCCCGATTCGACTGCCGAAAAGTTGGAATAATGCGAAACGGAGGTCTTGGCGTTACTAAGCACTTTTTCTTTCCAAGCAGTCCACTTTTTATAATTTCCCCCACCGTCATCGGGATCCACGAAAATGGCATCTAGGGTTTCTCGGCGGCTCAATTCAACCGCCGGAAAGTCGGAATAATGCGAAACGGAGGTCGTGGCGTTGCTAAGCACTTTTTCTTTCCAAGAACTCCACTATTTATAACTTTCGCCACCGTCATTCAGATGCACGAAAATGGCATCTAGGGTTTCTCGGCGGCCCGATTCGACATCCGGAAAGTAGGAATCGCGCGAAACGAAGGTCGTGGCGTTATTGATGACTTCTTCTTTCCAACGAGTCCCTTTTTTTGGATTTGTCCACCGTCATCCGATCGCACGAAAATGGCATCTAGGGTTTCTTGGCGGCCCGATTCGACAGCCGGAAAGTCGGAGTAACGCGAAACGGAGGTCGTGGCGGTACTAAGCACTTTTTCTTTCCAAGCAGTCCACTTTTTATAATTTTCGCCAACGTCATCCGGATCCACGAAAATGGCATCTAGGGTTTCTCGGCGGCTCAATTCGACCGCCGAAAAGTCGGAATCACGCGAAACGAAGGTCGTGGCGTTACTGAGCACTTCTTCTTTCCAAGAAGTCCAGTTTTTTTAATTTTCGCCACCATCATTCGGATGCACGAAAATGGCATCTAGGGTTTCTCGGCAGCCCGATTCGACAGCCGGAAAGTTGGAATCGCCCGAAACGAAAGTCGTGGCTTTACTGATGACTTCTTCTTTCCAACGAGTCCCTTTTATTCAATTTTTGCCATCGTCATCCGGATGTATGAAAATGGCATCTAGGGTTTCTCGGCGGCTCAATTCGACCGCCGAAAAGTCGGAATAATGCGAAACGGAGGTCGTGGCGTTACTAAGCACTTTTTCTTTCCAAGCAGTCCAATTTTTATACTTTTCGCCACCGTCATTCGTATGCACGAAAATGGTATCTAGAGTTTCTCGGCGGCCCGATTCGACAGCCGGAAACTAGGAATCGCGCGAAACGAAGGTCGTGGCGTTACTGATGACTTCTTCTTTCCAACGAGTCCCTTTTTTTGTTTTTTTGCCACCGTCATCCGGATGCACGAAAATGGCATCTAGGGTTTCTCGGCGGCTCAATTCGACCGTCGAAAAGTCGGAATCACGCAAAACGAAGGTCGTGGCGTTACCGAGCACTTCTTTTTTCCAAGAACTCCACTTTTTATAACTTTTGCCACCGTCATCCGGAAGCACGAAAATGGCATCTAGGGTTTCAAGGCGACCTGATTCGACCGCCGGAAAGTCAGAATCACGCGGAACGAAGGTCGTGGCGTTACTAAGCAATTTTTCTTTCCAAGCAGTCCACTTTTTATAATTTTTGCCACCGTCATGCGGATGCACGAAAATGGCATCTAGGGTTTCTCGGCGGCTCAATTCGACCGCCGAAAAGTCGGAATAATGCGAAACGGAGGTCGTGGCGTTACTAAGCACTTTTTCTTTCCAAGCAGTCCACTTTTTATACTTTTTGCCACCGTCATTCGTATGCACGAAAATGGTATCTAGGGTTTCTCGGCGGCCCGATTCGACAGCCGAAAACTAGGAATCGCGCAAAACGAAGGTCGTGGCGTTACTGGTGACTTCTTCTTTCCAACGAGTCCCTTTTTTTGGATTTTTGCCACCGTCATCCGGATGCACGAAAATGGCATCTAGGGTTTCTCGGCGGCTCAAGTCGACCGCCGGAAAGTCGGAATCACGCGAAACGAAGGTCGTGGCATTACCGAGCACTTCTTTATTCCAAGAACTCCACTATTTATAACTTTCGCCACCGTCATCCGGTAGCACGAAAATGGCATCTAGGGTTTCAAGGCGACCCGATTCGACCGCCGGAAAGTCGGAATCACGCGTAACGAAGGTCGTGGCGTTACTAAGCACTTTTTCTTTCCAAGCAGTCCACTTTTTATAATTTCCCCCACCGTCATCCGGATCCACGAAAATGGCATCTAGGGTTTCTCGGCGGCCCAATTCGACCGCCGGAAAGTCGGAATAATGTGAAACGGAGGTCGTGCCGTTACTAAGCAATTTTTCTTTCCAAGTAGTCCACTTTTTATAATTTTTGCCACCGTCATTCGTATGCACGAAAATGGTATCTAGGGTTTCTCGACGGCCCGATTCGACAGCCGGAAAGTAAGAATCGCGTGAAACGAAGGTCGTGGCGTTACTGATGACTTCTTCTTTCCAACGAGTCCCTTTTTTTGGATTTTTCCCACCGTCATCCGGATGCACGAAAATGGCATATAGGGTTTCTCGGCGGCTCAATTCGACCGACGAAAACTCGGAATCACGCGAAACGAAGGTCGTGGCGTTACCGAGCACTTCTTTCATCCAAGAACTCCACTATTTATAACTTTCGCCACCATCATCCGGATGCACGAAAATGGCATCTAGGGTTTCAAGGCGACCTGATTCGACCGCCGGAAAGTCGGAATCACGCGGAACGAAGGTCGTGGCTTTACTAAGCACTTTTTCTTTCCAAGCAGTCCACTTTTTATAATTTTTGCCACCGTCATCCGGATCCCCGAAAATGGCATCTAGGGTTTCTTGGCGGCCCGATTCTCCACTCGAAAAGTCAGTATCACGCGAAACGAAGGTCGTGGCGTTACTGATGACTTCTTCTTTCCAACGAGTCCCTTTTTTTGGATTTTTTCGACCGTCATCCGAACGCACGAAAATGGCATCTAGGGTTTCTCGGCGGCCCGATTCGACAGCCTGAAAGTCGGAATAACGCGAAACGGAGGTCGTGGCGTTACTAAGCACTTTTTCTTTCCAAGCAGTCCACTTTTTATAATTTTCGCCACCGTCATCCGGATCCACGAAAATGGCATCTAGGGTTTCTCGGCGGCTCAATTCGACCGCCGGAAAGTCGGAATCACGCGAAACGAAGGTCGTGGCGTTACTGAGCACTTCTTCTTTCCAAGAAGTCCACTTTTTATAATTTTCGCCACCGTCATTCGGATGCACGAAAATGGCATCTAGGGTTTCTCGGCAGCCCGATTCGACAGCCGGAAAGTAGGAATCGCGCGAAACGAAGGTCGTGGCTTTACTGATGACTTCTTCTTTCCAACGAGTCCCTTTTATTCGATTTTTGCCACCGTCATCTGGATGTACGAAAATGGAATCTAGGGTTTCTCGGCGGCTCAATTCGACCGTCGAAAAGTCGGAATAATGCGAAACGGAGGTCGTGGCGTTACTAAGCACTTTTTCTTTCCAAGCTGTCCACTTTTTATACTTTTCGCCACCGTCATTCGTATGCACGAAAATGGTATCTACGGTTTCTCGACGGCCCGATTCGACAGCGGGAAACTAGGAATCGCGCGACACGAAGTTCGTGGCGTTACTGATGACTTCTTCTTTCCAACGAGTCCCTTTTTTTGGATTTTTGCCACCGTCATCCGGATGCACGAAAATAGCATCTAGGGTTTCTCGGCGGCTCAATTCGACTGCCGAAAAGTCAGAATCACGCAAAACGAAGGTCGTGGCATTACCGAGCACTTCTTTTTTCCAAGAACTCCACTTTTTATAACTTTCGCCACCGTCATCCGGAAGCACGAAAATGGCATCTAGGGTTTCAAGGCTACCCGATTCGACCGCCGGAAAGTCGGAATCACGCGAAACGAAGGTCGTGGCGTTACTAAGCAATTTTTCTTTCCAAGCAGTCCACTTTTTATAATTTTTGCCACCGTCATCCGGATGCACGAAAATGGCATCTAGGGTTTCTCGGCGGCTCAGTTCGACCGCCGAAAAGTCGAAATAATGCGAAACGGAGGTCGTGGCGTTACTAAGCACTTTTTCTTTCAAGCAGTCCACTTTTTATACTTTTCGCCACCGTCATTCGTATGCACAAAAATGGTATCTACGGTTTCTCGGCGGCTCGATTCGACAGCGGGAAACTAGGAATCGCGCGAAACGAAGGTCGTGGCGTTACTAATGACTTCTTCTTTCCAACGAGTCCCTTTTTTTGGATTTTTGCCACCGTCATCCGGATGCACGAAAATGGCATCTAGGGTTTCTCGGCGGCTCAATTCGACCGACGAAAAGACAGAATCACGCGAAACGAAGGTCGTGGCGTTACCGAGCACTTCTTTCTTCCAAGAACTCCACTATTTATAACTTTCGCCACCATCATCCGGAAGCAAGAAAATGGCATCTAGGGTTTCAAGGCGACCTGATTCGACCGCCGGAAAGTCGGAATCACGCGGAACGAAGGTCGTGGCTTTACTAAGCACTTTTTCTTTCCAAGCAGTCCACTTTTTATAATTTTTGCCACCGTCATCCGGATCCACGAAAATGGCAACTAGGGTTTCTTGGCGGCCCGATTCTCCACTCGAAAAGTTAGTATCACGCGAAACGAAGGTCGTGGCGTTACTGATGACTTCTTTCCAACGAGTCCCTTTTTTTGGATTTTTTCGACCGTCATCCGAACGCACGAAAATGGCATCTAGGGTTTCTCGGCGGCCCGATTCGACAGCCTGAAAGTCGGAATAACCCGAAACGGAGGACGTGGCGTTACTAAACACTTTTTCTTTCCAAGTAGTCCACTTTTTATAATTTTCGCCACCGTCGTCCGGATCCACGGAAATGGCATCTAGGGTTTCTCGGCGGCTCAATTCGACCGCCGGAAAGTCGAAATCTCGCGAAACGAAGGTCGTGGCGTTTCTGAGCACTTCTTCTTTCCAAGAAGTCCACTTTATATAATTTTCGCCGCCGTCATTCGGATGCACGAAAATGGCATCTAGGGTTTCTCGGCGGCCCGATTCGACATCCGTAAAGTAGGAATCGCGCGAAACGATGGTCGTGGCGTTACTGATGACTTCTTCTTTCCAACGAGTCCCTTTTTTTGGATTTTTTCCACCGTCATCCGAACGCACGAAAATGGCATCTAGGGTTTCTCGGCGGCCCGATTCGACAGCCGGAAAGTCGGAGTAACGCGAAACGGAGGTCGTGGCGTTACTAAGCAATTTTTCTTTCCAAGCAGTCCACTTTTTATAATTTTCGCCACCGTCATCCGGATCCACGAAAATGGCATCTAGGGTTTCTCGGGGGCTCAATTCGACCGCCGGAAAGTCGGAATCACGTGAAACGAAAGTCGTGGCGTTACTGAGCACTTCTTCTTTCCAAGAAGTCCACTTTTTATAATTTTCGCCACCATCATTCGGATGCACGAAAATGGCATCTAGGGTTTCTCGGCAGCCCGATTCGACAGCCGGAAAGTAGGAATCGCGCGAAACGAAGGTCGTGGCTTTACTGATGACTTCTTCTTTACAACGAGTCCCTTTTATTCGATTTTTGCCACCGTCATCCGGATGCACGAAAATGGCATCTAGGGTTTCTCGGCGGCTCAATTCGACCGCCGAAAAGTCGTAATAATGCGAAACGGAGGTTGTGGCGTTACTAAGCACTTTTTCTTTCCAAGCAGTCCACTTTTTATACTTTTCGCCACCGTCATTCGTATGCACGAAAATGGTATCTAGGGTTTCTCGGCGGCCCGATTCGACAGTCGGAAACTAGGAATCGAGCGAAACGAAGATCGTGGCGTTACTGATGACTTCTTCTTTCCAACGAGTCCCTTTTTTTGGATTTTTGCCACCGTCATCCGGATGTACGAAAATGGCATCTAGGGTTTCTCAGCGGCTCAATTCGACCGCCGAAAAGTCGGAATCATGCGACACGAAGGTCGTGGCGTTACCGAGCACTTCTTTTTTCCAAGAACTCCACTTTTTAGAACTTTCGCCATCGTCATCTGGAAGCACGAAAATGGCATCTAGGGTTTCTAAGCGACCAGATTCGACCGCCGAAAAGTCAGAATCACTCGGAACGAAGGTCGTGGCGTTACTAAGCACTTTTTCTTTCCAAGCAGTCCACTTTTTATAATATTCGCCTCCGTCATCCGGATCCACGAAAATGGCATCTAGGGTTTCTCGGCGGCTCAATTCGACCGCCGGAAAGTCGAAATAATGAGTAACAGAGGTCGTGGCGTTACTAAGCACTTTTTCTTTCAAGCAGTCCACTTTTTATAATTTTCGCCACCGTCATTCGTATGCACGAAAATGGTATCTAGGGTTTCTCGGCGGCCCAATTCGACAGCCGGAAACTAGGAATCGCGCAAAACGAAGGTCGTGGCGTTACTGGTGACTTCTTCTTTCCAACGAGTCCCTTTTTTTGGATTTTTGCCACCGTCATCCGGATGCACGAAAATGGCATCTAGGGATTATTAGTGGCTCAATTCGACCGCCAAAAAGTCGGAATCACGCGAAACCAAGGTCGTGGCGTTACCGAGCACTTCTTTATTCCAAGAACTCCACTATTTATAACTTTCGCCACCGTCATCCGGAAGCACGATAATGACATCTAGGGTTTCTTGGCGGCCCGATTCGACAGCCAGAAAGTCAGAATCACGAGAAACGAAGGTCGTGGCTTTGCTGAGCAATTCTTCTTTCCAAGAAGTCCAATTTTTATAATTTCTGCCACCGTCATCCGGATGCACGAAAATGGCATCTAGGGTTTCTCTGCGGCCCGATTCTCCTCTCGAAAAGTCAGTATCACGCGAAACGAAGGTCGTGGCGTTACTGATGACTTCTTCTTTCCAACGTGTCCCTTTTTTTGGATTATTGCCACCGTCATCCGAACGCACGAAAATGACATATAGGGTTTCTCGGCGGCCCGATTCGACAGCTGGAAAGTCGGAATAACGCGAAAGGGAGGTCATGGCGTTACTAAGCACTTTTTCTTTCCAAGCAGTCTACTTTTTATAATTTTTGCCACCGTTATCCGGATCCACGAAAATTGAATCTGGGGTTTCTCGGCGGCTCAATTTGACCGCCGGAAAGTCGGAATCACCCGAAACGAAGGTCGTGGCGTTACTGAGCACTTCTTCTTTCCAAGAAGTCCAATTTTTATAATTTTCGCCACCATCATTCAGATGCACGAAAATGGCATCTAGGGTTTATCGGCGGCCCGATTCGACAGCCGGAATGTAGGAATCGCGCAAAACGAAGGTCGTGGCGTTACTGATGACTTCTTCTTTCCAACGAGTCCCTTTTTTCGATTTTTGCCACCGTCATCCGGATGCACGAAAATGGCATCTAGGGTTTCTCGGCGGCTTAATTCGACCGCCGGAAAGTCGGAATAATGCGAAACGGAGGTCGTGGCGTTACTAAGCACTTTTTCTTTCAAAGCAATCCACTTTTGATAATTTTTGCCACCGTCCTTCGTATGCACGAAAATGGTATCTAGGGTTTCTCGGCGGCCCGATTCGACAGCCGAAAACTAGGAATCGCGCCAAACGAAGGTCGTGGCGTTACTGATGACTTCTTCTTTCCAACAAGTCCCTTTTTTTGGATTTTTGCCAACGTCATCCGGATGCACGGAAATGGCATCTAGGGATTATCGGTGGCTCAATTCGACCGCCGAAAAGTCGGAATCACGCGAAACGAAGGTCGTGGCATTACCGAGCACTTCTTTATTCCAAGAACTCCACTATTTATAACTTTCGCCACCGTCATCCGGGTGCACGAAAATGGCATCTAGGGTTACAAGGCCACCCGATTCGACCGCCGGAAAGTCGGAATCACGCGGAACGAAGGTCGTGGCGTTACTGATGACTTCTTCTTTCCAACGAGTCCCTTTGCGTGGATTTTCGCCACCGTCATCCGGATGCACGAAAATGACATCTACGGTTTCTCGGCGGCCCGATTCGACCGCCGAAAGTCGAAATCACGAGAAACGAAGGTCGTGGCGTTACTGAGCAATTCTTCTTTCCAAGAAGTCCACTTTTTATAATTTCTGCCACAGTCATCCGGATGCACGAAAATGACATCTAGGGTTTCTCGGCAGCCCAATTCTCCTCTCGAAAAGTCAGTATCATGCGAAACGAAGGTCGTGGCGTTACTGATGACTTCTTCATTCCAACGAGTCCCTTTTTTTGGATTTTTTCCACCATCATCCAAACAAAATGGCATCTAGGGTTTCTCGACTGCACGATTCGACTGCCGGAAAGTCGGAATAACGCGAAACGGAGGTCGTGGCGTTTCTAAGCACTTTTTCTTTCCAAGCAGTCCACTTTTTATAATTTTCGCCACCGTCTTTCGTATGCATGAAAATGGTATCTAGGGTTTCACGGTGGCCCGATTCGACAGCCGGAAAGTAGGAATCGCGCGAAACGAAGGTCGTGGCGTTACTGATGACTTCTCCTTCCGAACGAGTCCCTTTTTTTGGATTTTTGCCACCGTCATCCGGATGCACGAAAATGGCATCTAGGGTTTCTCGGCGGCTCAATTCGACCGCCGAAAAGTCGGAATCACGCGAAACGAAGGTCGTGGCGTTACTGATGACTTCTTCTTTCCAAGGAGTCCCTTTTTTTGGATTTTTCCCACCGTCATCTGGATGCACGAAAATGGCATATAGGGTTTCTCGGCGGCTCAATTCGACCGACGAAAAGTCGGAATCAAGCGAAACGAAGGTCGTGGCGTTACTGAGCACTTCTTTCATCCAAGAACTCCACTATTTATAACTTTCGCCACCATCATCCGGATGCACGAAAATGGCATCTAGGGTTTCAAGGCGACCTGATTCGACCGCCGGAAAGTCGGAATCACGCGGAACGAAGGTCGTGGCTTTACTAAGCACTTTTTCTTTCCAAGCAGTCCACTTTTTATAATTTTTGCCACCGTCATCCGGATCCCCGAAAATGGCATCTAGGGTTTCTTGGCGGCCCGATTCTCCACTCGAAAAGTCAGTATCACGCGAAACGAAGGTCGTGGCGTTACTGATGACTTCTTCTTTCCAACGGGTCCCTTTTTTGGAATTTTTCGACCGTCATCCGAACGCACGAAAATGGCATCTAGGGTTTCTCGGCGGCCCGATTCGACAGCCTGAAAGTCGGAATAACGCGAAACGGAGGTCGTGGCGTTACTAAGCACTTTTGCTTTCCAAGCAGTGCACTTTTTATAATTTTCGCCACCGTCATCCGGATCCACGAAAATGGCATCTAGGGTTTCTCGGCGGCTCAATTCGACCGCCGGAAAGTCGGAATCACGCGAAACGAAGGTCGTGGCGTTACTGAGCACTTCTTCTTTCCAAGAAGTCCACTTTTTATAATTTTCGCCACCGTCATTCGGATGCACGAAAATGGCACCTAGGGTTTCTCGGCAAACCGATTCGACAGCCGGAAAGTAGGAATCGCGCGAAACGAAGGTCGTGGCTTTACTGATGACTTCTTCTTTCCAACGAGTCCCTTTTATTCGATTTTTGCCACTGTCATCCGGATGTACGAAAATGGAATCTAGGGTTTCTCGGCGGCTCAATTCGACCGCCGAAAAGTCGGAATAATGCGAAACGGAGGTCGTGGCGTTACTAAGCACTTTTTCTTTCCAAGCTGTCCACTTTTTATACTTTTCGCCACCGTCATTCGTATGCACGAAAATGGTATCTACGGTTTCTCGGCGGACCGATTCGACAGCGGGAAACTAGGAATCGCGCGACACGAAGTTCGTGGCGTTACTGATGACTTCTTCTTTCCAACGAGTCCCTTTTTTTGGATTTTTGCCACCGTCATCCGGATGCACGAAAATGGCATCTAGGGTTTCTCGGCGGCTCAATTCGACTGCCGAAAAGTCAGAATCACGCAAAACGAAGGTCGTGGCGTTACCGAGCACTTCTTTTTTCCAAGAACTCCACTTTTTATAACTTTCGCCACCGTTATCCGGAAGCACGAAAATGGCATCTAGGGTTTCAAGGCTACCCGATTCGACCGCCGGAAAGTCGGAATCACGCGAAACGAAGGTCGTGGCATTACTAAGCTATTTTTCTTTCCAAGCAGTCCACTTTTTATAATTTTTGCCACCGTCATCCGGATGCACAAAAATGGCATCTAGGGTTTCTCGGCGGCTCAGTTCGACCGCCGAAAAGTCGGAATAATGCGAAACGGAGGTCGTGGCGTTACTAAGCACTTTTTCTTTCAAGCAGTCCACTTTTTATACTTTTCGCCACCGTCATTCGTATGCACGAAAATGGTATCTACGGTTTCTCGGCGGCTCGATTCGACAGCGGGAAACTAGGAATCGCGCGAAACGAAGGTCGTGGCGTTACTAATGACTTCTTCTTTCCAACGAGTCCCTTTTTTTGGATTTTTGCCACCGTCATCCGGATGCACAAAAATGGCATCTAGGGTTTCTCGGCGGCTCAATTCGACCGACGAAAAGACAGAATCACGCGAAACGAAGGTCGTGGCGCTACTGAGCACTTCTTTCTTCCAAGAACTCCACTATTTATAACTTTCGCCACCATCATCCGGAAGCAAGAAAATGGCATCTAGGGTTTCAAGGCGACCTGATTCGACCGCTGGAAAGTCGGAATCACGCGGAACGAAGGTCGTGGCTTTACTAAGCAATTTTTCTTTCCAAGCAGTCCACTTTTTATAATTTTTGCCACCGTCATCCGGATCCACGAAAATGGCAACTCGGGTTTCTTGGCGGCCCGATTCTCCACTCGAAAAGTCAGTATCACGCGAAACGAAGGTCGTGGCGTTACTGATGACTTCTTCTTTCCAACGAGTCCCTTTTTTTGGATTTTTTCGACCGTCATCCGAACGCACGAAAATGGCATCTAGGGTTTCTCGGCGGCCCGATTCGACAGCCTGAAAGTCGGAATAACCCGAAACGGAGGTCGTGGCGTTACTAAACACTTTTTCTTTCCAAGTAGTCCACTTTTTATAATTTTCGCCACCGTCATCCGGATCCACAGAAATGGCATCTAGGGTTTCTCGGCGGCTCAATTCGACCGCCGGAAAGTCGAAATCTCGCGAAACGAAGGTCGTGGCGTTTCTGAGCACTTCTTCTTTCCAAGAAGTCCACTTTTTATAATTTTCGCCGCCGTCATTCGGATGCACGAAAATGGCATCTAGGGTTTCTCGGCGGCCCGATTCGACATCCGTAAAGTAGGAATCGCGCGAAACGAAGGTCGTGGCGTTACTGATGACTTCTTCTTTCCAACGAGTCCCTTTTTTTGGATTTTTTCCACCGTCATCCGAACGCACAAAAATGGCATCTAGGGTTTCTCGGCGGCCCGATTCGACAGCCGGAAAGTCGGAGTAACGCGAAACGGAGGTCGTGGCGTTACTAAGCAATTTTTCGTTCCAAGCAGTCCACTTTTTATAATTTTCGCCACCGTCATCCGGATCCACGAAAATGGCATCTAGGGTTTCTCGGGGGCTCAATTCGACCGCCGGAAAGTCGGAATCACGTGAAACGAAAGTCGTGGCGTTGCTGAGCACTTCTTCTTTCCAAGAAGTCCACTTTTTATAATTTTCGCCACCATCATTCGGATGCACGAAAATGGCATCTAGGGTTTCTCGGCAGCCCGATTCGACAACCAGAAAGTAGGAATCGCGCGAAACGAAGGTCGTGGCTTTACTGATGACTTCTTCTTTACAACGAGTCCCTTTTATTCAATTTTTGCCACCGTCATCCGGATGCACGAAAATGGCATCTAGGGTTTCTCGGCGGCTCAATTCGACCGCCGAAAAGTCGTAATAATGCGAAACGGAGGTCGTGGCGTTACTAAGCACTTTTTCTTTCCAAGCAGTCCACTTTTTATACTTTTCGCCACCGTCATTCGTATGCACGAAAATGGTATCTAGGGTTTCTCGGCGGCCCGATTCGACAGTCGGAAACTAGGAATCGCGCGAAACGAAGGTTGTGGCGTTACTGATGACTTCTTCTTTCCAACGAGTCCCATTTTTTGGATTTTTGCCACCGTCATCCGGATGCACGAAAATGGCATCTAGGGTTTCTCAGCGGCTCAATTCGACCGCCGAAAAGTCGGAATCATGCGAAACGAAGGTCGTGGCGTTACCGAGCACTTCTTTTTTCCAAGAACTCCACTTTTTAGAACTTTCGCCCTCGTCATCTGGAAGCACGAAAATGGCATCTAGGGTTTCAAAGCGACCAGATTCGACCGCCGAAAAGTCAGAATCACGCGGAACGAAGGTCGTGGCGTTACTAAGCACTTTTTCTTTCCAAGCAGTCCACTTTTTATAATATTCGCCTCCGTCATCCGGATCCACGAAAATGGCATCTAGGGTTTCTCGGCGGCTCAATTCGACCGCCGGAAAGTCGAAATAATGAGTAACAGAGGTCGTGGCGTTACTAAGCACTTTTTCTTTCAAGCAGTCCACTTTTTATAATTTTCGCCACCGTCATTCGTATGCACGAAAATGGTATCTAGGGTTTCTCGGCGGCCCGATTCGACAGCCGGAAACTAGGAATCGCGCAAAACGAAGGTCGTGGCGTTACTGGTGACTTCTTCTTTCCAACGAGTCCCTTTTTTTGGATTTTTGCCACCGTCATCCGGATGCACGAAAATGGCATCTAGGGATTATCAGTGGCTCAATTCGACCACCGAAAAGTCGGAATCACGCGAAACCAACGTCGTGGCGTTACCGAGCACTTCTTTATTCCAAGAACTCCACTATTTATAACTTTCGCCACCGTCATCCGGAAGCACGATAATGACATCTAGGGTTTCTTGGCGGCCCGATTCGACAGCCAGAAAGTCAGAATCACGAGAAACGAAGGTCGTGGCTTTGCTGAGCAATTCTTCTTTCCAAGAAGTCCAATTTTTATAATTTCTGCCACCGTCATCCGGATGCACGAAAATGGCATCTAGGGTTTCTCTGCGGCCCGATTCTCCTCTCGAAAAGTCAGTATCACGCGAAACGAAGGTCGTGGCGTTACTGATGACTTCTTCTTTCCAACGAGTCCCTTTTTTTGGATTATTGCCACCGTCATCCGAACGCACGAAAATGACATATAGGGTTTCTTGGCGGCCCGATTCGACAGCTGGAAAGTCGGAATAACGCGAAAGGGAGGTCATGGCGTTACTAAGCACTTTTTCTTTCCAAGCAGTCTACTTTTTATAATTTTTGCCACCGTCATCCGGATCCACGAAAATTGAATCTGGGGTTTCTCGGCGGCTCAATTTGACCGCCGGAAAGTCGGAATCACCCGAAACGAAGGTCGTGGCGTTACTGAGCACTTCTTCTTTCCAAGAAGTCCAATTTTTATAATTTTCGCCACCATCATTCAGATGCACGAAAATGGCATCTAGGGTTTATCGGCGGCCCGATTCGACAGCCGGAATGTAGGAATCGCGCAAAACGAAGGTCGTGGCGTTACTGATGACTTCTTCTTTCCAACGAGTCCCTTTTTTTCGATTTTTGCCACCGTCATCCGGATGCACGAAAATGGCATCTAGGGTTTCTCGGCGGCTTAATTCGACCGCCGGAAAGTCGGAATAATGCGAAACGGAGGTCGTGGCGTTACTAAGCACTTTTTCTTTCCAAGCAATCCACTTTTGATAATTTTTGCCACCGTCCTTCGTATGCACGAAAATGGTATCTAGGGTTTCTCGGCGGCCCGATTCGACAGCCGAAAACTAGGAATCGCGCCAAACGAAGGTCGTGGCGTTACTGATGACTTCTTCTTTCCAACAAGTCCCTTTTTTTGGATTTTTGCCACCGTCATCCGGATGCACGAAAATGGCATCTAGGGATTATCGGTGGCTCAATTCGACCGCCGAAAAGTCGGAATCACGCGAAACGAAGGTCGTGGCATTACCGAGCAATTCTTTATTCCAAGAACTCCACTATTTATAACTTTCGCCACCGTCATCCGGGTGCACGAAAATGGCATCTAGGGTTACAAGGCCACCCGATTCGACCGCCGGAAAGTCGGAATCACGCGGAACGAAGGTCTTGGCGTTACTGATGACTTCTTCTTTCCAACGAGTCCCTTTGCGTGGATTTTCGCCACCGTCATCCGGATGCACGAAAATGACATCTACGGTTTCTCGGCGGCCCGATTCGACCGCCGAAAGTCGAAATCACGAGAAACGAAGGTCGTGGCGTTACTGAGCAATTATTCTTTCCAAGAAGTCCACTTTTTATAATTTCTGCCACAGTCATCCGGATGCACGAAAATGACATCTAGGGTTTCTCAGCAGCCCAATTCTCCTCTCGAAAAGTCAGTATCACGCGAAACGAAGGTCGTGGCGTTACTGATGACTTCTTCATTCCAACGAGTCCCTTTTTTTGGATTTTTTCCACCATCATCCAAACAAAATGGCATCTAGGGTTTCTCGACTGCACGATTCGACTGCCGGAAAGTCGGAATAACGCGAAACGGAGGTCGTGGCGTTTCTAAGCACTTTTTCTTTCCAAGCAGTCCACTTTTTATAATTTTCGCCACCGTCATTCGTATGCATGAAAATGGTATCTAGGGTTTCACGGTGGCCCGATTCGACAGCCGGAAAGTAGGAATCGCGCGAAACGAAGGTCGTGGCGTTACTGATGACTTATCCTTCCGAACGAGTCCCTTTTTTTGGATTTTTGCCACCGTCATCCGGATGCACGAAAATGGCATCTAGGGTTTCTCGGCAGCTCAATTCGACCGCCGAAAAGTCAGAATCACGCGAAACGAAGGTCGTGGTGTTACTGAGCACTTCTTCTTTCCAAGAAGTACACTTTTTATAATTTTCGCCACCGTCATACGGTTGCACGAAAATGGCATCTAGGGTTTCCCGGCAGTTCAATTCGACCGCCGAAAAATTGAAATCACGCGAAACGAAGGTTGTGGAGTTACTGATGTATTCTTTTTTTCAACGAGTCCCTTCGTTTGGATTTTTCCCACCGTCATCCGAATGCATGAAAATGGGACCTAGGGTTTCTCGGCGGCCCGATTCATAGGCTGGAGAGTCAGAATCACGCGAAACGAAGGACGTGGCGTTACTGATGACTTCCTTTTTTCAACGGGTCCTTTTGTTTGGATTAACACCACCGTCATCCGGATGCGGGAAAATGGCATTTAGGGTTTCGCTGCAGCCGATCGACCGCCGGAAAGTTGGAATCACGTGAAACGAAGGTCGTGGCGTTACCGAGCACTTCTTTGTTCCAAGAACTCCTCTATTTATAACTTTCGCCACCGTCATCCGGAATCACGAAAATGGCATCTAGGTTTTCAAGGCGACCCGATTCGATTGCCGGAAAGTCAGAATCACGCGGAACGAAGGTCGTGGCGTTACTGATAACTTCTTCTTTCCAATGATTCCCTTTGCGTGGATTTTCGCCACCGTCATCCGGATGCACGAAAATGACATCTAGGGTTTCTCGACGGCCTGATTCGACAGCCGGAAAGTCGGAATCACGAGAAACGAAGTTCGTGGCGTTACTGAGCAATTCTTCTTTCCAAGAAGTCCATTTTTTATAATTTCTGCCACCGTTATCCGGATGCGCGAAAATGGCATCTAGGGTTTCTCGGCGGCCCGATTCTCCTCTCGAAAAGTCAGTATCACGCGAAACGAAGGTCATGGCATTACTGATGACTTCTTCTTTCCAACGAGTCCCTTTTCTTTGATTTTTGCCACCGTCATCCGGATGCACGAAAATGGCATCTAGGGTTTCTCGGCGGCTCAATTCGACCGCCGGAAAGTCGGAATAATGCGAAACGGAGGTCGTGGCGTTACTAAGCACTTTTTCTTTCCAAGCAGTCCACTTTTTATAATTTTCGCCACCGTCATTCGTATGAACAAAAATGGTATCTAGGGTTTCTCGGCGGCCCGATTCGACAGCCGGAAAGTAGGAATCGCGCGAAACGAACGTCGTGGCGTTACTGATGACTTCTTCTTTCCAACAAGTCCCTTTTTTTGGATTTTTTCCACCATCATCCGAACGCACGAAAATGACATCTAGGGTTTCTCGGCGGCCCGATTCGACAGCCGGAAAGTTGGAATAACGCGAAACGGAGGTCGTGGCGTTACTAAGCAGTTTTTCTTTCCAAGCAGTCCAATTTTTATAATTTTCCCCACCGTCATCAGGATCCACGAAAATGGCATCTAGGGTTTCTCGGCGGCTCAATTTGACCGCCGGAATGTCGAAATAATGCGAAACGGAGGTCGTGGCGTTACTAAGCACTTTATCTTTCCAAGCAGTCCAATTTTTATAATTTTCACCACCGTCATTCGTATGCACGAAAATGGTGTCTCGGGTTTCTCGGCGGCCCGATTCGACAGCCGAAAAGTAGGAATCGTGCGAAATGAAGGTCGTGGCGTTACTGATGACTTCTTCTTTCCAATGAGTCCCGTTTTTTGGATTTTTGCCACCGTCATCCGGATGCACGAAAATGGCATCTAGGGTTTCTCGGCGGCTCAATACGACCGCCGAAAAGTCGGAATCACGGGAAACGAAGGTCGTGGCGTTACTGAGCACTTCTTCTTTCCAAGAAGTACACTTTTTATAATTTTCGCCACCGGCATAGGGTTGCACGAAAATGGCATCTAGGGTTTCCCGGCGGGTCTATACGACCGCCGAAAAATTGAAATCACGCGAAACGAAGGTCGTGGAGTTACTGATGAATTCTTTTTTCCAACGAGTCCCTTCGTTTGGATTTTTCCCACCGTCATCTGAATGAATGAAAATGCGACCTAGGGTTTCTCGGCGGCCCGATTCGAACGCCGAAGAGTCAGAATCACGCGAAACGAACGTCGGGGCATTACTGTTAACTTCTTCTTTCCAATGAGTCCCTTTGCGTGGATTTTCACCATCGTCATCCGGATGCACGAAAATGACATCTCGGGTTTCTCGGCGGCCCGATTCGACTGCCGGAAAGTCGGAATCACGCGGAACGAAGGTCGTGGCGTTACTGATAACTTCTTCTTTCCAATGAGTCCCTTTGCGTGGATTTTCGCCACCATCATCCAGATGCACGAAAATGACTTCTAGGGTTTCTCGGCGGCCCGATTCGACCGCCGGAAAGTCAGAATCACGAGAAACGAAGTTCGTGGCGTTACTGAGCAATTCTTCTTTCCAAGAAGTCCACTTTTTATAATTTCTGCCACCGTCATCCGGATGCGCGAAAATGGCATCTAGGGTTTCTCGGCGGCCCGATTCTCCTCTCGAAAAGTCAGTATCACGTGAAACGAAGGTCGTGGCGTTACTGATGACTTCTTCTTTCCAACGAGTGCCTTTTTTTGGATTTTTGCCACCGTCATCCGGATGCACGAAAATGGCATCTAAGGTTTCTCGGCGGTTCAATTCGACCGCCGAAAAGTCGGAATCACGCGTAACGAACGTCGTGGCGTTACCGAGCACTTCTTTTTTCCAAGAACTCCACTTTTTAGAACTTTCGCCATCGTCATCTGGAAGCACGAAAATGGCATCTAGGGTTTCAAAGCGACCAGATTCGACCGTCGAAAAGTCAGAATTGCGCGAAACGAAGGTCGTGGCGTTACTGAGCACTTCTTCTTTCCAAGAAATACACTTTTTATAATTGTCGCCACCGTCATACGGTTGCACGAAAATGGCATCTAGGGTTTCCCGGCGGTTCGATTCGACCGCCGAAAAATTGAAATCACGCGAAACGAAGTTCGTGGAATTATTGATGAATTCTTTTTTCCAACGAGTCCCTTCGTTTGGATTTTTCCCACCGTCATCCGAATGCAAGAAAATGGGACAAAGGGTTTCTCGGCGGCCCGATTCGACCGCCGGAGAGTCAGAATCACGCAAAACGAAGGTCGTGGCGTTACTGATGACTTCCTTTTTTCAACGGGTCCCTTTGCGTGGATTTTCGCCACCGTCATCCAGATGCACGAAAATGACATCTAGGGTTTCTCGGCGGCCCTATTCGACAGCCGAAAAGTCGGAATCTCGAGAAACGAAGGTCGTGGCGTTACTGACAATTCTTCTTTCCAAGAAGTCCACTTTTTATAATTTCTGCCACCGTCATCCGGATGCACGAAAATGGCATCTATGGTTTCTCGGCGGCCCTATTCGACAGCCGGAAAGTCAGACTAACGCAAAACGGAGGTCGTGGCGTTACTAAACACTTTTTCTTTCCAAGCAGTCCACTTTTTATAATTTTCGCCACGGTTATTCGTATGCACGAAAATGGTATCTAGGGTTTCTCGGCGGCCCGATTCGACAGCCGGAAAGTAGGAATCGCGCGAAACGAAGGTCGTGGCGTTACTGATGACTTCTTCTTTCCAACGAGTCCCTTTTTTTGGATTTTCGCCACCGTCATCTGGATGCACGAAAATGGCATCTAGGGTTTCTCGGCGGCCCGATTCGACCGCTGGAAAGTAGGAATCGCGCGAAACGAAGGTCGCGGCATTACTGATGACTTCTTCTTTCCAACGAGTCCTTTTTTTTGGATTTTTGCCACCGTCATCCGGATGCACGAAAATGGCATCTAGGGTTTCTCGGCGGCTCAATTCGACCGCCGAAATTTCGGAATCACGCGAAACGAAGGTCGTGGCGTTACTGAGCACTTCTTCTTTCCAAGAAGTACACTTTTTATAATTTTTGCCACCGTCGTACGGTTGCACGAAAATTGCATCTAGGGTTTGCCAGCGGTTCGATTCGACCGCGGAAAAATTGAAATCACGCGAAACGAAGATCGTGGAGTTACTGATGAATTCTTTTTTCCAACGAGTCCCTTCGTTTGGATTTTTCCCACCATCATCCGAATGCATGAAAATGGGATCTAGGGTTTCAAGGCGACCCGATTCGACCGCTGAAAAGTCAGAATCACGCAGAACGAAGGTCGTGGCGTTACTGATGACTTCTTCTTTCCAACGAGTCCCTTTGCGTGAATTTTCGCCACCGTCATCCGGATGCACGAAAATGACATCTAGGGTTACTCGGCGGCCCGATTCGACAGCCGGAAAGTCGGAATCACGAGAAACGACGGTCGTGGCGTTACTGAGCAATTCTCCTTTCCAAGAAGTCCACTTTTTATAATTTCTGTCAGCGTCATGCTGATGCATGAAAATGGCATCTAGGGTTTCTCGGCGGCCCGATTCTCCTCTCGAAGAGTCAGTATCACGCGAAACGAAGGTCGTGGCATTACAGATGACTTCTTCTTTCTAATGAGTCCCTTTTTTTGGACTTTTTCCACCTTCATCCGAACGCACGAAAATGGCATCTAGGTTTTCTCGGCGGCCCGATTCGACAGCTGGAAAGTCGGAATAACGCGAAACGGAGGTCGTGGCGTTACTAAGCACTTTTTCTTTCCAAGCAGTCCACTTTTTATAATTTTCGCCACCCTCATCCGGATCCACAAAAATTGCATCTAGGGTTTCTCGGCGGCTCAATTCGACCGCCGAAAAGTCAGAATCACGCGAAACGAAGTTCGTGGCGTTACTGAGCACTTATTCTTTCCAAGAAGTCCACTTTTTATAATTTTCGCCACCATCATTCGGATGCACGAAAGTGGCATTTAGGGTTTCTCGGCAGCCCGATTCGACAGCCAGAAAGTAGGAGTCGTGCGTAACGAAGGTCGTGGCGTTACTGATGACTTCTTCTTTTCAACGAGTCCCATTTTATGGGTTTTTGCACCATCATCTGGATGCACGAAAATGGCATCTTGGGTTTCTCGGCGGCTCAATTCGACCGCCGAAAAGTCAGAATAATCCGAAACGGAGGTCGTGGCGTTACTATGCACTTCTTCTTTGCAAGAGGTCCACTTTTTATAATTTTCGCCACCGTCATTCGGATGCTCGAAAATGGCATCTAGGGTTTCTTTGCAGCCCGATTCGACAGTCGGAAAGAAGGAGTCGGCGAAACGAAGGTCGTGGCGTTACTGATGACTTCTTCTTTCCAACGAGTCCCTTTTTTTGGATTTTTGCCACCGTCAACCGGATGCACGAAAATGGCATCTAGGGTTTCCCGGCGGCTCAATTCGACCGCCGAAAAGTCGGAATAATGTGAAACGAAGGTCGTGGCGTTACTGATGACTTCTTCTTTCCAACGAGTCCCTTTTTTTGGATTTTTGCCACCGTCATACGGATGCACGAAAATGGCATCTAGGGTTTCTCGGCTGCTCAATTCGATCGCCGAAAAGTTGGAATCACGCGAAACGAAAGTCGTGGCGTTACTGAGCACTTCTTCTTTCCAAGACGTACACTTTTTATAATTTTCGCCACCGTCATACGGTTGAACGAAAATGGCATCTAGGGTTTCCCGGCGGTTCGTTTCGATCGCCGAAAAATAGAAATCATGCGAAACGAAGGTCGTGGAGTTACTGATGAATTCTTTTTTCCAACGAGTCCCTTCGTTTGGATTTTTCCCACCGTCATCCGAATGCATGAAAATGGGATCTAGGGTTTCTCGGCGGCTCGATTCGAATGCCGGAGAGTCAGAATCATGCGAAACGAAGGTCGTGGCGTTACTGATGACTTCCTTTTTTCAATGGGTCCTTTTGTTTGGATTTTCACCACCGTCATCCGGATGCGCGAAAATGGCATTTTGGGTTTCGCGGCAGCCCGATCGATCGCCGGAAAGTTGGAATCACGGGAAGCGAAGGTCGTGGCGTTACCGAGCACATCTTTATTCCAAGAACTCCACTATTTATAACTTTCGCCACCGTCATCCGGAAGCACGAAAATGGCATCTAGGGTTTCAAGGCGACCCGATTCGACCGCCGGAAAGTCTGAATCTCGCGGAACGAAGGTCGTGGCGTTACTGATGACTTCTTCTTTCCAACGAGTCCCTTTGCGTGGATTTTCGCCACCGTCATCCGGATGCACGAAAATGACATCTAAGGTTTCTCGGCGGCCCGATTCGACATCCGGAAAGTCGGAATCACGAGAAACAAAGGTCGTGGCATTACTGAGCAATTCTTCTTTCCAAGAAGTCCACTTTTTATAATTTCTGCCACCGTCATCCGGATGCACGAAAATGGCATCTAGGGTTTCTCGGCGGCCCGATTCTCCTCTCGAAAAGTCAGTATCACGCGAAACGAAGGTCGTGGCGTTACTGATGACTTCTTCTTTCCAACGAGTCCCTTTTTTTGGATTTTTGCCACCGTCATCCAGATGCACGAAAATGGCAACTAGGGTTTCTCGGCGGCACAATTCGACCGCCGGAAAGTCGGCGTAATGCGAAACCGAGATCGTGGCGTTACTAAGCACTTTTTCTTTCCAAGCAGTCCACTTTTTATAATTTTCGCCACCGTCATTCGTATGTACGAAAATGGTATCTAGGGTTTCTCGGCGGCCCGATTCGACAGATGAAAAGTAGGAATCACGCGAAACGAAGGTCGTGGCGTTACTGATGACTTCTTCTTTCCAACGAGTCCCTTTTTTTGGATTTTTGCCACCGTCATCCGGATGCACGAAAATGGCATCTAGGGTTTCTCGGCGGCTCAATTCGACCGTCGAAAAGTCAGAATCACGCGAAACGAAGGTCGTGGCATTACTGAGCATTTCTTCTTTCCAAGAAGTACACTTTTTATAATTTTCGCCACCGTCTTTCGGTTGCACAAAAATGGCATCTTGGGTTTCCCAGCGGTTCAATTCGACCGCGAAAAAATTGAAATCACGCGAAACGAAGGTCGTGGAGCTACTGATGAATTCTTTTTTCCAACGAGTCCCTTCGTTTGGATTTTTCCCACCATGTTCCGAATGCATGAAAATGGGATCTAGGGTTTCTCGGCGGACCGATTCGAACGCCGGAGAATCAGAATCACGCGAAACGAAGGTCGTGGTGTTACTGATGACTTCCTTTTTTCAACCGGTCCTTTTGTTTGGATTTTCACCACCGTCATCCAGATGCGCGAAAATGGTATTTTGGGTTTCGCGGCAGCCCGATCGACCGCCAGAAAGTTGGTATCACGGGAAACGAAGGTCGTCGCGTTACCGAGCACTTCTATATTCCAAGAACTCCACTATTTATAACTTTCGCCACCGTCAACCGAATCCACGAAAATGGCATCTGGGTTTTCTCGGCGGCTCAATTCGACCGCCGGAAAGTCGGAATCACGCGGAACGAAGGTCGTCGCTTTACTAAGCACTTTTTCTTTCCAAGCAGTCCACTTTTTATAATTTCCCCCACCGTCATCCGGATCCACAAAAATGGCATCTAGGGTTTCTCGGCGGCTCAATTCGACCGCCGGAAAGTCGGAATAATGCGAAACGGAGGTCGTGGCGTTACTAAGCACTTTTTCTTTCCAAGCAGTCCACTTATTATAATTTTCGCCACCGTCATTCGCATGCACGAAAATGGCATCTAGGGATTCTCGGTGGCCCGATTCGACAGCCGGAAAGTAGGAATCGCGCGAAACGAAGCTCGTGGCGTTACTGATGACTTCTTCTTTCCAACGAGTCCCTTTTTTTGGATTTTTGCCACCGTCAACCGGATGCACGAAAATGGCATCTAGGGTTTCTCGGCGGCTCAATTTGACCGCCGGAAAGTCGGAATAATGCGAAACGGAGGTCGTGGCGTTACTAACCACTTTTTCTTTCCAAGAAGTCCACTTTTTATAATTTCTGCCACCGTCATCCGGACGCACGAAAATGGCATCTAGGGTTTCTCGGCGGCCCGATTCTCCTCTCGAAAAGTCAGTATCACGCGAAACGATGGTCGTGGCGTTACTGATGACTTCTTCTTTCCAACGAGTCCCTTTTTTTGGATTTTTTCCACCGTCATCCGAACGCACGAAAATGGCATCTAGGGTTTCTCGGCGGCCCGATTCGACAGCCGAAAAGTAGGAATCGCAGGAAACGAAGGTCGTGGCGTTATTGATGACTTCTTCTTTCCAACGAGTCCCTTTATCTGGATTTTTGCCACCGTCATCCGGATCGACGAAAATGGCATCTAGAGTTTCTCAGCGGCTCAATTCGACCGCCGGAAAGTCGGAATCACGCGAAACGAAGGTCGTGGCGTTACTGAGCTCTTCTTCTTTCCAAGAAGTCCACTTTTTATAATTTTCGCCACCGTCATTCAGATGCACGAAAATGGCATCTAGGGTTTCTCGGCGGCCCGATTCGACAGCCGAAAAGTAGGAATCGCGCGAAACGAAGGTCGTGGCGTTACTGATGACTTCTTCTGTCCAACGAGTCCCTTTTTCTGGATTTTTTCCACCGTCATCCGGATGCACGAAAATGTCATCTAGGGTTTCTCGGTGGCTCAATTCGACCGCCGGAAAGTCGGAATAATGCGAAACGGAGGTCGTGGCGTTGCTAACCACTTTTTCTTTCCAAGCAGTCCACTTTTTATAATTTTCGCCACCGTCATTCGTATGCACGAAAATAGTATCTAGGGTTTCTCGGCGGCCCGATTCGACAGCCGGAAAGTAGGAATCACGCGAAACGAAGGATGTGGCGTTACTGATGACTTCTTCTTTCCAACGAGTCCCTTTTTTTGGATATTTGCCACCGTCATCCGGATGCACGAAAATGGCATCTAAGGTTTCTCGGCGGTTCAATTCGACCGCCGAAAAGTCGGAATCACGCGTAACGAACGTCGTGGCGTTACCGAGCACTTCTTTATTCCAAGAACTCCACTTTTTATAACTTTCGCCACCGTCATCCAGAAGCACGAAAATGGCATCTAGGGATTCTCGGCAGCCCGATTCGACAGCCGGAAAGAACGAATCGCGCGAAACGAAGTCGTGGCGTTACTGATGACTTCTTTTTTCCAACGAGTCCCTTCGTTTGGATTTTTCCCACCGTCATCCGAATGCATGAAAATGTGATATAGGGTTTCACGGCGGCCCGATTCGAACGCCGGAGAGTCAGAATCACGCGAAACGAAGGTCGTGGCGTTACTGATGACTTACTTTTTTCAACAGGTCCTTTTGTTTGGATTTTCACCACCGTCATCCGGATGCGTGAAAATGGCATTTTGGGTTTCGCGGAAGCCCGATCGACCGCCGGAAAGTTGGAATCACGGGAAACGAAGGTCGTGGCGTTACCGAGCACTTCTTTATTCCAAGAACTCCACTATTTATAACTTTTGCCACCGTCATCCGGAAGCACGAAAATGGCATCTAGGGTTCCAAGGCGACCTGATTCGACCGCCGGAAAGTCGGAATCACGCAGAACGAAGGTCGTGGCGTTACAGATGACTTCTTCTTTTAAACGAGTCCCTTTGCGTGGATTTTTGCCACCGTCATCCGGATGCACGAAAATGGCATCTAGGGTATCTTGGCGGCCCGATTCTCCTCTCGACAAGTCAGTATCACGCGAAACGAAGGTTGTGGCGTTACTGATGACTTCTTCTTTCCAACGAGTCCCTTTTTTTG
Source organism: Gleditsia sinensis (assembly GCA_037074535.1). Taxonomy (NCBI): domain Eukaryota; kingdom Viridiplantae; phylum Streptophyta; class Magnoliopsida; order Fabales; family Fabaceae; genus Gleditsia; species Gleditsia sinensis. Next base: position 51,225,697 of record CM073466.1, read on the forward strand.
GGTTTTTTCCACCGTCATCCGAACGCATGAAAATGGCATCTAGGGTTTCTTGGCAGCCCGATTCGACAGCCGGGAAGTCGGAATAACGCGAAACGAAGGTCGTGGCGTTACTAAGCACTTTTTCTTTCCAAGCAGTCCACTTTTTATAATTTTCGCCACCGTCATCCGAATCCACGAAAATGGCATCTAGGGTTTCTCGGCGGCTCAATTCGACCGCCGGAAAGTCGGAATCACGCGAAACGATGGTCGTGGCTTTACTGTGCACTTCTTCTTTCCAAGAAGCCCACTTTTTATAATTTTCGCCACCGACATTCGGATGCAAGAAAATGGCATCTAGGGATTCTCGGCGGCCCAATTCGTAAGCCGGAAAGTAGGAATCGCGTGAAACGAAGGTTGTGGCGTTACTGATGACTTCTTCTTTCCAACGAGTCCCTTTGTTTGGATTTTTTCCACCGTCATCCGAACGCACGAAAATGGCATCTAGGGTTTCTCGGCGGCCCGATTCGACAGCCGGAAAGTAGGAATCACGCGAAACGAAGGTCGTGGCGTTACTGATGACTTCTTCTTTCCAACGAGTCCCTTTGTTTGGATTTTTTCCACCGTCATCCGAACGCACGAAAATGGCATATAGGGTTTCTCGGCGGCCCGATTCGACAGCCGGAAAGTAGGAATCCCGCGAAACGAAGGTCGTGGCGTTACTGATGACTTCTTCTTTCTAACGAGTCCCTTTTTTTGGATTTTTACCACCGTCATCTGGATGCATGAAAATGGCATCTAGGGTTTCTCAGCGGCTCAATTCGACCGCCGAAAAGTCTGAATCATGCGAAACGAAGGTTGTGGCGTTACCGAGCACTTCTTTATTCCAAGAACTCCACTTTTTATAACTTTCGCCACCGTCATCTGGAAGCACGAAAATGGCATCTAGGGTTTCAACGCGACCCGATTCGACTGTCGGAAAGTCGGAATGACGCGGAACGAAGGTTATGGCGTTACTGATGACTTCTTCTTTCCAATGAGTCCCTTTGCGTGGATTTTCGCCAACGTCTTCCGGATGCACGAAAATGACATCTAGGGTTTCTCGGCGGCCCGATTCAACAGCCGGAAAGTCAGAATCACGAGAAACGAAGGTTGTGGCGTTACTGAGCAATTCTTCTTTCAAAGAAGTCCACTTTTTATAACTTCTGCCACCATCATCCGAATGCACGAAAATGGCATCTAGGGTTTCTCGGCGGCCTGATTCTCCTCTCGAAATGTCAGTATCACGCGAAACGAAGTTCGTGGCGTTACTGTTGACTTCTTCTTTCCAACGAGTCCCTTTTTTTGGATTTTTGCCACCGTCATCCGGATTCACGAAAATGGCATCTAGGGTTTCTCGGCGGCTCAATTCGACCGCCGGAAAGTCGGCGTAATGCGAAACCGACCTCGTGGCGTTACTAAGCACTTTTTCTTTCCAAGCAGTCCTCTTTTTATAATTTTCGCCACCGTCATTCGTATGCACGAAAATGGTATCTAGGGTTTCTCGGCGGACCGATTCGATAGCCGGAAACTAGGAATCGCGCGAAACGAAGGTCGTGGCGTTACTGATGACTTCTTCTTTCCAACGAGTCCCTTTTTTTGGATTTTTGCCACCGTCATCCGGATGCACGAAAATGGCATCTGGGGTTTCTCGGCGGATCAATTCGACCGCCGAAAATTCAGAATCACGCGAAACGAAGGTTGTGGCTTTACTGAGCACTTCTTCTTTCCAAGAAGTACACTTTTTATAATTTTCGCCACCGTCATACGGTTGCACAAAAATGGCATCTAGGGTTTCCCAGCGGTTCGATTCGACCGCGGGAAAATTGAAATCACGCGAAACGAAAGTCGTGGAGTTACTGATGAATTCTTTTTTCCAACGAGTCCCTTCGTTTGGATTTTTCCCACCATGATCCGAATGCATGAAAATGGGATCTAGGGTTTCTCGGCGGACCGATTCGAACGCCGGAGAATCAGAATCACGCGAAACGAAGGTCGTGGCGTTACTGATGACTTCCTTTCTTCAACCGGTCCTTTTGTTTGGATTTTCACCACCGTCATCCGGATGCACGAAAATGGCATTTTGGGTTTCGCGGCAGCCCGATCGACCGCCGGAAAGTTGGAATCACGGGAAACGAAGGTCGTGGCGTTACCGAGAACTTCTTTATTCCAAGAACTCCACTAGTTGTAACTTTCGCCACCGTCATCCGGAAGCACGAAAATGGCATCTAGGGTTCCAAGGCGACCCGATTCGACCGCCGGAAAATAGGAATCGCGCGAAACGAAAGTCGTGGCGTTACTGATGACTTCTTCTTTCCAGCGAGTGCCTTTTTTTGGATTTTTGCCACCGCCATCCGGATGCGCGAAACTGGCATTTCGGGTTTCGCGGCAACCCGTTCGACCGCCGAAAAGTTGGAATCACGGGAAACGAAGGTCGTCGCGTTACCGAGCACTTCTCTATTCCAAGAACTCCACTATTTATAACTTTCGCCACCGTCAACCGAATCCACGAAAATGGCATGTAGGTTTTCTCGGCGGCTCAATTCGACCGCCAGAAAGTCGGAATCACGCGAAACGAAGGTCGTGGCTTTACTGTGCACTTCTTCTTTCCAAGAAGTCCAGTTTTTATAATTTTCGCCACCGTCATTCGGATGCAGGAAAATGGCATCTAGGGATTCTCGGCGGCCCGATTTGACAGCCGAAAAGTAGGAATCGCGCGAAACGAAGGTCGTGGCGTTACTGATGACTTCTTTCCAACGAGTCCCTTTTTTGGGATTTTTGCCACCGTCATCTGGATCCACGAAAATGGCATCTAGAGTTTCTCAGCGGCTCAATTCGACCGCCGGAAAGTCGGAATCACGCGAAACGAAGGTCGTGGCGTTACTGAGCACTTCTTCTTTCCAAGAAGTCCACTTTTTATAATTTTCGCCACCGTCATTCGGATGCACGAAAATGGCATCTAGGGTTTCTCGGCGGCCCGATTCGACAGCCGGAAAGTTGGAATCGCGCGAAACGAAGGTCGTGGCGTTACTGATGACTTCTTCTTTCCAACGAGTCCCTTTTTTTGGATTTTTGCCACCGTCATCCGGATGCACGAAAATGGCATCTAGGGTTTCTCGGTGGCTCAATTCGACCGCCGGAAAGTCGGAATAATGCGAACGGAGGTCGTGGCGTTACTAACCACTTTTTCTTTCCAAGCAGTCCACTTTTTATAATTTTCGCCACCGTCATTCGTATGCACGAAAATGGTATCTAGGGTTTCTCGGCGGCCCGATTCGACAGTCGAAAAGTAGGAATCACGCGAAACGAAGGATGTGGCGTTACTGATGACTTCTTCTTTCCAACGAGTCCCTTTTTTTGGATATTTGCCACCGTCATCCGGATGCACGAAAATGGCATCTAGGGTTTCTCGGCGGCTCAATTCGACCGCCGAAAAGTCGGAATCACGCGTAACGAACGTCGTGGCGTTACCGAGCACTTCTTTATTCCAAGAACTCCACTTTTTATAACTTTCGCCACCGTCATCCGGAAGCACGAAAATGGCATCTAGGGATTCTCGGCGGCCCGATTCAACAGCCAGAAAGTACGAATCGCGCGAAACGAAGGTCGTGGCATTACTGATGACTTCTTCTTTCCAACGAGTCCCTTTTTTTGGATTTTTGCCACCATCATCCGAATGCACGAAAATGGCAAATAGGGTTTCTCGACGACTCAATTCGACCGTCGGAAACTCAGAATAATGGGAAACGGAGGTCGTGGATTTACTAACCACTTTTTCTTTCCAAGCAGTCCACTTTTATAATTTTCGCCACCGTCATTCGTATGCACGAAAATGGCATCTAGGGTTTCTCGGCGGCCCGATTCGATAGCCGAAAAGTTGGAATCGCGTGAAACGAAGGACGTGGCGTTACTGATGACTTCTTCTTTCCAACGAGTCCCTTTTTTTGGATTTCTGCCACCGTCATCCGGATGCACGAAAATGGCATCTAGGGTTTCTCGGCGGCTCAATTCGACCGCCGGCAAGTCGGAATCTCGGGAAACGAAGGTCGTGGCGTTACTGAGCACTTCTTCTTTCCAAGAAGTACACTTTTTATAATTGTCGCCACCGTCATACGGTTGCACGAAAATGGCATCTAGGGTTTCCCGGCGGCCCGATTCTCCTCTCGAAAAGTCAGTATCACGCGAAACAAAGGTCGTGGCGTTACTGATGACTTCTTCTTTCCAACGAGTCCCTTTTTTTGGACTTTTTTCACCGTCATCCGAACGCACGAAAATGGCATCTAGGGTTTCTCGGCGGCCCGATTCGACAGCCGGAAAGTCGGAATAAGGCGAAACGGAGGTCGTGGCATTACTAAGCACTTTTTCTTTCCAAGCAGTCCACTTTTTATAATTTTCGCCACCGTCATCCTGATCCACGAAAATTGCATCTAGGGTTTCTCGGCGGCTCAATTCAACCGCCGGAAAGTCAGAATCATGCGAAACGAAGGTCGTGGCGTTACTGAGCACTTCTTCTTTCGAAGAAGTCCACTTTTTATAATTTTCGCCACCGTCATTCGGATGCACGAAAATGGCATCTAGGGTTTCTCAGCGGCCCGATTCGACAGCCGGAAAATAGGAATCGCGCGAAACGAAAGTCGTGGCGTTATTGATGACTTCTTCTTTCCAGCGAGTGCCTTTTTTTGGATTTTTGCCACCGTCATCCGGATGCACGAAAATGGCATCTAGGGTTTCTCGGCGGCTCAATTCGACCGCCGAAAAGTCGGAATAATGCGAAACGGAAGTCGTGGCGTTACTAAGCACTTTTTCTTTCCAAGCAGTCCGCTTTATATAATTTTCGCCACCGTCATTCGTATGCACGAAAAAGGTTTATAGGGTTTCTCGGCGGCCTGATTTGACAGCCGGAAAGTAGGAATCGCGCGAAACATACTGATGACTTCTTCTTTCCAACGAGTCCCTTTTTTTTGGATTTTTTCCACCGTCATCCGGATGCACAAAAATGACATCTAGGGTTTCTCGGCGGCTCAATTCGACCGCCGAAAAGTCAGAATCACGCGAAACGAAGGTCATGGCGTTACTGCGCACTTCTTCTTTCCAAGAAGTACACTTTTTATAATTTTCGCCACTGTCATACGGTTGCACGAAAATGGCATCTAGGGTTTCCCGGAGGGTCGATTCGACCGCCGAAAAATTGAAATCACCCGAAACGAAGGTCGTGGAGTTACTGATGAATTCTTTTTTCAAACGACTCCCTTCGTTTGGATTTTTCCCACCGTCATCCGAATGCGCGAAAATGGCATTTTGGGTTTCGTGGCAGCCCGATCGACCGCCGGAAAGTTTGAATCACGGGAAACGAAGGTCGTGGCGTTACCGAGCACTTTTTTATTCCAAGAACTCCACTATTTATAACTTTCGCCACCGTCATCCGGAAGCACGAAAATGGCATCTAGGGTTTCAAGACGACCCGATTCGACCGCCGGAAAGTCGGAATAACGCGGAACGAAGGTCGTGGCGTTACTGATGACTTCTTCTTTCCAACGAGTCCCTTTGCGGGGATTTTCGCCAACGTCATCCGGATGCACGAAAATAACATCTAGGGTTTCTCGGCGGCCCGATTCGACAGCGGGAAAGTCGGAATCACGCGAAACGAACGTCGTGGCGTTACTGAGCAATTCTTCTTTCCAAGAAGTCCACTTTTTATAATTTCTGCCACCGTCATCCGGATGCACGAAAATGGCATCTAGGGTTTCTCGGCGGCCCGATTCTCCTGTCGAAAAGTCAGTATCACGCGAAACGAAGATCGTGGCGTTACTGATGACTTCTTCTTTCCAACGACTCCCTTTTTTTGGATTTTTTCCACCGTCATCCGTACGCACGAAAATGGCATCTAGGGATTCTCGGCGGCCCTATTCGACAGCCGGAAAGTCGGAATAACGCGAAACGGAGGTCGTGGCGTTACTAAGCACTTTTTCTTTCCAAGCAGTCCACTTTTTATAATTTTCGCCACCGTCATCCGGATCCACGAAATTGGCATCTAGGGTTTCTCGGCGGCTCAATTCGACCGCCAGAAAGTCAGAATCACGCGAAACGAAGGTCGTGGCGTTACTGATGACTTCCTTTTTTCAACGGGTCCTTTTGTTTGGATTTTCACCACCGTCATCCGGATGCGCGAAAATGGCATTTTGGGTTTCGCGGCAGCACGATTGACGGCCGGAAAGTTTGAATCATGGGAAACGAAGGTCGTGGCATTACCGAGCACTTCTTTATTCCAAGAACTCCACTATTTATAACTTTCGCCACCGTCATCCGGAAGCACGAAAATGGCATCTAGGGTTTCAAGACGACCCGATTCGACCGCCGGAAAGTCGGAATCATGCGGAACGAAGGTCGTGGCGTTACTGATGACTTCTTCTTTCCAACGAGTCCCTTTGCGTGGATTTTCGCCACCGTCATCCGGATGCACGAAATTAACATCTAGGTTTCTCGGCGGCCCGATTCGACAGCGGGAAAGTCGGAATCACGAGAAACGAACGTCGTGGCGTTACTGAGCAATTCTTCTTTCCAAGAAGTCCACTTTTTATAATTTCTGCCACCGTCATCCGGATGCACGAAAATGGCATCTAGGGTTTCTCGGCGGCCCGATTCTCCTGTCGAAAAGTCAGTATCACGCGAAACGAAGATCGTGGCGTTACTGATGACTTCTTCTTTCCAACGACTCCCTTTTTTTGGATTTTTTCCACCGTCATCCGAACGCACGAAAATGGCATCTAGGGTTTCTCGGCGGCCCTATTCGACAGCCGGAAAGTCGGAATAACGCGAAACGGAGGTCGTGGCGTTACTAAGCACTTTTTCTTTCTAAGCAGTCCACTTTTTATAATTTTCGCCACCGTCATCCAGATCCACGAAATTGGCATCTAGGGTTTTTCGGCGGCTCAATTCGACCGCCGGAAAGTCAGAATCACGCGAAACGAAGGTCGTGGCGTTACTGAGCACTTCTTCTTTCGAAGAAGTCCACTTTTTATATTTTTCGCCACCATCGTCCGGATGCACAAAAATGGCATCTAGTGTTTCTCGGCGGCCCGATTCTCCTCTCGAAAAGTCAGTATCACGCGAAACGAAGGTCGTGGCGTTACTGATGTGTTCTTCTTTCCAACGAGTCCATTTTTTTGGATTATTTCCACCGTCATCCGAATGCACGAAAATGGCATCTAGGGTTTCTCGGCGGCCCGATTCGACAGCCGGAAAGTCGGAATAACGCGAAACGGAGGTCGTGGCGTTACTAAGCACTTTTTCTTTCCAAGCAGTCCACTTTTTATAATTTTCGCCACCGTCATCCGGATCCACGAAAATAGCATCTAGGGTTTGTCGGCGGCTCAGTTCGACCGCCAGAAAGTCGAAATCACGCGAAACGAAGGTCGTGGCGTTACTGAGCACTTCTTCTTCCGAAGACGTCCACTTTTTATAATTTTCGTTACCGCCATTCGGATGCACGAAAATGGCATCTAGGGTTTATCGGCGACCCGATTCGACTGCCGGAAAGTAGGAATCCCGCGAAACGGAGGTCGTGGATTTACTGATGACTTCTTCTTTCCAACAAGTCCCTTTTTTTGGATTTTGACCACCGTCATCCGGATGCACGAAAATGGCATCTAGGGTTTCTCGGTGGCTCAATTCGACTGCCGGAAAGTCAGAATAATGGGAAACGGAGGTCGTGACATTACTAAGCACTTTTTCTTTCCAAGCAGTCCACTTTTTATAATTTTCGCCACCGTCATTCGTACGCACGAAAATGGGATCTAGGGTTTCACGACGGCCCGATTCGACAGCCAGAAAGTAGGAATCGCGCGAAATGAAGGTCGTGGCGTTACTGATGACTTTTTCTTTCCAACGAGTCCCTTTTTTGCATTTTTGCCACCGTCATCGGGATGCACGAAAATGGCATCTTGGGTTTCTCGGCAGGTCAATTCGACCGTCGAAAAGTCAGAATCACGCGAAACGAATGTCGTGGCGTTACTGAGCACTTCTTCTTTCCAAGAAGTACACTTTTTATAATTTTCGCCACTGTCATACGGTTGCACGAAAATGGCATCTAGGGTTTCCCAGCGGGTCGATTCGACCGCCGAAAAATTGAAATCACCCGAAACGAAGGTCGTAGAGTTACTGATGAATTCTTTTTTCCAACGAGTCCTTTCGTTTGGATTTTTCCCACCGTCATCCGAATGCATGAAAATGGGATCTAGGATTTCTCGGCGGCCCGATTCGAACGCCGGAGAGTCAGAATCACGCGAAACGAAGGTCGTGGCGTTACTGATGACTTCCATTTTTCAACGGGTTCTTTTGTTTGGATTTTCACCACCGTCATCTGGATGTGCGAAAATGGCATTTTGGGTTTCGCTTCAGCTCGATCGACCACCAGAAAGTTGCAATCACGGGATACGAAGGTCGTGGCGTTACCGAGCAATCCTTGTGTCCAAGAAATCCACTTTTTATAATTTCTGCCACCGTCATCCGGATGCACGAAAATGGCATCTAGGGTTTTCCGGCGGCCCGATTCTCCTCTCGAAAAGTCAGTATCACGCGAAACGAAGGTCGTGGCGTTACTGATGACTTCTTCTTCCCAACGAGTCCCTTTTTTTCGATTTTTATCACCGTCATCCGAACGCACGAAAATGGCATCTAGGTTTTCTCGACGGCCCGATTCGACTGCCGGAAAGTCGGAATAACGCGAAACGGAGGTCGTGGTGTTACTAAGCACTTTTTCTTTCCAAGCAGTCCACTTTTTATAATTTTCGACACCGTCATCCGGATCCACGAAAGTGGCATCTAGGGTTTCTCGGCGGCTCAATTCGACCGCCGGAAAGGCAGAATCACGCGAAACGAAGGTCGTGGCGTTACTGAGCACTTCTTCTTTCGAAGAAGTCCACTTTTTATAATTTTCGCCACCATCATTTGGATGCACGAAAATGGCATCTAGGTTTTCTCGGCGGCCCGATTCGACAGCCGGAAAGTAGGAATCGTGCAAAACGAAAGTCGTGGCGTTACTGATGACTTCTTCTTTCCAACGAGTCCCTTTGCGGGGATTTTCGCCACCGTCATCCGGATGCACGAAAATAACATCTAGGGTTTCTCGGCGGCCCGATTCGACAGCGGGAAAGTCGGAATCACGTGAAACGAACGTCGTGGCGTTACTGAGCAATTTTTCTTTCCAAGAAGTCCACTTTTTATAATTTCTGCCACGGTCATCCGGATGCACGAAAATGGCATCTAGGGTTTTTCGGCGGCCTGATTCTCCTGTCGAAAAGTCAGTATCACGCGAAACGAAGATCGTGGCGTTACTGATGACTTCTTCTTTCCAACGACTCCCTTTTTTTGGATTTTTTCCACCGTCATCCGAACACACGAAAATGGCATCTAGGGTTTCTCGACGGCCCTATTCGACAGCCAGAAAGTCGGAATAACGCGAAACGGAGGTCGTGGCGTTACTAAGCACTTTTTCTTTCCAAGCAGTCCACTTTTTATAATTTTCGCCACCGTCATCCGGATCCACGAAATTGGCATCTAGGGTTTCTCGGCGGCTCAATTCGACCGCCGGAAAGTCGGAATCACGCGAAACGATGGTCGTGGCATTACTGAGCACTTCTTCTTTCGAAGAAGTCCTTTTTTTATATTTTTCGCCACCATTATCCGGATGCACGAAAATGGCATCTAGTGTCTCTCGGCGGCCCGATTCTCCTCTCGAAAAGTCAGAATCACGCGAAACGAAGGTCGTGGCGTTACTGATGACTTCTTCTTTCCAACGAGTCCTTTTTTTTGGATTTTTTCCACCGTCATCCGAATGCACGAAAATGGCATCTAGGGTTTCTCGGCGGCCCGATTCGACTGCCGGAAAGTCGGAATAACGCGAAACGGAGGTCGTGGCGTTACTAAGCACTTTTTCTTTCCAAGCAGTTCACTTTTTATAATTTTCGCCACCGTCATCCGGATCCACGAAATTGGCATCTAGGGTTTCTCGGCGGCTCAATTCGACCGCCGGAAAGTCGGAATCACGCGAAACGAAGGTCGTGGCATTACTGAGCACTTCTTCTTTCGAAGAAGTCCTTTTTTTATATTTTTCGCCACCATTATCCGGATGCACGAAAATGGCATCTAGTGTCTCTCGGCGGCCCGATTCTCCTCTCGAAAAGTCAGAATCACGCGAAACGAAGGTCGTGGCGTTACTGATGACTTCTTCTTTCCAACGAGTCCTTTTTTTTGGATTTTTTCCACCGTCATCCGAATGCACGAAAATGGCACCTAGGGTTTCTCGGCGGCCCGATTCGACTGCCGGAAAGTCGGAATAACGCGAAACGGAGGTCGTGGCGTTACTAAGCACTTTTTCTTTCCAAGCAGTTCACTTTTTATAATTTTCGCCACCGTCATCCGGATCCACGAAAATAGCATCTAGGGTTTGTCGGCGGCTCAATTCGACCGCCGGAAAGTCGAAATCACGCGAAACGAAGGTCGTGGCGTTACTGAGCACTTCTTCTTTCGAAGACGTCCACTTTTTATAATTTTCACCACTGCCATTCGGATGCACGAAAATGGCATCTAGGGTTTCTCGGCAGCCCGATTCGATAGCCGGAAAGTAGGAATCGCGCTAAACGGAGGTCGTGGCGTTACTGTTGACTTCCTTTTTTCAACGGGTCCTTTTGTTTGGATTTTCACCACCGTCATCCGGATGCGCGAAAATGGCATTTTGGGTTTCGCTTCAGCTCGATCGACCGCCAGAAAGTTGCAATCACGGGAAACGAAGGTCGTGGCGTTACCGAGCAATCCTTGTGTCCAAGAAATCCACTTTTTATAATTTCTGCCACCGTCATCCGGATGCACGAAAATGGCATCTAGGGTTTTCCGGCGGCCCGATTCTCCTCTCGAAAAGTCAGTATCACGCGAAACGAAGGTCGTGGCGTTACTGATGACTTCTTCTTTCCAACGAGTCCCTTTTTTTCGATTTTTTTCACCGTCATCCGAACGCACGAAAATGGCATCTAGGTTTTCTCGGCGGCCCGATTCGACTGCCGGAAAGTCGGAATAACGCGAAACGGAGGTCGTGGCGTTACTAAGCACTTTTTCTTTCCAAGCAGTCCACTTTTTATAATTTTCGCCACCGTCATCCGGATCGACGAAAGTGGCATCTAGGGTTTCTCGGCGTCTCAATTCGACCGCCGGAAAGTCGGAATCACGCGAAACGAAGGTCGTGGCGTTACTGAGCACTTCTTCTTTCGAAGAAGTCCACTTTTTATAATTTTCGCCACAGTCATTCGGATGCACGACAATGGCATCTAGGGTTTCTCGGTGGCCCGATTCGACAGCCGGAAAGTAGGAATCACGCAAAACGAAGGTCGTGGCGTTACTGATGACTTCTTCTTTCCAACGAGTCCCTTTTTTTGGATTTTTACCACCGTCATCCGGATGAACGAAAATGGCATCTAGGGTTTCTCGGCGGCTCAATTCGACCGCCGGAAAGTCAGAATAATGCGAAACGGAGGTCGTGGCGTTACTAAGCACTTTTTCTTTCCAAGCAATCGACTTTTTATAATTTTCGCCACCGTCATTCGTACGCACGAAAATGGTATCTAGGGTTTCTCGGCGGCCCGGTTCGATAGCCGAAAAGTAGGAATCGCGTGAAACGAAGGTCGTGGCGTTACTGATGACTTCTTCTTTCCAACGAGTCCCTTTGCGGGGATTTTCGCCACCGTCATCCGGATGCACGAAAATAACATCTAGGGTTTCTCGGCGGCCCGATTCGACAGCGGGAAAGTCGGAATCACGTGAAACGAACGTCGTGGCATTACTGAGCAATTTTTCTTTCCAAGAAGTCCACTTTTTATAATTTCTGCCACGGTCATCCGGATGCACGAAAATGGCATCTAGGGTTTCTCGGCGGCCCGATTCTCCTGTCGAAAAGTCAGTATCACGCGAAACGAAGATCGTGGCGTTACTGATGACTTCTTCTTTCCAACGACTCCCTTTTTTTGGATTTTTTCCACCATCATCCGAACACACGAAAATGGCATCTAGGGTTTCTCGACGGCCCTATTCGACAGCCGGAAAGTCGGAATAACGCGAAACGGAGGTCGTGGCGTTACTAAGCACTTTTTCTTTCCAAGCAGTCCACTTTTTATAATTTTCGCCACCGTCATCCGGATCCACGAAATTGGCATCTAGGGTTTCTCGGCGGCTCAATTCGACCGCCGGAAAGTCGGAATCACGCGAAACGAAGGTCGTGGCATTACTGAGCACTTCTTCTTTCGAAGAAGTCCTTATTTTATATTTTTCGCCACCATTATCCGGATGCACGAAAATGGCATCTAGTGTCTCTCGGCGGCCCGATTCTCCTCTCGAAAAGTCAGAATCACGCGAAACGAAGGTCGTGGCGTTACTGATGACTTCTTCTTTCCAACGAGTCCTTTTTTTTGGATTTTTTCCACCGTCATCCGAATGCACGAAAATGGCATCTAGGGTTTCTCGGCGGCCCGATTCGACTGCCGGAAAGTCGGAATAACGCGAAACGGAGGTCGTGGCGTTACTAAGCACTTTTTCTTTCCAAGCAGTTCACTTTTTATAATTTTCGCCACCGTCATCCGGATCCACGAAAATAGCTTCTAGGGTTTGTCGGCGGCTCAATTCGACCGCCGGAAAGTCAAAATCACGCGAAACGAAGGTTGTGGCGTTACTGAGCACTTCTTCTTTCGAAGACGTCCACTTTTTATAATTTTCACCACTGCCATTCGGATGCACGAAAATGGCATCTAGGGTTTCTCGGCAGCCCGATTCGATAGCCGGAAAGTAGGAATCGCGCTAAACGGAGGTCGTGGCGTTACTGTTGACTTCCTTTTTTCAACGGGTCCTTTTGTTTGGATTTTCACCACCGTCATCCGGATGCGCGAAAATGGCATTTTGGGTTTCGCTTCAGCTCGATCGACCGCCAGAAAGTTGCAATCACGGGAAACGAAGGTCGTGGCGTTACCGAGCAATCCTTGTGTCCAAGAAATCCACTTTTTATAATTTCTGCCACCGTCATCCGGATGCACGAAAATGGCATCTAGGGTTTTCCGGCGGCCCGATTCTCCTCTCGAAAAGTCAGTATCACGCGAAACGAAGGTCGTGGCGTTACTGATGACTTCTTCTTTCCAACGAGTCCCTTTTTTTCGATTTTTTTCACCGTCATCCGAACGCACGAAAATGGCATCTAGGTTTTCTCGGCGGCCCGATTCGACTGCCGGAAAGTCGGAATAACGCGAAACGGAGGTCGTGGCGTTACTAAGCACTTTTTCTTTCCAAGCAGTCCACTTTTTATAATTTTCGCCACCGTCATCCGGATCGACGAAAGTGGCATCTAGGGTTTCTCGGCGTCTCAATTCGACCGCCGGAAAGTCGGAATCACGCGAAACGAAGGTCGTGGCGTTACTGAGCACTTCTTCTTTCGAAGAAGTCCACTTTTTATAATTTTCGCCACAGTCATTCGGATGCACGACAATGGCATCTAGGGTTTCTCGGTGGCCCGATTCGACAGCCGGAAAGTAGGAATCACGCAAAACGAAGGTCGTGGCGTTACTGATGACTTCTTCTTTCCAACGAGTCCCTTTTTTTGGATTTTTACCACCGTCATCCGGATGAACGAAAATGGCATCTAGGGTTTCTCGGCGGCTCAATTCGACCGCCGGAAAGTCAGAATAATGCGAAACGGAGGTCGTGGCGTTACTAAGCACTTTTTCTTTCCAAGCAATCGACTTTTTATAATTTTCGCCACCGTCATTCGTACGCACGAAAATGGTATCTAGGGTTTCTCGGCGGCCCGGTTCGATAGCCGAAAAGTAGGAATCGCGTGAAACGAAGGTCGTGGCGTTACTGATGACTTCTTCTTTCCAACGAGTCCCTTTGCGGGGATTTTCGCCACCGTCATCCGGATGCACGAAAATAACATCTAGGGTTTCTCGGCGGCCCGATTCGACAGCGGGAAAGTCGGAATCACGTGAAACGAACGTCGTGGCATTACTGAGCAATTTTTCTTTCCAAGAAGTCCACTTTTTATAATTTCTGCCACGGTCATCCGGATGCACGAAAATGGCATCTAGGGTTTCTCGGCGGCCCGATTCTCCTGTCGAAAAGTCAGTATCACGCGAAACGAAGATCGTGGCGTTACTGATGACTTCTTCTTTCCAACGACTCCCTTTTTTTGGATTTTTTCCACCATCATCCGAACACACGAAAATGGCATCTAGGGTTTCTCGACGGCCCTATTCGACAGCCGGAAAGTCGGAATAACGCGAAACGGAGGTCGTGGCGTTACTAAGCACTTTTTCTTTCCAAGCAGTCCACTTTTTATAATTTTCGCCACCGTCATCCGGATCCACGAAATTGGCATCTAGGGTTTCTCGGCGGCTCAATTCGACCGCCGGAAAGTCGGAATCACGCGAAACGAAGGTCGTGGCATTACTGAGCACTTCTTCTTTCGAAGAAGTCCTTATTTTATATTTTTCGCCACCATTATCCGGATGCACGAAAATGGCATCTAGTGTCTCTCGGCGGCCCGATTCTCCTCTCGAAAAGTCAGAATCACGCGAAACGAAGGTCGTGGCGTTACTGATGACTTCTTCTTTCCAACGAGTCCTTTTTTTTGGATTTTTTCCACCGTCATCCGAATGCACGAAAATGGCATCTAGGGTTTCTCGGCGGCCCGATTCGACTGCCGGAAAGTCGGAATAACGCGAAACGGAGGTCGTGGCGTTACTAAGCACTTTTTCTTTCCAAGCAGTTCACTTTTTATAATTTTCGCCACCGTCATCCGGATCCACGAAAATAGCTTCTAGGGTTTGTCGGCGGCTCAATTCGACCGCCGGAAAGTCAAAATCACGCGAAACGAAGGTTGTGGCGTTACTGAGCACTTCTTCTTTCGAAGACGTCCACTTTTTATAATTTTCACCACTGCCATTCGGATGCACGAAAATGGCATCTAGGGTTTCTCGGCAGCCCGATTCGATAGCCGGAAAGTAGGAATCGCGCTAAACGGAGGTCGTGGCGTTACTGTTGACTTCCTTTTTTCAACGGGTCCTTTTGTTTGGATTTTCACCACCGTCATCCGGATGCGCGAAAATGGCATTTTGGGTTTCGCTTCAGCTCGATCGACCGCCAGAAAGTTGCAATCACGGGAAACGAAGGTCGTGGCGTTACCGAGCAATCCTTGTGTCCAAGAAATCCACTTTTTATAATTTCTGCCACCGTCATCCGGATGCACGAAAATGGCATCTAGGGTTTTCCGGCGGCCCGATTCTCCTCTCGAAAAGTCAGTATCACGCGAAACGAAGGTCGTGGCGTTACTGATGACTTCTTCTTTCCAACGAGTCCCTTTTTTTCGATTTTTTTCACCGTCATCCGAACGCACGAAAATGGCATCTAGGTTTTCTCGGCGGCCCGATTCGACTGCCGGAAAGTCGGAATAACGCGAAACGGAGGTCGTGGCGTTACTAAGCACTTTTTCTTTCCAAGCAGTCCACTTTTTATAATTTTCGCCACCGTCATCCGGATCGACGAAAGTGGCATCTAGGGTTTCTCGGCGGCTCAATTCGACCGCCGGAAAGTCGGAATCACGCGAAACGAAGGTCGTGGCGTTACTGAGCACTTCTTCTTTCGAAGAAGTCCACTTTTTATAATTTTCGCCACAGTCATTCGGATGCACGACAATGGCATCTAGGGTTTCTCGGTGGCCCGATTCGACAGCCGGAAAGTAGGAATCACGCAAAACGAAGGTCGTGGCGTTACTGATGACTTCTTCTTTCCAACGAGTCCCTTTTTTTGGATTTTTACCACCGTCATCCGGATGAACGAAAATGGCATCTAGGGTTTCTCGGCGGCTCAATTCGACCGCCGGAAAGTCAGAATAATGCGAAACGGAGGTCGTGGCGTTACTAAGCACTTTTTCTTTCCAAGCAATCGACTTTTTATAATTTTCGCCACCGTCATTCGTACGCACGAAAATGGTATCTAGGGTTTCTCGGCGGCCCGGTTCGATAGCCGAAAAGTAGGAATCGCGTGAAACGAAGGTCGTGGCGTTACTGATGACTTCTTCTTTCCAACGAGTCCCTTTGCGGGGATTTTCGCCACCGTCATCCGGATGCACGAAAATAACATCTAGGGTTTCTCGGCGGCCCGATTCGACAGCGGGAAAGTCGGAATCACGTGAAACGAACGTCGTGGCGTTACTGAGCAATTTTTCTTTCCAAGAAGTCCACTTTTTATAATTTCTGCCACGGTCATCCGGATGCACGAAAATGGCATCTAGGGTTTCTCGGCGGCCCGATTCTCCTGTCGAAAAGTCAGTATCACGCGAAACGAAGATCGTGGCGTTACTGATGACTTCTTCTTTCCAACGACTCCCTTTTTTTGGATTTTTTCCACCATCATCCGAACACACGAAAATGGCATCTAGGGTTTCTCGACGGCCCTATTCGACAGCCGGAAAGTCGGAATAACGCGAAACGGAGGTCGTGGCGTTACTA
Source organism: Gleditsia sinensis (assembly GCA_037074535.1). Lineage (NCBI taxonomy): Eukaryota > Viridiplantae > Streptophyta > Magnoliopsida > Fabales > Fabaceae > Gleditsia > Gleditsia sinensis. The sequence goes on from CM073466.1 coordinate 51,242,247, forward strand.
AGCACTTTTTCTTTCCAAGCAGTCCACTTTTTATAATTTTCGCCACCGTCATCCGGATCCACGAAATTGGCATCTAGGGTTTCTCGGCGGCTCAATTCGACCGCCGGAAAGTCGGAATCACGCGAAACGAAGGTCGTGGCATTACTGAGCACTTCTTCTTTCGAAGAAGTCCTTTTTTTATATTTTTCGCCACCATTATCCGGATGCACGAAAATGGCATCTAGTGTCTCTCGGCGGCCCGATTCTCCTCTCGAAAAGTCAGAATCACGCGAAACGAAGGTCGTGGCGTTACTGATGACTTCTTCTTTCCAACGAGTCCTTTTTTTTGGATTTTTTCCACCGTCATCCGAATGCACGAAAATGGCATCTAGGGTTTCTCGGCGGCCCGATTCGACTGCCGGAAAGTCGGAATAACGCGAAACGGAGGTCGTGGCGTTACTAAGCACTTTTTCTTTCCAAGCAGTTCACTTTTTATAATTTTCGCCACCGTCATCCGGATCCACGAAAATAGCATCTAGGGTTTGTCGGCGGCTCAATTCGACCGCCGGAAAGTCGAAATCACGCGAAACGAAGGTCGTGGCGTTACTGAGCACTTCTTCTTTCGAAGACGTCCACTTTTTATAATTTTCACCACTGCCATTCGGATGCACGAAAATGGCATCTAGGGTTTCTCGGCAGCCCGATTCGATAGCCGGAAAGTAGGAATCGCGCTAAACGGAGGTCGTGGCGTTACTGTTGACTTCCTTTTTTCAACGGGTCCTTTTGTTTGGATTTTCACCACCGTCATCCGGATGCGCGAAAATGGCATTTTGGGTTTCGCTTCAGCTCGATCGACCGCCAGAAAGTTGCAATCACGGGAAACGAAGGTCGTGGCGTTACCGAGCAATCCTTGTGTCCAAGAAATCCACTTTTTATAATTTCTGCCACCGTCATCCGGATGCACGAAAATGGCATCTAGGGTTTTCCGGCGGCCCGATTCTCCTCTCGAAAAGTCAGTATCACGCGAAACGAAGGTCGTGGCGTTACTGATGACTTCTTCTTTCCAACGAGTCCCTTTTTTTCGATTTTTTTCACCGTCATCCGAACGCACGAAAATGGCATCTAGGTTTTCTCGGCGGCCCGATTCGACTGCCGGAAAGTCGGAATAACGCGAAACGGAGGTCGTGGCGTTACTAAGCACTTTTTCTTTCCAAGCAGTCCACTTTTTATAATTTTCGCCACCGTCATCCGGATCGACGAAAGTGGCATCTAGGGTTTCTCGGCAGCTCAATTCGACCGCCGGAAAGTCGGAATCACGCGAAACGAAGGTCGTGGCGTTACTGAGCACTTCTTCTTTCGAAGAAGTCCACTTTTTATAATTTTCGCCACAGTCATTCGGATGCACGACAATGGCATCTAGGGTTTCTCGGTGGCCCGATTCGACAGCCGGAAAGTAGGAATCGCGCAAAACGAAGGTCGTGGCGTTACTGATGACTTCTTCTTTCCAACGAGTCCCTTTTTTTGGATTTTTACCACCGTCATCCGGATGAACGAAAATGGCATCTAGGGTTTCTCGGCGGCTCAATTCGACCGCCGGAAAGTCAGAATAATGCGAAACGGAGGTCGTGGCGTTACTAAGCACTTTTTCTTTCCAAGCAATCGAATTTTTATAATTTTCGCGACCGTCATTCGTACGCACGAAAATGGTATCTAGGGTTTCTCGGCGGCCCGGTTCGACAGCCGAAAAGTAGGAATCGCGCGAAACGAAGGTCGTGGCGATACTGATGACTTGTTCTTTCCAACGAGTCCCTTTTTTTGGATTTTTGCCACCGTCATCCGGATGCACGAAAATGGCATCTAGGGTTTCTCGGCGGCTCAATTTGACCGCCGAAAAGTCGGAATTACGCGAAACGAACGTCGTGGCGTTACTGAGCACTTCTTCTTTCCAAGAAGTACACTTTTTATAATTTTCCCCACCGTCATACGGTTGCACGAAAATGGCATCATGGGTTTCCCGGCGGTTCGATTCGACTGCCAAAAAATTGAAATCAGGCGAAACGAAGGTCGTGGAGTTACTGATGAATTCTTTTTTCCAACGAGTCCCTTCGTTTGGATTTTTTCCACCATCATTCGAATGCATGAAAATGGGACCTAGGGTTTCTCGGCGGCCCGATTCGAACGCCAGAGAGTCAGAATCACACGAAACGAAGGTCGTGGCGTTACTGATGACTTCCTTTTTTCAACGGGTCCTTTTGTTTGGATTTTCACCACCGTCATACTGATGCGCGAAAATGGCATTTTGGCTTTCACGGCAGCCCGATCGACCGCCGGAAAGTTGGAGTCACGGGAAACGAAGGTCGTGGTGTTACCGAGCACTTCTTTATTCCAAGAACTCCACAATTTATAAATTTTGCCACCGTCATCCGGAAGCACGAAAATGTCATCTAGGGTTCCAAGGCGACCCGATTCGACCGCCGGAAAGTAAGAATCACGCGGAACGAAGGTCGTGGCGTTACTGATGACTTCTTCTTTCCAACGAGTCCCTTTGCGTGGATTTTCGCCACCGTCATCTGGATGCACGAAAATGACATATGGGGTTTCTCGGCGGCCCGATTCGACAGCCGAAAAGTCGAAATCACGAGAAACGATGGTCGTGGCGTTACTGAGCAATTCTTCTTTCCAAGAAGTCCACTTTTTATAATTTCTGCCACCGTCATGATGATGCACGAAAATGGCATCTAGGGTTTCTCGGCAATCTGATTCTCCTCTCGAAACGTCAGTATCACGAGAAACGAAGGTCGTGGCGTTACTGATGAATTTTTCTTTCCAACGAGCCCCTTTTTTTGGATTTTTTCCACCGTCATCCGGAAGCACGAAAATGGCATCTAGGGTTTTTCAGCGGCCCGATTCGACAGCCGGAAAGTCGGAATAACGCGAAACGGAGGTCGTGGCGTTACTAAGCACTTTTTCTTTCCAAGCAGTCCGCTTTTTATAATTTTCGCCACCGTCATTCGTATGCACGAAAATGGTATCTAGGGTTTCTCGGCAGCCCGATTCGACGGCCGAAATTCGTGGCGTTACTGATGACATCTTCTTTCCAACGAGTCCCTTTTTTTGGATTTTTGCACCGTCATCCGGAAGCACGAAAATGGCATCTAGGGTTTCTCGGCGGCTCAATTCGACCGCCGAAAAGTCGGAATCACGCGAAACGAAGGTTGTGGCATTACTGAGCACTTCTTCTTTCCAAGAAGTAAACTTTTTATAATTTTGGCCACCCTCATACGGTTGCACGAAAATGGCGTCTAGGGTTTCCCGGCGGTTCGATTCGACCGCCAAATAATTGAAATCACGCGAAACGAAGGTCGTGGAGTTACTAATGAATTCTTTTTTCCAACGAGTCCCTTCGTTTGGATTTTTCCTACCATCATTCGAATGCATGAAAATGGGACCTAGGGTTTCTCGGAGGCCCGATACGAACGCCGGAGAGTCAAAATCACGCGAAACGAAGGTCGTGGCGTTACTGATGACTTCCTTTTTTCAACGGGTCCTTTTGTTTGGATTTTCACCACCGTTATCCGGATGCGCGAAAATGGCATTTTGGGTTTCGCAGCAGCCCGATCGACCGCCGGAAAGTTGGTATCACGGCAAACGAAGGTCGTGGCGTTACCGAGCACTTCTTTATTCCAAGAACTCCACTATTTATAACTTTCGCCACCGTCATCCGGAAGCACGAAAATGGCATCTAGGGTTCCAAGGCGACCCGATTCGACCGCCGGAAAGTCGGAATCCCGCGGAACGAAGGTCGTGGCGTTGCTGATGACTTCTTCTTTCCAACGAGTCCCTTTGCGTGGATTTTCGCCACCGTCATCCGGATGCACGAAAATGACATCTAGGGTTTCTCGGCGGCCCGATTCGACAGCCGGAAAGTCGGAATCAAGAGAAACGAAGGTCGTGGCATTACTGAGCAATTCTTCTTTCCAAGAATTTCACTTTTTATAATTTCTGCCACCGCCATCCGGATGCACGAAAATAGAATCTAGGGTTTCTCGGCGGCTCAATTCGACCACCGAAAAATCGGAATCACGCGACACGAAGGTCGTGGCGTTACTAAGCACTTTTTCTTTCCAAGCAGTCATTTTTTATAATTTTCGCCACCGTCATTCGGATGCACGAAAATGGCATCTATGGTTTCTCGGCGGCCCGATTCGACAGCCAGAAAGTAGGAATCGCGTGAAGTGAAGGTCGTGGCGTTACTGATGACTTCTTCTTTCCAACGAGTCCCTTTTTTTGGATTTTTGCCACCGTCATCCGGAAGCACGAAAATGGCATCTAGGGTTTCTCGGCGGCTCAATCCAACCGCCGAAAAGTCGGAATCACGCGAAACGAAGGTTGTGGCGTTACTAAGCACTTCTTCTTTCCAAGAAGTACACTTTTTATAATTTTCGCCACCGTCATACGGTTGCACGAAAATGGCATCTAGGGTTACCTGGCGGTTCGATTCGACCGCCGAAAAATTGAAATCACGCGAAACGAAGGTCGTGGAGTTACTGATGAATTCTTTTTTCCAACGAGTCCCTTCGTTTGGATTTTTTCCACCGTCATCCGAATGCATGAAAATGGGACCTAGGGTTTCTCGGTGGCACGATTCGAACGCCGGAGAGTCAGATTCACGCGAAACGAAGGTCGTGGCGTTACTGATGACTTCCTTTTTTCAACGGGTCCTTTTGTTTGGATTTTCACCACCGTCATCTGGATGCGCGAAAATGGCATTTTGGGTTTCACAGCAGCCCGATCGACCGCCGGAAAGTTGGAATCACGGGAAATGAAGGTCGTGGCGTTACCGAGCACTTCATTATTCCAAGAACTCCACTATTTATAACTTTCGCCACCGTCATCCGGAAGCACGAAAATGGCATCTAGGGTTCCAAGGCGACCCGATTCGACCGCCGAAAAGTCAGAATCACGCGGAACGAAGGTCGTGGCGTTACTGATGACTTCTTCTTTCCAACGAGTCCCTTTGCGTGGATTTTTGCTACCATCATCCGGATGCACGAAAATGACATCTAGGGTTTCCCGGCGGCCCGATTCGACAACTGGAAAGTCGGAATCACGTTAAACGAAGGTCGTGGCATTACTGAGCAATTCTTCTTTCCAAGAAGTCCACTTTTTATAATTTCTGCCACAGTCATCCGGATGCACGAAAATGGCCTCTGGGGTTTCTCGGCGGCCCGATTCTCCTCTCGAAAAGTCAGTATCACGCGAAACGAAGGTCGTGGCGTTACTGATGACTTCTTCTTTCCAACGAGTCCCTTTTTTTGGATTTTTTCCACCGTCATCCGAACGCACGAAAATGGCATCTAGGGTTTCTCGGCGGCTCGATTCGACAGCCGGAAAGTCGGAATAACGCGAAACGGAGGTCGTGGCGTTACTAAGCACTTTTTCTTTCCAAGCAGTCCACTTTTTATAATTTTCTCCCCCGTCATCCGGATCCACGAAAATGGCATCCAGGGTTTCTCGGCGGCCCGATTCGACAGCCGGAAAGTAGGAATCACGCGAAACGAAGGTCGTGGCGTTACTGATGACTTCTTCTTTCCAACGAGTCCCTTTGTTTGGTTTTTTTCCACCGTCATCCGAACGCACGAAAATGGCATCTAGGGTTTCTCGGCGGCCCGATTCGACAGCCGGAAAGTCGGAATAACGCGAAACAGAGGTCGTGGCGTTACTAAGCACTTTTTCTTTCCAAGTAGTCCACTTTTTATAATTTTCTCCACCGTCATCCGGATCCACGAAAATGGCATCCAGGGTTTCTCGGCGGCCCGATTCGACAGCCGGAAAGTAGGAATCACGCGAAACGAAGGTTGTGGCGTTACTGATGACTTCTTCTTTCCAACGAGTCCCTTTTTTTGGATTTTTGCCACCGTCATCCGGATGCACGAAAATGGGACCTAGGGTTTCTCGGCGGCTCGATTCGAATGCCGGAGAGTAAGAATCACGCGAAACGAAGGTCGTGGCGTTATTGATGACTTCCTTTTTTCATCGGGTCCTTTTGTTTGGATTTTCAACAACGTCATCCGGATGCACGAAAATGGCATTTTGGGTTTCGCGGCAGCCCGATCGACCGCCGGAAAGTTGGAATCACGGGAAACGAAGGTCGTGGCGTTACCGAGCACTTCTTTATTCCAAGAACTCCACTATTTATAACTTTCGCCAACGTCATCCGGAAGCACGAAAATGGCATCTAGGGTTCCAAGGCGACCCGATTCGACCGCCCGAAAGTCGGAATCACGCGGAACGATGGTCGTGGCGTTACTGATGACTTCCTCTTTCCAACGAGCCCCTTTGCGTGGATTTTCGCCACCGTCATCTGGATGCACGAAAATGACATACAGGGTTTCCCGGCGGCCCGATTCGATAGCCGGAAAGTCGGAATCACGAGAAACGAAGGTCGTGGCGTTGCTGAGAAATTCTTCTTTCCAAGCAGTCCACTTTTTATAATTTTCGCTACCGTCATCCGGATCCACGAAAATGGCATCTGGGGTTTCTCGGCTGCTCAATTCGACCGCCGAAAAGTCAGAATCACGGGAAACGAAGGTCGTGGCGTTACTGAGCACTTCTTCCTTCCAAGAAGTCCACTTTTTATAATTTTCGCCACCGTCATTCGGATGCACGAAAATGGCATCTAGGGTTTCTCGGCGGCCCGATTCGACAGCCGGACAGTAGGAATCGCGCGAAACGAAGGTCATGGCGTTACTGATGACTTCTTCTTTCCAACGAGTCCTTTTTTTTGGATTTTTCCCACCGTCATCCGGATGCACGAAAATGGCATCTAGGGTTTCTTGGCAGGTCATTTCGACCGCAGGAAAGTCGGAATAATGCAAAACGGAGGTCGTGGCGTTACTAAGCACTTTTTATTTCAAGTAGTCTACTTTTTATAATTTTCGCCACCGTCATCCGGATCCACGAAAATGGCATCTAGGGTTTCTCGGCGGCTCAATTCGACCGCCGGAAAGTCGGAATCACGCGAAACAAAGGTCGTGGCGTTACTGAGCACTTTTTCCTTCCAAGAAGTCCACTTTTTATAATTTTCGCTACCGTCATTCGGATGCACGAAAATGGCATCTAGGGTTTCTCGGCGGCCCGATTCGACAGCCGGAAAGTAGGAATCACGCGAAACAAAGGTCGTGGCGTTACTGATGACTTCTTCTTTTGATGCGTTCCTCTATACGAAGAAACGGAGTGTTTGGCGAAAGCAAGGATCGTCTTGAAAATTCAATGGATGTTTGATCGCCACGAGTTGCCTCGATAAGATCGGATTCAGTTCTTTGCCCAAGAACTAAGGGAAGCTCTCACTTTAGGAGAAAACTCAATCTTTATTAATCATCAAAATCTGTTTTATACATGAACTTAATGAACTCTTAAATAGACAATCAAACCTAACCCTAGTAGGAAAGCCAGCAGGCCTAAAACTCCTAATTGGACTTCTAATAGAATATGCCCCAAATAACATTAATTATCTGGCCCAACTAAACTAACAAAAACAAACCCATAATTAAACTACTATTTGGGCTACATAAAGAATGGGCCCAAATGCTAATAATATCCAAAACAAAACATTTAAAACTAAAGCCCATAATACATCTTTAGCCTATGCAGATTTGAGCTAGTTTTCTTCAAGATCCAACAAACTTTATTGGGCCTCCGAATTGCCCTCTTTAATGCAATCTTCAAGGCTGCAAGGTGTGGCCCACTTGATGTCTAAACTTGGCCCAACAACTTCCTCTTTAGCTTGCACATCCAAGATCAAGCACAGTAAAGCTTCTTTGGCCCGTTTCGCCCTGCTCTTAGTCATTGGACCGCCTATCCCTTGCAAAGGATCTTGGGAATGATTTATAGTAGCTTTGACAGCACCTTGATCTCCATCATTCCCTCTTTCCTCGAAATGATTCGTCCTCGAATCAAAAGCATCACCTACATCAAATAAAGACAAGTCAGCAACATTGAATATAGCACTAATATTGCCATACTCACTTGGTAAATCAATCTTATAGGCATTGTCATTGATTCGCTGCAAGACTTGAAAAGGTCCATCTCTCCTAGGATGCAACTTAGACTTTCTCTGAACCAGAGACCTCTCTTTATGAATATGTACCCAAACCGAATCATCAGGTTCAAATACAATTTTTGTTCGACTCTTGTTGGCTTGCGTTGCATATTGCTTATTCTTCCTCTCAATGTTACCTCGAACTTTAGCATGCAAATCCTTTACATATTCAGCCTTTTGCTTACCATCCATGTTAACAAACACATTAGTAGACAAAGGTAAAATATTCAAAAGTGTTAGAGGATTAAAGCCATAAACAATCTCAAAAGGACTACAAGCAGTAGTAGAATGCACAGATCTATTGTAAGCAAACTCAATATGTGGTATTGGAATATAAAGACCATGTGACATAACCTTAGACTTAACTTGTTTACATGCCATACACTTAACACAAAATGAAATGACATCATGTTCCATGCGAGGCCAATAAAAATGTTTATACATAATTTCTAAAGTTTTAGTCACTCCAAAATGCCTCATTATACCTCCACCATGACTCTCCTTATTTAATAAGGCACACATAGAACACTTAGGCACACAAAGTTTATTCTTTTTAAACAAGTAGCCTCTATGTCTATAGAAACCATCAATAACACGCTTATCATAAGAATTCCAAACAGATCCAAAATCAACATCATTAGCATACAAGTCTTTAATGTATTCAAACCCAAGCAACTTAGCATGCAAAAATGTCAATAACGCATATCTTCTAGACAATGCATTAGCTACCACATTTTCCCTTCCAATTTTATATTTAATCACATATGGAAATGTCTCAATGAATTTTAACCACGTAGCATGCCTCTTATGCAACTTACCTTGAGACTTCAAGAATTTCGGACTCTTATAATCTGAATGGATAATGAATTCTCTCGGCCATAGATAATGCTGCCAAATTTGCCTAGTCCTCATCAATGCATATAACTCCTTATCATAAGTAGGATATTTCAGTGTTGTGAATCCCTGTATCAAAGACACAACCACACTAGGCAAAGAAAGGTTAGGAGTGTTAGTAAAATAAATATCCTTGTACATGAACACAAGGAGGTTTGGTTTGCATACCAAAGCACTCTTCACCTCACTTTTTAATGCAAAAGCACTCACTCTTTTATTTTCTTCTTTATCTGTCTCACAATTCTCTTTCTTTTTCTGCTCACATATCTCAACATCTCTCTCTTTTATCTCACTCTCAATTTTGGCCATACTCATTTTTTTCTCACATATCTCAACCTCTCTCTCTTTTCTCTCACTCTCAATTTTGGCCATACTCTCTTTTTTCTTTTGCTCACATATTTCAACCTCTCTTTCTTTTCTCTCACTCTCAATTTTTGCCTTACTCTCTTTCTCTTTTTCTTTTATTTCTCTTAACTCACACTCTTTTGTAATTCGCACTTGATCAGCATAAGCCTCAGCTGGCCTTAGGGGTGTTAGAATAAAGGTTTTCTTATGCATGGTCAATGTATATCGATTCTTGTAACCATCATAATTAACCCTTCTATTAAATTGCCATAGACGTCCCAACAACAAGTGTGCAACATGCATTGGTACTACATCACAAAGCACCTCATCTTTGTAGTTACCAATAGAAAAAGATACCAAAACCTGATTAGTCACCCATATCTCTCCACTATCATTCAACCATCTTAGCCTATACGGCTTAGGATGTTTCAATGTGGGTAGACCCAATTTATCAACCATCAAGGTACTAGCTATGTTAATGCAACTCCCATTATCAATAATCAAGCTACATACCTTGTTATTCACGTGGCACCTAGTCTGGAATATATGCTCACACTGTTCATCATCAATATCATCAATAGGCTGCATATTAAGAGCACGTCGAGTAACCAATACTTCTCTTTTCACTAGCTTACTAATCTCCATATTACTACAATCCTCCAATGGTGGCATCTCATTATCACTAGAATGCTTACTCTCTATTCGTTCCTTTTCTTCTTCACCAAAGACAAACTGTTTAGAAGGCTTAGGTTTGGATAGTGACTCAAGATTATCCAGCTTCATATGTGTCAACTTAAACTGCTCCTGAATTGCCTTCATGTAAAATTTAAGATCAATTTTAGGTTGATTTATTTTACTAGTCATGTTTGTCTCACAAGCCTCACGTGTTTGCACTCAACTTTACTCTCTTTCCCTTAAAGCTCTTAAACAAGAACCTAATCAACAAACTTATCAAAGGAAACAAGAGAATTAAGAATGATAAGAACAAATTTTCAGACAATGACAATCTAGGAACTGAATTTGAAACAAATAAAATTAGTATGCAATTTTTTCGACTTCCCTTTTTTTTCTCTTTTTTTTTTGAAAGAATTTCTTTTTTTTTTTTTTGAATAAACTTCTGCTCACCTTTTCTTTTAGCAGACTTCAGCACTTTTTTTTTGCGAAATTTTTTTTTTTGAATTTTTTTTTTTTGGGAAGAAGAAACTGAAGTATACTAGAACTAGGAATCTGATTTTTTTTTTTTGAATTTTGAATTTTTGAACAAGAAACCAAATTGAAATAGGAATAGGACTCACCTTTTTTTTTTTCGAAATTCAAATTTTTGGAAGAAGAAACTAAATTGACTAGGACTAGGAATTAGAATATAATAGGAAAAGAAAATTGACTAGAACTAGAACTCTTTTTTTTCTAAAAGAACTAGAATAACATTAACTAGAACTAGAACTAGAACTCTAATTTGACCTAAAGAAAGGTAGAAGAAGAAGAAAGACTCTAAAAAATAGAAAAGAAAAGATAGGACACCAACCAAATCTCAAGGAGCCAAAGCTCTGATACCAAATGATGCGTTCCTCTATACGAAGAAACGGAGTGTTTGGCGAAAGCAAGGATCGTCTTAAAAATTCAATGGATGTTTGATCGCCACGAGTTGCCTCGATAAGATCGGATTCAGTTCTTTGCCCAAGAACTAAGGGAAGCTCTCACTTTAGGAGAAAACTCAATCTTTATTAATCATCAAAATCTGTTTTATACATGAACTTAATGAACTCTTAAATAGACAATCAAACCTAACCCTAGTAGGAAAGCCAGCAGGCCTAAAACTCCTAATTGGACTTCTAATAGAATATGCCCCAAATAACATTAATTATCTGACCCAACTAAACTAACAAAAACAAACCCATAATTAAACTACTATTTGGGCTACGTAAAGAATGGGCCCAAATGCTAATAATATCCAAAACAAAACATTTAAAACTAAAGCCCATAATACATCTTTAGCCTATGCAGATTTGAGCTAGTTTTCTTCAAGATCCAACAAACTTTATTGGGCCTCCGAATTGCCCTCTTTAATGCAATCTTCAAGGCTGCAAGGTGTGGCCCACTTGATGTCTAAACTTGGCCCAACAACTTCCTCTTTAGCTTGCACATCCAAGATCAAGCACAGTAAAGCTTCTTTGGCCCGCTTCGCCCTGCTCTTAGTCATTGGACCGCCTATCCCTTGCAAAGGATCTTGGAAACAGTTTATAGTAGCTTTGACAGCACCTTGATCTCCATCATCTTTCCAACGAGTCCCTTTTTTTGGATTTTTTCCACCGTCATCCGAACGCACGAAAATGGCATCTAGGGTTTCTCGGCGTCTGAATTCGACCACCGGAAAGTCGGAATCACGCGAAACGGAGGTCGTGGCGTTACTAAGCACTTTTTCTTTCCAAGCAGTCCACTTTTTATAATTTTCGCCACCGTCATCCGGATCCACGAAAATGGCATCTAGGGTTTCTCGGCGGCTCAATTCGACCGACGGAAAGTCGGAATCACACGAAACGAAGGTCGTGGCGTTACTGAGCACTTCTTTTTTCCAAGAAGTCCACTTTTTATAATTTTCGCCACCGTCATTCGGATGCACGAGAATGGTATCTAGGGTTTCTCGGCGACCCGTTTCGACAGCAGGAAAGTAGGAATCGCGCGAAACGAAGGTCGTGGCGCTACTGATGACTTCTTCTTTCCAACGAGTCCCTTTTTCTGGATTTTTTCCACCGTCATCCGAACGCACGAAAATGGCATCTAGGGTTTCTCGGCGGCCCGATTCGACTGCCGAAAAGTCGGAATATCGCGAAACGGAGGTCGCGGCGTTACTAAGCACTTTTTCTTTCCAAGCAGTCCACTTTTTATAATTTTCGCCACCGTCATCTGGATCCACGAAAATGGCATCTAGGGTTTCTCGGCGGCTAAATTCGACCGCCGGAAAGTCGGAATCACGCAAAACGAAGGTCGTGGGGTTACTGAGCACTTCTTCTTTCCAGGAAGTCCACCTTTTATAATTTTCGCCACCGTCATTCCGAGGCACGAAAATGGCATCTAGGGTTTGTCGGCGGCCCGATTTGACAGCCGGAAACTAGGAATCACGCGAAACGAAGGTCGTGGCGTTACTGTTGACTTCTTCTTTCCAATGAGTCCCTTTTTTTGGATTTTTGCCACCGACATCCGGATGCACGAAAATGGCATCTAGGGTTTCTCGGCGGCTCAATTCGACCGCCGGAAAGTCGGAATAATGCGAAACGGAGGTCGTGGCGTTACTAAGCACTTTTTCTTTCCAAGCAGTCCACTTTTTATAATTTTCGCCACCGTCATTCATATGCACGAAAATGGTATCTAGGGTTTCTCGGCGGCCCGATTCGACAGCCGGAAAGTAGGAATCGCGCGAAACGAAGGCCGTGGCGTTACTGATGACTTATTCTTTCCAACGAGTCCCTTTTTTTTGATTTTTTCACCCGTCATCCGAACGCACGAAAATGGCATCTAGGGTTTCTCGACGGCCCGATTCGACAGCCGGAAAGTCAGAATAACGCGAAACGGAGGTCGTGGCGTTACTAAGCACTTTTTCTTTCAAAGCAGTCCACTTTTTATAATTTTCGCTACCGTCATACGGATCCACGAAAATGGCATCTAGGGTTTCTCGGCGGCTCAATTCGACCGCCGGAAAGTCGAAATCACGCGAAACGAAGGTCGTGGCGTTACTGAGCACTTCTTCTTTCCAGGAAGTCCACTTTTTATAATTTTCGCCACCGTCATTCCGATGCACGAAAATGGCATCTAGGGTTTCTCGGCGGCCCGATTCGACAGCCGGAAAGTAGGAATCGCGCGAAAAGAAGGTCGTGGCGTTACTGACGACTTCTTCTTTCCAACGAGTCCCTTTTTTTGGATTTTTGCCGTCGTCATCCAGATGCACGAAAATGGCATCTAGGGTTTCTCGGCGGCTCAATTCGACTGCCGTAAAGTCGGAATAATGCGAAACGGAGGTCGTGGCGTTACTAAGCAATTTTTCTTTCCAAGCAGTCCACTTTTTATAATTTTCGCCACCGTCATTCGTATGCACGAAAACGGTATCTAGGGATTCACGGCCGCCTGATTTGACAGCCGGAAAGTAGGAATCGCGCGAAACGAAGGCCGTGGCGTTACTGATGACTTCTTCTTTCCAACGAGTCCCTTTTTTTGGATTTTTGCCACCGTCATTCGGATGAACGAAAATGGCATCTAGGGTTTCTCGGCGGCTCAATTCGACCGCCGAAAAGTCGAAATCACGCGAAACAAAGGTCGTGGCATTACTGAACACTTATTCTTTCCAAGAAGTACACTTTTTATAATTTTCGCCACCGTCATACGGTTGCACGAAAATGGCATATAGGGTTTCTCGGCGGTTCGATTCGACCGCCGAAAAATAAAAATCACGCGAAACGAAGGTCGAACGCCGGAGAGTCAGAATCATGTGAAACGAAGGTCGTGGCGTTACTGATGACTTCCTTTTTTCAATGGGTCCTTTTGTTTGGATTTTCACCACCGTCATCCGGATGCGCGAAAATGGAATTTTGAGTTTCGCGGCAGCCCGATCGACCGTCGGAAATGGGGAATCACGGGAAACGAAGATCGTTGCGTTACCGAGCACTTCTTTATTCCAAGAACTCCACTATTTATAACTTTCGCCACCGTCATCTGGAAGCACGAAAATGGCATCTAGGGTTCCAAGGAAACCCGATTCGACCGCCGGAAAGTCGGAATCACGCGGAACGAAGGTCATGGCATTACTGATGACTTCTTCTTTCCAACGAGTCCCTTTGCGTGGATTTTCGCCAACGTCATCTGGATGCACGAAAATTACATCTAGGGTTTCACGGAGGCCCGATTCGACAGTCGGAAAGTCGGAATCGCGAGAAACGAAGGTCGTGGCGTTGCTGAGCAATTCTTCTTTCCAAGAAGTTCACTTTTTATAATTTCTGCCACCGTCATCCGGATGCACGAAAATGGCATCTAGGGTTTCTCGGCGGCCAGATTCCCCTCTCGAAAAGTCAGTATCACGCGAAACGAAGGTCGTGGCGCTACTGATGACTTCTTCTTTCCAACGAATCCCTTTTTCTGGATTTTTTCCACCGTCATCCGAACGGACAAAAATGGCATCTAGGGTTTCTCGGCGGCCCGATTCGACAGCCGAAAAGTCAGAATAACGCGAAACGGAGGTCGTGGCGTTACTAAGCACTTTTTCTTTCCAAGCGGTCCACTTTTTATAATTTTCGCCACTGTCATCCGGATCCACGAAAATGGCATCTAGGGTTTCTCGGCGGCTCAATTCGACCGCCGGAAAGTCGGAATTAAGAGAAACGAAGGTCGTGGCGTTACTAAGCACTTCTTCTTTCCAGGAAGTCTACTTTTTATAATTTTCGCCACCGTCATTCCGATGCACGAAAATGGCATCTAGGGTTTCTCGGCGGCCCGATTCGACAGTCGGAAATTAGGAATCGCGCGAAACGAATGTCGTGGCGTTATTGATGACTTCTTCTTTCCAACGAGTCCCTTTTTTTGGATTTTTGCCACCGTCATCCGGATGCACGAAAATGGCATCTAGGGTTTCTCGGCGGCTCAATTCGACCGCCGAAAAGTCGTAATATTGCGAAACGGAGGTCGTGGCGTTACTAAGTACTTTTTCTTTCCAAGCAGACCACTTTTTATAATTTTCGCCACAGTCATTCGTATGCACGAAAATGGTATCTAGGGTTTCTCGACGGCCCGATTCGACAGCCGGAAAGTAGGAATCGCGCGAAATGAAGGCCGTGGTGTTTCTGATGACTTCTTCTTTCCAACGAGTCCCTTTTTTTGGATTTTTACCACCGTCAACCGGATGAACGAAAATGGCATATAGGGTTTCTCGGC
Organism: Gleditsia sinensis; assembly: GCA_037074535.1. Taxonomy (NCBI): domain Eukaryota; kingdom Viridiplantae; phylum Streptophyta; class Magnoliopsida; order Fabales; family Fabaceae; genus Gleditsia; species Gleditsia sinensis. The sequence goes on from CM073466.1 coordinate 51,257,482, forward strand.
GGCTCAATTCGACCGCCGAAAAGTCGGAATCACGCGAAACGAAGGTCGTGGCGTTACTGAGCACTTCTTCTTTCCAAGAAGTACACTTTTTATAATTTTCGCCACCGTCATACGGTTGCACGAAAATGGCAACTAGGGTTTCCCGGCGGTTCGATTCGACCGCCGAAAAATTGAAATCACGCAAAACGAAGGTCGTGGAGTTACTGATGAATTCTTTTTTCCAACGAGTCCCATCGTTTGGATTTTTCCCACCGTCATCCGAATGCATGAAAATGGGACCTAGGGTTTCTCGGCGGCCCGATTCGAACGCCGGAGAGTCAGAATCACGCGAAACAAAGGTCGTGGCGTTACTGATGACTTCCTTTTTTCAACGTGTCCTTTTGTTTGGATTTTCACCACCGTGATCCGGATGCGCGAAAATGGCATTTTGGGTGTCGCGGCAGCCTGATCGACCGCCGGAAAGTTGGAATCACGGGAAACGAAGGTCGTGGCGTTACCGAGCACTTCTTTATTCCGAGAACTCCACTATTTATTACTTTCGCCACCGTCATCCGGATGCACGAAAATGGCATCTAGGGTTTCAAGGCAACCCGATTCGACCGCGGGATAGTCGAAATCGCGCGGAACGAAGGTCGTGGCGTTACTGATGACTTCTTCCTTCCAACGAGTTACTTTTTTTGGATTTTTTCCACCGTCTTCCGAACGCACGAAAATGGCATCTAGGGTTTCTCGGCGGCTCAATTCGACCGCCGAAAAGTCGGAATTACGCGAAACGAAGGTCGTGGCGTTACTCCTGACTTCTTCTTTCCAACGAGTCCCTTTTTTTGGATTTTTGCCACCGTCATCCGGATGCACGAAAATGGCATCTAGGGTTTCTCGGCGGCTCAATTCGACCACCGAAAAGTCAGAATTACGCGAAACGAAGGTCGTGGCGTTACCGAGCACTTCATTATTCCAAGAACTCCACTTTTTTTAACTTTCGCCACTGTCATCCCGAAGCACGAAAATCGCATCTAGGGTTTCAAGGCGACCCGATTCGACCGCCGGAAAGTCGGAATCACGCGGAACGAAGGTCGTGGCTTTACTAAGCACTTTTTCTTTCCAAGCAGTCCACTTTTTATAATTTCCCCCACCGTCATCAGGATCCACAAAAATGGCATCTAGGGTTTCTCGGCGGCTCAATTCGACCGCCGGAAAGTCGGAATAATGCGAAACGGAGGTCGTGGCGTTACTAAGCACTTTTTCTTTCCAAGCAGTCCACTTATTATAATTTTCGCCACCGTCATTCGCATGCACGAAAATGGCATCTAGGGTTTCTCGGCAGACCGATTCGACAGCCGGATTTTGGAATCGCGCGAAACGAAGGTCGTGGCTTTACTGATGACTTCTTCTTTCCAACGAGTCCCTTTTATTCGATTTTTGCCACCGTCATCCGGATGTACGAAAATGGCATATAGGGTTTCTCGGCGGCTCAATTCGACCGCCGAAAAGTCGGAATAATGCGAAACGGAGGTCGTGGCGTTACTAAGCACTTTTTCTTTCCAAGCAGTCCACTTTTTATACTTTTCGCCACCGTCATTCGTATGCACGAAAATGGTATCTACGGTTTCTCGGCGGCCCGATTCGACAGCCGGAAACTAGGAATCGCGCGAAACGAAGGTCGTGGCGTTACTGATGACTTCTTCTTTCCAACGAGTCCCTTTTTTTGGATTTTTATCACCGTCATCTGGATGCACGAAAATGGCATCTAAGGTTTCTCGGCGGCTCAATTCGACCGCCGAAAAGTCGAAATCACGCGAAACGAAGGTCGTGGCGTTACCGAGCACTTCTTTCTTCCAAGAACTCCACTATTTATAACTTTCGCCACCGTCATCCGGAAGCATGAAAATGGCATCTAAGGTTTCAAGGAGACCCGATTCGACCGCCGGAAAGTCGGAATCACGCGGAACGAAGGTCGTGGCGTTACTGACGACTTCTTCTTTCCAACGTGTCCCTTTGCGTGGATTTTCGCCACCGTCATCCGGATGCACGAAAATGACATCTACGGTTTCTCGGCGGCCCCATTCAACCGCCGGAAAGTCGGAATCACAAGAAACGAAGGTCGTGGCGTTACTGAGCAATTCTTCTTTCCAAGAAGTCCACTTTTTATAATTTCTACCACCGTCATCCGGATGCACAAAAATTGCATCTAGGGTTTCTTGGCGGCCCGATTCTCCTCTCGAAAAGTCAGTATCACGCGAAACGAAGGTCGTGGCGTTACTGATGACTTCTTCTATCCAACGAGTCCCTTTTTTTGGATTTGTTCCACCATCATCCGAACGCACGAAAATGGCATCTAGGGTCTCTCGGCGGCCCGATTTGACTGCCGAAAAGTCGGAATAACGCGAAACGGAGGTCGTGGCGTTACTAAGCACTTTTTCTTTCCAAGCAGTCCACTTTTTATAATTTCCCCCACCGTCATCCGGATCCACGAAAATGGCATCTAGGGTTTCTCGGCGGCTCAATTCAACCGCCGGAAAGTCGGAATAATGCGAAACGGAGGTCGTGGCGTTGCTAAGCACTTTTTCTTTCCAAGAACTCCACTATTTTTAACTTTCGCCACCGTCATTCGGATGCACGAAAATGGCATCTAGGGTTTCTCGGCGGCCCGATTCGACATCCGGAAAGTAGGAATCGCGCGAAACGAAGGTCGTGGCGTTACTGATGACTTCTTCTTTCCAACGAGTCCCTTTTTTTGGATTTTTTCCAACGTCATCGGAACGCACGAAAATGGCATCTAGGGTTTCTCGGCGGCCCGATTCGACAGCCGGAAAGTCGGAGTAACGCGAAACGGAGGTCGTGGCGGTACTAAGCACTTTTTCTTTCCAAGCAGTCCACTTTTTATAATTTTCGCCACCGTCATCCGGATCCACGAAAATGGCATCTAGGGTTTCTCGGCGGCTCAATTCGACCGCCGAAAAGTCGGAATCACGCGAAACGAAGGTCGTGGCGTTACTGAGCACTTCTTCTTTCCAAGAAGTCCAGTTTTTTTAATTTTCGCCACCATCATTCGGATGCACGAAAATGGCATCTAGGGTTTCTCGGCAGCCCGATTCGACAGCCGGAAAGTTGGAATCGCGCGAAACGAAAGTCGTGGCTTTACTGATGACTTCTTCTTTCCAACGAGTCCCTTTTATTCGATTTTTGCCACCGTCATCCGGATGTACGAAAATGGCATCTAGGGTTTCTCGGCGGCTCAATTCGACCGGCGAAAAGTCGGAATAATGCGAAACGGAGGTCGTGGCGTTACTCAGCACTTTTTCTTTCCAAGCAGTCCACTTTTTATACTTTTCGCCACCGTCATTCGTATGCACGAAAATGGTATCTAGGGTTTCTCGGCCGCCCGATTCGGCAGCCGGAAACTAGGAATCGCGCAAAACGAAGGTCGTGGCGTTACTGGTGACTTCTTCTTTCCAACGAGTCCCTTTTTTTGGATTTTTGCCACCGTCATCCGGATGCATGAAAATGGCATCTAGGGTTTCTCGACGGCTTAATTCGACCGCCGAATAGTCGGAATCACGCGAAACGAAGGTCGTGGCATTACCGAGCACCTCTTTATTCCAAGAACTCCACTATTTATAACTTTCGCCACCGTCATCCGGAAGCATGAAAATCGCATCTAGGGTTTCAAGGCGACCCGATTCGATCGCCGGAAAGTCGGAATCACGCGGAACGAAGGTCGTGGCTTTACTAAGCACTTTTTCTTTCCAAGCAGTCCACTTTTTATAATTTCCCCCACCGTCATCCGGATCCACGAAAATGGCATCTAGGGTTTCTCGGCTGCTCAATTCGACCGCCGGAAAGTCAGAATAATGCGAAACGGAGGTCGTGGCGTTACTAAGCACTTTTTCTTTCCAAGCAGTCCACTTATTATTATTTTCGCCACCGTCATTCGCATGCACGAAAATGGCATCTAGGGTTTCTCGGCAGACCGATTCGACAGCCGGATTTTGGAATCGCGCGAAACGAAGGTCGTGGCTTTACTGATGACTTCTTCTTTCCAACGAGTCCCTTTTATTCGATTTTTGCCACCGTCATCCGGATGTACGAAAATGGCATATAGGGTTTCTCGGCGGCTCAATTCGACCGCCGAAAAGTCGGAATAATGCGAAACGGAGGTCGTGGCGTTACTAAGCACTTTTTCTTTCCAAGCAGTCCACTTTTTATACTTTTCGCCACCGTCATTCGTATGCACGAAAATGGTATCTACGGTTTCTCGGCGACCCGATTCGACAGCCGGAAACTAGGAATCGCGCGAAACGAAGGTCGTGGCGTTACTGATGACTTCTTCTTTCCAACGAGTCCCTTTTTTTGGATTTTTGTCACCGTCATCTGGATGCACGAAAATGGCATCTAAGGTTTCTCGGCGGCTCAATTCGACCGCCGAAAAGTCGGAATCACGCGAAACGAAGGTCGTGGCGTTACCGACCACTTCTTTCTTCCAAGAACTCCACTATTTATAACTTTCGCCACCACATCCGGAAGCACGAAAATGGCATCTAGGGTTTCAACGCAACCTGATTCGACCGCCGGAAAGTCGGAATCACGTGAACGAAGGTCGTGGTGTTACTGAGCACTTCTTCTTTCCAAGCAGTCCACTTTTTATAATTTTTGCCACCGTCATCCGGATCCCCGAAAATGGCATCTAGGGTTTCTTGGCAGCCCGATTCTCCACTCGAAAATTCAGTATCACGCGAAACGAAGGTCGTGGCGTTACTGATGACTTCTTCTTTCCAACGAGTCCCTTTTTTTGGATTTTTTCGACTGTCATCCGAACGCACAAAAATGGCATCTAGGGTTTCTCGGCGGCCCGATTCGACAGCCTGAAAGTCGGAATAACGCGAAACGGAGGACGTGGCGTTACTAAGCGCTTTTTCTTTCCAAGCAGTCCACTTTTTATAATTTTCGCCAACGTCATCCGGATCCACGAAAATGGCTTCTAGGGTTTCTCGGCGGCTCAATTCGACCGGCGGAAAGTCGGAATCACGCGAAACGAAGGTCGTGGCGTTACTGAGCACTTCTTCTTTCCAAGAAGTCCACTTTTTATAATTTTCGCCACCGTCATTCGGATGCACGAAAATGGCATCTAGGGTTTCTCGGCAGCCCGATTCGACAGCCGGAAAGTAGGAATCGCGCGAAACAAAGGTCGTGGCTTTACTGATGACTTCTTCTTTCCAACGAGTCCCTTTTATTCGATTTTTGCAACCGTCATCCGGATGTACGAAAATGGCATCTAGGGTTTCTCGGCGGCTCAATTCGACCGCCGAAAAGTCGGAATAATGCGAAACGGAGGTCGTGGCGTTACTAAGCACTTTTTCTTTCCAAGCAGTCCACTTTTTATACTTTTCGCCACCGTCATTCGTATGCACGAAAATGGTATCTACGGTTTCTCGGCGGCCCGATTCGACAGCCGGAAACTAGGAATCGCGCAAAACGAAGGTCGTGGCGTTACCGAGCACTTCTTTTTTCAAAGAACTCCACTTTTTATAACTTTTGCCACCGTCATCCGGAAGCACGAAAATGGCATCTAGGGTTTCAAGGCGACCTGATTCGACCGCCGGAAAGTCAGAATCGCGCGGAACGAGGTCGTGGCGTTACTAAGCAATTTTTCTTTCCAAGAAGTCCACTTTTATAATTTTTGCCACCGTCATCCGGATGCACGAAAATGGCATCTAGGGTTTCTCGGCGGCTCAATTCGACCGACGAAAAGTCGGAATCACGCGAAACGAAGGTCGTGGCGTTACCGAGCACTTCTTTCTTCCAAGAACTCCACTATTTATAACTTTCGCCACCATCATCCGGAAGCACGAAAATGGCATCTAGGGTTTCAAGGCGACCTGATTCGACCGCCGGAAAGTCGGAAGCACGCGGAACGAAGGTCGTGGCTTTACTAAGCACTTTTTCTTTCCAAGCAGTCCACTTTTTATAATTTTTGCCACCGTCATCCGGATCCCCGAAAATGGCATCTAGGGTTTCTTGGCGGCCCGATTCTCCACTCGAAAAGTCAGTATCACGCGAAACGAAGGTCGTGGCGTTACTGATGACTTCTTCTTTCCAACGAGTCCCTTTTATTCGATTTTTGCCACCGTCATCCGGATGTACGAAAATGGCATCTAGGTTTTCTCGGCGGCTCAATTCGACCGCCGAAACGTCAGAATCACGCAAAACGAAGGTCGAGGCGTTACCGAGCACTTCGTTTTTCCAAGAACTCCACTTTTTATAACTTTTGCCACCGTCATCCGGAAGCACGAAAATGGCATCTAGGGTTTCAAGGCGACCTGATTCGACCGCCGAAAAGTCAGAATCACGCGGAACGAGGTCGTGGCGTTACTAAGCAATTTTTCTTTCCAAGAAGTCCACTTTTATAATTTTTGCCACCGTCATCCGGATGCACGAAAATGGCATCTAGGGTTTCTCGGCGGCTCAATTCGACCGCCGAAAAGTCGGAATCACGCAAAACGAAGGTCGTGGCGTTACCGAGCACTTCTTTTTTCAAAGAACTCCACTTTTTATAACTTTTGCCATCGTCATCCGGAAGCACGAAAATGGCATCTAGGGTTTTAAGGCGACCTGATTCGACCGCCGGAAAGTCAGAATCACGCAGAACGAAGGTTGTGGCGTTACTAAGCAATTTTTCTTTCCAAGCAGTCCACTTTTTATAATTTTTGCCACCGTCATCCGGATGCACGAAAATGGCATCTAGGGTTTCTCGGCGGCTCAATTCGGCCGCCGAAAAGTCGGAATAATGCGAAACGGAGGTCGTGGCATTACTAAACACTTTTTCTTTCCAAGCAGTCCAATTTTTATACTTTTCGCCACCGTCATTCGTATGCACGAAAATGGTATCTAGGGTTTCTCGGCGGCCCGATTCGATAGCCGGAAACTAGGAATCGCGCAAAACGAAGGTCGTGGCGTTACTGGTGACTTCTTCTTTCCAACGAGTCCCTTTTTTTGGATTTTTGCCACCGTCTTCCGGATGCACGAAAATGGCATCTAGGGTTTCTCGGCGGCTTAATTCGACCGCCGAAAAGTCGGAATCACGCGAAACGAAGGTCGTGGCATTACCGAGCACTTCTTTATTCCAAGAACTACACTATTTATAACTTTCGCCACCGTCATCCGGAAGCACGAAAATGGCATCTAGGGTTTCAAGGCGACCCGATTCGACCGCCGGAAAGTCGGAATCACGCGAAACGAAGGTCGTGGCGTTACTAAGCACTTTTTCTTTCCAAGCAGTCCACTTTTTATAATTTCCCCCACCGTCATCCGGATCCACGAAAATGGCATCTAGGGTTTCTCGGCGGCTCAATTCGACCGCCGGAAAGTCGGAATAATGCGAAACGGAGGCCGTGGCGTTACTAAGCAATTTTTCTTTCCAAGTAGTCCACTTTTTCTAATTTTCGCCACCGTCATTCGTATGCACGAAAATGGTATCTAGGGTTTCTCGGCGGCCCGATTCGACAGCCGGAAAGTAAGAATCGCATGAAACGAAGGTCGTGGCGTTACTGATGACTTCTTCTTTCCAACGAGTCCCTTTTTTTGGCTTTTTGCCACCATCATCCGGATGCACGAATATGGCATCTAGGGTTTCTCGGCGGCCCGATTGGACAGCCAGAAAGTCGGAATAATGCGAAACGGAGGTCGTGGCGTTACTAAGAACTTTTTCTTTACAAGCAGTCCACTTTTTATAATTTTCGCCACCGTCATCCGGATCCACGAAAATGGAATCTAGGGTTTCTCGGCGGCTCAATTCGACCGCCGGAAAGTCGGAATCACGCGAAACGAAGGTCGTGGCGTTACTGAGCACTTCTTCTTTCCAAGAAGTCCACTTTTTATAATTTTCGCCACTGTCATTCGGATGCACGAAAATGGCATCTAGGGTTTCTCGGCAGCCCGATTCGACAGCCGGAAAGTAGGAATCGCGCGAAACGAAGGTCGTGGCTTTACTGATGACTTCTTCTTTCCAACGAGTCCCTTTTATTCGATTTTTGCCACCGTCATCCGAATGTACGAAAATGGCATTCAGGGTTTCTCGGCGGCTCAATTCGACCGCCGAAAAGTCGGAATCACGCAAAACGAAGGTCGTGGCGTTACCGAGCACTTCTTTTTTCCAAGAACTCCACTTTTTATAACTTTCGCCACCGTCATCCGGAAGCACGAAAATGGCATCTAGGGTTTCAAGGCGACCAGATTCGACCGCCGGAAAGTCAGAATCACACGGAACGAAGGTCGTGGCGTTACTAAGTAATTTTTCTTTCCAAGCAGTCCACTTTTTATAATTTTTGCCACCGTCATCCGGATGCACGAAAATGGCATCTAGGGTTTCTCGGCGGCTCAATTCGACCGTCGGAAAGTCGGAATCATGCGAAACGGAGGTCGTGGCGTTACTAAGCACTTTTTCTTTCCAAGCAGTCCACTTTTTATACTTTTCGCCACCGTCATTCGTATGCACGAAAATGGTATCTACGGTTTCACGGTGGCCCGATTCGACAGCGGGAAACTAGGAATCGCGCGAAACGAAGGTCGTGGCGTTACTGATGACTTCTTCTTTCCAACGAGTCCCTTTTTTTGGATTTTTGCCACCGTCATCCGGATGCACGAAAATGGCATCTAGGGTTTCTCGGCGGCTCAATTCGACCGTCAGAAAGTCGGAATCATGCGAAACGGAGGTCGTGGCGTTACAAAGCACTTTTTCTTTCCAAGCAGTCCACTTTTTATACTTTTCGCCACCGTCATTCGTATGCACGAAAATGGTATCTACGGTTTCTCGGCGGCCCGATTCGACAGCGGGAAACTAGGAATCGCGCGAAACGAAGGTCGTGGCGTTACTGATGACTTCTTCTTTCCAACGAGTCCCTTTTTTTGGATTTTTGCCACCGTCATCCGGATGCACGAAAATGGCATCTAGGGTTTCTCGGCGGCTCAATTCGACCGACGAAAAGTCGGAATCACGCGAAACGAAGGTCGTGGCGTTACCGAGCACTTCTTTCTTCCAAGAACTCCACTATTTATAACTTTCGCCACCATCATCTGGAAGCACGAAAATGGCATCTAGGGTTTCAAGGCGACCTGATTCGACCGCCGGAAAGTCGGAATCACGCGGAACGAAGGTCGTGGCTTTACTAAGCACTTTTTCTTTCCAAGCAGTCCACTTTTTATAATTTTTGCCACCGTCATCCGGATCCACGAAAATGGCATCTAGGGTTTCTTGGCGGCTCGATTCTCCACTCGAAAAGTCAGTATCACGCGAAACGAAGGTCGTGGCGTTACTGATGACTTCTTCTTTCCAACGAGTCCCTTTTTTTGGATTTTTTCGACCGTCATCCGAACGCACGAAAATGGCATCTAGGGTTTCTCGGCGGCACGATTCGACAGCCTGAAAGCCGGAATAACGCGAAACGGAGGTCGTGGCGTTACTAAGTACTTTTTCTTTCCAAGCAGTCCACTTTTTATAATTTTCGCCACCGTCATCCGGATCCACGAAAATGGCATCTAGGGTTTCTCGGCGGCTCAATTCGACCGCCGGAAAGTCGAAATCACGCGAAACGAATGTCGTGGCGTTACTGAGCACTTCTTCTTTCCAAGAAGTCCACTTTTTATAATTTTCGCCACCGTCATTCGGATGCACGAAAATGGCATCTAGGGTTTCTCGGCGGCCCGATTCGACATCCGAAAAGTAGGAATCGCGCGAAACGAAGGTCGTGGCGTTACTGATGACTTCTTCTTTCCAACGAGTCCCTTTTTTTGGATTTTTTCCACCGTCATCCGAACGCACGAAAATGGCATCTAGGGTTTCTCGGTTGCCCGATTCGACAGCCGGAAAGTCGGAGTAACGCGAAACGGAGGTAGTGGCGTTACTAAGCACTTTTTCTTTCCAAGCAGTCCACTTTTTATAATTTTCGCCAACGTCATCCGGATCCACGAAAATGGCATCTAGGGTTTCTCGGTGGCTCAATTCGACCGCCGGAAAGTCGGAATCACGCGAAACGAAGGTCGTGGCGTTACTGAGCACTTCTTCTTTCCAAGAAGTCCACTTTTTATAATTTTCGCCACCGTCATTCGGATGCACGAAAATGGCATCTAGGGTTTCTCGGTAGCCCGATTCGACAGCCGGAAAGTAGGAATCACGCGAAACGAAGGTCGTGGCTTTACTGATGACTTCTTCTTTCCAACGAGTCCCTTTTATTCGATTTTTGCAACCGTCATCTGGATGTACGAAAATGGCATCTAGGGTTTCTCGGCGGCTCAATTCAACCGCCGAAAAGTCGGAATCACGCAAAACGAAGGTCGGGGCGTTACCGAGCACTTCTTTTTTCCAAGAACTCCACTTTTTATAACTTTTGCCACCGTCATCCGGAAGCACGAAAATGGCATCTAGGGTTTCAAGGCGACCTGATTCGACCGCCGGAAAGTCAGAATCACGCGGAACGAAGGTCGTAGCGTTACTAAGCAATTTTTCTTTCCAAGTAGTCGACTCTTATAATTTTTGCCACCGTCATCCGGATGCACGAAAATGGCATCTAGGGTTTCTCGGCGGCTCAATTCGACGGCCGAAAAGTCGGAATCACGCAAAACGAAGGTCGTGGCGTTACCGAGCACTTCTTTTTTCCAAGAACTCCACTTTTTATAACTTTTTCCACCGTCATCCGGAAGCACAAAAATGGCATCTAGGGTTTCAAGGCGACCTGATTCGACCGCCGGAAAGTCGGAATCACGCGGAACGAAGGTCGTGGCTTTACTAAGCACTTTTTCTTTCCAAGCAATCCACTTTTTATAATTTTTGCCACCGTCATCCGGATCCCCGAAAATGGCATCTAGGGTTTCTTGGCGGCCCGATTCTCCACTCGAAAAGTCAGTATCACGCGAAACGAAGGTCGTGGCGTTACTGATGACTTCTTCTTTCCAACGAGTCCCTTTTTTTGGATTTTTTCGACCGTCATCCGAACGCACAAAAATGGCATCTAGGGTTTCTCGGCGGCCCGATTCGACAGCCTGAAAGCCGGAATAACGCGAAACGGAGGTCGTGGCGTTACTAAGCACTTTTTCTTTCCAAGCAGTCCACTTTTTATAATTTTCGCCACCGTCATCCGGATCCACGAAAATGGCATCTAGGGTTTCTCGGCGGCTCAATTCGACCGCCGGAAAGTCGAAATCACGCGAAACGAAGGTCGTGGCGTTACTGAGCACCTCTTCTTTCCAAGAAGTCCAATTTTTATAATTTTCGCCACCGTCATTCGGATGCACGAAAATGGCATCTAGGGTTTCTTGGCAGCCCGATTCGACAGCCGTAAAGTAGGAATCGCGCGAAACGAAGGTCGTGGCTTTACTGATGACTTCTTCTTTCCAACGAGTCCCTTTTATTCGATTTTTGCCACCGTCATCCGAATGTACGAAAATGGTATTCAGGGTTTCTCGGCGGCTCAATTCGACCGCCGAAAAGTCGGAATAATGCGAAACGGAGGTCGTGGCGTTACTAAGCACTTTTTCTTTCCAAGCAGTCCACTTTTTATACTTTTCGCCACCGTCATTCGTATGCACGAAAATGGTATCTACGGTTTCTCGGCGGCCCGATTCGACAGCGGGAAACTAGGAATCGCGCGAAACGAAGGTCGTGGCGTTACTGATGACTTCTTCTTTCCAACGAGTCCCTTTTTTTGGATTTTTGCCACCGTCATCCGGATGCACGAAAATGGCATCTAGGGTTTCTCGGCGGCTCAATTCGACCGCCGAAAAGTCAGAATCACGCAAAACGAAGGTCGTGGCGTTACCGAGCACTTCTTTTTTCCAAGAACTCCACTTTTTATAACTTTCGCCACCGTCATCCGGAAGCACGAAAATGGCATCTAGGGTTTCAAGGCGACCAGATTCGACCGCCGGAAAGTCAGAATCACGCGGAAGGAAGGTCGTGGCGTTACTAAGTAATTTTTCTTTTCAAGCAGTCCACTTTTTATAATTTTTGCCACCGTCATCCGGATGCACGAAAATGGCATCTAGGGTTTCTCGGCGGCTCAATTCGACCGTCAGAAAGTCGGAATCATGCGAAACGGAGGTCGTGGCGTTACAAAGCACTTTTTCTTTCCAAGCAGTCCACTTTTTATACTTTTCGCCACCGTCATTCGTATGCACGAAAATGGTATCTACGGTTTCTCGGCGGCCCGATTCGACAGCGGGAAACTAGGAATCGCGCGAAACGAAGGTCGTGGCGTTACTGATGACTTCTTCTTTCCAACGAGTCCCTTTTTTTGGATTTTTGCCACCGTCATCCGGATGCACGAAAATGGCATCTAGGGTTTCTCGGCGGCTCAATTCGACCGACGAAAAGTCGGAATCACGCGAAACGAAGGTCGTGGCGTTACCGAGCACTTCTTTCTTCCAAGAACTCCACTATTTATAACTTTCGCCACCATCATCCGGAAGCACGAAAATGGCATCTAGGGTTTCAAGGCGACCTGATTCGACCGCCGGAAAGTCGGAATCACGCGGAACGAAGGTCGTGGCTTTACTAAGCACTTTTTCTTTCCAAGCAGTCCACTTTTTATAATTTTTGCCACCGTCATCCGGATCCACGAAAATGGCATCTAGGGTTTCTTGGCGGCTCGATTCTCCACTCGAAAAGTCAGTATCACGCGAAACGAAGGTCGTGGCGTTACTGATGACTTCTTCTTTCCAACGAGTCCCTTTTTTTGGATTTTTTCGACCGTCATCCGAACGCACGAAAATGGCATCTAGGGTTTCTCGGCGGCCCGATTCGACAGCCTGAAAGCCGGAATAACGCGAAACGGAGGTCGTGGCGTTACTAAGCACTTTTTCTTTCCAAGCAGTCCACTTTTTATAATTTTCGCCACCGTCATCCGGATCCACGAAAATGGCATCTAGGGTTTCTCGACGGCTCAATTCGACCGCCGGAAAGTCGAAATCACGCGAAACGAAGGTCGTGGCGTTACTGAGCACTTCTTCTTTCCAAGAAGTCCACTTTTTATAATTTTCGCCACCGTCATTCGGATGCACGAAAATGGCATCTAGGGTTTCTTGGCGCCCCGATTCGACATCCGAAAAGTAGGAATCGCGCGAAACGAAGGTCGTGGCGTTACTGATGACTTCTTCTTTCCAACGAGTCCTTTTTTTTGGATTTTTTCCACCGTCATCCGAACGCACGAAAATGGCATCTAGGGTTTCTCGGTTGCCCGATTCGACAGCCGGAAAGTCGGAGTAACGCGAAACGGAGGTCGTGGCGTTACTAAGCACTTTTTCTTTCCAAGCAATCCACTTTTTATAATTTTTGCCACCGTCATCCGGATCCACGAAAATGGCATCTAGGGTTTCTCGGCGGCTCAATTCGACCGCCAGAAAGTCGGAATCACGTGAAACGAAGGTCGTGGTGTTACTGAGCACTTCTTCTTTCCAAGAAGTCCACTTTTTATACTTTTCGCCACCATCATTCGGATGCACGAAAATGGCATCTAGGGTTTCTCGGTAGCCCGATTCGACAGCCGGAAAGTAGGAATCGCGCGAAACGAAGGTCGTGGCTTTACTGATGACTTCTTCTTTACAACGAGTCCCTTTTATTCGATTTTTGCCACCGTCATCCGGATGCACGAAGATGGCATCTAGGGTTTCTCGGCGGCTCAATTCGACCGCCGAAAAGTCGAAATAAAGCGAAACGGAGGTCGTGGCGTTACTAAGCAATTTTTCTTTCCAAGCAGTCCACTTTTTATACTTTTCGCCACCGTCATTCGTATGCACGAAAATGGTATATAGGGTTTCTCGGCGGCCCGATTCGACAGCCGGAAACTAGGAATCGCGCGAAACGAAGGTCGTGGCGTTACTGATGACTTCTTCTTTCCAACGAGTCCCTTTTTTTGGATTTTTGCCACCGTCATCCGGATGCACGAAAATGGCATCTAGGGTTTATCAGTGGCTCAATTCGACCGCCGAAAAGTCGGAATCACGCGAAACGAAGGTCGTGGCGTTACCGAGCACTTCTTTATTCCAAGAACTCCACTATTTATAACTTTTGCCACCGTCATCCGGAAGCACGAAAATGGCAACTAGGGTTTCAAGGCGACCCAATTCGACCGCCGAAAAATCGGAATCACGCTGAACGAAGGTCGTGGCGTTACTAAGCACTTTTTCTTTCCAAGCAGTCCAATTTTTATAATTTTCGCCACCGTCATCCGGATGCACGATCATGACATCAAGGGTTTCTTGGCGGCCCAATTCGACTGCCAGAAAGTCGGAATCACGAGAAACGAAGGTCGTGGCTTTGCTGAGCAATTCTTCTTTCCAAGAAGTATAATTTTTATAATTTCTGCCACCGTCATCTGGATGCAAGAAAATGGCATCTAGGGTTTCTCGGCGGCCCGATTCGACAGCTGGAAACTAGGAATCGCGCGAAACGAACGTCGTGGCGTTACTGATGACTTCTTCTTTCCAACGAGTCCTTTTTTTTGGATTATTGCCACCGTCATCCGAACGCACGAAAATGGCATATAGGGTTTCTCGGCGGCCCGATTCGACAGCTAGAAAGTCGGAATAATGCGAAAGGGAGGTCGTGGCGTTACTAAGCACTTTTTCTTTCCAAGCTGTCTACTTTTTATAATTTTTGCCACCGTCATCCGTATCCACGAAAATGGCATCTAGGGTTTCTCGGCGGCTCAATTTGACCGCCGGAAAGTCGGAATCACCCGAAACGAAGGTCGTGGGGTTACTGAGCACTTCTTCTTTCCAAGAAGTCCAATTTTTATAATTTTCGCCACCATCATTCGGATGCACGAAAATGGCATCTAGGGTTTATCGGCGGCCCGATTCGACTGCCGGAATGTAGGAATCGCGCAAAACGAAGGTCGTGGCGTTACTGATGACTTCTTCTTTCCAACGAGTCCCTTTTTTTCGATTTTTGCCACCGTCATCCGGATGCACGAAAATGGCATCTAGGGTTTCTCGGCGGCTTAATTCGACCGCCGAAAAGTCGGAATAATGCGAAACGGAGGTCGTGGCGTTACTAAGCACTTTTTCTTTCCAAGCAATCCACTTTTTATAATTTTTGCCACCGTCCTTCGTATGCACGAATATGGTATCTAGGGTTTCTCGGCGGCCCGATTCGACAGCCGAAAACTAGGAATCGCGCCAAACGAAGGTCGTGGCGTTACTGATGACTTCTTCTTTCCAACAAGTCCCTTTTTTTGGATTTTTGCCACGGTCATCCGGATGCACGAAAATGGCATCTAGGGATTATCGGTGGCTCAATTCGACCGCCGACAAGTCGGAATCACGCGAAACGAAGGTCGTGGCATTACCAAGCACTTCTTTATTCCAAGAACTCCACTATTTATAACTTTCGCCCCCGTCATCCGGGTGCACGAAAATGGCATCTAGGGTTACAAGGCGACCCGATTCGACCGCCGGAAAGTCGGAATCACGCGGAACGAAGGTCGTGGCGTTACTGATGACTTCTTCTTTCCAACGAGTCCCTTTCCGTGGATTTTCGCCACCGTCATTCGGATGCACGAAAATGACATCTACGGTTTCTCGGCGGCCCGATTCGACCGCCGAAAGTCGAAATCACGAGAAACGAAGGTCGTGGCGTTACTGAGCAATTCTTCTTTCCAAGAAGTCCACTTTTTATAATTTCTGCCACCGTCATCTGGATGCACGAAAATGACATCTAGGGTTTCTCGGCGGCCCAATTCTCCTCTCGAAAAGTCAGTATCACGCGAAACGAAGGTCGTGGCGTTACTGATGACTTCTTCATTCGAACGAGTCCCTTTTTTTGGATTTTTTCCACCATCATCCAAACAAAATGGCATCTAGGGTTTCTCGACTGCCCGATTCGACTGCCGGAAAGTCGGAATAACGCGAAACGGAGGTTGTGGCGTTACTAAGCACTTTTTCTTTCCAAGAAGACCACTTTTTATAATTTCCCCCACCGTCATCCGGATCCACGAAAATGGCATCTAGGGTTTCTCGGCGGCTCAATTCGACCGCCGGAAAGTTAGAATAATGCGAAACGGAGGTCCACTTTTTATAATTTTCGCCACCGTCATTCGTATGCATGAAAATGGTATCTGGGGTTTCACGGCGGCCCGATTCGACAGCCGGAAAGTAGGAAACGCGCGAAACGAAGGTCGTGGCGTTACTGATGACTTCTCCTTCCCAACGAGTCCCTTTTTTTGGATTTTTGCCACCGTCATCCGGATGCACGAAAATGGCATCTAGGGTTTCTCGGCGGCTCAATTCGACCGCCGAAAAGTCAGAATCACGCGAAACCAAGGTCGTGGTGTTACTGAGCACTTCTTCTTTCCAAGAAGTACACTTTTTATAATTTTCGCCACCGTCATACGGTTGCACGAAAATGGCATCTAGGGTTTCCCGGCGGTTCAATTCGACCGCCGAAAAATTGAAATCACGCGAAACGAAGGTTGTGGAGTTACTGATGAATTCTTTTTTTCAACGAGTCCCTTCGTTTGGATTTTTCCCACCGTCATCCGAATGCATGAAAATGGAACCTAGGGTTTCTGGGCGGCCCGATTCATAGGCTGGAGAGTCAGAATCACGCGAAACGAAGGAAGTGGCGTTACTGATGACTTCCTTTTTTCAACGGGTCCTTTTATTTGGATTAACACCACCGTCATCCGGATGCGCGAAAATGGCATTTAGGGTTTCGCCGCACCGATCGACCGTCGGAAAGTTGGAATCACGGGAAACGAAGGTCGTGGCGTTACCGAGCACTTCTTTATTCCAAGAACTCCACTATTTATTACTTTCGCCACCGTCATCCGGAATCACGAAAATGGCATCTAGGTTTTCATGGCGACCCGATTCGATTGCCGGAAAGTCAGAATCACGCGGAACGAAGGTCGTGGCATGACTGATGACTTCTTCTTTCCAACGAGTCCCTTTGCGTGGATTTTCGCCACCATCATCCGGATACACGAAAATGACATCTACGGTCTCTCGGCGGCCCGATTCGACCGCCGGTAAGTCGAAATCATGAGAAACGAAGGTCGTGGCGTTACTGAGCACTTCTTCTTTCCAAATAGTCCACTTTTTTTAATTTCTGCCACTGTCATCCGGATGCAAGAAAATGGCATCTAGGGTTTCTCGGCGGCCCGATTCTCCTCTCGAAAAGTCAGTATCACGCGAAACGAAGGTCATGGCGTTACTGATGACTTCTTCCTTCCAACGAGTCCCTTATTTTGGATTTTTTCCACCATCATCCGAACGCACGAAAATGGCATCTAGGGTTTCTCGGCGGCCCGATTCGACTGCCGAAAAGTCGGAATAACGCGAAACGGAGGTCGTGGCGTTACTAAGCACTTCTTCTTTCGAAGCAGTCGAATTTTTATAATAACCCCCACCGTCATCCGGATCCACGAAAATGGCATCTAGGGTTTCTTGGCGGCTCAATTCGACCGCCGAAAAGTCAGAATAATGATAAATGGAGTTCGTGGCGTTACTAAGCACTTTTTCTTTCCAAGCTGTCCACTTTTTATAATTTTCGCCACCGTCATTCGTATGCACGAAAATGGTATCTAGGGTTTCTCGGCGGCCCGATTCGACAGCAGGAAAGTATGAATCGCGCGAAATGAAGGTCGTGGCGTTACTGATGACTTCTTCTTTTCAACGAGTCCCTTTTTTTGGATTTTTGCCAACGTCATCCGGATGAACGAAAATGGCATATAGGGTTTCTTGGCGGCCCGATTCTCCACTCGAAAAGTCAGTATCACGCGAAACGAAGGTCGTGGCGTTACTGATGACTTCTTCTTTCCAACGAGTCCCTTTTTTTGTATTTTTTCCACCGTCATCCGAACGCACGAAAATGGCATCTATGGTTTCTCGGCGGCCCGATTCGACAGCCGGAAAGTAGGAATCGCGCGAAACGAAGGTCGTGGCGTTACTGAGCACTTCTTCTTTCCAAAAAGTCCAATTTTTATAATTTTCGCCACCGTTATTCGGATGCACGAAAATGGCATCTAGCGTTTCTCGGCGGCCCGATTTGACAGCTGGAAACTAGGAATCGCGCGAAACGAACGTCGTGGCGTTACTGATGACTTCTTCTTTCCAACGAGTCCCTTTTTTTGGATTTTTGCCACCGTCATCCGGATGCACGAAAATGGCATCTAGGGTTTCTCGGCGGCTCAATTCGACCGCCGAAAAGTCGGAATATTGCGAAACGGAGGTCGTGGCGTTACTAAGCACTTTTTCTTTCCAAGCAGTCCACTTTTTATAATTTTCGCCACCATCATTCGTATGAACAAAAATGCTATCTAGGGTTTCTTGGCGGCCCGATTCGACAGCCGGAAAGTAGGAATCACGCGAAACGAACGTCGTGGCGTTACTGATGACTTCTTCTTTCCAACGAGTCCCTTTTTTTGGATTTTTTCCACCATCATCCGAACGCACGAAAATGACATCTAGGGTTTCTCGGCGGCCCGATTCGACTGCCGGAAAGTCGGAATAACGCGAAACGGAGGTCGTGGCGTTACTAAGCACTTTTTCTTTCCAAGCAGTCCAATTTTTATAATTTTCCCCACCGTCATCCGGATGCACGAAAATGGCATCTAGGGTTTCTCGGCGGCTCAATTCGACCGCCGAAAAGTCAGAATCACGCGAAACGAAAGTCGTGGCGTTACTGAGCACTTCTTCTTTCCAAGAAGTACACTTTTTATAATTTTCGCCACCGTCATACGGTTGCACAAAAATGGCATCTTGGGTTTCCCAGCGGTTCGATTCGACCGCGGAAAAATTGAAATCACGCGAAACGAAGGTCGTGGAGTTACTGATGAATTCTTTTTTCCAACGACTCCCTTCGTTTGGATTTTTCCCACCATGATCCGAATGCATGAAAATGGGATCTAGGGTTTCTCGGCGGACCGATTCGAACGCCGGAGAATCAGAATTACGCGAAACGAAGGTCGTGGCGTTACTGATGACTTCCTTTTTTCAACCGAAGGTAGTAGCTTTGACAGCACCTTGATCTCCATCATCTTTCCAACGAGTCCCTTTTTTTGGATTTTTGCCACCGTCATCCAGATGCACGAAAATGGCATCTAGGGTTTCTCGGTGGCTCAATTCGACCGCCGGAAAGTCGGAATAATGCGAAACGGAGGTCGTGGCGTTACTAACCACTTTTTCTTTCCAAGCAGTCCACTTTTTATAATTTTCGCCACCGTCATTCGTATGCACGAAAATGGTATCTAGGGTTTCTCGGCGACCCGATTCGACAGCCGGAAAGTAGGAATCACGCGAAACGAAGGATGTTGCGTTACTGATGACTTCTTCTTTCCAACGAGTCCCTTTTTTTGGATATTTGCCACCGTCATCTGGATGCCCGAAAATGGCATCTAGGGTTTCTCGGCGGCTCAATTCGACCGCCGAAATGTCAGAATCACGCTTAACGAACGTCGTGGCGTTACCGAGCACTTCTTTATTCCAAGAACTCCACTTTTTATAACTTTCGCCACCGTCATCCGAAAAGCACGAAAATGGCATCTAGGGATTCTCGGCGGCCCGATTCGACAGCCAGAAAGTACGAATCGCGCGAAACGAAGTTCGTGGCGTTACTGATGACTTCTTCTTTCCAACGAGTCCCTTTTTTTGGATTTTTGCCACCATCATCCGAATGCACGAAAATGGCAAATAGGGTTTCTCAATTCGACCGCCGAAAAGTCAGAATAATGGGAAACGGAGGTTGTGGATTTACTAACCACTTTTTCCTTCCAAGCAGTCCACTTTTATAATTTTCGCCACCGTCATTCGTATGCACGAAAATGGCATCTAGGGTTGCTCGGCGGCCCGATTCGACAGCCAGAAAGTACGAATCGCGCGAAACGAAGTTCGTGGCGTTACTGATGACTTCTTCTTTCCAACGAGTCCCTTTTTTTGGATTTTTGCCACCATCATCCGAATGCACGAAAATGGCAAATAGGGTTTCTCGACGACTCAATTCGACCGCCGGAAAGTCAGAATAATGGGAAACGGAGGTCGTGGATTTACTAACCACTTTTTCTATCCAAGCAGTCCACTTTTATAATTTTCGCCACCGTCATTCGTATGCACGAAAATGGCATCTAGGGTTTCTCGGCGGCCCGATTCGACAGCCGAAAAGTAGGAATCGCGTGAAACGAAGGACGTGGCGTTACTGATGACTTCTTCTTTCCAACGAGTCCCTTTTTTTGGATTTCTGCCACCGTCATCCGGATGCACGAAAATGGCATCTAGGGTTTCTCGGCGGCTCAATTCGACCGTCGAAAAGTCAGAATCACGCGAAACGAAGGTCGTGGCGTTACCGAGCACTTCTTTATTCCAAGAACTCCACTTTTTATAACTTTCGCCACCATCATCCGGAAGCACGAAAATCGCATCTTGGGTTTCAAGGCGACCCGATTCTACCGCCGGCAAGTCGGAATCACGCGGAACGAATGTCGTGGCGTTACTGATGACTTCTTCTTTCCAACGAGTCCCTTTTTTTGGATTTTTGCCACCGTCATCCGGATGCACGAAAATGGCATCTAAGGTTTCTCGGCGGCTCAATTCGACCGCCGAAAAGTCGGAATCTCGCGAAACGAAGGTCGTGGCGTTACTGAACACTTCTTCTTTCCAAGAAGTACACTTTTTGTAATTGTCGCCACCGTCATACGGTTGCACGAAAATGGCTTCTAGGGTTTTCCGGCGGCCCGATTCTCCTCTCGAAAAGTTAGTATCACGGGAAACAAAGGTCGTGACGTTACTGATGACTTCTTCTTTCCAACGAGTCCCATTTTTTGGACTTTTTTCACCGTCATCTGAACGCACGAAAATGGCATCTAGGGTTTCTCGGCGGCCCGATTCGACAGCCGGAAAGTCGGAATAAGGCGAAACGGAGGTCGTGGCATTACTAAGCACTTTTTCCTTCCAAGCAGTCCACTTTTTATAATTTCCGCCACCGTCATCCGGATCCACGAAAATGGCATCTAGGGTTTCTCGGCGGCTCAATTCGACTGCCGGAAAGTCAGAATCACGCGAAACGAAGGTCGTGGCGTTACTGAGCAATTCTTCTTTCCAAGAAGTCCACTTTTTATAACTTCTGCCACCGTCATCCGAATGCACGAAAATGGCATCTAGGGTTTCTCGGCGGCCCGATTCTCCTCTCGAAAAGTCAGTATCACGCGAAACGAAGTTCATGGCGTTACTGATGACTTCTTCTTTCCAACGAGTCCCTTTTTTTGGATTTTTGCCACCGTCATCCGGATTCACGAAAATGGCATCTAGGGCATCTAGGTTTCTTGGCGGCTCAATTCGACCGCCGAAAAGTCGGCGTAATGCGAAACCGACATCGTGGCGTTACTAAGCACTTTTTCTTTCCAAGCAGTCCACTTTTTATAATTTTCGCCACCGTCATTCGTATGCACGAAAATGGTATCTAGGGTTTCTCGGCGGACCGATTCGACAGCCGGAAAGTAGGAATCACGCGAAACGAAGGTCGTGGCGTTACTGATGACTTCTTCTTTCCAACGAGTCCCTTTTTTGGATTTTTGCCACCGTCATCCGGATGCACGAAAAGTGAGAGTCACGTGAAACGAAGGTTGTGGCGTTACTCAGCACTTCTTCTTTCCAAGAAGTACATTTTTTATAATTTTCGCCACCGTCATACGGTTGCACAAAAATGGCATCTAGGGTTTCTCAGCGGCCCGATTCGACAGCCGGAAAATAGGAATCGCGCGAAACGAAAGTCGTGGGGTTACTGATGACTTCTTCTTTCCAGCGAGTGCCTTCGTTTGGATTTTTCCCACCATGATCCGAATGCATGAAAATGGGATCTAGGGTTTCTCGGCGGACCGATTCGAACGCCGGAGAATCAGAATCACGCGAAACGAAGGTCGTGGCGTTACTGATGACTTCCTTTTTTCAACCGGTCCTTTTGTTTTGATTTTCATCACCGTCATCCAGATGCGCGAAAATGGCATTTTGGGTTTCGCGGTAGCCCGATCGTCCGCCGAAAAGTTGGAATCACGGGAAACGAAGGTCGTCGCGTTATCGAGCTATTCTCTATTCCAAGAACTCCACTATTTATAACTTTCGCCACCGTCAACCGAATCCACGAAAATGGAATGTAGGTTTTCTCGGCGGCTCAGTTCGACCGCCGGAAAGTCGGAATCACGCGAAACGAAGGTCGTGGCTTTACTGTGCACTTCTTCTTTCCAAGAAGTCCAGTTTTTATAATTTTCGCCACCGTCATTCGGATGCAGGAAAATGGCATCTAGGGATTCTCGGCGGCCCGATTTGACAGCCGGAAAGTAGGAATCGCGCGAAACGAAGGTCGTGGCGTTACTGATGACTTCTTTCCAACGAGTCCCTTTTTTGGGATTTTTGCCACCGTCATCCGGATCCACGAAAATGGTATATAGAGTTTCTCAGCGGCTCAATTCGACCGCCGAAAAGTCGGAATCACGCAAAACGAAGGTCGTGGCGTTACTGAGCACTTATTCTTTCCAAGAAGTCCACTTTTTATAATTTTCGCCACCGTCATTCGGATGCACGAAAATGGCATCTAGGGTTTCTCGGCTGCCCGATTCAACAGCCGGAAAGTAGGAATCGCGCGAAACGAAGGTCGTGGCGTTACTGATGACTTCTTCTTTCCAACGAGTCCCTTTTTTTGGATTTTTGCCACCGTCATCCAGATGCACGAAAATGGCATCTAGGGTTTCTCGGTGGCTCAATTCGACCGCCGGAAAGTCGGAATAATGCGAAACGGAGGTCGTGGCGTTACTAACCACTTTTTCTTTCCAAGCAGTCCACTTTTTATAATTTTCGCCACCGTCATTCGTATGCACGAAAATGGTATCTAGGGTTTCTCGGCGACCCCATTCGACAGCCGGAAAGTAGGAATCACGCGAAACGAAGGATGTGGCGTTACTGATGACTTCTTCTTTCCAACGAGTCCCTTTTTTTGGATATTTGCCACCGTCATCCGGATGCCCGAAAATGGCATCTAGGGTTTCTCGGCGGCTCAATTCGACCGCCGAAATGTCGGAATCACGCGTAACGAACGTCGTGGCGTTACCGAGCACTTCTTTATTCCAAGAACTCCACTTTTTATAACTTTCGCCACCGTCATCCGAAAAGCACGAAAATGGCATCTAGGGATTCTCGGCGGCCCGATTCGACAGCCAGAAAGTACGAATCGCGCGAAACGAAGTTCGTGGCGTTACTGATGACTTCTTCTTTCCAACGAGTCCCTTTTTTTGGATTTTTGCCACCATCATCCGAATGCACGAAAATGGCAAATAGGGTTTCTCGACGACTCAATTCGACCGCCGGAAAGTCAGAATAATGGGAAACGGAGGTCGTGGATTTACTAACCACTTTTTCTATCCAAGCAGTCCACTTTTATAATTTTCGCCACCGTCATTCGTATGCACGAAAATGGCATCTAGGGTTTCTCGGCGGCCCGATTCGACAGCCGAAAAGTAGGAATCGCGTGAAACGAAGGACGTGGCGTTACTGATGACTTCTTCTTTCCAACGAGTCCCCTTTTTTGGATTTCTGCCACCGTCATCCGGATGCACGAAAATGGCATCTAGGGTTTCTCGGCGGCTCAATTCGACCGTCGAAAAGTCAGAATCACGCGAAACGAAGGTCGTGGCGTTACCGAGCACTTCTTTATTCCAAGAACTCCACTTTTTATAACTTTCGCCACCATCATCCGGAAGCACGAAAATTGCATCTTGGGTTTCAAGGCGACCCGATTCTACCGCCGGCAAGTCGGAATCACGCGGAACGAATGTCGTGGCATTACTGATGACTTCTTCTTTCCAACGAGTCCCTTTTTTTGGATTTTTGCCACCGTCATCCGGATGCACGAAAATGGCATCTAAGGTTTCTCGGCGGCTCAATTCGACCGCCGAAAAGTCAGAATCTCGCGAAACGAAGGTCGTGGCGTTACTGAGCACTTCTTCTTTCCAAGAAGTACACTTTTTGTAATTGTCGCCACCGTCATACGGTTGCACGAAAATGGCTTCTAGGGTTTCCCGGCGGCCCGATTCTCCTCTCGAAAAGTTAGTATCACGCGAAACAAAGGTCGTGACGTTACTGATGACTTCTTCTTTCCAACGAGTCCCTTTTTTTGGACTTTTTTCACCGTCATCCGAACGCACGAAAATGGCATCTAGGGTTTCTCGGCGGCCCGATTCGACAGACGGAAAGTCGGAATAAGGCGAAACGGAGGTCGTGGCATTACTAAGCACTTTTTCTTTCCAAGCAGTCCACTTTTTATAATTTTCGCCACCGTCATCCGGATCCACGAAAATGGCATCTAGGGTTTCTCAGCGGCTCAATTCGACCGCCGGAAAGTCAGAATCACGCGAAACGAAGGTCGTGGCGTTACTGAGCACTTCTTCTTTCCAAGAAGTCCACTTTTTATAATTTTCGCCACCGTCATTCGGATGCACGAAAATGGCATCTAGGGTTTCTCAGCGGCCCGATTCGACAGCCGGAAAATAGGAATCGCGCGAAACGAAAGTCGTGGCGTTACTGATGACGTCTTCTTTCCAGCGAGTGCCTTTTTTTGGATTTTTGCCACCGTCATCCGGATGCACGAAAATGGCATCTAGGGTTTCTCGGCGTCTCAATTCGACCGCCGAAAAGTCGGAATAATGCGAAAGGGAAGTCGTGGCGTTACTAAGCACTTTTTCTTTCCAAGCAGTCCGCTTTATATAATTTTCGCCACCGTCATTCGTATGCACGAAAAAGGTTTATAGGGTTTCTCGGCGGCCTGATTCGACAGCCGGAAAGTAAGAATCGCGCGAAACGAATTTCGTGGCGTTACTGAGCACTTCTTCTTTCCAAGAAGTACACTTTTTGTAATTGTCCCCACCGTCATACGGTTGCACGAAAATGGCTTCTAGGGTTTCCCGGCGGCCCGATTCTCCTCTCGAAAAGTTAGTATCACGCGAAACAAAGGTCGTGACGTTACTGATGACTTCTTCTTTCCAACGAGTCCCTTTTTTTGGACTTTTTTCACCGTCATCCGAACGCACGAAAATGGCATCTAGGGTTTCTCGGCGGCCCGATTCGACAGACGGAAAGTCGGAATAAGGCGAAACGGAGGTCGTGGCATTACTAAGCACTTTTTCTTTCCAAGCAGTCCACTTTTTATAATTTTCGCCACCGTCATCCGGATCCACGAAAATGGCATCTAGAGTTTCTCAGCGGCTCAATTCGACCGCCGGAAAGTCAGAATCACGCGAAACGAAGGTCGTGGCGTTACTGAGCACTTCTTCTTTCCAAGAAGTCCACTTTTTATAATTTTCGCCACCGTCATTCGGATGCACGAAAATGGCATCTAGGGTTTCTCAGCGGCCCGATTCGACAGCCAGAAAATAGGAATCGCGCGAAACGAAAGTCGTGGCGTTACTGATGACGTCTTCTTTCCAGCGAGTGCCTTTTTTTGGATTTTTGCCACCGTCATCCGGATGCACGAAAATGGCATCTAGGGTTTCTCGGCGTCTCAATTCGACCGCCGAAAAGTCGGAATAATGCGAAACGGAAGTCGTGGCGTTACTAAGCACTTTTTCTTTCCAAGCAGTCCGCTTTATATAATTTTCGCCACCGTCATTCGTATGCACGAAAAAGGTTTATAGGGTTTCTCGGCGGCCTGATTCGACAGCCGGAAAGTAAGAATCGCGCGAAACGAAGGTCATGGCGTTACTGAGCACTTCTTCTTTCCAAGAAGTACACTTTTTATAATTTTCGCCACTGTCATACGGTTGCACGAAAATGGCATCTAGGGTTTCCCGGCGGGTCGATTCGACCGCCGAAAAATTGAAATCACCCGAAACGAAGGTCGTGGAGTTACTGATGAATTCTTTTTTCCAACGAGTCCCTTCGTTTGGATTTTTCCCACCGTCATCCGGATGCGCGAAAATGGCATTTTGGGTTTCGCGGCAGCCCGATCGACCGCCGGAAAGTTTGACTCACGGGAAACGAAGGTCGTGGCGTTACCGAGCACTTCTGTATTCCAAGAACTCCACTATTTATAACTTTCGCCATCGTCATCCGGAAGCACGAAAATGGCATCTAGGGTTTCAAGACGACCCGATTCGACCGCCGGAAAGTCGGAATCACGCGGAACGAAGGTCGTGGCGTTACTGATGACTTCTTCTTTCCAACGAGTCCCTTTGCGGGGATTTTCGCCACCGTCATCCGGATGATCGAAAATAACATCTAGGGTTTCTCGGCGGCCCGATTCGACAGCGGGAATGTCGGAATCACGAGAAACGAACGTCGTGGCGTTACTGAGCAATTCTTCTTTCCAAGAAGTCCACTTTTTATAATTTCTGCCACCGTCATCCGGATGCACGAAAATGGAATCTAGGGTTTCTCGTTGGCCCGATTCTCCTGTCGAAAAGTCAATATCACGCGAAACGAAGATCGTGGCGTTACTGATCACTTCTTCTTTCCAACGACTCCCTTTTTTGGATTTTTTCCACCGTCATCCGTACGCACGAAAATGGCATCTAGGGTTTCTCGGCAACCCTATTCGACCGCCGGAAAGTCAGAATAACGCGAAACCGAGGTCGTGGCGTTACTAAACACTTTTTCTTTCCAAGCAGTCCACTTTTTATAATTTTCGCCACCGTCATCCGGATCCACGAAATTGGCATCTAGGGTTTCTCGGCGGCTCAATTCGACCGCCGGAAAGTCTTAATCACGCGAAACGAAGGTCGTGGCGTTACTGATGACTTCCTTTTTTCGACGGGTCCTTTTGTTTGGATTTTCACCACCGTCATCCGGATGCGCGAAAATGGCATTTTGAGTTTCGCGGCAGCCTGATTGACCGCCGGAAAGTTTGAATCACGGGAAACGAAGGTCGTGGCGTTACCGAGCACTTCTTTATTAAAAGAACTCCACTATTTATAACTTTCGCCACCGTCATCCAGAAGCACGAAAATGGCATCTAGGGTTTCAAGACGACCCGATTCGACCGCCGGAAAGTCGGAATCACGCGGAACGAAGGTCGTGGCGTTACTGATGACTTCTTCTTTCCAACGAGTCCCTTTGCGGGGATTTTCGCCACCGTCATCCGGATGCACGAAAATAACATCTAGGGTTTCTCGGCGGCCCGATTCGACAGCGGGAAAGTCGGAATCACGAGAAACGAACGTCGTGGCATTACTGAGCAATTGTTCTTTCCAAGAAGTCCACTTTTTATAATTTCTGCCACCGTCATGCTGATGCACGAAAATGGCATCTAGGGTTTCTCGGCAATCTGATTCTCCTCTCGAAACGTCAGTATCACGCGAAACGAAGGTCGTGGCGTTACTGATGAATTTTTCTTTCCAACAAGTCCCTTTTTTTGGATTTTTTCCACCGTCATCCGGACGCACGAAAATGGCTTCTAGGGTTTTTCAGCGGCCCGATTCGACAGCCGGAAAGTCGGAATAACGCGAAACGGAGGTCGTGGCGTTACTAAGCACTTTTTCTTTCCAAGCAGTCCGCTTTTTATAATTTTCGCCACCGTCATTCGTATGCACGAAAATGGTATCTAGGGTTTCTCGGCAGCCCGATTCGACAGCCGAAATTCGTGGCGTTACTGATGACATCTTCTTTCCAACGAGTCCCTTTTTTTGGATTTTTGCACCGTCATCCGGAAGCACGAAAATGGCATCTAGGGTTTCTCGGCGGCTCAATTCGACCGCCGAAAAGTCGGAATCACGCGAAACGAAGGTTGTGGCATTACTGAGCACTTCTTCTTTGCAAGAAGTAAACTTTTTATAATTTTGGCCACCCTCATACGGTTGCACGAAAATGGCATCTAGGGTTTCCCGGCGGTTCGATTCGACCGCCGAATAATTGAAATCACGCGAAACGAAGGTCGTGGAGTTACTGATGAATTCTTTTTTCCAACTAGTCCCTTCGTTTGGATTTTTGCCACCATCATTCGAATGCATGAAAATGGGACCTAGGGTTTCTCGGAGGCCCGATACGAACGCCGGAGAGTCAGAATCACGCGAAACGAAGGTCGTGGCGTTACTGATGACTTCCTTTTTTCAACGGGTCCTTTTGTTTGGATTTTCACCACCGTTATCCGGATGCGCGAAAATGGCATTTTGGGTTTCGCGGCAGCTCGATCGACCGTCGGAAAGTTGGTATCACGGCAAACGAAGGTCGTGGCGTTACCGAGCACTTCTTTATTCCAAGAACTCCACTATTTATAACTTTCGCCACCGTCATCCGGAAGCACGAAAATGGCATCTAGGGTTCCAAGGCGACCCTATTCGACCGCCGGAAAGTCGGAATCACACGGAACGAAGGTCGTGGCGTTGCTGATGACTTCTTCTTTCCAACGAGTCCCTTTGCGTGGATTTTCGCCACCGTCATCCGAATGCACGAAAATGACATCTAGGGTTTCCCGGCGGCCCGATTCGACAGCCGGAATGTCGGAATCAAGAGAAACGAAGGTCGTGGCATTACTGAGCAATTCTTCTTTCCAAGAAGTCCACTTTTTATAATTTCTGCCACCGTCATCCGGATGCACGAAAATGGAATCTAGGGTTTCTCGGCGGCTCAATTCGACCACCGAAAAGTCGGAATCACGCGAAACGAAGGTCGTGGCGTTACTAAGCACTTTTTCTTTCCAAGCAGTCATTTTTTATAATTTTCGCCACCGTCATTCGGATGCACGAAAGTGGCATCTAGGGTTTCTCGGCGGCCCGATTCGACAGCCGGAAAGTAGGAATCGCGCGAAATGAAGGTCGTGGCGTTACTGATGACTTCTTCTTTCCAACGAGTCCCTTTTTTTGGATTTTTGCCACCGTCATCCGGATGCACGAAAATGGCATCTAGGGTTTCTCGGCGGCTCAATTCGACCGCCGAAAAGTCAGAATCACGCGAAACGAAGGTCGTGGCGTTACTGAGCACTTCTTCTTTCCAAGAACTACACTTTTTATAATTTTTGCCACCGTCATACGGTTGCACGAAAATGGCATCTAGGGTTTCTCGGCGGCTCAATTCGACCGCCGAAAAGTCAGAATCACGCGAAACGAAGGTCGTGGCGTTACTAAGCACTTCTTCTTTCCAAGAACTACACTTTTTATAATTTTTGCCACCGTCATACGGTTGCACGAAAATGGCATCTAGGGTTTCCCGGCGATTCGATTCGACCGCCGAAAAATTGAAATCACGTGAAACGAAGGTCGTGGAGTTACTGATGAATTCTTGTTTCCAACGAGTCCCTTCGTTTGAATTTTTTCCACCGTCATCCGAATGCATGAAAATGGGACCTAGGGTTTCTCGGGGGCCCGATTCGAACGCCGGAGAGTCAGAATCACGCGAAACGAAGGTCGTGGCGTTACTGATGACTTCCTTTTTTCAATGGGTCCTTTTGTTTGGATTTTCACCACCGTCATCCGGATGCGCGAAAATGGCATTTTGGGTTTCACGGCAGCCCGATCGACCGCCGGAAAGTTGGAATCACGGGAAATGAAGGTCGTGGCGTTACCGAGCACTTCATTATTCCAAGAACTCCACTATTTATAACTTTCGCCACCGTCATCCGGAAGCACGAAAATGGCATCTAGGGTTCCAAGGCGACCCGATTCGACCGCCGAAAAGTCAGAATCACGCGGAACGGATGTCGTGGCGTTACTCAGCACTTTTTCTTTCCAAGCAGTCCACTTTTTATAATTTTCTCCACCGTTATCCGGATCCACGAAAATGGCATCCAGGGTTTCTCGGCGGCCCGATTCGACAGCCGGAAAGTAGGAATCACGCGAAACGAAGGTCGTGGCGTTACTGATGACTTCTTCTTTCCAACGAGTCCCTTTTTTTGGATTTTTGCCACCGTCATCCGGATGCACGAAAATGGGACCTAGGGTTTCTTGGCGGCTCGATTCGAACGCCGGAGAGTCAGAATCACGCGAAACGAAGATCGTGGCGTTATTGATGACTTCCTTTTTTCAACAGGTCCTTTTGTTTGGATTTTCAACAACGTCATCCGGATGCACGAAAATGGCATTTTGGGTTTCGCGGCAGCCCGATCGACCGCCGGAAAGTTGGAATCACGGGAAACGAAGGTCGTGGCGTTACCGAGCACTTCTTTATTCCAAGAACTCCACTATTTATAACTTTCGCCAACGTCATCCGGAAGCACGAAAATGGCATCTAGGGTTCCAAGGCGACCCGATTCGACCGCCGGAAAGTCGGAATCACGCGGAACGATGGTCGTGGTGTTACTGATGACTTCCTCTTTCCAACGAGCCCCTTTGCGTGGATTTTCGCCACCGTCATCTGGATGCACGAAATTGACATACAGGGTTTCCCGGCGGCCCGATTCGACAGCCGGAAAGTCGGAATCACGAGAAACGAAGGTCGTGGCGTTGCTGAGAAATTCTTCTTTCCAAGCAGTCCACTTTTTATAATTTTCACTACCGTCATCCGGATCCACGAAAATGGCATCTGGGGTTTCTTGGCTGCTCAATTCGACCGCCGAAAAGTCGTAATCACGGGAAACGAAGGCCGTGGCGTTACTGAGCACTTCTTCTTTCCAAGAAGTCCACTTTTTATAATTTTCGCCACCGTCATTCGGATGCACGAAAATGGCATCTAGCGTTTCTCGGCGGCCCGATTCGACAGCCGAAAGGTAGGAATCGCTTGAAACGAAGGTCATGGCGTTACTGATGACTTCTTCTTTCCAACGAGTCCTTTTTTTTGGATTTTTCCCACCGTCATCCGGATGCACGAAAATGGCATCTAGGGTTTCTTGGCGGCTCATTTCGATCGCAGGAAAGTCGGAATAATGCGAAACGGAGGTCGTGGCGTTACTAAGCACTTTTTCTTTCAAGTAGTCTACTTTTTATAATTTTCGCCACCGTCATCCGGATCCACGAAAATGGCATCTAGGGTTTCTCGGCGGCTCAATTCGACCGCCGGAAAGTCGGAATCACGCGAAACAAAGGTCGTGGCGTTACTGAGCACTTTTTCCTTCCAAGAAGTCCGCTTTTTATAATTTTCGCCACCGTCATTCGGATGTACGAAAATGGCATCTAGGGTTTCTCGGCGGCCCGATTCGACAACCGGAAAGTAGGAATCGCGCGAAACGAAGGTCGTGGCGTTACTGATGACTTTTTCTTTTGATGCGTTCCTCTATACGAAGAAACGGAGTGTTTGGCGAAAGCAAGGATCGTCTTGAAAATTCAATGGATGTTTGATCGCCACGAGTTGCCTCGATAAGATCGGATTCAGTTCTTTGCCCAAGAACTAAGGGAAGCTCTCACTTTAGGAGAAAACTCAATCTTTATTAATCATCAAAATCTGTTTTATACATGAACTTAATGAACTCTTAAATATACAATCAAACCTAACGCTAGTAGGAAAGCCAGCAGGCCTAAAACTCCTAATTGGACTTCTAATAGAATATGCCCCAAATAACATTAATTATCTGGCCCAACTAAACTAACAAAAACAAACCCATAATTAAACTACTATTTGGGCTACATAAAGAATGGGCCTAAATGCTAATAATATCCAAAACAAAACATTTAAAACTAAAGCCTATAATACATCTTTAGCCTATGCAGATTTGAGCTAGTTTTCTTCAAGATCCAACAAAATTTATTGGGCCTCCGAATTGCCCTCTTTAATGCAATCTTCAAGGCTGCAAGGTGTGGCCCACTTGATGTCTAAACTTGGCCCAACAACTTCCTCTTTAGCTTGCACATCCAAGATCAAGCCCAGTAAACCTTCTTTGGCCCGCTTCGCCCTGCTCTTAGTCATTGGACCGCCTATCCCTTGCAAAGGATCTTGGGAACGGTTTATAGTAGCTTTGACAGCACCTTGATCTCCATCATTCCCTCTTTCCTCGAAATGATTCGTCCTCGAATCAAAAGCATCACCTACATCAAATAAAGACAAGTCAGCAACATTGAATATAGCACTAATATTGCCATACTCACTTGGTAAATCAATCTTATAGGCATTGTCATTGATTCGCTGCAAGACTTGAAAAGGTCCATCTCTCCTAGGATGCAACTTAGACTTTCTCTGAACCAGAGACCTCTCTTTATGAATATGTACCCAAACCGAATCATCAGGTTCAAATACAATTTTTGTTCGACTCTTGTTGGCTTGCGTTGCATATTGCTTATTCTTCCTCTCAATGTTACCTCGAACTTTAGCATGCAAATCCTTTACATATTCAGCCTTTTGCTTACCATCCATGTTAACAAACACATTAGTAGACAAAGGTAAAATATTCAAAAGTGTTAGAGGATTAAAGCCATAAACAATCTCAAAAGGACTACAAGCAGTAGTAGAATGCACAGATCTATTGTAAGCAAACTCAATATGTGGTATTGGAATATAAAGACCATGTGACATAACCTTAGACTTAACTTGTTTACATGCCATACACTTAACACAAAATGAAATGACATCATGTTCCATGCGAGGCCAATAAAAATGTTTATACATAATTTCTAAAGTTTTAGTCACTCCAAAATGCCTCATTATACCTCCACCATGACTCTCCTTATTTAATAAGGCACACATAGAACACTTAGGCACACAAAGTTTATTCTTTTTAAACAAGTAGCCTCTATGTCTATAGAAACCATCAATAACACGCTTATCATAAGAATTCCAAACATATCCAAAATCAACATCATTAGCATACAAGTCCTTAATGTATTCAAACCCAAGCAACTTAGCATGCAAAAATGTCAATAACGCATATCTTCTAGACAATGCATTAGCTACCACATTTTCCCTTCCAATTTTATATTTAATCACATATGGAAATGTCTCAATGAATTTTAACCACGTAGCATGCCTCTTATGCAACTTACCTTGAGACTTCAAGAATTTCGGACTCTTATAATCTGAATGGATAATGAATTCTCTCGGCCATAGATAATGCTGCCAAATTTGCCAAGTCCTCATCAATGCATATAACTCCTTATCATAAGTAGGATATTTCAGTGTTGTGAATCCCTGTATCAAAGACACAACCACACTAGGCAAAGAAAGGTTAGGAGTGTTAGTAAAATAAATATCCTTGTACATGAACACAAGGAGGTTTGGTTTACATACCAAAGCACTCTTCACCTCACTTTTTAATGCAAAAGCACTCACTCTTTTATTTTCTTCTTTATCTGTCTCACAATTCTCTTTCTTTTTCTGCTCACATATCTCAACATCTCTCTCTTTTATCTCACTCTCAATTTTGGCCATACTCATTTTTTTCTCACATATCTCAACCTCTCTCTCTTTTCTCTCACTCTCAATTTTGGCCATACTCTCTTTTTTCTTTTGCTCACATATTTCAACCTCTCTTTCTTTTCTCTCACTCTCAATTTTTGCCTTACTCTCTTTCTCTTTTTCTTTTATTTCTCTTAACTCACACTCTTTTGTAATTCGCACTTGATCAGCATAAGCCTCAGCTGGCCTTAGGGGTGTTAGAATAAAGGTTTTCTTATGCATGGTCAATGTATATCGATTCTTGTAACCATCATAATTAACCCTTATATTAAATTGCCATAGACGTCCCAACAACAAGTGTGCAACATGCATTGGTACTACATCACAAAGCACCTCATCTTTGTAGTTACCAATAGAAAAAGATACCAAAACCTGATTAGTCACCCATATCTCTCCACTATCATTCAACCATCTTAGCCTATACGGCTTAGGATGTTTCAATGTGGGTAGACCCAATTTATCAACCATCAAGGTACTAGCTATGTTAATGCAACTCCCATTATCAATAATCAAGCTACATACCTTGTTATTCACGTGGCACCTAGTCTGGAATATATGCTCACACTGTTCATCATCAATATCATCAATAGGTTGCATATTAAGAGCACGTCGAGTAACCAATACTTCTCTTTTCACTAGCTTACTAATCTCCATATTACTACAATCCTCCAATGGTGGCATCTCATTATCACTAGAATGCTTACTCTCTATTCGTTCCTTTTCTTCTTCACCAAAGACAAACTGTTTAGAAGGCTTAGGTTTGGATAGTGACTCAAGATTATCCAGCTTCATATGTGTCAACTTAAACTGCTCCTGAATTGCCTTCATGTAATATTTAAGATCAATTTTAGGTTGATTTATTTTACTAGTCATGTTTGTCTCACAAGCCTCACGTGTTTGCACTCAACTTTACTCTCTTTCCCTTAAAGCTCTTAAACAAGAACCTAATCAACAAACTTATCAAAGGAAACAAGAGAATTAAGAATGATAAGAACAAAGTTTCAGACAATGACAATCTAGGAACTGAATTTGAAACAAATAAAATTAGTATGCAATTTTTTCGACT
The DNA here is from genome assembly GCA_037074535.1 of Gleditsia sinensis. NCBI lineage: Eukaryota > Viridiplantae > Streptophyta > Magnoliopsida > Fabales > Fabaceae > Gleditsia > Gleditsia sinensis. Next base: position 51,291,821 of record CM073466.1, read on the forward strand.
TCCCTTTTTTTTCTCTTCTTTTTTGAACGAATTTCTTTTTTTTTTTTTTGAATGAACTTCTGCTCACCTTTTCTTTTAGCAGACTTCAGCACTTTTTTTTTTTGCGAAATTTTTTTTTTTGAATTTTTTTTTTTGGGAAGAAGAAACTGAAGTATACTAGAACTAGGAATCTGATTTTTTTTTTTTTGAATTTTGAATTTTTGAACAAGAAACCAAATTGAAATAGGAATAGGACTCACCTTTTTTTTTTCGAAATTCAAATTTTTGGAAGAAGAAACTAAATTGACTAGGACAAGGAATTAGAATATAATAGGAAAAGAAAATTGACTAGAACTAGAACTCTTTTTTTTCTAAAAGAACTAGAATAACATTAACTAGAACTAGAACTAGAACTCTAATTTGACCTAAAGAAAGGTAGAAGAAGAAGAAAGACTCTAAAAAATAGAAAAGAAAAGATAGGACACCAACCAAATCTCAAGGAGCCAAAGCTCTGATACCAAATGATGCGTTCCTCAATACGAAGAAACGGAGTGTTTGGCGAAAGCAAGGATCGTCTTGAAAATTCAATGGATGTTTGATCGCCACGAGTTGCCTCGATAAGATCGGATTCAGTTCTTTGCCCAAGAACTAAGGGAAGCTCTCACTTTAGGAGAAAACTCAATCTTTATTAATCATCAAAATCTGTTTTATACATGAACTTAATGAACTCTTAAATAGACAATCAAACCTAACCCTAGTAGGAAAGCCAGCAGGCCTAAAACTCCTAATTGGACTTCTAATAGAATATGCCCCAAATAACATTAATTATCTGGCCCAACTAAACTAACAAAAACAAACCCATAATTAAACTACTATTTGGGCTACATAAAGAATGGGCCCAAATGCTAATAATATCCAAAACAAAACATTTAAAACTAAAGCCCATAATACATCTTTAGCCTATGCAGATTTGAGCTAGTTTTCTTCAAGATCCAACAAACTTTATTGGGCCTCCGAATTGCCCTCTTTAATGCAATCTTCAAGGCTGCAAGGTGTGGCCCACTTGATGTCTAAACTTGGCCCAACAACTTCCTCTTTAGCTTGCACATCCAAGATCAAGCCCAGTAAAGTTTCTTTGGCCCGCTTCGCCCTGCTCTTAGTCATTGGACCGCCTATCCCTTGCAAAGGATCTTGGGAACAGTTTATAGTAGCTTTGACAGCACCTTGATCTCCATCATCTTTCCAACGAGTCCCTTTTTTTGGATTTTTTCCACCGTCATCCGAACGCACGAAAATGGCATCTAGGGTTTCTCGGCGTCTCAATTCGACCGCCGGAAAGTCGGAATCACGCGAAACGGAGGTCGTGGCGTTACTAAGCACTTTTTCTTTCCAAGCAGTCCACTTTTTATCATTTTCGCCACCGTCATCCGGATCCACGAAAATGGCATCTAGGGTTTCTCGGCGGCTCAATTCGACCGACGGAAAGTCGGAATCACACGAAACGAAGGTCGTGGCGTTACTGAGCACTTCTTTTTTCCAAGAAGTCCACTTTTTATAATTTTCGCCACCGTCATTCGGATGCACGAAAATGGCATCTAGGGTTTGTCGGCGGCCCGATTTGACAGCCGGAAACTAGGAATCACGCGAAACGAAGGTCGTGGCGTTACTGTTGACTTCTTCTTTCCAACGAGTCCCTTTCTTTGGATTTTTGCCACCGACATCTAGATGCACGAAAATGGCATCTAGGGTTTCTCGGCGGCTCAAGTCGACCGCCGGAAAGTCCGAATAATGTGAAACGGAGGTCGTGGCGTTACTAAGCACTTTTTCTTTCCAAGCAGTCCAATTTTTATTATTTTCGCCACCGTCATTCGTATGCACGAAAATGGTATCTAGGGTTTCTCGGCGGCCCGATTCGATAGCCGGAAAGTAGGAATCGCGCGAAACGAAGGCCGTGGCATTACTGATGACTTCTTCTTCCCAACGAGTCCCTTTTTTTGGATTTTTTCACCCGTCATCCGAACGCACGAAAATGGCTTCTAGGGTTTCTCGGAGGCCCGATTCGACAGCCGGAAAGTCGGAATAACGCGAAACGGAGGTCGTGGCGTTACTAAGCACTTTTTCTTTCAAAGCAGTCCACTTTTTATAATTTTCGCCACCGTCATCCGGATCCACGAAAATGGCATCTAGGGTTTCTCGGCGGCTCAATTCGACTGCCGGAAAGTCGAAATCACGCGAAACGAAGGTCGTGGCGTTACTGAGCACTTCTTCTTTCCAGGAAGTCCACTTTTTATAATTTTCGCCACCGTCATTCCGATGCACGAAAATGGCATCTAGGGTTTCTCGGCGGCCCGATTCGACAGCCGGAAAGTAGGAATCGCGCGAAACGAAGGTCGTGGCGTTACTGACGACTTCTTCTTTCCAACGAGTCCCTTTTTTTGGATTTTTGCCGTTGTCATCCAGATGCACGAAAATGGCATCTAGGGTTTCTCGGCGGCTCAATTCGACCGCCGTAAAGTCGGAATAATGCGAAACGGAGGTCGTGGCGTTACTAAGCAATTTTTCTTTCCAAGCAGTCCACTTTTTATAATTTTCGCCACCGTCATACGTATGCACGAAAATGGTATCTAGGGTTTCTCGACCGCCTGATTTGACAGCCGGAAAGTAGGAATCGCGCGAAACGAAGGCCGTGGCGTTACTGATGACTTCTTCTTTCCAACGAGTCCCTTTTTTTGGATTTTTGCCATCGTCATCCGGATGAACAAAAATGGCATCTAGGGTTTCTCGGCGGCACAATTCGACCGCCGAAAAGTCGAAGTAACGCGAAACGAAGGTCGTGGCGTTACTGAACACTTCTTCTTTCCAAGAAGTACACTTTTTATAATTTTTGCCACCGTCATACGGTTGCACGAAAATGGCATCTAGGGTTTCTCGGCGGTTCGATTCGACCGCCGAAAAATAAAAATCACGCGAAACGAAGGTCGAACGCCGGAGAGTCAAAATCTTGTGAAACGAAGGTCGTGGCGTTACTGATGACTTCCATTTTTCAATGGGTCCTTTTGTTTGGATTTTCACCACCGTCATCCGGATGCGCGAAAATGGCATTTTGAGTTTCGCGGCAGCCCGATCGACCGTCGGAAATTGGGAATCACGGGAAACGAAGGTCGTTGCGTTACCGAGCACTTCTTTATTCCAAGAACTCCACTATTTATAACTTTCGCCACCGTCATCCGGAAGCACGAAAATGGCATCTAGGGTTCCAAGGCGACCCGATTCGACCGCCGGAAAGTCAGAATCACGCGGAACGAAGGTCATGGCATTACTGATGACTTCTTCTTTCCAACGAGTCTCTTTGCGTGGATTTTCGCCACCGTCATCTGGATGCACGAAAATTACATCTAGGGTTTCACGGAGGCCCGATTCGACAGCCGGAAAGTCGAAATCACGAGAAACGAAGGCCGTGGCGTTACTGAGCAATTCTTCTTTCCAAAAAGTCCACTTTTTATAATTTCTGCCACCGTCATCCGGATGCACGAAAATGGCATCTAGGGTTTCTCGGCGGCCAGATTCCCCTCTCGAAAAGTCAGTATCACACGAAACGAAGGTCGTGGCGCTACTGATGACTTCTTCTTTCCAACGAGTCCCTTTTTCTGGATTTTTTCCACCGTCATCCGAACGGACAAAAATGGTATCGAGGGTTTCTCGGCGGCCCGATTCGACAGCCGAAAAGTCAGAATAACGCGAAACGGAGGTCGTGGCGTTACTAAGCACTTTTTCTTTCCAAGCAGTCCACTTTTTATAATTTTCGCCACCCTCATCCGGATCCACGAAAATGGCATCTAGGGTTTCTCGGCGGCTCAATTCGACCGCCGGAAAGTCGGAATCAAGCGAAACGAAGGTCGTGGCGTTACTGAGCACTTCTTCTTTCCAGGAAGTCTACTTTTTATAATTTTCGCCACCGTCATTTCGATGCACGAAAATGGCATCTAGGGTTTCTCGATGGCCCAATTCGACAGTCGGAAATTAGGAATCGCGCGAAACGAATGTCGTGGCGTTATTGATGACTTCTTCTTTCCAACGAGTCCCTTTTTTTGGATTTTTGCCACCGTCATCCGGATGCACGAAAATGGCATCTAGGTTTTCTCGGCGGCTCAATTCGACCGCCAGAAAGTCAGAATATTGCGAAACGGAGGTCGTGGCGTTACTAAGCACTTTTTCTTTCCAAGCAGACCACTTTTTATAATTTTCGCCACAGTCATTCGTATGCACGAAAATGGTATCTAGGGTTTCTCGGCGGCCCGATTCGACAGCCGGAAAGTAGGAATCGCGCGAAACGAAGGCCGTGGCGTTACTGATGACTTCTTCTTTCCAACGAGTCCCTTTTTTTGGATTTTTACCACCGTCATCTGGATGAACGAAAATGGCATCTAGGGTTTCTCGGCGGCTCAATTCGACCGCCGAAAAGTCGGAATCACGCGAAAAGAAGGTCGTGGCGTTACTGAGAACTTCTTCTTTCCAAGAAGTACACTTTTTATAATTTTCGCCACCGTCATACGGTTGCACGAAAATGGCAACTAGGGTTTCCCGGCGGTTCGATTCGACCGCCGAAAAATTGAAATCACGCAAAACGAAGGTCGTGGAGTTACTGATGAATTCTTTTTTCCAACGAGTCTCATCGTTTGGATTTTTCCCACCGTCATCCGAATGCATGAAAATGGGACCTAGGGTTTCTCGGCGGCCCGATTCGAACGCCGTAGAGTCAGAATCACGCGAAACAAAATTCGTGGCGTTACAGATGACTTCCTTTTTTCAACGGGTCCTTTTGTTTGGATTTTCACCACCGTCATCCGGATGCGCGAAAATGGCATTTTGGGTGTCGCGGCAGCCTGATCGACCGCCGGAAAGTTGGAATCACGGGAAACGAAGGTCGTGGCGTTACCGAGCACTTCTTTATTCCAAGAACTCGACTATTTATAACTTTCGCCACCGTCATCCGGAAGCACGAAAATGGCATCTAGGCTTTCTCGGCAGCCCGATTCGAAAGCCGGAAAGTCAGAATAACGCGAATCGGAGGTCGTGGCGTTACTGAGCAATTCTTCTTTCCAAGAAGTCCACTTTTTATAATTTATGCCACCGTCATTCGGATGCACGAAAATGACATCTAGGGTATCTCGGCGGCCCGATTCTCCTCTCGAAAAGTTAGTATCACGCGAAACGAAGGTCGTGGCGCTACTTATGACTACTTCTTTCCAACGAGACCCTTTTTCTGGATTTTTTCCACCGTCATCCGAACGCACGAAAATGACATCTAGGGTTTCTCGGCGGCCCGATTCGACAGCCGGAAAGTCGGAATAACGCGAAACGGAGGTCGTGGCGTTACTAAGCACTTTCTCTTTCCGAGCAGTCCACTTTTTATTATTTTCGCCACCGTCATCCGGATCCACGAAAATGGCATCTAGGGTTTCTCGGCGGCTCAATTCGACTGCTGGAAAGTCGGAATCACGCGAAACGAAGGTCGTGGCATTACTGAGCACTTCTTCTTTCCAGGAAGTCCACTTTTTATAATTTTCGCCACCGTCATTTCGATGCACGATAATGGCATCTAGGGCTTCTCGGCGGGCCGATTCGGTAGCCGGAAAGTAGGAATCGCGTGAAACGAAGGTCGTGGCGTTACTGAAGCCTTCTTCTTTCCAACGAGTCCCTTTTTTTGGATTTTTGCCACCGTCATCCGGATGCACGAAAATGGCATCTAGGGTTTCTCGGCGGCTCAATTCGACCGCCGGAAAGTCGGAATAATGCGAAACGGAGGTCGTGGCGTTACTAAGCACTTTTTCTTTCCAAGCAGTCCACTTTTTATAATTTTCGCCACCGTCATTCGTATGCACGAAAATGGTATCTAGGGTTTCTCGGCCGCCCAATTCGACAGCCGGAAAGTCGGAATCACGCGAAACGAAGGTCGTGGCATTACTGAGCACTTCTTCGTTCCAAGAAGTCCACTTTTTATAATTTTTGCCACCGTCATTCCGTTGCACAAAAATGGCATCTAGGGTTTCTCGGCGGCTCGATTCGACTGCCGGAAAGTAGGAATCGCGCGAAACGAAGGTCGTGGCGTTACTGATGACTTCTTCTTTTCAACGAGTCCCTTTTTTTGGATTTTTGCCACCATCATTCGGATGCACGAAAATGGCATCTAGAGTTTCTCGGCGGCTCAATTCGACCGCCGAAAAGTAAGAATCACGCGAAACGAAGGTTGTGGCGTTACTGAGCACTTCTTCTTTCCAAGCAGTCCACTTTTTATAATTTTCGCCACCGTCATCCGGATCCACGAAAATGGTATCTAGGGTTTCTCGGCGGCCCGATTCGACAGCCGGAAAGTAGGAATCGCGCGAAACGAAGGCCGTGGCATTACTGATGACTTCTTCTTTCCAAGGAGTCCCTTTTTTTGGATTTTTGCCACCGTCATCCAGATGCACGAAAATGGCATCTAGGGTTTCTCGGCGGCTCAATTCGACCGCCGAAAAGTCGGAATCACGCGAAACGAATGTCGTGGCGTTACTGAGCACTTCTTCTTTCCAAGAAGTCCACTTTTTATAATTTTCGCCACCTTCATTCGGATGCACGAAAATGGCATCTAGGGTTTCTCGGCGGCTCAATTCGACCGCCGGAAAGTCAGAATAATGCGAAACGGAGGTCGTGGCGTTACTAAGCACTTTTTCTTTAAAAGTAGTCCACTTTTTAAAATTTTTGCCACCGTCATTCGTATGCACGAAAATGGTATCTAGGGTTTCTCGGCGGCCCGATTCGACAGCCGGAAAGTAGGAATCGCGTGAAACGAAGGCCGTGGCATTACTGATGACTTCTTCTTTCCAACGAGTCCCTTTTTTTGGATTTTTGCCACCGTCATCCGGATGCACGGAAATGGCATCTAGGTTTTCTCGGCGGCTCAATTCGACCGAAGAAAAGTCAGAATCACGCGAAACGAAGGTCGTGGCTTTACTGAGCACTTCTTCTTTCCAAGAAGTACACCTTTTATAATTTTCGCCACCGTCATACAATTGCACGAAAATGGCATCTAGGGTTTCCCGGCGGTTCCATTCGACCGCCGAAAAATTGAAATCAGGCGAAACGAAGGTCGTGGAGTTATTGATGAATTCTTTTTTCCAACGAGTCCCTTCGTTTGGATTTTTCCCACCGTCATCCGAATGCATGAAAATGGGACCTAGTGTTTCTCGGCGTCCCGATTCGAACACCGGAGAGTCAGAATCACGCGAAACGAAGGTCGTGGCGTTACTGATGACTTCTTCTTTCCAACAAGTCCCTTTTTTTGGATTTTTTCCACCGTCATCCGAACGCACGAAAATGGCATCTAGGGTTTCTCGGCCGCCCAATTCGACAGCCGGAAAGTCGGAATAACGCGAAACGGAGGTCGTGGCGTTACTAAGCACTTTTTCTTTCCAAGCAAGCCACTTTTTATAATTTTCGCCACCGTCATTCGGATCCACGAAAATGGCATCTAGGGTTTCTCGGCGGCTCAATTCGACCGCCGGAAAGTCGGAATCACGTAAAACGAAGGTTGTGGCGTTACCGAACACTTCTTTATTCCAAAAACTCCACTATTTATCTCTTTCGCCACCGTCATCCGGAAGTACGAAAATGGCATCTAGGGTTCCAAGGCGACTCGATTCGACTGCCGAAAAGTCAGAATCACGCGGAACGAAGGTCGTGGCGTTACTGATGACTTCTTCTTTCCAACGAGTCCCTTTGCGTGGATTTTTGCCACCGTCATCCGGATACACGAAAATGACATCTAGGGCTTCCCGGCGGCCCGATTCGACAGCAGGAAAGTCGGAATCACGAGAAACGAAGGTCGTGGCGTTATTGAGCAATTCTTCTTTCCAAAAAGTCCACTTTTTATAATTTCTGCCACCGTCATCCGGATGCACGAAAATGGCATCTAGGGTTTCTCGGCGGCCCGATTCGACAGCCGGAAAGTAGGAATCGCGCGAAACGAAGGTCGTGGCGTTACTGATGACTTCTTCTTTCCAACGAGTCCCTTTTTTTTGGATTTTTTCCACCGTCATCCGAACGCACGAAAATGGCTTCTAGGGTTTCTCGGCGGTCCGATTCGACAGCTGGAAAGTCGGAATAACGCGTAACGGAGGTCGTGGCGTTACTAAGCAGTTTTTCTTTCCAAGCAGTCCACTTTTTATAATTTTCGCCACCGTCATCCGGATCCACGAAAATGGCATCTATGGTTTCTCGGCGGCTCAACTCGACCGCCGGAAAGTCGGAGTCACGCGAAACGAAGGTCGTCGCGTTACGGAGCACTTCTTCTTTCCAAGAAGTCCACTTTTTATAATTTTCGCCACCGTCATTCGTATGCACAAAAATGGCATCTAAGGATTCTCGGCGGCCCGATTCGACAGCCGGAAAGTCGGAATAATGCGAAACGGAGGTCGTGGCGTTACTGATGACTTCTTCTTTCCAACGAGTCCCTTTTTTTGGATTTTTACCACCGTCATCTGGATGCACGAAAATGGCATCTAGGGTTTCTCGGCGGCTCAATTCGACCGCCGGAGAGTCGGAATAATGCGAAACGGAGGTCGTGGCGTTACTAAGCACTTTTTCTTTCCAAGAAGTCCACTTTTTATAATTTTCGCCACTGTCATTCGTATGCACGAAAATGGTATCTAGGGTTTCTCGGCGGCCCGATTCGACAGCCGGAAAGTAGGAATCGCGTGAAAGGAAGGCCGTGGCGTTACAAATGACTTCTTCTTTCCAAGGAGTCTCTTTTTTGGGATTTTTGCCACCGTCATCCGGATGCACGAAAATGGCATCCAGGGTTTCTCGGCGGCTCAATTCGGCTGCCGAAAAGTCAGAATCACGTGAAACGAAGGTCGTGGCGTTATTGAGCACTTCTTCTTTCCAAGAAGTACAATTTTTATAATTTTTGCCACCGTCATACGATTGCACGAAAATAGCAACTAGGGTTTCCCGGCGGTTCGATTCGACCGCCGAAAAATTGAAATCACGCGAAACGAAGGTCGTGGAGTTACTGATGAATTCTTTTTTCCAACGAGTCCCATCGTTTGGATTTTTTCCACCGTCATCCGAATGCATGAAAATGGGACCTAGGGTTTCTCGGCGGCCCGATTCGAACGCCGGAAAGTCAGAATCACGCGAAACGAAGGTCGTGGCGTTACTGATGACTTCCTTTTTTCAACGGGTCATTTTGTTTGGATTTTCACCACCGTCATCCGGATGCGCGAAAATGGCATTTTGGGTTTCGCGGCAGCCCGATCGACTGCCGAAAAGTTGGAATCACGGGAAACGAAGGTCGTGGGGTTACCGAGCACTTCTTTATTCCAAGAACTCCACTATTTATAACTTTCGCCACCATCATCCGGAAGCACGAAAATGGCATCTAGGGTTCCAAGGCGACCCGATTCGACCGCCGGAAAGTCAGAATCACGCGGAACGAAGGTCGTGGCGTTATTGATGACTTCTTCTTTCCAACGAGTCCCTTTGCGTGGATTTTCGCCACCGTCATCCGGATGCTCGAAAATGACATCTACGGTTTCCCGGTGGCCCGATTCGACAGCCGGAAAGTCGAAATCACGAGAAACGAAGGTCGTGGCGTTACTGAGCAATTCTTCTTTCCAACAAGTCCACTTTTTCTAATTTCTGCCACCGTCATCCGTATGCACGAAAATGGCATCTAGGGTTTCTCGGCGGCCCGATTCTCCTCTCGAAAAGTCAGTATCACGCGAAACGAAGGTCGTGGCGTTACTGATGACTTCCTTTTTTCAACGGGTCCTTTTGTTTGGATTTTCACCACCGTCATCCGGATGCGCGAAAATGGCATTTTGGGTTTCGCGGCAGCCCAATCGACCGCCGGAAAGTTGGAATCACGGGAAACGAAGGTCGTGGCGTTACTGAGCACTTCTTCTTTCCAAGAAGTACAATTTTTATAATTTTCGCCACCGTCATACGGTTGCACGAAAATGGTATCTAGGGTTTCCCGGCAGCTCGATTCGACAGCCGGAAAGTCGGAATCACGAGAAACGAAGGTCGTGGCGTTACTGAGCAATTCTTCTTTCCGAGAAGTCCACTTTTTTTAATTTCTGCCACCGTCATCCGGATGCTCGAAAATGGCATCTAGGGGTTCTCGGCGGACCGATTCTCCTCTCGAAAAGTCAGTATCACGCGAAACGAAGGTCGTGGCGTTACTGATGACTTCTTCTTTAAAACGAGTCCCTTTTTTTGGATTTTTTCCACCGTCATCCGAACGCACGAAAATGGCATCAAGGGTTTCTCGGCGGCCCGATTCGACAGCCAGAAAATAGGAATCGCGCGAAACGAAGGTCGTGGCATTACTGATAACTTATTCTTTCCAACGAGTCCCTTTTTTTGGATTTTTGCCACCGTCATCCGGATGCACGAAAATGGCATCTAGGGTTTCTCAGCGGCTCAATTCGACCGCCGAAAAGTCGGAATCACGCGAAACGAAGGTCGTGGCCTTACTCAGCACTTCTTCTTTCCAAGAAGTACACTTTTTATAATTTTCGCCACCGTCATACGGTTGCACGAAAATGGCATCTAGGTTTTCCCTGCGGTTCGATTCGGCCGCCGAAAAATTGAAATCACGCGAAACGAAGGTCGTGGAGTTACTGATGAATTCTTTTTTCCAACGAGTCCCTTCGTTTGGATTTTTCCCACCGTCATCCGAATGCATGAAAATGGGACCTAGGGTTTCTCGGCGGTCTGATTCAAACGCCGGAGAGTCAGAATCACGCGAAACGAAGGTCGTGGCGTTACTGATGGCTTCCTTTTTTCAACGTGTCCTTTTGTTTGGATTTTCACCACCGTCATCCGGATGCGCGAAAATGGCATTTTGGGTTTCGTGGCAGCCCGATCGACCGCCGGAAAGTTGGAATCACGGGAAACGAAGGTCGTGGCGTTACCGAGCACTTCTTTATTCCAAGAACTCCACTATTTATAACTTTCGCCACCGTCATCCGGAAGCACGAAAATGGCATCTAGGGTTCCAAGGCGACCCAATTCGACCGCCGGAAAGTCAGAATCACGCGAAACGAAGGTCGTGGCGTTACTGAGCACTTCTTCTTTCCATGAAGTCCACTTTTTATAATTTTCGCCGTCATCCGAACGCACGAAAATGACATCTAGGGTTTCTCGGCGGCCCGATTCGACAGCCGGAAAGTCGGAATAATGCGAAACGGAGGTCATGGCGTTACTAAGCACTTTTTCTTTCCAAGCAATCCACTTTTTATAATTTTCTCCACCGTCATTCGTATGCACGAAAATGGTATCTAGGGTTTCTCGGCGGCCCTATTCGACAGTCGGAAAGTAAGAATCGCGCGAAACGAAGGCCGTGGCATTACTGATGACTTCTTCTTTCCAAGGAGTCCCTTTTTTTGGATTTTTGCCACCGTCATCCCGATGGACGAAAATGGCATCTAGGGTTTCTCAACGGCTCAATTCGACCGCCGAAAAGTCGGAATCACGCGAAACGAAGGTCGTGTCGTTACTGAGCAATTCTTCTTTCCAAGAAGTCCACTTTTTATAATTTCTGCCACCGTCATCCGGATGCACGAAAATGGCATCTAGGGTTTCTCGGCGGCCCGATTCGACAGCCGGAAAGTCGGAATAACGCGAAACGGAGGTCGTGGCGTTACTAAGCACTTTTTCTTTCCAAGAAGTCCACTTTTTATAATTTTGGCCACCGTCATCCGGATGCACGAAAATGGCATCTAGGGTTTCTCGGCGGCTCAATTCGACCGCCGGAAAGTCGGAATCACGCGAAACGGAGGTCGTGGCGTTACTAAGCACTTTTTCTTTCCAAGCAGTCCACTTTTTATAATTTTGGCCACCGTCATCCGGATGCACGAAAATGGCATCTAAGGTTTCTCGGCGGCTCAATTCGACCGCCGGAAAGTCGGAATCACGCGAAACGAAGGTCGTGGCGTTACTGAGCACTTCTTCTTTCCAAGAAGTCCACTTTTTATAATTTTCGCCACCGTCATTCGGATGCACGAAAATGGCATCTAGGGTTTCTCGGCGGCCCAATTCGACAGTCGGAAAGTAGGAATCGCGCGAAACGAAGGCCGTAGCGTTACTGATGACTTCTTCTTTCCAAGGAGTCCCTTTTTTTGGATTTTTGCCACCGTCATCCGGATGCACGAAAATGGCATCTAGGGTTTCTCGGCGGCTCAATTCGACCGCCGGAAAGTCAGAATCATGCGAAACGAACGTCGTGGCGTTACTGAGCACTTCTTCGTTCCAAGAAGTCCACTTTTTATAATTTTTGCCACCGTCATTCCGATGCACAAAAATGGCATCTAGGGTTTCTCGGCGGCTCGATTCGACAGCCGGAATGTAGGAATCGCGCGAAACGAAGGTCGTGGCGTTACTGATGACTTCTTCTGTCCAACGAGTCCCTTTTTTTGGATTTTTGCCACCATCATCCGGATGCACGAAAATGGCATCTAGGGTTTCTCGGCGGCTCAATTCGACCGCCGAAAAGTAAGAATCACGCGAAACGAAGGTTGTGGCGTTACTGAGCACTTCTTCTTTCCAAGAAGTCCACTTTATATAATTTTCGCCACCGTCATTCCGATGCACGAAAATGGCATCTAGGGTTTCTCGGCGGCCCGATTCGACAGCCGAAAATTAGGAATCGCGCGAAACGAAGGTCTCGGCGTTACTGATGACTTCTTCTTTCCAACGAGTCCCTTTTTTTGGATTTTTTCCACCCTCATCCGAATGCACGAAAATGGCATCTAGGGTTTCTCGGCGGCTCAATTCGACCGCCAGAAAGTCGGAATAATGCGAAACGGAGGTCGTGGTGATGCGTTCCTCTATACGAAGAAATGGAGTGTTTGGAGAAAGCAAGGATCGTCTTGAAAATTCAATGGATGTTTGATCGCCACGAGTTGCCTCGATAAGATCAGATTCAGTTCTTTGCCCAAGAACTAAGGGAAGCTCTCACTTTAGGAGAAAACTCAATCTTTATTAATCATCAAAATCTGTTTTTTACATGAACTTAAAGAACTCTTAAATAGACAATCAAACCTAACCCTAGTAGGAAAGCCAGCAGGCCTTAAACTCCTAATTGGACTTCTAATATAATATGGCCTAAATAACACTTGTTAATTGGCCCAACTAAACTAATAAAAATTAAACTCAAAATTAAACAACTATTTGGGCTGCATAAAGAATGGGCCCAAATACTAATAATATTCAAAACAAAACATTTAAACTAAATCCCATAATACATCTTTAGCCTATGCAGATTTGAGCTAGTTATCTTCAAGATCCAACAAACTTTATTGGGCCTCCGGACTGCCCTCTTTAATGCCATCCTCAAGGCTGCAAAGTGTGGCCCACTTGATGTCTTGACTTGGCCCAATAACTTCCTCTTTAGACTGCATATCCAAGATCAAGCCCAGTAAAGCTTCTTTGGCCCGTTTCGCCCTACTCCTAATCATTGGACCGCCTATCCCTTGCAAAGGATCTTGGGAACGGTTTATAGTAGCTTTGACAGTATCTTGATCTCCATCATTCCCTCCCTCCTTGAAAGGATTCGTCCTCGAATCAAAGGCATCACCTACATCAAATAAAGACAAGTCAGTAAGATTGAATGCAACACGAATATTGCCATACTCACTAGGTAAATCAATTTTATAGTCATTGTCATTGATTCCTTCCAAGACTTGAATTGGTCCATCTCCTCTATGATGTAACTTAGCCTTCCTCTGAACCAGGAACCGCTCTTTGTGCATATGTACCCAAACCCAATCACCAGGTTCAAATACAAATATATTCCGACTCTTGTTGGCTTGCTTTGCATACTGCTCATTCTTCCTTTCAATGTTTGCTCGAATCTTAGCATGCAAATCCTTTATATATTCAACCTTTTTCTTACCATCCAAGTTAACAGACTCATTAGTAGACAAAGGTAAAATATCCAAAGGTGTTAGAGGATTAAAGCCATAAACAATTTCAAAAGGACTATAAGCAGTAATAGAATGCACAAATCTATTGTAAGCAAACTCAACATGTGGTAATGGAATATAAAGACCATGTGGCATAACCTTAGACTTAGCTTGTTTACATGCCATGCACTTAGCACAAAATGAAATGACATCATGTTTCATGCGAGGCCAATAAAAATATTCATGCAGAATTTCTAAAGTTTTACTCACTACAAATTGCCCCATTATACCTCCACCATGACTCTCCTTATTTAATAAGGCACACATAGAACACTTAAGCACACAAACTTTATTCTTTTTAAACAAGTATCCTCTATGTCTATAGAAACCATCAATAACATGCTTATCATAAGAATTCCAAACAGATCCAAAATCAACATCATTAGCATACAAGTCTTTAATGTATTCAAACCCAAGCAACTTAGCATGCAAAAATGTCAATAATGCATATCTTCTAGACAATGCATTAGCTACCACATTTTCCCTTCCAATTTTATATTTAATCACATATGGAAATGTCTCAATGAATTTTAACCACATAACATGCCTCTTATGCAACTTACCTTGAGACTTTAAGAATTTTGGATTCTTATAATCTAAATGGATAATGAATTCTCTCGGCCATAGATAATGCTGCCAAATTTGCCAAGTCCTCATCAATGCATATAACTCCTTATTATAAGTAGGATATTTCAGTGTTGTGAATCCCTGTATCAAAGACACAACCACACTAGGCAAAGAAAGGTTAGGAGTGTTAATAAAATAAATATCCTTGTACATGAGCACAAGGAGGTTTGGCTTGCATACCAAAGCACTCTTCACCTCACTTTTTAATGCAAAAGCACTCACTCTTTTATTTTCTTCTTTATCTGTCTCACAATTCTCTTTCTTTTTCTGCTCACATATCTCAACATCTCTCTCTTTTATCTCACTCTCAATTTTGGCCATACTCTCTTTTTTCTCACATATCTCAACCTCTCTCTCTTTTCTCTCACTCTCAATTTTGGCCATACTCTCTTTTTTCTTTTGCTCACATATCTCAACCTCTCTTTCTTTTCTCTCACTCTCAATTTTTGCCTTACTCTCTTTCTCCTCTTTTTCTTTTATTTCTCTCAACTTACACTCTTTTGTAATTCGCACTTGATCAGCATAAGCCTCAGCTGGCTTTAGGGGTGTTAGAATAAAGGTTTTCTGATGAATGGTCAATGTATATCGATTCTTGTAGCCATCATAATTAACCCTTCTATCAAATTGCCATAGACGTCCCAACAACAAGTGTGCAACATGCATTGGTACTACATCACAAAGCACCTCATCTTTGTAGTTACCAATAGAAAAAGATACCAAAACCTGATTAGTCACCCATATCTCTCCACTATCATTCAACCATCTTAGCCTATATGGCTTAGGATGTTTCAATGTGGGTAGACCCAATTTATCAACCATTAAGGTACTAGCTACATTAGTGCAACTCCCACTATCAATAATCAAGCTACATACCTTGTTATTCACGTGGCACCTAGTCTGGAATATATGCTCACACTGTTCATCATCAATATCATCAATAGGCTGCATATTAAGAGCATGTCGAGTAACCAATACTTCTCTTTTCACTAGCTTACTAATCTCCATATTACTACAATCCTCCAATGGTGGAATCTCATTATCACTATAATGCTTACTCTCCATATGTCCCTTTTTTTCTTCACCAAAGACAAACTGTTTAGAAGGCTTAGGTTTGGATAGTGACTCAAGATTATCCAGCTTCATATGTGTCAACTTAAACTGCTCCTGAATTGCCTTCATGTAATATTTAAGATCAATTTTAGGTTGATTTATTTTACTAGTCATGTTTATCTCACAAGCCTCACGTGTTTGCACTCAACTTTACTCTCTTTCCCTTAAAGCTCTTAAACAAGAACCTAATCAACAAACTTATCAAAGGAAACAAGAGAATTAAGAATGATAAGAACAAATTTTCAGACAATGACAATCTAGGAACTGAATTTGAAACAAATAAAATTAGTATGCAATTTTTTCGACTTCCCTTTTTTTTCTCTTTTTTTTTTCGAACGAATTTCTTTTTTTTTTTCAATGAACTTCTGCTCACCTTTTCTTTTAGCAGACTTCAGCACCTTTTTTTTTTGCGAATTTTTTTTTTTGAATTTTTTTTTTGGGAAGAAGAAACTGAAGTATACTAGGACTAGGAATCTGATTTTTTTTTTTTTTGAATTTTGAATTTTTGAACAAGAAACCAAATTGAAATAGGAATAGGAATCACTTTTTTTTTTCGAAATTCAAATTTTTGGAAGAAGAAACTAAATTGACTAGGACTAGGAATTAGAATATAAGTAGGAAAAGAAAATTGACTAGAACTAGAACTCTTTTTTTTTTTTTAAAGGACTAGAAAAACATTAACTAGAACTAGAACTAGAACTCTAATTTGACCTAAAGAAAGGTAGAAGAAGAAGAAAGACTCTAGAAATTAGAAAAGAAAAGATAGGACACCAACCAAATCTCAAGGAGTCAAAGCTACTATAAACCGTTCCCAAGATCCTTTGCAAGGGATAGGCGGTCCAATGACTAAGAGCAGGACGAAGCAGGCCAAAGAAGCTTTACTAGGCTTGATCTTGGATGTGCAAGCTAAAGAGAAAGTTGTTGGGCCAAGTTTAGACATCAAGTGGGCCACACCTTGCAGCCTTGAAGATTGCATTAAAGAGGGCAATTCGGAGGCCCAATAAAGTTTGTTGGATCTTGAAGATAACTAGCTCAAATCTGCATAGGCTAAAGATGTATTATGGGCTTTAGTTTTAAATGTTTTGTTTTGGATATTATTAGCATTTGGGCCCATTCTTTATGTAGCCCAAATAGTAGTTTAATTATGGGTTTGTTTTTGTTAGTTTAGTTGGGCCAGATAATTAATGTTATTTGGGGCATATTCTATTAGAAGTCCAATTAGGAGTTTTAGGCCTGCTGGCTTTCCTACTAGGGTTAGGTTTGATTGTCTATTTAAGAGTTCATTAAGTTCATGTATAGAACAGATTTTTGATGATTAATAAAGATTGAGTTTTCTCCTAAAGTGAGAGCTTCCCTTAGTTCTTGGGCAAAGAACTGAATCCGATCTTATCGAGGCAACTCGTGGCGATCAAACATCCGTTGAATTTTCAAGACGATCCTTGCTTTCGCCAAACACTCCGTTTCTTCGTTTAGAGGAACGCATCAGTCGGAATCACGAGAAACGAAGGTCGTGGCGTTACTGAGCAATTCTTCTTTCCAAGAAGTCCACTTTTTATAATTTCTGCCACCGTCATCCAGATGCACGAAAATGGCATCTAGGGTTTCTCGGCGGCCCGATTCTCCTCTCGAAAAGTCAGTATCACGCGAAACGAAGGTCGTGGCGCTACTGATGACTTCTTCTTTCCAACGAGTCCCTTTTTTTGGATTTTTTCCACCGTCATCCGAACGCACGAAAATGGCATCTATGGTTTCTCGGCGGCCCGATTCGACAGCCGGAAAGTCGGAATAACGCGAAACGGAGGTCGTGGCGTTACTAAGCACTTTTTCTTTCCAAGCAGTACACTTTTTATAATTTTTGCCACCGTCATCTGGATCCACGAAAATGGCATCTAGGGTTTCTCGGCGGCTCAATTCAACAGCCGGAAAGTCGGAATCACGCGAAACGAAGGTCGTGGCGTTACTGAGCACTTCTTCTTTCCAAGAAGTACACTTTTTATAATTTTCGCCATCGTCATTCGGATGCACGAAAATAGCATCTAGGGTTTCTCGGCGGCCCGATTCGATAGCCAGAAAGTAGGAATCGCGCGAAACGAAGGTCGTGGCGTTACTGATGACTTCTTCTTTCCAACGAGTCCCTTTTTTTGGATTTTTGCCACCGTCATCCGGATGCACGAAAATGGAATCTAGGGTTTCTCGGCGGCTCAATTCGACCGTCAGAAAGTCGGAATAATGCGAAACGATGGTCGTGGCGTTCCTAAGCACTTTTTCTTTCCAAGCAGTCCACTTTTTATAATTTTCGCCACCGTCATCTGGATCCACGAAAATGGCATCTAGGGTTTCTCGGCGGCCCGATTCGACAGCCGGAAAGTCGGAATAACGTGAAACAGAGGTCGTGGCGTTACTAAGCACTTTTTCTTTCCAAGCAGTCCACTTTTTATAATTTTCGCCACCGTCATCTGGATCCACGAAAATGGCATCTAGGGTTTCTCGGCGGCTCAATTCAACTGCCGGAAAGTCGGAATCACGCGTAACAAAGGTCGTGGCGTTACTGAGCACTTCTTCTTTCCAAGAAGTCCACTTTTTATAATTTTCGCCACCGTCATTCGGATGCACGAAAATGGCATCTATGGTTTCTTGGCGGCCCGATTCGACAGCCGGAAAGTAGGAATCGCGCGAAACGAAGGTCGTGGCGTTACTGATGACTTCTACTTTCCAACGAGTCCCTTTTTTTGGATTTTTACCACCGTCATCCGGATGCACGAAAATGGCATCTAGGGTTCCTCGGCGGCTCAATTCGACCGCCGAAAAGTTGGAATAATGCGAAACGGAGGTCGTGGCGTTACTCAGCACTTTTGCTTTCCAAGCAGTCCACTTTTTATAATTTTCGCCACCGTCATTCGTATGCACGAAAATGGCATCGAGGGTTTCTCGGCGGCCCGATTCGACAGCCAGAAAGTAGGAATCGCGCGAAACGAAGGTCGTGGCGTTACTGATGACTTCTTCTTTCCAACAAATCCCTTTTTTTGGATTTTTGCCACCGTCATCCGGATGCACGAAAATGGCATCTAGGTTTTCTCGGCGGCCCGATTCGACAGCCGGAAAGTCAGAATAATGCGAAACGGAGGTCGTGGCGTTACTAAGCACTTTTTCTTTCCAAGCAGTCCAATTTTTATAATTTTTGCCACCGTCATCCGGATCCACAAGAATGGCATCTAGGCTTTCTCGGCGGCTCAATTCGACCGCCGGAAAGTCGGAATAATGCGAACCGGAGGTCATGGTGTCACTAAGCACTTTTTCTTTCCAAGCAGTCCACTTTTTATAATTTTCGCCACCGTCATTCGTATGGACGAAAATGGTATCTAGGGTTTTCCGGCGGTTCGATTCGACCGCCGAAAAATTGAAATCACGCGAAACGAAGGTCGTGGAGTTACTGATGAATTCTTTTTTCCAACGAGTCCCTTCGTTTGGATTTTTCCCACCGTCATCCGAATGCAAGAAAATGGGACCTAGGGTTTCTCGGCGGCCCGATTCGAACGCCGGAGATCAGAATCACGTGAAACGAAGGTCGTGGCGTTACTGATCACTTCCTTTTTTCAACGGGTCCTTTTGTTTGGATTTTCACCACCGTCATCCGGATGCGCGAAAATGGCATTTTGGGTTTCGCGGCAGCCCGATCGACCGCCGAAAAGTTGGAATCACGGGAAACGAAGGTCGTGGCGTTACCGAGCACTTCTTTTTTCCAAGTACTCCACTATTTATAACTTTCGCCACCGTCATCCGGAAGCACGAAAATGGCATCTAGGGTTCCAAGGCGACCCGATTCGACCGCCGAAAAGTCGGAATCACACGGAACGAAGGTCGTGGCGTTACTGATGACTTCTTCTTTCCAACGAGTCCCTTTTTTTGGATTTTTTCCACCGTCATCCGAACGCACGAAAATGGCATCTAGGGTTTCTCGGCGGCCCGATTCGACACCCAGAAAGTCGAAATAACGCGAAACGGGGGTCGTGGCGTTTCTAAGCACTTTTTCTTTCCAAGCAGTCCACTTTTTATAACTTTCGCCACCGTCATCCGGATCCACAAAAATGGCATCGAGGGTTTCTCGGCGGCTCAATTCGACCGCCGGAAAGTCGGAATAATGCGAAACGGAGGTCGTGGCGTTCCTAAGCACTTTTTCTTTCCAAGCAGTCCACTTTTTATAATTTTCGCCACCGTCATTCGTATGCACGAAAATGGTATCTAGGGTTTCTCGGCCGCCCGATTCGACAGCCGGAAAGTAGGAATCGCGCGAAACGAAGGCCGTGGCGTTACTGATGACTTCTTCTTTCCAACGAGTCCCTTTTTTTGGATTTTTGCCACCGTCATCCGGATGCACGAAAACGGCATCTAGGGTTTCTCGGCGGCTCAATTCGACCGCCGAAAAGTCAGAATCACGCGAAACGAAGCTCGTGGCGTTACTGAGCACTTCTTCTTTCCAAGAAGTACACTTTTTATAATTTTCGCCACCGTCATATGGTTGCACGAAAATGGCATCCAGGTTTTCCTGGCGGTTTGAGTCGACCGCCGAAAAATTGAAATAACGCGAAACGAAGGTCGTGGATTTACTGATGAATTCTTTTTTCCAACGAGTCCCTTCGTTTGGATTTATCCCTCCATCATCCGAATGCATGAAAATTGGACCTACGGTTTCTCGGCGGCCCGATTCGAACGCCGGAGAGTCAGAATCACGCGGAACGAAGGTCGTGGCGTTACTGATGACTACTTCTTTCACACGAGTCCCTTTGCGTGGATTTTCGCCAACGTCATCTGGATGCACGAAAATGACATCTAGGGTTACCCGGCGGCCCGATTCGACAGCCGGAAAGTCAGAATCACAAGAAACGAAGGTCGTGGCGTTACTGAGCAATTCTTCTTTCCAAGAAGTCCACTTTTTATAATTTCTGCCACCGTCATCTGGATGCACGAAAATGGCATCTAGGGTTTCTCGGCGGCCCGATTCTCCTCTCGAAAAGTCAGTATCACGCGAAACGAAGGTCGTGGCGTTACTGATGACTTCTTCTTTCCAACGAGTCCCTTTTTTTGGATTTTTTCCATCGTCATCCGGACGCACGAAAATGGCATCTAGGGTTTCTCGGCGGCCCGATTCGACAGCCGGAAAGTCGGAATAACGCGAAACGGAGGTCGTGGCATTACTAAGCACTTTTTCTTTCCAAGCAGTCCACATTTTATAATTTTCGCCACCGTCATCCGGATCCACGAAAATGGCATCTAGGGTTTCTCAGCGGCTCAATTCGACCGCCGAAAAGTAAGAATCATGCGAAAATAAGGTCCTGGCGTTACTGAGCACTTCTTCTTTCCAAGAGGTCCACTTTTTATAAATTTCGCCACTGTCATTCGGAAGCACGAATATGGCATCTAGGGTTTCTCGGCGGCCCGATTCGACAGCCGGAAAGTAGGAATCGCGCGAAACGAAGGTCGTGGCGTTACTGATGACTTCTTCTTTCCAACGAATCCCTTTTTTTGGATTTTTGCCACCGTATTCCGAATGCACGAAAATGGCATCTAGGGTTTCTCGGCGACTCAATTCGACCGCCGGAAAGTCGGAATTATGCGAAACGGAGGTCGTGGCGTTACTAAGCACTTTTTCTTTCCAAGCAGTCCACTTTTTATAATTTTCACCACCGTTATTTGTATGCACGAAAATGGTATCTAGGGTTTCTCGGCGGCCCGATTCGACAGCCGAAAAGTACGAATCGCGCGAAACGAAGGCCGTGGCGTTACTGATGACTTCTTCTTTCCAACGAGTCCCTTTTTTTGGATTTTTGCCACCGTCGTCCGGATGCACGAAAACGGCATCTATGGTTTCTCGGCGGCTCAATTCGACCGCCGAAAAGTCGGAATCACGCGAAACGAAGGTTGTGGAGTTACTGAGCACTTCTTCTTTCCAAGAAGTACACTTTTTATAATTTTCGCCACCGTCATACGGTTGCACGAAAATGGCATCTAGTGTTTCCCGGCGGTTCGATTCGACCGCCGAAAAATTGAAATCACGCGAAACGAATGTCGTGGAGTTCCTGATGAATTCTTTTTTCCAACAAGTCCTTTAGTTTGGATTTTTCCCACCGTCATCCGAATACATGAAAATTGGACCTAGGGTTTCGCGGCGGCCCGATTCGAACGCCGGAGAGTCAGAATCACGCGAAACGAAGGTCGTGGCGTTACTGATGACTTCCTTTTTTTAACGGGTCCTTTTGTTTGGATTTTCACCCCGTCATCCGGATGCGCGAAAATGGCATTTTGGGTTTCGCGGCAGCCCGATCGATCGCCAGAAAGTTGGAATCACGGGAAACGAAGGTCGTGGCGTTACCGAGCACTTCTTTATTCCAAGAACTCCACTATTTATAACTTTCGCCACCGTCATCCGGAAGCACGAAAATGGCATCTAGGGTTCCAAGGCGACCCGATTCGACCGCCGGAAAGTCAGAATCACGCAGAACGAAGGTCGTGGCGTTACTGATGACTTCTTCTTTCCAACGAGTCCCTTTGCGTGGATTTTTGCAACCGTCATCTGGATGCACGAAAATGACATCTAGGGTTTCCCGGCGGCCCGATTCGACAGCCGAAAAGTCGGAATCACGAGAAACGAAGGTCGTGGCGTTACTGAGCAATTCTTCTTTCCAAGAAGTCCACTTTTTATAATTTCTGCCTCCGTCATCCGGATGCACGAAAATGGCATCTAGGGTTTCTCGGCGACCCGATTCTCCTCTCGAAAAGTCAGTATCACGCGAAACGAAGGTCGTGGCGTTACTGATGACTTCTTCTTTCCAACGAGTCCCTTTTTTTGGATTTTTTCCACCGTCATCCGAACGCACGAAAATGGCATCTAGGGTTTCTCGGCGGCCCGATTCGACAGCCGGAAAGTCGGAATAACGCGAAACAGAGGTCGTGGCGTTACTAAGCACTTTTTCTTTCCAAGCAGTCCACTTTTTATAATTTTCGCCACCGTCATACGGTTGCACGAAAATGGCATCTAGGGTTTCCCGGCTGATGCGTTCCTCTATAAGAAGAAACGGAGTGTTTGGCGAAAGCAAGGATCGTCTTGAAAATTCAATGGATGTTTGATCCCCACGAGTTGCCTCGATAAGATCGGATTCAGTTCTTTGCCCAAGAACTAAGGGAAGCTCTCACTTTAGGAGAAAACTCAATCTTTATTAATCATCAAAATCTGTTTCAATACATGAACCTAATGAAATCTTAAATAGACAATCAATCCTAACCCTTGTAGGAAAGCCAGCAGGTCTAAAACTCCTAATTGGACTTCTAATAGAATATGACCCAAATAACATTAATTATCTGGCCTAACTAAACTAACAAAAAACAAACCCATAATTAAACTACTATTTGGGCTGCATAAAGAATGGGCCCAAATGCTAATAGTATCCAAAACAAAACATTTAAAATTAAAGCCCATAATACATCTTTAGCCTATGCAGATTTGGGCTAGTTGTTTTCAAGATCCAATAAACTTTATTGGGCCTCCAAACTGCCCTCTTCAAGGCTGCAAAGTGTGGCCCACTTGATGTCTTGACTTGGCCCAATAATTTCCTCTTTAGCCTGCACATCCAAGATCAAGCCCAGTAAAGCTTCCTTGGCCCGCTTCGCCCTGCTCCTATTCATTGGACCGCCTATCCCTTGCAAAGGATCTTGGGAACTGTTTATAGTAGCTTTGACAGCACCTTGATCTCCATCATTCCCTCCCTCCTCGAAAGGATTCGTCCTCGAATCAAAACCATCACCTACTTCAAATAAAGACAAGTCAGCAACATTGAATGTAGCACTAATATTGCCATACTCACTAGGTAAATCAATCTTATAGGCATTGTCATTGATTCGCTCCAAGACTTGAAAAGGTCCATCTCCCCTAGGATGTAACTTAGACTTTCTCTGAACCGGGAACCTCTCTTTGCGCATATGTACCCAAACCCAATCACCAGGTTCAAATACAATCTTTGTTCTACTCTTGTTGGCTTGCGTTGCATATTGCTTACTCTTCCTCTCAATGTTAGCTCGAACTTTAGCATGCAAATCCTTTACATATTCAGCCTTTTGCTTACCATCCAAGTTAACAAACTCATTAGTAGACAAAGGTAAAATATCCAAAGGTGTTAGAGGATTAAAGCCATAAACAATTTCAAAAGGACTATAAGCAGTAGTAGAATGCATAGATCTATTGTAAGCAAACTCAACATGTGGTAAAGCTCTTTCCCAATGTTTCAAATTTTTTGACATAATAGCACGTAAAAGTGTAGTAAGTGTCCTATTAACTACCTCAGTTTGACCATCTGTTTGAGGGTGTGCAACAGTAGAAAATAGAAGTTTAGTTCCTAATCTTCCCCATAAAGTATGCCAAAAATGACTTAAGAACTTAACATCTCTATCACTTACTATTGTTCTAGGCAACCCATGCAAACGCACTACTTCTTTAAAGAACAGATTAGCTATGTGTGTTGCATCATTGGTTTTAGCACATGCAATGAAATGAGCCATTTTGCTAAACCTATCAACAACCACAAAAACACTGTCTTTACCACTTTGAGATCTTGATAACCCTATCACAAAATCCATAGAAATATCATGCCAAGGCTGTGTAGGTACAGGTAATGGGGTATAAAGGCCATGTGGCATTACCTTAGACTTAGCTTGTTTACATGCCACACACTTAGCACAAAACGAAATGACATCATGTTTCATGCGAGGCCAATAAAAATGTTCATGCAGAATTTCAAAAGTTTTAGTGACTCCAAAATGCCCCATTAGACCTCCACAATGACTCTCCTTAATTAATAAGGCACGCATAGAACACGTAGTCACACAAAGTTTATTCTTTTTAAACAAGTAGTCTTCATGTCTATAGAAACCATCAATAGCACGTTTATCACAAGAATTCCAAGCAGATCCAAAATCAACATCATTAGCATACAAGTCTTTAATGTATTCAAAACCAAGCAACTTAGCATGTAAGAATGTCAACAATGCATATCTTCTAGACAATGCATCAGCTACCACATTTTCCTTTCCAGTTTTATACTTAATCACATAAGGAAATGTCTCAATCAATTCTAACCACTTTGCATGCCTCTTATGCAACTTACCTTGAGACTTCAAAAATTTCAAGCTCTCATGATCTGAATGGATAATGAACTCTCTTGGCCATAGATAATGTTGCCAAGTTTGCAAAGTCCTCACCAATGCGTATAACTCCTTATCATAAGTAGGATAGTTCAGTGCTGCCTCATTTAGCTTCTCACTGAAGTATGCAATTGGTTTAGAATCCTGCATCAAAACAGCACCTATACCAACTCCAGAAGCATCACATTCAATTTCAAAAGCTTTATCAAAGTTAGGTAATGACAGCAAGGGTGCATTAGTTAGAAGATTCTTTAAAGTGTTAAATGACTTCTCATGCAAATCATCCCATTTAAAGACAACATTCTTTTTAACAAGTTCATTTAGGGGTGCAGCAATAGTACTGAAATTCTTTACAAACCGCCTATAGAAACTTGCTAAACCATGGAAACTCCTAACTTCATTAGCATTCCTAGGTGTAGGCCAATCTCGGATTGCCTTAACCTTGTCCTCATCCACACTAATTCCATGAGAATTAACAACAAAACCAAGGAACACTACTGAATCAGAACAGAATGTGCACTTTTTCATGTTAGCATACAATTTATGCTCCTTAAGCACATCAAAAACAGCACGCAAATGCAATACATGTTCATCAAGATTTTGACTATATACTAAAATATCATCAAAGTAAACTACTACAAACTTTCCAATGAAAGCACGTAAGACATGGTTCATTAATGTCATAAAGGTACTGGGTGCATTAGTCAAGCCAAAGGGCATTACTAACCACTCATATAAACCATATTTAGTCTTAAAAGCAGTTTTCCACTCATCTCCCTCTTTCATACGAATTTGATAGTAGCCATTCTTTAAATCAATTTTAGTAAAAACACTAGAACCATACAACTCATCAAGCATGTCATCTAATCTAGGAATTGGATGCCTATACTTTACAGTGATTTTGTTAATGGCTCTGCAATCTACGCACATGCGCCAAGTACCATCCTTTTTAGGCACAAGAATAACAGGTACTGAACATGGACTAAGACTCTCCCTCACGAATCCTTTCTGAACTAGGTCATCTACTTGCCTTTGAATTTCCTTCGTCTCCTCAGGATTAGCTCGGTAGGCAGGTCGATTAGGGATGGATGATCCAGGGACAAAGTCTATCTGGTGCTCAATGCCTCTCAAAGGTGGTAGTCCATGTGGAATCTCCTCAGGAAAAACATCAGTGAATTCCTGTAACAAAGACACAACCATACTAGGCAAAGATAGGTTAGGAGTGTTAGTAAAATAAATATCCTTGTACATGAGCACAAGGAGGTTTGGCTTGCATACCAAAGCACTCTTCACCTCACTTTTGAGTGCAAAAGCACTCACTCTTTTATTTTTCTCTTTCTCTGGCTTACAACTCTCTTTCTTTTTCTGCTCACATGTCTCAACCTCTCTCTCTTTTCTCTCACTCTCAATTTTCACCTTACTCTCTTTCTTCTCTTTTTCTAGTGTTTCTCTCAACTTACACTCTTTTGTAATTCTCACTTGATCAGCAAAAGCCTCAGCTGGCTTTAGGGGTGTTAGAATAAAGGTTCTCTTATGTATGGTTAATGTATATTGATTCTTGTAGCCATCATAATTAACCCTTCTATCAAATTGCCATGGACGTCCCAACAACAAGTGTCCAGCATGCATTGGTACTACATCACAAAGCACTTCATCTTTGTAGTTACCAATAGAAAAAGATATGCAAACCTGATTGGTCACCCATATATCTCCCCTATCATTCAACCATCTTAGCCTATATGGCTTAGAATGTTTCAATGTGGGTAGAACCAATTTATCAACCATCAAGGTACTAGCTACATTAGTGCAACTCCCACTATCAATAATCAAGCTACATACCTTGTTATTCACGTGGCATCTGGTCTGGAATATGTGCTCACGTTGTTCATCATCAACATCATCATTAGGTTGCATATTAAGAGCACGTCGAGTAACTAATACTTCTCCATGCACTGGTTCTCCAATCTCCATGTCACTGCAATCCTCCAATGGTGGCATCTCATCATCACTTGAATGCTCACTCTCCATGCCTCCATCATCAAGAAGAACAATGGCTCTCTTGTTAGGACACTGTGATGCAATATGCCCCAACCCGTGACATCTAAAACATTTTGTATCTCGTGCTCTAAAGGAAGTAGAAGTATCATTCTTAGCCTTGGGATTAGGGGCTGTAATTGAATTCCTCCCCTTGCTCTCTTCCTTCGGCCTAGTAGCAGCCTTAGGGTTATCTTGCCAATTCGGCTTCCATGGAGTTTTAGGAATTGAGCCAAATTTAGAAGATGTTCTAACCTTTAACTGCTTTTCAACTTTAATTGCTTTATACAGTAAATCCTCCATCTCTACATAATGGTGCATATCTACTACATCTGCAATTTCTTTCCTCAAACCACCTATAAACCTTGCCATTGTAGCCTCTCTATCCTCTTCAATATTAGCTTTTATCATGGCCATCTCCATCTCATTGTAGTAATCCTTTACACTCATAGATCCTTGATGCAGATTTTGTAATTTTCTGAACAAGTCTCTATAGTAATGGCTAGGAACAAACCGTTTTCTCATCACAACCTTCATCTCTTCCCATGACCGAATAGGTCTCTCACCACTTCTCCGCCTATTAATTGCTAATTGATCCCACCAAATACTAGCATAGTCAGTAAACTCCACAGCAGCTAGCTTCACCTTTTTCTCCTCAGTATAATCATGACACTCAAACATATGTTCTACCTTCCTCTCCCACTCTAAGTAAAGTTCAGGGTCACCCTTACCTTGGAATGTAGGAATAGTCATTTTTATGTTTCCTAAGCCACTATCACGCCTAGGAGCTATCCTCCTTTCCTTTCTTGACTCGAATGCTTCACTATCTGAATATTCCCCTTCTCCCTCATCAAACCCAAACTGTTTGGTAAGCTTAGGTTGGGCTGGTGAATCAAGGTTATCCAGCCTCATATTCAGCAACTTAAACTGATCTTGAACTGCTTTCATAAAGAGTTTAAGGTCAATTTCAGGTTGATCTCTTTCACTACTCATGCTTGTCTCACAAACCTCACGTATTTTGCACTCAATTTCACTCTCTTTCCGTTAAAGCTCTTAAACAAGAACCTGATCAACAAACTTATCTAAGAAAACAAGTGAATTAAAAAGAATAAATTTTCAGACAATGACAACCCTAGGAATTGAATTTTTAACAAATAAAGTTAGTATGCAATTTTTTCGACTTCCCCTTTTTTTTCTCTTTTTTTTTGAAAGAATTTCTTTTTTTTTTTGAATGAACTTCTGCTCACCTTTTCTTTTAGCAGACTTCAGCACTTTTTTTTTTTTGCGAAATTTTTTTTTTTGAATTTTTTTTTTTGGGAAGAAGAAACTGAAGTATATTAGAACTAGGAATCTGATTTTTTTTTTTTTGAATTTTGAATTTTTGAACAAGAAACCAAATTGAAATAGGAATAGGAATCACTTTTTTTTTTTTTCGAAATTCAAATTTTTGGAAGAAGAAACTAAATTGACTAGGACTAGGAATTAGAATATAAGTAGGAAAAGAAAATTGACTAGAACTAGAACTCTTTTTTTTTTCTAAAAGACTAGAAGAACATTAACTAGAACTAGAACTAGAACTAGAACTAGAACTCTAATTTGACCTAAAGAAAGGTAGAAGAAGAAGAAAGACTCTAGAAATTAGAAAAGAAAAGATAGGACACCAACCAAATCTCAAGGAGCCAAAGCTCTGATACCAAATGATGCGTTCCTCTATACGAAGAAACGGAGTGTTTGGCGAAAGCAAGGATCGTCTTGAAAATTCAATGGATGTTTGATCGCCACGAGTTGCCTCGATAAGATCGGATTTAGTTCTTTGCCCAAGAACTAAGGGAAGCTCTCACTTTAGGAGAAAACTCAATCTTTATTAATCATCAAAATCTGTTCTATACATGAACTTAATGAACTCTTAAATAGACAATCAAACCTAACCCTAGTAGGAAAGCCAACAGGCCTAAAACTCCTAATTGGACTTCTAATAGAATATGCCCCAAATAACATTAATTATCTGGCCCAACTAAACTAACAAAAATAAACCCATAATTAAACTACTATTTGGGCTACATAAAGAATGGGCCCAAATGCTAATAATATCCAAAAATAAACATTTAAAACTAAAGCCCATAATACATCTTTAGCCTATGCAGATTTGAGCTAATTATCTTCAAGATCCAACAAACTTTATTGGGCCTCCGAACTGCCCTCTTCAAGGCTGCAAAGTGTGGCCAATTTGATGTCTTGACTTGGCCCAATAATTTCCTCTTTAGCCTGCACATCCAAGATCAAGCCCAGTAAAGCTTCCTTGGCCCGCTTCGCCCTGCTCCTAGTCATTGGACCACCTATCCCTTGCAAAGGATCTTGGGAACGGTTTATAGTAGTTTTGACAGCACCTTGATCTCCATCAGAGGATTTTCGCCACCGTCATCCGGATGCACGAAAATGACATCTAGGGTTTCCCGACGGCCCGATTCGACAGCCGGAAAGTCGGAATCACGAGAAACGAAGGTCGTGGCGTTACTGAGCAATTCTTCTTTCCATGAAGTCCACTTTTTGTAATTTCGGCCACCGTCATCCGGATGCACGAAAATGGCATCTAGGGTTTCTCGGCGGCCCGATTCTCCTCTCGAAAAGTCAGTATCACACGAAACGAAGGTCGTGGCGCTACTGATGACTTCTTTTTTCCAACGAGTCCCTTTTTTTGGATTTATTCCACCGTCATCCGGATGCACTAAAATGGCATCTAGGGTTTCTCGGCGGCTCAATTCGACCGCCAAAAAGTCGGAATCACGCGAAACGAAGGTCGTGGCATTTCTGAGCACTTCTTCTTTCCAAGAACTACACTTTTTATAATTTTCGCCACCGTCATACGGTTGCACGAAAATGGCATCTAGGGTTTCCAGGCGGTTCGATTCGACCGCCGAAAAATTGAAATCACGCGAAACGAAGGTCGTGGAGTTACTGATGAATTCTTTTTTCCAACGAGTCTCGTCGTTTGGATTTATCCCACCGTCAACCGAATGCATGAAAATGGGACCTAGGGTTTCTCGGCGGCCCAATTCGAACGCCGGAGAGTCAGAATCACGCGAAACGAAGGTCGTGGCGTTACTGATGACTTCCTTTTTACAACGGGTATTTTTGTTTGGATTTTCACCACCGTCATCCGGATGCGCGAAAATGGCATTTTGGGTTTCGCAGCAGCCCGATCGACCGCCGGAAAGTTGGAATCACGGGAAACGAAGGTCGTGGCGTTACCGAGAACTTCTTTATTCCAAGAACTCCACTATTTATAACTTTCGCCACCATCATCTGGAAGCACGAAAATGGCATATAGGGTTCCAAGGCGACCCGATTCGACCGCCGGAAAGTCAGAATCACGGGAAACGAAGGTCGTGGCGTTACTGAGCACTTCTTCTTTCCAAGAAGTCCACTTTTTATAATTTTCGCCACCGTCATTCGGATGCACGAAAATGGCATCTAGGGTTTCTCGGCGGCCTGATTCGACAGCCGAAAAGTAGGAATCGCACGAAACGAAGGTCGTGGCATTACTGATGACTTCTTCTTTCCAACGAGTCCCTTTTTTTGGATTTTTGCCACCGTCATCCGGATGCACGAAAATGGCATCTACGGTTTCTCGGCGGCTCAAATCGACTGCCGGAAAGTCGGAATAATGCGAAAGGGAGGTCGTGGCGTTACTAAGCACTTTTTCTTTCCAAGCAGTCCAATTTTTATAATTTTTGCCACCGTCATTCGTATACACGAAAATGGTATCTAGGATTTCTCGGCGGCCCGATTCGACAGCCGGAAAGTAGGAATCACGCGAAACGAATTCCGTGGCGTTACTGATGACTTCTTCTTTCCAACGAGTCCCTTTTTTTGGATTTTTTCCACCGTCATCCGGATGCACGAAATTGGCATCTAGGGTTTCTCGGCGGCTCAATTCAACCGCCGAAAAGTCGGAATCACGCGAAACGAAGGTCGTGGCGTTACTGAGCACTTCTTCTTTCCAAGAAGTACACTTTTTATAATTTTCGCGACCGTCATCCGAACGCACGAAAATGGCATCTAGGGTTCCTCGGCGGCCCGATTCGACATCCGGAAAGTCGGAATAACGCGAAACGGAGGTCGTGGCGTTACTAAGCACTTTTTCTTTCCAAGCAGTCAACTTTTTATAATTTTCGCCACCGTCATCCGGATCCACGAAAATGGCATCTAGGGTTTCTCGGCGGCTCAATTCGACCGCCGGAAAGTCGGAATCACGCGAAACGAATGTCGTGGCGTTACTGGCCAATTCTTCTTTCCAAGAAGTGCACTTTTTATAATTTCTGCCACCGTCATCCAGAAGCTCGAAAATGGCATCTAGGGTTCCAAGGCGACCCGATTCGACCGCCGGAAAGTCGGAATGACGCGGAATGAAGGTCGTGGCGTTACTGATGACTTCTTCTTTCCAACGAGTCCCTTTGCGTGGATTTTCGCCGCCATCATCCGGATGCACGAAAATGACATCTAGGGTTTCCCGGCGGCCCGATTCGACAGCCGGAAAGTCGGAATCACGAGAAACGAAGGTCGTGGCGTTACTGAGCACTTCTTCTTTCCAGGAAGTCCACTTTTTGTAATTTCTGCCACCGTCATCCGGATGCACGAAAATGGCATCTAGGGTTTCTCGGTTGCCCGATTCTCCTCTCGAAAAGTCAGTATCACGCGAAACGAAGGTCGTGGCGCTACTGATGACTTCTTCTTTCCAACGAGTCCCTTTTTTTGGATTTATTCCGCCGTCATCCGAACGCACGAAAATGGCATCTAGGGTTTCTCGGCCGCCCGATTCGACATCCGGAAAGTCAGAATAACGCGAAACGGAGGTCGTGGCGTTACTAAGCAATTTTTCTTTCCAAGAAGTCCACTTTTTATAATTTTCGCCACCGTCATCCGGAAGCACGAAAATGGCATCTAGGGTTCCAAGGCGACCCGATTCGACCGCCGGAAAGTCGGAATCACGCGAAACGAAGGTCGTGGCGTTACTGATGACTTCTTCTTTCCAACGAGTCCCTTTTTTTGGATTTTTACCACCGTCATCCGAACACACGAAAATGGCATCTAGGGTTTCTCGGCGGCCCGATTCGACAGCCGAAAAGTCGGAATAACGCGAAACGGAGGTCGTGGCGTTACTAAGCACTTTATCTTTCCAAGCAGTCCACTTTTTATAATTTCCGCCACCGTCATCCGGATCTACGAAAATGGCATCTAGGGTTTCTCAGCGGCTCAATTCGACCGCCGGAAAGTCGGAATCACGCAAAACGAAGGTCGTGGCATTACTGAGCACTTCTTCTTTCCAAGAAGTCCACTTTTTATAATTTTCGCCACCGTCATTCGTATGCACGAAAATGGTATCTAGGGTTTCTCGGCGGCCCGATTCGACAGCCGGAAAGTAGGAATCGCGCGAAACGATGGTCCTGGCGTTACTGAGCAATTATTCTCTCCAAGAAGTCCACTTTTTATAATTTTCGCCACATTCATTCGTATGCACGAAAATGGTATCTAGAGTTTCTCGGCGGCTCGATTCGACAGCCGTAAAGTAGGAATCGCGCGAAACGAATTCCGTGGCGTTACTGATGACTTCTTCTTTCCAACGAGTCCCTTTGTGTGGATTTTCGCCACCATCACCCGGATGCACGAAAATGACATCTAGGGTTTCTCGGCGGCCCGATTCGACAGCCGAAAAGTCGGAATAACGCGAAACGGAGGTCGTGGCGTTACTAAGCACTTTATCTTTCCAAGCAGTCCACTTTTTATAATTTCCGCCACCGTCATCCGGATCTACGAAAATGGCATCTAGGGTTTCTCGGCGACTCAATTCGATCGCCGAAAAGTCGGAATCGCGCAAAACGAAGGTCGTGGCATTACTGAGCACTTCTTCTTTCCAAGAAGTCCACTTTTTATAATTTTCGCCACCGTCATTCGTATGCACGAAAATGGTATCTAGGGTTTCTCGGCGGCCCGATTCGACAGCCGGAAAGTAGGAATCGCGCGAAACGATGGTCCTGGCGTTACTGAGCAATTATTCTCTCCAAGAAGTCCACTTTTTATAATTTTCGCCACCTTCATTCGTATGCACGAAAATGGTATCTAGAGTTTCTCGGCGGCTCGATTCGACAGCCGGAAAGTAGGAATCGCGCGAAACGAAGTCCGTGGCGTTACTGATGACTTCTTCTTTCCAACGAGTCCCTTTGCGTGGATTTTCGCCACCATCATCCGGATGCACGAAAATGACATCTAGGGTTTCCCGGCGGCCCGATTCGACAGCCGGAAAGTCGGAATCACAAGAAACGGAGGTCGTGGTGTTACTAAGCACTTTTTCTTTCCAAGCAGTCCAATTTTTATAATTTTCGCCACCTTCATTCGTATGCACGAAAATGGTATCTAGAGTTTCTCGGCGGCTCGATTCGACAGCCGGAAAGTAGGAATCGCGCGAAACGAAGTCCGTGGCGTTACTGATGACTTCTTCTTTCCAACGAGTCCCTTTTTTTAGATTTTTGCCACCGTCATCCGGATGCACGAAAATGGCATATAGGGTTTCTCGGCGGCTCAATTCGATTGCCGAAAAGTCGGAATCACGCGAAACGAAGGTCGCGGCGTTACTAAGCACTTCTTCTTTCCTAGAATTACACTTTTTATAATTTTCGCCACCGTCATCCGAACGCACGAAAATGGCATCTAGGGTTCCTCGGCGGCCCGATTCGACCGCCGGAATGAAGGTCGTGGCGTTACTGATGACTTCTTCTTTCCAACGAGTCCCTTTGCGTGGATTTTCGCCACCGTCGTCCGGATGCACGAAAATGATATCTAGGGTTTCCCGGCGGCCCGATTCGACAGCCGGAAAGTCGGAATCACGAGAAACGGAGGTCGTGGCGTTACTAAGCACTTTTTCTTTCCAAGCAGTCCACTTTTTATAATTTTCGCCACCGTTATTTGTATGCACGAAAATGGTATCTGGCGTTTCTCGGCGGCCCGATTTGACAGCCGAAAAGTAGGAATCGCGCGAAACGAAGGCCGTGGCGTTACTGATGACTTCTTCTTTCCAACGAGTCCCTTTTTTTGGATTTTTGCCACCGTCGTCCGGATGCACGAAAATGGCATCTATGGTTTCTCGGCGGCTCAATTCGACCGCCGAAAAGTCGGAATCACGCGAAACGAAGGTCGTGGAGTTACTAAGCACTCCTTCTTTCCAAGAACTGCAATTTTTATAATTTTTGCCACCGTCATACGGTTGCCCGAAAATGGCATCTAGGGTTTCCCGGCGGTTCGATTCGACCGCCGAAAAATTGAAATCACGCGAAACAAATGTCGCGGAGTTACTGATGAATTCTTTTTTCCAACGAGTCCCTTCGTTTGGATTTTTCCCACCGTCATCCGAATGCATGAAAATGGCATTTTGGGTTTCGCGGCAGCCCGATCAACCGTCGGAAAGTTGGAATCACGGGAAACGAAGGTCATGGCGTTACCGAGCACTTCTTTATTCCAAGAACTCCACTATTTATAACTTTCGCCACCGTCATCCGGAAGCACGAAAATGGCATCTAGGGGTCCAAGGCGAACCGATTCGACCGCCGGAAAGTCGGAATCACGCGGAACGAAGGTCGTGGCGTTACTGATGACTTCTCCATTCCAACCAGTCCCTTTGCGTGGATTTTCGCCACCGTCATCCGGATGCACGAAAATGGCATCTAGGGTTTCTCGGCGGCCCGATTCGACAGCCGAAAAGTAGGAATCGCGCGAAACGAAGGTCGTGGCGTTGCTGATGACTTCTTCTTTCCAACGAGTCCCTTTTTTTGGATTTTTGCCACCGTCATCCGGATGCACGAAAACGGCATCTAGGGCTTCTCGGCGGCTCAATTCGACCGACGAAAAGTCAGAATCACGCGAAACGAAGGTCGTGGCGTTACTGAGCACTTCTTCTTTTCAAGAACTACACTTTTTATAATTTTCGCCACCGTCATACGGTTGCACGATAATGGCATCTAGAGTTTCCCGGCGGTTTGATTCGACTGCCGAAAAATTGAAATCACGCGAAACGAAGGTCGTCGCGTTACCGAGCACTTCTTTATTCCAAGAACTCCACTATTTATAACTTTCGCCACCGTCATTCGGAAGCACGAAAACGGCATCTAGGGTTCCAAGGCGACCCGATTCGACCGCCGGAAAGTCAAAATCACGCGGAACGAAGGTCGTGGCGTTACTGATGACTTCTTCTTTCCAACGAGTCCCTTTGCGTGGATTTTCGCCACCGTCATCTGGATGCACGAAAATGACATCTAGGGTTTCCCGTCGGCCCGATTCGACAGCCGGAAAGTCGGAATCACGAGAAACGAAGGTCGTGGCGTTACTGAGCAATTCTTCTTCCCAAGAAGTCCACTTTTTATAATTTCTGCCACCGTCATCCGGATGCACGAAAATGGCATCTAGGGTTTCTCGGCGGCCCGATTCTCCTCTCGAAAAGTCAGTATCACGCGAAACGAAGGTCGTGCCGCTACTTATGACTTCTTCTTTCCAATGAGTCCCTTTTTTTGGATTTTTTCCACCGTCATCCGAATGCACGAAAATGGCATCTAAGGTTTCTCGGCGGCCCGATTCGACTGCCGGAAAGTCGTAATAACGCGAAACGGAGGTCGTGGCGTTACTAAGCACTTTTTCTTTCTAAGCAGTCCACTTTTTATAATTTTCGCCACCGTCATCTGTATCCACGAAATGGCATCTAGGGTTTCTCGGCGGCACAATTCGACCGCCGAAAAGTAAGAATCAAGCAAAACGAAGGTCCTGGCGTTACTGAGCACTTCTTCTTTCCAGGAAGTCCACTTTTTATAAATTTCGCCACTGTCATTCGGATGCACGAAAATGGCATCTAGGGTTTTTCGTCGGCCCGATTCGACAGCCGGAAAGTAGGAATCTTGCGAAACGAAGGTCGTGGCGTTACTGATGACTTCTTCTTTCCAAGGAGTCCCTTTTTTTGCATTTTTGCCACCGTCATCAGGATGCACGAAAACGGCATCTAGGGTTTCTCGGCGGCTCAATTCGACCGCCGAAAAGTCGGAATCACGCGTAACGAAGGTCGTGGCGTTACCGAGCACTTCTTTATTCCAAGAACTCCACTATTTATAACTTTCGCCACCGTCATCCAGAAGCACGAAAATGGCATCAAGGGTTCCAAGGCGACCCGATTCGACCGCCGGAAAGTCAAAATCACACGGAACGAAGGTCGTGGCGTTACTGATGACTTCTTCTTTCCAACGAGTCCCTTTGCGTGGATTTTCGCCACCGTCATCTGGATGCACGAAAATGACATCTAGGGTTTCCCGTCGGCCCGATTCGACAGCCAGAAAGTCGGAATCACGAGAAACGAAGGTCGTGGCGTTACTGAGCAATTCTTCTTTCCGTGAAGTCCACTTTTTGTAATTTCTGCCACCGTCATCCGGATGCACGAAAATGGCATCTAGGGTTTCTCGGCGGCTCGATTCTCCTCTCGAAAAGTCAGTATCACGCGAAACGAAGGTCGTGGCGTTACTGATGACTTCTTCTTTCCAACGAGTCCCTTTTTTGGATTTTTTCCACCGTCATCCGAACACACGAAAATGGCATCTAGGGTTTCTCGACGGCCCGATTCGACAGCCGGAAAGTCGGAATCACGAGAAACGAAGGTCGTGGCGTTACTGAGCAATTCTTCTTTCCAAGAAGTCCACTTTTTATAATTTCTGCCACTGTCATCCGGGTGCACGAAAATGGCATCTAGGGTTTCTCGGCTGCCCGATTCTCCTCTCAAAAATACAGTATCACGCGAAACGAAGGTCGTGGCGTTACTGATGACTTCTTCTTTCTAACGAGTCCCTTTTTTTGGATTTTTTCCACCGTCATCCGAACGTAAGAAAATGGCAACTAAGGTTTCTCGGCGGCCCGATTCGACACCCGAAAAGTCGAAATAACGCGAAACGGAGGTCGTGGCGTTACTAAGCACTTTTTCTTTCCAAACAGTCCACTTTTTATAATTTTCGCCACCGTCATCCGGATCCACGAAAATGGCATCTAGGGTTTCTCGGCGGCTCAATTCGACCGCCGGAAAGTCAGAATCATGCGAAACGAAGGTCGTGGCGTTACTGATGACTTCCTTTTTTCAACGGGTCCTTTTGTTTGGATTTTCACCACCGTCATCCGGATGCGCGAAAATGGCATTTTGGGTTTCGGGGCAGCCCGATCGACCGTCGGAAAGTTGGAATCACGGGAAACGAAGGTCGTGGCGGTACCAAGCACTTCTTTATTCCAAGAACTCCACTATTTTTAACTTTCGCCACCGTCATCCGGAAGCACGAAAATGGCATCTAGGGGTCCAAGGCGAACCGATTTGACCGCCGGAAAGTCGGAATCACGCGTAACGAAGGTCGTGGCGTTACTGATGACTTCTCCATTCCAACGAGTCCCTTTGCGTGAATTTTCGCCACCCTCATCCGGATGCACGAAAATGGTATCTAGAGTTTCTCGGCAGCTCAATTCGACCGCCGGAAAGTCAGAATACTGCGAAACGGAGGTCGTGGCGTTACTAAGCACTTTTTCTTTCCAAGCAGTCCACTTTTTATAATTTTCGCCACCGTCATTCGTATGCACGAAAATGGTATCTAGGGTTTCTCGGCGGCCCGATTCGACAGCCGGAAAGTAGGAATCGCGCGAAACGAAGGTCGTGGAATTACTGATGAATTCTTTTTACCAACGAGTACCTTCGTTTGAATTTTTTCCACCGTCATCCGAATGCATGAAAATGGGACCTAGGGTTTCTCGGCGGCCCGTTTTGAACGCCGGAGAGACAGAATCACGCGAAACGAAGGTCGTTGCGTTACTGAAGACTTCTTCTTTCCAACGAGTACCTTTGCGTGGATTTTCGCCACCGTCATCCGGATGCACGAAAATGACATCTAGGGTTTCCCGACGGCCTGATTCGACAGCCGGAAAGTCAGAATCACGAGAAACGAAGGTCTTGGCGTTACTAAGCAATTCTTCTTTCCAAGAAGTCCACTTTTTATAATTTCTACCACCGTCATCCGGATGCACGAAAATGGCATCTAGGGTTTCTCGGCGGCCTGATTCTCCTCTCGAAAATTCAGTATCACGCGAAACGAAGGTCGTGGCGTTACTCATGACTTCTTCTTTCCAACGAGTCTCTTTGTGTGGATTTTCGCCACCGTCATCCGGATGCACGAAAATGACATCTAAGGTTTCCCGACGGCACGATTCGACAGCCGGAATGTCAGAATCACGAGAAACGAAGGTCTTGGCGTTACTGAGCAATTCTTCTTTCCTAGAAGTCCACTTTTTATAATTTCTGCCACCGTCATCCGGATGCACGAAAATGGTATCTAGGGTTTCTCGGCGGCCCGATTCTCCTCTCGAAAAGTCAGTATACCGCGAAACGAAGGTCGCGGCGTTACTGATGACCTCTTCTTTCCAACGAGTCCCTTTTTTTGGATTTTTTCCACCGTCATCTGAACGCACGAAAATGGCATTTAGGGTTTCTCGGCGGCCCGATTCGACAGCCAGAAAGTCGGAATGACGCGAAACGGAGGTCGTGGCGTTACTAAGCACTTTTTCTTTCCAAGAAGTCCACTTTTTATAATTTTCGCCACCGTCATTCGGATGCACAAAAATGGCATCTGGGGATTCTCGGCGGCCGGAAAGAAGGATTCGCGCGAAACGAAGGTCGTGGCGTTACTGATGACTTCTTCTTTCCGACGAGTCCCTTTTTTTTGATTTTTTCGACCGTTATCCGAACGCACGAAAATGGCATCTAGGGTTTCTCGGCAGCCAGATTCGACAGCCGGAAAGTCGGAATAACGCGAAACGGAGCTCGTGGCGTTACTAAGCACTTTTTCTTCCCAAGCAATCCACTTTTTATAATTTTCACGACCGTCATCCGGATCCACGAAAATGGCATCTAGGGTTTCTCGGCGGCTCAATTCGACCGCCGGAAAGTCGGAATCACGCGAAATGAAGGTCGTGGCGTTACTGAGCACTTCTTCTTTCCAAGAAGTCCACTTTTCTTAATTTTCGCCACCGTCATTAGGATGCACGAAAATGGCATCTAGGGTTTCTCGGCGGCACGATTCTCCTCTCGAAAAGTCAGTATCTCGCGAAACGAAGGTCGTGGCGCTACTAATGACTTCTTCTTTCCAACGAGTCCCTTTTTTTGGATTATTTCCACCGTCATCCGAACGCACGAAAATGGCATCTAGGGTTTCTCGGCGTCCCGATTCGACAGCCGGAAAGTCGGAATAACGCGAAACAGAGGTCGTGGCGTTACTAAGCACTTTTTCTTTCCAAGTAGTCCACTTTTTATAATTTTCGCCACCGTCATCCGGATCCACTAAAATGGCATCTAGGATTTCTCGGCAGCTCAATTCGACCGCCGGAAAGTGGGAATCACGCGAAACGAAGGTCGTGGCGTTACTGAGCACTTCTTCTTTCCAAGAAGTCCACTTTTTATAATTTTCCTCACCGTCATACGGTTGCACGAAAATGGCATCAAGGGTTTCCCGGCGGTTCGATTCGACCGCCGAAAAATTGAAATCACGCGAAACGAAGGTCCTGGAGTTACTGATGAATTCTTTTTTCCAACTAGTCCCGTCGTTTGGATTTTTCCCACCGTCATCCGAATGCATGAAAATGGGACCTAGGGTTTCTCGGCGGCCCGATTCGAACGCCGGAGAGTTAGAATCACGCGAAACGAAGGACGTGGCGTTACTGACGACTTCCTTTTTTCAACGGGTCCTTTTGTTTGGATTTTCACCACCGTCATCCGGATGCGCAAAAATGGCATTTTGCGTTTCGCGGCATCCCGATCGACCGCCGGAAAGTTGGAATCACGCGAAACGAAGGTCGTGGCGTTACCGAGCACTTCTTTATTCCAAGAACTCCACTATTTATAACTGTCGCCACTGTCATCCGGAAGCACGAAAATGGCATCTAGGGTTCCAAGGCGACCCGATTCGACCGCCGGAAAGTCGGAATCACGCGGAACGAAGGTCGCGGCGTTACTGATGACTTCTTCTTTCCAACGAGTCCCTCTGCGTGGATTTTCGCCACCATCATCCGGATGCATGAAATTGACATCTAGGGTTTCCCGGCGGCCCGATTCGACAGCCGGAAAGTCGGAATCACTAGAAACGAAGGTCGTGGCGTTATTGAGCAATTCTTCTTTCCAAGAAGTCCACTTTTTATCATTTCTGCCACCGTCATCCGGATGCACGAAAATGACAGCTAGGGTTTCTTGGCGGCCCGATTCTCCTCTCGAAAAGTCAATATCACGCGAAACGAAGGTCGTGGCGCTACTGATGACTTCTTCTTTCCAACGAGTCCCTTTTTTTGGATTATTTCCACCGTCATCCGAACGCACGAAAATGGCATCTAGGGTTTCTCGGCGTCCCGATTCGACAGCCGGAAAGTCGGAATAACGCGAAACAGAGGTCGTGGCGTTACTAAGCACTTTTTCTTTCCAAGTAGTCCACTTTTTATAATTTTCGCCACCGTCATCCGGATCCACGAAAATGGTATCTAGGGTTTCTCGGCCGCCCGATTCGACAGCCGAAAAGTAGGAATCGCGCGAAACGAAGGCCGTGGCGTTACTGATGACTTCTTCTTTCCAACGAGTCCCTTTTTTTGGATTTTTGCCACCGTCATCCGGATGCACGAAAATGGCATCTAGGGTTTCTCGGCGGCTCAATTCGACCGCCGAAAAGTCAGAATCACGCGAAACGAAGGTCGTGGCGTTACTGAGCACTTCTTCTTTCCAAGAACTACACTTTTTATAATTTTCGCCACCGTCATACGGTTGCACGAAAATGGCATCTAGGGTTTCCCGGCGGTTCGATTCGACCGCCGAAAAATTGAAATCACGCGAAACGAAGGTCGTGGAGTTACTGATGAATTCTTTTTTCCAATGAGTCCCTTCGTTTGGATTTTTCCCACCGTCATCCGAATGCATGAAAATGGGACCTAGGGTTTCTCGGCGGCCCGATTCGAACGCCGGAGAGTCAGAATCACGCGAAACGAAGGTAGTGGCGCTACTGATGACTTCCTTTTTTCAGCGGGTCGTTTTGTTTGGATTTTCGCCACTGTCATCCGGTTCCGCGAAAATGGCATTTTGGGTTTCGCGGCAGCCCGATCGACCGCCAGAAAGTCGGAATCACGCGGAAATAAGGTCGTGGCGTTACTGATGACTTCTTCTTTCCAACGAATCCCTCTGCGTGGATTTTCGCCATCGTCATCCGGATGCACGAAACTGACATCTAGGGTTTCTCGGCGGCCCGATTCGACAGCCGGAAAGTCGGAATCACGAGAAA
Source organism: Gleditsia sinensis (assembly GCA_037074535.1). Classification (NCBI taxonomy): domain Eukaryota; kingdom Viridiplantae; phylum Streptophyta; class Magnoliopsida; order Fabales; family Fabaceae; genus Gleditsia; species Gleditsia sinensis. The sequence continues at coordinate 51,333,138 of CM073466.1, forward strand.
CGAAGGTCGTGGCGTTACTGAGCAATTCTTCTTTTCAAGAAGTCCACTTTTTATAATTTCTGCCACCGTCATCCGGATGCACGAAAATGGCATCTAGGGTTTCTCGGCGGCCCGATTCGACAACCGGAAAGTCGAAATAACGCGAAACGGAGGTCGTGGCGTTACTAAGCACTTTTTCTTTCCAAGCAGTCCACTTTTTATAATTTTCGCCACCGTCATCCGGATCCACGAAAATGGGATTTAAGGTTTCTCGGCGGCTCAATTCGACCGCCGGAAAGTCGAAATCACGCGAAACGAAGGTCGTGGCGTTACTGAGCACTTCTTCTTTCCAAGAAGTCCACTTTTTATAATTTTCGGCACCGTCATTCGGATGCACGAAAATGGACTCTAGGGTTTCACGGCGGCCCGATTCGACAGCCGGAAAGGAGGAATCGCGCGAAACGAAAGTCGTGGCGTTACTGATGACTTCTTCTTTCCTACGAGTCCCTTTTTTTGGATTTTTGCCACCGTCATCCGGATGCACGAAAATGGCATCTAGGGTTTCTCGGCGGCTCAATTCGACCGCCGAAAATTCAGAATAATGCGAAACGGAGGTCGTGGTGTTCCTAAGCACTTCTTCTTTCCAAGAAGTCCACTTTTTATAATTTTCCTCACCGTCATACGGTTGCACGAAAATGGCATCTAGGGTTTCTCGGCGGCTCAATTCGACCGCCGAAAAGTCAGAATCACGCGAAACGAAGGTCGTGGCGTTACTGAAGACTTCCTTTTTTCAACGGGTCCTTTTGTTTGGATTTTCACCACCGTCATCCGCATGCGCGAAAATGGCATTTTGGGTTTCGCGGCAGCCCGATCGACCGCCGGAAAGTTGGAATCAAGGGAAACGAAGGTCGTGGCGGTACCGAGCACTTCTTTATTCCAAGAACTCCACTATTTATAACTTTCGCCACCGTCATCCGTAGGCACGAAAATGGCATCTAGGGTTCCAAGGCGACCCGATTCGACCGCCGGAAAGTCGGAATCACGCGGAACGAAGGTCGCGGCGTTACTGATGACTTCTTCTTTCCAACGAGTCCCTCTGCGTGGATTTTCGCCACCATCATCCGGATGCATGAAATTGACATCTAGGGTTTCCCCGCGGCCCGATTCGACAGCCGGAAAGTCGGAATCACGAGAAACGAAGGTCGTGGCGTTATTGAGCAATTCTTCTTTCCAAGAAATCCACTTTTTATCATTTCTGCCACCGTCATCCGGATGCACGAAAATGACAGCTAGGGTTTCTCGGCGGCCCGATTCTCCTCTCGAAAAGTCAGTATCACGCGAAACGAAGGTCGTGGCGCTACTGATGACTTCTTCTTTCCAACGAGTCCCTTTTTTTGGATTTTTTCCACCGTCATCCGAACGCATGAAAATGGCATCTAGGGTTTCACGGCGGCCGGATTCGACAGCCGAAAAGTCGGAATAACGCGAAACGGAGGTCGTGGCGTTACTAAGCACTATTTCTTTCCAAGCAGTCCACTTTTTATAATTTTCGCCACCGTCATCCGGATCCACGAAAATGGTATCTAGGGTTTCTCGACCGCCCGATTCGACAGCCGAAAAGTAGGAATCGCGCGAAACGATGGCCGTGGCGTTACTGATGACTTCTTCTTTCCAACGAGTCCCTTTTTTTGGATTTTTGCCACCGTCATCCGGATGCACGAAAATGGCATCTAGGGTTTCTCGGCGGCTCAATTCGACCGTCGAAAAGACGGAATCACGCGAAACGAAGGTCGGGGCGTTACTGAGCGCATCTTCTTTCCAAGAACTACACTTTTTATAATTTTCGCCACCGTCATACGGTTGCACGAAAATGGCATCTAGGGTTTCCCGGCGGTTCGATTCGACTGCCGAAAAATTGAAATCACGCGAAACGAAGGTCGTGTAGTTACTGATGAATTCTTTTTTCAGACGAGTCGCTTCGTTTGGATTTTTCCCACCGTCATCCGAATGCATGAAAATGGGACCTAGGGTTTCTCGGCGGCCCGATTCGAACGCCGGAGAGTCAGAATCACGCGAAATGAAGGTCGTGGCGTTACTGAGCAATTCTTCTTTTCAAGAAGTCCACTTTTTATAATTTCTGCCACCGTCATCCGGATGCACGAAAATGGCATCTAGGGTTTCTCGGCGGCCCGATTCGACAACCGGAAAGTCGAAATAACGCGAAACGGAGGTCGTGGCGTTACTAAGCACTTTTTCTTTCCAAGCAGTCCACTTTTTATAATTTTCGCCACCGTCATCCGGATCCACGAAAATGGGATTTAAGGTTTCTCGGCGGCTCAATTCGACCGCCGGAAAGTCGAAATCACGCGAAACGAAGGTCGTGGCGTTACTGAGCACTTCTTCTTTCCAAGAAGTCCACTTTTTATAATTTTCGGCACCGTCATTCGGATGCACGAAAATGGACTCTAGGGTTTCACGGCGGCCCGATTCGACAGCCGGAAAGGAGGAATCGCGCGAAACGAAAGTCGTGGCGTTACTGATGACTTCTTCTTTCCTACGAGTCCCTTTTTTTGGATTTTTGCCACCGTCATCCGGATGCACGAAAATGGCATCTAGGGTTTCTCGGCGGCTCAATTCGACCGCCGAAAATTCAGAATAATGCGAAACGGAGGTCGTGGTGTTCCTAAGCACTTCTTCTTTCCAAGAAGTCCACTTTTTATAATTTTCCTCACCGTCATACGGTTGCACGAAAATGGCATCTAGGGTTTCTCGGCGGCTCAATTCGACCGCCGAAAAGTCAGAATCACGCGAAACGAAGGTCGTGGCGTTACTGAAGACTTCCTTTTTTCAACGGGTCCTTTTGTTTGGATTTTCACCACCGTCATCCGCATGCGCGAAAATTGCATTTTGGGTTTCGCGGCAGCCCGATCGACCGCCGGAAAGTTGGAATCAAGGGAAACGAAGGTCGTGGCGGTACCGAGCACTTCTTTATTCCAAGAACTCCACTATTTATAACTTTCGCCACCGTCATCCGTAGGCACGAAAATGGCATCTAGGGTTCCAAGGCGACCCGATTCGACCGCCGGAAAGTCGGAATCACGCGGAACGAAGGTCGCGGCGTTACTGATGACTTCTTCTTTCCAACGAGTCCCTCTGCGTGGATTTTCGCCACCATCATCCGGATGCATGAAATTGACATCTAGGGTTTCCCCGCGGCCCGATTCGACAGCCGGAAAGTCGGAATCACGAGAAACGAAGGTCGTGGCGTTATTGAGCAATTCTTCTTTCCAAGAAATCCACTTTTTATCATTTCTGCCACCGTCATCCGGATGCACGAAAATGACAGCTAGGGTTTCTCGGCGGCCCGATTCTCCTCTCGAAAAGTCAGTATCACGCGAAACGAAGGTCGTGGCGCTACTGATGACTTCTTCTTTCCAACGAGTCCCTTTTTTTGGATTTTTTCCACCGTCATCCGAACGCATGAAAATGGCATCTAGGGTTTCACGGCGGCCGGATTCGACAGCCGAAAAGTCGGAATAACGCGAAACGGAGGTCGTGGCGTTACTAAGCACTATTTCTTTCCAAGCAGTCCACTTTTTATAATTTTCGCCACCGTCATCCGGATCCACGAAAATGGTATCTAGGGTTTCTCGACCGCCCGATTCGACAGCCGAAAAGTAGGAATCGCGCGAAACGATGGCCGTGGCGTTACTGATGACTTCTTCTTTCCAACGAGTCCCTTTTTTTGGATTTTTGCCACCGTCATCCGGATGCACGAAAATGGCATCTAGGGTTTCTCGGCGGCTCAATTCGACCGTCGAAAAGACGGAATCACGCGAAACGAAGGTCGGGGCGTTACTGAGCGCATCTTCTTTCCAAGAACTACACTTTTTATAATTTTCGCCACCGTCATACGGTTGCACGAAAATGGCATCTAGGGTTTCCCGGCGGTTCGATTCGACTGCCGAAAAATTGAAATCACGCGAAACGAAGGTCGTGTAGTTACTGATGAATTCTTTTTTCAGACGAGTCGCTTCGTTTGGATTTTTCCCACCGTCATCCGAATGCATGAAAATGGGACCTAGGGTTTCTCGGCGGCCCGATTCGAACGCCGGAGAGTCAGAATCACGCGAAATGAAGGTCGTGGCGTTACTGATGACTTCCTTTTTTCAACGGGTCCTTTTATTTGGATTTTCACCACCGTCATCCGGATGCGCGAAAATAGCATTTTCGGTTTCGCGGCATCCCGATCGACCGCTGGAAAGTTGGAATCACGGGAAACGAAGGTCGTGGCGTTACTGAGCACTTCTTTATTCCAAGAACTCCACTATTTATAACTTTCGCCACCGTCATCCGGAAGCACGAAAATGGCATCAAGGTTTCCAAGGCGACCCGATTCGACCGCCGGAAAGTCGGAATCACGCGGAACGAAGGTCGTGGCGTTACTGATGACTTCTTCTTTCCAACGAGTCCCTCTGCGTGGATTTTCGCCACCGTCATCCGGATGCAAGAAATTGACATCTAGGGTTTCTCGGCGGCCCGATTCTCCTCTCGAAAAGTCAGAATCACGTGAAACGAAGGTCGTGGCGCTACTGATGACTTCTTCTTTCCAACGACTACCTTTTTTTGGATTTTTTCCACCGTCATCCGCACGCACGAAAATGGCATCTAGGGTTTCTCAGCGGCTCAATTCGACCGCCGGAAAGTCGGAATAATGCGAAACGGAAGTCGTAGCGTTCCTAAGCACTTTTTCTTTCCAAGCAGTCCACTTTTTATAATTTTCGCCACCGTCATCCGGATGCACGAAAATGGCATCTAGGGTTCCAAGACGACCCGATTCGACCGTCGGAAAGTCGGAATCACGCGGAACGAAGGTCGTGGCGTTACTGATGACTTCATCTTTCCAACGAGTCCCTTTTTTTGGATTTTTGCCACCGTCATCCGGATGCACGAAAATGGCATCTAGGGTTTCTTGGCGGGTCACTTCGACCGCCGAAAAGTCGGAATCACGCGAAACGAAGGTAGTGGCGTTACTGAGCGCTTCTTCTTTCCAAGAACTACACTTTTTATAATTTTCGCCACCGTCATACGTTGTCACGAAAATGACATCTAGGGTTTCCCGGCGGTTCGATTCGACCGCCGAAAAATTGAAATCACTCGAAACGAAGGTCGTGGAGTTACTGATGAATTCTTTTTTCCAACGAGTCCATTCGTTTGCATTTTTCACACCGTCATCCGAATGCATGAAAATGGGACCTAGGGTTTCTCGGCGGCCCGATTCATAGGCTGGAGAGTCAGAATCACGCGAAACGAAGGACGTGGCGTTACTGATGACTTCCTTTTTTCAACGGGTCCTTTTGTTTGGATTAACACCACCGTCATCCGGATGCGCGAAAATGGCATTTAGGGTATCGCCGCAGCCGATCGACCGCCGGAAAGTTGGAATCACGGAAAACGAAGGTCGTGGCGTTACTGATGACTTCTTCTTTCCAACGAGTCCCTTTGCTTGGATTTTCGCCACAGTCATCCGGATGCACGAAAATGACATCTAGGGTTTCCTGGCGGCCCGTTACGACAGCCGGAAAGTCGGAATCACGAGAAACGAAGGTCGTGGCGTTACTGAGTAATTCTTCTTTCCAAGAAGTCCTCTTTTTATAATTTCTACCACCGTCATCCGGATGCACGAAAATGGCATCTAGGGTTTCTCGGCGGCCCGATTCTCCTCTCGAAAAGTCAGTATCACGCGAAACGAAGGTCGTGGCGCTACTGATGACTTATTCTTTCCAACGACTCCCTTTTTTTGGATTTTTCCACCGTCATCCGAACGTACGAAAATTGCATCTAGGGTTTCTCGGCAGCCCGATTCGACAGCCGAAAAGTCAGAATAACGCGAAACGGTGGTCGTGGCGTTACTAAGCACTTTCTCTTTCCAAGCAGTCCACTTTTTATAATTTTCGCCACCGTCATCCGGATCCACGAAAATGGCATCTAGGGTTTCCCGGCGGTTCGATTCGACCGCCGATAAATTGAAATCACGCGAAACGAAAGTCGTGGAGTTACTGATGAATTCTTTTTTCCAATGAGTCCCTTCGTTTGGATTTTTCCCACCGTCATCCGAATGCATGAAAATGGGACCTAGGGTTTCTCGGCGGCCCGATTCGTACGCCGGAGAGTCAGAATCACGCAAAACGAAGGTAGTGGCGTTACTGATGACTTCCTTTTTTCAGCGGGTCCTTTTGTTTGGATTTTCGCCACTGTCATCCGGATCCGCGAAAATGGCATTTTGGGTTTCGCGGCAGCCCGATCGACCGCCAGAAAGTCAGAATCACGCGGAACGAAGGTCGTGGCGTTACTGATGACTTCTTCTTTCCAACGAATCCCTCTGCGTGGATTTTCGCCATCGTCATCCGGATGCACGAAACTGACATCTAGGGTTTCTCGGCGGCCCGATTCGACAGCCGGAAAGTCGGAATCACGAGAAACGAAGGTCGTGGCGTTACTGAGCAATTCTTCTTTTCAAGAAGTCCACTTTTTATAATTTCTGCCACCGTCATCCGGATGTACGAAAATGGCATCTAGGGTTTCTCGGCGGCCCGATTCGACAACCGAAAAGTCGAAATAACGCGAAACGGAGGTCGTGGCGTTACTAAGCACTTTTTCTTTCCAAGCAGTCCACTTTTTATAATTTTCGCCACCGTCATCCGGATCCACGAAAATGGGATCTAAGGTTTCTCGGCGGCTCAATTCGACCGCCGGAAAGTCGGAATCACGCGAAACGAAGGTCGTGGCGTTACTGAGCACTTCTTCTTTCCAAGAAATCCACATTTTATAATTTTCGGCACCGTCATTCGGATGCACGAAAATGGACTCTAGGTTTTCACGGCGGCCCGATTCGACAGCCGGAAAGGAGGAATCGCGCGAGTCCCTTTTTTTGGATTTTTGCCACCGTCATCCGGATGCACGAAAATGGCATCTAGGGTTTCTCGGCGGCTCAATTCGACCGCCGGAAATTCAGAATAATGCGAAACGGAGGTCGTGGTGTTCCTAAGCACTTTTTCTTTCCAAGCAGTCCACTTTTTATAATTTTCGCCACCGTCATTCGTATGCACGAAAATGGTATCTAGGGTTTCTCGGCCGCCCGATTCGACAGCCGGAAAGTCGGAATCACGAGAAACGATCGTCGTGGCGTTACTAAGCACTTTTTCTTTCCAAGCATTCCACCTTTTATAATTTTCGCCACCGTCATCCGGATCCACGAAAATGGCATCTAGGGTTTCTCGGCGGCTCAATTCGACCGCCGAAAAGTCAGAATCACGCGAAATGAAGGTCGTGGCGTTACTGAAGACTTCCTTTTTTCAACGGGTCCGTTTGTTTGGATTTTCACCACCGTCATCCGGATGCACGAAAATGGCATCTAGGGTTTCTTGGCGGCCCGATTCTCCTCTCGAAAAGTCAGTATCACGCGAAACGAAGGTCGTGGCGCTACTGATGACTTCTTCTTTCCAACGAGTCCCTTTTTTTCGATTTTTTCCACCGTCACCCGAACGCACGAAAATGGTATCTAGGGTTTCTCGGCGGCCCGATTCGACAACCGGAAAGTCGGAATAACGCGAAACGGAGGTCGTGGCGTTACTAAGCACTTTTTCTTTCCAAGCAGTCCACTTTTTATAATTTTCGCCACCGTCATCCGGATCCACGAAAATGGCATCTAGGGTTTCTCGGCGACTCAATTCGACCGCCGAAAAGTCGGAATCACGCGAAACGAAGGTCGTGGCCTTACTGAGCAATTCTTCTTTCCAAGAAGTCCACTTTTTATAATTTTCGCCACTGTCATTCGAAAGCACGAAAATGGCATCTAGGGTTTCTCGACGGCCCGATTCGACAGCCGAAAAGTAGGAATCGCGCGAAACGAAGGTCGTGGCGTTACTGATGACTTCTTCTTTCCAACGAGTCCCTTTTTTTGGATTTTTGCCACCGTCATCCAGATGCACGAAAATGGCATCTAGGGTTTCCCAGAGGCTCAATTCGACCGCCGAAAAGTCGAAATAAGGTGAAACGGAGGTCGTGGCGTTACTAAGCACTTTTTCTTTCCAAGCAGTCCACTTTTTATAATTTTCGCCACCGTTATTCGTATGCACGAAAATGGTATCTTGTGTTTCTCGGTCGCCCGATTCGATAGCCGGAAAGTAGTAATCGCGCGAAACGAAGGCCGCGGCGTTACTAATGACTTCTTCTTTCCAACGAGTCCCTTTTTTTGGATTTTTGTCACCGTCATCCGGATGCACGAAAATGGCATCTAGGGTTTCTCGGCAGCTCAGTTCGACCCCCGAAAAGTCGGAATCACGCGAAACGAATGTCGTGGCGTTACTGAGCACTTCTTCTTTCCAAGAACTGCACTTTTTATAATTTTCGCCACCGTCATACGGTTGCACGAAAATGGCATCTAGGGTTTCCCGGCGGTTCGATTCGACTGCCGAAAAATTGAAATCACGCGAAACGATGGTCGTGGAGTTACTGATGAATTCTTTTTTCCAACGAGTCCCTTCGTTTGGATTTTTCCCACCGTCATCCGAATGCATGAAAATGGGACCTAGGGTTTCTCGGCGGCCCGATTCGAACGCCGGAGAGTCAGAATCACGCGAAACGAAGGTCGTGGCGTTACCGAGCACTTCTTTATTCCAAGAACTCCACTATTTATAACTCTCGCCATCGTCATCCGGAAGCACGAAAATGGCATCTAGGGTTCCAAGGCGACCCGATTCGACCGTCGCAAAGTCGGAATCACGCGGAACGAAGGTCGTGGCGTTACTGATGACTCTCTTCTTTCCAACTAGTCTTTCTGTGTGGATTTTCGCCACCATACTCCGGATGCACGAAAATGACATCTAGGGTTTCCCGGCGGCCCGATTCGATAGCCGGAAAGTTGGAATCACGAGAAACGAGGGTCGTGGCGTTACTGAGCAATTCTTCTTTCCAAGAAGTCCACTTTTTATAATTTCTGCCACCGTCATCCGGATGCACGAAAATGGAATCTAGGGTTTCTCGGCAGCCCGATTCTCCTCTCGAAAAGTCAGTATCACGAGAAACGAAGGTCGTGGCGCTACTGATGACTTCTTCTTTCCAACGACTCCCTTTTTTTGGATTTTTTCCACCGTCATCCGAACGCACGAAAATGGCATTTAGGGTTTCTCGGCAGCCCGATTCGACTGCCGGAAAGTCGAAATAACGCGAAACGGAGGTCGTGGCGTTACTAAGCACTTTTTCTTTCCAAGCAGTCCACTTTTTATAATTTTCGCCACCGTCATCCGTATCCACGAAAATGGCATCTAGTGTTTCTCGGCGGCTCAATTCGACCGCCGGAAAGTCGGAATCACGCGAAACGAAGGTCGTGGCGTTACTGAGCACTTCTTCTTTCCAAGAAGTTCACTTTTTATAATTTTCGCCACCGTCATTCGGATGCACAAAAATGACATCTAGGGTTTCTCGGCGGCCCGATTCGACAGCCGGAAAGTAGGAATCGCGCGAAACGAAGGTCGTGGCGTTACTAATGACTTCTTCTTTCGAACGAGTCCCTTTTTTTGGATTTTTGCCATCGTCATCCGGATGCACGAAAATGGCATCTAGGGTTTCTCGGCGGCTCAATTCGACCGCCGGAAGGTCGGAATAATGCGAAACGGAGGTTGTGGCGTTACTAAGCACTTTTTCTTTCCAAACAGTCCACCTTTTATAATTTTCGCCACCGTAATTCGTATGCACGAAAATCGTATCTAGGGTTTCTCAGCCGCCCGATTCGACAGCCGGAAAATAGGAATCGCGCGAAACGAAGGCCGTGGCGCTACTGATGACTTCTTCTTTCCAACGAGTCCTTTTTTTTGGATTTTTTCCACCGTCATCCGAACGCACGAAAATGGCATTTAGGGTTTCTCGGCGGCCCGATTCGACAGCCGGAAAGTCGGAATAACGCGGAACGGAGGTCGTGGCGTTACTAATCACTTTTTCTTTCCAAGCAGTCCACTTTTTATAATTTTGGCCACCGTCATCCGGATCCACGAAAATGGCATCTAGGGTTTCTCGGCGGCCCGATTCGACAGCCGAAAAGTAGGAATCGCGCGAAACGAAGGTCGTGGCGTTACTGATGACTTCTTCTTTCCAACGAGTCCCTTTTTTTGGATTTTTGCCACCGTCATCCGGATGCACGAAAATGGCATCTAGGGTTTCTCGGCGGCTCAATTCGACCGCCGGAAGGTCGGAATAATGCGAAACGGAGGTTGTGGCATTACTAAGCACTTTTTCTTTCCAAACAGTCCAACTTTTATAATTTTCGCCACCGTCATTCGTATGCACGAAAATCGTATCTAGGATTTCTCTGCCGCCCGTTTCGACAGCCGGAAAGTAGGAATCGCGCGAAACGAAGGCCGTGGCGCTACTGATGACTTCTTCTTTCCAACGAGTCCTTTTTTTTGGATTTTTTCCACCGTCATCCGAACGAACGAAAATGGCATTTAGGGTTTCTCGGCGGCACGATTCGACAGCCGGAAAGTCGAAATAACGCGAAACGGAGGACGTGGCGTTACTAAGCACTTTTTCTTTCCAAGCAGTCCACTTTTTATAATTTTCGCCACCGTCATCCGGATCCACGAAAATGGCATCTAGGGTTTCTCGGCGGCTCAATTCGACCGCCGGAAAGTCGGAATCACGCGAAACGAAGGTCGTGGCGTTACTGAGCACTTCTTCTTTCCAAGAAGTCCACTTTTTATAATTTTCGCCACCGTCATTCGGATGCACGGAAATGGCATCTAGGGTTTCTCGGCGGCCCGATTCGATAGCCGAAAAGTAGGAATCGCGCGAACCGAAGGTCGTGGCGTTACTGATGACCTCTTCTTTCCAACGAGTCCCTTTTTTTGGATTTTTGCCACCGTCATCCGGATGCACGAAAATGGCATCTAGGGTTTCTCGGCGGCTCAATTCGACCGCCGGAAAGTCGGAATAATGCGAAACGGAGGTCGTGGCGTTCCTAAGCACTTTTTATTTCCAAGCAGTCTACTTTTTATAATTTTCGCCACCGTCATCCGGATACACGAAAATGGCATCTAGGGTATCTCGGCGTCTCAATTCGACCGCCGGAAAGTTGGAATAAGGCGAAATGGAGGTCGTGGCGTTCCTAAGCACTTTTTCTTTCCAAGCAGTCCAATTTTTATAATTTTCGCCACCGTCATTCGTATGCACGAAAATGGTATCTAGGGTTTCTCGGCCGCCCAATTCGACAGCCGGAAAGTAGGAATCGCGCGAAACGAAGGCCGTGGCGTTACTGATGACTTCTTGTTTCCAACGAGTCCCATTTTTTGGATTTTTGCCACCGTCATCCGGATGCACGAAAATGGCATTTTGGGTTTCGCGGCAGCCCGATCGACCGCCGGAAAGTTGGAATCACGGGAAACGAAGGTCGTGGCGTTACCGAGCACTTCTTTATTCCAAGAACTCCACTATTTATAACTTTCGCCACAGTCATCCGGAAGCACGAAAATGGCATCTAGGGTTCCAAGGCGACCCGATTCGACCGCCGGATAGACGGAATCACGCGGAACGAAGGTCGTGGCGTTACTGATGACTTCTTCTTTCCAACGAGTCCTTTTGCTTGGATTTTCGCCACAGTCATCCGGATGCACGAAAATGACATCTAGGGTTTCCCGGCGGCCCGATACGACAGCCGGAAAGTCAGAATCATGAGAAACGAAGGACGTGGCGTTACTGAGCAATTCTTCTTTCCAAGAAGTCCACTTTTTATAATTTCTACCACCGTCATCCGGATGCACGAAAATGGCATCTAGGGTTTCTCGGCGGCCCGATTCTCCTCTCGAAAAGACACTATCACGCGAAACGAAGGTCGTGGCGCTACTGATGACTTCTTCTTTCCAACGACTCCCTTTTTCTGGATTTTTTCCACCGTCATCCGGATGCACGAAAATGGCATCTAGGGTTTCTCGGCGGCTCAATTCGACCGCCGGAAAGTCGGAATAATGCGAAACGGAGGTCGTGGCGTTCCTAAGCACTTTTTCTTTCCAAGCAGTCCACTTTTTATAATTTTCGCCACCGTCATTCGTATGCACGAAAATGGTATGTAGGGTTTCTCGGCGGCCCGATTCGACAGCCGAAAAGTCGGAATAACGAGAAACGGAGGTCGTGGCGTTACTAAGCACTTTTTATTTCCAAGCAGTCTACTTTTTATAATTTTCGCCACCGTCATCCGGATACACGAAAATGGCATCTAGGGTATCTCGGCGTCTCAATTCGACCGCCGGAAAGTTGGAATAAGGCGAAATGGAGGTCGTGGCGTTCCTAAGCACTTTTTCTTTCCAAGCAGTCCAATTTTTATAATTTTCGCCACCGTCATTCGTATGCACGAAAATGGTATCTAGGGTTTCTCGGCCGCCCAATTCGACAGCCGGAAAGTAGGAATCGCGCGAAACGAAGGCCGTGGCGTTACTGATGACTTCTTGTTTCCAACGAGTCCCATTTTTTGGATTTTTGCCACCGTCATCCGGATGCACGAAAATGGCATTTTGGGTTTCGCGGCAGCCCGATCGACCGCCGGAAAGTTGGAATCACGGGAAACGAAGGTCGTGGCGTTACCGAGCACTTCTTTATTCCAAGAACTCCACTATTTATAACTTTCGCCACAGTCATCCGGAAGCACGAAAATGGCATCTAGGGTTCCAAGGCGACCCGATTCGACCGCCGGATAGACGGAATCACGCGGAACGAAGGTCGTGGCGTTACTGATGACTTCTTCTTTCCAACGAGTCCTTTTGCTTGGATTTTCGCCACAGTCATCCGGATGCACGAAAATGACATCTAGGGTTTCCCGGCAGCCCGATACGACAGCCGGAAAGTCAGAATCATGAGAAACGAAGGACGTGGTGTTACTGAGCAATTCCTCTTTCCAAGAAGTCCACTTTTTATAATTTCTACCACCGTTATCCGGATGCACGAAAATGGCATCTAGGGTTTCTCGGCGGCCCGATTCTCCTCTCGAAAAGACACTATCACGCGAAACGAAGGTCGTGGCGCTACTGATGACTTCTTCTTTCCAACGACTCCCTTTTTCTGGATTTTTTCCACCGTCATCCGGATGCACGAAAATGGCATCTAGGGTTTCTCGGCGGCTCAATTCGACAGCCGGAAAGTCGGAATAACGCGAAACGGTGGTCGTGGCGTTACTAAGCACTTTTTCTTTCCAAGCGGTCCACTTTTTATAATTTTTGCCACCGTCATCCGGATCCACAAAAATGGCATCTAGGGTTTCTCGGCGGCTCCATTCGACCGCCGTAAAGTCCGAATCACGCGAAACGAAGGTCGTGGCGTTACTGAGCACTTCTTCTTTCCAAGAACTACACTTTTTATAATTTTCGCCACCGTCATACGGTTGCACGAAAATGGCATCTAGGGTTTCCCGGCGGTTCGATTCGACCGCCGAAAAATTGAAATCACGCGAAAAGAAGGTCGTGGAGTTACTGATGAATTCTTTTTTCCAATGAGTCCCTTCGTTTGGATTTTTCCCACCGTCATCCGAATGCATGAAAATGGGACCTAGGGTTTCTCGGCGGCCCGATTCGAACACCGGAGAGTCAGAATCACGCGAAACGAAGGTCGTGGCGTTACTGATGACTTCCTTTTTTCAGCGGGTCCTTTTGTTTGGATTTTCACCACCGTCATCCGGATGCGCGAAAATGGCATTTTGGGTTTCGCGGCAGGCCGATCGACCGCCGGAAAGTTGGAATCACGGGAAACGAAGGTCGTGGCGTTACCGAGCACTTCTTTATTCCAAGAACTCCACTATTTATAACTTTCGCCAACGTCATCTGGAGGCACGAAAATGGCATCTAGGGTTCCAAGGCGACCCGATTCGACCGCCGGAAAGTCGGAATCACGCGGAACGAAGGTCGTGGCGTTACTGATGACTTCTTCTTTCCAACGAGTCCCTCTGCGTGGATTTTTGCAATTGTCATCCGGATGCACAAAAATGACATCTAGGGTTTCTCGGCGGCCCGGTTCGATAGCCGGAAAGTCGGAATAACGCGAAACGGAGGTCGTGGCGTTTCTCAGCACTTTTTCTTTCCAAGCAGTCCAATTTTTAAAATAACCCCCACCGTCATCCGGATCCAAGAAAATGGCATCTAGGGTTTCTCGGCGGCCCGATTCGACAGCCGGAAAGTCGGAATAACGCGAAACGGAGGTCGTGGCGTTACTAAGAACTTTTTCTTTCCAAGCAGTCCACTTTTTATAATTTTCGCCACCGTCATTCGGATGCACGGAAATGGCATCTAGGGTTTCTCGGCGGCCCGATTCGACAGCCGGAAAGTAGGAATCGCGCGAAACGAAGGTCGTGGCGTTACTGATGACCTCTTCTTTCCAACGAGTCCCTTTTTTTGGATTTTTGCCACCGTCATCCGGATGCACGAAAATGGCATCTAGGGTTTCTCGGCGGCTCAATTTGACTGCCGGAAAGTCGGAATCACGCGGAACGAAGGTCGTGGCGTTACAGATGACTTCTTCTTTCCAACGAGTCCCTCTGCGTGGATTTTCGCCACAGTCATCCGGATGCACGAAAATGGCATCTAGGGTTTCTCGGCAGCTCAATTCGACCGCCGGAAAGTCGGAATCACGCGAAACAAAGGTCGTGGCGTTACTGAGCACTTCTTCTTTCCAAGAAGTCCACTTTTTATAATTTTCGCCACCGTCATTCGGATGCACGAAAATGGACTCTAGGGTTTCACGGCGGCCCGATTCGACAACCGGAAAGGAGGAATCGCGCGAAGCGAATGTCGTGGCGTTACTGAGCACTTCTTCTTTCCAAGAAGTCCACTTTTTATAATTTTCGCCACCGTCATCCGGATGCACGAAAATGACATCTAGGGTTTTCCGGCGGCCCTATTCGATAGCCGGAAAGTCGGAATCACGAGAAACGAAGGTCGTGGCGTTACTGAGCAATTCTTCTTTTCAAGAAGTCCACTTTTTATAATTTCTGCCAACGTCATCCGGATTCACGAAAATGGCATCTAGGGTTTCTCGGCGGCCCGATTCGACAGCCGGAAAGTCAGAATAACGCGAAACGGAGGTCGTGGCGTTACTAAGCACTTTTTCTTTCCAAGCAGTCCACTTTTTATAATTTTCGCCACCGTCATTCGTATGCACGAAAATGGTATCTAGGGTTTCTCGGCCGCCCGATTCGACAGCCGGAAAGTAGGAATCGCGCGAAACGAAGGCCGTGGCTTTACTGATGACTTCTTCTTTCCAACGAGTCCCTTTTTTTGGATTTTTGCCACCGTCATCCGGATGCACGAAAATGGCATCTAGGGTTTCTCGGCGGCTCAATTCGACCGCCGAAAAGTCGGAATCACGCGAAACGGAGGTCGTGGCGTTCCTAAGCACTTTTTCTTTCCAAGCAGTCCACTTTTTATAATTTTCGCCACCGTCATTCGTATGCACGAAAATGGTATCTAGGGTTTCTCGGCGGTTCGATTCGACCGCCGGAAAGTAGGAATCGCGAAACGAAGGCCGTGGCGTTACTGATTATTTCTTCTTTCCAATGAGTCCATTTTTTTGGATTTTTGCCACCGTCATCCGGATGCACGAAAATGGCATCTAGGGTTTCTCGGCGGCTCAATTCGACCGCCGAAAAGTCAGAATCACGCGAAACGAAGGTCGTGGCCTTAATGATGACTTCCTTTTTTCAATGGGTCCTTTTGTTTGGATTTTCACCACCGTCATCCGCATGCGCGAAAATGGCATTTTGGGTTTCGCGGCAACCCGATCGACCGCCGGAAAGTTGGAATCACGGGAAACGAAGGTCGTGGCGTTACCGAGGACTTCTTTATTCCAAGAACTCCACTATTTATAACTTTTGCCACCGTCATCCGGAAGCACGAAAATGACATCTAGGGTTCCAAGGCGACCCGATTCGACCGCCGGAAAGTCGGAATCACGGGGAACAAAGTTCGTGGCGTTACTGATGACTTCTTCTTTCCAACGAGTCCCTTTGTGTGGATTTTCGCCACCGTCATCCGGATACACGAAAATGACATCTAGGGTTTCTCGGCGGCCCGATTCGACAGCCAGAAAGTCGGAATCACGAGAAACGAAGGTCGTGGCGTTACTGAGCAATTCTTCTTTCCAAGAAGTCCACTTTTTATAATTTCTGCCACCGTCATCCGGATGCACGAAAATGGCATCTAGGGTTTCTCGGCGGCCCGATTCTCCTCTCGAAAAGTAAGTATCACGCGAAAAAAAGCTCGTGGTGCTACTGTTGACTTCTTCCTTCCAACGAGTCCCTTTTTTTTTTATTTTTTCCACCGTCATCCGAACGCACGAAAATGGCATCTAGGGTTTCTCGGCGGCCCGGTTCGACAGCCGAAAAGTCGGAATAACGCGAAACGGAGGTCGTGGCGTTACTAAGCACTTTTTCTTTCCAACCAGTCCTCTTTTTATAATTTTCGCCACCGTCATTCGGATGCACAAAAATGGCATCTAGGGTTTCTCGGCGGCTCAATTCGACCGCCGGAAAGTCGGAATCACGCGAAACGAAGGTCGTGGAGTTACTGAGCACTTCTTCTTTCCAAGAAGTCCACTTTTTATAATTTTCGCCACCGTCATTCGGAAGCACGGAAATGGCATCTAGGGTTTCTCGGCGGCCCGATTCGATAGCCGGAAAGTAGGAATCGCGCGAAACGGAGGTCGTGGCGTTACTGATGACCTCTTCTTTCCAACGAGTCCCTTTTTTTGGATTTTTTCCACCGTCATCCGGATGCACGAAAATGGCATCTAGGGTTTCTCGGCGGCTCAATTTGACCGCCGGAAAGTCGGAATCACGCGGAACGAAGGTCGTGGCGTTACTGATGACTTCTTCTTTCCAACGAGTCCCTCTGCGTGGATTTTCGCCACAGTCATCCGGATGCACGAAAATGGCATATAGGGTTTCTCGGCGGCTCAATTCGACCGCCGGAAAGTCGGAATCACGCGAAACAAAGGTCGTGGCGTTACTGA
The DNA here is from genome assembly GCA_037074535.1 of Gleditsia sinensis. Taxonomy (NCBI): domain Eukaryota; kingdom Viridiplantae; phylum Streptophyta; class Magnoliopsida; order Fabales; family Fabaceae; genus Gleditsia; species Gleditsia sinensis. The sequence goes on from CM073466.1 coordinate 51,350,157, forward strand.
GCACTTCTTCTTTCCAAGAAGTCAACTTTTTATAATTTTCGCCACCGTCATTCGGATGCACGAAAATGGACTCTAGGGTTTCACGGCGGCCCGATTCGACAACCGGAAAGGAGGAATCGCGCGAAGCGAATGTCGTGGCGTTACTGAGCACTTCTTCTTTCCAAGAAGTCCACTTTTTATAATTTTCGCCACCGTCATCCGGATACACGAAAATGACATCTAGGGTTTCCCGGCGGCCCGATTCGACAGCCAGAAAGTCGGAATCACGAGAAACGAAGGTCGTGGCGTTACTGAGCAATTCTTCTTTCCAAGAAGTCCACTTTTTATAATTTCTGCCACCGTCATCCGGATGCACGAAAATGGCATCTAGGGTTTCTCGGCGGCCCGATTCTCCTCTCGAAAAGTAAGTATCACGCGAAAAAAAGCTCGTGGTGCAACTGTTGACTTCTTCTTTCCAACGAGTCCCTTTTTTTTTTTTCCACCGTCATCCGAACGCACGAAAATGGCATCTAGGGTTTCTCGGCGGCCCGGTTCGACAGCCGGAAAGTCGGAATAACGCGAAACGGAGGTCGTGGCGTTACTAAGCACTTTTTCTTTCCAACCAGTCCTCTTTTTATAATTTTCGCCACCGTCATTCGGATGCACAAAAATGGCATCTAGGGTTTCTCGGCGGCTCAATTCGACCGCCGGAAAGTCGGAATCACGCGAAACGAAGGTCGTGGAGTTACTGAGCACTTCTTCTTTCCAAGAAGTCCACTTTTTATAATTTTCGCCACCGTCATTCGGAAGCACGGAAATGGCATCTAGGGTTTCTCGGCGGCCCGATTCGATAGCCGGAAAGTAGGAATCGCGCGAAACGGAGGTCGTGGCGTTACTGATGACCTCTTCTTTCCAACGAGTCCCTTTTTTTGGATTTTTTCCACCGTCATCCGGATGCACGAAAATGGCATCTAGGGTTTCTCGGCGGCTCAATTTGACCGCCAGAAAGTCGGAATCACGCAGAACGAAGGTCGTGGCGTTACTGATGACTTCTTCTTTCCAACGAGTCCCTCTGCGTGGATTTTCGCCACAGTCATCCGGATGCACGAAAATGGCATATAGGGTTTCTCGGCGGCTCAATTCGACCGCCGGAAAGTCGGAATCACGCGAAACAAAGGTCGTGGCGTTACTGAGCACTTCTTCTTTCCAAGAAGTCCACTTTTTATAATTTTCGCCACCGTCATTCGGATGCACGAAAATGGACTCTAGGGTTTCACGGCGGCCCGATTCGACAACCGGAAAGGAGGAATCGCGCGAAGCGAATGTCGTGGCGTTACTGAGCACTTCTTCTTTCCAAGAAGTCCACTTTTTATAATTTTCGCCACCGTCATCCGGATACACGAAAATGACATCTAGGGTTTCCCGGCGGCCCGATTCGACAGCCAGAAAGTCGGAATCACGAGAAACGAAGGTCGTGGCGTTACTGAGCAATTCTTCTTTCCAAGAAGTCCACTTTTTATAATTTCTGCCACCGTCATCCGGATGCACGAAAATGGCATCTAGGGTTTCTCGGCGGCCCGATTCTCCTCTCGAAAAGTAAGTATCATGCGAAGAAAAGGTCGTGGTGCTACTGTTGACTTCTTCTTTCCAACGAGTCCCTTTTTTTTTTATTTTTTCCACCGTCATCCGAACGCACGAAAATGGCATCTAGGGTTTCTCGGCGGCCCGGTTCGACAGCCGGAAAGTCGGAATAACGCGAAACGGAGGTCGTGGCGTTACTAAGCACTTTTTCTTTCCAACCAGTCCACTTTTTATAATTTTCGCCACCGTCATTCGGAAGCACAGAAATGGCATCTAGGGTTTCTCGGCGGCCCGATTCGACAGCCGGAAAGTAGGAATCGCGCGAAAGGAAGGTCGTGGCGTTACTGATGACCTCTTCTTTCCAACGAGTCCCTTTTTTTGGATTTTTGCCACCGTCATCCGGATGCACGAAAATGACATCTAGGGTTTCTCGGCTGCTCATTTCGACCGCCGGAATGTCGGAATAATGCGAAACGGAGGTCGTGGCGTTCCTAAGCACTTTTTCTTTCCAAGCAGTCCACTTTTTATAATTTTCGCCACCGTCATTCGTATGCAGGAAAATGGTATCTAGGGTTTCTCGGCCGTCCGATTCGACAGCCGGAAAGTAGGAATCGCGCGAAACGAAGGCCGTGGCGTTACTGATGACTTCTTCTTTCCAACGAGTCCCTTTATTTGGATTTTTGCCACCGTCATCCGGATGCACGAAAATGGCATCTAGGGTTTCTCGGCAGCTCAATTCGACTGCCGAAATGTCGGAATCACGCGAAACGAAGGTCGTGGCGTTACTGAGCACTTCTTCTTTCCAAGAACTACACTTTTTATAATTTTCGCCACCGTCATACTGTTGCACGAAAATGGCATCTAGGGTTTCCCGGCGGTTCGATTCAACCGCCGAAAAATTGAATTCACGCGAAACGAAGGTCGTGGAGTCACTGATGAATTCTTTTTTCCAACTAGTCCCTTCGTTTGGATTTTTCCCACCGTCATCCGAATGCATGAAAATGGGACCTAGGTTTTCTCGGCGGCCCGATTCGAACGCCGGAGAGTCAGAATCTCGCGAAACGAAGGTTGTGGCGTTACTGATGACTTCCTTTTTTTAACGGGTCCTTTTGTTTGGATTTTCACCACCGTCATCCGGATGCACGAAAATGGCATTTTGGGTTTTGCGGCAGCCCGATCGACCGCCGGAAAGTTGGAATCACGGGAAACGAAGGTCGTGGCGTTACCGAGGACTTCTTTATTCCAAGAACTCCACTATTTATAACTTTCGCCACCGTCATCCAGAAGCACGAAAAAGACATCTAGGGTTCCAAAGAGACCCGATTCGACCGCCGGAAAGTCGGAATCTCGGGGAACAAAGGTCGTGGCGTTACTGATGACTTCTTCTTTCGAACGAGTCCCTTTTTTGGATTTTTGCCACCGTCATCCGGATGCACGAAAATGGCATATAGGGTTTCTCGGCGGCTCAATTCGACCGCCGGATGGTCGGAATAATGCGAAACGGAGGTTGTGGCGTTACTAAGGACTTTTTCTTTCCAAACAGTCCACCTTTTATAATTTTCGCCACCGTAATTCGTATGCACGAAAATCGTATCTAGGGTTTCTCGGCCGCCCGATTCGACATCCGGAAAGTAGGAATCGCGCGAAACGAAGGCCATGGCACTACTGATGACTTCTTCTTTCCAACGAGTCCTTTTTTTTTTATTTTTTCCACCGTCATCTGAACGCACGGAAATGGCATTTAGGGTTTCTCGGCGGCCCGATTCGACAGCCGGAAAGTCGGAATAACGCGAAATGGAGGTCGTGGCGTTACTAAGCACTTTTCCTTTCCAAGCAGTCCACTTTTTATAATTTTGGAAACCGTCATCCGGATCCACGAAAATGGCATCTAGGGTTTCTCGGCGGCTCAATTCGACCGCCGGAAAGTCGGAATCACGCGAAACAAAGGTCGTGGCGTTACTGAGCACTTCTTCTTTCCAACGAGTCCCTTTTTTTGGATTTTTGCACCGTCATCCGGATGCACGAAAATGGCATCTAGGGTTTCTCGGCCGCTCAATTCGACCGCCGGAAGGTCGAAATAATGCGAAACGGAGGTTGTGGCGTTACTTAGCACTTTTTCTTTCCAAACAGTCCACCTTTTATAATTTTCGCCACCGTCATTCGTATGCACGAAAATCGTATCTAGGGTTTCTCGGCCGCCCGATTCGACAGCCGGAAAGTAGGAATCGCGCGAAACGAAGGTCGTGGCGCTACTGATGACTTCTTCTTTCCAACGAGTCCTTTTTTTCGGATTTTTTCCACCGTCATCCGGATGCACGAAAATGGCATCTAGGGTTTCTCAGCGGCTCAATTCAACCGCCGGAAAGTCGGAATAATGCGAAACGGAGGTCGTGGCGTTCCTAACCACTTTTTCTTTCCAAGCAGTCCACTTTTTATAATTTTTGCCACCGTCATCCGGATGCACGAAAATGGCATCTAGGGTTTCTCGGCGGCTCAATTCGACCGCTGGAAAGTCCGAATCACGCGAAACGAAGGTCGTGGCGTTACTGAGCACTTCTTCTTTCCAAGAAGTCCACTTTTTATAATTTTCGCCACCGTCATTCGGATGCACGGAAATGGCATCTAGGGTTTCTCGGCGGCCCGATTCGACAGCCGGAAAGTAGGAATCGCGCGAACCGAAGGTCGTGGCGTTACTGATGACCTCTTCTTTCCACCGTGTCCCTTTTTTTGGATTTTTGCCACCGTCATCCGGATGCACGAAAATGGCATCTAGGGTTTCTCAGCGGCTCAATTCAACCGCCGGAAAGTCGGAATAATGCGAAACGGAGGTCGTGGCGTTCCTAAGCACTTTTTCTTTCCAAGCAGTCCACTTTTTATAATTTTCGCCACCGTCATCCGGATGCACGAAAATGGCATCTAGGGTTTCTCGGCGGCTCAATTCGACCCCTGGAAAGTCCGAATCACGCGAAACGAAGGTCGTGGCGTTACTGATCACTTCTTCTTTCCAAGAACTACACTTTTTATAATTTTCGCCACCGTCATACGGTTGCATGAAAATGGCATCTAGGGTTTCCCGGCGGTTCGATTCGACCGCCGAAAAATTGAAATCACGCGAAAAGAAGGTCGTGGAGTTACTGATGAATTCTTTTTTCCAATGAGTCCCTTCGTTTGGATTTTTCCCACCGTCATCCGAATGCATGAAAATGGGACCTAGGGTTTCTCGGCGGCCCGATTCGAACGCCGGAGAGTCAGAATCACGCGAAACGAAGGTCGTGGCGTTACTGATGACTTCCTTTTTTCAGCGGGTCCTTTTGTTTGGATTTTCACCACCGTCATCCGGATGCGCGAAAATGGCATTATGGGTTTCGCGGCTGGCCGATCGACCGCCGGAAAGTTGGAATCACGGGAAACGAAGGTCGTGGCGTTACCGAGCACTTCTTTATTCCAAGAACTCCACTATTTATAACTTTCGCCAACGTCATCTGGAGGCACGAAAATGGCATCTAGGGTTCCAAGGCGACCCGATTCGACCGCCGGAAAGTCGGAATCACGCGGAACGAAGTTCGTGGCGTTACTGATGACTTCTTCTTTCCAACGAGTCCCTCTGCGTGGATTTTTGCAATCATCATCCGGATGCACGAAAATGACATCTAGGGTTTCCCGGCGGCCCGATTTGACAGCCGGAAAGTCGGAATCACGAGAAACGAAGGTCGTGGCGTTACTGAGCAATTCTTCTTTTCAAGAAGTCCACTTTTTATAATTTCTGCCACCGTCATCCGGATGCACGAAAATGGCATCCAGGGTTTCACGGCGGCCCGATTCGACAGCCAAAAAGTCAGAATAACGCGAAACGGAGGTCGTGGCGTTACTAAGCACTTTTTCTTTCCAAGCAGTCCACTTTTTATAATTTTCGCCACCGTCATTCGGATGCACGGAAATGGCATCTAGGGTTTCTCGGCGGCCCGATTCGACAGCCGGAAAGTAGGAATCGCGCGAAACGAAGGTCGTGGCGTTACTGATGACCTCTTCTTTCCAACGAGTCCCTTTTTTTGGATTTTTGCATCCGTCATCCGGATGCACGAAAATGGCATCTAGGGTTTCTCGGTGGCTCAATTCGACCGCCGGAAAGACGGAATCACGCGGAACGAAGGTCGTGGCGTTACTGATGACTTCTTCTTTCCAACGAGTCCCTCTGCGTGGATTTTCGCCACAGTCATCCGGATGCACGAAAATGGCATCTAGGGTTTCTCGGCGGCTCAATTCGACCGCCGGAAAGTCGGAATCACGCGAAACAAAGGTGGTGGCGTTACTGAGCACTTCTTCTTTGCAAGAAGTCCACTTTTTATAATTTTCGCCACCGTCATTCGGATGCACGAAAATGGACTCTAGGGTTTCACGGCGGCCCGATTCGACATCCGGAAAGGAGGAATCGCGCGAAACGAAAGTCGTGGCGTTACTGAGCACTTCTTCTTTCCAAGAAGTCCACTTTTTATAATTTTCGCCACCGTCATCCGGATGCACGAAAATGACATCTAGGGTTTTCCGGCGGCCCGATTCGACAGCCGGAAAGTCGGAATCACGAGAAACGAAGGTCGTGGCGTTACTGAGCAATTCTTCTTTTCAAGAAGTCCACTTTTTATAATTTCTGCGAACGTCATCCGGATGCACGAAAATGGCATCTAGGGTTTCTCGGCGGCCCGATTCGATAGCCGAAAAGTCAGAATAACGCGAAACGGAGGTCGAGGCGTTACTAAGCACTTTTTCTTTCCAAGCAGTCCACTTTTTATAATTTTCGCCACCGTCATTCGTATGCACGAAAATGGTATCTAGGGTTTCTCGGCCGCCCGATTCGACAGCCGGAAAGTAGGAATCGCGCGAAACGAAGGTCGTGGCGTTACTGATGACTTCTTCTTTGCAACGAGTCCCTTTTTTTGGATTTTCGCCACCGTCATCCGGAGGCACGAAAATGGCATCTAGGGTTCCAAGGCGACCCGATTCGACCGCCGGAAAGTCGGAATCACGCGGAACGAAGGTCGTGGCGTTACTGATGACTTCTTCTTTCCAACGAGTCCCTCTGCGTGGAATTTTGCAATCATCATCCGGATGCACGAAAATGACATCTAGGGTTTCCCGGCGGCCCGATTCGACAGCCGGAAAGTCGGAATCACGAGAAACGAAGGTCGTGGCGTTACTGAGCAATTCTTCTTTTCAAGAAGTCCACTTTTTATAATTTCTGCCACCGTCATCCGGATGCACGAAAATGGCATCCAGGGTTTCACGGCGGCCCGATTCGACAGCCAAAAAGTCAGAATAACACGAAACGGAGGTCGTGGCGTTACTAAGCACTTTTTCTTTCCAAGCAGTCCACTTTTTATAATTTTCGCCACCGTCATTCGGATGCACGAAAATGGCATCTAGGGTTTCTCGGCGGCTCAATTCGACCGCCGGAAAGTCGGAATCACGCGGAACGAAGGTCGTGGCGTTACTGATGACTTCTTCTTTCCAACGAGTCCCTCTGCGTGGATTTTCGCCACAGTCATCCGGATGCACGAAAATGGCATCTAGGGTTTCTCGGCGGCTCAATTCGACCGCCGGAAAGTCGGAATCACGCGAAACAAAGGTCGTGGCGTTACTGAGCACTTCTTCTTTGCAAGAAGTCCACTTTTTATAATTTTCGCCACCGTCATTCGGATGCACGAAAATGGACTCTAGGGTTCCACGGCGGCCCGATTCGACATCCGGAAAGGAGGAATTGCGCGAAACGAAGGTCGTGGCGTTACTGAGCACTTCTTCTTTCCAAGAAGTCCACTTTTTATAATTTTCGCCACCGTCATCCGGATGCACGAAAATGACATCTAGGGTTTTCCGGCGGCCCGATTCGACAGCCGGAAAGTCGGAATCACGAGAAACGAAGGTCGTGGCGTTACTGAGCAATTCTTCTTTTCAAGAAGTCCACTTTTTATAATTTCTGCGAACGTCATCCGGATGCACGAAAATGGCATCTAGGGTTTCTCGGCGGCCCGATTCGATAGCCGGAAAGTCAGAATAACGCGAAACGGAGGTCGTGGCGTTACTAAGCACTTTTTCTTTCCAAGCAGTCCACTTTTTATAATTTTCGCCACCGTCATTCGTATGCACGAAAATGGTATCTAGGGTTTCTCGGCCGCCCGATTCGACAGCCGGAAAGTAGGAATCGCGTGAAACGAAGGTCGTGGCGTTACTGATGACTTCTTCTTTGCAACGAGTCCCTTTTTTTGGATTTTTGCCACCGTCATCCGGATGCACGAAAATGGCATCTAGGGTATCTCGGCGGCTCAATTCGACCGCTGGAAGGTCGGAATAATGCGAAACGGAGGTTGTGGCGTTACTAAGCACTTTTTCTTTCCAAACAGTCCACCTTTTATAATATTCGCCACCGTCATTCGTATGCACGAAAATCGTATCTAGGGTTTCTCGGCCGCCCGATTCGACAGCCGGAAAGTAGGAATCGCGCGAAACGAAGGCCGTGGCGCTACTGATGACTTCTTCTTTCCAACGAGTGCTTTTTTTTGGATTTTTTCCACCGTCATCCGAACGAACGAAAATGGCATTTAGGGTTTCTCGGCGGCCCGATTCGACAGCCGGAAAGTCGGAATAACGCGAAACGGAGGTCGTGGCGTTACTAAGCACTTTTTCTTTCCAAGCAGTCCACTTTTTATAATTTTCGCCACCGTCATCCGGATCCACGAAAATGGCATCTAGGGTTTCTCGGCGGCTCAATTCGACCGCCGGAAAGTCGGAATCACGCGAAACGAAGGTCATGGCGTTACTGAGCACTTCTTCTTTCCAAGAAGTCCACTTTTTATAATTTTCGCCACCGTCATTCGGATGCACGGAAATGGCATCTAGGGTTTCTCGGCGGCCCGATTCGACAGCCGGAAAGTAGGAATCGCGCGAACCGAAGGTCGTGGCGTTACTGATGACCTCTTCTTTCCAACGAGTCCCTTTTTTTGGATTTTTGCCACCGTCATCCGGATGCACGAAAATGGCATCTAGGGTTTTTTGGCGGCTCAATTCGACCGCAGGAAAGTCGGAATAATGCGAAACGGAGGTCGTGGCGTTCCTAAGCACTTTTTCTTTCCAAGCAGTCCACTTTTTATAATTTTCGCCACCGTCATTCGTATGCACGAAAATGGTATCTAGGGTTTCTCGGCGGCCCGATTCGACAGCCGGAAAGTCGGAATAACACGAAACGGAGGTCGTGGCGTTACTAAGCACTTTTTATTTCCAAGCAGTCTACTTTTTATAATTTTCGCCACCGTCATCCGGATACACGAAAATGGCATCTAGGGTATCTCGGCGGCTCAATTCGACCGCCGGAACGTCGGAATAAGGCTAAACGGAGGTCGTGGCGTTCCTAAGCACTTTTTCTTTCCAAGCAGTCCAATTTTTATAATTTTCGCCACCGTCATTCGTATGCACGAAAATGGTATCTAGGGTTTCTCGGCCGCCCAATTCGACAGCCGGAAAGTAGGAATCGCGCGAAACGAAGGCCGTGGCGTTACTGATGACTTCTTGTTTCCAACGAGTCCCTTTTTTTGGATTTTTGCCACCGTCATCTGGATGCACGAAAATGGCATTTTGGGTTTCGCGGCAGCCCGATCGACCGCCGGAAAGTTGGAATCACGGGAAACGAAGGTCGTGGCGTTACCGAGCACTTCTTTATTCCAAGAACTCCACTATTTATAACTTTCGCCACAGTCATCCGGAAGCACGAAAATGGCATCTAGGGTTCCAAGGCGACCCGATTCGACCGCCGGAAAGACGGAATCACGCGGAACGATGGTCGTGGCGTTACTGATGACTTCTTCTTTCCAACGAGTCCCTTTGCTTGGATTTTCGCCACAGTCATCCGGATGCACGATAATGACATCTAGTGTTTCCCGGCGGCCCGATACGACAGCCGGAAAGTCAGAATCATGAGAAACGAACGACGTGGCGTTACTGAGCAATTCTTCTTTCCAAGAAGTCCACTTTTTATAATTTCTACCACCGTCATCCGGATGCACGAAAATGGCATCTAGGATATCTCGGCGGCCCGATTCTCCTCTCGAAAAGTCAGTATCACGCGAAACGAAGGTCGTGGCGCTACTGATGACTTCTTCTTTTCAACGACTCCCTTTTTCTGGATTTTTTCCACCGTCATCCGGATGCACGAAAATGGCATCTAGGGTTTCTCGGCGGCTCAATTCGACAGCCGGAAAGTCGGAATAACGCGAAACGGTGGTCGTGGCGTTACTAAGCACTTTTTCTTTCCAAGCAGTCCACTTTTTATAATTTTTGCCACCGTCATCCGGATCCACGAAAATGGCATTTAGGGTTTCTCGGCGGCTCAATTCGACCGCCGGAAAGTCCGAATCACGCGAAACGAAGGTCGTGGCGTTACTGAGCACTTCTTCTTTCCAAGAAATACACTTTTTATAATTTTCGCCACCGTCATACGGTTGCACGAAAATGGCATCTAGGGTTTCTCGACGGTTCGATTCGACCGCCGAAAAATTGAAATCACGCGAAAAGAAGGTCGTGGAGTTACTAATGAATTCTTTTTTCCAATGAGTCCCTTCGTTTGGATTTTTCCCACCGTCATCCGAATGCATGAAAATGGGACCTAGGGTTTCTCGGCGGCCCGATTCGAACGCCGGAGAGTCAGAATCACGCGAAACGAAGGTCGTGGCGTTACTGATGACTTCCTTTTTTCAGCGGGTCCTTTTGTTTGGATTTTCACCACCGTCATCCGGATGCGCGAAAATGGCAATTTGGGTTTCGTGGCAGGCCGATCGACCGCCGGAAAGTTGGAATCACGGGAAACGAAGGTCGTGGCGTTACCGAGCACTTCTTTATTCCAAGAACTCCACTATTTATAACTTTCGCCACCGTCATCCGGAGGCACGAAAATGGCATCTAGGGTTCCAAGGCGACCCGATTCGACCGCCAGAAAGTCGGAATCACGCGGAACGAAGGTCGTGGCGTTACTGATGACTACTTCTTTCCAACGAGTCCCTTTGCGTGGATTTTCGCCACCGTCATCCGGATGCACGAAAATGACATCTAGGGTTTCTCGGCGGCTCAATTCGACTGCCAAAAAGTCGGAATCACGCGAAACGGAGGTCGTGGCGTTCCTAAGCACTTTTTCTTTCCAAGCAGTCCACTTTTTATAATTTTCGCCACCGTCATTCGTATGCACGAAAATGGTATCTAGGGTTTCTCGGCGGTTCGATTCGACCGCCGGAAAGTAGGAATCGCGCGAAACGAAGGCCGTGGCGTTACTGATTAATTCTTCTTTCCAATGAGTCCCTTTTTTTGGATTTTTGCCACCGTCATCCGGATGCACGAAAATGGCATCTAGGGTTTCTCGGCGGCTCAATTCAACCGCCGAAAAGTCAGAATCACGCGAAACGAAGGTCGTGGCCTTAATGATGACTTCCTTTTTTCAATGGGTCCTTTTGTTTGGATTTTCACCACCGTCATCCGCATGCGCGAAAAATGGCATTTTGGGTTTTGAGGCAGCCCGATCGACCGCCGGAAAGTTGGAATCACGGGAAACGAAGGTCGTGGCGTTACCGAGGACTTCTTTATTCCAAGAACTCCACTATTTATAACTTTCGCCACCGTCATCCGGAAGCACGAAAATGACATCTAGGGTTCCAAGGCGACCCGATTCGACCGCCGAAAAGTCGGAATCACGGGGAACAAAGGTCGTGGCGTTACTGATGACTTCTTCTTTCCAACGTGTCCCTTTGTGTGGATTTTCGCCACCGTCATCCGGATGCACGAAAATGACATCTAGGGTTTCCCGGCGGCCTGATTCGACAGCCAGAAAGTCGGAATCACGAGAAACGAAGGTCGTGGCATTACTGAGCAATTCTTCTTTCCAAGAAGTCCACTTTTTATAATTTTTGCCACCGTCATCCGGATGCACGAAAATGGCATCTAGAGTTTCTCGGTGGCCCGATTCTCCTCTCGAAAAGTAAGTATCACGCGAAAAAAAGGTCGTGGTGCTACTGTTGACTTCTTCTTTCCAACGAGTCCCTTTTTTTTTTATTTTTTCCACCGTCATCCGAACGCACGAAAATGGCATCTAGGGTTTCTCGGCGGCCCGGTTCGACAGCCGGAAAGTCGGAATAACGCGAAACGGAGGTCGTGGCGTTACTAAACACTTTTTCTTTCCAACCAGTCCTCTTTTTATAATTTTCGCCACCATCATCCGGATGCACGAAAATGGCATCTAGGGTTTCTCGGCGGCTCAATTCGACCGCCGGAAAGTCGGAATCACGCGAAACGAAGGTCGTGGCGTTACTGAGCACTTCTTCTTTCCAAGAAGTCCACTTTTTATAATTTTCGCCACCGTCATTCGGAAGCACGGAAATGGCATCTAGGGTTTCTCGGCGGCCCGATTCGACAGACGGAAAGTAGGAATCGCGCGAAACGAAGGTCGTGGCGTTACTGATGACCTCTTCTTTCCAACGAGTCCCTTTTTTTGGATTTTTGCCACCGTCATCTGGATGCACGAAAATGACATCTAGGGTTTCTCGGCGGCTCAATTCGACCGCCGGAATGTCGGAATAATGCGAAACGGAGGTCGTGGCGTTACTAAGCACTTTTTCTTTCCAAGCAGTCCACTTTTTATAATTTTTGCCACCGTCATCCGGATCCACGAAAATGGCATCTAGGGTTTCTCAACGGCTCAATTCGACCGCCGGAAAGTCGGAATCACGCGAAACGAAGGTCGTGGCGTTACTGAGCACTTCTTCTTTCCAAGAAGTCCACTTTTTATAATTTTCGCCACCGTCATTCGGATGCACGAAAACGGACTCTATGGTTTCACGGCGGCCCGATTCGACAGCCAGAAAGGAGGAATCGCGCGAAACGAAGGTCGTGGCGTTACTGAGCACTTCTTCTTTCCAAGAACTACACTTTTTATAATTTTCGCCACCGTCATACTGTTGCACGAAAATGGCATCTAGGGTTTCCCGGCGGTTCGATTCGACCGCCGAAAAATTGAATTCACGCGAAACGAAGGTCGTGGAGTTACTGATGAATTCTTTTTTCCAACTAGTCCCTTCGTTTGGATTTTTCCCACCGTCATCCGAATGCATGAAAATGAGACCTAGGTTTTCTCGGCGGCCCGATTCGAACGCCGGAGAGTCAGAATCACGCGAAACGAAGGTCGTGGCGTTACTGATGACTTCCTTTTTTCAACGGGTCCTTTTGTTTGGATTTTCACCACCGTCATCCGGATGCACGGAAATGGCATTTTGGGTTTCGCGGCAGCCCGATCGACCGCCGGAAAGTTGGAATCACGGGAAACGAAGGTCGTGGCGTTACCGAGCACTTCTTTATTCCAAGAACTCCACTATTTATAACTTTCGCCACCGTCATCCGTAGGCACGAAAATGGCATCTAGGGTTCCAAGGCGACCCGATTCGACCGCCGGAAAGTCAGAATCACGCGGAACGAAGGTCGTGTCTTTACTGATGACTTCTTCTTTCCATCGAGTCCCTCTGCGTGGATTTTCGCCACCGTCATCCGGATGCACGAAAATGACATCTAGGGTTTCTCGGCGGCCCGATTCGACAGCCGGAAAGTAGGAATCGCGCGAAACGAAGGTCGTGGCGTTACTGATGACCTCTTCTTTCCAACGAGTCCCTTTTTTTGGATTTTTGCCACCGTCATCTGGATGCACGAAAATGACATCTAGGGTTTCTCGGCGGCTCAATTCGACCGCCGGAATGTCGGAATAATGCGAAACGGAGGTCGTGGCGTTACTAAGCACTTTTTCTTTCCAAGCAGTCCTTTTTTTATAATTTTCGCCACCGTCATCCGGATCCACGAAAATGGCATCTAGGGTTTCTCAACGGCTCAATTCGACCGCCGGAAAGTCGGAATCACGCGAAACGAAGGTCGTGGCGTTACTGAGCACTTCTTCTTTCCAAGAAGTCCACTTTTTATAATTTTCGCCACCGTCATTCGGATGCACGAAAATGGACTCTAAGGTTTCACGGCGGCCCGATTCGACAGCCGGAAAGGAGGAATCGCGCGAAACGAAGGTCGTGGCGTTACTGAGCACTTCTTATTTTTTCCACCGTCATCCGAATGCACGAAAATGGCATCTAGGGTTTCTAGGCGGCCCGGTTCGACAGCCGGAAAGTCGGAATAACGCGAAACGGAGGTCGTGGCGTTACTAAGTACTTTTTCTTTCCAACCAGTCCACTTTTTATAATTTTCGCCACCGTCATCCGGATGCACGAAAATGGCATCTAGGGTTTCTCGGCGGCTCAATTCGACCGCCGGAAAGTCGGAATCACGCGAAACGAAGGTCGTGGCGTTACTGAGCACTTCTTCTTTCCAAGAAGTCCACTTTTTATAATTTTCGGCGCCGTCATTCGGAAGCACGAAAATGGCATCTAGGGTTTCTCGGCGGCCCGATTCGACAGCCGGAAAGTAGGAATCGCGTGAAACGAAGGTCGTGGCGTTACTGATGACCTCTTCTTTCCAACGAGTCCCTTTTTTTTGGATTTTTGCCACCGTCATCCGGATGCACGAAAATGACATCTAGGGTTTCTCGGCGGCTCAATTCGACCGCCGGAATGTCGGAATAATGCGAAACGGAGGTCGTGGCGTTCCTAAGCACTTTTTCTTTCCAAGCAGTCCACTTTTTATAATTTTCGCCACCGTCATTCGTATGCAGGAAAATGGTATCTAGGGTTTCTCGGCCGCCCGATTCGACAGCCGGAAAGTAGGAATCGCGCGAAACGAAGGCCGTGGCGTTACTGATGACTTCTTCTTTCCAACGAGTCCCTTTTTTTGGATTTTTGCCACCGTCATCCGGATGCACGAAAATGGCATTTAGGGTTTCTCGGCAGCTCAATTGGACCGCCGAAAAGTCGGAATCACGCGAAACGAAGGTCGTGGCGTTACTGAGCACTTCTTCTTTCCAAGAACTACACTTTTTATAATTTTCGCCACCGTCATACTGTTGCACGAAAATGGCATCTAGGGTTTCCCGGCGGTTCGATTCGACCGCCGAAAAATTGAAATCATGCGAAACGAAGGTCGTGGAGTTACTGATGAATTCTTTTTTCCAACTAGTCCCTTCGTTTGGATTTTACCCACCGTCATCCGAATGCATGAAAATGGGACCTAGGGTTTCTCGGCGGCCCGATTCGAACGCCGGAGTGTCAGAATCACGCAAAACGAAGGTCGTGGCGTTACTGATGACTTCCTTTTTTCAACGGGTCCTTTTGTTTGGATTTTCACCACCGTCATCCGGATGCACGAAAATGTTATTTTGGGTTTCGCGGCAGCCCGATCGACCGCCGGAAAGTTGGAATCACGGGAAACGAAGGTCGTGGCATTACCGAGCACTTCTTTATTCCAAGAACTCCACTATTTATAACTTTCGCCACCGTCATCCGTTGGCACGAAAATGGCATCTAGGGTTCCAAGGCGACCCGATTCGACCGCCGGAAAGTCGGAATCACGCGGAACGAAGGTCGTGGCGTTACTGATGACTTCTTCTTTCCAACGAGTCCCTCTGCGTGGATTTTCAACACCGTCATCCGGATGCACGAAAATGACATCTAGGGTTTCTCGGCGGCCCGATTCGACAGCCGGAAAATAGGAATCGCGCGAAACGAAGGTCGTGGCGTTACTGATGACCTCTTCTTTCCAATGAGTCCCTTTTTTTGGATTTTTGCCACCGTCATTCGGATGCACGAAAATGACATCTAGGGTTTCTCGGCAGCTCAATTCGACCGCCGGAATGTCGGAATAATGCGAAACGGAGGTCGTGGCGTTACTAAGCACTTTTTCTTTCCAAGCAGTCCACTTTTTATAATTTTCGCCACCGTCATCCGGATCCACGAAAATGGCATCTAGGGTTTCTCAACGGCTCAATTCGACCGCCGGAAAGTCGGAATCACGCGAAACGAAGGTCGTGGCGTTACTGAGCACTTCTTCTTTCCAAGAAGTCCACTTTTTATAATTTTCGCCACCGTCATTCGGATGCACGAAAATGGACTCTAAGGTTTCACGGCGGCTCGATTCGACAGCCGGAAAGGAGGAATCGCGCGAAACGAAGGTCGTGGCGTTACTGAGCACTTCTTCTTTCCAAGAAGTCCACTTTTTATAATTTTCGCCACCGTCATCCGGATGCACGAAAATGACATCTAGGGTTTCCCGGCGGCCCGATTCGACAGCCGGAAAGTCGGAATCACGAGAAACGAAGGTCGTGGCGTTACTGAGCAATTCTTCTTTTCAAGAAGTCCACTTTTTATAATTTCTGCCAACGTCATCTGGGTGCACGAAAATGGCATCTAGGGTTTCCCGGCGGCCCGATTCGACAGCCGGAAAGTCAGAATCACGAGAAACGAAGGTCGTGGCGTTACTGAGCAATTCTTCTTTCCAAGAAGTCCACTTTTTATAATTTCTGCCACCGTCGTCCGGATGCACGAAAATGGCATCTAGGGTTTCTCGGCGGCCCGATTCTCCTCTCGAAAAGTAAGTATCACGCGAAAAAAAGGTCGTGGCGTTACTGATGACCTCTTCTTTCCAACGAGTCCCTTTTTTTGGATTTTTGCCACCGTCATCCGGATGCACGAAAATGACATCTAGGGTTTCTCGGCGGCTCAATTCGACCGCCGGAATGTCGGAATAATGCGAAACGGAGGTCGTGGTGTTCCTAAGCACTTTTTCTTTCCAAGCAGTCCACTTTTTATAATTTTCGCCACCGTCATTCGTATGCAGGAAAATGGTATCTAAGGTTTCTCGGCCGCCCGATTCGACAGCCGGAAAGTAGGAATCGCGCGAAACGAAGGCCGTGGCGTTACTGATGACTTCTTCTTTCCAACGAGTCCCTTTGCTTGGATTTTTGCCACCGTCATCCGGATGCACGAAAATGGCATCTAGGGTTTCTCGACGGCTCATTTCGACCGCCGAAAAGTCAGAATCACGCGAAACGAAGGTCGTGGCGTTACTGAGCACTTCTTCTTTCCAAGAACTACACATTTTATAATTTTTGCCACCGTCATACTGTTGCACGAAAATGGCATCTAGGGTTTCCCGGCGGTTCGATTCGACCGCCGAAAAATTGAAATCACACGAATCGAAGGTCGTGGAGTTACTGATGAATTCTTTTTTCCAACTAGTCCCTTCGTTTGGATTTTTCCCACCGTCATCCGAATGCATGAAAATGGGACCTAGGGTTTCTCGGCGGCCCGATTCGAACGCCGGAGAGTCAGAATCACGCGAAACGAAGGTCGTAGCGTTACTGATGACTTCCTTTTTTCAACGGGTCCTTTTGTTTGGATTTTCACCACCGTCATCCGGATGCACGAAAATGGCATTTTGGGTTTCGCAGCAGCCCGATCGACCGCCGGAAAGTTGGAATCACGGGAAAAGAAGGTCGTGGCGTTACCGAGCACTTCTTTATTCCAAGAACTCCACTATTTATAACTTTCGCCACCGTCATCCGTAAGCACGAAAATGGCATCTAGGGTTCCAAGGCGACCCGATTCGACTGCCGGAAAGTCGGAATCACGCGGAACGAAGGTCGTGGCGTTACTAATGACTTCTTCTTTCCAACGAGTCCCTCTGCGTGGATTTTCGCCACCGTCATCCGGATGCACGAAAATGACATCTAGGGATTCCCGGCGGCCCGATTCGACAGCCGGAAAGTCGGAATCACGAGAAACGAAGGTCGTGGCGTTACTGAGCAATTCTTCTTTTCAAGAAGTCCACTTTTTATAATTTCTGCCACCGTCATCCGGATGCACGAAAATGGCATCTAGGGTTTCTCGACGTCCCGATTCGACTGCCGGAAAGCCGAAATAACGCGAAACGGAGGTCGTGGCGTTACTAAGCACTTTTTCTTTCCAAGCAGTCCACTTTTTATAATTTTCGCCACCGTCATCTGGATCCACGAAAATGGCATCTAGGGTTTCTCGGCGGCTCAATTCGACCGCTGGAAAGTCGGAATCACGCGAAACGAAGGTCGTGGCGTTACTGAGCACTTCTTCTTTCCAAGAAGTCCACTTTTTATAATTTTCGCCACCGTCATTTGGATGCACGAAAATGGACACTAGGGTTTCACGGCGGCCCGATTCGACAGCCGGAAAGGAGGAATCGCGCGAAACGAAGGTCGTGGCGTTACTGAGCACTTCTTCTTTCCAAGAAGTCCACTTTTTATAATTTTCGCCACCGTCATCCGGATGCACGAAAATGACATCTAGGGTTTCCCGACGGCCCGATTCGACAGCCGGAAAGTCGGAATCACGAGAAACGAAGGTCGTGGCGTTACTGAGCATTTCTTCTTTTCAAGAAGTCCACTTTTTATAATTTCTGCCACCGTCATCCGGATGCACGAAAATGGCATCTAGGGTTTCTCGGCGGTTCGATTCGACCGCCGGAAAGTAGGAATCGCGCGAAACGAAGGCCGTGTCGTTACTGATGAATTCTTCTTTCCAACGAGTCCCTTTTTTTGGATTTTTACCACCGTCATCCGGATGCACGAAAATGGCATCTAGGGTTTCTCGGCGGCTCAATTCGACCGTCGAAAAGTCGGAATCACGCGAAACGGAGGTCGTGGTGTTCCTAAGCACTTTTTCTTTCCAAGCAGTCCACTTTTTATAATTTTCGCCACCGTCATTCGTATGCACGAAAATGGTATCTAGGGTTTCTCGGCGGTTCGATTCGACCGCCGGAAAGTAGGAATCGCGCGAAACGAAGGCCGTGCCGTTACTGATGAATTCTTCTTTCCAACGAGTCCCTTTTTTTTGATTTTTGCCACCGTCATCCGGATGCACGAAAATGGCATCTAGGGTTTCTCGGCGGCTCAATTCGACCGCCGAAAAGTCACAATCACGCGAAACGAAGATCGTGCATTACTGATGACTTCCTTTTTTCAACGGGTCCTTTTGTTTGGATTTTCACCACCGTCATCCGCATGCGCGAAAATGGCATTTTGGGTTTCGCGGCAGCCCGATCGACCGCCGGAAAGTTGGAATCACGGGAAACGAAGGTCGTGGCGTTACCGAGCACTTCTTTATTCCAAGAACTCCACTATTCATAACTTTCGCCACCGTCATTCGTAGGCACGAAAATGGCATCTAGGGTTCCAAGGCGACCCGATTCGACCGCCGAAAAGTCGGAATCACGCGAAACGAAGGTCGTGACGTTACTGATGACCTCTTCTTTCCAACGAGTCCCTTTTTTTGGATTTTTGCCACCGTCATCCGGATGCACGAAAATGACATCTAGGGTTTCCCGGCGGCTCAATTCGACCGCCGGAATGTCGGAATAATGCGAAACGGAGGTCGTGGCGTTCCTAAGCACTTTTTCTTTCCAAGCAGTCCACTTTTTAATATTTTCGCCACCGTCATTCGTATGCAGGAAAATGGTATCTAGGGTTTCTCGGCCGCCCGATTCGACAGCCGGAAAGTAGGAATCGCGCGAAACGAAGGCCGTGGCGTTACTGATGACTTCTTCTTTCCAACGAGTCCCTTTTTTTGGATTTTTGCCACCGTCATCCGGATGCACGAAAATGGCATTTAGGGTTTCTCGGCAGCTCAATTCGACCGCCGAAAAGTCGGAATCATGCGAAACGAAGGTCGTGGCGTTACTGAGCACTTCTTCTTTCCAAGAACTACACTTTTTATAATTTTCGCCACCGTCATACTGTTGCACGAAAATGGCATCTAGGGTTTCCCGGCGGTTCGATTCGACCGCCGAAAAATTGAAATCATGCGAAACGAAGGTCGTGGAGTTACTGATGAATTCTTTTTTCCAACTAGTCCCTTCGTTTGGAGTTTTCCCACCGTCATCCGAATGCATGAAAATGGGACCTAGGGTTTCTCGGCGGCCCGATTCGAACGCCGGAGAGTCAGAATCACGCGAATAGAAGGTCGTGGCGTTACTGATGACTTCCTTTTTTCAACGGGTCCTTTTGTTTGGATTTTCACCACCGTCATCCGGATGCACGAAAATGTTATTTTGGGTTTCGCGGCAGCCCGATCGACCGCCGGAAAGTTGGAATCACGGGAAACGAAGGTCGTGGCATTACCGAGCACTTCTTTATTCCAAGAACTCCACTATTTATAACTTTCGCCACCGTCATCCGTAGGCACGAAAATGGCATCTAGGGTTCCAAGGCGACCCGATTCGACCGCCGGAAAGTCAGAATCACGCGGAACGAAGGTCGTGGCGTTACTGATGACTTCTTCTTTCCAACGTGTCCCTCTGCGTGGATTTTCGCCACCGTCATCCGGATGCACGAAAATGACATCTAGGGTTTCTCGGCGGCCCGATTCGACAGCCGGAAAGTAGGAATCGCGCGAAACGAAGGTCGTGGCGTTACTGATGACCTCTTCTTTCCAACGAGTCCCTTTTTTTGGATTTTTGCCACCGTCATCCGGATGCACGAAAATGACATCTAGGGTTTCTCGGCGGCTCAATTCGACCGCCGGAATGTCGAAATAATGCGAAACGGAGGTCGTGGCGTTACTAAGCACTTTTTCTTTCCAAGCAGTCCACTTTTTATAATTTTCGCCACCGTCATCCGGATCCACGAAAATGGCATCTAGGGTTTCTCAACGGCTCAATTCGAACGCCGGAGAGTCAGAATCACGCGAAACGAAGGTCGTAGCGTTACTGATGACTTCCTTTTTTCAACGGGTCCTTTTGTTTGGATTTTCGCCACCGTCATCCGGATGCACGAAAATGGCATTTTGGGTTTCGCAGCAGCCCGATCGACCGCCGGAAAGTTGGAATCACGGGAAACGAAGGTCGTGGCGTTACCGAGCACTTCTTTATTCCAAGAACTCCACTATTTATAACTTTCGCCACCGTCATCCGTAAGCACAAAAATGGCATCTAGGGTTCCAAGGCGACCCGATTCGACTGCCCGAAAGTCGGAATCACGCGGAACGAAGGTCGTGGCGTTACTGATGACTTCTTCTTTCCAACGAGTCCCTCTGCGTGGATTTTCGCCACCGTCATCCGGATGCACGAAAATGACATTTAGGGATTCCCGGCGGCCCGATTCGACAGCCGGAAAGTCGGAATCACGAGAAACGAAGGTCGTGGCGTTACTGAGCAATTCTTCTTTTCAAGAAGTCCACTTTTTATAATTTCTGCCACCGTCATCCGGATGCACGAAAATGGCATCTAGGGTTTCTCGACGTCTCGATTCGACACCCGGAAAGTCGAAATAACGCGAAACGGAGGTCGTGGCGTTACTAAGCACTTTTTGTTTCCAAGCAGTCCACTTTTTATAATTTTCGCCACCGTCATCTGGATCCACGAAAATGGCATCTAGGGTTTCTCGGCGGCTCAATTCGACCGCTGGAAAGTCGGAATCACGCGAAACGAAGGTCGTGGCGTTACTGAGCACTTCTTCTTTCCAAGAAGTCCACTTTTTATAATTTTCGCCACCGTCATTCGGATGCACGAAAATGGACACTAGGGTTTCACGGCGGCCCGATTCGACAGCCGGAAAGGAGGAATCGCGCGAAACGAAGGTCGTGGCGTTACTGAGCACTTCTTCTTTCCAAGAAGTCCACTTTTTAATATTTTCGCCACCGTCATCCGGATGCACGAAAATGACATCTAGGGTTTCCCGACGGCCCGATTCGACAGCCGGAAAGTCGGAATCACGAGAAACGAAGGTCGTGGCGTTACTGAGCATTTCTTCTTTTCAAGAAGTCCACTTTTTATAATTTCTGCCACCGTCATCTGGATGCACGAAAATGGCATCTAGGGTTTCTCGGCGGTTCGATTCGACCGCCGAAAAGTAGGAATCGCACGAAACGAAGGCCGTGGCGTTACTGATGAATTCTTCTTTCCAACGATTCCCTTTTTTTGGATTTTTACCACCGTCATCCGGATGCACGAAAATGGCATCTAGGGTTTCTCGGTGACTCAATTCGACCGCCGAAAAGTCGGAATCACGCGAAACGAAGGTCGTGGCGCTACTGATGACTTCTTCTTTCCAACGACTCCCTTTTTTTGGATTTTTTCCACCGACATCCGAACGCACGAAAATGGCATCTAGGGTTTCTCGGCGGCTCAATTCGACCGCCGGAAAGTCAGAATCACGCGAAACGAAGGCCGTGGCGTTACTGAGCACTTCTTCTTCCCAAGAAGTCCACTTTTTATAATTTTCGCCACCGTCATTCGGATGCACGAAAATGGCACCTAGGGTTTCTCGGCGGCGCGATTCGACAGCCGAAAAGTAGGAATCGCGCGAAACGAAGGTCGTGGCGTTACTGATGACTTCTTCTTTCCAAGGAGTCCCTTTTTTTGGATTTTTGTCACCGTCATCCGGATGCACGAAAATGGCATCTAGGGTTTCTCGGCGGCTCAATTCGACCGCCGGAAGGTCGGAATAAAGCGAAACGGAGGTCGTGGCGTTACTAAGCACTTTTTCTTTACAAGCAGTCCACTTTTTATAATTTTCGCCACCGTCATTCGTATGCACGAAAATGGTATCTAGGGTTTCTCGGCTGCCCGATTCAACAGCCGGAAAGTTGGAATCGCGCGAAACGAATACCGTGGCGTTACTGATGACTTCTTCTTTCCAACGAGTCCCTTTTTTTGGATTTTTGCCACCGTCATCCGGATGCACGAAAATGGCATCTAGGGTTTTTCGGCGGCTCAATTTGATCGTCGAAAAGTCGGAATCACGCGAAACGAAGGTCGTGGCGTTACTGAGCACTTCTTTTTTCCAAGTACTACACTTTTTATAATTTTCGCCACCGTCATACGGTTGGACGAAAATGGCATCTAGGGTTTCCCGGCGGTTCGATTCGACCGCCGAAAAATTGAAATCACGCGAAACGAAGGTCATGGAGTTATAGATGAATTCTTTTTTCCAACGAGTCCCTTCGTTTGGATTTTTTCCACCATCATCCGAATGCATGAAAATGGGACCTAGGGTTTCTCGGCGGCCCGATTCGAACGCCGGAGAGTCAGAATCATGCGAAACGAAGGTCGTGGCGTTACTGATGACTTCCTTTTTTCAACGGGTCCTTTTGTTTGGATTTTCACCACCGTCATCCGGATGCGCGAAAATAATATTTTAGGTTTCGCGGCAGCCCGATCGACCTCCGGAAAGTTGGAATCACGAGAAACGAAGGTCATGGCGTTACCGAGCACTTCTTTATTCCAAGAACTCCACTATTTGTAACTTTCGCCACCGTCATCCGGAAGCACGAAAATGGCATCTAGGGTTCCAAAGCGACCAGATTCGACAGCCGGAAAGTCGAAATCACGGGAAACGAAGGTCGTGGCGTTACTGAGCAATTCATCTTTCCAAGAAGTCCACTTTTTTATAATTTCTGTC
Source organism: Gleditsia sinensis (assembly GCA_037074535.1). Lineage (NCBI taxonomy): Eukaryota > Viridiplantae > Streptophyta > Magnoliopsida > Fabales > Fabaceae > Gleditsia > Gleditsia sinensis. The sequence continues at coordinate 51,373,093 of CM073466.1, forward strand.
ACCGTCATCAGGATGCACGAAAATGGCATCTAGGGTTTCTCGGCGGTCCGATTCTCCTCTCGAAAAGTCAGTATCACGCGAAACGAAGGTCGTGGCGCTACTGATGACTTCTTCTTTCCAACGACTTTCTTTTTTTGGTTTTTTTCCACCGTCATCCGAACGCACGAAAATGGCATCTAGGGTTTCTTGGCGGCTCAATTCGACCGCCGGAAAGTCAGAATAATGCGAAACGGAGGTCGTGGCGTTCCTAAGCACTTTTTCTTTCCAAGCAGTCCACTTTTTATAATTTTCGCCACCGTCATTCGTGTGCACGAAAATTGTATCTAGGGTTTCTCGGCCTCCCGATTCGACATTCGAAAAGTAGGAATCGCGTGAAACGATGGCCGTGGCGTTACTGATGAATTCTTCTTTCCAACGAGTCCCTTTTTTTGGATTTTTGCCACCGTCATCCAGAAGCACGAAAATGGCACCTAGGGTTTCTCGGCGGCTCAATTCGACCGCCGAAATGGCAGTATCACGCGAAACGAAGGTCGTGGCGCTACTGATGACTTCTTCTTTCCAACGACTCTCTTTTTTTGGATTTTTGCCACCGTCATCCGGATGCACAAAAATGGCATCTAGTGTTTTTCGGCGGCTCAATTCGACCGCCGAAAAGTCGGAATCACGCGAAACGAAGGTCGTGGCGTTACTGAGCACTTCTTCTTTCCAGGAATTACACTTTTTATAATTTTCGCCACCGTCATACGATTGCACGAAAATGGCATCTAGGGTTTCCCGACAGTTCGATTCGACCGCCGAAAAATTGAAATCACGCGAAACGAAGGTCATGGAGTTACAGATGAATTCTTTTTTCCAACGAGTCCCTTCGTTTGGATTTTTCCCACCGTCCACCGAATGCATGAAAATGGGACCTAGGGTTTCTCGGCGGCCCAATTCGAACGCCAGAGAGTCAGAATCACGCAAAACGAAGGTCGTGGCGTTACTGATGACTTCCTTTTTTCAACGGGTCCTTTTGTTTGGATTTTCACCACCGTCATCCGGATGCGCAAAAATGGCATTATGGGTTTCGCGGCAGCCCGATCGACCTCCGGAAAGTTGGAATCACGGGAAACGAAGGTCGTGGCGTTACCGAGCACTTTTTTATTCCAAGAACTCCACTATTTATAACTTTCGCCACCGTCATCCGGAAGCACGAAAATGGCATCTAGGGTTCCAAGGCGACCCGATTCGACAGCCGGAAAGTCGGAATCACGAGGAACGAAGGTCGTGGCGCTACTGATGACTTCTTCTTTCCAACGAGTCCCTTTTTTTGGATTTTTTCCACCGTCATCCGAACGCACGAAAATGGCATCTAGGGTTTCTCGGCGGCTCAATTCGACCGCTGGAAAGTCGGAATAATGTGAAACGGAGGTCGTGGCGTTCCTAAGCACTTTTTCTTTCCAAGCAGTCCACTTTTTATAATTTTTGCCATCGTCATTCGTATGCACGAAAATGGTATCTAGGGTTTCTCGGCCGCCCGATTCGACAGCCAGAAAGTAGGAATCGCGCGAAACGAAGGCCGTGGCGTTACTGATAACTTCTTCTTTCCAACGAGTCCCTTTTTTTGGATTTTTGCCACCGTCATCCGGATGCACGAAAATGGCATCTAGGGTTTCTCGGCGGCTCAATTCGACCGCCCAAAAGTCGGACTCACGCGAAACGAAGGTCGTGGCGTTACTGAGCACTTCTTCTTTCCAAGAACTACACTTTATTAAATTTTCGCCACCGTCATACGGTTGCACGAAAATGGCATCTAGGGTTTCCCGACGGTTCGATTCGACCGCCGAAAAATTGAAATCACGCGAAACGAAGGTCGTGGAGTTACTGATAAATTCTTTTTTCCAACGAGTCCCTTCGTTTGGATTTTTCCCACCGTCATCCGATTGCATGAAAATGGGACCTAGGGTTTCTCGGCGGCCCGATTCGAACGTCGGAGAGTCAGAATCACACGAAACGAAGGTCGTGGCGTTACTGATGACTTCCTTTTTTCAACGGGTCCTTTTGTTTGGTTTTTCACCAACTTCATCCGGATGCGCGAAAATGGCATTTTGGGTTTCGCGACAGCCCGATCGGCCGCCGGAAAGTTGGAATCACAGGAAACGAAGGTCGTGGCGTTACCGAGCACTTCTTTATTCCAAGAACTCCACTATTTGTAACTTTCGCCATCGTCATCCGGAAGCACGAAAATGGCATCTAGGGTTCCAAGGCGACCCGATTCGACCGCCGGAAAGTCAGAATCACGCGGAACGAAGGTCGTGGCGTTACTGATGACTACTTCTTTCCAACGAGTCCCTTTGCGTGGATTTTCGCCACCGTCATCCGGATGCATGAAAATGACATCTAGGGTTTCCCGGCAGCCCGATTCGACAGCCGGAAAGTCGGAATCACGAGAAACGAAGGTCGTGGCGTTACTGAGAAATTCTTCTTTCCAAGAAGTCCACTTTTTATAATTTCTGCCACCGTCATCCGGAAGCACGAAAATGGCATCTAGGGTTTCTCAGCGGCCCGATTCTCCTCTCGAAAAGTCAGTATCACGTGAAACGAAGGTCGTGGCCCTACTAATGACTTCTTCTTTCCAACGAGTCCCTTTGCGTGGATTTTCGCCACCGTCATCCGGAAGCACGAAAATGACATCTAGGGTTTCTTGGCGGCCCGATTCGACAGCCGGAAAGTCGGAATCACGAGAAACGAAGGTCGTGGCGTTACTGAGCAATTCTTCTTTCCAAGAAGTCCACTTTTTATAATTTTCGCCACCGTCATCCGGATCCACGAAAATGGAATCTAGGGTTTCTCGGCGGCTCAATTCGACCGCCGGAAAGTCGGAATCACGCGAAACGAAGGTCGTGGCGTTACTGAGCACTTCTTCTTTCCAAGAAGTCCACTTTTTATAATTTTCGCCACCGTCATTCGGATGCACGAAAATGGCATCTAGGGTTTTTCGGCGGCCCGATTCGACAGCCGAAAAGTAGGAATCGCGCGAAACGAAGGTCGTGGCGTTACTGATGACTTCTTCTTTCCAACGAGTCCCTTTTTTTGGATTTTTGCCACCGTCATCCGGATGCACGAAAATGGCCTCTAGGGTTTCTCGGCGGCTCAATTCGACCGCCGGAAGGTCGGAATAATGCGAAACGGAGGTCGTGGCGTTACTAAGCACTTTTTCTTTCCAAGCAGTCCACTTTTTATAATTTTCGCCACCGTCATTCGTATGCACGAAAATGGTATCTCAGGTTTCTCGGCCACCCGATTCGACAGCCGGAAAGTAGGAATCGCGCGAAACGAAGGCTGTGGCGTTACTCATGACTTCTTCTTTCCAACGAGTCCCTTTTTTTGGATTTTTGCCATCGTGATCCGGATGCACGAAAATGGCATCTAGGGTTTCTCGGCGGCTCAATTCGACCGCCGAAAAGTCGGACTCACGCGAAACGAAGGTCGTGGCGTTACTGAGCACTTCTTCTTTCCAAGCACTACAGTTTCTTAAATTTTCGCCACCGTCATACGGTTGCACGAAAATGGCATCTAGGGTTTCCCGACGGTTCGATTCGACCGCCGAAAAATTGAAATCACGCGAAACGAAAGTCGTCGAGTTACTGATAAATTCTTTTTTCCAACGAGTCCCTTCGTTTGGATTTTTCCCACCGTCATCCGATTGCATGAAAATGGGACCTAGGGTTTCTCGGCGGCCCGATTCGAACGCCGGAGAGTCAGAATCACGCGAAACGAAGGTCGTGGCGTTACTGATGACTTCCTTTTTTCAACGGGTCCTTTTGTTTGGTTTTTCACCACCTTCATCCGGATGCGCGAAAATGGCATTTTGGGTTTCGCGGCAGCCCGATCGACCGCCGGAAAGTTGGAATCACAGGAAACCAAGGTCGTGGCGTTACCGAGGACTTCTTTATTCCAAGAACTCTACTATTTGTAACTTTCGCCACCGTCATCCGGAAGCACGAAAATGGCATCTAGGGTTTCTCAGCGGCCCGATTCTCCTCTCGAAAAGTCAGTATCACGTGAAACGAAGGTCGTGGCCCTACTAATGACTTCTTCTTTCCAACGAGTCCCTTTGCGTGAATTTTCGCCACCGTCATCCGGATGCACGAAAATGACATCTAGGGTTTCTTGGCGGCCCGATTCGACAGCCGGAAAGTCGGAATCACGAGAAACGAAGGTCGTGGCGTTACTGAGAAATTCTTCTTTCCAAGAAGTCCACTTTTTATAATTTCTGCCACCGTCATCCGGAAGCACGAAAATGGCATCTAGGGTTTCTCAGCGGCCCGATTCTCCTCTCGAAAAGTCAGTATCACGTGAAACGAAGGTCGTGGCCCTACTAATGACTTCTTCTTTCCAACGAGTCCCTTTGCGTGGATTTTCGCCACCGTCATCCGGAAGCACGAAAATGACATCTAGGGTTTCTTGGCGGCCCGATTCGACAGCCGGAAAGTCGGAATCACGAGAAACGATGGTCGTGGCGTTACTGAGCAATTCTTCTTTCCAAGAAGTCCACTTTTTATAATTTTCGCCATCGTCATCCGGATCCACGAAAATGGAATCTAGGGTTTCTCGGCGGGTCAATTCGACCGCCGGAAAGTCGGAATCACGCGAAACGAAGGTCGTGGCGTTACTGAGCACTTCTTCTTTCCAGGAAGTCCACTTTTTATAATTTTCGCCACCGTCATTCGGATGCACGAAAATGGCATCTAGGGTTTTTCGGCGGCCCGATTCGACAGCCGAAAAGTAGGAATCGCGCGAAACGAAGGTCGTGGCGTTACTGATGACTTCTTCTTTCCAACGAGTCCCTTTTTTTGGATTTTTGCCACCGTCATCTGGATGCACGAAAATGGCCTCTAGGGTTTCTCGGCGGCTCAATTCGACCGCCGGAAGGTCGGAATAATGCGAAACGGAGGTCGTGGCGTTACTAAGCACTTTTTCTTTCCAAGCAGTCCACTTTTTATAATTTTCGCCACCGTCATTCGTATGCACGAAAATGGTATCTCAGGTTTCTCGGCCACCCGATTCGACAGCCGGAAAGTAGGAATCGCGCGAAACGAAGGCCGTGGCGTTACTCATGACTTCTTCTTTCCAACGAGTCCCTTTTTTTGGATTTTTGCCATCGTGATCCGGATGCACGAAAATGGCATCTAGGGTTTCTCGGCGGCTCAATTCGACCGCCGAAAAGTCGGACTCACGCGAAACGAAGGTCGTGGCGTTACTGAGCACTTCTTCTTTCCAAGAACTACAGTTTCTTAAATTTTCGCCACCGTCATACGGTTGCACGAAAATGGCATCTAGGGTTTCCCGACGGTTCGATTCGACCGCCGAAAAATTGAAATCACGCGAAACGAAGGTCGTCGAGTTACTGATAAATTCTTTTTTCCAACGAGTCCCTTCGTCTGGATTTTTTCCCACCGTCATCCGATTGCATGAAAATGAGACCTAGGGTTTCTCGGCGGCCCGATTCGAACGCCGGAGAGTCAGAATCACGCGAAACGAAGGTCGTGGCGTTACTGATGACTTCCTTTTTTCAACGGGTCCTTTTGTTTGGTTTTTCACCACCTTCATCCGGATGCGCGAAAATGGCATTTTGGGTTTCGCGGCAGCCCGATCGACCGCCGGAAAGTTGGAATCACAGGAAACGAAGGTCGTGGCGTTACCGAGCACTTCTTTATTCCAAGAACTCCACTATTTGTAACTTTCGCCACCGTCATCCGGAAGCACGAAAATGGCATCTAGGGTTCCAAGGCGACCCGATTCGACCGCCGGAAAGTCGGAATCACGCGGAACGAAGGTCGTGGCGTTACTGATGACTACTTCTTTCCAACGAGTCCCTTTGCGTGGATTTTCGCCACCGTCATCCGGATGCACGAAAATGACATCTAGGGTTTCCCGGCGGCCCGATTCGACAGCCGGAAAGTCGGAATCACGAGAAACGAAGGTCGTGGCGTTACTGAGAAATTCTTCTTTCCAAGAAGTCCACTTTTTATAATTTCTGCCACCGTCATCCGGAAGCACGAAAATGGCATCTAGGGTTTCTCAGCGGCCCGATTCTCCTCTCGAAAAGTCAGTATCACGTGAAACGAAGGTCGTGGCCCTACTAATGACTTCTTCTTTCCAACGAGTCCCTTTGCGTGAATTTTCGCCACCGTCATCCGGATGCACGAAAATGACATCTAGGGTTTCTTGGTGGCCCGATTCGACAGCCGGAAAGTCAGAATCACGAGAAACGAAGGTCGTGGCGTTACTGAGAAATTCTTCTTTCCAAGAAGTCCACTTTTTATAATTTCTGCCACTGTCATCCGGAAGCACGAAAATGGCATCTAGGGTTTCTCAGCGGCCCGATTCTCCTCTCGAAAAGTCAGTATCACGTGAAACGAAGGTCGTGGCCCTACTAATGACTTCTTCTTTCCAACGAGTCCCTTTGCGTGGATTTTCGCCACCGTCATCCGGAAGCACGAAAATGACATCTAGGGTTTCTTGGCGGCCCGATTCGACAGCCGGAAAGTCGGAATCACGAGAAACGAAGGTCGTGGCGTTACTGAGCAATTCTTCTTTCCAAGAAGTCCACTTTTTATAATTTTCGCCACTGTCATCCGGATCCACGAAAATGGAATCTAGGGTTTCTCGGCGGCTCAATTCGACCGCCGGAAAGTCGGAATCACGCGAAACGAAGGTCGTGGCGTTACTGAGCACTTGTTCTTTCCAAGAAGTCCACTTTTTATAATTTTCGCCACCGTCATTCGGATGCACGAAAATGGCATCTAGGGTTTTTCGGCGGCCCGATTCGACAGCCGAAAAGTAGGAATCGCGCGAAACGAAGGTCGTGGCGTTACTGATGACTTCTTCTTTCCAACGAGTCCCTTTTTTTGGATTTTTGCCACCGTCATCCGGATGCACGAAAATGGCCTCTAGGGTTTCTCGGCGGCTCAATTCGACCGCCGGAAGGTCGGAATAATGCGAAACGGAGGTCGTGGCGTTACTAAGCACTTTTTCTTTCCAAGCAGTCCACTTTTTATAATTTTCGCCACCGTCATTCGTATGCACGAAAATGGTATCTCAGGTTTCTCGGCCACCCGATTCGACAGCCGGAAAGTAGGAATCGCGCGAAACGAAGGCCGTGGCGTTACTCATGACTTCTTCTTTCCAACGAGTCCCTTTTTTTGGATTTTTGCCATCGTGATCCGGATGCACGAAAATGGCATCTAGGGTTTCTCGGCGGCTCAATTCGACCGCCGAAAAGTCGGACTCACGCGAAACGAAGGTCGTGGCGTTACTGAGCACTTCTTCTTTCCAAGAACTACAGTTTCTTAAATTTTCGCCACCGTCATACGGTTGCACGAAAATGGCATCTAGGGTTTCCCGACGGTTCGATTCGACCGCCGAAAAATTGAAATCACGCGAAACGAAGGTCGTCGAGTTACTGATAAATTCTTTTTTCCAACGAGTCCCTTCGTTTGGATTTTTCCCACCGTCATCCGATTGCATGAAAATGGGACCTAGGGTTTCTCGGCGGCCCGATTCGAACGCCGGAGAGTCAGAATCACGCGAAACGAAGGTCGTGGCGTTACTGATGACTTCCTTTTTTCAACGGGTCCTTTTGTTTGGTTTTTCACCACCTTCATCCGGATGCGCGAAAATGGCATTTTGGGTTTCGCGGCAGCCCGATCGACCGCCGGAAAGTTGGAATCACAGGAAACCAAGGTCGTGGCGTTACCGAGCACTTCTTTATTCCAAGAACTCCACTATTTGTAACTTTCGCCACCGTCATCCGGAAGCACGAAAATGGCATCTAGGGTTCCAAGGCGACCCGATTCGACCGCCGGAAAGTCGGAATCACGCGGAACGAAGGTCGTGGCGTTACTGATGACTACTTCTTTCCAACGAGTCCCTTTGCGTGGATTTTCGCCACCGTCATCCGGATGCACGAAAATGACATCTAGGGTTTCCCGGCGGCCCGATTCGACAGCCGGAAAGTCGGAATCACGAGAAACGAAGGTCGTGGCGTTACTGAGAAATTCTTCTTTCCAAGAAGTCCACTTTTTATAATTTCTGCCACCGTCATCCGGAAGCACGAAAATGGCATCTAGGGTTTCTCAGCGGCCCGATTCTCCTCTCGAAAAGTCAGTATCACGTGAAACGAAGGTCGTGGCCCTACTAATGACTTCTTCTTTCCAACGAGTCCCTTTGCGTGGATTTTCGCCACCGTCATCCGGAAGCACGAAAATGACATCTAGGGTTTCTTGGCGGCCCGATACGACAGCCGGAAAGTCGGAATCACGAGAAACGAAGGTCGTGACGTTACTGAGCAATTCTTCTTTCCAAGAAGTCCACTTTTTATAATTTTCGCCACCGTCATCCGGATCCACGAAAATGGAATCTAGGGTTTCTCGGCGGCTCAATTCGACCGCCGGAAAGTCGGAATCACGCGAAACGAAGGTCGTGGCGTTACTGAGCACTTCTTCTTTCCAAGAAGTCCACTTTTTATAATTTTCGCCACCGTCATTCGGATGCACGAAAATGGCATCTAGGGTTTTTCGGCGGCCCGATTCGACAGCCGAAAAGTAGGAATCGCGCGAAACGAAGGTCGTGGCGTTACTGATGACTTCTTCTTTCCAACGAGTCCCTTTTTTTGGATTTTTGCCACCGTCATCTGGATGCACGAAAATGGCCTCTAGGGTTTCTCGGCGGCTCAATTCGACCGCCGGAAGGTCGGAATAATGCGAAACGGAGGTCGTGGCGTTACTAAGCACTTTTTCTTTCCAAGCAGTCCACTTTTTATAATTTTCGCCACCGTCATTCGTATGCACGAAAATGGTATCTCAGGTTTCTCGGCCACCCGATTCGACAGCCGGAAAGTAGGAATCGCGCGAAACGAAGGCCGTGGCGTTACTCATGACTTCTTCTTTCCAACGAGTCCCTTTTTTTGGATTTTTGCCATCGTGATCCGGATGCACGAAAATGGCATCTAGGGTTTCTCGGCGGCTCAATTCGACCGCCGAAAAGTCGGACTCACGCGAAACGAAGGTCGTGGCGTTACTGAGCACTTCTTCTTTCCAAGAACTACAGTTTCTTAAATTTTCGCCACCGTCATACGGTTGCACGAAAATGGCATCTAGGGTTTCCCGACGGTTCGATTCGACCGCCGAAAAATTGAAATCACGCGAAACGAAGGTCGTCGAGTTACTGATAAATTCTTTTTTCCAACGAGTCCCTTCGTTTGGATTTTTCCCACCGTCATCCGATTGCATGAAAATGGGACCTAGGGTTTCTCGGCGGCCCGATTCGAACGCCGGAGAGTCAGAATCACGCGAAACGAAGGTCGTGGCGTTACTGATGACTTCCTTTTTTCAACGGGTCCTTTTGTTTGGTTTTTCACCACCTTCATCCGGATGCGCGAAAATGGCATTTTGGGTTTCGCGGCAGCCCGATCGACCGCCGGAAAGTTGGAATCACAGGAAACGAAGGTCGTGGCGTTACCGAGCACTACTTTATTCCAAGAACTCCACTATTTGTAACTTTCGCCACCGTCATCCGGAAGCACGAAAATGGCATCTAGGGTTCCAAGGCGACCCGATTCGACCGCCGGAAAGTCGGAATCACGCGGAACGAAGGTCGTGGCGTTACTGATGACTACTTCTTTCCAACGAGTCCCTTTGCGTGGATTTTCGCCACCGTCATCCGGATGCACGAAAATGACATCTAGGGTTTCTCGGCGGCCCGATTCGACAGCCGGAAAGTCGGAATCACGAGAAACGAAGGTCGTGGCGTTACTGAGAAATTCTTCTTTCCAAGAAGTCCACTTTTTATAATTTCTGCCACCGTCATCCGGAAGCACGAAAATGGCATCTAGGGTTTCTCAGCGGCCCGATTCTCCTCTCGAAAAGTCAGTATCACGTGAAACGAAGGTCGTGACCCTACTAATGACTTCTTCTTTCCAACGAGTCCCTTTGCGTGAATTTTCGCCACCGTCATACGGATGCACGAAAATGACATCTAGGGTTTCTTGGCGGCCCGATTCGACAGCCGGAAAGTCGGAATCACGAGAAACGAAGGTCGTGGCGTTACTGAGAAATTCTTCTTTCCAAGAAGTCCACTTTTTATAATTTCTGCCACCGTCATCCGGAAGCACGAAAATGGCATCTAGGGTTTCTCAGCGGCCCGATTCTCCTCTCGAAAAGTCAGTATCACGTGAAACGAAGGTCGTGGCCCTACTAATGACTTCTTCTTTCCAACGAGTCCCTTTGCGTGGATTTTCGCCACCGTCATCCGGAAGCACGAAAATGACATCTAGGGTTTCTTGGCGGCCCGATTCGACAGCCGGAAAGTCGGAATCACGAGAAACGAAGGTCGTGGCGTTACTGAGCAATTCTTCTTTCCAAGAAGTCCACTTTTTATAATTTTCGCCACCGTCATACGGTTGCACGAAAATGGCATCTAGGGTTTTTCGGCGGCCCGATTCGACAGCCGAAAAGTAGGAATCGCGCGAAACGAAGGTCGTGGCGTTACTGATGACTTCTTCTTTCCAACGAGTCCCTTTTTTTGGATTTTTGCCACCGTCATCCGGATGCACGAAAATGGCCTCTAGGGTTTCTCGGCGGCTCAATTCGACCGCCGGAAGGTCGGAATAATGCGAAACGGAGGTCGTGGCGTTACTAAGCACTTTTTCTTTCCAAGCAGTCCACTTTTTATAATTTTCGCCACCGTCATTCGTATGCACGAAAATGGTATCTCAGGTTTCTCGGCCACCCGATTCGACAGCCGGAAAGTAGGAATCGCCCGAAACGAAGGCCGTGGCGTTACTCATGACTTCTTCTTTCCAACGAGTCCCTTTTTTTGGATTTTTGCCATCGTGATCCGGATGCACGAAAATGGCATCTAGGGTTTCTCGGCGGCTCAATTCGACCGCCGAAAAGTCGGACTCACGCGAAACGAAGGTCGTGGCGTTACTGAGCACTTCTTCTTTCCAAGAACTACAGTTTCTTAAATTTTCGCCACCGTCATACGGTTGCACGAAAATGGCATCTAGGGTTTCCCGACGGTTCGATTCGACCGCCGAAAAATTGAAATCACGCGAAACGAAGGTCGTCGAGTTACTGATAAATTCTTTTTTCCAACGAGTCCCTTCGTTTGGATTTTTCCCACCGTCATCCGATTGCATGAAAATGGGACCTAGGGTTTCTCGGCGGCCCGATTCGAACGCCGGAGAGTCAGAATCACGCGAAACGAAGGTCGTGGCGTTACTGATGACTTCCTTTTTTCAACGGGTCCTTTTGTTTGGTTTTTCACCACCTTCATCCGGATGCGCGAAAATGGCATTTTGGGTTTCGCGGCAGCCCGATCGACCGCCGGAAAGTTGGAATCACAGGAAACGAAGGTCGTGGCGTTACCGAGCACTACTTTATTCCAAGAACTCCACTATTTGTAACTTTCGCCACCGTCATCCGGAAGCACGAAAATGGCATCTAGGGTTCCAAGGCGACCCGATTCGACCGCCGGAAAGTCGGAATCACGCGGAACGAAGGTCGTGGCGTTACTGATGACTACTTCTTTCCAACGAGTCCCTTTGCGTGGATTTTCGCCACCGTCATCCGGATGCACGAAAATGACATCTAGGGTTTCTCGGCGGCCCGATTCGACAGCCGGAAAGTCGGAATCACGAGAAACGAAGGTCGTGGCGTTACTGAGAAATTCTTCTTTCCAAGAAGTCCACTTTTTATAATTTCTGCCACCGTCATCCGGAAGCACGAAAATGGCATCTAGGGTTTCTCAGCGGCCCGATTCTCCTCTCGAAAAGTCAGTATCACGTGAAACGAAGGTCGTGACCCTACTAATGACTTCTTCTTTCCAACGAGTCCCTTTGCGTGAATTTTCGCCACCGTCATACGGATGCACGAAAATGACATCTAGGGTTTCTTGGCGGCCCGATTCGACAGCCGGAAAGTCGGAATCACGAGAAACGAAGGTCGTGGCGTTACTGAGAAATTCTTCTTTCCAAGAAGTCCACTTTTTATAATTTCTGCCACCGTCATCCGGAAGCACGAAAATGGCATCTAGGGTTTCTCAGCGGCCCGATTCTCCTCTCGAAAAGTCAGTATCACGTGAAACGAAGGTCGTGGCCCTACTAATGACTTCTTCTTTCCAACGAGTCCCTTTGCGTGGATTTTCGCCACCGTCATCCGGAAGCACGAAAATGACATCTAGGGTTTCTTGGCGGCCCGATTCGACAGCCGGAAAGTCGGAATCACGAGAAACGAAGGTCGTGGCGTTACTGAGCAATTCTTCTTTCCAAGAAGTCCACTTTTTATAATTTTCGCCACCGTCATACGGTTGCACGAAAATGGCATCTAGGGTTTTTCGGCGGCCCGATTCGACAGCCGAAAAGTAGGAATCGCGCGAAACGAAGGTCGTGGCGTTACTGATGACTTCTTCTTTCCAACGAGTCCCTTTTTTTGGATTTTTGCCACCGTCATCCGGATGCACGAAAATGGCCTCTAGGGTTTCTCGGCGGCTCAATTCGACCGCCGGAAGGTCGGAATAATGCGAAACGGAGGTCGTGGCGTTACTAAGCACTTTTTCTTTCCAAGCAGTCCACTTTTTATAATTTTCGCCACCATCATTCGTATGCACGAAAATGGTATCTCAGGTTTCTCGGCCACCCGATTCGACAGCCGGAAAGTAGGAATCGCCCGAAACGAAGGCCGTGGCGTTACTCATGACTTCTTCTTTCCAACGAGTCCCTTTTTTTGGATTTTTGCCATCGTGATCCGGATGCACGAAAATGGCATCTAGGGTTTCTCGGCGGCTCAATTCGACCGCCGAAAAGTCGGACTCACGCGAAACGAAGGTCGTGGCGTTACTGAGCACTTCTTCTTTCCAAGAACTACAGTTTCTTAAATTTTCGCCACCGTCATACGGTTGCACGAAAATGGCATCTAGGGTTTCCCGACGGTTCGATTCGACCGCCGAAAAATTGAAATCACGCGAAACGAAGGTCGTCGAGTTACTGATAAATTCTTTTTTCCAACGAGTCCCTTCGTTTGGATTTTTCCCACCGTCATCCGATTGCATGAAAATGGGACCTCGGGTTTCTCGGCGGCCCGATTCGAACGCCGGAGAGTCAGAATCACGCGAAACGAAGGTCGTGGCGTTACTGATGACTTCCTTTTTTCAACGGGTCCTTTTGTTTGGTTTTTCACCACCTTCATCCGGATGCGCGAAAATGGCATTTTGGGTTTCGCGGCAGCCCGATCGACCGCCGGAAAGTTGGAATCACAGGAAACCAAGGTCGTGGCCTTACCGAGCACTTCTTTATTCCAAGAACTCCACTATTTGTAACTTTCGCCACCGTCATCCGGAAGCACGAAAATGGCATCTAGGGTTCCAAGGCGACCCGATTCGACCGCCGGAAAGTCGGAATCACGCGGAACGAAGGTCGTGGCGTTACTGATGACTACTTCTTTCCAACGAGTCCCTTTGCGTGGATTTTCGCCACCGTCATCCGGATGAACGAAAATGACATCTAGGGTTTCCCGGCGGCCCGATTCGACAGCCGGAAAGTCGGAATCACGAGAAACGAAGGTCGTGGCGTTACTGAGAAATTCTTCTTTCCAAGAAGTCCACTTTTTATAATTTCTGCCACCGTCATCCGGAAGCACGAAAATGGCATCTAGGGTTTCTCAGCGGCCCGATTCTCCTCTCGAAAAGTCAGTATCACGTGAAACGAAGGTCGTGGCCCTACTAATGACTTCTTCTTTCCAACGAGTCCCTTTGCGTGGATTTTCGCCACCGTCATCCGGAAGCACGAAAATGACATCTAGGGTTTCTTGGCGGCCCGATTCGACAGCCGGAAAGTCGGAATCACGAGAAACGAAGGTCGTGACGTTACTGAGCAATTCTTCTTTCCAAGAAGTCCACTTTTTATAATTTTCGCCACCGTCATCCGGATCCACGAAAATGGAATCTAGGGTTTCTCGGCGGCTCAATTCGACCGCCGGAAAGTCGGAATCACGCGAAACGAAGGTCGTGGCGTTACTGAGCACTTCTTCTTTCCAAGAAGTCCACTTTTTATAATTTTCGCCACCGTCATTCGGATGCACGAAAATGGCATCTAGGGTTTTTCGGCGGCCCGATTCGACAGCCGAAAAGTAGGAATCGCGCGAAACGAAGGTCGTGGCGTTACTGATGACTTCTTCTTTCCAACGAGTCCCTTTTTTTGGATTTTTGCCACCGTCATCCGGATGCACGAAAATGTCCTCTAGGGTTTCTCGGCGGCTCAATTCGACCGCCGGAAGGTCGGAATAATGCGAAACGGAGGTCGTGGCGTTACTAAGCACTTTTTCTTTCCAAGCAGTCCACTTTTTATAATTTTCGCCACCGTCATTCGTATGCACGAAAATGGTATCTCAGGTTTCTCGGCCACCCGATTCGACAGCCGGAAAGTAGGAATCGCGCGAAACGAAGGCCGTGGCGTTACTCATGACTTCTTCTTTCCAACGAGTCCCTTTTTTTGGATTTTTGCCATCGTGATCCGGATGCACGAAAATGGCATCTAGGGTTTCTCGGCGGCTCAATTCGACCGCCGAAAAGTCGGACTCACGCGAAACGAAGGTCGTGGCGTTACTGAGCACTTCTTCTTTCCAAGAACTACAGTTTCTTAAATTTTCGCCACCGTCATACGGTTGCACGAAAATGGCATCTAGGGTTTCCCGACGGTTCGATTCGACCGCCGAAAAATTGAAATCACGCGAAACGAAGGTCGTCGAGTTACTGATAAATTCTTTTTTCCAACGAGTCCCTTCGTTTGGATTTTTCCCACCGTCATCCGATTGCATGAAAATGGGACCTAGGGTTTCTCGGCGGCCCGATTCGAACGCCGGAGAGTCAGAATCACGCGAAACGAAGGTCGTGGCGTTACTGATGACTTCCTTTTTTCAACGGGTCCTTTTGTTTGGTTTTTCACCACCTTCATCCGGATGCGCGAAAATGGCATTTTGGGTTTCGCGGCAGCCCGATCGACCGCCGGAAAGTTGGAATCACAGGAAACCAAGGTCGTGGCCTTACCGAGCACTTCTTTATTCCAAGAACTCCACTATTTGTAACTTTCGCCACCGTCATCCGGAAGCACGAAAATGGCATCTAGGGTTCCAAGGCGACCCGATTCGACCGCCGGAAAGTCGGAATCACGCGGAACGAAGGTCGTGGCGTTACTGATGACTACTTCTTTCCAACGAGTCCCTTTGCGTGGATTTTCGCCACCGTCATCCGGATGAACGAAAATGACATCTAGGGTTTCCCGGCGGCCCGATTCGACAGCCGGAAAGTCAGAATCACGAGAAACGAAGGTCGTGGCGTTACTGAGAAATTCTTCTTTCCAAGAAGTCCACTTTTTATAATTTCTGCCACCGTCATCCGGAAGCACGAAAATGGCATCTAGGGTTTCTCAGCGGCCCGATTCTCCTCTCGAAAAGTCAGTATCACGTGAAACGAAGGTCGTGGCCCTACTAATGACTTCTTCTTTCCAACGAGTCCCTTTGCGTGGATTTTCGCCACCGTCATCCGGAAGCACGAAAATGACATCTAGGGTTTCTTGGCGGCCCGATTCGACAGCCGGAAAGTCGGAATCACGAGAAACGAAGATCGTGACGTTACTGAGCAATTCTTCTTTCCAAGAAGTCCACTTTTTATAATTTTCGCCACCGTCATCCGGATCCACGAAAATGGAATCTAGGGTTTCTCGGCGGCTCAATTCGACCGCCGGAAAGTCGGAATCACGCGAAACGAAGGTCGTGGCGTTACTGAGCACTTCTTCTTTCCAAGAAGTCCACTTTTTATAATTTTCGCCACCGTCATTCGGATGCACGAAAATGGCATCTAGGGTTTTTCGGCGGCCCGATTCGACAGCCGAAAAGTAGGAATCGCGCGAAACGAAGGTCGTGGCGTTACTGATGACTTCTTCTTTCCAACGAGTCCCTTTTTTTGGATTTTTGCCACCGTCATCCGGATGCACGAAAATGGCCTCTAGGGTTTCTCGGCGGCTCAATTCGACCGCCGGAAGGTCGGAATAATGCGAAACGGAGGTCGTGGCGTTACTAAGCACTTTTTCTTTCCAAGCAGTCCACTTTTTATAATTTTCGCCACCGTCATTCGTATGCACGAAAATGGTATCTCAGGTTTCTCGGCCACCCGATTCGACAGCCGGAAAGTAGGAATCGCGCGAAACGAAGGCCGTGGCGTTACTCATGACTTCTTCTTTCCAACGAGTCCCTTTTTTTGGATTTTTGCCATCGTGATCCGGATGCACGAAAATGGCATCTAGGGTTTCTCGGCGGCTCAATTCGACCGCCGAAAAGTCAGACTCACGCGAAACGAAGGTCGTGGCGTTACTGAGCACTTCTTCTTTCCAAGAACTACAGTTTCTTAAATTTTCGCCGCCGTCATACGGTTGCACGAAAATGGCATCTAGGGTTTCCCGACGGTTCGATTCGACCGCCGAAAAATTGAAATCACGCGAAACGAAGGTCGTCGAGTTACTGATAAATTCTTTTTTCCAACGAGTCCCTTCGTTTGGATTTTTCCCACCGTCATCCGATTGCATGAAAATGGGACCTCGGGTTTCTCGGCGGCCCGATTCGAACGCCGGAGAGTCAGAATCACGCGAAACGAAGGTCGTGGCGTTACTGATGACTTCCTTTTTTCAACGGGTCCTTTTGTTTGGTTTTTCACCACCTTCATCCGGATGCGCGAAAATGGCATTTTGGGTTTCGCGGCAGCCCGATCGACCGCCGGAAAGTTGGAATCACAGGAAACCAAGGTCGTGGCCTTACCGAGCACTTCTTTATTCCAAGAACTCCACTATTTGTAACTTTCGCCACCGTCATCCGGAAGCACGAAAATGGCATCTAGGGTTCCAAGGCGACCCGATTCGACCGCCGGAAAGTCGGAATCACGCGGAACGAAGGTCGTGGCGTTACTGATGACTACTTCTTTCCAACGAGTCCCTTTGCGTGGATTTTCGCCACCGTCATCCGGATGCACGAAAATGACATCTAGGGTTTCCCGGCGGCCCGATTCGACAGTCGGAAAGTCGGAATCACGAGAAACGAAGGTCGTGGCGTTACTGAGAAATTCTTCTTTCCAAGAAGTCCACTTTTTATAATTTCTGCCACCGTCATCCGGAAGCACGAAAATGGCATCTAGGGTTTCTCAGCGGCCCGATTCTCCTCTCGAAAAGTCAGTATCACGTGAAACGAAGGTCGTGGCCCTACTAATGACTTCTTCTTTCCAACGAGTCCCTTTGCGTGGATTTTCGCCACCGTCATCCGGAAGCACGAAAATGACATCTAGGGTTTCTCTGCGGCCCGATTCGACAGCCGGAAAGTCGGAATCACGAGAAACGAAGATCGTGACGTTACTGAGCAATTCTTCTTTCCAAGAAGTCCACTTTTTATAATTTTCGCCACCGTCATCCGGATCCACGAAAATGGAATCTAGGGTTTCTCGGCGGCTCAATTCGACCGCCGGAAAGTCGGAATCACGCGAAACGAAGGTCGTGGCGTTACTGAGCACTTCTTCTTTCCAAGAAGTCCACTTTTTATAATTTTCGCCACCGTCATTCGGATGCACGAAAATGGCATCTAGGGTTTTTCGGCGGCCCGATTCGACAGCCGAAAAGTAGGAATCGCGCGAAACGAAGGTCGTGGCGTTACTGATGACTTCTTCTTTCCAACGAGTCCCTTTTTTTGGATTTTTGCCACCGTCATCCGGATGCACGAAAATGGCCTCTAGGGTTTCTCGGCGGCTCAATTCGACCGCCGGAAGGTCGGAATAATGCGAAACGGAGGTCGTGGCGTTACTAAGCACTTTTTCTTTCCAAGCAGTCCACTTTTTATAATTTTCGCCACCGTCATTCGTATGCACGAAAATGGTATCTCAGGTTTCTCGGCCACCCGATTCGACAGCCGGAAAGTAGGAATCGCGCGAAACGAAGGCCGTGGCGTTACTCATGACTTCTTCTTTCCAACGAGTCCCTTTTTTTGGATTTTTGCCATCGTGATCCGGATGCACGAAAATGGCATCTAGGGTTTCTCGGCGGCTCAATTCGACCGCCGAAAAGTCAGACTCACGCGAAACGAAGGTCGTGGCGTTACTGAGCACTTCTTCTTTCCAAGAACTACAGTTTCTTAAATTTTCGCCGCCGTCATACGGTTGCACGAAAATGGCATCTAGGGTTTCCCGACGGTTCGATTCGACCGCCGAAAAATTGAAATCACGCGAAACGAAGGTCGTCGAGTTACTGATAAATTCTTTTTTCCAACGAGTCCCTTCGTTTGGATTTTTCCCACCGTCATCCGATTGCATGAAAATGGGACCTCGGGTTTCTCGGCGGCCCGATTCGAACGCCGGAGAGTCAGAATCACGCGAAACGAAGGTCGTGGCGTTACTGATGACTTCCTTTTTTCAACGGGTCCTTTTGTTTGGTTTTTCACCACCTTCATCCGGATGCGCGAAAATGGCATTTTGGGTTTCGCGGCAGCCCGATCGACCGCCGGAAAGTTGGAATCACAGGAAACCAAGGTCGTGGCCTTACCGAGCACTTCTTTATTCCAAGAACTCCACTATTTGTAACTTTCGCCACCGTCATCCGGAAGCACGAAAATGGCATCTAGGGTTCCAAGGCGACCCGATTCGACCGCCGGAAAGTCGGAATCACGCGGAACGAAGGTCGTGGCGTTACTGATGACTACTTCTTTCCAACGAGTCCCTTTGCGTGGATTTTCGCCACCGTCATCCGGATGCACGAAAATGACATCTAGGGTTTCCCGGCGGCCCGATTCGACAGTCGGAAAGTCGGAATCACGAGAAACGAAGGTCGTGGCGTTACTGAGAAATTCTTCTTTCCAAGAAGTCCACTTTTTATAATTTCTGCCACCGTCATCCGGAAGCACGAAAATGGCATCTAGGGTTTCTCAGCGGCCCGATTCTCCTCTCGAAAAGTCAGTATCACGTGAAACGAAGGTCGTGGCCCTACTAATGACTTCTTCTTTCCAACGAGTCCCTTTGCGTGGATTTTCGCCACCGTCATCCGGAAGCACGAAAATGACATCTAGGGTTTCTCTGCGGCCCGATTCGACAGCCGGAAAGTCGGAATCACGAGAAACGAAGATCGTGACGTTACTGAGCAATTCTTCTTTCCAAGAAGTCCACTTTTTATAATTTTCGCCACCGTCATCCGGATCCACGAAAATGGAATCTAGGGTTTCTCGGCGGCTCAATTCGACCGCCGGAAAGTCGGAATCACGCGAAACGAAGGTCGTGGCGTTACTGAGCACTTCTTCTTTCCAAGAAGTCCACTTTTTATAATTTTCGCCACCGTCATTCGGATGCACGAAAATGGCATCT
Source organism: Gleditsia sinensis (assembly GCA_037074535.1). Lineage (NCBI taxonomy): Eukaryota > Viridiplantae > Streptophyta > Magnoliopsida > Fabales > Fabaceae > Gleditsia > Gleditsia sinensis. The sequence goes on from CM073466.1 coordinate 51,392,518, forward strand.
AGGGTTTTTCGGCGGCCCGATTCGACAGCCGAAAAGTAGGAATCGCGCGAAACGAAGGTCGTGGCGTTACTGATGACTTCTTCTTTCCAACGAGTCCCTTTTTTTGGATTTTTGCCACCGTCATCCGGATGCACGAAAATGGCCTCTAGGGTTTCTCGGCGGCTCAATTCGACCGCCGGAAGGTCGGAATAATGCGAAACGGAGGTCGTGGCGTTACTAAGCACTTTTTCTTTCCAAGCAGTCCACTTTTTATAATTTTCGCCACCGTCATTCGTATGCACGAAAATGGTATCTCAGGTTTCTCGGCCACCCGATTCGACAGCCGGAAAGTAGGAATCGCGCGAAACGAAGGCCGTGGCGTTACTCATGACTTCTTCTTTCCAACGAGTCCCTTTTTTTGGATTTTTGCCATCGTGATCCGGATGCACGAAAATGGCATCTAGGGTTTCTCGGCGGCTCAATTCGACCGCCGAAAAGTCGGACTCACGCGAAACGAAGGTCGTGGCGTTACTGAGCACTTCTTCTTTCCAAGAACTACAGTTTCTTAAATTTTCGCCACCGTCATACGGTTGCACGAAAATGGCATCTAGGATTTCCCGACGGTTCGATTCGACCGCCGAAAAATTGAAATCACGCGAAACGAAGGTCGTCGAGTTACTGATAAATTCTTTTTTCCAACGAGTCCCTTCGTTTGGATTTTTCCCACCATCATCCGATTGCATGAAAATGGGACCTAGGGTTTCTCGGCGGCCCGATTCGAACGCCGGAGAGTCAGAATCACGCGAAACGAAGGTCGTGGCGTTACTGATGACTTCCTTTTTTCAACGGGTCCTTTTGTTTGGTTTTTCACCACCTTCATCCGGATGCGCGAAAATGGCATTTTGGGTTTCGCGGCAGCCCGATCGACCGCCGGAAAGTTGGAATCACAGGAAACCATGGTCGTGGCCTTACCGAGCACTTCTTTATTCCAAGAACTCCACTATTTGTAACTTTCGCCACCGTCATCCGGAAGCACGAAAATGGCATCTAGGGTTCCAAGGCGACCCGATTCGACCGCCGGAAAGTCGGAATCACGCGGAACGAAGGTCGTGGCGTTACTGATGACTACTTATTTCCAACGAGTCCCTTTGCGTGGATTTTCGCCACCGTCATCCGGATGCACGAAAATGACATCTAGGGTTTCCCGGCGGCCCGATTCGACAGCCGGAAAGTCGGAATCACGAGAAACGAAGGTCGTGGCGTTACTGAGAAATTCTTCTTTCCAAGAAGTCCACTTTTTATAATTTCTGCCACCGTCATCCGGAAGCACGAAAATGGCATCTAGGGTTTCTCAGCGGCCCGATTCTCCTCTCGAAAAGTCAGTATCACGTGAAACGAAGGTCGTGGCCCTACTAATGACTTCTTCTTTCCAACGAGTCCCTTTGCGTGGATTTTCGCCACCGTCATCCGGAAGCACGAAAATGACATCTAGGGTTTCTTGGCGGCCCCATTCGACAGCCGGAAAGTCGGAATCACGAGAAACGAAGGTCGTGACGTTACTGAGCAATTCTTCTTTCCAAGAAGTCTACTTTTTATAATTTTCGCCACCGTCATCCGGATCCACGAAAATGGAATCTAGGGTTTCTCGGCGGCTCAATTCGACCGCCGGAAAGTCGGAATCACGCGAAACGAAGGTCGTGGCGTTACTGAGCACTTCTTCTTTCCAAGAAGTCCACTTTTTATAATTTTCGCCACCGTCATTCGGATGCACGAAAATGGCATCTAGGGTTTTTCGGCGGCCCGATTCGACAGCCGAAAAGTAGGAATCGCGCGAAACGAAGGTCGTGGCGTTACTGATGACTTCTTCTTTCCAACGAGTCCCTTTTTTTGGATTTTTGCCACCGTCATCCGGATGCACGAAAATGGCCTCTAGGGTTTCTCGGCGGCTCAATTCGACCGCCGGAAGGTCGGAATAATGCGAAACGGAGGTCGTGGCGTTACTAAGCACTTTTTCTTTCCAAGCAGTCCACTTTTTATAATTTTCGCCACCGTCATTCGTATGCACGAAAATGGTATCTCAGGTTTCTCGGCCACCCGATTCGACAGCCGGAAAGTAGGAATCGCGCGAAACGAAGGCCGTGGCGTTACTCATGACTTCTTCTTTCCAACGAGTCCCTTTTTTTGGATTTTTGCCATCGTGATCCGGATGCACGAAAATGGCATCTAGGGTTTCTCGGCGGCTCAATTCGACCGCCGAAAAGTCGGACTCACGCGAAACGAAGGTCGTGGCGTTACTGAGCACTTCTTCTTTCCAAGAACTACAGTTTCTTAAATTTTCGCCACCGTCATACGGTTGCACGAAAATGGCATCTAGGGTTTCCCGACGGTTCGATTCGACCGCCGAAAAATTGAAATCACGCGAAACGAAGGTCGTCGAGTTACTGATAAATTCTTTTTTCCAACGAGTCCCTTCGTTTGGATTTTTCCCACCGTCATCCGATTGCATGAAAATGGGACCTAGGGTTTCTCGGCGGCCCGATTCGAACGCCGGAGAGTCAGAATCACGCGAAACGAAGGTCGTGGCGTTACTGATGACTTCCTTTTTTCAACGGGTCCTTTTGTTTGGTTTTTCACCACCTTCATCCGGATGCGCAAAAATGGCATTTTGGGTTTCGCGGCAGCCCGATCGACCGCCGGAAAGTTGGAATCACAGGAAACCAAGGTCGTGGCGTTACCGAGCACTTCTTTATTCCAAGAACTCCACTATTTGTAACTTTCGCCACCGTCATCCGGAAGCACGAAAATGGCATCTAGGGTTCCAAGGCGACCCGATTCGACCGCCGGAAAGTCGGAATCACGCGGAACGAAGGTCGTGGCGTTACTGATGACTACTTCTTTCCAACGAGTCCCTTTGCGTGGATTTTCGCCACCGTCATCCGGATGCACGAAAATGACATCTAGGGTTTCCCGGCGGCCCGATTCGACAGCCGGAAAGTCGGAATCACGAGAAACGAAGGTCGTGGCGTTACTGAGAAATTCTTCTTTCCAAGAAGTCCACTTTTTATAATTTCTGCCACCGTCATCCGGAAGCACGAAAATGGCATCTAGGGTTTCTCAGCGGCCCGATTCTCCTCTCGAAAAGTCAGTATCACGTGAAACGAAGGTCGTGGCCCTACTAATGACTTCTTCTTTCCAACGAGTCCCTTTGCGTGGATTTTCGCCACCGTCATCCGGATGCACGAAAATGACATCTAGGGTTTCTTGGCGGCCCGATTCGACAGCCGGAAAGTCGGAATCACGAGAAACGAAGGTCGTGGCGTTACTGAGAAATTCTTCTTTCCAAGAAGTCCACTTTTTATAATTTCTGCCACCGTCATCCGGAAGCACGAAAATGGCATCTAGGGTTTCTCAGCGGCCCGATTCTCCTCTCGAAAAGTCAGTATCACGTGACACGAAGGTCGTGGCCCTACTAATGACTTCTTCTTTCCAACGAGTCCCTTTGCATGGATTTTCGCCACCGTCATCCGGAAGCACGAAAATGACATCTAGGGTTTCTTGGCGGCCCGATTCGACAGCCGGAAAGTCGGAATCACGAGAAACGAAGGTCGTGGCGTTACTGAGCAATTCTTCTTTCCAAGAAGTCTACTTTTTATAATTTTCGCCACCGTCATCCGGATCCACGAAAATGGAATCTAGGGTTTCTCGGCGGCTCAATTCGACCGCCGGAAAGTCGGAATCACGCGAAACGAAGGTCGTGGCGTTACTGAGCACTTCTTCTTTCCAAGAAGTCCACTTTTTATAATTTTCGCCACCGTCATTCGGATGCACGAAAATGGCATCTAGGGTTTTTCGGCGGCCCGATTCGACAGCCGAAAAGTAGGAATCGCGCGAAACGAAGGTCGTGGCGTTACTGATGACTTCTTCTTTCCAACGAGTCCCTTTTTTTGGATTTTTGCCACCGTCATCCGGATGCACGAAAATGGCCTCTAGGGTTTCTCGGCGGCTCAATTCGACCGCCGGAAGGTCGGAATAATGCGAAACGGAGGTCGTGGCGTTACTAAGCACTTTTTCTTTCCAAGCAGTCCACTTTTTATAATTTTCGCCACCGTCATTCGTATGCACGAAAATGGTATCTCAGGTTTCTCGGCCACCCGATTCGACAGCCGGAAAGTAGGAATCGCGCGAAACGAAGGCCGTGGCGTTACTCATGACTTCTTCTTTCCAACGAGTCCCTTTTTTTGGATTTTTGCCATCGTGATCCGGATGCACGAAAATGGCATCTAGGGTTTCTCGGCGGCTCAATTCGACCGCCGAAAAGTCGGACTCACGCGAAACGAAGGTCGTGGCGTTACTGAGCACTTCTTCTTTCCAAGAACTACAGTTTCTTAAATTTTCGCCACCGTCATACGGTTGCACGAAAATGGCATCTAGGGTTTCCCGACGGTTCGATTCGACCGCCGAAAAATTGAAATCACGCGAAACGAAGGTCGTCGAGTTACTGATAAATTCTTTTTTCCAACGAGTCCCTTCGTTTGGATTTTTCCCACCGTCATCCGATTGCATGAAAATGGGACCTAGGGTTTCTCGGCGGCCCGATTCGAACGCCGGAGAGTCAGAATCACGCGAAACGAAGGTCGTGGCGTTACTGATGACTTCCTTTTTTCAACGGGTCCTTTTGTTTGGTTTTTCACCACCTTCATCCGGATGCGCAAAAATGGCATTTTGGGTTTCGCGGCAGCCCGATCGACCGCCGGAAAGTTGGAATCACAGGAAACCAAGGTCGTGGCGTTACCGAGCACTTCTTTATTCCAAGAACTCCACTATTTGTAACTTTCGCCACCGTCATCCGGAAGCACGAAAATGGCATCTAGGGTTCCAAGGCGACCCGATTCGACCGCCGGAAAGTCGGAATCACGCGGAACGAAGGTCGTGGCCCTACTAATGACTTCTTCTTTCCAACGAGTCCCTTTGCGTGGATTTTCGCCACCGTCATCCGGAAGCACGAAAATGACATCTAGGGTTTCTTGGCGGCCCGATTCGACAGCCGGAAAGTCGGAATCACGAGAAACGAAGGTCGTGGCGTTACATAGCAATTCTTCTTTCCAAGAAGTCCACTTTTTATAATTTTCGCCACCGTCATCCGGATCCACGAAAATGGAATCTAGGGTTTCTCGGCGGCTCAATTCGACCGCCGGAAAGTCGGAATCACGCGAAACGAAGGTCGTGGCGTTACTGAGCACTTCTTCTTTCCAAGAAGTCCACTTTTTATAATTTCTGCCACCGTCATCCGGAAGCACGAAAATGGCATCTAGGGTTTCCCGGCGGCCCGATTCGACAGCCGGAAAGTCGGAATCACGAGAAACGAAGGTCGTGGCGTTACTGAGAAATTCTTCTTTCCAAGAAGTCCACTTTTTATAATTTCTGCCACCATCATCCGGAAGCACGAAAATGGCATCTAGGGTTTCTCAGCGGCCCGATTCTCCTCTCGAAAAGTCAGTATCACGTGAAACGAAGGTCGTGGCCCTACTAATGACTTCTTCTTTCCAACGAGTCCCTTTGCGTGAATTTTCGCCACCGTCATCCGGATGCACGAAAATGACATCTAGGTTTTCTTGGCGGCCCGATTCGACAGCCGGAAAGTCAGAATCACGAGAAACGAAGGTCGTGGCGTTACTGAGAAATTCTTCTTTCCAAGAAGTCCACTTTTTATAATTTCTGCCACCGTCATCCGGAAGCACGAAAATGGCATCTAGGGTTTCTCAGCGGCCCGATTCTCCTCTCGAAAAGTCAGTATCACGTGAAACGAAGGTCGTGGCCCTACTAATGACTTCTTCTTTCCAACGAGTCCCTTTGCGTGGATTTTCGCCACCGTCATCCGGAAGCACGAAAATGACATCTAGGGTTTCTTGGCGGCCCGATTCGACAGCCAGAAAGTCGGAATCACGAGAAACGAAGGTCGTGGCGTTACTGAGCAATTCTTCTTTCCAAGAAGTCCACTTTTTATAATTTTCGCCACCGTCATCCGGATCCACGAAAATGGAATCTAGGGTTTCTCGGCGGCTCAATTCGACCGCTGGAAAGTCGGAATCACGCGAAACGAAGGTCGTGGCGTTACTGAGCACTTCTTCTTTCCAAGAAGTCCACTTTTTATAATTTTCGCCACCGTCATTCGGATGCACGAAAATGGCATCTAGGGTTTTTCGGCGGCCCGATTCGACAGCCGAAAAGTAGGAATCGCGCGAAACGAAGGTCGTGGCGTTACTGATGACTTCTTCTTTCCAACGAGTCCCTTTTTTTGGATTTTTGCCACCGTCATCCGGATGCACGAAAATGGCCTCTAGGGTTTCTCGGCGGCTCAATTCGACCGCCGGAAGGTCGGAATAATGCGAAACGGAGGTCGTGGCGTTACTAAGCACTTTTTCTTTCCAAGCAGTCCACTTTTTATAATTTTCGCCACCGTCATTCGTATGCACGAAAATGGTATCTCAGGTTTCTCGGCCACCCGATTCGACAGCCGGAAAGTAAGAATCGCGCGAAACGAAGGCCGTGGCGTTACTCATGACTTCTTCTTTCCAACGAGTCCCTTTTTTTGGATTTTTGCCATCGTGATCCGGATGCACGAAAATGGCATCTAGGGTTTCTCGGCGGCTCAATTCGACCGCCGAAAAGTCGGACTCACGCGAAACGAAGGTCGTGGCGTTACTGAGCACTTCTTCTTTCCAACGAGTCCCTTTTTTTGGATTTTTGCCATCGTGATCCGGATGCACGAAAATGGCATGTAGGGTTTCTCGGCGGCTCAATTCGACCGCCGAAAAGTCCGACTCACGCGAAACGAAGGTCGTGGCGTTACTGAGCACTTCTTCTTTCCAAGAACTACAGTTTCTTAAATTTTCGCCACCGTCATACATTTGCACGAAAATGGCATCTAGGGTTTCCCGACGGTTCGATTCGACCGCCGAAAAATTGAAATCACGCGAAACGAAGGTCGTCGAGTTACTGATAAATTCTTTTTTCCAACGAGTCCCTTCGTTTCGATTTTTCCCACCGTCATCCGATTGCATGAAAATGGGACCTAGGGTTTCTCGGCGGCCCGATTCGAACGCCGGAGAGTCAGAATCACGCGAAACGAAGGTCGTGGCGTTACTGATGACTTCCTTTTTTCAACGGGTCCTTTTGTTTGGTTTTTCACCACCTTCATCCGGATGCGCGAAAATGGCATTTTGGGTTTCGCGGCAACCCGATCGACCGCCGGAAAGTTGGAATCACAGGAAACGAAGGTCGTGGCGTTGCCGAGCACTTCTTTATTCCAAGAACTCCACTATTTGTAACTTTCGCCACCGTCATCCGGAAGCACGAAAATGGCATCTAGGGTTCCAAGGCGACCCGATTCGACCGCCGGAAAGTCGGAATCACGCGGAACGAAGGTCGTGGCGTTACTGATGACTACTTCTTTCCAACGAGTCCCTTTGCGTGGATTTTCGCCACCGTTATCCGGATGCACGAAAATGACATCTAGGGTTTCCCGGCGGCCCGATTCGACAGCCGGAAAGTCGGAATCACGAGAAACGAAGGTCGTGGCGTTACTGAGAAATTCTTCTTTCCAAGAAGTCCACTTTTTATAATTTCTGCCACCGTCATCCGGAAGCACGAAAATGGCATCTAGGGTTTCTCAGCGGCCCGATTCTCCTCTCGAAAAGTCAGTATCACGTGAAACGAAGGTCGTGGCCCTACTAATGACTTCTTCTTTCCAACGAGTCCCTTTGCGTGAATTTTCGCCACCGTCATCCGGATGCACGAAAATGACATCTAGGGTTTCTTGGCGGCCCGATTCGACAGCCGGAAAGTCGGAATCACGAGAAACGAAGGTCGTGGCGTTACTGAGAAATTCTTCTTTCCAAGAAGTCCACTTTTTATAATTTCTGCCACCGTCATCCGGAAGCACGAAAATGGCATCTAGGGTTTCTCAGCGGCCCGATTCTCCTCTCGAAAAGTCAGTATCACGTGAAACGAAGGTCGTGGCCCTACTAATGACTTCTTCTTTCCAACGAGTCCCTTTGCGTGGATTTTCGCCACCGTCATCCGGAAGCACGAAAATGACATCTAGGGTTTCTTGGCGGCCCGATTCGACAGCCAGAAAGTCGGAATCACGAGAAACGAAGGTCGTGGCGTTACTGAGCAATTCTTCTTTCCAAGAAGTCCACTTTTTATAATTTTCGCCACCGTCATCCGGATCCACGAAAATGGAATCTAGGGTTTCTCGGCGGCTCAATTCGACCGCCGGAAAGTCGGAATCACGCGAAACGAAGGTCGTGGCGTTACTGAGCACTTCTTCTTTCCAAGAAGTCCACTTTTTATAATTTTCGCCACCGTCATTCGGATGCACGAAAATGGCATCTAGGGTTTTTCGGCGGCCCGATTCGACAGCCGAAAAGTAGGAATCGCGCGAAACGAAGGTCGTGGCGTTACTGATGACTTCTTCTTTCCAACGAGTCCCTTTTTTTGGATTTTTGCCACCGTCATCCGGATGCACGAAAATGGCCTCTAGGGTTTCTCGGCGGCTCAATTCGACCGCCGGAAGGTCGGAATAATGCGAAACGGAGGTCGTGGCGTTACTAAGCACTTTTTCTTTCCAAGCAGTCCACTTTTTATAATTTTCGCCACCGTCATTCGTATGCACGAAAATGGTATCTCAGGTTTCTCGGCCACCCGATTCGACAGCCGGAAAGTAGGAATCGCGCGAAACGAAGGCCGTGGCGTTACTCATGACTTCTTCTTTCCAACGAGTCCCTTTTTTTGGATTTTTGCCATCGTGATCCGGATGCACGAAAATGGCATCTAGGGTTTCTCGGCGGCTCAATTCGACCGCCGAAAAGTCGGACTCACGCGAAACGAAGGTCGTGGCGTTACTGAGCACTTCTTCTTTCCAACGAGTCCCTTTTTTTTGGATTTTTGCCATCGTGATCCGGATGCACGAAAATGGCATGTAGGGTTTCTCGGCGGCTCAATTCGACCGCCGAAAAGTCCGACTCACGCGAAACGAAGGTCGTGGCGTTACTGAGCACTTCTTCTTTCCAAGAACTACAGTTTCTTAAATTTTCGCCACCGTCATACGGTTGCACGAAAATGGCATCTAGGGTTTCCCGACGGTTCGATTCGACCGCCGAAAAATTGAAATCACGCGAAACGAAGGTCGTCGAGTTACTGATAAATTCTTTTTTCCAACGAGTCCCTTCGTTTCGATTTTTCCCACCGTCATCCGATTGCATGAAAATGGGACCTAGGGTTTCTCGGCGGCCCGATTCGAACGCCGGAGAGTCAGAATCACGCGAAACGAAGGTCGTGGCGTTACTGATGACTTCCTTTTTTCAACGGGTCCTTTTGTTTGGTTTTTCACCACCTTCATCCGGATGCGCGAAAATGGCATTTTGGGTTTCGCGGCAGCCCGATCGACCGCCGGAAAGTTGGAATCACAGGAAACCATGGTCGTGGCCTTACCGAGCACTTCTTTATTCCAAGAACTCCACTATTTGTAACTTTCGCCACCGTCATCCGGAAGCACGAAAATGGCATCTAGGGTTCCAAGGCGACCCGATTCGACCGCCGGAAAGTCGGAATCACGCGGAACGAAGGTCGTGGCGTTACTGATGACTACTTCTTTCCAACGAGTCCCTTTGCGTGGATTTTCGCCACCGTTATCCGGATGCACGAAAATGACATCTAGGGTTTCCCGGCGGCCCGATTCGACAGCCGGAAAGTCGGAATCACGAGAAACGAAGGTCGTGGCGTTACTGAGAAATTCTTCTTTCCAAGAAGTCCACTTTTTATAATTTCTGCCACCGTCATCCGGAAGCACGAAAATGGTATCTAGGGTTTCTCAGCGGCCCGATTCTCCTCTCGAAAAGTCAGTATCACGTGAAACGAAGGTCGTGGCCCTACTAATGACTTCTTCTTTCCAACGAGTCCCTTTGCGTGAATTTTCGCCACCGTCATCCGGATGCACGAAAATGACATCTAGGGTTTCTTGGCGGCCCGATTCGACAGCCGGAAAGTCGGAATCACGAGAAACGAAGGTCGTGGCGTTACTGAGAAATTCTTCTTTCCAAGAAGTCCACTTTTTATAATTTCTGCCACCGTCATCCGGAAGCACGAAAATGGCATCTAGGGTTTCTCAGCGGCCCGATTCTCCTCTCGAAAAGTCAGTATCACGTGAAACGAAGGTCGTGGCCCTACTAATGACTTCTTCTTTCCAACGAGTCCCTTTGCGTGGATTTTCGCCACCGTCATCCGGAAGCACGAAAATGACATCTAGGGTTTCTTGGCGGCCCGATTCTACAGCCAGAAAGTCGGAATCACGAGAAACGAAGGTCGTGGCGTTACTGAGCAATTCTTCTTTCCAAGAAGTCCACTTTTTATAATTTTCGCCACCGTCATCCGGATCCACGAAAATGGAATCTAGGGTTTCTCGGCGGCTCAATTCGACCGCCGGAAAGTCGGAATCACGCGAAACGAAGGTCGTGGCGTTACTGAGCACTTCTTCTTTCCAAGAAGTCCACTTTTTATAATTTTCGCCACCGTCATTCGGATGCACGAAAATGGCATCTAGGGTTTTTCGGCGGCCCGATTCGACAGCCGAAAAGTAGGAATCGCGCGAAACGAAGGTCGTGGCGTTACTGATGACTTCTTCTTTCCAACGAGTCCCTTTTTTTGGATTTTTGCCACCGTCATCCGGATGCACGAAAATGGCCTCTAGGGTTTCTCGGCGGCTCAATTCGACCGCCGGAAGGTCGGAATAATGCGAAACGGAGGTCGTGGCGTTACTAAGCACTTTTTCTTTCCAAGCAGTCCACTTTTTATAATTTTCGCCACCGTCATTCGTATGCACGAAAATGGTATCTCAGGTTTCTCGGCCACCCGATTCGACAGCCGGAAAGTAGGAATCGCGCGAAACGAAGGCAGTGGCGTTACTCATGACTTCTTCTTTCCAACGAGTCCCTTTTTTTGGATTTTTGCCATCGTGATCCGGATGCACGAAAATGGCATCTAGGGTTTCTCGGCGGCTCAATTCGACCGCCGAAAAGTCGGACTCACGCGAAACGAAGGTCGTGGCGTTACTGAGCACTTCTTCTTTCCAAGAACTACAGTTTCTTAAATTTTCGCCACCGTCATACGGTTGCACGAAAATGGCATCTAGGGTTTCCCGACGGTTCGATTCGACCGCCGAAAAATTGAAATCACGCGAAACGAAGGTCGTCGAGTTACTGATAAATTCTTTTTTCCAACGAGTCCCTTCGTTTGGATTTTTCCAACCGTCATCCGATTGCATGAAAATGGGACCTAGGGTTTCTCGGCGGCCCGATTCGAACGCCGGAGAGTCAGAGTCACGCGAAACGAAGGTCGTGGCGTTACTGATGACTTCCTTTTTTCAACGGGTCCTTTTGTTTGGTTTTTCACCACCTTCATCCGGATGCGCGAAAATGGCATTTTGGGTTTCGCGGCAGCCCGATCGACCGCCGGAAGTTGAAATCACGGGAAACGAAGGTCGTGGTGTTAGCGAGCACTTCTTTATTCCAAGAACTCCACTATTTGTAACTTTCGCCACCGTCATCTGGAAGCACGAAAATGGCATCTAGGGTTCCAAGGCGACCCGATTCGACCGCCGGAAAGTCGGAATCACGCGGAACGAAGGTCGTGGCGTTACTGATGACTACTTCTTTCCAACAAGTCCCTTTGCGTGGATTTTCGCCACCGTCATCCGGATGCACGAAAATGACTTCTAGGGTTTCTTGGCGGCCCGATTCGACAGCCGGAAAGTCGGAATCACGAGAAACGAAGGTCGTGGCGTTACTGAGAAATTCTTCTTTCCAAGAAGTCCACTTTTTATAATTTCTGCCACCGTCATCCGGAAGCACGAAAATGGCATCTAGGGTTTCTCAGCGGCCCGATTCTCCTCTCGAAAAGTCAGTATCACGTGAAACGAAGGTCGTGGCCCTACTAATGACTTCTTCTTTCCAACGAGTCCCTTTGCGTGGATTTTCGCCACCGTCATCCGGAAGCACGAAAATGACATCTAGGGTTTCTTGGCGGCCCGATTCGACAGCCGGAAAGTCGGAATCACGAGAAACGAAGGTCGTGGCGTTACTGAGCAATTCTTCTTTCCAAGAAGTCCACTTTTTATAATTTTCGCCACCGTCATCCGGATACACGAAAATGGAATCTAGGGTTTCTCGGCGGCTCAATTCGACCGCCGGAAAGTCAGAATCACGCGAAACGAAGGTCGTGGCGTTACTGAGCACTTCTTCTTTCCAAGAAGTCCACTTTTTATAATTTTCGCCACCGTCATTCGGATGCACGAAAATGGCATCTAGGGTTTTTCGGCGGCCCGATTCGACAGCCGAAAAGTAGGAATCGCGCGAAACGAAGGTCGTGGCATTACTGATGACTTCTTCTTTCCAACGAGTCCCTTTTTTTGGATTTTTGCCACCGTCATCCGGATGCACGAAAATGGCCTCTAGGGTTTCTCGGCGGCTCAATTCGACCGCCGGAAGGTCGGAATAATGCGAAACGGAGGTCGTGGCGTTACTAAGCACTTTTTCTTTCCAAGCAGTCCACTTTTTATAATTTTCGCCACCGTCATTCGTATGCACGAAAATGGTATCTCAGGTTTCACGGCCACCCGATTCGACAGCCGGAAAGTAGGAATCGCGCGAAACGAAGGCCGTGGCGTTACTCATGACTTCTTCTTTCCAACGAGTCCCTTTTTTTGGATTTTTGCCATCGTGATCCGGATGCACGAAAATGGCATGTAGGGTTTCTCGGCGGCTCAATTCGACCGCCGAAAAGTCCGACTCACGCGAAACGAAGGTCGTGGCGTTACTGAGCACTTCTTCTTTCCAAGAACTACAGTTTCTTAAATTTTCGCCACCGTCATACGGTTGCACGAAAATGGCATCTAGGGTTTCCCGACGGTTCGATTCGACCGCCGAAAAATTGAAATCACGCGAAACGAAGGTTGTCGAGTTACTGATAAATTCTTTTTTCCAACGAGTCCCTTCGTTTCGATTTTTCCCACCGTCATCCGATTGCATGAAAATGGGACCTAGGGTTTCTCGGCGGCCCGATTCGAACGCCGGAGAGTCAGAATCACGCGAAACGAAGGTCGTGGCGTTACTGATGACTTCCTTTTTTCAACGGGTCCTTTTGTTTGGTTTTTCACCACCTTCATCCGGATGCGCGAAAATGGCATTTTGGGTTTCGCGGCAGCCCGATCGACCGCCGGAAAGTTGGAATCACAGGAAACGAAGGTCGTGGCGTTACCGAGCACTTCTTTATTCCAAGAACTCCACTATCTGTAACTTTCGCCACCGTCATCCGGAAGCACGAAAATGGCATCTAGGGTTCCAAGGCGACCCGATTCAACCGCCGGAAAGTCGGAATCACGCGGAACGAAGGTCGTGGCGTTACTGATGACTACTTCTTTCCAACGAGTCCCTTTGCGTGGATTTTCGCCACCGTCATCCGGATGCACGAAAATGACATCTAGGGTTTCCCGGCGGCCCGATTCGACAGCCGGAAAGTCGGAATCACGAGAAACGAAGGTCGTGGCGTTACTGAGAAATTCTTCTTTCCAAGAAGTCCACTTTTTATAATTTCTGCCACCGTCATCCGGAAGCACGAAAATGGCATCTAGGGTTTCTCAGCGGCCCGATTCTCCTCTCGAAAAGTCAGTATCACGTGAAACGAAGGTCGTGGCCCTACTAATGACTTCTTCTTTCCAACGAGTCCCTTTGCGTGGATTTTCGCCACCGTCATCCGGAAGCACGAAAATGACATCTAGGGTTTCTTGGCGGCCCGATTCGACAGCCGGAAAGTCGGAATCACGAGAAACGAAGGTCGTGGCGTTACTGAGCAATTCTTCTTTCCAAGAAGTCCACTTTTTATAATTTTCGCCACCGTCATCCGGATCCACGAAAATGGCATCTAAGGTTTCTCGGCGGCTCAATTCGACCGCCGGAAAGTCGGAATCACGCGAAACGAAGGTCGTGGCGTTACAGAGCACTTCTTCTTTCCAAGAAGTCCGCGTTTTATAATTTTCGCCACCGTCATTCGGATGCACGAAAATGGCATCTAGGGTTTTTCGGCCGCCCGATTCGACAGCCGAAAAGTAGGAATCGCGCGAAACGAAGGTCGTGGCGTTACTGATGACTTCTTCTTTCCAACGAGTCCCTTTTTTTGGATTTTTGCCACCGTCATCCGGATGCACGAAAATGGCCTCTAGGGTTTCTCGGCGGCTCAATTCGACCGCCGGAAGGTCGGAATAATGCGAAACGGAGGTCGTGGCGTTACTAAGCACTTTTTCTTTCCAAACAGTCCACTTTTTATAATTTTCGCCACCGGCATTCGTATGCACGAAAATGGTATCTCAGGTTTCTCGGCCACCCGATTCGACAGCCGGAAAGTAGGAATCGCGCGAAACGAAGGCCGTGGCGTTACTAATGACTTCTTCTTTCCAACGAGTCCCTTTTTTTGGATTTTTGCCACCGTCATCCGGATGCACGAAAATGGCATCTAGGGTTTCTCGGCGGCTCAATTCGACTGCTGAAAAGTCGGAATCACGCGAAACGAAGGTCGTGGCGTTACTGAGCACTTCTTCTTTCCAAGAACTACACTTTTTATAATTTTTGCCACCGTCATACGGTTGCACGAAAATGGCATCTAGGGTTTCCCGGCGTTTCGATTCGACCGCCGAAAAATTGAAATCACGCGAAACGAAGGTCGTGGAGTTACTGATGAATTCTTTTTTCCAACGAGTCCCTTCGTTTGGATTTTTCCCACCGTCATCCGAATGCGCGAAAATGGCATTTTCGGTTTCGCGGCAGCCTGATCGACCGCCAGGAAGTTGGAATCACGGGAAACGAAGGTCGTGGCGTTAGCGAGCACTTCTTTATTCCAAGAACTCCACTATTTGTAACTTTCGCCACCGTCATCCGGAAGCACGAAAATGGCATCTAGGGTTCCAAGGCGACCCGATTCGATCGCCGGAAAGTCGGAATCACGCGGAACGAAGGTTGTGGCGTTACTGATGACTACTTCTTTCCAACGAGTCCCTTTGCGTGGATTTTCGCCACCGTCATCCGGATGCACGAAAATGACATCTAGGGTTTCACGGCGGCGCGATTCGACAGCCGGAAAGTCGGAATCACGAGAAACGAAGGTCATGCCGTTACTGAGCAATTCTTCTTTCCAAGAAGTCCACTTTTTATAATTTCTGTCACCGTCATCCGGAAGCACAAAAATGGCATCTAGGGTTTCTCAGCGGCCCGATTCTCCTCTCGAAAAGTCAGTATCACGCGAAACGAAGGTCGTGGCGCTACTGATGACTTCTTCTTTCCAACGAGTCCCTTTGCGTGGATTTTCGCCACCTTCATCCGGATGCACGAAAATGACATCTAGGGTTTCTTGGCGGCCCGATTCGACAGCCGGAAAGTCGAAATCACGAGAAACGAAGGTCGTGGCGTTACTGAGCAATTCTTCTTTCCAAGAAGTCCACTTTTTATAATTTTCGCCAACGTCATCCGGATCCACGAAAATGGCATCTAGGGTTTCTCGGCGGCTCAATTCGACCGCCGGAAAGTCGGAATCACGCGAAACGAAGGTCGTGGCGTTACTGAGCACTTCTTCTTTCCAAGAAGTCCACTTTTAAAATTTTCGCCATCGTCATTCGAATGCACGAAAATGGCATCTAAGGTTTTTCGGCGGCCCGATTCGACAGCCGAAAAGTAGGAATCGCGTGAAACGATGGTCGTGGCGTTACTGATGACTTCTTCTTTCCAACGAGTCCCTTTTTTTGGATTTTTGCCACCGTCATCCGGATGCACGAAAATGGCCTCTAGGGTTTCTCGGCGGCTCAATTCGACCGCCGGAAGGTCGGAATAATGCAAAACGGAGGACGTGGCGTTACTAAGCACTTTTTCTTTCCAAGCAGTCCACTTTTTATAATTTTTGCCACCGTCATTCGTATGCACGAAAATGGTATCTCAGGTATCTCGGCCACCCGATTCGACAGCCGGAAAGTAGGAATCGCGCGAAACGAAGGCCGTGGCGTTACTAATGACTTCTTCTTTCCAACGAGTCCCTTTTTTTGGATTTTTGCCACCGTCATCCGGATGCACGAAAATGGCATCTAGGGTTTCTCGGCGGCTCAATTCGACTGCTGAAAAGTCGGAATCACGCGAAACGAAGGTCGTGGCGTTACTGAGCACTTCTTCTTTCCAAGAACTACACTTTTTATAATTTTCGCCACCATCATACGGTTGCACGAAAATGGCATCTAGGGTTTCCCGGCAGTTCGATTCGACCGCCGAAAAATTGAAATCACGCGAAACGAAGGTCGTGGAGTTACTGATGAATTCTTTTTTCCAACGAGTCCCTTCGTTTGGATTTTTCCCACCGTCATCCGAATGCGCGAAAATGGCATTTTCGGTTTCGCGGCAGCCCGATCGACCGCCAGGAAGTTGAAATCACGGGAAACGAAGGTCGTGGCGTTAGCGAGCACTTCTTTATTCCAAGAACTCCACTATTTGTAACTTTCGCCACCGTCATCTGGAAGCACGAAAATGGCATCTAGGGTTCCAAGGCGACCCGATTCGACCGCCGGAAAGTCGGAATCACGCGGAACGAAGGTCGTGGCGTTACTGATGACTACTTCTTTCCAACAAGTCCCTTTGCGTGGATTTTCGCCACCGTCATCCGGATGCACGAAAATGACTTCTAGGGTTTCCCGGCGGCCCGATTCGACAGCCGGAAAGTCGGAATCACGAGAAACGAAGGTCGTGGCGTTACTGACCACTTCTTCTTTCCAAGAAGTCCACTTTTTATAATTTCTGCCACCGTCATCCGGAAGCACGAAAATGGCATCTAGGGTTTCTCAGCGGTCCGATTCTCCTCTCGAAAAGTCAGTATCACGCGAAACGAAGGTCGTGGCGCTACTGATGACTTCTTCTTTCCAACGAGTCCCTTTGCGTGGATTTTCGCCACCTTCATCCGGATGCACGAAAATGACATCTAGGGTTTCTTGGCGGCCCGATTCGAAAGCCGGAAAGTCGGAATCACGAGAAACGAAGGTCGTGGCGTCACTGAGCAATTCTTCTTTCCAAGAAGTCCACTTTTTATAATTTTCGCCACCGTCATCCGGATCCACGAAAATGGCATCTAGGGTTTCTCGGCGGCTCAATTCGACCGCCGGAAAGTCGGAATCGCGCGAAACGAAGGTCGTGGCGTTACTGAGCACTTCTTCTTTCCAAGAAGTCCACTTTTTATAATTTTCGCCACCGTCATTCGGATGCACGAAAATGGCATCTAAGGTTTTTCGGCGACCCGATTCGACAGCCGAAAAGTAGGAATCGCGCGAAACGAAGGTCGTGGCGTTACTGATGACTTCTTCTTTCCAACGAGTCCCTTTTTTTGGATTTTTGCCACCGTCATCCGGATGCACGAAAATGGCCTCTAGGGTTTCTCGGCGGCTCAATTCGACCGCCGGAAGGTCGGAATAATGCGAAACGGAGGTCGTGGCGTTACTAAGCACTTTTTCTTTCCAAACAGTCCACTTTTTATAATTTTCGCCACCGGCATTCGTATGCACGAAAATGGTATCTCAGGTTTCTCGGCCACCCGATTCGACAGCCGGAAAGTAGGAATCGTGCGAAACGAAGGCCGTGGCGTTACTAATGACTTCTTCTTTCCAACGAGTCCCTTTTTTTGGATTTTTGCCACCGTCATCCGGATGCACGAAAATGGCATCTAGGGTTTCTCGGCGGCTCAATTCGACTGCTGAAAAGTCGGAATCACGCGAAACGAAGGTCGTGGCGTTACTGAGCACTTCTTCTTTCCAAGAACTACACTTTTTATAATTTTTGCCACCGTCATACGGTTGCACGAAAATGGCATCTAGGGTTTCCCGGCGTTTCGATTCGACCGCCGAAAAATTGAAATCACGCGAAACGAAGGTCGTGGAGTTACTGATGAATTCTTTTTTCCAACGAGTCCCTTCGTTTGGATTTTTCCCACCGTCATCCGAATGCGCGAAAATGGCATTTTCGGTTTCGCGGCAGCCTGATCGACCGCCAGGAAGTTGGAATCACGGGAAACGAAGGTCGTGGCGTTAGCGAGCACTTCTTTATTCCAAGAACTCCACTATTTGTAACTTTCGCCACCGTCATCCGGAAGCACGAAAATGGCATCTAGGGTTCCAAGGCGACCCGATTCGACCGCCGGAAAGTCGGAATCACGCGGAATGAAGGTTGTGGCGTTACTGATGACTACTTCTTTCCAACAAGTCCCTTTGCGTGGATTTTCGCCACCGTCATCCGGATGCACGAAAATGACATCTAGGGTTTCACGGCGGCGCGATTCGACAGCCGGAAAGTCGGAATCACGAGAAACGAAGGTCATGCCGTTACTGAGCAATTCTTCTTTCCAAGAAGTCCACTTTTTATAATTTCTGTCACCGTCATCCGGAAGCACAAAAATGGCATCTAGGGTTTCTCAGCGGCCCGATTCTCCTCTCGAAAAGTCAGTATCACGCGAAACGAAGGTCGTGGCGCTACTGATGACTTCTTCTTTCCAACGAGTCCCTTTGCGTGGATTTTCGCCACCTTCATCCGGATGCACGAAAATGACATCTAGGGTTTCTTGGCGGCCCGATTCGACAGCCGGAAAGTCGAAATCACGAGAAACGAAGGTCGTGGCGTTACTGAGCAATTCTTCTTTCCAAGAAGTCCACTTTTTATAATTTTCGCCAACGTCATCCGGATCCACGAAAATGGCATCTAGGGTTTCTCGGCGGCTCAATTCGACCGCCGGAAAGTCGGACTCACGCGAAACGAAGGTCGTGGCGTTACTGAGCACTTCTTCTTTCCAAGAAGTCCACTTTTAAAATTTTCGCCATCGTCATTCGAATGCACGAAAATGGCATCGAAGGTTTTTCGGCGGCCCGATTCGACAGCCGAAAAGTAGGAATCGCGTGAAACGATGGTCGTGGCGTTACTGATGACTTCTTCTTTCCAACGAGTCCCTTTTTTTGGATTTTTGCCACCGTCATCCGGATGCACGAAAATGGCCTCTAGGGTTTCTCGGCGGCTCAATTCGACCGTCGGAAGGTCGGAATAATGCGAAACGGAGGACGTGGCGTTACTAAGCACTTTTTCTTTCCAAGCAGTCCACTTTTTATAATTTTCGCCACCGTCATTCGTATGCACGAAAATGGTATCTCAGGTATCTCGGCCACCCGATTCGACAGCCGGAAAGTAGGAATCGCGCGAAACGAAGGCCGTGGCGTTACTAATGACTTCTTCTTTCCAACGAGTCCCTTTTTTTGGATTTTTGCCACCGTCATCCGGATGCACGAAAATGGCATCTAGGGTTTCTCGGCGGCTCAATTCGACTGCTGAAAAGTCGGAATCACGCGAAACGAAGGTCGAGGCGTTACTGAGCACTTCTTCTTTCCAAGAACTACACTTTTTATAATTTTCGCCACCATCATACGGTTCCACGAAAATGGCATCTAGGGTTTCCCGGCAGTTCGATTCGACCGCCGAAAAATTGAAATCACGCGAAACGAAGGTCGTGGAGTTACTGATGAATTCTTTTTTCCAACGAGTCCCTTCGTTTGGATTTTTCCCACCGTCATCCGAATGCGCGAAAATGGCATTTTCGGTTTCGCGGCAGCCCGATCGACCGCCAGGAAGTTGAAATCACGGGAAACGAAGGTCGTGGTGTTAGCGAGCACTTCTTTATTCCAAGAACTCCACTATTTGTAACTTTCGCCACCGTCATCTGGAAGCACGAAAATGGCATCTAGGGTTCCAAGGCGACCCGATTCGACCGCCGGAAAGTCGGAATCACGCGGAACGAAGGTCGTGGCGTTACTGATGACTACTTCTTTCCAACAAGTCCCTTTGCGTGGATTTTCGCCACCGTCATCCGGATGCACGAAAATGACTTCTAGGGTTTCCCGGCGGCCCGATTCGACAGCCGGAAAGTCGGAATCACGAGAAACGAAGGTCGTGGCGTTACTGAGCAATTCTTCTTTCCAAGAAGTCCACTTTTTATAATTTCTGCCACCGTCATCCGGAAGCACGAAAATGGCATCTAGGGTTTCTCAGCGGTCCGATTCTCCTCTCGAAAAGTCAGTATCACGCGAAACGAAGGTCGTGGCGCTACTGATGACTTCTTCTTTCCAACGAGTCCCTTTGCGTGGATTTTCGCCACCTTCATCCGGATGCACGAAAATGACATCTAGGGTTTCTTGGCGGCCCGATTCGAAAGCCGGAAAGTCGGAATCACGAGAAACGAAGGTCGTGGCGTCACTGAGCAATTCTTCTTTCCAAGAAGTCCACTTTTTATAATTTTCGCCACCGTCATCCGGATCCACGAAAATGGCATCTAGGGTTTCTCGGCGGCTCAATTCGACCGCCGGAAAGTCGGAATCGCGCGAAACGAAGGTCATGGCGTTACTGAGCACTTCTTCTTTCCAAGAAGTCCACTTTTTATAATTTTCGCCACCGTCATTCGGATGCACGAAAATGGCATCTAAGGTTTTTCGGCGACCCGATTCGACAGCCGAAAAGTAGGAATCGCGCGAAACGAAGGTCGTGGCGTTACTGATGACTTCTTCTTTCCAACGAGTCCCTTTTTTTGGATTTTTGCCACCGTCATCCGGATGCACGAAAATGGCCTCTAGGGTTTCTCGGCGGCTCAATTCGACCGCCGGAAGGTCGGAATAATGCGAAACGGAGGTCGTGGCGTTACTAAGCACTTTTTCTTTCCAAGCCGTCCACTTTTTATAATTTTCGCCACCGTCATTCGTATGCACGAAAATGGTATCTCAGGTTTCTCGGCCACCCGATTCGACAGCCGGAAAGTAAGAATCGCGCGAAACGAAGGCCGTGGCGTTACTAATGACTTCTTCTTTCCAACGAGTCCCTTTTTTTGGATTTTTGCCACCGTCATCCGGATGCACGAAAATGGCATCTAGGGTTTCTCGGCGGCTCAATTCGAACGCCGAAAAGTCGGAATCACGCGAAACAAAGGTCGTGGCGTTACTGAGCACTTCTTCTTTCCAAGAACTACACTTTTTATAATTTTCTCCACCGTCATACGGTTGCACGAAAATGGCATCTAGGGTTTCCCGGCGGTTCGATTCGACCGCCGAAAAATTGAAATCACGCGAAACGAAGGTCGTGGAGTTACTGATGAATTCTTTTTTCCAACGAGTCCCTTCGTTTGGATTTTTCCCACCGTCATCCGAATGCGCGAAAATGGCATTTTCGGTTTCGCGGCAGCCCGATCAACCGCCAGGAAGTTGGAATCACGGGAAACGAAGGTCGTGGCGTTACTGAGCAATTCTTCTTTCCAAGAAGTCCACTTTTTATAATTTCTGCCACCGTCATCCGGAAGCACGAAAATGGCATCTAGGGTTTCTCAGCGGCCCGATTCTCCTCTCGAAAAGTCAGTATCACGCGAAACGAAGGTCGTGGCGCTACTGATGACTTCTTCTTTCCAACGAGTCCCTTTGCGTGGATTTTCGTCACCTTCATCCGGATGCACGAAAATGACATCTAGGGTTTCTTGGCGGCCCGATTCGACAGCCGGAACGTCGGAATCACGAGAAACGAAGGTCGTGGCGTTACTGAGCAATTCTTCTTTCCAAGAAGTCCACTTTTTATAATTTTCGCCACCGTCATTCGGATGCACGAAAATGGCATCTAGGGTTTTTCGGCGGCCCGATTCGACAGCCGAAAAGTAGGAATCGCGCGAAACGAAGGTCGTGGCGTTACTGATGACTTCTTCTTTCCAACGAGTCCCATTTTTTGGATTTTTGCCACCGTCATCCGGATGCATGAAAATGGCCTCTAGGGTTTCTCGGCGGCCCGATTCTCCTCTCGAAAAGTCAGTATCACGCGAAACGAAGGTCGTGGCGCTACTGATGACTTCTTCTTTCAAACGAGTCCCTTTGCGTGGATTTTCGCCAACTTCATCCGGATGCACGAAAATGACATCTAGGGTTTCTTGGCGGCCCGATTCGACAGCCGGAAAGTCGGAATCACGAGAAACGAAGGTCGTGGCGTTACTGAGCAATTCTTCTTTCCAAGAAGTCCACTTTTTATAATTTTCGCCACCGTAATCCGGATCCACGAAAATGGCATCTAGGGTTTCTCGGCGGCTCAATTCGACCGCCGGAAAGTCGGAATCACGCGAAACGAAGGTCGTGGCGTTACTGAGCACTTCTTCTTTCCAAGAAGTCCACTTTTTATAATTTTCGCCACCGTCATTCGGATGCACGAAAATGGCATCTAGGGTTTTTCGGCGGCCCGATTCGACAGCCGAAAAGTAGGAATCGCGCGAAACGAAGGTCGTGGCGTTACTGATGACTTCTTCTTTCCAACGAGTCCCTTTTTTTGGATTTTTGCCACCGTCATCCGGATGCACGAAAATGGCCTCTAGGGTTTCTCGGCGGCTCAATTCGACCGCCGGAAGGTCGTAATAATGCGAAATGGAGGTCGTGGCGTTACTAAGCACTTTTTCTTTCCAAGCAGTCCACTTTTTTTAATTTTCGCCACCGTCATTCGTATGCACGAAAATGGTATCTCAGGTTTCTCGGCCACCCGATTCGACAGCCGGAAAGTAGGAATCTCGCGAAACGAAGGCCGTGGCGTTACTAATGACTTCTTCTTTCCAACGAGTCCCTTTTTTTTGGATTTTTGCCACCGTCATCCAGATGCACGAAAATGGCATCTAGGGTTTCTCGGCGGCTCAATTCGACCGCCGAAAAGTCGGAATCACGCGAAACGAAGGTCGTGGCGTTACTGAGCACTTCTTCTTTCCAAGAACTACACTTTTTATAATTTTCGCCACCGTCATACGGTTGCACGAAAATGGCATCTAGGGTTTCCCGGCGGTTCGATTCGACCGCCGAAAAATTGAAATCACGCGAAACGAACGTCGTGGAGTTGCTGATGAATTCTTTTTTCCAACGAGTCCCTTCGTTTGGATTTTTCCCACCGTCATCCGAATGCGCGAAAATGGCATTTTCGGTTTCGCGGCAGCCCGATCAACCGCCAGGAAGTTGGAATCACGGGAAACGAAGGTCGTGGCATTAGCGGGCCCGATTCGACCGCCGGAAAGTCGGAATCACGCGGAACGAAGGTCGTGGCGTTACTGATGACTACTTCTTTCCAACGAGTCCCTTTGCGTGGATTTTCGCCACCGTCATCCGGATGCACGAAAATGACATCTAGGGTTTCCCGGCGGCCCGATTCGACAGCCAGAAAGTCGGAATCACGAGAAACGAAGGTCGTGGCGTTACTGAGCAATTCTTCTTTCCAAGAAGTCCACTTTTTATAATTTCTGCCACCGTCATCCGGAAGCACGAAAATGGCATCTAGGGTTTCTCAGCGGCCCGATTCTCCTCTCGAAAAGTCAGTATCACGCGAAACGAAGGTCGTGGCGCTACTGATGACTTCTTCTTTCCAACGAGTCCCTTTGCGTGGATTTTCGCCACCTTCATCCGGATGCACGAAAATGACATCTAGGGTTTCATGGCGGCCCGATTCGACAGCCGGAAAGTCAGAATCACGAGAAACGAAGGTCGTGGCGTTACTGAGCAATTCTTCTTTCCAAGAAGTCCACTTTTTATAATTTTCGCCACCGTCATCCGGATCCACGAAAATGGCATCTAGGGTTTCTCGGCGGCTCAATTCGACCGCCGAAAAGTCGGAATCACGCGAAACGAAGGTCGTGGCGTTACTGAGCAATTCTTCTTTCCAAGAAGTCCACTTTTAATAATCTCTGCCACCGTCATCCGGAAGCACGAAAATGGCATCTAGGGTTTCTCAGCGGCCCGATTCTCCTCTCGAAAAGTCAGTATCACGCGAAACGAAGGTCGTGGCGCTACTGATGACTTCTTCTTTCCAACGAGTCCCTTTGCGTGGATTTTCGCCACCTTCATCCGGATGCACGAAAATGACATCTAGGGTTTCGTGGCGGCCCGATTCGACAGCCGGAAAGTCGGAATCACGAGAAACGAAGGTCGTGGCGTTACTGAGCAATTCTTCTTTCCAAGAAGTCCACTTTTTATAATTTTCGCCACCGTCATCCGGATCCACGAAAATGGCATCTAGGGTTTCTCGGCGGCTCAATTCGACCGCCGAAAAGTCAGAATCACGCGAAACGAAGGTCGTGGCGTTACTGAGCACTTCTTCTTTCCAAGAAGTCCACTTTTTATAATTTTCGCCACCATCATTCGGATGCACGAAAATGGCATCTAGGGTTTTTCGGCGGCCCGATTCGACAGCCGAAAAGTAGGAATCGCGCGAAACGAAGGTCATGGCGTTACTGATGACTTCTTCTTTCCAACGAGTCCCTTTTTTTGGATTTTTGCCACCGTCATCCGGATGCACGAAAATGGCCTCTAGGGTTTCTCGGCGGCTCAATTCGGCCGCCGGAAGGTCGGAATAATGCGAAACGGAGGTCGTGGAGTTACTAAGCACTTTTTATTTCCAAGCTGTCCACTTTTTATAATTTTCGCCACCGTCATTCGTATGCACGAAAATGGTATCTCAGGTTGCTCGGCCACCCGATTCGACAGCCGAAAAGTTAGAATCGCGCGAAACGAAGGCCGTGGCGTTACTAATGACTTCTTCTTTCCAACGAGTCCCTTTTTTTGGATTTTTGCCACCGTCATCCGGATGCACGAAAATGGCATCTAGGGTTTCTCGGCGGCTCAATTCGACCGCCGAAAAGTCGGAATCACGCAAAACGAAGGTCGTGGCGTGACTGAGCAATTCTTCTTTCCAAGAAGTCCACTTTTTATAATTTCTGCCACCGTCATCCGGAAGCACGAAAATGGCAACTAGGGTTTCTCAGCGGCCCGATTCTCCTCTCGAAAAGTCAGTATCACGCGAAACGAAGGTCGTGGCGCTACTGATGACTTCTTCTTTCCAACGAGTCCCTTTGCGTGGATTTTCGCCACCGTCATCCGGATGCACGAAAATGACATCTAGGGTTTCTTAGCGGCCCGATTCGACAGCCGGAAAGTCGGAATCACGAGAAACGAAGGTCGTGGCGTTACTGAGCAATTCTTCTTTCCAAGAAGTCCACTTTTTATAATTTTCGCCACCGTCATCCGGATCCACGAAAATGGCATCTAGGGATTCTCGGTGGCTCAATTCGACCGCCGGAAAGTCGGAATCACGCGAAACGAAGGTCGTGGCGTTACTGAGCACTTCTTCTTTCCGAGAAGTTCGCTTTTTATAATTTTAGCCACCGTCATTCGGATGCACGAAAATGGCATCTAGGATTTTTCGGCGGCCCGATTCGACAGCCGAAAAGTAAGAATTGCGCGAAACGAAGGTCGTGGCGTTACTGATGACTTCTTCTTTCCAACGAGTCCCTTTTTTTGGATTTTTGCCACCGTCATCCGGATGCACGAAAATGGCCTCTAGGGTTTCTCGGCGGCTCAATTAGGCAGCCGGAAGGTCGGAATAATGCGAAACGGAGGTCGTGGAGTTACTAAGCACTTTTTCTTTCCAAGCAGTCCACTTTTTATAATTTTTGCCACCGTCATTCGTATGCACGAAAATGGTATCTCAGGTTTCTCGGCCACCCGATTCGACAGCCGAAAAGTTGGAATCGCGCGAAACGAAGGCCGTGGCGTTACTAATGACTTCTTCTTTCCAACGAGTCCCTTTTTTTGGATTTTTGCCACCGTCATCCGGATGCACGAAAATGGCATCTAGGGTTTCTCGGCGGCTCAATTCGACCGCCGAAAAGTCGGAATCACGCGAAACGAAGGTCGTGGCGTGACTGAGCACTTCTTCTTTCCAAGAACTACACTTTTTATAATTTTCGCCACCGTCATACGGTTGCACGGAAATGGCATCTAGGGTTTCCCGACGGTTCGATTCGACAGCCGAAAAATTGAAATCACGCGAAACGAAAGTTGTGGAGTTACTGATGAATTCTTTTTTCCAACGAGTCCCTTCGTTTGGATTTTTCCCACCGTCATCCGAATGCGCGAAAATCACATTTTCGGTTTCGCGGCAGCCCGATCGACTGCCAGGAAGTTGGAATCACGGGAAACGAAGGTCGTGGCGTTAGCGAGCTCTTCTTTATTCCAAGAACTCCACTATTTGTAACTTTCGCCACCGTCATCCGGAAGCACGAAAATGGCCTCTAGGGTTCCTCGGCGGCTCAATTCGACCGCCGGAAGGTCGGAATAATGCGAAACGGAGGTCGTGGCGTTACTGATGACTTCTTCTTTCCAACGAGTCCCTTTTTTTGGATTTTTGCCACCGTCATCCGGATGCACGAAAATGGCATCTAGGGTTTCTCGGCGGCTCAATTCGACCGCCGGAAAGTCGGAATAATGCAAAACGGAGGTCGTGGCGTTACTAAGCACTTTTTCTTTCCAAGCAGTCCACTTTTTATAATTTTCGCCACCGTCATTCGTAAGCACGAAAATGGTATCTCAGGTTTCTCGGCCACCCGATTCGACAGCCGGAAAGTAGGAATCGCGCGAAACGAAGGCCGTGGCGTTACTAATGACTTCTTCTTTCCAACGAGTCCCTTTTTTTGGATTTTTGCCACCGTCATCCGGATGCACGAAAATGGCATCTAGGGTTTCTCGGCGGCCCGATTCGACAGCCGGAAAGTAGGAATCGCGCGAAACGAAGGTCGTGGCATTACTGATGACTTCTTCTTTCCAACGAGTCCCTTTTTTTGGATTTTTGCCACCATCATCCGGATGCACGAAAATGGCATCTAGGGTTTCTCGGCGGCTCAATTCGACCGCCGGAAAGTCGGAATAATGCGAAACGGAGGTCGTGGCGTTCCTAAGCACTTTTTCTTTCCAAGCAGTCCACTTTTTATAATTTTCGCCACCGTCATTCGTATGCACGAAAATGGTATCTAGGGTTTCTCGGCGGCTCAATTTCACCGCCGGAAAGTCAGAATCACGCGAAACGAAGGTCGTGGCGTTATTGAGCACTTCTTCTTTCCAAGAAGTCCACTTTTTATAATTTCTGCCACCGTCATCCGGATGCACGAAAATGGCATCTAGGGTTTCTCGGCGGCCCGATTCAACACCCAGAAAGTAGGAATCGCGCGAAACGAAGGTCGTGGCGTTACTGATGACTTCTTCTTTCCAACGAGTCCCATTTTTTGGATTTTTGCCACCGTCATCCGGATGCACGAAAATGGCATCTAGGGTTTCTCGGCGGCCCGATTCGACAGCCGGAAAGTAGGAATTGCGCGAAACGAAGGTCGTGGCGTTACTGATGACTTCTTCTTTCCAACGAGTCCCTTTTTTTGGATTTTTGCCACCGTCATCCGGATGCACGAAAATGGCATCTAGGGTTTCTCAGCTGCTCAATTCGACCGCCGAAAAGTAGGAATAATGCGAAACGGAGGTCGTGGCATTCCTAAGCACTTTTTCTTTCCAAGCAGTCCACTTTTTACAATTTTCGCCACCGTCATTCGTATGCACGAAAATGGTATCTAGGGTTTCTCGGCCGCCCGATTCGACAGCCGAAAAGTAGGAATCGCGCGAAACGAAGGCCGTGGCGTTACTGATGACTTCTTCTTTCCAATGAGTCCCTTTGCGTGGATTTTCGCCACCGTCATCCGGATGCACGAAAATGACATCTAGGGTTTCCCGGCGGCATGATTCGACAGCCGGAAAGTCGAAATCACGAGAAACGAAGGTCGTGGCGTTACTGAGCAATTCTTCTTTCCAAGAAGTCCACTTTTTATAATTTCTGCCACCGTCATCTGGATGCACGAAAATGGCATCTAGAGTTTCTCGGCGGCCCGATTCGACACCCGAAAAGTAGGAATCGCGCGAAACGAAGGTCGTGGCGTTACTGATGACTTCTTCTTTCCAACGAGTCCCTTTTTTTGGATTTTTGCCACCGTCATCCGGATGCACGAAAATGGCATCTAGGGTTTTTTCGGCGGCTCAATTCGACCGACGGAAAGTCGGAATAATGCGACACAGAGGTCGTGGCGTTCCTAAGAACTTTTTCTTTCCAAGCAGTCCACTTTTTATAATTTTCGCCACCGTCATTCGTATGCACGAAAATGGTATCTAAGGTTTCTCGGCCGCCCGATTCGACAGCCGGAAAGTAGGAATCGCGCGAAATGAAGGCCGTGGCGTTATTGATGACTTCTTCTTTCCAACGAGTCCCTTTTTTTGGATTTTTGCCACCGTCATCCAGATGCACGAAAATGGCATCTAGGGTTTCTCGGTGGCTCAATTCAACCGCCTAAAAGTCTGAATCACACGAAACGAAGGTCGTGGCGTTACTGAGCACTTCTTCTTTCCAAGAACTACACTTTTTATAATTTTCGCCACCGTCATACGGTCGCACGAAAATGGCATCTAGGGTTTCCCGGCGGTTCGATTCGACCGCTGAAAAATTGAAATCACGCGAAACGAAGGTCGTGGAGTTACTGATGAATTCTTTTTTCCAACGAGTCCCTTTTTTTGGATTTTTGCCACCGTCATCCGGATGCACGAAAATGGGATCTAGGGTTTCTCGGTGGCTCAATTCGACCGCCGAAAAGTCAGAATCACGCGAAACGAAGGTCGTGGCGTTACTGAGCACTTCTTCTTTCCAATAACTACACTTTTTATAATTTTCGCCACCGTCATACGGTTGCACGAAAATGGCATCTAGGGTTTCCCGGCGGTTCGATTCGACCGCCGAAAAATTGAAATCACGCGAAACGAAGGTCGTGGAGTTACTGATGAATTCTTTTTTCCAACGAGTGCATGAAAATGGGACCTAGGGTTTCTCGGCGGCCCGATTCGAACGCCTGAGAGTCAGAATCACGCGAAACGAAGGTCGTGGCGTTACTGATGACTTCTTCTTTCCAACGAGTCCCTTTGTGTGGATTTTCACCACCGTCATCCGGATGCACGAAAATCACATCTAGGGTTTCCCGGCAGCCCGATTCGACAGCCGGAAAGTCAGAATCACGAGAAACGAAGGTCGTGGCGTTACTGAGCAATTCTTCCTTCCAAGTAGTCCACTTTTTATAATTTCTGCCAACGTCATCCGGATGCACGAAAATGGCATGTAGGGTTTCTCGGCGGCCCGATTCTCCTCTCGAAAAGTCAATATGACGCGAAACGAAGGTCGTGGCGCTACTCATGACTTCTTCTTTCCAACGAGTCCCTTTTATTGGATTTTTTCCACCGTCATCCGAACACATTAAAATGGCATCTAGGGTTTCTCGGCGGCCCGATTCGACAGCCGGAAAGTCGGAATAACGCGAAACGGAGGTCGTGGCGTTACTAAGCACTTTTTCTTTCCAAGCAGACCACTTTTTATAATTTTCGCCACCGTCATCCGGATCCACGAAAATGGCATCTAGGGTTTCTCGGCGGCTCAATTCGACCGCCGAAAAGTCAGAATCACGCGAAACAAAGGTCGTGGCGTTACTGAGCACTTCTTCTTTCCAAGAACTACACTTTTTATAATTTTCGCCACCGTCATACGGTTGCACGAAAATGGCATCTAGGGTTTCCCGGCGGTTAGATTCGACCGCCGAAAATTTGAAATCACGCGAAAAGAAAGTCGTGGAGTTACTGATGAATTCTTTTTTCCAACGAGTCCCTTTGTTTGGATTTTTCCCACCGTCATCCGAATGCACGAAAATGGCATCTAGGGTTTCTCAGCGGCTCAATTCGACAGCCGAAAAGTCGGAATCACGAGAAACGAAGGTCGTGGCGTTACTGAGCAATTCTTCTTTCCAAGAATTCCACTTTTTATAATTTCTGCCACCGTCATCCGGATGCACGAAAATGGCATCTAGGGTTTCTCGGCGGCCCGATTCGACACCCGGAAAGTTGGAATTGCGCGAAACGAAGGTCGTGGCGTTACTGATGACTTCTTCTTTCCAACGAGTCCCTTTTTTTGGATTTTTGCCACCGTCATCCGGATGCACGAAAATGGCATCTAAGGTTTCTCGGCGGCTCAATTCGACCGCCGAAAAGTCAGAATCACGTGAAACGAAGGTCGTGGCGTTACTGAGCACTACTTCTTTCCAAGAACTACACTTTTTTATAATTTTCGCCACCGTCATACGGTTGCACGAAAAAGGCATCTAGGGTTTCCCGGCGATTCGATTCGACCGCCGAAAAATTGAAATCACGCGAAACGAAGGTCGTGGAGTTACTGATGAATTATTTTTTCCAATGAGTCCCTTTTTTGGATTTTTGCCACCGTCATCCGAATGCACGAAAATGGCATCTAGGGTTTCTCAGCGTCTCAATTCGACCGTCGAAAAGTCAGAATCACGCGAAACGAATGTCGTGGCGTTACTGAGCACTTCTTCTTTCCAAGAACTACACTTTTTATTATTTTCGCCACCGTCATACGGTTGCACGAAAATGGCATCTAGGGTTTCCCAGCGGTTCGATTCGACCGCCGAAAAATTGAAATCACGCGAAACGAAGGTCGTGGAGTTACTGATGAATTCTTTTTTCCAACGAGTCCCTTTTTTGGATTTTTGCCACCGTCATCCGGATGCACGAAAATGGCATCTAGGGTTTCTCGGCGGCTCAATTCGACCGCCGAAAAGTCAGAATCACGTGAAACGAAGGTCGTGGCGTTACTGAGCACTTCTTCTTTCCAAGAACTACACTTTTTTATAATTTTCGCCACCGTCATACGGTTGCACGAAAATGGCATCTAGGGTTTCCCGGCGATTCGATTCGACCGCCGAAAAATTGAAATCACGCGAAACGAAGGTCGTGGAGTTACTGATGAATTATTTTTTCCAATGAGTCCCTTTTTTGGATTTTTGCCACCGTCATCCGAATGCACGAAAATGGCATCTAGGGTTTCTCAGCGGCTCAATTCGACCGCCGAAAAGTCAGAATCACGCGAAACGAATGTCGTGGCGTTACTGAGCACTTCTTCTTTCCAAGAACTACACTTTTTATTATTTTCGCTACCGTCATACGGTTGCACGAAAATGGCATCTAGGGTTTCCCAGCGGTTCGATTCGACCGCCGAAAAATTGAAATCACGCGAAACGAAGGTCGTGGAGTTACTGATGAATTCTTTTTTCCAACGAGTCCCTTTTTTTGGATTTTTGCCACCGTCATCCGGATGCACGAAAATGGCATCTAGGGTTTCTCGGCGGCTCAATTCGACCGCCGAAAAGTCAAAATCACGCGAAACGAAGGTCGTGGCGTTACTGACCACTTCTTCTTTCCAAGAACTACACTTTTTATAATTTTCGCCACCGTCATACGGTTGCACGAAAATGGAATCTAGGGTTTCCCGGAGGTTCGATTCGACCGCCGAAAAATTGAAATCACGCGAAACAAATGTCGTGGAGTTACTGATGACTTCTTTTTTCCAACGAGTCCCTTTTTTTGGATTTTTGCCACCGTCATCCGGATGCACGAAAATGGCATCTAGGGTCTCTCGGCGGCTCAATTCGACCGCCGAAAAGTCAGAATCACGCGAAACGAATGTCGTGGCGTTACTGAGCACTTCTTCTTTCCAAGAACTACAATTTTTATAATGTTCGCCACCGTCATACGGTTGCACGAAAATGGCATCTAGGGTTTCCCGGCGGTTCGATTCGACCGCCGAAAAATTGAAATCACGCGAAACGAAGGTCGTGGAGTTACTGATGAATTGTTTTTTCCAACGAGTCCCTTTGTTTGGATTTTTCCCACCGCCATCCGAATGCATGAAATTGGGACCTAGGGTTTCTCGGCAGCCCGATTCGAACGCCTGAGAGTCAGAATCACGCGAAACGAAGGTCGCGGCGTTACTGATGACTTCCTTTTTTCAGCGGGTCCTTTTGTTTGGAATTTCACCACCGTCATCCGGATGCGCGAAAATGGGCATTTTGGGTTTCGCGGCAGCCCGATCGACCGCCGGAAAGTTGGAATCACGGGAAACGAAGGTCGTGGCGTTACCGAGCACTTCTTTATTCCAAGAACTCCACTATTTGTAACTTTCGCCACCGTCATCCGGAAGCACGAAAATGGCATATACGGTTCCAAGGCAACCCGATTCGACCGCCGGAAAGTCGGAATCACGCGGAACGAAGGTCGTGGCGTTACTGATGACTTCTTCTTTCCAACGAGTCCCTTTGCGTGGATTTTCGCCACCGTCATCCGGATGCACGAAAATGACATCTAGGGTTTGCCGGCGGCCCGATTCGACAGCCGGAAAGTCGGAATCACGAGAAACGAAGGTCGTGGCGTTACTGAGCAATTCTTCTTTCCAAGAAGTCCACTTTTTATAATTTCTGCCACCGTCATCCGGATGCACGAAAATGGCATCTAGGGTTTCTCGGCGGCCCGATTCGACACCCGGACAGTAGGAATTGCGCGAAACGAACGTCGTGGCGTTACTGATGACTTCTTCTTTCCAACGAGTCCCTTTTTTTGGATTTTTGCCACCGTCATCCGGATGCACGAAAATGGCATCTAAGGTTTCTCGGCGGCTCAATTCGACCGCCGAAAAGTCAGAATCACGTGAAACGAAGGTCGTGGCGTTACTGAGCACTTCTTCTTTCCAAGAACTACACTTTTTTATAATTTTCGCCACCATCATACGGTTGCACGAAAATGGCATCTAGGGTTTCCCGGCGATTCGATTCGACCGCCGAAAAATTGAAGTCACGCGAAACGAAGGTCGTGGAGTTACTGATGAATTGTTTTTTCCAATGAGTCCCTTTTTTGGATTTTTGCCACCGTCATCCGAATGCACGAAAATGGCATGTAGGGTTTCTCAGCGGCTCAATTCGACCGCCGAAAAGTCAGAATCACGCGAAACGAATGTCGTGGCGTTACTGAGCACTTCTTCTTTCCAAGAACTACACTTTTTATTATTTTCGCCACCGTCATACGGTTGCACGAAAATGGCATCTAGGGTTTCCCGGCGGTTCGATTCGACCGCCGAAAAATTGAAATCACGCGAAACGAAGGTCGTGGAGATACTGATGAATTCTTTTTTCCAACGAGTCCCTTTTTTTGGATTTTTGCCACCGTCATCCGGATGCACGAAAATGGCATCTAGGGTTTCTCGGCGGCTCAATTCGACCGCCGAAAAGTCAGAATCACACGAAACGATGGTCGTGGCGTTACTGACCACTTCTTCTTTCCAAGAACTACACTTTTTATAATGTTCGCCACCGTCATACGGTTGCACGAAAATGGCATCTAGGGTTTCCCGGCGGTTCGATTCGACCGCCGAAAAATTGAAATCACGCGAAACGAAGGTCGTGGAGTTACTGATGAATTCTTTTTTCCAACGAGTCCTGTTGTTTGGATTTTTCCCACCGTCATCCGAATGCATGAAAATGGGACCTAGGGTTTCTCGGCGGCCGATTCGGACGCCTGAGAGTCAGAATCACGCGAAACGAAGGTCGTGGCGTTACTGACCACTTCTTCTTTCCAAGAACTACACTTTTTATAATTTTCGCCACCGTCATACGGTTGCACGAAAATGGAATCTAGGGTTTCCCGGAGGTTCGATTCGACCGCCGAAAAATTGAAATCACGCGAAACAAATGTCGTGGAGTTACTGATGACTTCTTTTTTCCAACGAGTCCCTTTTTTTGGATTTTTGCCACCGTCATCCGGATGCACGAAAATGGCATCTAGGGTCTCACGGCGGCTCAATTCGACCGCCGAAAAGTCAGAATCACACGAAACGATGGTCGTTGCGTTACTGAGCACTTCTTCTTTCCAAGAACTACACTTTTTATAATGTTCGCCACCGTCATACGGTTGCACGAAAATGGCATCTAGGGTTTCCCGGCGGTTCGATTCGACTGCCGAAAAATTGAAATCACGCGAAACGAAGGTCGTGGAGTTACTGATGAATTCTTTTTTCCAACGAGTCCCGTTGTTTGGATTTTTCCCACCGTCATCCGAATGCATGAAAATGGGACCTAGGGTTTCTCGGCGGCCGATTCGAACGCCTGAGAGTCAGAATCACGCGAAACAAAGGTCATGGCGTTACTGATGACTTCCTTTTTTCAGCGGGTCCTTTTGTTTTGATTTTCACCACCGTCATCCGGATGCGCGAAAGTGGGCATTTTGGGTTTCGCGGCAGCCCGATCGACCGCCGGAAAGTTTGAATCACGGGAAACGAAGGTCGTGGCGTTACCGAGCACTTCTTTATTCCAAGAACTCCACTATTTGTAACTTTCGCCACCGTCATCCGGAAGCACGAAAATGGCATATACGGTTCCAAGGCGACCCGATTCGACCGCCGGAAAGTCGGAATCACGCGGAACGAAGGTCGTGGCGTTACTGATGACTTCTTCTTTCCAACGAGTCCCTTTGCGTGGATTTTCACCACCGACATCCGGATGCACGAAAATGACATCTAGGGTTTCCCGGCGGCCCGATTCGACAGCCGGAAAGTCGGAATCACGAGAAACGAAGGTCGTGGCGTTACTGAGCAATTCTTCTTTCCAAGAAGTCCACTTTTTATAATTTCTGCCACCGTCATCCGGATGCACGAAAATGGCGTCTAGGGTTTCTCGGCGGCCCGATTCGACACCCGAACAGTAGGAATCGCGCGAAATGAAGGTCGTGGCGTTACTGATGACTTCTTCTTTCCAACGAGTCCCTTTTTTTGGATTTTTGCCACCGTCATCCGGATGCACGAAAATGGCATCTAGGGTTTCTCGGCGGCTCAATTCGACCGCCGAAAAGTCAGAATCACGCGAAACGAAGGTCGTGGCGTTACTGAGCACTTCTTCTTTCCAAGAACTACACTTTTTTATAATTTTCGCCATCGTCATACGGTTGCACGAAAATGGCATCTACGGTTTCCCGGCGGTTCGATTCGACCGCCGAAAAATTGAACTACTATTTGGGCTGCATAAAGAATAGGCCCAAATACTAATAATATCCAAAACAAAACATTTAAACTAAAGCCCATAATACATCTTTAGCCTATGCAGATTTGGGCTAGTTGTCTTCAAGATCCAATAAACTTTATTGGGCCTCCAAACTGCCGTCTTTAATGTCGTCTTCAAGGCTGCAAAGTGTGGTCCACTTGATGTCTTGACTTGGCCCAATAACTTCCTCTTTAGCCTGCACATTCAAGATCAAGCCCAGTAAAGCTTCTTTGGCCCGCTTTGCCCTGCTCCTAATCATTGCACCGCCTATCCCTTGCAAAGGATCTTGGGAACGATTTATAGTAGTTTTGACAGCACCTTGATCTCCATCACGGAAAGTAGGAATCGCGCGAAACGAAGGCCGTGGCGTTACTGATGACTTCTTCTTTCCAACGAGTCCCTTTTTTTGGATTTTTGCCACCGTCATCCGGATACACGAAAATGGCATCTAGGGTTTCTCGGCGGCTCAATTCGACCGCCGAAAAGTCAGAATCACGCGAAACGAAGGTCGTGGCGTTACTGAGCACTTCTTCTTTCCAAGAACTACACTTTTTAAAATTTTCGCCACCGTCATACGGTTGCACGAAAATGGCATCTAGGGTTTCCCGGCGTTTCGATTCGACCGCCGAAAAATTGAAATCACGCGAAACGAAGGTCGTGGAGTTACTGATGAATTCTTTTTTCCAACGAGTGCATGAAAATGGGACCTAGGGTTTCTCGGCGGCCCGATTCGGACGCCTGAGAGTCAGAATCACGCGAAACGAAGGTCGTGGCGTTGCTGATGACTTCCTTTTTTCAGCGGGTCCTTTTGTTTGGATTTTCACCACCGTCATCCGGATGCGCGAAAATGGCATTTTGGGTTTCGCGGCAGCCCGATCGACCGCCGGAAAGTTGGAATCACGGGAAACGAAGGTCGTGGCGTTACCGAGCACTTCTTTATTCCAAGAACTCCACTATTTGTAACTTTCGCCACCGTCATCCGGAAGCACGAAAATGGCATCTAGGGTTCCAAGGCGACCCGATTCGACCGCCGGAAACTCGGAATCACGCGGAACGAAGGTCGTGGCGTTACTGATGACTTCTTCTTTCCAACGAGTCCCTTTGCGTGGATTTTCGCCACCGTCATCCGGATGCACGAAAATGACATCTAGGGTTTCCCGGCGGCCCGATTCGACAGCCGGAAAGTCGGAATCACGAGAAACGAAGGTCGTGGCGTTACTGAGCAATTCTTCTTTCCAAGAAGTCCACTTTTTATAATTTCTGCCACCGTCATCCGGATGCACGAAAATGGCATCTAGGGTTTCTCGGCGGCCCGATTCGACACCCGGAAAGTAGGAATCGCGCGAAACGAAGGTCGTGGCGTTACTGATGACTTCTTCTTTCCAACGAGTCCCTTTTTTTGGATTTTTGCCACCGTCATCCGGATGCACGAAAATGGCATCTAGGGTTTCTCGGCGGCTCAATTCGACCGCCGAAAAGTCAGAATAATGCGAAACGGAGGTCGTGGCGTTCCTAAGCACCTTTTCTTTCCAAGCAGTCCACTTTTTATAATTTCCGCCACCGTCATTCGTATGCACGAAAATGGTATCTAGGGTTTCTCGGCCGCCCGATTCGACAGCCGGAATGATGCGTTCCTCTAAACGAAGAAACGGAGTGTTTGGCGAAAGCAAGGATCGTCTTGAAAATTCAAAGGATGTTTGATCGCCACGAGTTGCCTCGATAAGATCGGATTCAGTTCTTTGCCCAAGAACTAAGGGAAGCTCTCACTTTAGGAGAAAACTCAATCTTTATTAATCATCAAAATCTGTTTTTTACATGAACTTAAAGAACTCTTAAATAGACAATCAAACCTAACCCTAGTAGGAAAGCCAGCAGGCCTTAAACTCCTAATTGGACTTCTAATATAATATGGCGTAAATAACACTAGTTAATTGGCCCAACTAAACTAACAAAAATTAAACTCAAAATTAAACTACTATTTGGGCTGCATAAAGAATAGGCCCAAATACTAATAATATCCAAAACAAAACATTTAAACTAAAGCCCATAATACATCTTTAGCCTATGCAGATTTGGGCTAGTTGTCTTCAAGATCCAATAAACTTTATTGGGCCTCCAAACTACCGTCTTTAATGTCGTCTTCAAGGCTGCAAAGTGTGGCCCACTTGATGTCTTGACTTGGCCCAATAACTTCCTCTTTAGCCTGCACATTCAAGATCAAGCCCAGTAAAGCTTCTTTGGCCCGCTTTGCCCTGCTCCTAATCATTGCACCGCCTATCCCTTGCAAAGGATCTTGGGAACGATTTATAGTAGTTTTGACAGCACCTTGATCTCCATCACGGAAATTAGGAATCGCGCGAAACGAAGGCCGTGGCGTTACTGATGACTTCTTCTTTCCAACGAGTCCCTTTTTTTGGATTTTTGCCACCGTCATCCGGATGCACGAAAATGGCATCTAGGGTTTCTCGGCGGCTCAATTCGACCGCCGAAAAGTCAGAATCACGCGAAACGAAGGTCGTGGCGTTACTGAGCACTTCTTCTTTCCAAGAACTACACTTTTTATAATTTTCGCCACCGTCATACGGTTGCACGAAAATGGCATCTAGGGTTTCCCGGCGGTTCGATTCGACCGCCGAAAAATTGAAATCACGCGAAACGAAGGTCGTGGAGTTACTGATGAATTCTTTTTTCCAACGAGTGCATGAAAATTGGACCTAGGTTTTCTCGGCGGCCCGATTCGAACGCCTGAGAGTCAGAATCACGCGAAACGAAGGTCGTGGCGTTACTGATGACTTCCTTTTTTCAGCGGGTCCTTTTGTTTGGATTTTCACCACCGTCATCCGGATGCGCGAAAATGGCATTTTGGGTTTCGCGGCAGCCCGATCGACCGCCGGAAAGTTGGAATCACGGGAAACGAAGGTCGTGGCGTTACCGAGCACTTCTTTATTCCAAGAACTCCACTATTTGTAACTTTCGCCACCGTCATCCGGAAGCACGAAAATGGCATCTAGGGTTCCAAGGCGACCCGATTCGACCGCCGGAAAGTCGGAATCACGCGGAACGAAGGTCGTGGCGTTACTGATGACTTCTTCTTTCCAACGAGTCCCTTTGCGTGGATTTTCGCCACCGTCATCCGGATGCACGAAAATGACATCTAGGGTTTCCCGGCGGCCCGATTCGACAGCCGGAAAGTCAGAATCACGAGAAACGAAGGTCGTGGCGTTACTGAGCAATTCTTCTTTCCAAGAAGTCCACTTTTTATAATTTCTGCCACCGTCATCCGGATGCACGAAAATGGCATCTAGGGTTTCTCGGCGGCTCAATTCGACCGCCGGAAAGTCGGAATAATGCGAAACGGAGGTCGTGGCGTTCCTAAGCACTTTTTCTTTCCAAGCAGTCCACTTTTTATAATTTCCGCCACCGTCATTCGTATGCACGAAAATGGTATCTAGGGTTTCTCGGACGCCCGATTCGACAGCCGGAATGATGCGTTCCTCTAAACGAAGAAACGGAGTGTTTGGCGAAAGCAAGGATCGTCTTGAAAATTCAACGGATGTTTGATCGCCACGAGTTGCCACGATAAGATCGGATTCAGTTCTTTGCCCAAGAACTAAGGGAAGCTCTCACTTTAGGAGAAAACTCAATCTTTATTAATCATCAAAATCTGTTTTTTACATGAACTTAAAGAACTCTTAAATAGACAATCAAACCTAACCCTAGTAGGAAAGCCAGCAGGCCTTAAACTCCTAATTGGACTTCTAATATAATATGGCCTAAATAACACTAGTTAATTGGCCCAACTAAACTAACAAAAATTAAACTCAAAATTAAACTACTATTTGGGCTGCATAAAGAATAGGCCCAAATACTAATAATATCCAAAACAAAACATTTAAACTAAAGCCCATAATACATCTTTAGCCTATGCAGATTTGGGCTGGTTGTCTTCAAGATCCAATAAACTTTATTGGGCCTCCAAGCTGCCCTCTTTAATGTCGTCTTCAAGGCTGCAAAGTGTGGCCCACTTGATGTCTTGACTTGGCCCAATAACTTCCTCTTTAGCCTGCACATTCAAGATCAAGCCCAGTAAAGCTTCTTTGGCCCGCTTTGCCCTGCTCCTAATCATTGCACCGCCTATCCCTTGCAAAGGATCTTGGGAACGATTTATAGTAGTTTTGACAGCACCTTGATCTCCATCACGGAAAGTAGGAATCGCGCGAAACGAAGGCCGTGGCGTTACTGATGACTTCTTCTTTCCAACGAGTCCCTTTTTTTGGATTTTTGCCACCGTCATCCGGATGCATGAAAATGGCATCTAGGGTTTCTCGGTGGCTCAATTCGACCGCCGAAAAGTCAGAATCACGCGAAACGAAGGTCGTGGCGTTACTGAGCACTTCATCTTTCCAAGAACTACACTTTTTATAATTTTCGCCACCGTCATACGGTTGCACGAAAATGGCATCTAGGGTTTCCCGGCGGTTCGATTCGACCGCCGAAAAATTGAAATCACGCGAAACGAAGGTCGTGGAGTTACTGATGAATTCTTTTTTCCAACGAGTGCATGAAAATGGGACCTAGGGTTTCTCGGCGGCCCGATTCGGACGCCTGAGAGTCAGAATCACGCGAAACAAAGGTCGTGGCGTTACTGATGACTTCCTTTTTTCAGCGGGTCCTTTTGTTTGGATTTTCACCACCGTCATCCGGATGCGCGAAAATGGCATTTTGGGTTTCGCGGCAGCCCGATCGACCGCCGGAAAGTTGGAATCACGGGAAACGAAGGTCGTGGCGTTACCGAGCACTTCTTTATTCCAAGAACTCCACTATTTGTAACTTTCGCCACCGTCATCCGGAAGCACGAAAATGGCATCTAGGGTTCCAAGGCGACCCGATTCGACCGCCGGAAAGTCGGAATCACGCGGAACGAAGGTTGTGGCGTTACTGATGACTTCTTCTTTCCAACGAGTCCCTTTGCGTGGATTTTCGCCACCGTCATCCGGATGCACGAAAATGACATCTAGGGTTTCCCGGCGGCCCGATTCGACAGCCGGAAAGTCAGAATCACGAGAAACGAAGGTCGTGGCGTTACTGAGCAATTCTTCTTTCCAAGAAGTCCACTTTTTATAATTTCTGCCACCGTCATCCGGATGCACGAAAATGGCATCTAGGGTTTCTCGGCGGCTCAATTCGACCGCCGGAAAGTCGGAATAATGCGAAACGGAGGTCGTGGCGTTCCTAAGCACTTTTTCTTTCCAAGCAGTCCACTTTTTATAATTTCCGCCACCGTCATTCGTATGCACGAAAATGGTATCTAGGGTTTCTCGGACGCCCGATTCGACAGCCGGAATGATGCGTTCCTCTAAACGAAGAAACGGAGTGTTTGGCGAAAGCAAGGATCGTCTTGAAAATTCAACGGATGTTTGATCGCCACGAGTTGCCACGATAAGATCGGATTCAGTTCTTTGCCCAAGAACTAAGGGAAGCTCTCACTTTAGGAGAAAACTCAATCTTTATTAATCATCAAAATCTGTTTTTTACATGAACTTAAAGAACTCTTAAATAGACAATCAAACCTAACCCTAGTAGGAAAGCCAGCAGGCCTTAAACTCCTAATTGGACTTCTAATATAATATGGCCTAAATAACACTAGTTAATTGGCCCAACTAAACTAACAAAAATTAAACTCAAAATTAAACTACTATTTGGGCTGCATAAAGAATAGGCCCAAATACTAATAATATCCAAAACAAAACATTTAAACTAAAGCCCATAATACATCTTTAGCCTATGCAGATTTGGGCTGGTTGTCTTCAAGATCCAATAAACTTTATTGGGCCTCCAAGCTGCCCTCTTTAATGTCGTCTTCAAGGCTGCAAAGTGTGGCCCACTTGATGTCTTGACTTGGCCCAATAACTTCCTCTTTAGCCTGCACATTCAAGATCAAGCCCAGTAAAGCTTCTATGGCCCGCTTTGCCCTGCTCCTAATCATTGCACCGCCTATCCCTTGCAAAGGATCTTGGGAACGATTTATAGTAGTTTTGACAGCACCTTGATCTCCATCACGAAAAGTAGGAATCGCGCGAAACGAAGGCCGTGGCGTTACTGATGACTTCTTCTTTCCAACGAGTCCCTTTTTTTGGATTTTTGCCACCGTCATCCGGATGCACGAAAATGGCATCTAGGGTTTCTCGGCGGCTCAATTCGACCGCCGAAAAGTCAGAATCACGCGAAACGAAGGTCGTGGC
The DNA here is from genome assembly GCA_037074535.1 of Gleditsia sinensis. Taxonomy (NCBI): domain Eukaryota; kingdom Viridiplantae; phylum Streptophyta; class Magnoliopsida; order Fabales; family Fabaceae; genus Gleditsia; species Gleditsia sinensis. Next base: position 51,433,683 of record CM073466.1, read on the forward strand.
GTTACTGAGCACTTCTTCTTTCCAAGAACTACACTTTTTATAATTTTCGCCACCGTCATACGGTTGCACGAAAATGGCATCTAGGGTTTCCCGGCGGTTCGATTCGACCGCCGAAAAATTGAAATCACGCGAAACGAAGGTCGTGGAGTTACTGATGAATTCTTTTTTCCAACGAGTGCATGAAAATGGGACCTAGGGTTCCTCGGCGGCCCGATTCGGACGCCTGAGAGTCAGAATCTCGCGAAACGAAGGTCGTGGCGTTACTGATGACTTCCTTTTTTCAGCGGGTCCTTTTGTTTGGATTTTCACCACCGTCATCCGGATGCGCGAAAATGGCATTTTGGGTTTCGCGGCAGCCCGATCGACCGCCGGAAAGTTGGAATCACGGGAAACGAAGGTCGTGGCGTTACCGAGCACTTCTTTATTCCAAGAACTCCACTATTTGTAACTTTCGCCACCGTCATCCGGAAGCACGAAAATGGCATCTAGGGTTCCAAGGCGACCCGATTCGACCGCCGGAAAGTCGGAATCACGCGGAACGAAGGTCGTGGCGTTACTGATGACTTCTTCTTTCCAACGAGTCCCTTTGCGTGGATTTTCGCCACCGTCATCCGGATGCACGAAAATGACATCTAGGGTTTCCCGGCGGCCCGATTCGACAGCCGGAAAGTCGGAATCACTAGAAACGAAGGTCGTGGCATTACTGAGCAATTCTTCTTTCCAAGAAGTCCACTTTTTATAATTTCTGCCACCGTCATCCGGATGCACGAAAATGGCATCTAGGGTTTCTCGGCGGCCCGATTCGACACCCGAAAAGTAGGAATCGCGCGAAACGAAGGTCGTGGCGTTACTGATGACTTCTTCTTTCCAACGAGTCCCTTTTTTTGGATTTTTGCCACCGTCATCCGGATGCACGAAAATGGCATCTAGGGTTTCTCGGCGGCTCAATTCGACCGCCGGAAAGTCGGAATAATGCGAAACGGAGGTCGTGGCGTTCCTAAGCACTTTTTCTTTCCAAGCAGTCCACTTTTTATAATTTCCGCCACCGTCATTCGTATGCACGAAAATGGTATCTAGGGTTTCTCGGACGCCCGATTCGACAGCCGGAATGATGCGTTCCTTTAAACGAAGAAACGGAGTGTTTGGCGAAAGCAAGGATCGTCTTGAAAATTCAACGGATGTTTGATCGCCACGAGTTGCCTCGATAAGATCAGATTCAGTTCTTTGCCCAAGAACTAAGGGAAGCTCTCACTTTAGGAGAAAACTCAATCTTTATTAATCATCAAAATCTATTTTTTACATGAACTTAAAGAACTCTTAAATAGACAATCAAACCTAACCCTAGTAGGAAAGCCAGCAGGCCTTAAACTCCTAATTAGACTTCTAATATAATATGGCCTAAATAACACTAGTTAATTGGCCCAACTAAACTAACAAAAATTAAACTCAAAATTAAACTACTATTTGGGCTGCATAAAGAATAGGCCCAAATACTAATAATATCCAAAACAAAACATTTAAACTAAAGCCCATAATACATCTTTAGCCTATGCAGATTTGGGCTAGTTGTCTTCAAGATCCAATAAACTTTATTGGGCCTCCAAACTGCCCTCTTTAATGTCATCTTCAAGGCTGCAAAGTGTGGCCCACTTGATGTCTTGACTTGGCCCAATAACTTCCTCTTTAGCCTGCACATTCAAGATCAAGCCCAGTAAAGCTTCTTTGGCCCGCTTTGCCCTGCTCCTAATCATTGCACCGCCTATCCCTTGCAAAGGATCTTGGGAACGATTTATAGTAGTTTTGACAGCACCTTGATCTCCATCACGGAAAGTAGGAATCGCGCGAAACGAAGGCCGTGGCGTTACTGATGACTTCTTCTTTCCAACGAGTCCCTTTTTTTGGATTTTTGCCACCGTCATCCGGATGCACGAAAATGGCATCTAGGGTTTCTCGGCGACTCAATTCGACTGCCGAAAAGTCAGAATCACGCGAAACGAAGGTCGTGGCGTTACTGAGCACTTCTTCTTTCCAAGAACTACACTTTTTATAATTTTCGCCACCGTCATACGGTTGCACGAAAATGGCATCTAGGGTTTCCCGGCGGTTCGATTCGACCGCCGAAAAATTGAAATCACGCGAAACGAAGGTCGTGGAGTTACTGATGAATTCTTTTTTCCAACGAGTGCATGAAAATGGGACCTAGGGTTTCTCGGCGGCCCGATTCGGACGCCTGAGAGTCAGAATCACGCGAAACGAAGGTCGTGGCGTTACTGATGACTTCCTTTTTTCAGCGGGTCCTTTTGTTTGGATTTTCACCACCGTCATCTGGATGCGCGAAAATGGCATTTTGGGTTTCGCGGCAGCCCGATCGACCGCCGGAAAGTTGGAATCACGGGAAACGAAGGTCGTGGCATTACTGAGCACTTCTTTATTCCAAGAACTCCACTATTTGTAACTTTCGCCACCGACATCCGGAAGCACGAAAATGGCATCTAGGGTTCCAAGGCGACCCGATTCGACCGCCGGAAAGTCGGAATCACGCGGAACGAAGGTCGTGGCGTTACTGATGACTTCTTCTTTCCAACGAGTCCCTTTGCGTGGATTTTCGCCACCGTCATCCGGATGCACGAAAATGACATCTAGGGTTTCTCGGCGGCCCGATTCGACAGCCGGAAAGTCGGAATCACGAGAAACGAAGGTCGTGGCGTTACTGAGCTATTCTTCTTTCCAAGAAGTCCACTTTTTATAATTTCTGCCACCGTCATCCGGATGCACGAAAATGGCATCTAGGGTTTCTCGGCGGCCCGATTCGACACCCGGAAAGTAGGAATCGCGCGAACCGAAGGTCGTGGCGTTACTGATGACTTCTTCTTTCCAACGAGTCCCTTTTTTTGGATTTTTGCCACCGTTATCCGGATGCACGAAAATGGCATCTAGGGTTTCTCGGCGGCTCAATTCGACCGCCGGAAAGTCAGAATAATGCGAAACGGAGGTCGTGGCGTTCCTAAGCACTTTTTCTTTCCAAGCAGTCCACTTTTTATAATTTCTGCCACCGTCATTCGTATGCACGAAAATGGTATCTAGGGTTTCTCGGCCGCCCGATTCGACAGCCGGAATGATGCGTTCCTCTAAACGAAGAAACGGAGTGTTTGGCGAAAGCAAGGATCGTCTTGAAAATTCAACGGATGTTTGATCGCCACGAGTTGCCTCGATAAGATCGGATTCAGTTCTTTGCCCAAGAACTAAGGGAAGCTCTCACTTTAGGAGAAAACTCAATCTTTATTAATCATCAAAATCTGTTTTTTACATGAACTTAAAGAACTCTTAAATAGACAATCAAACCTAACCCTAGTAGGAAAGCCAGCAGGCCTTAAACTCCTAATTGGACTTCTAATATAATATGGCCTAAATAACACTAGTTAATTGGCCCAACTAAACTAACAAAAATTAAACTCAAAATTAAACTACTATTTGGGCTGCATAAAGAATAGGCCCAAATACTAATAATATCCAAAACAAAACATTTAAACTAAAGCCCATAATACATCTTTAGCCTATGCAGATTTGGGCTAGTTGTCTTCAAGATCCAATAAACTTTATTGGGCCTCCAAACTGCCCTCTTTAATGTCGTCTTCAATGCTGCAAAGTGTGGCCCACTTGATGTCTTGACTTGGCCCAATAACTTCCTCTTTAGCCTGCACATTCAAGATCAAGCCCAGTAAAGCTTCTTTGGCCCGCTTTGCCCTGCTCCTAATCATTGCACCGCCTATCCCTTGCAAAGGATCTTGGGAACGATTTATAGTAGTTTTGACAGCACCTTGATCTCCATCACAGAAAGTAGGAATCGCGCGAAACGAAGGCCGTGGCGTTACTGATGACTTCTTCTTTCCAACGAGTCCCTTTTTTTGGATTTTTGCCACCGTCATCCGGATGCACGAAAATGGCATCTAGGGTTTCTCGGCGGCTCAATTCGACCGCCGAAAAGTCAGAATCACGCGAAACGAAGGTCGTGGCGTTACTGAGCACTTCTTCTTTCCAAGAACTACACTTTTTATAATTTTCGCCACCGTCATACGGTTGCACGAAAATGGCATCTAGGGTTTCCCGGCGGTTCGATTCGACCGCCGAAAAATTGAAATCACGCGAAACGAAGGTCGTGGAGTTACTGATGAATTCTTTTTTCCAACGAGTGCATGAAAATGAGACCTAGGGTTTCACGGCGGCCCGATTCGAACGCCTGAGAGTCAGAATCACGCGAAACGAAGGTCGTGGCGTTACTGATGACTTCCTTTTTTCAGCGGGTCCTTTTGTTTGGATTTTCACCACCGTCATCCGGATGCGCGAAAATGACATTTTGGGTTTCGCGGCAGCCCGATCGACCGCCGGAAAGTTGGAATCACGGGAAACGAAGGTCGTGGCGTTACCGAGCACTTCTTTATTCCAAGAACTCCACTATTTGTAACTTTCGCCACCGTCATCCGGAAGCACGAAAATGGCATCTAGGGTTCCAAGGCGACCCGATTCGACCGCCGGAAAGTCGGATTCACGCGGAACGAAGGTCGTGGCGTTACTGATGACTTCTTCTTTCCAACGAGTCCCTTTGCGTGGATTTTCGCCACCGTCATCCGGATGCACGAAAATGACATCTAGGGTTTCCCGGCGGCCCGATTCGACAGCCGGATAGTCGGAATCACGAGAAACGAAGGTCGTGGCGTTACTGAGCAATTCTTCTTTCCAAGAAGTCCACTTTTTATAATTTCTGCCACCGTCATCCGGATGCACGAAAATGGCATCTAGGGTTTCTTGGCGGCCCGATTCGACAGCCGGAAAGTAGGAATCGCGCGAAACGAAGGTCGTGGCGTTACTGATGACTTCTTCTTTCCAACGAGTCCCTTTTTTTGGATTTTTTCCACCGTCATCCGGATGCACGAAAATGGCATCTAGGGTTTCTCGGCGGCTCAATTCGACCGCCGGAAAGTCGGAATAATGCGAAACGGAGGTCGTGGCGTTCCTAAGCACTTTTTCTTTCCAAGCAGTCCACTTTTTATAATTTCCGCCACCGTCATTCGTATGCACGAAAATGGTATCTAGGGTTTCTCGGCCGCCCGATTCGACAGCCGGAATGATGCGTTCCTCTAAACGAAGAAACGGAGTGTTTGGCGAAAGCAAGGATCGTCTTGAAAATTCAACGGATGTTTGATCGCCACGAGTTGCCTCGATAAGATCGGATTCAGTTCTTTGCCCAAGAACTAAGGGAAGCTCTCACTTTAGGAGAAAACTCAATCTTTATTAATCATCAAAATCTGTTTTTTACATGAACTTAAAGAACTCTTAAATAGACAATCAAACCTAACCCTAGTAGGAAAGCCAGCAGGCCTTAAACTCCTAATTGGACTTCTAATATAATATGGCCTAAATAACACTAGTTAATTGGCCCAACTAAACTAACAAAAATTAAACTCAAAATTAAACTACTATTTGGGCTGCATAAAGAATAGGCCCAAATACTAATAATATCCAAAACAAAACATTTAAACTAAAGCCCATAATACATCTTTAGCCTATGCAGATTTGGGCTAGTTGTCTTCAAGATCCAATAAACTTTATTGGGCCTCCAAACTGCCCTCTTTAATGTCGTCTTCAATGCTGCAAAGTGTGGCCCACTTGATGTCTTGACTTGGCCCAATAACTTCCTCTTTAGCCTGCACATTCAAGATCAAGCCCAGTAAAGCTTCTTTGGCCCGCTTTGCCCTGCTCCTAATCATTGCACCGCCTATCCCTTGCAAAGCATCTTGGGAACGATTTATAGTAGTTTTGACAGCACCTTGATCTCCATCACAGAAAGTAGGAATCGCGCGAAACGAAGGCCGTGGCGTTACTGATGACTTCTTCTTTCCAACGAGTCCCTTTTTTTGGATTTTTGCCACCGTCATCCGGATGCACGAAAATGGCATCTAGGGTTTCTCGGCGGCTCAATTCGACCGCCGAAAAGTCAGAATCACGCGAAACGAAGGTCGTGGCGTTACTGAGCACTTCTTCTTTCCAAGAACTACACTTTTTATAATTTTCGCCACCGTCATACGGTTGCACGAAAATGGCATCTAGGGTTTCCCGGCGGTTCGATTCGACCGCCGAAAAATTGAAATCACGCGAAACGAAGGTCGTGGAGTTACTGATGAATTCTTTTTTCCAACGAGTGCATGAAAATGGGACCTAGGGTTTCTCGGCGGCCCGATTCGAACGCCTGAGAGTCAGAATCACGCGAAACGAAGGTCGTGGCGTTACTGATGACTTCCTTTTTTCAGCGGGTCCTTTTGTTTGGATTTTCACCACCGTCATCCGGATGCGCGAAAATGGCATTTTGGGTTTCGCGGCAGCCCGATCGACCGCCGGAAAGTTGGAATAACGGGAAACGAAGGTCGTGGCATTACCGAGCACTTCTTTATTCCAAGAACTCCACTATTTGTAACTTTCGCCACCGTCATCCGGAAGCACGAAAATGGCATCTAGGGTTCCAAGGCGACCCGATTCGACCGTCGGAAAGTCGGAATCACGCGGAACGAAGGTCGTGGCGTTACTGATGACTTCTTCTTTCCAACGAGTCCCTTTGCGTAGATTTTCGCCACCGTTATCCGGATGCACGAAAATGTCATCTAGGGTTTCCCGGCGGCCCGATTCGACAGCCGGAAAGTCGGAATCACGAGAAACGAAGGTCGTGGCGTTACTGAGCAATTCTTCTTTCCAAGAAGTCCACTTTTTATAATTTCTGCCACCATCATCCGGATGCACGAAAATGGCATCTAGGGTTTCTCGGCGGCCCGATTCGACACTCGGAAAGTAGGAATCGCGCGAAACGAAGGTCGTGGCGTTACTGATGACTTCTTCTTTCCAACGAGTCCCTTTTTTGGATTTTTGCCACCGTCATCCGGATGCACGAAAATGGCATCTAGGGTTTCTCGGCGGCTCAATTCGACCGCCGGAAAGTCGGAATAATGCGAAACAGAGGTCGTGGCGTTCCTAAGCACTTTTTCTTTCCAAGCAGTCCACTTTTTATAATTTCCGCCACCGTCATTCGTATGCACGAAAATGGTATCTAGGGTTTCTCGGCCGCCCGATTCGACAACCGGAATGATGCGTTCCTCTAAACGAAGAAACGGAGTGTTTGGCGAAAGCAAGGATCGTCTTGAAAATTCAATGGATGTTTGATCGCCACGAGTTGCATCGATAAGATCGAATTCAGTTCTTTGCCCAAGAACTAAGGGAAGCTCTCACTTTAGGAGAAAACTCAATCTTTATTAATCATCAAAATCTGTTTTTTACATGAACTTAAAGAACTCTTAAATAGACAATCAAACCTAACCCTAGTAGGAAAGCCAGCAGGCCTTAAACTCCTAATTGGACTTCTAATATAATATGGCCTAAATAACACTAGTTAATTGGCCCAACTAAACTAACAAAAATTAAACTCAAAATTAAACTACTATTTGGGCTGCATAAAGAATAGGCCCAAATACTAATAATATCCAAAACAAAACATTTAAATTAAAGCCCATAATACATCTTTAGCCTATGCAGATTTGGGCTGGTTGTCTTCAAGATCCAATAAACTTTATTGGGCCTCCAAACTGCCCTCTTTAATGTCGTCTTCAAGGTTGCAAAGTGTGGCCCACTTGATGTCTTGACTTGGCCCAATAACTTCCTCTTTAGCCTGCACATTCAAGATCAAGCCCAGTAAAGCTTCTTTGGCCCGTTTTGCCCTGCTCCTAATCATTGCACCGCCTATCCCTTGCAAAGGATCTTGGGAACGATTTATAGTAGTTTTGACAGCACCTTGATCTCCATCATTCCCTCCTTCCTCGAAATGATTCGTCCTCGTATCAAAGGCATCACCTACATCAAATAAGGACAAGTTAGCAACATTGAATATAGCACTAATATTGCCATACTCACTTGGTAAATCAATCTTATAGGCATTGTCATTGATTCGCTTCAGTCCATCTCCCTTAAGATGCAACTTAGACTTTCTCTGAACCGGGAACCTCTCTTTGCGCATATGTACCCAAACCCAATCACCAGGTTCAAATACAATTTTTGTTCGGCTCTTATTGGCTTGCGTTGCATATTGCTTATTCTTCCTCTCAATGTTAGCTCGAACTTTAGTATGCAAATCCTTTACATATTCAACATTTTGTTTACCATCCATGTTAACAAACACATTAGTAGACAAAGGTAAAATATCCAGAGGTGTTAGAGGGTTAAAGCCATAAAAAATTTCAAAAGGACTACAAGCAATAGTAGAATGCACAGATCTATTGTAAGCAAACTCAACATGTGGTAATGGAATATAAAGACCATGTGACATAACCTTAGACTTATACACTTAACACAAAATGAAATGACATCATGTTTCATGCGAGGCCAATAAAAATGTTTATACAGAATTTCTAAAGTTTTAGTCACTCCAAAATGCTCCATTATACCTCCACCATGACTCTCCTTATTTAATAAGGCACACATAGAACACTTAGGCACACCAAGATTATTCTTTCTAAACAAGTAGCCTCTATATCTATAGAAACCATCAATAACACGCTTATCATAAGAATTCCAAACAGATCCAAAATCAACATCATTAGCATACAAGTCTTTAATGTATTCAAACCCAAGCAACTTAGCATGCAAAAATGTCAATAATGCATATCTTCTAGACAATGCATTAGCTACCACATTTTCCCTTCCAATTTTATATTTAATCACATATGGAAATGTCTCAATGAATTTTAACCACGTAACATGCCTCTTATGCAACTTACCTTGAGACTTCAAGAATTTCGGACTCTTATAATCTGAATGGATAATGAATTCTCTCGGCCATAGATAATGCTGCCAAATTTTCCAACTCCTCATCAATGCATATAACTCCTTATCATAAGTAGGATATTTCAGTGTTGTGAATCCCTGTATCAAAGACACAACCACACTAGGCAAAGAAAGGTTAGGAGTGTTAGTAAAATAAATATCCTTGTACATGAGCACAAGGAGGTTTGGTTTGCATACCAAAGCACTCTTCACCTCACTTTTTAATGCAAAAGCACTCACTCTTTTATTTTCTTCTTTATCTGTCTCACAATTCTCTTTCTTTTTCTGCTCACATATCTCAACATCTCTCTCTTTTATCTCACTCTCAATTTTGGCCATACTCATTTTTTTCTCAGATATCTCAACCTCTCTCTCTTTTCTCTCACTCTCAATTTTGGCCATACTCTCTTTTTTCTTTTGCTCACATATTTCAACCTCTCTTTCTTTTCTCTCACTCTCAATTTTTGCCTTACTCTCTTTCTCTTTTTCTTTTATTTCTCTCAACTCACACTCTTTTGTAATTCGCACTTGATCAGCATAAGCCTCAGCTGGCCTTAGGGGTGTTAGAATAAAGGTTTTCTTATGCATGGTCAATGTATATCGATTCTTGTAACCATCATAATTAACCCTTCTATTAAATTGCCATAGACGTCCCAACAACAAGTGTGCAACATGCATTGGTACTACATCACAAAGCACCTCATCTTTGTAGTTACTAATAGAAAAAGATACCAAAACCTGATTAGTCACCCATATCTCTCCACTATCATTCAACCATCTTAGCCTATACGGCTTAGGATGTTTCAATGTGGGTAGACCCAATTTATCAACCATCAAGGTACTAGCTACGTTAATGCAACTTCCATTATCAATAATCAAGCTACATACCTTGTTATTCACGTGGCACTTAGTCTGGAATATATGCTCACACTGTTCATAATCAATATCATCAATAGGCTGCATATTAAGAGCACGTCGAGTAACCAATACTTCTCTTTTCACTAGCTTACTAATCTCCATATTACTACAATCCTCCAATGGTGGCATCTCATTATCACTAGAATGCTTACTCTCTATTCGTTCCTTTTCTTCTTCACCAAAGACAAACTGTTTAGAAGGCTTAGGTTTGGATAGTGACTCAAGATTATCCAGCTTCATATGTGTCAACTTAAACTGCTCCTGAATTTCCTTCATGTAATATTTAAGATCAATTTTAGGTTGATTTATTTTACTAGTCATGTTTGTCTCACAAGCCTCACGTGTTTGCACTCAACTTTACTCTCTTTCCCTTAAAGCTCTTAAACAAGAAACTAATCAACAAACTTATCAAAGGAAACAAGAGAATTAAGAATGATAAGAACAAATTTTCAGACAATGACAATCTAGGAACTGAATTTGAAACAAATAAAATTAGTATGCAATTTTTTCGACTTCCCTTTTTTTCTCTTTTTTTTTGAACGAATTTCTTTTTTTTTTTTTGAATGAACTTCTGCTCACCTTTTCTTTTAGCAGACTTCAGCACTTTTTTTTTGCGAAATTTTTTTTTTGGGAAGAAGAAACTGAAGTATACTAGAACTAGGAATCTTATTTTTTTTTTTTGTGAATTTTGAATTTTGAATTTTTGAACAAGAAACCAAATTGAAATAGGAATAGGAATCACTTTTTTTTTTTCGAAATTCAAATTTTTTGGAAGAAGAAACTAAATTGACTAGGACTAGGAATTAGAATATAAGTAGGAAAAGAAAATTGACTAGAACTAGAACTCTTTTATTTTTTTTAAAGGACTAGAAGAACATTAACTAGAACTAGAACTAGAACTCTAATTTGACCTAAAAAAAGGTAGAAGAAGAAGAAAGACTCTAGAAAATAGAAAAGAAAAGATAGGACACCAACCAAATCTCAAGGAGCCAAAGCTCTGATACCAAATGATGCGTTCCTCTAAACGAAGAAACGGAGTGTTTGGAGAAAGTAAGGATCGTCTTGAAAATTCAACGGATGTTTGATCGCCACGAGTTGCCTCGATAAGATCGGATTCAGTTCTTTGCCCAAGAACTAAGGGAAGCTCTCACTTTAGGAGAAAACTCAATCTTTATTAATCATCAAAATCTGTTTTTTACATGAACTTAAAGAACTCTTAAATAGACAATCAAACCTAACCCTAGTAGGAAAGCCAGCAGGCCTTAAACTCCTAATTGGACTTCTAATATAATATAGCTTAAATAACACTAGTTAATTGGCCCAACTAAACTAACAAAAATTAAACTCAAAATTAAACTACTATTTGGGCTGCATAAAGAATAGGCCCAAATACTAATAATATCCAAAACAAAACATTTAAACTAAAGTCCATAATACATCTTTAGCCTATGCAGATTTGGGCTAGTTGTCTTCAAGATCCAATAAACTTTATTGGGCCTCGAAACTGCCCTCTTTAATGTCGTCTTCAAGGCTGCAAAGTGTGGCCCACTTGATGTCTTGACTTGGCCCAATAACTTCCTCTTTAGCCTGCACATTCAAGATCAAGCCCAGTAAAGCTTCTTTGGCCCGCTTTGCCCTGCTCCTAATCATTGCACCGCCTATCCCTTGCAAAGGATCTTGGGAACGATTTATAGTAGTTTTGACAGCACCTTGATCTCCATCACGGAAAGTAGGAATCGCGCGAAACGAAGGCCGTGGCGTTACTGATGACTTCTTCTTTCCAACGAGTCCATTTTTTTGGATTTTTGCCACCGTCATCCGGATGCACGAAAATGGCATCTAGGGTTTCTCGGCGGCTCAATTCGACCGCCGAAAAGTTAGAATCACGCGAAACGAAGGTCGTGGCGTTACTGAGCACTTCTTCTTTCCAAGAACTTCACTTTTTATAATTTTCGCCACCGTCATACGGTTGCACGAAAATGGCATCTAGGGTTTCCCGGCGGTTCGATTCGACCGCCGAAAAATTGAAATCACGCGAAACGAAGGTCGTGGAGTTACTGATGAATTCTTTTTTCCAACGAGTGCATGAAAATGGGACCTAGGGTTTCTCGGCGGCCCGATTCGAACGCCTGAGAGTCAGAATCACGCGAAACGAAGGTCGTGGCGTTACTGATGACTTCATTTTTTCAGCGGGTCCTTTTGTTTGGATTTTCACCACCGTCATCCGGATGCGCGAAAATGGCATTTTGGGTTTCGCGGCAGCCCGATCGACCGCCGGAAAGTTGGAATCACGGGAAACGAAGGTCGTGGCGTTACCGAGCACTTCTTTATTCCAAGAACTCCACTATTTGTAACTTTCGCCACCGTCATCCGGAAGCACGAAAATGGCATCTAGGGTTCCAAGGCGACCCGATTCGACCGCCGGAAAGTCGGAATCACGCGGAACGAAGATCGTGGCGTTACTGATGACTTCTTCTTTCCAACGAGTCCCTTTGCGTGGATTTTCGCCACCGTCATCCGGATGCACTAAAATGACATCTAGGGTTTCCCGGCGGCCCGATTCGACAGCCGGAAAGTCGGAATCACGAGAAACGAAGGTCGTGGCGTTACTGAGCAATTCTTCTTTCCAAGAAGTCCACTTTTTATAATTTCTGCCACCGTCATCCGGATGCACGAAAATGGCATCTAGGGTTTCTCGGCGGATCAATTCGACCGCCGAAAAGTCAGAATCACGCGAAACGAAGGTCGTGGCGTTAATGAACACTTCTTCTTTCCAAGAACTACACTTTTTATAAATTTCGCCACCGTCATACGGTTGCACGAAAATGGCATCTAGGGTTTCCCGGCAGTTCGATTCGACCGCCGAAAAATTGAAATCACGCGAAACGAAGGTCGTGGAGTTACTGATGAATTCTGTTTTCCAACGAGTCCCTTCGTTTGGATTTTTCCCACCGTCATCCGAATGCATGAAAATGGGACCTATGGTTTCTCGGCGGCCCGATTCGAACGCCTGAGAGTCAGAATCATGCGAAACGAAGGTCGTGGCGCTACTGATGACTTCCTTTTTTCAGCGGGTCCTTTTGTTTGGATTTTCACCACCGTCATCCGGATGCGCGAAAATGGCATTTTGGGTTTCGCGGCAGCCCGATCGACCGCCGAAAAGTTGGAATAACGGGAAACGAAGGTCGTGGCGTTACCGAGCACTTCTTTATTCCAAGAACTCCACTATTTGTAACTTTCGCCACCGTCATCCGGAAGCACGAAAATGGCATCTAGGGTTCCAAGGCGACCCGATTCGACCGCCGGAAAGTCGGAATCACGCGGAACGAAGGTCGTGGCGTTACTGATGACTTCTTCTTTCCAACGAGTCCCTTTGCGTGGATTTTCGCCACCGTCATCCGGATGCACGAAAATGACATCTAGGGTTTCCCGGCGGCCCGATTCGACAGCCGGAAAGTCGAAATCACGAGAAACGAAGGTCGTGGCGTTACTGAGCAATTCTTCTTTCCAAGAAGTCCACTTTTTATAATTTCTGCCACCCTCATCCGGATGCACGAAAATGGCATCTAGGGTTTCTCGGCGGCCCGATTAGACACCCGAAAAGTAGGAATCGCGCGAAACGAAGGTCGGGGCGTTACTGATGACTTCTTCTTTCCAACGAGTCCCTTTTTTTGGATTTTTGCCACCGTCATCCGGATGCACGAAAATGGCATCTAGGGTTTCTCGGCGGCTCAATTCGACCGCCGGAAAGTCGGAATAATGCGAAACGGAGGTCGTGGCGTTGCTAAGCACTTTTTCTTTCCAAGCAGTCCACTTTTTATAATTTTCGCCACCGTCATTCGTATGCACGAAAATGGTATCTAGGGTTTCTCGGCCGCCCGATTCGACAGCCGGAAAGTAGGAATCGCGCGAAACGAAGGCCGTGGCGTTACTGGTGACTTCTTCTTTCCAACGAGTCCCTTTTTTTGGAATTTTGCCACCGTCATCCGGATGCACGAAAATGGCATCTAGGGTTTCTCGGCGGCTCAATTCGACCGCCGAAAAGTCAGAATCACGCGAAACGAAGGTCGTGGCGTTACTGAGCACTTCTTCTTTCCAAGAACTACACTTTTTATAATTTTCGCCACCGTCATACGGTTGCACGAAAATGGAATCTAGGGCTTCCCGGCGGTTCGATTCGACCGCCTAAAAATTGAAATCACGCGAAACGAAGGTCGTGGGGTTACTGATGAATTCTTTTTTCCAACGAGTGCATGAAAATGGGACCTAGGGTTTCTCGGCGGCCCGATTCGAACGCCTGAGAGTCAGAATCACGCGAAACGAAGGTCGTGGCGTTACTGATGACTTCCTTTTTTCAGCGGGTCCTTTTGTTTGGATTTTCACCACCGTCATCCGGATGCGCGAAAATGGCATTTTGGGTTTCGCGGCAGCGCGATCGACCGCCGGAAAGTTGGAATAACGGGAAACGAAGGTCGTGGCGTTACCGAGCACTTCTTTATTCCAAGAACACCACTATTTGTAACTTTCGCCACCGTCATCCGGAAGCACGAAAGTGGCATCTAGGGTTCCAAGGCGACCCGATTCGACCTCCGAAAATTCGGAATCACGCGGAACGAAGGTCGTGGCGTTACTGATGACTTCTTCTTTCCAACGAGTCCCTTTGCGTGGATTTTCGCCACCGTCATCCGGATGCACGAAAATGACATCAAGGGTTTCCCGGCGGCCCGATTCGACAGCCGGAAAGTCGGAATCACGAGAAACGAAGGTCGTGGCGTTACTGAGCAATTCTTCTTTCCAAGAAGTCCACTTTTTATAATTTCTGCCACCGTCATCCGGATGCACGAAAATGGCATCTATGGTTTCTCGGCGGCCCGATTCGACAGCCGGAAAGTAGGAATCGCGCGAAACGAAGGTCGTGGAGTTACTGATGACTTCTTCTTCCCAACGAGTCCCTTTTTTTGGAATTTTGCCACCGTCATCCGGATGCACGAAAATGGCATCTAGGGTTTCTCGGCGGCCCAATTCGACCGCCGAAAAGTCAGAATCACGCGAAACGAAGGTCGTGGCGTTACTGAGCACTTCTTCTTTCCAAGAACTACACTTTTTATAATTTTCGCCACCGTCATACGGTTGCACGAAAATGGCACCTAGGGTTTCCCGGCGGTTCGATTCGACCGCCTAAAAATTGAAATCACGCGAAACGAAGGTCGTGGATTACTGATGAATTCTTTTTTCCAACGAGTGCATGAAAATGGGACCTAGGGTTTCTCGGTGGCCCGATTCGAACGCCTGAGAGTCAGAATCACGCGAAACGAAGGTCGTGGCGTTACTGATGACTTCCTTTTTTCAGCGGGTCCTTTTGTTTGGATTTTCACCACCGTCATCCGGATGCGCGAAAATGGCATTTTGGGTTTCGCGGCAGCCCGATCGACCGCCGAAAAGTTGGAATCACGGGAAACGAAGGTCATGGCGTTACCGAGCACTTCTTTATTCCAAGAACTCCACTATTTGTAACTTTCGCCACCGTCATCCGGAAGCACGAAAATGGCATCTAGGGTTCCAAGGCGACCCGATTCGACCGCCGGAAAGTCGGAATCACGCGGAACGAAGGTCGTGGCGTTACTGATGACTTCTTCTATCCAACGAGTCCCTTTGCGTGGATTTTCGCCACCGTCATCCGGATGCACGAAAATGACATCTAGGGTTTCCCGGCGGCCCGATTCGACAGCCGGAAAGTCGGAATCACGAGAAACGAAGGTCGTGGCGTTACTGAGCAATTCTTCTTTCCAAGAAGTCCACTTTTTATAATTTCTGCCACCGTCATCCGGATGCACGAAAATGGCATCTAGGGTTTCTCGGCGGCCCGATTCGACAGCCGGAAAGTAGGAATCGCGCGAAACGAAGGTCGTGGCGTTACTGATGACTTCTTCTTTCCAACGAGTCCCTTTTTTTGGATTTTTTCCACCGTCATCTGGATGCACGAAAATGGCATCTAGGGTTTCTCGGTGGCTCAATTCGACCGCCGGAATGTCAGAATAATGCGAAACGGAGGTCGTGGCGTTCCTAAGCACTTTTTCTTTCCAAGCAGTCCACTTTTTATAATTTTCGCCACCGTCATTCGTATGCACGAAAATGGTATCTAGGGTTTCTCGGCTGCCCGATTCGACAGCCGGAAAATAGGAATCGCGCGAAACGAAGGCCGTGGCGTTACTGGTGACTTCTTCTTTCCAACGAGTCCCTTTTTTTGGATTTTTGCCACCGTCATCCGGATGCACGAAAATGGCATCTAGGGTTTCTCGGCGGCTCAATTCGACCGCCGAAAAGTCAGAATCACGCGAAACGAAGGTCGTGGCGTTACTGAGCACTTCTTCTTTCCAAGAACTACACTTTTTATAATTTTCGCCACCGTCATACGGTTGCACGAAAATGGCATCTAGGGTTTCCCGGCGGTTCGATTCGACTGCCGAAAAATTGAAATCACGCGAAACGAAGGTCGTGGGGTTACTGATGAATTCTTTTTTCCAACGAGTGCATGAAAATGGGACCTAGGGTTTCTCGGCGGCCCGATTCGAACGCCTGAGAGTCAGAATCACGCGAAACGAAGGTCGTGGCGTTACTGATGACTTCCTTTTTTCAGCGGGTCCTTTTGTTTGGATTTTCACCACCGTCATCCGGATGCGCGAAAATGGCATTTTGGGTTTCGCGGAAGCCCGATCGACCGCCGGAAAGTTGGAATCACGGGAAACGAAGGTCGTGGCGTTACTGATGACTTCTTCTTTCCAACGAGTCCCTTTTTTTGGATTTTTGCCACCGTCATCCGGATGCACGAAAATGGCATCTAGGGTTTCTCGGCGGCTCAATTCGACCGCCGGAAAGTCGGAATAATGCGAAACGGAGGTCGTGGCGTTCCTAAGCACTTTTTCTTTCCAAGCAGTCCACTTTTTATAATTTTCGCCACCGTCATTCGTATGCACGAAAATGGTATCTAGGGTTTCTCGGCCGCCCGATTCGACAGCCAGAAAGTAGGAATCGCGCGAAACGAAGGCCGTGGCGTTACTGATGACTTCTTCTTTCCAACGAGTCCCTTTTTTTGGATTTTTGCCACCGTCATCCGGATGCACGAAAATGGCATCTAGGGTTTCTCGGCGGCTCAATTCGACTGCCGAAAAGTCAGAATCACGCGAAACGAAGGTCGTGGCGTTACTGAGCACTTCTTCTTTCCAAGAACTACACTTTTTATAAGTTTCGCCACCGTCATACGGTTGCACGAAAATGGCATCTAGGGTTTCCCGGCGGTTCCATTCGACCGCCGAAAAATTGAAATCACGCGAAACGAAGGTCGTGGGGTTACTGATGAATTCTTTTTTCCAACGAGTGCATGAAAATGGGACCTAGGGTTTCTCGGCGGCCCGATTCGAACGCCTGAGAGTCAGAATCACGCGAAACGGAGGTCGTGGCGTTACTGATGACTTCCTTTTTTCAGCGGGTCCTTTTGTTTGGATTTTCACCACCGTCATCCGGATGCGCGAAAATGGCATTTTGGGTTTCGCGGCAGCCCGATCGACCGCCGGAAAGTTGGAATAACGGGAAACGAAGGTCGTGGCGTTACCGAGCACTTCCTTATTCCAAGAACTCCACTATTTGTAACTTTCGCCACCGTCATCCGGAAGCACGAAAATGGCATCTAGGGTTCCAAGGCGACCCGATTCGACCGCCGAAAAGTCGGAATCACGCGGAACGAAGGTCGTGGCGTTACTGATGACTTCTTCTTTCCAACGAGTCCCTTTGCGTGGATTTTCGCCACCGTCATCCGGATGCACGAAAATGACATCTAGGGTTTCCCGGCGGCCCGATTCGACAGCCGGAAAGTCAGAATCACGAGAAACGAAGGTCGTGGCGTTACTGAGCAATTCTTCTTTCCAAGAAGTCTACTTTTTATAATTTCTGCCACCGTCATCCGGATGCACGAAAATGGCATCTAGGGTTTCTCGGCGGCCCGATTCGACACCCGGAAAGTAGGAATCGCGCGAAATGAAGGTCGTGGCGTTACTGATGACTTCTTCTTTCCAACGAGTCCCTTTTTCTGGATTTTTGCCACCGTCATCCGGATGCACGAAAATGGCATCTAGGGTTTTTCGGCGGCTCAATTCGACCGCCGAAAAGTCAGAATCACGCAAAACGAAGGTCGTGGCGTTACTGAGCACTTCTTCTTTCCAAGAACTACACTTTTTATAATTTTTGCCACCGTCATACGTTTGCACGAAAATGGCATCTAGGGTTTCCCGGCCGTTCGATTCGACCGCCGAAAAATTGAAATCACGCGAAACGAAGGTCGTGGGGTTACTGATGAATTCTTTTTTCCAACGAGTGCATGAAAATGGGACCTAGGGTTTCTCGGCGGTCCGATTCGAACGCCTGAGAGTCAGAATCACGCGAAACGAAGGTCGTGGCGTTACTGATGACTTCCTTTTTTCAGCGGGTCCTTTTGTTTGGATTTTCACCACCGTCATCCGGATGCGTGAAAATGGCATTTTGGGTTTCGCGGCAGCCCGATCGACCGCCGGAAAGTTGGAATCACGGGAAACGAAGGTCGTGGCGTTACCGAGCACTTCTTTATTCCAAGAACTCCACTATTTGTAACTTTCGCCACCGTCATCCGGAAGCACGAAAATGGCATCTAGGGTTCCAAGGCGACCCGATTCGACCGCCGGAAAGTCGGAATCACGCGGAACGAAGGTCGTGGCGTTACTGATGACTTCTTCTTTCCAACGAGTCCCTTTGCGTGGATTTTCGCCACCATCATCCGGATGCACGAAAATGACATCTAGGGTTTCCCGGCGGCCCGATTCGACAGCCGGAAATTCGGAATCACGAGAAACGAAGGTCGTGGCGTTACTGAGCAATTCTTCTTTCCAGGAAGTCCACTTTTTATAATTTCTGCCACCGTCATCCGGATGCACGAAAATGGCATCTAGGGTTTCTCGGCGGCCCGATCGACAGCCGGAAAGTAGGAATCGCGCGAAACGAAGGTCGTGGCGTTACTGATGACTTCTTCTTTCCAACGAGTCCCTTTTTTTGGATTTTTGCCACCGTCATCCGGATGCACGAAAATGGCATCTAGGGTTTCTCGGCGGCTCAATTCGACCGCCGGAAAGTCAGAATAATGCGAAACGGAGGTCGTGGCGTTCCTAAGCACTTTTTCTTTCCAAGCAGTCCATTTTTTATAATTTTCCCCACCGTCATTCGTATGCACGAAAATGGTATCTAGGGTTTCTCGGCCGCCCGATTCGACAGCCGGAAAGTAGGAATCGCACGAAACGAAGGCCGTGGCGTTACTGGTGACTTCTTCTTTCCAACGAGTCCCTTTTTTTGGATTTTTGCCACCGTCATCCGGATGCACGAAAATGGCATCTAGGGTTTCTCGGCGGCTCAATTCGACCGCCGAAAAGTCAGAATCACGCGAAACGAAGGTCGTGGCGTTACTGAGCACTTCTTCATTCCAAGAACTACACCTTTTATAATTTTCGCCACCGTCATACGGTTGCACGAAAATGGCATCTAGGGTTTCCCGGCGGTTCGATTCGACCGCCGAAAAATTGAAATCACGCGAAACGAAGGTCGTGGGGTTACTGATGAATTCTTTTTTCCAACGAGTGCATGAAAATGGGACCTAGGGTTTCTCGGCGGCCCGATTCGAACGCCTGAGAGTCAGAATCACGCGAAACGAAGGTCGTGGCGTTACTGATGACTTCCTTTTTTCAGCGGGTCCTTTTGTTTGGATTTTCACCACCGTCATCCGGATGCGCGAAAATGGCATTTTGGGTTTCGCGGCAGCGCGATCGACTGCCGGAAAGTTGGAATAACGGGAAACGAAGGTCGTGGCGTTACCGAGCACTTCTTTATTCCAAGAACTCCACTATTTGTAACTTTCGCCACCGTCATCCGGAAGCACGAAAATGGCATCTAGGGTTCCAAGGCGACCCGATTCGACCGCCGGAAAGTCGGAATCACGCGGAACGAAGGTTGTGGCGTTACTGATGACTTCTTCTATCCAACGAGTCCCTTTGCGTGGATTTTCGCCACCGTCATCCGGATGCACGAAAATGACATCTAGGGTTTCCCGGCGGCCCGATTCGACAGCCGGAAAGTCGGAATCACGAGAAACGAAGGTCGTGGCGTTACTGAGCAATTCTTCTTTCCAAGAAGTCCACTTTTTATAATTTCTGCCACCGTCATCCGGATGCACGAAAATGGCATCTAGGGTTTCTCGGCGGCCCGATTCGACAGCCGAAAAGTAGGAATCGCGCGAAACAAAGGTCGTGGCGTTACTGATGACTTCTTCTTCCCAACGAGTCCCTTTTTTTGGAATTTTGCCACCGTCATCCGGATGCACGAAAATGGCATCTAGGGTTTCTCGGCGGCTTAATTCGACCGCCGAAAAGTTAGAATCACGCGAAACGAAGGTCGTGGCGTTACTGAGCACTTCTTCTTTCCAAGAACTACACTTTTTATAATTTTCGCCACCGTCATACGGTTGCACGAAAATGGCATCTAGGGTTTCCCGGCGGTTCGATTCGACCGCCGAAAAATTGAAATCACGCGAAACGAAGGTCGTGGGGTTACTGATGAATTCTTTTTTCCAACGAGTGCATGAAAATGGGACCTAGGGTTTCTCGGCGGCCCGATTCGAACGCCTGAGAGTCAGAATCACGCGAAACGAAGGTCGTGGCGTTACTGATGACTTCCTTTTTTCAGCGGGTCCTTTTGTTTGGATTTTCACCACCGTCATCCGGATGCGCGAAAATGGCATTTTGGGTTTCGCGGCAGCGCGATCGACTGCCGGAAAGTTGGAATAACGGGAAACGAAGGTCGTGGCGTTACCGAGCACTTCTTTATTCCAAGAACTCCACTATTTGTAACTTTCGCCACCGTCATCCGGAAGCACGAAAGTGGCATCTAGGGTTCCAAGGCGACCCGATTCGACCTCCGGAAATTCGGAATCACGCGGAACGAAGGTCGTGGCGTTACTGATGACTTCTTCTTTCCAACGAGTCCCTTTGCGTGGATTTTCGCCACCGTCATCCGGATGCACGAAAATGACATCTAGGGTTTCCCGGCGGCCCGATTCGACAGCCGGAAAGTCGGAATCACGAGAAACGAAGGTCGTGGCGTTACTGAGCAATTCTTCTTTCCAAGAAGTCCACTTTTTATAATTTCTGCCACCGTCATCCGGATGCACGAAAATGGCATCTAGGGTTTCTCGGCGGCCCGATTCGACAGCCGGAAAGTAGGAATCGCGCGAAACGAAGGTCGTGGCGTTACTGATGACTTCTTCTTCCCAACGAGTCCCTTTTTTTGGAATTTTGCCACCGTCATCCGGATGCACGAAAATGGCATCTAGGGTTTCTCGGCGGCCCAATTCGACCGCCGGAAAGTCGGAATAATGCGAAACGGAGGTCGTGGCGTTCCTAAGCACTTTTTCTTTCCAAGCAGTCCACTTTTTATAATTTTCGCCACCGTCATTCGTATGCACGAAAATGGTATCTAGGGTTTCTCGGCCGCCCGATTCGACAGCCGGAAAGTAGGAATCGCGCGAAACGAAGGCCGTGGCGTTACTGGTGACTTCTTCTTTCCAACGAGTCCCTTTTTTTGGATTTTTGCCACCGTCATCCGGATGCACGAAAATGGCATCTAGGGTTTCTCGGCGGCTCAATTCGACCGCCGAAAAGTCAGAATCACGCGAAACGAAGGTCGTGGCGTTACTGAGCACTTCTTCTTTCCAAGAACTACACTTTTTATAATTTTCGCCACCGTCATACGGTTGCACGAAAATGGCATCTAGGGTTTCCCGGCGGTTCGATTCGACCGCCTAAAAATTGAAATCACGCGAAACGAAGGTCGTGGGGTTACTGATGAATTCTTTTTTCCAACGAGTGCATGAAAATGGGACCTAGGGTTTCTCGGCGGCCCGATTCGAACGCCTGAGAGTCAGAATCACGCGAAACGAAGGTCGTGGCGTTACTGATGACTTCCTTTTTTCAGCGGGTCCTTTTGTTTGGATTTTCACCACCGTCATCCGGATGCGCGAAATTGGCATTTTGGGTTTCGCGGCAGCCCGATCGACCGCCGAAAAGTTGGAATCACGGGAAACGAAGGTCATGGCGTTATCGAGCACTTCTTTATTCCAAGAACTCCACTATTTGTAACTTTCGCCACCGTCATCCGGAAGCACGAAAATGGCATCTAGGGTTCCAAGGCGACCCGATTCGACCGCCGGAAAGTCGGAATCACGCGGAACGAAGGTCGTGGCGTTACTGATGACTTCTTCTATCCAACGAGTCCCTTTGCGTGGATTTTCGCCACCGTCATCCGGATGCACGAAAATGACATCTAGGGTTTCCCGGCGGCCCGATTCGACAGCCGGAAAGTCGGAATCACGAGAAACGAAGGTCGTGGCGTTACTGAGCAATTCTTCTTTCCAAGAAGTCCACTTTTTATAATTTCTGCCACCGTCATCCGGATGCACGAAAATGGCATCTAGGGTTTCTCGGCGGCCCGATTCGACAGCCGGAAAGTAGGAATCGCGCGAAACGAAGGTCGTGGCGTTACTGATGACTTCTTCTTTCCAACGAGTCCCTTTTTTTGGATTTTTTCCACCGTCATCTGGATGCACGAAAATGGCATCTAGGGTTTCTCGGTGGCTCAATTCGACCGCCGGAATGTCAGAATAATGCGAAACGGAGGTCGTGGCGTTCCTAAGCACTTTTTCTTTCCAAGCAGTCCACTTTTTATAATTTTCGCCACCGTCATTCGTATGCACGAAAATGGTATCTAGGGTTTCTCGGCTGCCCGATTCGACAGCCGGAAAATAGGAATCGCGCGAAACGAAGGCCGTGGCGTTACTGGTGACTTCTTCTTTCCAACGAGTCCCTTTTTTTGGATTTTTGCCACCGTCATCCGGATGCACGAAAATGGCATCTAGGGTTTCTCGGCGGCTCAATTCGACCGCCGAAAAGTCAGAATCACGCGAAACGAAGGTCGTGGCGTTACTGAGCAATTCTTCTTTCCAAGAACTACACTTTTTATAATTTTCGCCACCGTCATACGGTTGCACGAAAATGGCATCTAGGGTTTCCCGGCGGTTCGATTCGACCGCCGAAAAATTGAAATCACGCGAAACGAAGGTCGTGGGGTTACTGATGAATTCTTTTTTCCAACGAGTGCATGAAAATGGGACCTAGGGTTTCTCGGCGGCCCGATTCGAACGCCTGAGAGTCAGAATCACGCGAAACGAAGGTCGTGGCGTTACTGATGACTTCCTTTTTTCAGCGGGTCCTTTTGTTTGGATTTTCACCACCGTCATCCGGATGCGCGAAAATGGCATTTTGGGTTTCGCGGAAGCCCGATCGACCGCCGGAAAGTTGGAATCACGGGAAACGAAGGTCGTGGCGTTACTGATGACTTCTTCTTTCCAACGAGTCCCTTTTTTTGGATTTTTGCCACCGTCATCCGGATGCACGAAAATGGCATCTAGGGTTTCTCGGCGGCTCAATTCGACCGCCGGAAAGTCGGAATAATGGGAAACGGAGGTCGTGGCGTTCCTAAGCACTTTTTCTTTCCAAGCAGTCCACTTTTTATAATTTTTGCCACCGTCATTCGTATGCACGAAAATGGTATCTAGGGTTTCTCGGCCGCCCGATTCGACAGCCGGAAAGTAGGAATCGCGCGAAACGAAGGACGTGGCGTTACTGATGACTTCTTCTTTCCAACGAGTCCCTTTTTTTGGATTTTTGCCACCGTCATCCGGATGCACGAAAATGGCATCTAGGGTTTCTCGGCGGCTCAATTCGACTGCCGAAAAGTCAGAATCACGCGAAACGAAGGTCGTGGCGTTACTGAGCACTTCTTCTTACCAAGAACTACACTTTTTATAATTTTCGCCACCGTCATACGGTTGCACGAAAATGGCATCTAGGGTTTCCCGGCGGTTCCATTCGACCGCCGAAAAATTGAAATCACGCGAAACGAAGGTCGTGGGGTTACTGATGAATTCTTTTTTCCAACGAGTGCATGAAAATGGGACCTAGGGTTTCTCGGCGGCCCGATTCGAACGCTTGAGAGTCAGAATCACGCGAAACGGAGGTCGTGGCGTTACTGATGACTTCCTTTTTTCAGCGGGTCCTTTTGTTTGGATTTTCACCACCGTCATCCGGATGCGCGAAAATGGCATTTTGGGTTTCGCGGCAGCGCGATCGACCGCCGGAAAGTTGGAATAACGGGAAACGAAGGTCGTGGCGTTACCGAGCACTTCCTTATTCCAAGAACTCCACTATTTGTAACTTTCGCCACCGTCATCCGGAAGCACGAAAATGGCATCTAGGGTTCCAAGGCGACCCGATTCGACCGCCGAAAAGTCGGAATCACGCGGAACGAAGGTCGTGGCGTTACTGATGACTTCTTCTTTCCAACGAGTCCCTTTGCGTGGATTTTCGCCACCGTCATCCGGATGCACGAAAATGACATCTAGGGTTTCCCGGCGGCCCGATTCGACAGCCGGAAAGTCAGAATCACGAGAAACGAAGGTCGTGGCGTTACTGAGCAATTCTTCTTTCCAAGAAGTCTACTTTTTATAATTTCTGCCACCGTCATCCGGATGCACGAAAATGGCATCTAGGGTTTCTCGGCGGCCCGATTCGACACCCGGAAAGTAGGAATCGCGCGAAATGAAGGTCGTGGCGTTACTGATGACTTCTTCTTTCCAACGAGTCCCTTTTTCTGGATTTTTGCCACCGTCATCCGGATGCACGAAAATGGCATCTAGGGTTTTTCGGCGGCTCAATTCGACCGCCGAAAAGTCAGAATCACGCGAAACGAAGGTCGTGGCGTTACTGAGCACTTCTTCTTTCCAAGAACTACACTTTTTATAATTTTTGCCACCGTCATACGTTTGCACGAAAATGGCATCTAGGGTTTCCCGGCCGTTCGATTCGACCGCCGAAAAATTGAAATCACGCGAAACGAAGGTCGTGGGGTTACTGATGAATTCTTTTTTCCAACGAGTGCATGAAAATGGGACCTAGGGTTTCTCGGCGGCCCGATTCGAACGCCTGAGAGTCAGAATCACGCGAAACGAAGGTCGTGGCGTTACTGATGACTTCCTTTTTTCAGCGGGTCCTTTTGTTTGGATTTTCACCACCGTCATCCGGATGCGCGAAAATGGCATTTTGGGTTTCGCGGCAGCCCGATCGACCGCCGGAAAGTTGGAATCACGGGAAACGAAGGTCGTGGCGTTACCGAGCACTTCTTTATTCCAAGAACTCCACTATTTGTAACTTTCGCCACCGTCATCCGGAAGCACGAAAATGGCATCTAGGGTTCCAAGGCGACCCGATTCGACCGCCGAAAAGTCGGAATCACGCGGAACGAAGGTCGTGGCGTTACTGATGACTTCTTCTTTCCAACGAGTCCCTTTGCGTGGATTTTCGCCACCGTCATCCGGATGCACGAAAATGACATCTAGGGTTTCCCGGCGGCCCGATTCGACAGCCGGAAATTCGGAATCACAAGAAACGAAGGTCGTGGCGTTACTGAGCAATTCTTCTTTCCAAGAAGTCCACTTTTTATAATTTCTGCCACCGTCATCCGGAAGCACGAAAATGGCATCTAGGGTTTCTCGGCGGCTCAATTCGACCGCCGGAAAGTCGGAATAATGGGAAACGGAGGTCGTGGCGTTCCTAAGCACTTTTTCTTTCCAAGCAGTCCACTTTTTATAATTTTTGCCACCGTCATTCGTATGCACGAAAATGGTATCTAGGGTTTCCCGGCGGCCCGATTCGACAGCCGGAAAGTAGGAATCGCGCGAAACAAAGGTCGTGGCGTTACTGATGACTTCTTCTTTCCAACGAGTCCCTTTTTTTGGATTTTTTCCACCGTCATCTGGATGCACGAAAATGGCATCTAGGGTTTCTCGGTGGCTCAATTCGACCGCCGGAATGTCAGAATAATGCGAAACGGAGGTCGTGGCGTTCCTAAGCACTTTTTCTTTCCAAGCAGTCCACTTTTTATAATTTTCGCCACCGTCATTCGTATGCACGAAAATGGTATCTAGGGTTTCTCGGCCGCCCGATTCGACAGCCGGAAAATTGGAATCGCGCGAAACGAAGGCCGTGGCGTTACTGGTGACTTCTTCTTTCCAACGAGTCCCTTTTTTTGGATTTTTGCCACCGTCATCCGGATGCACGAAAATGGCATCTAGGGTTTCTCGGCGGCTCAATTCGACCGCCGAAAAGTTAGAATCACGCGAAACGAAGGTCGTGGCGTTACTGAGCACTTCTTCTTTCCAAGAACTACACTTTTTATAATTTTCGCCACCGTCATACGGTTGCACGAAAATGGCATCTAGGGTTTCCCGGCGGTTCGATTCGACCGCCGAAAAATTGAAATCACGCGAAACGAAGGTCGTGGGGTTACTGATGAATTCTTTTTTCCAACGAGTGCATGAAAATGGGACCTAGGGTTTCTCGGCGGCCCGATTCGAACGCCTGAGAGTCAGAATCACGCGAAACGAAGGTCGTGGCGTTACTGATGACTTCCTTTTTTCAGCGGGTCCTTTTGTTTAGATTTTCACCACCGTCATCCGGATGCGCGAAAATGGCATTTTGGGTTTCGCGACAGCCCGATCGACCGCCGGAAAGTTGGAATAACGGGAAACGAAGGTCGTGGCGTTACCGAGCACTTCTTTATTCCAAGAACTCCACTATTTGTAACTTTCGCCACCGTCATCCGGAAGCACGAAAATGGCATCTAGGGTTCCAAGGCGACCCGATTCGACCGCCGAAAAGTCGGAATCACGGAGAACGAAGGTCGTGGCGTTACTGATGACTTCTTCTTTCCAACGAGTCCCTTTGCGTGGATTTTCGCCACCGTCATCCGGATGCACGAAAATGACATCTAGGGTTTCCCGGCGGCCCGATTCGACAGCCGGAAAGTCAGAATCACGAGAAACGAAGGTCGTGGCGTTACTGAGCAATTCTTCTTTCCAAGAAGTCCACTTTTTATAATTTCTGCCACCGTCATCCGGATGCACGAAAATGGCATCTAGGGTTTCTCGGCGGCCCGATCGACAGCCGGAAAGTAGGAATCGCGCGAAACGAAGGTCGTGGCGTTACTGATGACTTCTTCTTTCCAACGAGTCCATTTTTTTGGATTTTTGCCACCGTCATCCGGATGCACGAAAATGGCATCTAGGGTTTCTCGGCGGCTCAATTCGACCGCCGGAAAGTCGGAATAATGCGAAACGGAGGTCGTGGCGTTCCTAAGCACTTTTTCTTTCCAAGCAGTCCACTTTTTATAATTTTCGCCACCGTCATTCGTATGCACGAAAATGGTATCTAGGGTTTCTCGGCCGCCCGATTCGACAGCCGGAAAGTAGGAATCGCGCGAAACGAAGGCCGTGGCGTTACTGGTGACTTCTTCTTTCCAACGAGTCCCTTTTTTTGGATTTTTGCCACCGTCATCCGGATGCACGAAAATGGCATCTAGGGTTTCTCGGTGGCTCAATTCGACCGCCGAAAAGTCAGAATCACGCGAAACGAAGGTCGTGGCGTTACTGAGCACTTCTTCTTTCCAAGAACTACACCTTTTATAATTTTCGCCACCGTCATACGGTTGCACGAAAATGGCATCTAGGGTTTCCCGGCGGTTCGATTCGACCGCCGAAAAATTGAAATCACGCGAAACGAAGGTCGTGGGGTTACTGATGAATTCTTTTTTCCAACGAGTGCATGAAAATGGGACCTAGGGTTTCTCGGCGGCCCGATTCGAACGCCTGAGAGTCAGAATCACGCGAAACGAAGGTCGTGGCGTTACTGATGACTTCCTTTTTTTAGCGGGTCCTTTTGTTTGGATTTTCACCACCGTCATCCGGATGCGCGAAAATGGCTTTTTGGGTTTCGCGGCAGCGCGATCGACTGTCGGAAAGTTGGAATAACGGGAAACGAAGGTCGTGGCGTTACCGAGCACTTCTTTATTCCAAGAACTCCACTATTTGTAACTTTCGCCACCGTCATCCGGAAGCACGAAAATGGCATCTAGGGTTCCAAGGCGACCCGATTCGACCGCCGGAAAGTCGGAATCACGCGGAACGAAGGTCGTGGCGTTACTGATGACTTCTTCTTTCCAACGAGTCCATTTGCGTGGATTTTCGCCACCGTCATCCGGATGCACGAAAATGACATCTAGGGTTTCCCGGCGGCCCGATTCGACAGCCGGAAAGTCGGAATCACGAGAAACGAAGGTCGTGGCGTTACTGAGCAATTCTTCTTTCCAAGAAGTCCACTTTTTATAATTTCTGCCACCGTCATCCGGATGTACGAAAATGGCATCTAGGGTTTCTCGGCGGCCCGATTCGACAGCCGGAAAGTAGGAATCGCGCGAAACGAAGGTCGTGGCGTTACCGGTGACTTCTTCTTTCCAACGAGTCCCTTTTTTTGGATTTTTGCCACCGTCATCCGGATGCACGAAAATGGCATGTAGGGTTTCTCGGCCGCTCAATTCGATCGCCGAAAAGTCAGAATCACGCGAAACGAAGGTCGTGGCGTTACTGATGACTTCTTCTTTCCAACGAGTCCATTTTTTTGGATTTTTGCCACCGTCATCCGGATGCACGAAAATGGCATCTAGGGTTTCTCGGCGGCTCAATTCGACCGCCGGAAAGTCGGAATAATGCGAAACGGAGGTCGTGGCGTTCCTAAGCACTTTTTCTTTCCAAGCAGTCCACTTTTTATAATTTTCGCCACCGTCATTCGTATGCACGAAAATGGTATCTAGGGTTTCTCGGCCGCCCGATTCGACATCCGGAAAGTAGGAATCGCGCGAAACGAAGGCCGTGGCGTTACTGATGACTTCTTCTTTCCAACGTGTCCCTTTTTTGGATTTTTGCCACCGTCATCCGGATGCACGAAAATGGCATCTAGGGTTTCTCGGCGGCTCAATTCGACCGCCGAAAAGTCAGAATCACGCGAAACGAAGGTCGTGGCGTTACTGAGCACTTCTTCTTTCCAAGAACTACACTTTTTATAATTTTCGCCACCGTCATACGGTTGCACGAAAATGGCATCTAGGGTTTCCCGGCGGTTCGATTCGACCGCCGAAAAATTGAAATCACGCGAAACGAAGGTCGTGGGGTTACTGATGAATTCTTTTTTCCAACGAGTGCATGAAAATGGGACCTAGGGTTTCTCGGCGGCCCGATTCGAACGCCTGAGAGTCAGAATCACGCGAAACGAAGGTCGTGGCTTTACTGATGACTTCCTTTTTTCAGCAGGTCCTTTTGTTTGGATTTTCACCACCGTCATCCGGATGCGCGAAAATGGCATTTTGGGTTTCGCGGCAGCCCGATCGACCGCCGGAAAGTTGGAATCACGGGAAACGAAGGTCGTGGCGTTACCGAGCACTTCTTTATTCCAAGAACTCCACTATTTGTAACTTTCGCCACCGTCATCCGGAAGCACGAAAATGGCATCTAGGGTTCCAAGGCGACCCGATTCGACCGCCGGAAAGTCGGAATCACGCGGAACGAAGGTCGTGGCGTTACTGATGACTTCTTCTTTCCAACGAGTCCCTTTGCGTGGATTTTCGCCACCGTCATCCGGATGCACGAAAATGACATCTAGGGTTTCCCGGCGGCCCGATTCGACAGCCGGAAAGTCGGAATCACGAGAAACGAAGGTCGTGGCGTTACTGAGCAATTCTTCTTTCCAAGAAGTCCACTTTTTATAATTTCTGCCACCGTCATCCGGATGCACGAAAATGGCATCTAGGGTTTCTCGGCGGCCCGATTCGACAGCCGGAAAGTAGGAATCGCGCGAAACGAAGGTCGTGGCGTTACTGATGACTTCTTCTTTCCAACGAGTCCCTTTTTTTGGATTTTTGCCACCGTCATCCGGATGCACGAAAATGGCATCTAGGGATTCTTGGCGGCTCAATTCGACCGCCGGAAAGTCGGAATAATGCGAAACGGAGGTCGTGGCGTTCCTAAGCACTTTTTCTTTCCAAGCAGTCCACTTTTTATAATTTTCGCCACCGTCATTCGTTTGCACGAAAATGGTATCTAGGGTTTCTCGGCCGCCCGATTCGACAGCCGGAAAGTAGGAATCGCGCGAAACGAAGGCCGTGGCGTTACTGATGACTTCTTCTTTCCAACGAGTCCCTTTTTTTGGATTTTTGCCACCGTCATCCGGATGCACGAAAATGGCATCTAGGGTTTCTCGGCGGCTCAATTCGACCGCCGAAAAGTCAGAATCACGCGAAACGAAGGTCGTGGCGTTACTGAGCACTTCTTCTTTCCAAGAACTAAACTTTTTATAATTTTTGCCACCGTCATCCGGAAGCACGAAAATGGCATCTAGGGTTCCAAGGCGACCCGATTCGACCGCCGGAAAGTCGGAATCACGCGGAACGAAGGTCGTGGCGTTACTGATGACTTCTTCTTTCCAACGAGTCCCTTTGCGTGGATTTTCGCCACCATCATCCGGATGCACGAAAATGACATCTAGGGTTTCCCGGCGGCCCGATTCGACAGCCGGAAAGTCGGAATCACGAGAAACGAAGGTCGTGGCGTTACTGAGCAATTCTTCTCTCCAAGAAGTCCACTTTTTATAATTTCTGCCACCGTCATCCGGATGCACGAAAATGGCATCTACGGTTTCTCGGTGGCCCGATTCGACAGCCGGAAAGTAGGAATCGCGCGAAACGAAGGTCGTGGCGTTACCGATGACTTCTTCTTTCCAACGAGTCCCTTTTTTTGGATTTTTGCCACCGTCATCCGGATGCACGAAAATGGCATCTAGGGTTTCTCGGCGGCTCAAATCGACCGCCGGAAAGTCGGAATAATGCAAAACGGAGGTCGTGGTGTTCCTAAGCACTTTTTCTTTCCAAGCAGTCCACTTTTTATAATTTTCGCCACCGTCATTCGTATGCACGAAAATGGTATCTAGGGTTTCTCGGCCGCCCGATTCGACAGCCGGAAAGTAGGAATCGCGCGAAACGAAGGCCGTGGCGTTACTGCTGACTTCTTCTTTCCAACGAGTCCCTTTTTTAGATTTTTGCCACCGTCATCCGGATGCACGAAAATGGCATCTAGGGTTTCTCGGCAGCTCAATTCGACCGCCGAAAAGTCAGAATCACGCGAAACGAAGGTCGTGGCGTTACTGAGCACTTCTTCTTTCCAAGAACTACACTTTTTATAATTTTTGCCACCGTCATACGGTTGCACGAAAATGGCATCTAGGGAATCCCGGCGGTTCGATTCGACCGCCGAAAAATTGAAATCACGCGAAACGAAGGTCGTGGGGTTACTGATGAATTCTTTTTTCCAACGAGTGCATGAAAATGGCATCTAGGGTTCCAAGGCGACCCGATTCGACCGCCGGAAAGTCGGAATCACGCGGAACGAAGGTCGTGGCGTTACTGATGACTTCCTTTTTTCAGCGGGTCCTTTTGTTTGGATTTTCACCACCGTCATCCGGATGCGCGAAAATGGCATTTTGGGTTTCGCGGCAGCCCGATCGACCGCCGGAAAGTTGGAATCACGGGAAACGAAGGTCGTGGCGTTACCGAGCACTTCTTTATTCCAAGAACTCCACTATTTGTAACTTTCGCCACCGTCATCCGGAAGCACGAAAATGGCATCTAGGGTTCCAAGGCGACCCGATTCGACCGCCGGAAAGTCAGAATCACGCGGAACGAAGGTCGTGGCGTTACTGATGACTTCTTCTTTCCAACGAGTCCCTTTGCGTGGATTTTCGCCACCGTCATCCGGATGCACGAAAATGACATCTAGGGTTTCCCGGCGGCCCGATTCGACAGCCGGAAAGACGGAATCACGAGAAACGAAGGTCGTGGCGTTACTGAGCAATTCTTCTTTCCAAGAAGTCCACTTTTTATAATTTCTGCCACCGTCATCCGGATGCACGAAAATGGCATCTAAGGTTTCTCGGCGGCCCGATTCGACAACCGGAAAGTAGGAATCGCGCGAAACGAAGGTCGTGGCGTTACTGATGACTTCCTTTTTTCAGCGGGTCCTTTTGTTTGGATTTTCACCACCGTCATCCGGATGCGCGAAAATGGCATTTTGGGTTTCGCGGCAGCCCGATCGACCGCCTGAAAGTTGGAATCACGGGAAACGAAGGTCGTGGCGTTACCGAGCACTTCTTTTTTCCAAGAACTCCACTATTTGTAACTTTCGCCACCGTCATCCGGAAGCACGAAAATGGCATCTAGGGTTCCAAGGCGACCAGATTCGACCGCCGGAAAGTCGGAATCACGAGGAACGAAGGTCGTGGCGTTACTGATGACTTCTTCTTTCCAACGAGTCCCTTTGCGTGGATTTTCGCCACCGTCATCCGGATGCACGAAAATGACATCTAGGGTTTCCCGGCGGCCCGATTCGATAGCCGGAAAGTCGGAATCACGAGAAACGAAGGTCGTGGCTTTACTGAGCAATTCTTCTTTCCAAGAAGTCCACTTTTTATAATTTCTGCACCGTCATCTGGATGCACGAAAATGGCATCTAGGGTTTCTCGGCGGCCCGATTCGACAGCCGGAAAGTAGGAATCGCGCGAAACGAAGGTCGTGGCGTTACTGATGACTTCTTCTTTCCAACGAGTCCCTTTTTTTGGATTTTTGCCACCGTCATCCGGATGCACGAAAATGGCATCTAGGGTTTCTCGGCGGCCCGATTCGATAGCCGGAAAGTGGGAATCGCGCGAAACGAAGGTCGTGGCGTTACTGATGACTTCTTCTTTCCAACGAGTCCCTTTTTTTGGATTTTTGCCACCGTCATCCGAATGCACGAAAATGGCATCTAGGGTTTCTCGGCGGCTCAATTCGACCGCCGAAAAGTCGGAATAATGCGAAACGGAGGTCGTGGCGTTCCTAAACACTTTTTCTTTCCAAGCAGTCCACTTTTTATAATTTTCGCCACCGTCATTCGTATGCACGAAAATGGTATCTAGGGTTTCTCGGCCGCCCGATTCGACAGCCGGAAAGTAGGAATCGCGCGAAACGAAGGCCGTGGCGTTACTGATGACTTCTTCTTTCCAACGAGTCCCTTTTTTTGGATTTTTGCCACCGTCATCCGGATGCACGAAAATGGCATCTAGGGTTTCTCGGCGGCTCAATTCGACCGCCGAAAAGTCAGAATCACGCGAAACGAAGGTCGTGGCGTTACTGAGCACTTCTTCTATCCAAGAACTACACTTTTTATAATTTTCGCCACCGTCATACGGTTGCACGAAAATGGCATCTAGGGTTTCCCGGCGGTTCGATTCGACCGCCGAAAAATTGAAATCACGCGAAACGAAGGTCGTGGGGTTACTGATGAATTCTTTTTTCCAACGAGTGCATGAAAATGGGACCTAGGGTTCCAAGGCGGCCCGATTCGACCGCCGGAAAGTCGGAATCACGCGGAACGAAGGTCGTGGCGTTACTGATGACTTCCTTTTTTCAGCGGGTCCTTTTGTTTGGATTTTCACCACCGTCATCCGGATGCGCGAAAATGGCATTTTGGGTTTCGCGACAGCCCGATCGACCGCCGGAAAGTTAGAATCACGGGAAACGAAGGTCGTGGCGTTACCGAGCACTTCTTTATTCCAAGAACTCCACTATTTGTAACTTTCGCCACCGTCATCCGGAAGCACGAAAATGGCATCTAGGGTTCCAAGGCGACCCGATTCGACCGCCGGAAAGTCGGAATCACGAGGAACGAAGGTCGTGGCGTTACTGATGACTTCTTCTTTCCAACGAGTCCCTTTGCGTGGATTTTCGCCACCGTCATCCGGATGCACGAAAATGACATCTAGGGTTTCCCGGCGGCCCGATTCGACAGCCGGAAAGTCGGAATCACGAGAAACGAAGGTCGTGGCGTTACTGAGCAATTCTTCTTTCCAAGAAGTCCACTTTTTATAATTTCTGCCACCGTCATCCGGATGCACGAAAATGGCATCTAAGGTTTCTCGGCGGCCCGATTCGACAACCGGAAAGTAGGAATCGCGCGAAACGAAGGTCGTGGCGTTACTGATGACTTCCTTTTTTCAGCGGGTCCTTTTGTTTGGATTTTCACCACCGTCATCCGGATGCGCGAAAATGGCATTTTGGGTTTCGCGGCAGCCCGATCGACCGCCAGAAAGTTGGAATCACGGGAAACGAAGGTCGTGGCGTTACCGAGCACTTCTTTTTTCCAAGAACTCCACTATTTGTAACTTTCGCCACCGTCATCCGGAAGCACGAAAATGGCATCTAGGGTTCCAAGGCGACCAGATTCGACCGCCGGAAAGTCGGAATCACGAGGAACGAAGGTCGTGGCGTTACTGATGACTTCTTCTTTCCAACGAGTCCCTTTGCGTGGATTTTCGCCACCGTCATCCGGATGCACGAAAATGACATCTAGGGTTTCCCGGCGGCCCGATTCGATAGCCGGAAAGTCGGAATCACGAGAAACGAAGGTCGTGGCTTTACTGAGCAATTCTTCTTTCCAAGAAGTCCACTTTTTATAATTTCTGCACCGTCATCTGGATGCACGAAAATGGCATCTAGGGTTTCTCGGCGGCCCGATTCGACAGCCGGAAAGTAGGAATCGCGCGAAACGAAGGTCGTGGCGTTACTGATGACTTCTTCTTTCCAACGAGTCCCTTTTTTTGGATTTTTGCCACCGTCATCCGGATGCACGAAAATGGCATCTAGGGTTTCTCGGCGGCCCGATTCGATAGCCGGAAAGTGGGAATCGCGCGAAACGAAGGTCGTGGCGTTACTGATGACTTCTTCTTTCCAACGAGTCCCTTTTTTTGGATTTTTGCCACCGTCATCCGAATGCACGAAAATGGCATCTAGGGTTTCTCGGCGGCTCAATTCGACCGCCGAAAAGTCGGAATAATGCGAAACGGAGGTCGTGGCGTTCCTAAACACTTTTTCTTTCCAAGCAGTCCACTTTTTATAATTTTCGCCACCGTCATTCGTATGCACGAAAATGGTATCTAGGGTTTCTCGGCCGCCCGATTCGACAGCCGGAAAGTAGGAATCGCGCGAAACGAAGGCCGTGGCGTTACTGATGACTTCTTCTTTCCAACGAGTCCCTTTTTTTGGATTTTTGCCACCGTCATCCGGATGCACGAAAATGGCATCTAGGGTTTCTCGGCGGCTCAATTCGACCGCCGAAAAGTCAGAATCACGCGAAACGAAGGTCGTGGCGTTACTGAGCACTTCTTCTATCCAAGAACTACACTTTTTATAATTTTCGCCACCGTCATACGGTTGCACGAAAATGGCATCTAGGGTTTCCCGGCGGTTCGATTCGACCGCCGAAAAATTGAAATCACGCGAAACGAAGGTCGTGGGGTTACTGATGAATTCTTTTTTCCAACGAGTGCATGAAAATGGGACCTAGGGTTCCAAGGCGGCCCGATTCGACCGCCGGAAAGTCGGAATCACGCGGAACGAAGGTCGTGGCGTTACTGATGACTTCCTTTTTTCAGCGGGTCCTTTTGTTTGGATTTTCACCACCGTCATCCGGATGCGCGAAAATGGCATTTTGGGTTTCGCGACAGCCCGATCGACCGCCGGAAAGTTGGAATCACGGGAAACGAAGGTCGTGGCGTTACCGAGCACTTCTTTATTCCAAGAACTCCACTATTTGTAACTTTCGCCACCGTCATCCGGAAGCACGAAAATGGCATCTAGGGTTCCAAGGCGACCCGATTCGACCGCCGGAAAGTCGGAATCACGAGGAACGAAGGTCGTGGCGTTACTGATGACTTCTTCTTTCCAACGAGTCCCTTTGCGTGGATTTTCGCCACCGTCATCCGGATGCACGAAAATGACATCTAGGGTTTCCCGGCGGCCCGATTCGACAGCCGGAAAGTCAGAATCACGAGAAACGAAGGTCGTGGCGTTACTGAGCAATTCTTCTTTCCAAGAAGTCCACTTTTTATAATTCCTGCCACCGTCATCCGGATGCACAAAAATGGCATCTAGGGTTTCTCGGCGGCCCGATTCGACAGCCGAAAAGTAGGAATCGCGCGAAACGAAGGTCGTGGCGTTACCGATGACTTCTTCTTTCCAACGAGTCCCTTTTTCTGGATTTTTGCCACCGTCATCCGGATGCACGAAAATGGCATCTAGGGTTTCTCGGCGGCTCAATTCGACCGCCGGAAAGTCGGAATAATGCGAAACGGAGGTCGTGGCGTTCCTAAGCACTTTTTCTTTCCAAGCAGTCCACTTTTTATAATTTTCGCCACCGTCATTCGTATGCACGAAAATGGTATCTAGGGTTTCTCGGCCGCCCGATTCGACAGCCGGAAAGTAGGAATCGCGCGAAACGAAGGCCGTGGCGTTACTGATGACTTCTTCTTTCCAACGAGTCCCTTTTTTTGGATTTTTGCCACCGTCATCCGGATGCACGAAAATGGCATCTAGGGTTTCTCGGCGGCTCAATTCGACCGCCGAAAAGTCAGAATCACGCGAAACGAAGGTCGTGGCGTTATTGAGCACTTCTTCTTTCCAAGAACTACACTTTTTATAATTTTCGCCACCGTCATACGGTTGCACGAAAATGGCATCTAGGGTTTCCCGGCGGTTCGATTCGACCGCCGAAAAATTGAAATCACGCGAAACGAAGGTCGTGGGGTTACTGATGAATTCTTTTTTCCAACGAGTGCATGAAAATGGGACCTAGGTTTTCTCGGCGGCCCGATTCGAACGCCTGAGAGTCAGAATCACGCGAAACGAAGGTCGTGGCGTTACTGATGACTTCCTTTTTTCAGCGGGTCCTTTTGTTTGGATTTTCACCACCGTCATCCGGATGCGCAAAAATGGAATTTTGGGTTTCGCGGCAGCCCGATCGACCGCCGGAAAGTTGGAATCACGGGAAACGAAGGTCGTGGCGTTACCGAGCACTTCTTTATTCCAAGAACTCCACTATTTGTAACTTTCGCCACCGTCATCCGGAAGCAAGAAAATGGCATCTAGGGTTCCAAGGCGACCCGATTCGACCGCCGGAAAGTCGGAATCACGCGGAACGAAGGTCGTGGCGTTACTGATGACTTCTTCTTTCCAACGAGTCCCTTTGCGTGGATTTTCGCCACCGTCATCCGGATGCACGAAAATGACATCTAGGGTTTCCCGGCGGCCCGATTCGACAGCCGGAAAGTCGGAATCACGAGAAACGAAGGTCGTGGCGTTACTGAGCAATTCTTCTTTCCAAGAAGTCCACTTTTTATAATTTCTGCCACCGTCATCCGGATGCACGAAAATGGCATCTAGGGTTTCTCGGCGGCCCGATTCGACAGCCGGAAAATAGGAATCGCGCGAAACGAAGGTCGTGGCGTTACTGATGACTTCTTCTTTCCAACGAGTCCCTTCTTTTGGATTTTTGCCACCGTCATCCGGATGCACGAAAATGGCATCTAGGGTTTCTCGGAGGCTCAATTCGACCGCCGGAAAGTCGGAATTATGCGAAACGGAGGTCGTGGCGTTCCTCAGCACTTTTTCTTTCCAAGCAGTCCACTTTTTATAATTTTTGCCACCGTCATTCGTATGCACGAAAATGGTATCTAGGGTTTCTCGGCCGCCCGATTCGACCGCCGGAAAGTAGGAATCGCGCGAAACGAAGGCCGTGGCGTTACTGATGACTTCTTCTTTCCAACGAGTCCCTTTGCGTGGATTTTCGCCACCGTCATCCGGATGCACGAAAATGACATCTAGGGTTTCCCGGCGGCCCGATTCGACAGCCGGAAAGTCGGAATCACGAGAAACGAAGGTCGTGGCGTTACTGAGCAATTCTTCTTTCCAAGAAGTCCACTTTTTATAATTTCTGCCAACGTCATCCGGATGCACGAAAATGGCATCTAGGGTTTCTCGGCGGCCCGATTCGACAGCCGGAAAGTAGGAATCGCGCGAAACGAAGGTCGTGGCGTTACCGATGACTTCTTCTTTCCAACGAGTCCCTTTCTCTGGATTTTTGCCACCGTCATCCGGATGCACGAAAATGGCATCTAGGGTTTCTCGGCGGCTCAATTCGACCGCCGGAAAGTCGGAATAATGCGAAACGGAGGTCGTGGCGTTCCTAAGCACTTTTTCTTTCCAAGCAGTCCACTTTTTATAATTTTCGCCACCGTCATTCGTATGCACGAAAATGGTATCTAGGGTTTCTCGGCCGCCCGATTCGACAGCCGGAAAGTAGGAATCGCGCGAAACGAAGGCCGTGGCGTTACTGATGACTTCTTCTTTCCAACTAGTCCCTTTTTTTGGATTTTTGCCACCGTCATCCGGATGCACGAAAATGGCATCTAGGGTTTCTCGGCGGCTCAATTCGACCGCCGAAAAGTCAGAATCACGCGAAACGAAGGTCGTGGCGTTATTGAGCACTTCTTCTTTCCAAGAACTACACTTTTTATAATTTTCGCCACCGTCATACGGTTGCACGAAAATGGCATCTAGGGTTTCCCGGCGGTTCGATTCGACCGCCGAAAAATTGAAATCACGCGAAACGAAGGTCGTGGGGTTACTGATGAATTCTTTTTTCCAACGAGTGCATGAAAATGGGACCTAGGGTTTCTCGGCGGCCCGATTCGAACGCCTGAGAGTCAGAATCACGCGAAACGAAGGTCGTGGCGTTACTGATGACTTCCTTTTTTCAGCGGGTCCTTTTGTTTGGATTTTCACCACCGTCATCCGGATGCGCGAAAATGGCATTTTGGGTTTCGCGGCTGCCCGATCGACCGCCGGAAAGTTGGAATCACGGGAAACGAAGGTCGTGGCGTTACCGAGCACTTCTTTATTCCAAGAACTCCACTATTTGTAACTTTCGCCACCGTCATCCGGAAGCACGAAAATGGCATCTAGGGTTCCAAGGCGACCCGATTCGACCGCCGGAAAGTCGGAATCACGCGGAACGAAGGTCGTGGCGTTACTGATGACTTCTTCTTTCCAACGAGCCCCTTTGCGTGGATTTTCGCCACCGTCATCCGGATGCACGAAAATGACATCTAGGGTTTCCCGGCGGCCCAATTCGACAGCCGGAAAGTCGGAATCACGAGAAACGAAGGTCGTGGCGTTACTGAGCAATTCTTCTTTCCAAGAAGTCCACTTTTTATAATTTCTGCCATCGTCATCCGGATGCACGAAAATGGCATCTAGGGTTTCTCGGCGGCCCGATTCGACAGCTGGAAAGTAGGAATCGCGCGAAACGAAGGTCGTGGCGTTACCGATGACTTCTTCTTTCCAACGAGTCCCTTTTTCTGGATTTTTGCCACCGTCATCCGGATGCACGAAAATGGCATCTAGGGTTTCTCGGCGGCTCAATTCGACCGCCGGAAAGTCGGAATAATGCGAAACGGAGGTCGTGGCGTTCCTAAGCACTTTTTCTTTCCAAGCAGTCCACTTTTTATAATTTTCGCCACCGTCATTCGTATGCACGAAAATGGTATCTAGGGTTTCTCGGCCGCCCGATTCGACAGCCGGAAAG
Organism: Gleditsia sinensis; assembly: GCA_037074535.1. Lineage (NCBI taxonomy): Eukaryota > Viridiplantae > Streptophyta > Magnoliopsida > Fabales > Fabaceae > Gleditsia > Gleditsia sinensis. Next base: position 51,472,978 of record CM073466.1, read on the forward strand.
TAGGAATCGCGCGAAACGAAGGCCGTGGCGTTACTGATGACTTCTTCTTTCCAACGAGTCCCTTTTTTTGGATTTTTGCCACCGTCATCCGGATGCACGAAAATGGCATCTAGGGTTTCTCGGCGGCTCAATTCGACCGCCGAAAAGTCAGAATCACGCGAAACGAAGGTCGTGTCGTTACTGAGCACTTCTTCTTTCCAAGAACTACACTTTTTATAATTTTCGCCACCGTCATACGGTTGCACGAAAATGGCATCTAGGGTTTCCCGGCGGTTCGATTCGACCGCCGAAAAATTGAAATCACGCGAAACGAAGGTCGTGGGGTTACTGATGAATTATTTTTTCCAACGAGTGCATGAAAATGGGACCTAGGGTTTCTCGGCGGCCCGATTCGAACGCCTGAGAGTCAGAATCAGGCGAAACAAAGGTCGTGGCGTTATTGATGACTTCCTTTTTTCAGCGGGTCCTTTTGTTTGGATTTTCACCACCGTCATCCGGATGCGCGAAAATGGCATTTTGGGTTTCGCGGCAGCCCGATCGACCGCCGGAAAGTTGGAATCACGGGAAACGAAGGTCGTGGCGTTACCGAGCACTTCTTTATTCCAAGAACTCCACTATTTGTAACTTTCGCCACCGTCATCCGGAAGCACGAAAATGGCATCTAGGGTTCCAAGGCGACCCGATTCGACCGCCGGAAAGTCGGAATCACGCGGAACGAAGGTCGTGGCGTTACTGATGACTTCTTCTTTCCAACGAGTCCCTTTGCGTGGATTTTCGCCACCGTCATCCGGATGCACGAAAATGACATCTAGGGTTTCCCGGCGGCCCGATTCGACAACCGGAAAGTCGGAATCACGAGAAACGAAGGTCGTGGCGTTACTGAGCAATTCTTCTTTCCAAGAAGTCCACTTTTTATAATTCCTGCCACCGTCATCCGGATGCACGAAAATGGCATCTAGGGTTTCTCGGCGGCCCGATTCGACAGCCGGAAAGTAGGAATCGCGCGAAACGAAGGTCGTGGCGTTACCGATGACTTCTTCTTTCCAACGAGTCCCTTTTTCTGGATTTTTGCCACCGTCATCCGGATGCACGAAAATGACATCTAGGGTTTCTCGGCGGCTCAATTCGACCGCCGGAAAGTCGGAATAATGCGAAACGGAGGTCGTGGCGTTCCTAAGCACTTTTTCTTTCCAAGCAGTCCACTTTTTATAATTTTCGCCACCGTCATTCGTATGCACGAAAATGGTATCTAGGGTTTCTCGGCCGCCCGATTCGACAGCCGGAAAGTAGGAATCGCGCGAAACGAAGGCCGTGGCGTTACTGATGACTTCTTCTTTCCAACGAGTCCCTTTTTTTGGATTTTTGCCACCGTCATCCGGATGCACGAAAATGGCATCTAGGGTTTCTCGGCGGCTCAATTCGACCGCCGAAAAGTCAGAATCACGCGAAACGAAGGTCGTGGCGTTATTGAGCACTTCTTTCCAAGAACTACACTTTTTATAATTTTCGCCACCGTCATACGGTTGCACGAAAATGGCATCTAGGGTTTCCCGGCGGTTCGATTCGACCGCCGAAAAATTGAAATCACGTGAAACGAAGGTCGTGGGGTTACTGATGAATTCTTTTTTCCAACGAGTGCATGAAAATGGGACCTAGGGTTTCTCGGCGGCCCGATTCAAACGCCTGAGAGTCAGAATCACGCGAAACGAAGGTCGTGGCGTTACTGATGACTTCCCTTTTTCAGCGGGTCCTTTTGTTTGGATTTTCACCACCGTCATCCGGATGCGCAAAAATGGCATTTTGGGTTTCGCGGCAGCCCGATCGACCGCCGGAAAGTTGGAATCACGGGAAACGAAGGTCGTGGCGTTACCGAGCACTTCTTTATTCCAAGAACACCACTATTTGTAACTTTCGCCACCGTCATCCGAAAGCACGAAAATGGCATCTAGGGTTCCAAGGCGACCCGATTCGACCGCCGGAAAGTCGGAATCACGCGGAACGAAGGTCGTGGCGTTACTGATGACTTCTTCTTTCCAACGAGTCCCTTTGCGTGGATTTTCGCCACCGTCATCCGGATGCACGAAAATGACATCTAGGGTTTCCCGGCGGCCCGATTCGACAGCCGGAAAGTCGGAATCACGAGAAACGAAGGTCGTGGCGTTACTGAGCAATTCTTCTTTCCAAGAAGTCCACTTTTTATAATTTCTGCCACCGTCATCCGGATGCACGAAAATGGCATCTAGGGTTTCTCGGCGGCCCGATTTGACAGCCAGAAAGTAGGAATCGCGCGAAACGAAGGTCGTGGCGTTACCGATGACTTCTTCTTTCCAACGAGTCCCTTTTTCTGGATTTTTGCCACCGTCATCCGGATGCACGAAAATGGCATCTAGGGTTTCTCGGCGGCTCAATTCGACCGCCGGAAAGTCGGAATAATGCGAAACGGAGGTCGTGGCGTTCCTAAGCACTTTTTCTTTCCAAGCAGTCCACTTTTTATAATTTTCGCCACCGTCATTCGTATGCACGAAAATGGTATCTAGGGTTTCTCGGCCGCCCGATTCGACAGCCGGAAAGTAGGAATCGCTCGAAACGAAGGCCGTGGCGTTACTGATGACTTCTTCTTTCCAACGAGTCCCTTTTTTTGGATTTTTGCCACCGTCATCCGGATGCCCGAAAATGGCATCTAGGGTTTCTCGGCGGCTCAATGCGACCGCCGAAAAGTCAGAATCACGCGAAACGAAGGTCGTGGCGTTACTGAGCACTTCTTCTTTCCAAGAACTACACTTTTTATAATTTTCGCCACCGTCATACGGTTGCACGAAAATGGCATCTAGGGTTTCCCGGCGGTTCGATTCGACCGCCGAAAAATTGAAATCACGCGAAACGAAGGTCGTGGGGTTACTGATGAATTCTTTTTTCCAACGAGTGCATGAAAAAGGGACCTAGGGTTTCTCGGCGGCCCGATTCGAACGCCTGAGAGTCAGAATCACGCGAAACGAAGGTCGTGGCGTTACTGATGACTTCCTTTTTTCAGCGGGTCCTTTTGTTTGGATTTTCACCACCGTCATCCGGATGCGCGAAAATGGCATTTTGGGTTACGCGGCAGCCCGATCGACCGCCGGAAAGTTGGAATCACGGGAAACGAAGGTCGTGGCGTTACCGAGCACTTCTTTATTCCAAGAACTCCACTATTTGTAACTTTCGCCACCGTCATCCGGAAGCACGAAAATGGCATCTAGGGTTCCAAGGCGACCCGATTCGACCGCCGGAAAGTCGGAATCACGCGGAACGAAGGTCGTGGCATTACTGATGACTTCTTCTTTCCAACGAGTCCCTTTGCGTGGATTTTCGCCACCGTCATTTGGATGCACGAAAATGACATCTAGGAATTCCCGGCGGCCCGATTCGACAGCCGGAAAGTCGGAATCACGAGAAACGAAGGTCGTGGCGTTACTGGGCAATTCTTCTTTCCAAGAAGTCCACTTTTTATAATTTCTGCCACCGTCATCCGGATGCACGAAAATGGCATCTAGGGTTTCTCGGCGGCCCGATTCGACAGCCGGAAAGTAGGAATCGCGCGAAACGAAGGTCGTGGCGTTACCGATGACTTCTTCTTTCCAACGAGTCCCTTTTTCTGGATTTTTGCCACTGTCATCCGGATGCACGAAAATGGCATCTAGGGTTTCTCGGCGGCTCAATTCGACCGCCTGAAAGTCGGAATAATGCGAAACGGAGGTCGTGGCGTTCCTAAGCACTTTTTCTTTCCAAGCAGTCCACTTTTTATAATTTTCGCCACCGTCATTCGTATGCACGAAAATGGTATCTAGGGTTTCTCGGCCGCCCGATTCGACAGCCGGAAAGTAGGAATCGCGCGAAACGAAGGCCGTGGCGTTACTGGTGACTTCTTCTTTCCAACGAGTCCCTTTTTTTGGATTTTTGCCACCGTCATCCGGATGCACGAAAATGGCATCTAGGGTTTCTCGGCGGCTCAATTCGACCGCCGAAAAGTCAGAATCACGCGAAACAAAGGTCGTGGCATTACTGAGCACTTCTTCTTTCCAAGAACTACACTTTTTATAATTTTCGCCACCGTCATACGGTTGCACGAAAATGGCATCTAGGGTTTCCCGGCGGTTCGATTCGACCGCCGAAAAATTGAAATCACGCGAAACGAAGGTCGTGGGGTTACTGATGAATTCTTTTTTCCAACGAGTGCATGAAAATGGGACCTAGGGTTTCTCGGCGGCCCGATTCGAACGCCTGAGAGTCAGAATCACGCGAAACGAAGGTCGTGGCGTTACTGATGACTTCCTTTTTTCAGCGGGTCCTTTTGTTTGGATTTTCACCACCGTCATCCGGATGCGCGAAAATGGCATTTTGGGTTTCGCGGCTGCCCGATCGACCGCCGGAAAGTTGGAATCACGGGAAACGAAGGTCGTGGCGTTACCGAGCACTTCTTTATTCCAAGAACTCCACTATTTGTAACTTTCGCCACCGTCATCCGGAAGCACGAAAATGGCATCTAGGGTTCCAAGGCGACCCGATTCGACCGCCGGAAAGTCGGAATCACGCGGAACGAAGGTCGTGGCGTTACTGATGACTTCTTCTTTCCAACGAGCCCCTTTGCGTGGATTTTCGCCACCGTCATCCGGATGCACGAAAATGACATCTAGGGTTTCCCGGCGGCCCAATTCGACAGCCGGAAAGTCGGAATCACGAGAAACGAAGGTCGTGGCGTTACTGAGCAATTCTTCTTTCCAAGAAGTCCACTTTTTATAATTTCTGCCATCGTCATCCGGATGCACGAAAATGGCATCTAGGGTTTCTCGGCGGCCCGATTCGACAGCTGGAAAGTAGGAATCGCGCGAAACGAAGGTCGTGGCGTTACCGATGACTTCTTCTTTCCAACGAGTCCCTTTTTCTGGATTTTTGCCACCGTCATCCGGATGCACGAAAATGGCATCTAGGGTTTCTCGGCGGCTCAATTCGACCGCCGGAAAGTCGGAATAATGCGAAACGGAGGTCGTGGCGTTCCTTAGCACTTTTTCTTTCCAAGCAGTCCACTTTTTATAATTTTCGCCACCGTCATTCGTATGCACGAAAATGGTATCTAGGGTTTCTCGGCCGCCCGATTCGACAGCCGGAAAGTAGGAATCGCGCGAAACGAAGGCCGTGGCGTTACTGATGACTTCTTCTTTCCAACGAGTCCCTTTTTTTGGATTTTTGCCACCGTCATCCGGATGCACGAAAATGGCATCTAGGGTTTCTCGGCGGCTCAATTCGACCGCCGAAAAGTCAGAATCACGCGAAACGAAGGTCGTGTCGTTACTGAGCACTTCTTCTTTCCAAGAACTACACTTTTTATAATTTTCGCCACCGTCATACGGTTGCACGAAAATGGCATCTAGGGTTTCCCGGCGGTTCGATTCGACCGCCGAAAAATTGAAATCACGCGAAACGAAGGTCGTGGGGTTACTGATGAATTCTTTTTTCCAACGAGTGCATGAAAATGGGACCTAGGGTTTCTCGGCGGCCCGATTCGAACGCCTGAGAGTCAGAATCACGCGAAACAAAGGTCGTGGCGTTATTGATGACTTCCTTTTTTCAGCGGGTCCTTTTGTTTGGATTTTCACCACCGTCATCCGGATGCGCGAAAATGGCATTTTGGGTTTCGCGGCAGCCCGATCGACCGCCGGAAAGTTGGAATCACGGGAAACGAAGGTCGTGGCGTTACCGAGCACTTCTTTATTCCAAGAACTCCACTATTTGTAACTTTCGCCACCGTCATCCGGAAGCACGAAAATGGCATCTAGGGTTCCAAGGCGACCCGATTCGACCGCCGGAAAGTCGGAATCACGCGGAACGAAGGTCGTGGCGTTACTGATGACTTCTTCTTTCCAACGAGTCCCTTTGCGTGGATTTTCGCCACCGTCATCCGGATGCACGAAAATGACATCTAGGGTTTCCCGGCGGCCCGATTCGACAACCGGAAAGTCGGAATCACGAGAAACGAAGGTCGTGGCGTTACTGAGCAATTCTTCTTTCCAAGAAGTCCACTTTTTATAATTCCTGCCACCGTCATCCGGATGCACGAAAATGGCATCTAGGGTTTCTCGGCGGCCCGATTCGACAGCCGGAAAGTAGGAATCGCGCGAAACGAAGGTCGTGGCGTTACCGATGACTTCTTCTTTCCAACGAGTCCCTTTTTCTGGATTTTTGCCACCGTCATCCGGATGCACGAAAATGACATCTAGGGTTTCTCGGCGGCTCAATTCGACCGCCGGAAAGTCGGAATAATGCGAAACGGAGGTCGTGGCGTTCCTAAGCACTTTTTCTTTCCAAGCAGTCCACTTTTTATAATTTTCGCCACCGTCATTCGTATGCACGAAAATGGTATCTAGGGTTTCTCGGCCGCCCGATTCGACAGCCGGAAAGTAGGAATCGCGCGAAACGAAGGCCGTGGCGTTACTGATGACTTCTTCTTTCCAACGAGTCCCTTTTTTTGGATTTTTGCCACCGTCATCCGGATGCACGAAAATGGCATCTAGGGTTTCTCGGCGGCTCAATTCGACCGCCGAAAAGTCAGAATCACGCGAAACGAAGGTCGTGGCGTTATTGAGCACTTCTTTCCAAGAACTACACTTTTTATAATTTTCGCCACCGTCATACGGTTGCAAGAAAATGGCATCTAGGGTTTCCCGGCGGTTCGATTCGACCGCCGAAAAATTGAAATCACGCGAAACGAAGGTCGTGGGGTTACTGATGAATTCTTTTTTCCAACAAGTGCATGAAAATGGGACCTAGGGTTTCTCGGCGGCCCGATTCAAACGCCTGAGAGTCAGAATCACGCGAAACGAAGGTCGTGGCGTTACTGATGACTTCCCTTTTTCAGCGGGTCCTTTTGTTTGGATTTTCACCACCGTCATCCGGATGCGCAAAAATGGCATTTTGGGTTTCGCGGCAGCCCGATCGACCGCCGGAAAGTTGGAATCACGGGAAACGAAGGTCGTGGCGTTACCGAGCACTTCTTTATTCCAAGAACACCACTATTTGTAACTTTCGCCACCGTCATCCGGAAGCACGAAAATGGCATCTAGGGTTCCAAGGCGACCCGATTCGACCGCCGGAAAGTCGGAATCACGCGGAACGAAGGTCGTGGCGTTACTGATGACTTCTTCTTTCCAACGAGTCCCTTTGCGTGGATTTTCGCCACCGTCATCCGGATGCACGAAAATGACATCTAGGGTTTCCCGGCGGCCCGATTCGACAGCCGGAAAGTCAGAATCACGAGAAACGAAGGTCGTGGCGTTACTGAGCAATTCTTCTTTCCAAGAAGTCCACTTTTTATAATTTCTGCCACCGTCATCCGGATGCACGAAAATGGCATCTAGGGTTTCTCGGCGGCCCGATTTGACAGCCAGAAAGTAGGAATCGCGCGAAACGAAGGTCGTGGCGTTACCGATGACTTCTTCTTTCCAACGAGTCCCTTTTTCTGGATTTTTGCCACCGTCATCCGGATGCACGAAAATGGCATCTAGGGTTTCTCGGCGGCTCAATTCGACCGCCGGAAAGTCGGAATAATGCGAAACGGAGGTCGTGGCGTTCCTAAGCACTTTTTCTTTCCAAGCAGTCCACTTTTTATAATTTTCGCCACCGTCATTCGTATGCACGAAAATGGTATCTAGGGTTTCTCGGCCGCCCGATTCGACAGCCGGAAAGTAGGAATCGCGCGAAACGAAGGCCGTGGCGTTACTGATGACTTCTTCTTTCCAACGAGTCCCTTTTTTTGGATTTTTGCCACCGTCATCCGGATGCCCGAAAATGGCATCTAGGGTTTCTCGGCGGCTCAATGCGACCGCCGAAAAGTCAGAATCACGCGAAACGAAGGTCGTGGCGTTACTGAGCACTTCTTCTTTCCAAGAACTACACTTTTTATAATTTTCGCCACCGTCATACGGTTGCACGAAAATGGCATCTAGGGTTTCCCGGCGGTTCGATTCGACCGCCGAAAAATTGAAATCACGCGAAACGAAGGTCGTGGGGTTACTGATGAATTCTTTTTTCCAACGAGTGCATGAAAAAGGGACCTAGGGTTTCTCGGCGGCCCGATTCGAACGCCTGAGAGTCAGAATCACGCGAAACGAAGGTCGTGGCGTTACTGATGACTTCCTTTTTTCAGCGGGTCCTTTTGTTTGGATTTTCACCACCGTCATCCGGATGCGCGAAAATGGCATTTTGGGTTACGCGGCAGCCCGATCGACCGCCGGAAAGTTGGAATCACGGGAAACGAAGGTCGTGGCGTTACCGAGCACTTCTTTATTCCAAGAACTCCACTATTTGTAACTTTCGCCACCGTCATCCGGAAGCACGAAAATGGCATCTAGGGTTCCAAGGCGACCCGATTCGACCGCCGGAAAGTCGGAATCACGCGGAACGAAGGTCGTGGCATTACTGATGACTTCTTCTTTCCAACGAGTCCCTTTGCGTGGATTTTCGCCACCGTCATTTGGATGCACGAAAATGACATCTAGGAATTCCCGGCGGCCCGATTCGACAGCCGGAAAGTCGGAATCACGAGAAACGAAGGTCGTGGCGTTACTGGGCAATTCTTCTTTCCAAGAAGTCCACTTTTTATAATTTCTGCCACCGTCATCCGGATGCACGAAAATGGCATCTAGGGTTTCTCGGCGGCCCGATTCGACAGCCGGAAAGTAGGAATCGCGCGAAACGAAGGTCGTGGCGTTACCGATGACTTCTTCTTTCCAACGAGTCCCTTTTTCTGGATTTTTGCCACCGTCATCCGGATGCACGAAAATGGCATCTAGGGTTTCTCGGCGGCTCAATTCGACCGCCGGAAAGTCGGAATAATGCGAAACGGAGGTCGTGGCGTTCCTAAGCACTTTTTCTTTCCAAGCAGTCCACTTTTTATAATTTTCGCCACCGTCATTCGTATGCACGAAAATGGTATCTAGGGTTTCTCGGCCGCCCGATTCGACAGCCGGAAAGTAGGAATCGCGCGAAACGAAGGCCGTGGCGTTACTGGTGACTTCTTCTTTCCAACGAGTCCCTTTTTTTGGATTTTTGCCACCGTCATCCGGATGCACGAAAATGGCATCTAGGGTTTCTCGGCGGCTCAATTCGACCGCCGAAAAGTCAGAATCACGCGAAACAAAGGTCGTGGCGTTACTGAGCACTTCTTCTTTCCAAGAACTACACTTTTTATAATTTTCGCCACCGTCATACGGTTGCACGAAAATGGCATCTAGGGTTTCCCGGCGGTTCGACACGACCGCCGAAAAATTGAAATCACGCGAAACGAAGGTCGTGGGGTTAATGATGAATTCTTTTTTCCAACGAGTGCATGAAAATGGGACCTAGGGTTTCTCGGCAGCCCGATTCGAAGGCCTGAGAGTCAGAATCACGCGAAACGAAGGTCGTGGCGTTACTGATGACTTCCTTTTTTCAGCGGGTCTTTTTGTTTGGATTTTCACCACCGTCATCCGGATGCGCGAAAATGGCATTTTGGGTTTCGCGGCAGCCCGATCGACCGCCGGAAAGTTGGAATCACGGGAAACGAAGGTCGTGGCGTTACCGAGCACTTCTTTATTCCAAGAACTCCACTATTTGTAACTTTCGCCACCGTCATCCGGAAGCACGAAAATGGCATCTAGGGTTCCAAGGCGACCCGATTCGACCGCCGGAAAGTCGGAATCACGCGGAACGAAGGTCGTGGCGTTACTGATGACTTCTTCTTTCCAACGAGTCCCTTTGCGTGGATTTTCGCCACCGTCATCCGGATGCACGAAAATGACATCTAGGGTTTCCCGGCGGCCCGATTCGACAGCCGGAAAGTCGGAATCACGAGAAACGAAGGTCGTGGCATTACTGAGCAATTCTTCTTTCCAAGAAGTCCACTTTTTATAATTTCTGCCACCGTCATCCGGATGCACGAAAATGGCATCTAGGGTTTCTCGGCGGCCCGATTCGACAGCCGGAAAGTAGGAATCGCGCGAAACGAAGGTCGTGGCGTTACCGATGACTTCTTCTTTCCAACGAGTCCCTTTTTTTGGATTTTTGCCACCGTCATCCGGATGCACGAAAATGGCATCTAAGGTTTCTCGGCGGCTCAATTCGACCGCCGAAAAGTCAGAATCACGCAAAACGAAGGTCGTGGCGTTACTGAGCACTTCTTCTTTCCAAGAACTACACTTTTTATAATTTTCGCCACCATCATACGGTTGCACGAAAATGGCATCTAGGGTTTCTCGGCGGCTCAATTCGACCGCCGGAAACTCGGAATAATGCGAAATGGAGGTCGTGGCGTTCCTAAGCACTTTTTCTTTCCAAGCAGTCCACTTTTTATAATTTTTGCCACCGTCTTTCGTATGCACGAAAATGGTATCTAGGGTTTCTCGGCCGCCCGATTCGACAGCCCGAAAGTAGGAATCGCGCGAAACAAAGGCCGTGGCGTTACTGATGACTTCTTCTTTCCAACGAGTCCCTTTTTTTGGATTTTTGCCACCGTCATCCGGATGCACGAAAATGGCATCTAGGGTTTCTCGGCGGCTCAATTCGACCGCCGAAAAGTCAGAATCACGCAAAACAAAGGTCGTGGCGTTACTGAGCACTTCTTCTTTCCAAGAACTACACTTTTTATAATTTTCGCCACCATCATACGGTTGCACGAAAATGGCATCTAGGGTTTCTCGGCGGCTCAATTCGACCGCCGGAAAGTCGGAATAATGCGAAACGGAGGTCGTGGCGTTCCTAAGCACTTTTTCTTTCCAAGCAGTCCACTTTTTATAATTTTCGCCACCGTCATTCGTATGCACGAAAATGGTATCTAGGGTTTCTCGGCCGCCCGATTCGACAGCCGGAAAGTAGGAATCGCGCAAAACGAAGGCCGTGGCGTTGCTGATGACTTCTTCTTTCCAACGAGTCCCTTTTTTTGGATTTTTGCCACCGTCATCTGGATGCACGAAAATGGCATCTAGGGTTTCTCGGCGGCTCAATTCGACCGCCGAAAAGTCAGAATCACGCGAAACAAAGGTCGTGGCGTTACTGAGCACTTCTTCTTTCCAAGAACTACACTTTTTATAATTTTCGCCACCGTCATACGGTTGCACGAAAATGGCATCTAGGGTTTCCCGGCGGTTCGACACGACCGCCGAAAAATTGAAATCACGCGAAACGAAGGTCGTGGGGTTAATGATGAATTCTTTTTTCCAACGAGTGCATGAAAATGGGACCTAGGGTTTCTCGGCAGCCCGATTCGAAGGCCTGAGAGTCAGAATCACGCGAAACGAAGGTCGTGGCGTTACTGATGACTTCCTTTTTTCAGCGGGTCTTTTTGTTTGGACTTTCACCACCGTCATCCGGATGCGCGAAAATGGCATTTTGGGTTTCGCGGCAGCCCGATCGACCGCCGGAAAGTTGGAATCACGGGAAACGAAGGTCGTGGCGTTACCGAGCACTTCTTTATTCCAAGAACTCCTCTATTTGTAACTTTCGCCACCGTCATCCGGAAGCACGAAAATGGCATCTAGGGTTCCAAGGCGACCCGATTCGACCGCCGGAAAGTCGGAATCACGCGGAACGAAGGTCGTGGCGTTACTGATGACTTCTTCTTTCCAACGAGTCCCTTTGCGTGGATTTTCGCCACCGTCATCCGGATGCACGAAAATGACATCTAGGGTTTCCCGGCGGCCCGATTCGACAGCCGGAAAGTCGGAATCACGAGAAACGAAGGTCGTGGCGTTACTGAGCAATTCTTCTTTCCAAGAAGTCCACTTTTTATAATTTCTGCCACCGTCATCCGGATGCACGAAAATGGCATCTAGGGTTTCTCGGCGGCCCGATTCGACAGCCGGAAAATAGGAATCGCGCGAAACGAAGGTCGTGGCGTTACTGATGACTTCTTCTTTCCAACGAGTCCCTTCTTTTGGATTTTTGCCACCGTCATCCGGATGCACGAAAATGGCATCTAGGGTTTCTCGGCGGCTCAATTCGACCGCCGGAAAGTCGGAATAATGCGAAACGGAGGTCGTGGCGTTCCTAAGCACTTTTTCTTTCCAAGCAGTCCACTTTTTATAATTTTCGCCACCGTCATTCGTATGCACGAAAATGGTATCTAGGGTTTCTCGGCCGCCCGATTCGACAGCCGGAAAGTAGGAATCGCGCGAAACGAAGGCCGTGGCGTTACTGATGACTTCTTCTTTCCAACGAGTCCCTTTTTTTGGATTTTTGCCACCGTCATCCGGATGCACGAAAATGGCATCTAGGGTTTCTCGGCGGCTCAATTCGACCGCCGAAAAGTCAGAATCACGCGAAACGAAGGTCGTGGCGTTACTGAGCACTTCTTCTTTCCAAGAACTACACTTTTTATAATTTTCGCCACCGTCATACGGTTGCACGAAAATGGCATCTAGGGTTTCCCGGCGGTTCGATTCGACCGCCGAAAAATTGAAATCACGCGAAACGAAGGTCGTGGAGTTACTGATGAATTCTTTTTTCCAACGAGTCCCTTCGTTTGGATTTTTCCCACCGTCATCCGAATGCATGAAAATGGGACCTAGGGTTTCTCGGCGGCCCGATTCGAACGCCTGAGAGTCAGAATCACGCGAAACGAAGGTCGTGGCGTTACTGATGACTTCCTTTTTTCAGCGGGTCCTTTTGTTTGGATTTTCACCACCGTCATCCGGAAGCGCGAAAATGGAATTTTGGGTTTCGCGGCAGCCCGATCGACCGCCGGAAAGTTGGAATCACGGGAAACGAAGGTCGTGGCGTTACCGAGCACTATTTGTAACTTTCGCCACCGTCATCCGGAAGCACGAAAATGGCATCTAGGGTTCCAAGGCGACCCGATTCGACCGCCGGAAAGTCGGAATCACGCGGAACGAAGGTCGTGGCGTTACTGATGACTTCTTCTTTCCAACGAGTCCCTTTGCGTGGATTTTCGCCACCGTCATCCGGATGCACGAAAATGACATCTAGGGTTTCCCGGCGGCCCGATTCGACAGCCGGAAAGTCGGAATCACGAGAAACGAAGGTCGTGGCGTTACTGAGCAATTCTTCTTTCCAAGAAGTCCACTTTTTATAATTTCTGCCACCGTCATCCGGATGCACGAAAATGGCATCTAGGGTTTCTCGGCGGCCCGATTCGACAGCCGGAAAATAGGAATCGCGCGAAACGAAGGTCGTGGCGTTACTGATGACTTCTTCTTTCCAACGAGTCCCTTCTTTTGGATTTTTGCCACCGTCATCCGGATGCACGAAAATGGCATCTAGGGTTTCTCGGCGGCTCAATTCGACCGCCGGAAAGTCGGAATAATGCGAAACGGAGGTCGTGGCGTTCCTAAGCACTTTTTCTTTCCAAGCAGTCCACTTTTTATAATTTTCGCCACCGTCATTCGTATGCACGAAAATGGTATCTAGGGTTTCTCGGCCGCCCGATTCGACAGCCGGAAAGTAGGAATCGCGCGAAACGAAGGCCGTGGCGTTACTGATGACTTCTTCTTTCCAACGAGTCCCTTTTTTTGGATTTTTGCCACCGTCATCCGGATGCACGAAAATGGCATCTAGGGTTTCTCGGCGGCTCAATTCGACCGCCGAAAAGTCAGAATCACGCGAAACGAAGGTCGTGGCGTTACTGAGCACTTCTTCTTTCCAAGAACTACACTTTTTATAATTTTCGCCACCGTCATACGGTTGCACGAAAATGGCATCTAGGGTTTCCCGGCGGTTCGATTCGACCGCCGAAAAATTGAAATCACGCGAAACGAAGGTCGTGGAGTTACTGATGAATTCTTTTTTCCAACGAGTCCCTTCGTTTGGATTTTTCCCACCGTCATCCGAATGCATGAAAATGGGACCTAGGGTTTCTCGGCGGCCCGATTCGAACGCCTGAGAGTCAGAATCACGCGAAACGAAGGTCGTGGCGTTACTGATGACTTCCTTTTTTCAGCGGGTCCTTTTGTTTGGATTTTCACCACCGTCATCCGGAAGCGCGAAAATGGCATTTTGGGTTTCGCGGCAGCCCGATCGACCGCCGGAAAGTTGGAATCACGGGAAACGAAGGTCGTGGCGTTACCGAGCACTATTTGTAACTTTCGCCACCGTCATCCGGAAGCACGAAAATGGCATCTAGGGTTCCAAGGCGACCCGATTCGACCGCCGGAAAGTCGGAATCACGCGGAACGAAGGTCGTGGCGTTACTGATGACTTCTTCTTTCCAACGAGTCCCTTTGCGTGGATTTTCGCCACCGTCATCCGGATGCACGAAAATGACATCTAGGGTTTCCCGGCGGCCCGATTCGACAGCCGGAAAGTCGGAATCACGAGAAACGAAGGTCGTGGCGTTACTGAGCAATTCTTCTTTCCAAGAAGTCCACTTTTTATAATTTCTGCCACCGTCATCCGGATGCACGAAAATGGCATCTAGGGTTTCTCGGCGGCCCGATTCGACAGCCGGAAAATAGGAATCGCGCGAAACGAAGGTCGTGGCGTTACTGATGACTTCTTCTTTCCAACGAGTCCCTTCTTTTGGATTTTTGCCACCGTCATCCGGATGCACGAAAATGGCATCTAGGGTTTCTCGGCGGCTCAATTCGACCGCCGGAAAGTCGGAATAATGCGAAACGGAGGTCGTGGCGTTCCTCAGCACTTTTTCTTTCCAAGCAGTCCACTTTTTATAATTTTTGCCACCGTCATTCGTATGCACGAAAATGGTATCTAGGGTTTCTCGGCCGCCCGATTCGACCGCCGGAAAGTAGGAATCGCGCGAAACGAAGGCCGTGGCGTTACTGATGACTTCTTCTTTCCAACGAGTCCCTTCTTTTGGATTTTTGCCACCGTCATCCGGATGCACGAAAATAGCATCTAGGGTTTCTCGGCGGCTCAATTCGACCGCCGGAAAGTCGGAATAATGCGAAACGGAGGTCGTGGCGTTCCTAAGCACTTTTTCTTTCCAAGCAGTCCACTTTTTATAATTTTCGCCACCGTCATTCGTATGCACGAAAATGGTATCTAGGGTTTCTCGGCCGCCCGATTCGACAACCGGAAAGTAGGAATCGCGCGAAACGAAGGCCGTGGCGTTACTGATGACTTCTTCTTTCCAACGAGTCCCTTTTTTTGGATTTTTGCCACCGTCATCCGGATGCACGAAAATGGCATCTAGGGTTTCTCGGCGGCTCAATTCGACCGCCGAAAAGTCAGAATCACGCGAAACGAAGGTCGTGGCGTTACTGAGCACTTCTTCTTTCCAAGAACTACACTTTTTATAATTTTCGCCACCGTCATACGGTTGCACGAAAATGGCATCTAGGGTTTCCCAGCGGTTCGATTCGACCGCCGAAAAATTGAAATCACGCGAAACGAAGGTTGTGGAGTTACTGATGAATTCTTTTTTCCAACGAGTCCCTTCGTTTGGATTTATCCCACCGTCATCCGAATGCATGAAAATGGGACCTAGGGTTTCTCGGCGGCCCGATTCGAACGCCTGAGAGTCAGAATCACGCGAAACGAAGGTCGTGGCGTTACTGATGACTTCCTTTTTTCAGCGGGTCCTTTTGTTTGGATTTTCACCACCGTCATCCGGAAGCGCGAAAATGGCATTTTGGGTTTCGCGGCAGCCCTATCGACCGCCGAAAAGTTGGAATCACGGGAAACGAAGGTCGTGGCGTTACCGAGCACTATTTGTAACTTTCGCCACCGTCATCCGGAAGCACGAAAATGGCATCTAGGGTTCCAAGGCGACCCGATTCGACCGCCGGAAAGTCGGAATCACGCGGAACGAAGGTCGTGGCGTTACTGATGACTTCTTCTTTCCAACGAGTCCCTTTGCGTGGATTTTCGCCACCGTCATCCGGATGCACGAAAATGACATCTAGGGTTTCCCGGCGGCCCGATTCGACAGCCGGAAAGTCGGAATCACGAGAAACGAAGGTCGTGGCGTTACTGAGCAATTCTTCTTTCCAAGAAGTCCACTTTTTATAATTTCTGCCACCGTCATCCGGATGCACGAAAATGGCATCTAGGGTTTCTCGGCGGCCCGATTCGACAGCCGGAAAATAGGAATCGCGCGAAACGAAGGTCGTGGCGTTACTGATGACTTCTTCTTTCCAACGAGTCCCTTCTTTTGGATTTTTGCCACCGTCATCCGGATGCACGAAAATGGCATCTAGGGTTTCTCGGCGGCTCAATTCGACCGCCGGAAAGTCGGAATAATGCGAAACGGAGGTCGTGGCGTTCCTAAGCACTTTTTCTTTCCAAGCAGTCCACTTTTTATAATTTTCGCCACCGTCATTCGTATGCACGAAAATGGTATCTAGGGTTTCTCGGCCGCCCGATTCGACAGCCGGAAAGTAGGAATCGCGCGAAACGAAGGCCGTGGCGTTACTGATGACTTCTTCTTTCCAACGAGTCCCTTTTTTTGGATTTTTGCCACCGTCATCCGGATGCACGAAAATGGCATCTAGGGTTTCTCGGCGGCTCAATTCGACCGCCGAAAAGTCAGAATCACGCGAAACGAAGGTCGTGGCGTTACTGAGCACTTCTTCTTTCCAAGAACTACACTTTTTATAATTTTCGCCACCGTCATACGGTTGCACGAAAATGGCATCTAGGGTTTCCCGGCGGTTCGATTCGACCGCCGAAAAATTGAAATCACGCGAAACGAAGGTCGTGGAGTTACTGATGAATTCTTTTTTCCAACGAGTCCCTTCGTTTGGATTTTTCCCACCGTCATCCGAATGCATGAAAATGGGACCTAGGGTTTCTCGGCGGCCCGATTCGAACGCCTGAGAGTCAGAATCACGCGAAACGAAGGTCGTGGCGTTACTGATGACTTCCTTTTTTCAGCGGGTCCTTTTGTTTGGATTTTCACCACCGTCATCCGGAAGCGCGAAAATGGCATTTTGGGTTTCGCGGCAGCCCGATCGACCGCCGGAAAGTTGGAATCACGGGAAACGAAGGTCGTGGCGTTACCGAGCACTATTTGTAACTTTCGCCACCGTCATCCGGAAGCACGAAAATGGCATCTAGGGTTCCAAGGCGACCCGATTCGACCGCCGGAAAGTCGGAATCACGCGGAACGAAGGTCGTGGCGTTACTGATGACTTCTTCTTTCCAACGAGTCCCTTTGCGTGGATTTTCGCCACCGTCATCCGGATGCACGAAAATGACATCTAGGGTTTCCCGGCGGCCCGATTCGACAGCCGGAAAGTCGGAATCACGAGAAACGAAGGTCGTGGCGTTACTGAGCAATTCTTCTTTCCAAGAAGTCCACTTTTTATAATTTCTGCCACCGTCATCCGGATGCACGAAAATGGCATCTAGGGTTTCTCGGCAGCCCGATTCGACAGCCGGAAAATAGGAATCGCGCGAAACGAAGGTCGTGGCGTTACTGATGACTTCTTCTTTCCAACGAGTCCCTTCTTTTGGATTTTTGCCACCGTCATCCGGATGCACGAAAATGGCATCTAGGGTTTCTCGGCGGCTCAATTCGACCGCCGGAAAGTCGGAATAATGCGAAACGGAGGTCGTGGCGTTCCTAAGCACTTTTTCTTTCCAAGCAGTAAACTTTTTATAATTTTCGCCACCGTCATTCGTATGCACGAAAATGGTATCTAGGGTTTCTCGGCCGCCCGATTCGACAGCCGGAAAGTAGGAATCGCGCGAAACGAAGGCCGTGGCGTTACTGATGACTTCTTCTTTCCAACGAGTCCCTTTTTTTGGATTTTTGCCACCGTCATCCGGATGCACGAAAATGGCATCTAGGGTTTCTCGGCGGCTCAATTCGACCGCCGAAAAGTCAGAATCACGCGAAACGAAGGTCGTGGCGTTACTGAGCACTTCTTCTTTCCAAGAACTACACTTTTTATAATTTTCGCCACCGTTATACGGTTGCACGAAAATGGCATCTAGGGTTTCCCGGTTCGATTCGACCGCCGAAAAATTGAAATCACGCGAAACGAAGGTCGTGGAGTTACTGATGAATTCTTTTTTCCAACGAGTCCCTTCGTTTGGATTTTTCCCACCGTCATCCGAATGCATGAAAATGGGACCTAGGGTTTCTCGGCGGCCCGATTCGAACGCCTGAGAGTCAGAATCACGCGAAACGAAGGTCGTGGCGTTACTGATGACTTCCTTTTTTCAGCGGGTCCTTTTGTTTGGATTTTCACCACCGTCATCTGGAAGCGCGAAAATGGCATTTTGGGTTTCGCGGCAGCCCGATCGACCGCCGGAAAGTTGGAATCACGGGAAACGAAGGTCGTGGCGTTACCGAGCACTATTTGTAACTTTCGCCACCGTCATCGGGAAGCACGAAAATGGCATCTAGGGTTCCAAGGCGACCCGATTCGACCGCCGGAAAGTCGGAATCACGCGGAACGAAGGTCGTGGCGTTACTGATGACTTCTTCTTTCCAACGAGTCCCTTTGCGTGGATTTTCGCCACCGTCATCCGGATGCACGAAAATGACATCTAGGGTTTCCCGGCGGCCCGATTCGACAGCCGGAAAGTCGGAATCACGAGAAACGAAGGTCGTGGCGTTACTGAGCAATTCTTCTTTCCAAGAAGTCCACTTTTTATAATTTCTGCCACCGTCATCCGGATGCACGAAAATGGCATCTAGGGTTTCTCGGCGGCCCGATTCGACAGCCGGAAAATAGGAATCGCGCGAAACGAAGGTCGTGGCGTTACTGATGACTTCTTCTTTCCAACGAGTCCCTTCTTTTGGATTTTTGCCACCGTCATCCGGATGCACGAAAATGGCATCTAGGGTTTCTCGGCGGCTCAATTCGACCGCCGGAAAGTCAGAATAATGCGAAACGGAGGTCGTGGCGTTCCTAAGCACTTTTTCTTTCCAAGCAGTCCACTTTTTATAATTTTCGCCACCGTCATTCGTATGCACGAAAATGGTATCTAGGGTTTCTCGGCCGCCCGATTCGACAGCCAGAAAGTAAGAATCGCGCGAAACGAAGGCCGTGGCGTTACTAATGACTTCTTCTTTCCAACGAGTCCCTTTTTTTGGATTTTTGCCACCGTCATCCGGATGCACGAAAATGGCATCTAGGGTTTCTCGGCGGCTCAATTCGACCGCCGAAAAGTCAGAATCACGCGAAACGAAGGTCGTGGCGTTACTGAGCACTTCTTCTTTCCAAGAACTACACTTTTTATAATTTTCGCCACCGTCATACGGTTGCACGAAAATGGCATCTAGGGTTTCCCGGCGGTTCGATTCGACCGCCGAAAAATTGAAATCACGCGAAACGAAGGTCGTGGAGTTACTGATGAATTCTTTTTTCCAACGAGTCCCTTCGTTTGGATTTTTCCCACCGTCATGCGAATGCATGAAAATGGGACCTAGGGTTTCTCGGCGGCCCGATTCGAACGCCTGAGAGTCAGAATCACGCGAAACGAAGGTCGTGGCGTTACTGATGACTTCCTTTTTTCAGCGGGTCCTTTTGTTTGGATTTTCACCACCGTCATCCGGAAGCGCGAAAATGGCATTTTGGGTTTCGCGGCAGCCCGATCGACCGCCGGAAAGTTGGAATCACGGGAAACGAAGGTCGTGGCGTTACCGAGCACTATTTGTAACTTTCGCCACCGTCATCCGGAAGCACGAAAATGGCATCTAGGGTTCCAAGGCGACCCGATTCGACCGCCGGAAAGTCGGAATCACGCGGAACGAAGGTCGTGGCGTTACTGATGACTTCTTCTTTCCAACGAGTCCCTTTGCGTGGATTTTCGCCACCGTCATCCGGATGCACGAAAATGACATCTAGGGTTTCCCGGCGGCCCGATTCGACAGCCGGAAAGTCGGAATCACGAGAAACGAAGGTCGTGGCGTTACTGAGCAATTCTTCTTTCCAAGAAGTCCACTTTTTATAATTTCTGCCACCGTCATCCGGATGCACGAAAATGGCATCTAGGGTTTCTCGGCGGCCCGATTCGACAGCCGGAAAATAGGAATCGCGCGAAACGAAGGTCGTGGCGTTACTGATGACTTCTTCTTTCCAACGAGTCCCTTCTTTTGGATTTTTGCCACCGTCATCCGGATGCACGAAAATGGCATCTAGGGTTTCTCGGCGGCTCAATTCGACCGCCGGAAAGTCGGAATAATGCGAAACGGAGGTCGTGGCGTTCCTAAGCACTTTTTCTTTCCAAGCAGTCCACTTTTTATAATTTTCGCCACCGTCATTCGTATGCACGAAAATGGTATCTAGGGTTTCTCGGCCGCCCGATTCGACAGCCGGAAAGTAGGAATCGCGCGAAACGAAGGCCGTGGCGTTACTGATGACTTCTTCTTTCCAACGAGTCCCTTTTTTTGGATTTTTGCCACCGTCATCCGGATGCACGAAAATGGCATCCAGGGTTTCTCGGCGGCTCAATTCGACCGCCGAAAAGTCAGAATCACGCGAAACGAAGGTCGTGGCGTTACTGAGCACTTCTTCTTTCCAAGAACTACACTTTTTATAATTTTCGCCACCGTCATACGGTTGCACGAAAATGGCATCTAGGGTTTCCCGGCGGTTCGATTCGACCGCCGAAAAATTGAAATCACGCGAAACGAAGGTCGTGGAGTTACTGATGAATTCTTTTTTCCAACGAGTCCCTTCGTTTGGATTTTTCCCACCGTCATCCGAATGCATGAAAATGGGACCTAGGGTTTCTCGGCGGCCCGATTCGAACGCCTGAGAGTCAGAATCACGCGAAACGAAGGTCGTGGCGTTACTGATGACTTCCTTTTTTCAGCGGGTCCTTTTGTTTGGATTTTCACCACCGTCATCCGGAAGCGCGAAAATGGCATTTTGGGTTTCGCGGCAGCCCGATCGACCGCCGGAAAGTTGGAATCACGGGAAACGAAGGTCGTGGCGTTACCGAGCACTATTTGTAACTTTCGCCACCGTCATCCGGAAGCACGAAAATGGCATCTAGGGTTCCAAGGCGACCCGATTCGACCGCCGGAAAGTCGGAATCACGCGGAACGAAGGTCGTGGCGTTACTGATGACTTCTTCTTTCCAACGAGTCCCTTTGCGTGGATTTTCGCCACCGTCATCCGGATGCACGAAAATGACATCTAGGGTTTCCCGGCGGCCCGATTCGACAGCCGGAAAGTCGGAATCACGAGAAACGAAGGTCGTGGCGTTACTGAGCAATTCTTCTTTCCAAGAAGTCCACTTTTTATAATTTCTGCCACCGTCATCCGGATGCACGAAAATGGCATCTAGGGCTTCTCGGCGGCCCGATTCGACAGCCGGAAAATAGGAATCGCGCGAAACGAAGGTCGTGGCGTTACTGATGACTTCTTCTTTCCAACGAGTCCCTTCTTTTGGATTTTTGCCACCGTCATCCGGATGCACGAAAATGGCATCTAGGGTTTCTCGGCGGCTCAATTCGACCGCCGGAAAGTCAGAATAATGCGAAACGGAGGTCGTGGCGTTCCTAAGCACTTTTTCTTTCCAAGCAGTCCACTTTTTATAATTTTCGCCACCGTCATTCGTATGCACGAAAATGGTATCTAGGGTTTCTCGGCCGCCCGATTCGACAGCCGGAAAGTAGGAATCGCGCGAAACGAAGGCCGTGGCGTTACTGATGACTTCTTCTTTCCAACGAGTCCCTTTTTTTGGATTTTTGCCACCGTCATCCGGATGCACGAAAATGGCATCTAGGGTTTCTCGGCGGCTCAATTCGACCGCCGAAAAGTCAGAATCACGCGAAACGAAGGTCGTGGCGTTACTGAGCACTTCTTCTTTCCAAGAACTACACTTTTTATAATTTTCGCCACCGTCATACGGTTGCACGAAAATGGCATCTAGGGTTTCCCGGCGGTTCGATTCGACCGCCGAAAAATTGAAATCACGCGAAACGAAGGTCGTGGAGTTACTGATGAATTCTTTTTTCCAACGAGTCCCTTCGTTTGGATTTTTCCCACCGTCATCCGAATGCATGAAAATGGGACCTAGGGTTTCTCGGCGGCCCGATTCGAACGCCTGAGAGTCAGAATCACGCGAAACGAAGGTCGTGGCGTTACTGATGACTTCCTTTTTTCAGCGGGTCCTTTTGTTTGGATTTTCACCACCGTCATCCGGAAGCGCGAAAATGGCATTTTGGGTTTCGCGGCAGCCCGATCGACCGCCGGAAAGTTGGAATCACGGGAAACGAAGGTCGTGGCGTTACCGAGCACTATTTGTAACTTTTGCCACCGTCATCCGGAAGCACGAAAATGGCATCTAGGGTTCCAAGGCGACCCAATTCGACCGCCGGAAAGTCGGAATCACGCGGAACGAAGGTCGTGGCGTTACTGATGACTTCTTCTTTCCAACGAGTCCCTTTGCGTGGATTTTCGCCACCGTCATCCGGATGCACGAAAATGACATCTAGGGTTTCCCGGCGGCCCGATTCGACAGCCGGAAAGTCGGAATCACGAGAAACGAAGGTCGTGGCGTTACTGAGCAATTCTTCTTTCCAAGAAGTCCACTTTTTATAATTTCTGCCACCGTCATCCGGATGCACGAAAATGGCATCTAGGGTTTCTCGGCGGCCCGATTCGACAGCCGGAAAATAGGAATCGCGCGAAACGAAGGTCGTGGCGTTACTGATGACTTCTTCTTTCCAACGAGTCCCTTCTTTTGGATTTTTGCCACCGTCATCCGGATGCACGAAAATGGCATCTAGGGTTTCTCGGCGGCTCAATTCGACCGCCGGAAAGTCGGAATAATGCGAAACGGAGGTCGTGGCGTTGCTAAGCACTTTTTCTTTCCAAGCAGTCCACTTTTTATAATTTTCGCCACCGTCATTCGTATGCACGAAAATGGTATCTAGGGTTTCTCGGCCGCCCGATTCGACAGCCGGAAAGTAGGAATCGCGCGAAACGAAGGCCGTGGCGTTACTGATGACTTCTTCTTTCCAACGAGTCCCTTCTTTTGGATTTTTGCCACCGTCATCCGGATGCACGAAAATGGCATCTAGGGTTTCCCGGCGGCTCAATTCGACCGCCGGAAAGTCAGAATAATGCGAAACGGAGGTCGTGGCGTTACTGATGACTTCCTTTTTTCAGCGGGTCCTTTTGTTTGGATTTTCACCACCGTCATCCGGAAGCGCGAAAATGGCATTTTGGGTTTCGCGGCAGCCCGATCGACCGCCGGAAAGTTGGAATCACGGGAAACGAAGGTCGTGGCGTTACCGAGCACTATTTGTAACTTTCGCCACCGTCATCCGGAAGCACGAAAATGGCATCTAGGGTTCCAAGGCGACCCGATTCGACCGCCGGAAAGTCGGAATCACGCGGAACGAAGGTCGTGGCGTTACTGATGACTTCTTCTTTCCAACGAGTCCCTTTGCGTGGATTTTCGCCACCGTCATCCGGATGCACGAAAATGACATCTAGGGTTTCCCGGCGGCCCGATTCGACAGCCGGAAAGTCGGAATCACGAGAAACGAAGGTCGTGGCGTTACTGAGCAATTCTTCTTTCCAAGAAGTCCACTTTTTATAATTTCTGCCACCGTCATCCGGATGCACGAAAATGGCATCTAGGGTTTCTCGGCGGCCCGATTCGACAGCCGGAAAATAGGAATCGCGCGAAACGAAGGTCGTGGCGTTACTGATGACTTCTTCTTTCCAACGAGTCCCTTCTTTTGGATTTTTGCCACCGTCATCCGGATGCACGAAAATGGCATCTAGGGTTTCTCGGCGGCTCAATTCGACCGCCGGTAAGTCGGAATAATGCGAAACGGAGGTCGTGGCGTTCCTAAGCACTTTTTCTTTCCAAGCAGTCCACTTTTTATAATTTTCGCCACCGTCATTCGTATGCACGAAAATGGTATCTAGGGTTTCTCGGCCGCCCGATTCGACAGCCGGAAAGTAGGAATCGCGCGAAACGAAGGCCGTGGCGTTACTGATGACTTCTTCTTTCCAACGAGTCCCTTTTTTTGGATTTTTGCCACCGTCATCCGGATGCACGAAAATGGCATCCAGGGTTTCTCGGCGGCTCAATTCGACCGCCGAAAAGTCAGAATCACGCGAAACGAAGGTCGTGGCGTTACTGAGCACTTCTTCTTTCCAAGAACTACACTTTTTATAATTTTCGCCACCGTCATACGGTTGCACGAAAATGGCATCTAGGGTTTCCCGGCGGTTCGATTCGACCGCCGAAAAATTGAAATCACGCGAAACGAAGGTCGTGGAGTTACTGATGAATTCTTTTTTCCAACGAGTCCCTTCGTTTGGATTTTTCCCACCGTCATCCGAATGCATGAAAATGGGACCTAGGGTTTCTCGGCGGCCCGATTCGAACGCCTGAGAGTCAGAATCACGCGAAACGAAGGTCGTGGCGTTACTGATGACTTCCTTTTTTCAGCGGGTCCTTTTGTTTGGATTTTCACCACCGTCATCCGGAAGCGCGAAAATGGCATTTTGGGTTTCGCGGCAGCCCGATCGACCGCCGGAAAGTTGGAATCACGGGAAACGAAGGTCGTGGCGTTACCGAGCACTATTTGTAACTTTTGCCACCGTCATCCGGAAGCACGAAAATGGCATCTAGGGTTCCAAGGCGACCCAATTCGACCGCCGGAAAGTCGGAATCACGCGGAACGAAGGTCGTGGCGTTACTGATGACTTCTTCTTTCCAACGAGTCCCTTTGCGTGGATTTTCGCCACCGTCATCCGGATGCACGAAAATGACATCTAGGGTTTCCCGGCGGCCCGATTCGACAGCCGGAAAGTCGGAATCACGAGAAACGAAGGTCGTGGCGTTACTGAGCAATTCTTCTTTCCAAGAAGTCCACTTTTTATAATTTCTGCCACCGTCATCCGGATGCACGAAAATGGCATCTAGGGTTTCTCGGCGGCCCGATTCGACAGCCGGAAAATAGGAATCGCGCGAAACGAAGGTCGTGGCGTTACTGATGACTTCTTCTTTCCAACGAGTCCCTTCTTTTGGATTTTTGCCACCGTCATCCGGATGCACGAAAATGGCATCTAGGGTTTCTCGGCGGCTCAATTCGACCGCCGGAAAGTCGGAATAATGCGAAACGGAGGTCGTGGCGTTGCTAAGCACTTTTTCTTTCCAAGCAGTCCACTTTTTATAATTTTCGCCACCGTCATTCGTATGCACGAAAATGGTATCTAGGGTTTCTCGGCCGCCCGATTCGACAGCCGGAAAGTAGGAATCGCGCGAAACGAAGGCCGTGGCGTTACTGATGACTTCTTCTTTCCAACGAGTCCCTTCTTTTGGATTTTTGCCACCGTCATCCGGATGCACGAAAATGGCATCTAGGGTTTCCCGGCGGCTCAATTCGACCGCCGGAAAGTCAGAATAATGCGAAACGGAGGTCGTGGCGTTCCTAAGCACTTTTTCTTTCCAAGCAGTCCACTTTTTATAATTTTCGCCACCGTCATTCGTATGCACGAAAATGGTATCTAGGGTTTCTCGGCCGCCCGATTCGACAGCCGGAAAGTAGGAATCGCGCGAAACGAAGGCCGTGGCGTTACTGATGACTTCTTCTTTCCAACGAGTCCCTTTTTTTGGATTTTTCCCACCGTCATCCGAATGCATGAAAATGGGACCTAGGGTTTCTCGGCGGCCCGATTCGAACGCCTGAGAGTCAGAATCACGCGAAACGAAGGTCGTGGCGTTACTGATGACTTCCTTTTTTCAGCGGGTCCTTTTGTTTGGATTTTCACCACCGTCATCCGGAAGCGCGAAAATGGCATTTTGGGTTTCGCGGCAGCCCGATCGACCGCCGGAAAGTTGGAATCACGGGAAACGAAGGTCGTGGCGTTACCGAGCACTATTTGTAACTTTCGCCACCGTCATCCGGAAGCACGAAAATGGCATCTAGGGTTCCAAGGCGACCCGATTCGACCGCCGGAAAGTCGGAATCACGCGGAACGAAGGTCGTGGCGTTACTGATGACTTCTTCTTTCCAACGAGTCCCTTTGCGTGGATTTTCGCCACCGTCATCCGGATGCACGAAAATGACATCTAGGGTTTCCCGGCGGCCCGATTCGACAGCCGAAAAGTCGGAATCACGAGAAACGAAGGTCGTGGCGTTACTGAGCAATTCTTCTTTCCAAGAAGTCCACTTTTTATAATTTCTGCCACCGTCATCCGGATGCACGAAAATGGCATCTAGGGTTTCTCGGCGGCCCGATTCGACAGCCGGAAAATAGGAATCGCGCGAAACGAAGGTCGTGGCGTTACTGATGACTTCTTCTTTCCAACGAGTCCCTTCTTTTGGATTTTTGCCACCGTCATCCGGATGCACGAAAATGGCATCTAGGGTTTCCCGGCGGCTCAATTCGACCGCCGGAAAGTCAGAATAATGCGAAACGGAGGTCGTGGCGTTCCTAAGCACTTTTTCTTTCCAAGCAGTCCACTTTTTATAATTTTCGCCACCGTCATTCGTATGCACGAAAATGGTATCTAGGGTTTCTCGGCCGCCCGATTCGACAGCCGGAAAGTAGGAATCGCGCGAAACGAAGGCCGTGGCGTTACTGATGACTTCTTCTTTCCAACGAGTCCCTTTTTTTGGATTTTTGCCACCGTCATCCGGATGCACGAAAATGGCATCTAGGGTTTCTCGGCGGCTCAATTCGACCGCCGAAAAGTCAGAATCACGCGAAACGAAGGTCGTGGCGTTACTGAGCACTTCTTCTTTCCAAGAACTACACTTTTTATAATTTTCGCCACCGTCATACGGTTGCACGAAAATGGCATCTAGGGTTTCCCGGCGGTTCGATTCGACCGCCGAAAAATTGAAATCACGCGAAACGAAGGTCGTGGAGTTACTGATGAATTCTTTTTTCCAACGAGTCCCTTCGTTTGGATTTTTCCCACCGTCATCCGAATGCATGAAAATGGGACCTAGTGTTTCTCGGCGGCCCGATTCGAACGCCTGAGAGTCAGAATCACGCGAAACGAAGGTCGTGGCGTTACTGATGACTTCCTTTTTTCAGCGGGTCCTTTTGTTTGGATTTTCACCACCGTCATCCGGAAGCGCGAAAATGGCATTTTGGGTTTCGCGGCAGCCCGATCGACCGCCGGAAAGTTGGAATCACGGGAAACGAAGGTCGTGGCGTTACCGAGCACTATTTGTAACTTTCGCCACCGTCATCCGGAGGCACGAAAATGGCATCTAGGGTTCCAAGGCGACCCGATTCGACCGCCGGAAAGTCGGAATCACGCGGAACGAAGGTCGTGGCGTTACTGATGACTTCTTCTTTCCAACGAGTCCCTTTGCGTGGATTTTCGCCACCGTCATCCGGATGCACGAAAATGACATCTAGGGTTTCCCGGCGGCCCGATTCGACAGCCGGAAAGTCGGAATCACGAGAAACGAAGGTCGTGGCGTTACTGAGCAATTCTTCTTTCCAAGAAGTCCACTTTTTATAATTTCTGCCACCGTCATCCGGATGCACGAAAATGGCATCTAGGGTTTCTCGGCGGCCCGATTCGACAGCCGGAAAATAGGAATCGCGCGAAACGAAGGTCGTGGCGTTACTGATGACTTCTTCTTTCCAACGAGTCCCTTCTTTTGGATTTTTGCCACCGTCATCCGGATGCACGAAAATGGCATCTAGGGTTTCTCGGCGGCTCAATTCGACCGCCGGAAAGTCGGAATAATGCGAAACGGAGGTCGTGGCGTTCCTAAGCACTTTTTCTTTCCAAGCAGTCCACTTTTTATAATTTTCGCCACCGTCATTCGTATGCACGAAAATGGTATCTAGGGTTTCTCGGCCGCCCGATTCGACAGCCGGAAAGTAGGAATCGCGCGAAACGAAGGCCGTGGCGTTACTGATGACTTCTTCTTTCCAACGAGTCCCTTTTTTTGGATTTTTGCCACCGTCATCCGGATGCACGAAAATGGCATCTAGGGTTTCTCGGCGGCTCAATTCGACCGCCGAAAAGTCAGAATCACGCGAAACGAAGGTCGTGGCGTTACTGAGCACTTCTTCTTTCCAAGAACTACACTTTTTATAATTTTCGCCACCGTCATACGGTTGCACGAAAATGGCATCTAGGGTTTCCCGGCGGTTCGATTCGACCGCCGAAAAATTGAAATCACGCGAAACGAAGGTCGTGGAGTTACTGATGAATTCTTTTTTCCAACGAGTCCCTTCGTTTGGATTTTTCCCACCGTCATCCGAATGCATGAAAATGGGACCTAGTGTTTCTCGGCGGCCCGATTCGAACGCCTGAGAGTCAGAATCACGCGAAACGAAGGTCGTGGCGTTACTGATGACTTCCTTTTTTCAGCGGGTCCTTTTGTTTGGATTTTCACCACCGTCATCCGGAAGCGCGAAAATGGCATTTTGGGTTTCGCGGCAGCCCGATCGACCGCCGGAAAGTTGGAATCACGGGAAACGAAGGTCGTGGCGTTACCGAGCACTATTTGTAACTTTCGCCACCGTCATCCGGAAGCACGAAAATGGCATCTAGGGTTCCAAGGCGACCCGATTCGACCGCCGGAAAGTCGGAATCACGCGGAACGAAGGTCGTGGCGTTACTGATGACTTCTTCTTTCCAACGAGTCCCTTTGCGTGGATTTTCGCCACCGTCATCCGGATGCACGAAAATGACATCTAGGGTTTCCCGGCGGCCCGATTCGACAGCCGGAAAGTCGGAATCACGAGAAACGAAGGTCGTGGCGTTACTGAGCAATTCTTCTTTCCAAGAAGTCCACTTTTTATAATTTCTGCCACCGTCATCCGGATGCACGAAAATGGCATCTAGGGTTTCTCGGCGGCCCGATTCGACAGCCGGAAAATAGGAATCGCGCGAAACGAAGGTCGTGGCGTTACTGATGACTTCTTCTTTCCAACGAGTCCCTTCTTTTGGATTTTTGCCACCGTCATCCGGATGCACGAAAATGGCATCTAGGGTTTCTCGGCGGCTCAATTCGACCGCCGGAAAGTCGGAATAATGCGAAACGGAGGTCGTGGCGTTCCTAAGCACTTTTTCTTTCCAAGCAGTCCACTTTTTATAATTTTCGCCACCGTCATTCGTATGCACGAAAATGGTATCTAGGGTTTCTCGGCCGCCCGATTCGACAGCCGGAAAGTAGGAATCGCGCGAAACGAAGGCCGTGGCGTTACTGATGACTTCTTCTTTCCAACGAGTCCCTTTTTTTGGATTTTTGCCACCGTCATCCGGATGCACGAAAATGGCATCCAGGGTTTCTCGGCGGCTCAATTCGACCGCCGAAAAGTCAGAATCACGCGAAACGAAGGTCGTGGCGTTACTGAGCACTTCTTCTTTCCAAGAACTACACTTTTTATAATTTTCGCCACCGTCATACGGTTGCACGAAAATGGCATCTAGGGTTTCCCGGCGGTTCGATTCGACCGCCGAAAAATTGAAATCACGCGAAACGAAGGTCGTGGAGTTACTGATGAATTCTTTTTTCCAACGAGTCCCTTCGTTTGGATTTTTCCCACCGTCATCCGAATGCATGAAAATGGGACCTAGGGTTTCTCGGCGGCCCGATTCAAACGCCTGAGAGTCAGAATCACGCGAAACGAAGGTCGTGGCGTTACTGATGACTTCCTTTTTTCAGCGGGTCCTTTTGTTTGGATTTTCACCACCGTCATCCGGAAGCGCGAAAATGGCATTTTGGGTTTCGCGGCAGCCCGATCGACCGCCGGAAAGTTGGAATCACGGGAAACGAAGGTCGTGGCGTTACCGAGCACTATTTGTAACTTTCGCCACCGTCATCCGGAAGCACGAAAATGGCATCTAGGGTTCCAAGGCGACCCGATTCGACCGCCGGAAAGTCGGAATCACGCGGAACGAAGGTCGTGGCGTTACTGATGACTTCTTCTTTCCAACGAGTCCCTTTGCGTGGATTTTCGCCACCGTCATCCGGATGCACCAAAATGACATCTAGGGTTTCCCGGCGGCCCGATTCGACAGCCGGAAAGTCGGAATCACGAGAAACGAAGGTCGTGGCGTTACTGAGCAATTCTTCTTTCCAAGAAGTCCACTTTTTATAATTTCTGCCACCGTCATCCGGATGCACGAAAATGGCATCTAGGGTTTCTCGGCGGCCCGATTCGACAGCCGGAAAATAGGAATCGCGCGAAACGAAGGTCGTGGCGTTACTGATGACTTCTTCTTTCCAACGAGTCCCTTCTTTTGGATTTTTGCCACCGTCATCCGGATGCACGAAAATGGCATCTAGGGTTTCTCGGCGGCTCAATTCGACCGCCGGAAAGTCGGAATAATGCGAAACGGAGGTCGTGGCGTTCCTAAGCACTTTTTCTTTCCAAGCAGTCCACTTTTTATAATTTTCGCCACCGTCATTCGTATGCACGAAAATGGTATCTAGGGTTTCTCGGCCGCCCGATTCGACAGCCGGAAAGTAGGAATCGCGCGAAACGAAGGCCGTGGCGTTACTGATGACTTCTTCTTTCCAACGAGTCCCTTTTTTTGGATTTTTGCCACCGTCATCCGGATGCACGAAAATGGCATCCAGGGTTTCTCGGCGGCTCAATTCGACCGCCGAAAAGTCAGAATCACGCGAAACGAAGGTCGTGGCGTTACTGAGCACTTCTTCTTTCCAAGAACTACACTTT
Organism: Gleditsia sinensis; assembly: GCA_037074535.1. NCBI lineage: Eukaryota > Viridiplantae > Streptophyta > Magnoliopsida > Fabales > Fabaceae > Gleditsia > Gleditsia sinensis. The sequence continues at coordinate 51,503,553 of CM073466.1, forward strand.
TTATAATTTTCGCCACCGTCATACGGTTGCACGAAAATGGCATCTAGGGTTTCCCGGCGGTTCGATTCGACCGCCGAAAAATTGAAATCACGCGAAACGAAGGTCGTGGAGTTACTGATGAATTCTTTTTTCCAACGAGTCCCTTCGTTTGGATTTTTCCCACCGTCATCCGAATGCATGAAAATGGGACCTAGGGTTTCTCGGCGGCCCGATTCGAACGCCTGAGAGTCAGAATCACGCGAAACGAAGGTCGTGGCGTTACTGATGACTTCCTTTTTTCAGCGGGTCCTTTTGTTTGGATTTTCACCACCGTCATCCGGAAGCGCGAAAATGGCATTTTGGGTTTCGCGGCAGCCCGATCGACCGCCGGAAAGTTGGAATCACGGGAAACGAAGGTCGTGGCGTTACCGAGCACTATTTGTAACTTTCGCCACCGTCATCCGGAAGCACGAAAATGGCATCTAGGGTTCCAAGGCGACCCGATTCGACCGCCGGAAAGTCGGAATCACGCGGAACGAAGGTCGTGGCGTTACTGATGACTTCTTCTTTCCAACGAGTCCCTTTGCGTGGATTTTCGCCACCGTCATCCGGATGCACGAAAATGACATCTAGGGTTTCCCGGCGGCCCGATTCGACAGCCGGAAAGTCGGAATCACGAGAAACGAAGGTCGTGGCGTTACTGAGCAATTCTTCTTTCCAAGAAGTCCACTTTTTATAATTTCTGCCACCGTCATCCGGATGCACGAAAATGGCATCTAGGGTTTCTCGGCGGCCCGATTCGACAGCCGGAAAATAGGAATCGCGCGAAACGAAGGTCGTGGCGTTACTGATGACTTCTTCTTTCCAACGAGTCCCTTCTTTTGGATTTTTGCCACCGTCATCCGGATGCACGAAAATGGCATCTAGGGTTTCTCGGCGGCTCAATTCGACCGCCGGAAAGTCGGGATAATGCGAAACGGAGGTCGTGGCGTTCCTAAGCACTTTTTCTTTCCAAGCAGTCCACTTTTTATAATTTTCGCCACCGTCATTCGTATGCACGAAAATGGTATCTAGGGTTTCTCGGCCGCCCGATTCGACAGCCGGAAAGTAGGAATCGCGCGAAACGAAGGCCGTGGCGTTACTGATGACTTCTTCTTTCCAACGAGTCCCTTTTTTTGGATTTTTGCCACCGTCATCCGGATGCACGAAAATGGCATCCAGGGTTTCTCGGCGGCTCAATTCGACCGCCGAAAAGTCAGAATCACGCGAAACGAAGGTCGTGGCGTTACTGAGCACTTCTTCTTTCCAAGAACTACACTTTTTATAATTTTCGCCACCGTCATACGGTTGCACGAAAATGGCATCTAGGGTTTCCCGGCGGTTCGATTCGACCGCCGAAAAATTGAAATCACGCGAAACGAAGGTCGTGGAGTTACTGATGAATTCTTTTTTCCAACGAGTCCCTTCGTTTGGATTTTTCCCACCGTCATCCGAATGCATGAAAATGGGACCTAGGGTTTCTCGGCGGCCCGATTCGAACGCCTGAGAGTCAGAATCACGCGAAACGAAGGTCGTGGCGTTACTGATGACTTCCTTTTTTCAGCGGGTCCTTTTGTTTGGATTTTCACCACCGTCATCCGGAAGCGCGAAAATGGCATTTTGGGTTTCGCGGCAGCCCGATCGACCGCCGGAAAGTTGGAATCACGGGAAACGAAGGTCGTGGCGTTACCGAGCACTATTTGTAACTTTCGCCACCGTCATCCGGAAGCACGAAAATGGCATCTAGGGTTCCAAGGCGACCCGATTCGACCGCCGGAAAGTCGGAATCACGCGGAACGAAGGTCGTGGCGTTATTGATGACTTCTTCTTTCCAACGAGTCCCTTTGCGTGGATTTTCGCCACCGTCATCCGGATGCACGAAAATGACATCTAGGGTTTCCCGGCGGCCCGATTCGACAGCCGGAAAGTCGGAATCACGAGAAACGAAGGTCGTGGCGTTACTGAGCAATTCTTCTTTCCAAGAAGTCCACTTTTTATAATTTCTGCCACCGTCATCCGGATGCACGAAAATGGCATCTAGGGTTTCTCGGCGGCCCGATTCGACAGCCGGAAAATAGGAATCGCGCGAAACGAAGGTCGTGGCGTTACTGATGACTTCTTCTTTCCAACGAGTCCCTTCTTTTGGATTTTTGCCACCGTCATCCGGATGCACGAAAATGGCATCTAGGGTTTCTCGGCGGCTCAATTCGACCGCCGGAAAGTCGGAATAATGCGAAACGGAGGTCGTGGCGTTCCTAAGCACTTTTTCTTTCCAAGCAGTCCACTTTTTATAATTTTCGCCACCGTCATTCGTATGCACGAAAATGGTATCTAGGGTTTCTCGGCCGCCCGATTCGACAGCCGGAAAGTAGGAATCGCGCGAAACGAAGGCCGTGGCGTTACTGATGACTTCTTCTTTCCAACGAGTCCCTTTTTTTGGATTTTTGCCACCGTCATCCGGATGCACGAAAATGGCATCCAGGGTTTCTCGGCGGCTCAATTCGACCGCCGAAAAGTCAGAATCACGCGAAACGAAGGTCGTGGCGTTACTGAGCACTTCTTCTTTCCAAGAACTACACTTTTTATAATTTTCGCCACCGTCATACGGTTGCACGAAAATGGCATCTAGGGTTTCCCGGCGGTTCGATTCGACCGCCGAAAAATTGAAATCACGCGAAACGAAGGTCGTGGAGTTACTGATGAATTCTTTTTTCCAACGAGTCCCTTCGTTTGGATTTTTCCCACCGTCATGCGAATGCATGAAAATGGGACCTAGGGTTTCTCGGCGGCCCGATTCGAACGCCTGAGAGTCAGAATCACGCGAAACGAAGGTCGTGGCGTTACTGATGACTTCCTTTTTTCAGCGGGTCCTTTTGTTTGGATTTTCACCACCGTCATCCGGAAGCGCGAAAATGGCATTTTGGGTTTCGCGGCAGCCCGATCGACCGCCGGAAAGTTGGAATCACGGGAAACGAAGGTCGTGGCGTTACCGAGCACTATTTGTAACTTTCGCCACCGTCATCCGGAAGCACGAAAATGGCATCTAGGGTTCCAAGGCGACCCGATTCGACCGCCGGAAAGTCGGAATCACGCGGAACGAAGGTCGTGGCGTTACTGATGACTTCTTCTTTCCAACGAGTCCCTTTGCGTGGATTTTCGCCACCGTCATCCGGATGCACGAAAATGACATCTAGGGTTTCCCGGCGGCCCGATTCGACAGCCGGAAAGTCGGAATCACGAGAAACGAAGGTCGTGGCGTTACTGAGCAATTCTTCTTTCCAAGAAGTCCACTTTTTATAATTTCTGCCACCGTCATCCGGATGCACGAAAATGGCATCTAGGGTTTCTCGGCGGCCCGATTCGACAGCCGGAAAATAGGAATCGCGCGAAACGAAGGTCGTGGCGTTACTGATGACTTCTTCTTTCCAACGAGTCCCTTCTTTTGGATTTTTGCCACCGTCATCCGGATGCACGAAAATGGCATCTAGGGTTTCTCGGCGGCTCAATTCGACCGCCGGAAAGTCGGAATAATGCGAAACGGAGGTCGTGGCGTTCCTAAGCACTTTTTCTTTCCAAGCAGTCCACTTTTTATAATTTTCGCCACCGTCATTCGTATGCACGAAAATGGTATCTAGGGTTTCTCGGCCGCCCGATTCGACAGCCGGAAAGTAGGAATCGCGCGAAACGAAGGCCGTGGCGTTACTGATGACTTCTTCTTTCCAACGAGTCCCTTTTTTTGGATTTTTGCCACCGTCATCCGGATGCACGAAAATGGCATCCAGGGTTTCTCGGCGGCTCAATTCGACCGCCGAAAAGTCAGAATCACGCGAAACGAAGGTCGTGGCGTTACTGAGCACTTCTTCTTTCCAAGAACTACACTTTTTATAATTTTCGCCACCGTCATACGGTTGCACGAAAATGGCATCTAGGGTTTCCCGGCGGTTCGATTCGACCGCCGAAAAATTGAAATCACGCGAAACGAAGGTCGTGGAGTTACTGATGAATTCTTTTTTCCAACGAGTCCCTTCGTTTGGATTTTTCCCACCGTCATGCGAATGCATGAAAATGGGACCTAGGGTTTCTCGGCGGCCCGATTCGAACGCCTGAGAGTCAGAATCACGCGAAACGAAGGTCGTGGCGTTACTGATGACTTCCTTTTTTCAGCGGGTCCTTTTGTTTGGATTTTCACCACCGTCATCCGGAAGCGCGAAAATGGCATTTTGGGTTTCGCGGCAGCCCGATCGACCGCCGGAAAGTTGGAATCACGGGAAACGAAGGTCGTGGCGTTACCGAGCACTATTTGTAACTTTCGCCACCGTCATCCGGAAGCACGAAAATGGCATCTAGGGTTCCAAGGCGACCCGATTCGACCGCCGGAAAGTCGGAATCACGCGGAACGAAGGTCGTGGCGTTACTGATGACTTCTTCTTTCCAACGAGTCCCTTTGCGTGGATTTTCGCCACCGTCATCCGGATGCACCAAAATGACATCTAGGGTTTCCCGGCGGCCCGATTCGACAGCCGGAAAGTCGGAATCACGAGAAACGAAGGTCGTGGCGTTACTGAGCAATTCTTCTTTCCAAGAAGTCCACTTTTTATAATTTCTGCCACCGTCATCCGGATGCACGAAAATGGCATCTAGGGTTTCTCGGCGGCCCGATTCGACAGCCGAAAAATAGGAATCGCGCGAAACGAAGGTCGTGGCGTTACTGATGACTTCTTCTTTCCAACGAGTCCCTTCTTTTGGATTTTTGCCACCGTCATCCGGATGCACGAAAATGGCATCTAGGGTTTCTCGGCGGCTCAATTCGACCGCCGGAAAGTCGGAATAATGCGAAACGGAGGTCGTGGCGTTCCTAAGCACTTTTTCTTTCCAAGCAGTCCACTTTTTATAATTTTCGCCACCGTCATTCGTATGCACGAAAATGGTATCTAGGGTTTCTCGGCCGCCCGATTCGACAGCCGGAAAGTAGGAATCGCGCGAAACGAAGGCCGTGGCGTTACTGATGACTTCTTCTTTCCAACGAGTCCCTTTTTTTGGATTTTTGCCACCGTCATCCGGATGCACGAAAATGGCATCCAGGGTTTCTCGGCGGCTCAATTCGACCGCCGAAAAGTCAGAATCACGCGAAACGAAGGTCGTGGCGTTACTGAGCACTTCTTCTTTCCAAGAACTACACTTTTTATAATTTTCGCCACCGTCATACGGTTGCACGAAAATGGCATCTAGGGTTTCCCGGCGGTTCGATTCGACCGCCGAAAAATTGAAATCACGCGAAACGAAGGTCGTGGAGTTACTGATGAATTCTTTTTTCCAACGAGTCCCTTCGTTTGGATTTTTCCCACCGTCATCCGAATGCATGAAAATGGGACCTAGGGTTTCTCGGCGGCCCGATTCGAACGCCTGAGAGTCAGAATCACGCGAAACGAAGGTCGTGGCGTTACTGATGACTTCCTTTTTTCAGCGGGTCCTTTTGTTTGGATTTTCACCACCGTCATCCGGAAGCGCGAAAATGGCATTTTGGGTTTCGCGGCAGCCCGATCGACCGCCGGAAAGTTGGAATCACGGGAAACGAAGGTCGTGGCGTTACCGAGCACTATTTGTAACTTTCGCCACCGTCATCCGGAAGCACGAAAATGGCATCTAGGGTTCCAAGGCGACCCGATTCGACCGCCGGAAAGTCGGAATCACGCGGAACGAAGGTCGTGGCGTTACTGATGACTTCTTCTTTCCAACGAGTCCCTTTGCGTGGATTTTCGCCACCGTCATCCGGATGCACGAAAATGACATCTAGGGTTTCCCGGCGGCCCGATTCGACAGCCGGAAAGTCGGAATCACGAGAAACGAAGGTCGTGGCGTTACTGAGCAATTCTTCTTTCCAAGAAGTCCACTTTTTATAATTTCTGCCACCGTCATCCGGATGCACGAAAATGGCATCTAGGGTTTCTCGGCGGCCCGATTCGACAGCCGGAAAATAGGAATCGCGCGAAACGAAGGTCGTGGCGTTACTGATGACTTCTTCTTTCCAACGAGTCCCTTCTTTTGGATTTTTGCCACCGTCATCCGGATGCACGAAAATGGCATCTAGGGTTTCTCGGCGGCTCAATTCGACCGCCGGAAAGTCGGAATAATGCGAAACGGAGGTCGTGGCGTTCCTAAGCACTTTTTCTTTCCAAGCAGTCCACTTTTTATAATTTTCGCCACCGTCATTCGTATGCACGAAAATGGTATCTAGGGTTTCTCGGCCGCCCGATTCGACAGCCGGAAAGTAGGAATCGCGCGAAACGAAGGCCGTGGCGTTACTGATGACTTCTTCTTTCCAACGAGTCCCTTTTTTTGGATTTTTGCCACCGTCATCCGGATGCACGAAAATGGCATCTAGGGTTTCTCGGCGGCTCAATTCGACCGCCGAAAAGTCAGAATCACGCGAAACGAAGGTCGTGGCGTTACTGAGCACTTCTTCTTTCCAAGAACTACACTTTTTATAATTTTCGCCACCGTCATACGGTTGCACGAAAATGGCATCTAGGGTTTCCCGGCGGTTCGATTCGACCGCCGAAAAATTGAAATCACGCGAAACGAAGGTCGTGGAGTTACTGATGAATTCTTTTTTCCAACGAGTCCCTTCGTTTGGATTTTTCCCACCGTCATCCGAATGCATGAAAATGGGACCTAGGGTTTCTCGGCGGCCCGATTCGAACGCCTGAGAGTCAGAATCACGCGAAACGAAGGTCGTGGCGTTACTGATGACTTCCTTTTTTCAGCGGGTCCTTTTGTTTGGATTTTCACCACCGTCATCCGGAAGCGCGAAAATGGCATTTTGGGTTTCGCGGCAGCCCGATCGACCGCCGGAAAGTTGGAATCACGGGAAACGAAGGTCGTGGCGTTACCGAGCACTATTTGTAACTTTCGCCACCGTCATCCGGAAGCACGAAAATGGCATCTAGGGTTCCAAGGCGACCCGATTCGACCGCCGGAAAGTCGGAATCACGCGGAACGAAGGTCGTGGCGTTACTGATGACTTCTTCTTTCCAACGAGTCCCTTTGCGTGGATTTTCGCCACCGTCATCCGGATGCACGAAAATGACATCTAGGGTTTCCCGGCGGCCCGATTCGACAGCCGGAAAGTCGGAATCACGAGAAACGAAGGTCGTGGCGTTACTGAGCAATTCTTCTTTCCAAGAAGTCCACTTTTTATAATTTCTGCCACCGTCATCCGGATGCACGAAAATGGCATCTAGGGTTTCTCGGCGGCCCGATTCGACAGCCGGAAAATAGGAATCGCGCGAAACGAAGGTCGTGGCGTTACTGATGACTTCTTCTTTCCAACGAGTCCCTTCTTTTGGATTTTTGCCACCGTCATCCGGATGCACGAAAATGGCATCTAGGGTTTCTCGGCGGCTCAATTCGACCGCCGGAAAGTCGGAATAATGCGAAACGGAGGTCGTGGCGTTCCTAAGCACTTTTTCTTTCCAAGCAGTCCACTTTTTATAATTTTCGCCACCGTCATTCGTATGCACGAAAATGGTATCTAGGGTTTCTCGGCCGCCCGATTCGACAGCCGGAAAGTAGGAATCGCGCGAAACGAAGGCCGTGGCGTTACTGATGACTTCTTCTTTCCAACGAGTCCCTTTTTTTGGATTTTTGCCACCGTCATCCGGATGCACGAAAATGGCATCTAGGGTTTCTCGGCGGCTCAATTCGACCGCCGAAAAGTCAGAATCACGCGAAACGAAGGTCGTGGCGTTACTGAGCACTTCTTCTTTCCAAGAACTACACTTTTTATAATTTTCGCCACCGTCATACGGTTGCACGAAAATGGCATCTAGGGTTTCCCGGCGGTTCGATTCGACCGCCGAAAAATTGAAATCACGCGAAACGAAGGTCGTGGAGTTACTGATGAATTCTTTTTTCCAACGAGTCCCTTCGTTTGGATTTTTCCCACCGTTATCCGAATGCATGAAAATGGGACCTAGGGTTTCTCGGCGGCCCGATTCGAACGCCTGAGAGTCAGAATCACGCGAAACGAAGGTCGTGGCGTTACTGATGACTTCCTTTTTTCAGCGGGTCCTTTTGTTTGGATTTTCACCACCGTCATCCGGAAGCGCGAAAATGGCATTTTGGGTTTCGCGGCAGCCCGATCGACCGCCGGAAAGTTGGAATCACGGGAAACGAAGGTCGTGGCGTTACCGAGCACTATTTGTAACTTTCGCCACCGTCATCCGGAAGCACGAAAATGGCATCTAGGGTTCCAAGGCGACCCGATTCGACCGCCGGAAAGTCGGAATCACGCGGAACGAAGGTCGTGGCGTTACTGATGACTTCTTCTTTCCAACGAGTCCCTTTGCGTGGATTTTCGCCACCGTCATCCGGATGCACGAAAATGACATCTAGGGTTTCCCGGCGGCCCGATTCGACAGCCGGAAAGTCGGAATCACGAGAAACGAAGGTCGTGGCGTTACTGAGCAATTCTTCTTTCCAAGAAGTCCACTTTTTATAATTTCTGCCACCGTCATCCGGATGCACGAAAATGGCATCTAGGGTTTCTCGGCGGCCCGATTCGACAGCCGGAAAATAGGAATCGCGCGAAACGAAGGTCGTGGCGTTACTGATGACTTCTTCTTTCCAACGAGTCCCTTCTTTTGGATTTTTGCCACCGTCATCCGGATGCACGAAAATGGCATCTAGGGTTTCTCGGCGGCTCAATTCGACCGCCGGAAAGTCGGAATAATGCGAAACGGAGGTCGTGGCGTTCCTAAGCACTTTTTCTTTCCAAGCAGTCCACTTTTTATAATTTTCGCCACCGTCATTCGTATGCACGAAAATGGTATCTAGGGTTTCTCGGCCGCCCGATTCGACAGCCGGAAAGTAGGAATCGCGCGAAACGAAGGCCGTGGCGTTACTGATGACTTCTTCTTTCCAACGAGTCCCTTTTTTTGGATTTTTGCCACCGTCATCCGGATGCACGAAAATGGCATCTAGGGTTTCTCGGCGGCTCAATTCGACCGCCGAAAAGTCAGAATCACGCGAAACGAAGGTCGTGGCGTTACTGAGCACTTCTTCTTTCCAAGAACTACACTTTTTATAATTTTCGCCACCGTCATACGGTTGCACGAAAATGGCATCTAGGGTTTCCCGGCGGTTCGATTCGACCGCCGAAAAATTGAAATCACGCGAAACGAAGGTCGTGGAGTTACTGATGAATTCTTTTTTCCAACGAGTCCCTTCGTTTGGATTTTTCCCACCGTCATCCGAATGCATGAAAATGGGACCTAGGGTTTCTCGGCGGCCCGATTCGAACGCCTGAGAGTCAGAATCACGCGAAACGAAGGTCGTGGCGTTACTGATGACTTCCTTTTTTCAGCGGGTCCTTTTGTTTGGATTTTCACCACCGTCATCCGGAAGCGCGAAAATGGCATTTTGGGTTTCGCGGCAGCCCGATCGACCGCCGGAAAGTTGGAATCACGGGAAACGAAGGTCGTGGCGTTACCGAGCACTATTTGTAACTTTCGCCACCGTCATCCGGAAGCACGAAAATGGCATCTAGGGTTCCAAGGCGACCCGATTCGACCGCCGGAAAGTCGGAATCACGCGGAACGAAGGTCGTGGCGTTACTGATGACTTCTTCTTTCCAACGAGTCCCTTTGCGTGGATTTTCGCCACCGTCATCCGGATGCACGAAAATGACATCTAGGGTTTCCCGGCGGCCCGATTCGACAGCCGGAAAGTCGGAATCACGAGAAACGAAGGTCGTGGCGTTACTGAGCAATTCTTCTTTCCAAGAAGTCCACTTTTTATAATTTCTGCCACCGTCATCCGGATGCACGAAAATGGCATCTAGGGTTTCTCGGCGGCCCGATTCGACAGCCGGAAAATAGGAATCGCGCGAAACGAAGGTCGTGGCGTTACTGATGACTTCTTCTTTCCAACGAGTCCCTTCTTTTGGATTTTTGCCACCGTCATCCGGATGCACGAAAATGGCATCTAGGGTTTCTCGGCGGCTCAATTCGACCGCCGGAAAGTCGGAATAATGCGAAACGGAGGTCGTGGCGTTCCTAAGCACTTTTTCTTTCCAAGCAGTCCACTTTTTATAATTTTCGCCACCGTCATTCGTATGCACGAAAATGGTGTCTAGGGTTTCTCGGCCGCCCGATTCGACAGCCGGAAAGTAGGAATCGCGCGAAACGAAGGCCGTGGCGTTACTGATGACTTCTTCTTTCCAACGAGTCCCTTTTTTTGGATTTTTGCCACCGTCATCCGGATGCACGAAAATGGCATCTAGGGTTTCTCGGCGGCTCAATTCGACCGCCGAAAAGTCAGAATCACGCGAAACGAAGGTCGTGGCGTTACTGAGCACTTCTTCTTTCCAAGAACTACACTTTTTATAATTTTCGCCACCGTCATACGGTTGCACGAAAATGGCATCTAGGGTTTCCCGGCGGTTCGATTCGACCGCCGAAAAATTGAAATCACGCGAAACGAAGGTCGTGGAGTTACTGATGAATTCTTTTTTCCAACGAGTCCCTTCGTTTGGATTTTTCCCACCGTCATCCGAATGCATGAAAATGGGACCTAGGGTTTCTCGGCGGCCCGATTCGAACGCCTGAGAGTCAGAATCACGCGAAACGAAGGTCGTGGCGTTACTGATGACTTCATTTTTTCAGCGGGTCCTTTTGTTTGGATTTTCACCACCGTCATCCGGAAGCGCGAAAATGGCATTTTGGGTTTCGCGGCAGCCCGATCGACCGCCGGAAAGTTGGAATCACGGGAAACGAAGGTCGTGGCGTTACCGAGCACTATTTGTAACTTTCGCCACCGTCATCCGGAAGCACGAAAATGGCATCTAGGGTTCCAAGGCGACCCGATTCGACCGCCGGAAAGTCGGAATCACGCGGAACGAAGGTCGTGGCGTTACTGATGACTTCTTCTTTCCAACGAGTCCCTTTGCGTGGATTTTCGCCACCGTCATCCGGATGCACGAAAATGACATCTAGGGTTTCCCGGCGGCCCGATTCGACAGCCGGAAAGTCGGAATCACGAGAAACGAAGGTCGTGGCGTTACTGAGCAATTCTTCTTTCCAAGAAGTCCACTTTTTATAATTTCTGCCACCGTCATCCGGATGCACGAAAATGGCATCTAAGGTTCCTCGGCGGCCCGATTCGACAGCCGGAAAATAGGAATCGCGCGAAACGAAGGTCGTGGCGTTACTGATGACTTCTTCTTTCCAACGAGTCCCTTCTTTTGGATTTTTGCCACCGTCATCCGGATGCACGAAAATGGCATCTAGGGTTTCTCGGCGGCTCAATTCGACCGCCGGAAAGTCGGAATAATGCGAAACGGAGGTCGTGGCGTTCCTAAGCACTTTTTCTTTCCAAGCAGTCCACTTTTTATAATTTTCGCCACCGTCATTCGTATGCACGAAAATGGTATCTAGGGTTTCTCGGCCGCCCGATTCGACAGCCGGAAAGTAGGAATCGCGCGAAACGAAGGCCGTGGCGTTACTGATGACTTCTTCTTTCCAACGAGTCCCTTTTTTTGGATTTTTGCCACCGTCATCCGGATGCACGAAAATGGCATCTAGGGTTTCTCGGCGGCTCAATTCGACCGCCGAAAAGTCAGAATCACGCGAAACGAAGGTCGTGGCGTTACTGAGCACTTCTTCTTTCCAAGAACTACACTTTTTATAATTTTCGCCACCGTCATATGGTTGCACGAAAATGGCATCTAGGGTTTCCCGGCGGTTCGATTCGACCGCCGAAAAATTGAAATCACGCGAAACGAAGGTCGTGGAGTTACTGATGAATTCTTTTTTCCAACGAGTCCCTTCGTTTGGATTTTTCCCACCGTCATCCGAATGCATGAAAATGGGACCTAGGGTTTCTCGGCGGCCCGATTCGAACGCCTGAGAGTCAGAATCACGCGAAACGAAGGTCGTGGCGTTACTGATGACTTCATTTTTTCAGCGGGTCCTTTTGTTTGGATTTTCACCACCGTCATCCGGAAGCGCGAAAATGGCATTTTGGGTTTCGCGGCAGCCCGATCGACCGCCGGAAAGTTGGAATCACGGGAAACGAAGGTCGTGGCGTTACCGAGCACTATTTGTAACTTTCGCCACCGTCATCCGGAAGCACGAAAATGGCATCTAGGGTTCCAAGGCGACCCGATTCGACCGCCGGAAAGTCGGAATCACGCGGAACGAAGGTCGTGGCGTTACTGATGACTTCTTCTTTCCAACGAGTCCCTTTGCGTGGATTTTCGCCACCGTCATCCGGATGCACGAAAATGACATCTAGGGTTTCCCGGCGGCCCGATTCGACAGCCGGAAAGTCGGAATCACGAGAAACGAAGGTCGTGGCGTTACTGAGCAATTCTTCTTTCCAAGAAGTCCACTTTTTATAATTTCTGCCACCGTCATCCGGATGCACGAAAATGGCATCTAGGGTTTCTCGGCGGCCCGATTCGACAGCCGGAAAATAGGAATCGCGCGAAACGAAGGTCGTGGCGTTACTGATGACTTCTTCTTTCCAACGAGTCCCTTCTTTTGGATTTTTGCCACCGTCATCCGGATGCACGAAAATGGCATCTAGGGTTTCTCGGCGGCTCAATTCGACCGCCGGAAAGTCGGAATAATGCGAAACGGAGGTCGTGGCGTTCCTAAGCACTTTTTCTTTCCAAGCAGTCCACTTTTTATAATTTTCGCCACCGTCATTCGTATGCACGAAAATGGTATCTAGGGTTTCTCGGCCGCCCGATTCGACAGCCGGAAAGTAGGAATCGCGCGAAACGAAGGCCGTGGCGTTACTGATGACTTCTTCTTTCCAACGAGTCCCTTTTTTTGGATTTTTGCCACCGTCATCCGGATGCACGAAAATGGCATCTAGGGTTTCTCGGCGGCTCAATTCGACCGCCGAAAAGTCAGAATCACGCGAAACGAAGGTCGTGGCGTTACTGAGCACTTCTTCTTTCCAAGAACTACACTTTTTATAATTTTCGCCACCGTCATACGGTTGCACGAAAATGGCATCTAGGGTTTCCCGGCGGTTCGATTCGACCGCCGAAAAATTGAAATCACGCGAAACGAAGGTCGTGGAGTTACTGATGAATTCTTTTTTCCAACGAGTCCCTTCGTTTGGATTTTTCCCACCGTCATCCGAATGCATGAAAATGGGACCTAGGGTTTCTCGGCGGCCCGATTCGAACGCCTGAGAGTCAGAATCACGCGAAACGAAGGTCGTGGCGTTACTGATGACTTCCTTTTTTCAGCGGGTCCTTTTGTTTGGATTTTCACCACCGTCATCCGGAAGCGCGAAAATGGCATTTTGGGTTTCGCGGCAGCCCGATCGACCGCCGGAAAGTTGGAATCACGGGAAACGAAGGTCGTGGCGTTACCGAGCACTATTTGTAACTTTCGCCACCGTCATCCGGAAGCACGAAAATGGCATCTAGGGTTCCAAGGCGACCCGATTCGACCGCCGGAAAGTCGGAATCACGCGGAACGAAGGTCGTGGCGTTACTGATGACTTCTTCTTTCCAACGAGTCCCTTTGCGTGGATTTTCGCCACCGTCATCCGGATGCACGAAAATGACATCTAGGGTTTCCCGGCGGCCCGATTCGACAGCCGGAAAGTCGGAATCACGAGAAACGAAGGTCGTGGCGTTACTGAGCAATTCTTCTTTCCAAGAAGTCCACTTTTTATAATTTCTGCCACCGTCATCCGGATGCACGAAAATGGCATCTAGGGTTTCTCGGTGGCCCGATTCGACAGCCGGAAAATAGGAATCGCGCGAAACGAAGGTCGTGGCGTTACTGATGACTTCTTCTTTCCAACGAGTCCCTTCTTTTGGATTTTTGCCACCGTCATCCGGATGCACGAAAATGGCATCTAGGGTTTCTCGGCGGCTCAATTCGACCGCCGGAAAGTCGGAATAATGCGAAACGGAGGTCGTGGCGTTCCTAAGCACTTTTTCTTTCCAAGCAGTCCACTTTTTATAATTTTCGCCACCGTCATTCGTATGCACGAAAATGGTATCTAGGGTTTCTCGGCCGCCCGATTCGACAGCCGGAAAGTAGGAATCGCGCGAAACGAAGGCCGTGGCGTTACTGATGACTTCTTCTTTCCAACGAGTCCCTTTTTTTGGATTTTTGCCACCGTCATCCGGATGCACGAAAATGGCATCTAGGGTTTCTCGGCGGCTCAATTCGACCGCCGAAAAGTCAGAATCACGCGAAACGAAGGTCGTGGCGTTACTGAGCACTTCTTCTTTCCAAGAACTACACTTTTTATAATTTTCGCCACCGTCATACGGTTGCACGAAAATGGCATCTAGGGTTTCCCGGCGGTTCGATTCGACCGCCGAAAAATTGAAATCACGCGAAACGAAGGTCGTGGAGTTACTGATGAATTCTTTTTTCCAACGAGTCCCTTCGTTTGGATTTTTCCCACCGTCATCCGAATGCATGAAAATGGGACCTAGGGTTTCTCGGCGGCCCGATTCGAACGCCTGAGAGTCAGAATCACGCGAAACGAAGGTCGTGGCGTTACTGATGACTTCCTTTTTTCAGCGGGTCCTTTTGTTTGGATTTTCACCACCGTCATCCGGAAGCGCGAAAATGGCATTTTGGGTTTCGCGGCAGCCCGATCGACCGCCGGAAAGTTGGAATCACGGGAAACGAAGGTCGTGGCGTTACCGAGCACTATTTGTAACTTTCGCCACCGTCATCCGGAAGCACGAAAATGGCATCTAGGGTTCCAAGGCGACCCGATTCGACCGCCGGAAAGTCGGAATCACGCGGAACGAAGGTCGTGGCGTTACTGATGACTTCTTCTTTCCAACGAGTCCCTTTGCGTGGATTTTCGCCACTGTCATCCGGATGCACGAAAATGACATCTAGGGTTTCCCGGCGGCCCGATTCGACAGCCGGAAAGTCGGAATCACGAGAAACGAAGGTCGTGGCGTTACTGAGCAATTCTTCTTTCCAAGAAGTCCACTTTTTATAATTTCTGCCACCGTCATCCGGATGCACGAAAATGGCATCTAGGGTTTCTCGGCGGCCCGATTCGACAGCCGGAAATAGGAATCGCGCGAAACGAAGGTCGTGGCGTTACTGATGACTTCTTCTTTCCAACGAGTCCCTTCTTTTGGATTTTTGCCACCGTCATCCGGATGCACGAAAATGGCATCTAGGGTTTCTCGGCGGCTCAATTCGACCGCCGGAAAGTCGGAATAATGCGAAACGGAGGTCGTGGCGTTCCTAAGCACTTTTGCTTTCCAAGCAGTCCACTTTTTATAATTTTCGCCACCGTCATTCGTATGCACGAAAATGGTATCTAGGGTTTCTCGGCCGCCCGATTCGACAGCCGGAAAGTAGGAATCGCGCGAAACGAAGGCCGTGGCGTTACTGATGACTTCTTCTTTCCAACGAGTCCCTTTTTTTGGATTTTTGCCACCGTCATCCGGATGCACGAAAATGGCATCTAGGGTTTCTCGGCGGCTCAATTCGACCGCCGAAAAGTCAGAATCACGCGAAACGAAGGTCGTGGCGTTACTGAGCACTTCTTCTTTCCAAGAACTACACTTTTTAAAATTTTCGCCACCGTCATACGGTTGCACGAAAATGGCATCTAGGGTTTCCCGGCGGTTCGATTCGACCGCCGAAAAATTGAAATCACGCGAAACGAAGGTCGTGGAGTTACTGATGAATTCTTTTTTCCAACGAGTCCCTTCGTTTGGATTTTTCCCACCGTCATCCGAATGCATGAAAATGGGACCTAGGGTTTCTCGGCGGCCCGATTCGAACGCCTGAGAGTCAGAATCACGCGAAACGAAGGTCGTGGCGTTACTGATGACTTCCTTTTTTCAGCGGGTCCTTTTGTTTGGATTTTCACCACCGTCATCCGGAAGCGCGAAAATGGCATTTTGGGTTTCGCGGCAGCCCGATCGACCGCCGGAAAGTTGGAATCACGGGAAACGAAGGTCGTGGCGTTACCGAGCACTATTTGTAACTTTCGCCACCGTCATCCGGAAGCACGAAAATGGCATCTAGGGTTCCAAGGCGACCCGATTCGACCGCCGGAAAGTCGGAATCACGCGGAACGAAGGTCGTGGCGTTACTGATGACTTCTTCTTTCCAACGAGTCCCTTTGCGTGGATTTTCGCCACCGTCATCCGGATGCACGAAAATGACATCTAGGGTTTCCCGGCGGCCCGATTCGACAGCCGGAAAGTCGGAATCACGAGAAACGAAGGTCGTGGCGTTACTGAGCAATTCTTCTTTCCAAGAAGTCCACTTTTTATAATTTCTGCCACCGTCATCCGGATGCACGAAAATGGCATCTAAGGTTCCTCGGCGGCCCGATTCGACAGCCGGAAAATAGGAATCGCGCGAAACGAAGGTCGTGGCGTTACTGATGACTTCTTCTTTCCAACGAGTCCCTTCTTTTGGATTTTTGCCACCGTCATCCGGATGCACGAAAATGGCATCTAGGGTTTCTCGGCGGCTCAATTCGACCGCCGGAAAGTCGGAATAATGCGAAACGGAGGTCGTGGCGTTCCTAAGCACTTTTTCTTTCCAAGCAGTCCACTTTTTATAATTTTCGCCACCGTCATTCGTATGCACGAAAATGGTATCTAGGGTTTCTCGGCCGCCCGATTCGACAGCCGGAAAGTAGGAATCGCGCGAAACGAAGGCCGTGGCGTTACTGATGACTTCTTCTTTCCAACGAGTCCCTTTTTTTGGATTTTTGCCACCGTCATCCGGATGCACGAAAATGGCATCTAGGGTTTCTCGGCGGCTCAATTCGACCGCCGAAAAGTCAGAATCACGCGAAACGAAGGTCGTGGCGTTACTGAGCACTTCTTCTTTCCAAGAACTACACTTTTTATAATTTTCGCCACCGTCATACGGTTGCACGAAAATGGCATCTAGGGTTTCCCGGCGGTTCGATTCGACCGCCGAAAAATTGAAATCACGCGAAACGAAGGTCGTGGAGTTACTGATGAATTCTTTTTTCCAACGAGTCCCTTCGTTTGGATTTTTCCCACCGTCATCCGAATGCATGAAAATGGGACCTAGGGTTTCTCGGCGGCCCGATTCGAACGCCTGAGAGTCAGAATCACGCGAAACGAAGGTCGTGGCGTTACTGATGACTTCCTTTTTTCAGCGGGTCCTTTTGTTTGGATTTTCACCACCGTCATCCGGAAGCGCGAAAATGGCATTTTGGGTTTCGCGGCAGCCCGATCGACCGCCGGAAAGTTGGAATCACGGGAAACGAAGGTCGTGGCGTTACCGAGCACTATTTGTAACTTTCGCCACCGTCATCCGGAAGCACGAAAATGGCATCTAGGGTTCCAAGGCGACCCGATTCGACCGCCGGAAAGTCGGAATCACGCGGAACGAAGGTCGTGGCGTTACTGATGACTTCTTCTTTCCAACGAGTCCCTTTGCGTGGATTTTCGCCACCGTCATCCGGATGCACGAAAATGACATCTAGGGTTTCCCGGCGGCCCGATTCGACAGCCGGAAAGTCGGAATCACGAGAAACGAAGGTCGTGGCGTTACTGAGCAATTCTTCTTTCCAAGAAGTCCACTTTTTATAATTTCTGCCACCGTCATCCGGATGCACGAAAATGGCATCTAGGGTTTCTCGGCGGCCCGATTCGACAGCCGGAAAATAGGAATCGCGCGAAACGAAGGTCGTGGCGTTACTGATGACTTCTTCTTTCCAACGAGTCCCTTCTTTTGGATTTTTGCCACCGTCATCCGGATGCACGAAAATGGCATCTAGGGTTTCTCGGCGGCTCAATTCGACCGCCGGAAAGTCGGAATAATGCGAAACGGAGGTCGTGGCGTTCCTAAGCACTTTTTCTTTCCAAGCAGTCCACTTTTTATAATTTTCGCCACCGTCATTCGTATGCACGAAAATGGTATCTAGGGTTTCTCGGCCGCCCGATTCGACAGCCGGAAAGTAGGAATCGCGCGAAACGAAGGCCGTGGCGTTACTGATGACTTCTTCTTTCCAACGAGTCCCTTTTTTTGGATTTTTGCCACCGTCATCCGGATGCACGAAAATGGCATCTAGGGTTTCTCGGCGGCTCAATTCGACCGCCGAAAAGTCAGA
Organism: Gleditsia sinensis; assembly: GCA_037074535.1. Lineage (NCBI taxonomy): Eukaryota > Viridiplantae > Streptophyta > Magnoliopsida > Fabales > Fabaceae > Gleditsia > Gleditsia sinensis. The sequence goes on from CM073466.1 coordinate 51,521,691, forward strand.
ATCACGCGAAACGAAGGTCGTGGCGTTACTGAGCACTTCTTCTTTCCAAGAACTACACTTTTTATAATTTTCGCCACCGTCATACGGTTGCACGAAAATGGCATCTAGGGTTTCCCGGCGGTTCGATTCGACCGCCGAAAAATTGAAATCACGCGAAACGAAGGTCGTGGAGTTACTGATGAAATCTTTTTTCCAACGAGTCCCTTCGTTTGGATTTTTCCCACCGTCATCCGAATGCATGAAAATGGGACCTAGGGTTTCTTGGCGGCCCGATTCGAACGCCTGAGAGTCAGAATCACGCGAAACGAAGGTCGTGGCGTTACTGATGACTTCATTTTTTCAGCGGGTCCTTTTGTTTGGATTTTCACCACCGTCATCCGGAAGCGCGAAAATGGCATTTTGGGTTTCGCGGCAGCCCGATCGACCGCCGGAAAGTTGGAATCACGGGAAACGAATGTCGTGGCGTTACCGAGCACTATTTGTAACTTTCGCCACCGTCATCCGGAAGCACGAAAATGGCATCTAGGGTTCCAAGGCGACCCGATTCGACCGCCGGAAAGTCGGAATCACGCGGAACGAAGGTCGTGGCGTTACTGATGACTTCTTCTTTCCAACGAGTCCCTTTGCGTGGATTTTTGCCACCGTCATCCGGATGCACGAAAATGACATCTAGGGTTTCCCGGCGGCCCGATTCGACAGCCGGAAAGTCGGAATCACGAGAAACGAAGGTCGTGGCGTTACTGAGCAATTCTTCTTTCCAAGAAGTCCACTTTTTATAATTTCTGCCACCGTCATCCGGATGCACGAAAATGGCATCTAGGGTTTCTCGGCGGCCCGATTCGACAGCCGGAAAATAGGAATCGCGCGAAACGAAGGTCGTGGCGTTACTGATGACTTCTTCTTTCCAACGAGTCCCTTCTTTTGGATTTTTGCCACCGTCATCCGGATGCACGAAAATGGCATCTAGGGTTTCTCGGTGGCTCAATTCGACCGCCGGAAAGTCGGAATAATGCGAAACGGAGGTCGTGGCGTTCCTAAGCACTTTTTCTTTCCAAGCAGTCCACTTTTTATAATTTTCGCCACCGTCATTCGTATGCACGAAAATGGTATCTAGGGTTTCTCGGCCGCCCGATTCGACAGCCGGAAAGTAGGAATCGCGCGAAACGAAGGCCGTGGCGTTACTGATGACTTCTTCTTTCCAACGAGTCCCTTTTTTTGGATTTTTGCCACCGTCATCCGGATGCACGAAAATGGCATCTAGGGTTTCTCGGCGGCTCAATTCGACCGCCGAAAAGTCAGAATCACGCGAAACGAAGGTCGTGGCGTTACTGAGCACTTCTTCTTTCCAAGAACTACACTTTTTATAATTTTCGCCACCGTCATACGGTTGCACGAAAATGGCATCTAGGGTTTCCCGGCGGTTCGATTCGACCGCCGAAAAATTGAAATCACGCGAAACGAAGGTCGTGGAGTTACTGATGAATTCTTTTTTCCAACGAGTCCCTTCGTTTGGATTTTTCCCACCGTCATCCGAATGCATGAAAATGGGACCTAGGGTTTCTCGGCGGCCCGATTCGAACGCCTGAGAGTCAGAATCACGCGAAACGAAGGTCGTGGCGTTACTGATGACTTCCTTTTTTCAGCGGGTCCTTTTGTTTGGATTTTCACCACCGTCATCCGGAAGCGCGAAAATGGCATTTTGGGTTTCGCGGCAGCCCGATCGACCGCCGGAAAGTTGGAATCACGGGAAACGAAGGTCGTGGCGTTACCGAGCACTATTTGTAACTTTCGCCACCGTCATCCGGAAGCACGAAAATGGCATCTAGGGTTCCAAGGCGACCCGATTCGACCGCCGGAAAGTCGGAATCATGCGGAACGAAGGTCGTGGCGTTACTGATGACTTCTTCTTTCCAACGAGTCCCTTTGCGTGGATTTTCGCCACCGTCATCCGGATGCACGAAAATGACATCTAGGGTTTCCCGGCGGCCCGATTCGACAGCCGGAAAGTCGGAATCACGAGAAACGAAGGTCGTGGCGTTACTGAGCAATTCTTCTTTCCAAGAAGTCCACTTTTTATAATTTCTGCCACCGTCATCCGGATGCACGAAAATGGCATCTAGGGTTTCTCGGCGGCCCGATTCGACAGCCGGAAAATAGGAATCGCGCGAAACGAAGGTCGTGGCGTTACTGATGACTTCTTCTTTCCAACGAGTCCCTTCTTTTGGATTTTTGCCACCGTCATCCGGATGCACGAAAATGGCATCTAGGGTTTCTCGGCGGCTCAATTCGACCGCCGGAAAGTCGGAATAATGCGAAACGGAGGTCGTGGCGTTCCTAAGCACTTTTTCTTTCCAAGCAGTCCACTTTTTATAATTTTCGCCACCGTCATTCGTATGCACGAAAATGGTATCTAGGGTTTCTCGGCCGCCCGATTCGACAGCCGGAAAGTAGGAATCGCGCGAAACGAAGGCCGTGGCGTTACTGATGACTTCTTCTTTCCAACGAGTCCCTTTTTTTGGATTTTTGCCACCGTCATCCGGATGCACGAAAATGGCATCTAGGGTTTCTCGGCGGCTCAATTCGACCGCCGAAAAGTCAGAATCACGCGAAACGAAGGTCGTGGCGTTACTGAGCACTTCTTCTTTCCAAGAACTACACTTTTTATAATTTTCGCCACCGTCATACGGTTGCACGAAAATGGCATCTAGGGTTTCCCGGCGGTTCGATTCGACCGCCGAAAAATTGAAATCACGCGAAACGAAGGTCGTGGAGTTACTGATGAATTCTTTTTTCCAACGAGTCCCTTCGTTTGGATTTTTCCCACCGTCATCCGAATGCATGAAAATGGGACCTAGGGTTTCTCGGCGGCCCGATTCGAACGCCTGAGAGTCAGAATCACGCGAAACGAAGGTCGTGGCGTTACTGATGACTTCCTTTTTTCAGCGGGTCCTTTTGTTTGGATTTTCACCACCGTCATCCGGAAGCGCGAAAATGGCATTTTGGGTTTCGCGGCAGCCCGATCGACCGCCGGAAAGTTGGAATCACGGGAAACGAATGTCGTGGCGTTACCGAGCACTATTTGTAACTTTCGCCACCGTCATCCGGAAGCACGAAAATGGCATCTAGGGTTCCAAGGCGACCCGATTCGACCGCCGGAAAGTCGGAATCACGCGGAACGAAGGTCGTGGCGTTACTGATGACTTCTTCTTTCCAACGAGTCCCTTTGCGTGGATTTTTGCCACCGTCATCCGGATGCACGAAAATGACATCTAGGGTTTCCCGGCGGCCCGATTCGACAGCCGGAAAGTCGGAATCACGAGAAACGAAGGTCGTGGCGTTACTGAGCAATTCTTCTTTCCAAGAAGTCCACTTTTTATAATTTCTGCCACCGTCATCCGGATGCACGAAAATGGCATCTAGGGTTTCTCGGCGGCCCGATTCGACAGCCGGAAAATAGGAATCGCGCGAAATGAAGGTCGTGGCGTTACTGATGACTTCTTCTTTCCAACGAGTCCCTTCTTTTGGATTTTTGCCACCGTCATCCGGATGCACGAAAATGGCATCTAGGGTTTCTCGGTGGCTCAATTCGACCGCCGGAAAGTCGGAATAATGCGAAACGGAGGTCGTGGCGTTCCTAAGCACTTTTTCTTTCCAAGCAGTCCACTTTTTATAATTTTCGCCACCGTCATTCGTATGCACGAAAATGGTATCTAGGGTTTCTCGGCCGCCCGATTCGACAGCCGGAAAGTAGGAATCGCGCGAAACGAAAGCCGTGGCGTTACTGATGACTTCTTCTTTCCAACGAGTCCCTTTTTTTGGATTTTTGCCACCGTCATCCGGATGCACGAAAATGGCATCTAGGGTTTCTCGGCGGCTCAATTCGACCGCCGAAAAGTCAGAATCACGCGAAACGAAGGTCGTGGCGTTACTGAGCACTTCTTCTTTCCAAGAACTACACTTTTTATAATTTTCGCCACCGTCATACGGTTGCACGAAAATGGCATCTAGGGTTTCCCGGCGGTTCGATTCGACCGCCGAAAAATTGAAATCACGCGAAACGAAGGTCGTGGAGTTACTGATGAATTCTTTTTTCCAACGAGTCCCTTCGTTTGGATTTTTCCCACCGTCATCCGAATGCATGAAAATGGGACCTAGGGTTTCTCGGCGGCCCGATTCGAACGCCTGAGAGTCAGAATCACGCGAAACGAAGGTCGTGGCGTTTCTGATGACTTCCTTTTTTCAGCGGGTCCTTTTGTTTGGATTTTCACCACCGTCATCCGGAAGCGCGAAAATGGCATTTTGGGTTTCGCGGCAGCCCGATCGACCGCCGGAAAGTTGGAATCACGGGAAACGAAGGTCGTGGCGTTACCGAGCACTATTTGTAACTTTCGCCACCGTCATTCGGAAGCACGAAAATGGCATCTAGGGTTCCAAGGCGACCCGATTCGACCGCCGGAAAGTCGGAATCACGCGGAACGAAGGTCGTGGCGTTACTGATGACTTCTTCTTTCCAACGAGTCCCTTTGCGTGGATTTTCGCCACCGTCATCCGGATGCACGAAAATGACATCTAGGGTTTCCCGGCGGCCCGATTCGACAGCCGGAAAGTCGAAATCACGAGAAACGAAGGTCGTGGCGTTACTGAGCAATTCTTCTTTCCAAGAAGTCCACTTTTTATAATTTCTGCCACCGTCATCCGGATGCACGAAAATGGCATCTAGGGTTTCTCGGCGGCCCGATTCGACAGCCGGAAAATAGGAATCGCGCGAAACGAAGGTCGTGGCGTTACTGATGACTTCTTCTTTCCAACGAGTCCCTTCTTTTGGATTTTTGCCACCGTCATCCGGATGCACGAAAATGGCATCTAGGGTTTCTCGGCGGCTCAATTCGACCGCCGGAAAGTCGGAATAATGCGAAACGGAGGTCGTGGCGTTCCTAAGCACTTTTTCTTTCCAAGCAGTCCACTTTTTATAATTTTCGCCACCGTCATTCGTATGCACGAAAATGGTATCTAGGGTTTCTCGGCCGCCCGATTCGACAGCCGGAAAGTAGGAATCGCGCGAAACGAAGGCCGTGGCGTTACTGATGACTTCTTCTTTCCAACGAGTCCCTTTTTTTGGATTTTTGCCACCGTCATCCGGATGCACGAAAATGGCATCTAGGGTTTCTCGGCGGCTCAATTCGACCGCCGAAAAGTCAGAATCACGCGAAACGAAGGTCGTGGCGTTACTGAGCACTTCTTCTTTCCAAGAACTACACTTTTTATAATTTTCGCCACCGTCATACGGTTGCACGAAAATGGCATCTAGGGTTTCCCGGCGGTTCGATTCGACCGCCGAAAAATTGAAATCACGCGAAACGAAGGTCGTGGAGTTACTGATGAATTCTTTTTTCCAACGAGTCCCTTCGTTTGGATTTTTCCCACCGTCATCCGAATGCATGAAAATGGGACCTAGGGTTTCTCGGCGGCCCGATTCGAACGCCTGAGAGTCAGAATCACGCGAAACGAAGGTCGTGGCGTTACTGATGACTTCATTTTTTTAGCGGGTCCTTTTGTTTGGATTTTCACCACCGTCATCCGGAAGCGCGAAAATGGCATTTTGGGTTTCGCGGCAGCCCGATCGACCGCCGGAAAGTTGGAATCACGGGAAACGAAGGTCGTGGCGTTACCGAGCACTATTTGTAACTTTCGCCACCGTCATCCGGAAGCACGAAAATGGCATCTAGGGTTCCAAGGCGACCCGATTCGACCGCCGGAAAGTCGGAATCACGCGGAACGAAGGTCGTGGCGTTACTGATGACTTCTTCTTTCCAACGAGTCCCTTTGCGTGGATTTTCGCCACCGTCATCCGGATGCACGAAAATGACATCTAGGGTTTCCCGGCGGCCCGATTCGACAGCCGGAAAGTCGGAATCACGAGAAACGAAGGTCGTGGCGTTACTGAGCAATTCTTCTTTCCAAGAAGTCCACTTTTTATAATTTTTGCCACCGTCATCCGGATGCACGAAAATGGCATCTAGGGTTTCTCGGCGGCCCGATTCGACAGCCGGAAAATAGGAATCGCGCGAAACGAAGGTCGTGGCGTTACTGATGACTTCTTCTTTCCAACGAGTCCCTTCTTTTGGATTTTTGCCACCGTCATCCGGATGCACGAAAATGGCATCTAGGGTTTCTCGGCGGCTCAATTCGACCGCCGGAAAGTCGGAATAATGCGAAACGGAGGTCGTGGCGTTCCTAAGCACTTTTTCTTTCCAAGCAGTCCACTTTTTATAATTTTCGCCACCGTCATTCGTATGCACGAAAATGGTATCTAGGGTTTCTCGGCCGCCCGATTCGACAGCCGGAAAGTAGGAATCGCGCGAAACGAAGGCCGTGGCGTTACTGATGACTTCTTCTTTCCAACGAGTCCCTTTTTTTGGATTTTTGCCACCGTCATCCGGATGCACGAAAATGGCATCTAGGGTTTCTCGGCGGCTCAATTCGACCGCCGAAAAGTCAGAATCACGCGAAACGAAGGTCGTGGCGTTACTGAGCACTTCTTCTTTCCAAGAACTACACTTTTTATAATTTTCGCCACCGTCATACGGTTGCACGAAAATGGCATCTAGGGTTTCCCGGCGGTTCGATTCGACCGCCGAAAAATTGAAATCACGCGAAACGAAGGTCGTGGAGTTACTGATGAATTCTTTTTTCCAACGAGTCCCTTCGTTTGGATTTTTCCCACCGTCATCCGAATGCATGAAAATGGGACCTAGGGTTTCTCGGCGGCCCGATTCGAACGCCTGAGAGTCAGAATCACGCGAAACGAAGGTCGTGGCGTTACTGATGACTTCATTTTTTCAGCGGGTCCTTTTGTTTGGATTTTCACCACCGTCATCCGGAAGCGCGAAAATGGCATTTTGGGTTTCGCGGCAGCCCGATCGACCGCCGGAAAGTTGGAATCACGGGAAACGAAGGTCGTGGCGTTACCGAGCACTATTTGTAACTTTCGCCACCGTCATCCGGAAGCACGAAAATGGCATCTAGGGTTCCAAGGCGACCCGATTCGACCGCCGGAAAGTCGGAATCACGCGGAACGAAGGTCGTGGCGTTACTGATGACTTCTTCTTTCCAACGAGTCCCTTTGCGTGGATTTTCGCCACCGTCATCCGGATGCACGAAAATGACATCTAGGGTTTCCCGGCGACCCGATTCGACAGCCGGAAAGTCGGAATCACGAGAAACGAAGGTCGTGGCGTTACTGAGCAATTCTTCTTTCCAAGAAGTCCACTTTTTATAATTTCTGCCACCGTCATCCGGATGCACGAAAATGGCATCTAGGGTTTCTCGGCGGCCCGATTCGACAGCCGGAAAATAGGAATCGCGCGAAACGAAGGTCGTGGCGTTACTGATGACTTCTTCTTTCCAACGAGTCCCTTCTTTTGGATTTTTGCCACCGTCATCCGGATGCACGAAAATGGCATCTAGGGTTTCTCGGCGGCTCAATTCGACCGCCGGAAAGTCGGAATAATGCGAAACGGAGGTCGTGGCGTTCCTAAGCACTTTTTCTTTCCAAGCAGTCCACTTTTTATAATTTTCGCCACCGTCATTCGTATGCACGAAAATGGTATCTAGGGTTTCTCGGCCGCCCGATTCGACAGCCGGAAAGTAGGAATCGCGCGAAACGAAGGCCGTGGCGTTACTGATGACTTCTTCTTTCCAACGAGTCCCTTTTTTTGGATTTTTGCCACCGTCATCCGGATGCACGAAAATGGCATCTAGGGTTTCTCGGCGGCTCAATTCGACCGCCGAAAAGTCAGAATCACGCGAAACGAAGGTCGTGGCGTTACTGAGCACTTCTTCTTTCCAAGAACTACACTTTTTATAAATTTCGCCACCGTCATACGGTTGCACGAAAATGGCATCTAGGGTTTCCCGGCGGTTCGATTCGACCGCCGAAAAATTGAAATCACGCGAAACGAAGGTCGTGGAGTTACTGATGAATTCTTTTTTCCAACGAGTCCCTTCGTTTGGATTTTTCCCACCGTCATCCGAATGCATGAAAATGGGACCTAGGGTTTCTCGGCGGCCCGATTCGAACGCCTGAGAGTCAGAATCACGCGAAACGAAGGTCGTGGCGTTACTGATGACTTCCTTTTTTCAGCGGGTCCTTTTGTTTGGATTTTCACCACCGTCATCCGGAAGCGCGAAAATGGCATTTTGGGTTTCGCGGCAGCCCGATCGACCGCCGGAAAGTTGGAATCACGGGAAACGAAGGTCGTGGCGTTACCGAGCACTATTTGTAACTTTCGCCACCGTCATCCGGAAGCACGAAAATGGCATCTAGGGTTCCAAGGCGACCCGATTCGACCGCCGGAAAGTCGGAATCACGCGGAACGAAGGTCGTGGCGTTACTGATGACTTCTTCTTTCCAACGAGTCCCTTTGCGTGGATTTTCGCCACCGTCATCCGGATGCACGAAAATGACATCTAGGGTTTCCCGGCGGCCCGATTCGACAGCCGGAAAGTCGGAATCACGAGAAACGAAGGTCGTGGCGTTACTGAGCAATTCTTCTTTCCAAGAAGTCCACTTTTTATAATTTCTGCCACCGTCATCCGGATGCACGAAAATGGCATCTAGGGTTTCTCGGCGGCCCGATTCGACAGCCGGAAAATAGGAATCGCGCGAAACGAAGGTCGTGGCGTTACTGATGACTTCTTCTTTCCAACGAGTCCCTTCTTTTGGATTTTTGCCACCGTCATCCGGATGCACGAAAATGGCATCTAGGGTTTCTCGGCGGCTCAATTCGACCGCCGGAAAGTCGGAATAATGCGAAACGGAGGTCGTGGCGTTCCTAAGCACTTTTTCTTTCCAAGCAGTCCACTTTTTATAATTTTCGCCACCGTCATTCGTATGCACGAAAATGGTATCTAGGGTTTCTCGGCCGCCCGATTCGACAGCCGGAAAGTAGGAATTGCGCGAAACGAAGGCCGTGGCGTTACTGATGACTTCTTCTTTCCAACGAGTCCCTTTTTTTGGATTTTTGCCACCGTCATCCGGATGCACGAAAATGGCATCTAGGGTTTCTCGGCGGCTCAATTCGACCGCCGAAAAGTCAGAATCACGCGAAACGAAGGTCGTGGCGTTACTGAGCACTTCTTCTTTCCAAGAACTACACTTTTTATAATTTTCGCCACCGTCATACGGTTGCACGAAAATGGCATCTAGGGTTTCCCGGCGGTTCGATTCGACCGCCGAAAAATTGAAATCACGCGAAACGAAGGTCGTGGAGTTACTGATGAATTCTTTTTTCCAACGAGTCCCTTCGTTTGGATTTTTCCCACCGTCATCCGAATGCATGAAAATGGGACCTAGGGTTTCTCGGCGGCCCGATTCGAACGCCTGAGAGTCAGAATCACGCGAAACGAAGGTCGTGGCGTTACTGATGACTTCCTTTTTTCAGCGGGTCCTTTTGTTTGGATTTTCACCACCGTCATCCGGAAGCGCGAAAATGGCATTTTGGGTTTCGCGGCAGCCCGATCGACCGCCGGAAAGTTGGAATCACGGGAAACGAAGGTCGTGGCGTTACCGAGCACTATTTGTAACTTTCGCCACCGTCATCCGGAAGCACGAAAATGGCATCTAGGGTTCCAAGGCGACCCGATTCGACCGCCGGAAAGTCGGAATCACGCGGAACGAAGGTCGTGGCGTTACTGATGACTTCTTCTTTCCAACGAGTCCCTTTGCGTGGATTTTCGCCACCGTCATCCGGATGCACGAAAATGACATCTAGGGTTTCCCGGCGGCCCGATTCGACAGCCGGAAAGTCGGAATCACGAGAAACGAAGGTCGTGGCGTTACTGAGCAATTCTTCTTTCCAAGAAGTCCACTTTTTATAATTTCTGCCACCGTCATCCGGATGCACGAAAATGGCATCTAGGGTTTCTCGGCGGCCCGATTCGACAGCCGGAAAATAGGAATCGCGCGAAACGAAGGTCGTGGCGTTACTGATGACTTCTTCTTTCCAACGAGTCCCTTCTTTTGGATTTTTGCCACCGTCATCCGGATGCACGAAAATGGCATCTAGGGTTTCTCGGCGGCTCAATTCGACCGCCGGAAAGTCGGAATAATGCGAAACGGAGGTCGTGGCGTTCCTAAGCACTTTTTCTTTCCAAGCAGTCCACTTTTTATAATTTTCGCCACCGTCATTCGTATGCACGAAAATGGTATCTAGGGTTTCTCGGCCGCCCGATTCGACAGCCGGAAAGTAGGAATCGCGCGAAACGAAGGCCGTGGCGTTACTGATGACTTCTTCTTTCCAACGAGTCCCTTTTTTTGGATTTTTGCCACCGTCATCCGGATGCACGAAAATGGCATCTAGGGTTTCTCGGCGGCTCAATTCGACCGCCGAAAAGTCAGAATCACGCGAAACGAAGGTCGTGGCGTTACTGAGCACTTCTTCTTTCCAAGAACTACACTTTTTATAATTTTCGCCACCGTCATACGGTTGCACGAAAATGGCATCTAGGGTTTCCCGGCGGTTCGATTCGACCGCCGAAAAATTGAAATCACGCGAAACGAAGGTCGTGGAGTTACTGATGAATTCTTTTTTCCAACGAGTCCCTTCGTTTGGATTTTTCCCACCGTCATCCGAATGCATGAAAATGGGACCTAGGGTTTCTCGGCGGCCCGATTCGAACGCCTGAGAGTCAGAATCACGCGAAACGAAGGTCGTGGCGTTACTGATGACTTCCTTTTTTCAGCGGGTCCTTTTGTTTGGATTTTCACCACCGTCATCCGGAAGCGCGAAAATGGCATTTTGGGTTTCGCGGCAGCCCGATCGACCGCCGGAAAGTTGGAATCACGGGAAACGAAGGTCGTGGCGTTACCGAGCACTATTTGTAACTTTCGCCACCGTCATCCGGAAGCACGAAAATGGCATCTAGGGTTCCAAGGCGACCCGATTCGACCGCCGGAAAGTCGGAATCACGCGGAACGAAGGTCGTGGCGTTACTGATGACTTCTTCTTTCCAACGAGTCCCTTTGCGTGGATTTTCGCCACCGTCATCCGGATGCACGAAAATGACATCTAGGGTTTCCCGGCGGCCCGATTCGACAGCCGGAAAGTCGGAATCACGAGAAACGAAGGTCGTGGCGTTACTGAGCAATTCTTCTTTCCAAGAAGTCCACTTTTTATAATTTCTGCCACCGTCATCCGGATGCACGAAAATGGCATCTAGGGTTTCTCGGCGGCCCGATTCGACAGCCGGAAAATAGGAATCGCGCGAAACGAAGGTCGTGGCGTTACTGATGACTTCTTCTTTCCAACGAGTCCCTTCTTTTGGATTTTTGCCACCGTCATCCGGATGCACGAAAATGGCATCTAGGGTTTCTCGGCGGCTCAATTCGACCGCCGGAAAGTCGGAATAATGCGAAACGGAGGTCGTGGCGTTCCTAAGCACTTTTTCTTTCCAAGCAGTCCACTTTTTATAATTTTCGCCACCGTCATTCGTATGCACGAAAATGGTATCTAGGGTTTCTCGGCCGCCCGATTCGACAGCCGGAAAGTAGGAATCGCGCGAAACGAAGGCCGTGGCGTTACTGATGACTTCTTCTTTCCAACGAGTCCCTTTTTTTGGATTTTTGCCACCGTCATCCGGATGCACGAAAATGGCATCTAGGGTTTCTCGGCGGCTCAATTCGACCGCCGAAAAGTCAGAATCACGCGAAACGAAGGTCGTGGCGTTACTGAGCACTTCTTCTTTCCAAGAACTACACTTTTTATAATTTTCGCCACCGTCATACGGTTGCACGAAAATGGCATCTAGGGTTTCCCGGCGGTTCGATTCGACCGCCGAAAAATTGAAATCACGCGAAACGAAGGTCGTGGAGTTACTGATGAATTCTTTTTTCCAACGAGTCCCTTCGTTTGGATTTTTCCCACCGTCATCCGAATGCATGAAAATGGGACCTAGGGTTTCTCGGCGGCCCGATTCGAACGCCTGAGAGTCAGAATCACGCGAAACGAAGGTCGTGGCGTTACTGATGACTTCCTTTTTTCAGCGGGTCCTTTTGTTTGGATTTTCACCACCGTCATCCGGAAGCGCGAAAATGGCATTTTGGGTTTCGCGGCAGCCCGATCGACCGCCGGAAAGTTGGAATCACGGGAAACGAAGGTCGTGGCGTTACCGAGCACTATTTGTAACTTTCGCCACCGTCATCCGGAAGCACGAAAATGGCATCTAGGGTTCCAAGGCGACCCGATTCGACCGCCGGAAAGTCGGAATCACGCGGAACGAAGGTCGTGGCGTTACTGATGACTTCTTCTTTCCAACGAGTCCCTTTGCGTGGATTTTCGCCACCGTCATCCGGATGCACGAAAATGACATCTAGGGTTTCCCGGCGGCCCGATTCGACAGCCGGAAAGTCGGAATCACGAGAAACGAAGGTCGTGGCGTTACTGAGCAATTCTTCTTTCCAAGAAGTCCACTTTTTATAATTTCTGCCACCGTCATCCGGATGCACGAAAATGGCATCTAGGGTTTCTCGGCGGCCCGATTCGACAGCCGGAAAATAGGAATCGCGCGAAACGAAGGTCGTGGCGTTACTGATGACTTCTTCTTTCCAACGAGTCCCTTCTTTTGGATTTTTGCCACCGTCATCCGGATGCACGAAAATGGCATCTAGGGTTTCTCGGCGGCTCAATTCGACCGCCGGAAAGTCGGAATAATGCGAAACGGAGGTCGTGGCGTTCCTAAGCACTTTTTCTTTCCAAGCAGTCCACTTTTTATAATTTTCGCCACCGTCATTCGTATGCACGAAAATGGTATCTAGGGTTTCTCGGCCGCCCGATTCGACAGCCAGAAAGTAGGAATCGCGCGAAACGAAGGCCGTGGCGTTACTGATGACTTCTTCTTTCCAACGAGTCCCTTTTTTTGGATTTTTGCCACCGTCATCCGGATGCACGAAAATGGCATCTAGGGTTTCTCGGCGGCTCAATTCGACCGCCGAAAAGTCAGAATCACGCGAAACGAAGGTCGTGGCGTTACTGAGCACTTCTTCTTTCCAAGAACTACACTTTTTATAATTTTCGCCACCGTCATACGGTTGCACGAAAATGGCATCTAGGGTTTCCCGGCGGTTCGATTCGACCGCCGAAAAATTGAAATCACGCGAAACGAAGGTCGTGGAGTTACTGATGAATTCTTTTTTCCAACGAGTCCCTTCGTTTGGATTTTTCCCACCGTCATCCGAATGCATGAAAATGGGACCTAGGGTTTCTCGGCGGCCCGATTCGAACGCCTGAGAGTCAGAATCACGCGAAACGAAGGTCGTGGCGTTACTGATGACTTCCTTTTTTCAGCGGGTCCTTTTGTTTGGATTTTCACCACCGTCATCCGGAAGCGCGAAAATGGCATTTTGGGTTTCGCGGCAGCCCGATCGACCGCCGGAAAGTTGGAATCACGGGAAACGAAGGTCGTGGCGTTACCGAGCACTATTTGTAACTTTCGCCACCGTCATCCGGAAGCACGAAAATGGCATCTAGGGTTCCAAGGCGACCCGATTCGACCGCCGGAAAGTCGGAATCACGCGGAACGAAGGTCGTGGCGTTACTGATGACTTCTTCTTTCCAACGAGTCCCTTTGCGTGGATTTTCGCCACCGTCATCCGGATGCACGAAAATGACATCTAGGGTTTCCCGGCGGCCCGATTCGACAGCCGGAAAGTCGGAATCACGAGAAACGAAGGTCGTGGCGTTACTGAGCAATTCTTCTTTCCAAGAAGTCCACTTTTTATAATTTCTGCCACCGTCATCCGGATGCACGAAAATGGCATCTAGGGTTTCTCGGCGGCCCGATTCGACAGCCGGAAAATAGGAATCGCGCGAAACGAAGGTCGTGGCGTTACTGATGACTTCTTCTTTCCAACGAGTCCCTTCTTTTGGATTTTTGCCACCGTCATCCGGATGCACGAAAATGGCATCTAGGGTTTCTCGGCGGCTCAATTCGACCGCCGGAAAGTCGGAATAATGCGAAACGGAGGTCGTGGCGTTCCTAAGCACTTTTTCTTTCCAAGCAGTCCACTTTTTATAATTTTCGCCACCGTCATTCGTATGCACGAAAATGGTATCTAGGGTTTCTCGGCCGCCCGATTCGACAGCCGGAAAGTAGGAATCGCGCGAAACGAAGGCCGTGGCGTTACTGATGACTTCTTCTTTCCAACGAGTCCCTTTTTTTGGATTTTTGCCACCGTCATCCGGATGCACGAAAATGGCATCTAGGGTTTCTCGGCGGCTCAATTCGACCGCCGAAAAGTCAGAATCACGCGAAACGAAGGTCGTGGCGTTACTGAGCACTTCTTCTTTCCAAGAACTACACTTTTTATAATTTTCGCCACCGTCATACGGTTGCACGAAAATGGCATCTAGGGTTTCCCGGCGGTTCGATTCGACCGCCGAAAAATTGAAATCACGCGAAACGAAGGTCGTGGAGTTACTGATGAATTCTTTTTTCCAACGAGTCCCTTCGTTTGGATTTTTCCCACCGTCATCCGAATGCATGAAAATGGGACCTAGGGTTTCTCGGCGGCCCGATTCGAACGCCTGAGAGTCAGAATCACGCGAAACGAAGGTCGTGGCGTTACTGATGACTTCCTTTTTTCAGCGGGTCCTTTTGTTTGGATTTTCACCACCGTCATCCGGAAGCGCGAAAATGGCATTTTGGGTTTCGCGGCAGCCCGATCGACCGCCGGAAAGTTGGAATCACGGGAAACGAAGGTCGTGGCGTTACCGAGCACTATTTGTAACTTTCGCCACCGTCATCCGGAAGCACGAAAATGGCATCTAGGGTTCCAAGGCGACCCGATTCGACCGCCGGAAAGTCGGAATCACGCGGAACGAAGGTCGTGGCGTTACTGATGACTTCTTCTTTCCAACGAGTCCCTTTGCGTGGATTTTCGCCACCGTCATCCGGATGCACGAAAATGACATCTAGGGTTTCCCGGCGGCCCGATTCGACAGCCGGAAAGTCGGAATCACGAGAAACGAAGGTCGTGGCGTTACTGAGCAATTCTTCTTTCCAAGAAGTCCACTTTTTATAATTTCTGCCACCGTCATCCGGATGCACGAAAATGGCATCTAGGGTTTCTCGGCGGCCCGATTCGACAGCCGGAAAATAGGAATCGCGCGAAACGAAGGTCGTGGCGTTACTGATGACTTCTTCTTTCCAACGAGTCCCTTCTTTTGGATTTTTGCCACCGTCATCCGGATGCACGAAAATGGCATCTAGGGTTTCTCGGCGGCTCAATTCGACCGCCGGAAAGTCGGAATAATGCGAAACGGAGGTCGTGGCGTTCCTAAGCACTTTTTCTTTCCAAGCAGTCCACTTTTTATAATTTTCGCCACCGTCATTCGTATGCACGAAAATGGTATCTAGGGTTTCTCGGCCGCCCGATTCGACAGCCGGAAAGTAGGAATCGCGCGAAACGAAGGCCGTGGCGTTACTGATGACTTCTTCTTTCCAACGAGTCCCTTTTTTTGGATTTTTGCCACCGTCATCCGGATGCACGAAAATGGCATCTAGGGTTTCTCGGCGGCTCAATTCGACCGCCGAAAAGTCAGAATCACGCGAAACGAAGGTCGTGGCGTTACTGAGCACTTCTTCTTTCCAAGAACTACACTTTTTATAATTTTCGCCACCGTCATACGGTTGCACGAAAATGGCATCTAGGGTTTCCCGGCGGTTCGATTCGACCGCCGAAAAATTGAAATCACGCGAAACGAAGGTCGTGGAGTTACTGATGAATTCTTTTTTCCAACGAGTCCCTTCGTTTGGATTTTTCCCACCGTCATCCGAATGCATGAAAATGGGACCTAGGGTTTCTCGGCGGCCCGATTCGAACGCCTGAGAGTCAGAATCACGCGAAACGAAGGTCGTGGCGTTACTGATGACTTCCTTTTTTCAGCGGGTCCTTTTGTTTGGATTTTCACCACCGTCATCCGGAAGCGCGAAAATGGCATTTTGGGTTTCGCGGCAGCCCGATCGACCGCCGGAAAGTTGGAATCACGGGAAACGAAGGTCGTGGCGTTACCGAGCACTATTTGTAACTTTCGCCACCGTCATCCGGAAGCACGAAAATGGCATCTAGGGTTCCAAGGCGACCCGATTCGACCGCCGGAAAGTCGGAATCACGCGGAACGAAGGTCGTGGCGTTACTGATGACTTCTTCTTTCCAACGAGTCCCTTTGCGTGGATTTTCGCCACCGTCATCCGGATGCACGAAAATGACATCTAGGGTTTCCCGGCGGCCCGATTCGACAGCCGGAAAGTCGGAATCACGAGAAACGAAGGTCGTGGCGTTACTGAGCAATTCTTCTTTCCAAGAAGTCCACTTTTTATAATTTCTGCCACCGTCATCCGGATGCACGAAAATGGCATCTAGGGTTTCTCGGCGGCCCGATTCGACAGCCGGAAAATAGGAATCGCGCGAAACGAAGGTCGTGGCGTTACTGATGACTTCTTCTTTCCAACGAGTCCCTTCTTTTGGATTTTTGCCACCGTCATCCGGATGCACGAAAATGGCATCTAGGGTTTCTCGGCGGCTCAATTCGACCGCCGGAAAGTCGGAATAATGCGAAACGGAGGTCGTGGCGTTCCTAAGCACTTTTTCTTTCCAAGCAGTCCACTTTTTATAATTTTCGCCACCGTCATTCGTATGCACGAAAATGGTATCTAGGGTTTCTCGGCCGCCCGATTCGACAGCCGGAAAGTAGGAATCGCGCGAAACGAAGGCCGTGGCGTTACTGATGACTTCTTCTTTCCAACGAGTCCCTTTTTTTGGATTTTTGCCACCGTCATCCGGATGCACGAAAATGGCATCTAGGGTTTCTCGGCGGCTCAATTCGACCGCCGAAAAGTCAGAATCACGCGAAACGAAGGTCGTGGCGTTACTGAGCACTTCTTCTTTCCAAGAACTACACTTTTTATAATTTTCGCCACCGTCATACGGTTGCACGAAAATGGCATCTAGGGTTTCCCGGCGGTTCGATTCGACCGCCGAAAAATTGAAATCACGCGAAACGAAGGTCGTGGAGTTACTGATGAATTCTTTTTTCCAACGAGTCCCTTCGTTTGGATTTTTCCCACCGTCATCCGAATGCATGAAAATGGGACCTAGGGTTTCTCGGCGGCCCGATTCGAACGCCTGAGAGTCAGAATCACGCGAAACGAAGGTCGTGGCGTTACTGATGACTTCCTTTTTTCAGCGGGTCCTTTTGTTTGGATTTTCACCACCGTCATCCGGAAGCGCGAAAATGGCATTTTGGGTTTCGCGGCAGCCCGATCGACCGCCGGAAAGTTGGAATCACGGGAAACGAAGGTCGTGGCGTTACCGAGCACTATTTGTAACTTTCGCCACCGTCATCCGGAAGCACGAAAATGGCATCTAGGGTTCCAAGGCGACCCGATTCGACCGCCGGAAAGTCGGAATCACGCGGAACGAAGGTCGTGGCGTTACTGATGACTTCTTCTTTCCAACGAGTCCCTTTGCGTGGATTTTCGCCACCGTCATCCGGATGCACGAAAATGACATCTAGGGTTTCCCGGCGGCCCGATTCGACAGCCGGAAAGTCGGAATCACGAGAAACGAAGGTCGTGGCGTTACTGAGCAATTCTTCTTTCCAAGAAGTCCACTTTTTATAATTTCTGCCACCGTCATCCGGATGCACGAAAATGGCATCTAGGGTTTCTCGGCGGCCCGATTCGACAGCCGGAAAATAGGAATCGCGCGAAACGAAGGTCGTGGCGTTACTGATGACTTCTTCTTTCCAACGAGTCCCTTCTTTTGGATTTTTGCCACCGTCATCCGGATGCACGAAAATGGCATCTAGGGTTTCTCGGCGGCTCAATTCGACCGCCGGAAAGTCGGAATAATGCGAAACGGAGGTCGTGGCGTTCCTAAGCACTTTTTCTTTCCAAGCAGTCCACTTTTTATAATTTTCGCCACCGTCATTCGTATGCACGAAAATGGTATCTAGGGTTTCTCGGCCGCCCGATTCGACAGCCGGAAAGTAGGAATCGCGCGAAACGAAGGCCGTGGCGTTACTGATGACTTCTTCTTTCCAACGAGTCCCTTTTTTTGGATTTTTGCCACCGTCATCCGGATGCACGAAAATGGCATCTAGGGTTTCTCGGCGGCTCAATTCGACCGCCGAAAAGTCAGAATCACGCGAAACGAAGGTCGTGGCGTTACTGAGCACTTCTTCTTTCCAAGAACTACACTTTTTATAATTTTCGCCACCGTCATACGGTTGCACGAAAATGGCATCTAGGGTTTCCCGGCGGTTCGATTCGACCGCCGAAAAATTGAAATCACGCGAAACGAAGGTCGTGGAGTTACTGATGAATTCTTTTTTCCAACGAGTCCCTTCGTTTGGATTTTTCCCACCGTCATCCGAATGCATGAAAATGGGACCTAGGGTTTCTCGGCGGCCCGATTCGAACGCCTGAGAGTCAGAATCACGCGAAACGAAGGTCGTGGCGTTACTGATGACTTCCTTTTTTCAGCGGGTCCTTTTGTTTGGATTTTCACCACCGTCATCCGGAAGCGCGAAAATGGCATTTTGGGTTTCGCGGCAGCCCGATCGACCGCCGGAAAGTTGGAATCACGGGAAACGAAGGTCGTGGCGTTACCGAGCACTATTTGTAACTTTCGCCACCGTCATCCGGAAGCACGAAAATGGCATCTAGGGTTCCAAGGCGACCCGATTCGACCGCCGGAAAGTCGGAATCACGCGGAACGAAGGTCGTGGCGTTACTGATGACTTCTTCTTTCCAACGAGTCCCTTTGCGTGGATTTTCGCCACCGTCATCCGGATGCACGAAAATGACATCTAGGGTTTCCCGGCGGCCCGATTCGACAGCCGGAAAGTCGGAATCACGAGAAACGAAGGTCGTGGCGTTACTGAGCAATTCTTCTTTCCAAGAAGTCCACTTTTTATAATTTCTGCCACCGTCATCCGGATGCACGAAAATGGCATCTAGGGTTTCTCGGCGGCCCGATTCGACAGCCGGAAAATAGGAATCGCGCGAAACGAAGGTCGTGGCGTTACTGATGACTTCTTCTTTCCAACGAGTCCCTTCTTTTGGATGTTTGCCACCGTCATCCGGATGCACGAAAATGGCATCTAGGGTTTCTCGGCGGCTCAATTCGACCGCCGGAAAGTCGGAATAATGCGAAACGGAGGTCGTGGCGTTCCTAAGCACTTTTTCTTTCCAAGCAGTCCACTTTTTATAATTTTCGCCACCGTCATTCGTATGCACGAAAATGGTATCTAGGGTTTCTCGGCCGCCCGATTCGACAGCCGGAAAGTAGGAATCGCGCGAAACGAAGGCCGTGGCGTTACTGATGACTTCTTCTTTCCAACGAGTCCCTTTTTTTGGATTTTTGCCACCGTCATCCGGATGCACGAAAATGGCATCTAGGGTTTCTCGGCGGCTCAATTCGACCGCCGAAAAGTCAGAATCACGCGAAACGAAGGTCGTGGCGTTACTGAGCACTTCTTCTTTCCAAGAACTACACTTTTTATAATTTTCGCCACCGTCATACGGTTGCACGAAAATGGCATCTAGGGTTTCCCGGCGGTTCGATTCGACCGCCGAAAAATTGAAATCACGCGAAACGAAGGTCGTGGAGTTACTGATGAATTCTTTTTTCCAACGAGTCCCTTCGTTTGGATTTTTCCCACCGTCATCCGAATGCATGAAAATGGGACCTAGGGTTTCTCGGCGGCCCGATTCGAACGCCTGAGAGTCAGAATCACGCGAAACGAAGGTCGTGGCGTTACTGATGACTTCCTTTTTTCAGCGGGTCCTTTTGTTTGGATTTTCACCACCGTCATCCGGAAGCGCGAAAATGGCATTTTGGGTTTCGCGGCAGCCCGATCGACCGCCGGAAAGTTGGAATCACGGGAAACGAAGGTCGTGGCGTTACCGAGCACTATTTGTAACTTTCGCCACCGTCATCCGGAAGCACGAAAATGGCATCTAGGGTTCCAAGGCGACCCGATTCGACCGCCGGAAAGTCGGAATCACGCGGAACGAAGGTCGTGGCGTTACTGATGACTTCTTCTTTCCAACGAGTCCCTTTGCGTGGATTTTCGCCACCGTCATCCGGATGCACGAAAATGACATCTAGGGTTTCCCGGCGGCCCGATTCGACAGCCGGAAAGTCGGAATCACGAGAAACGAAGGTCGTGGCGTTACTGAGCAATTCTTCTTTCCAAGAAGTCCACTTTTTATAATTTCTGCCACCGTCATCCGGATGCACGAAAATGGCATCTAGGGTTTCTCGGCGGCCCGATTCGACAGCCGGAAAATAGGAATCGCGCGAAACGAAGGTCGTGGCGTTACTGATGACTTCTTCTTTCCAACGAGTCCCTTCTTTTGGATTTTTGCCACCGTCATCCGGATGCACGAAAATGGCATCTAGGGTTTCTCGGCGGCTCAATTCGACCGCCGGAAAGTCGGAATAATGCGAAACGGAGGTCGTGGCGTTCCTAAGCACTTTTTCTTTCCAAGCAGTCCACTTTTTATAATTTTCGCCACCGTCATTCGTATGCACGAAAATGGTATCTAGGGTTTCTCGGCCGCCCGATTCGACAGCCGGAAAGTAGGAATCGCGCGAAACGAAGGCCGTGGCGTTACTGATGACTTCTTCTTTCCAACGAGTCCCTTTTTTTGGATTTTTGCCACCGTCATCCGGATGCACGAAAATGGCATCTAGGGTTTCTCGGCGGCTCAATTCGACCGCCGAAAAGTCAGAATCACGCGAAACGAAGGTCGTGGCGTTACTGAGCACTTCTTCTTTCCAAGAACTACACTTTTTATAATTTTCGCCACCGTCATACGGTTGCACGAAAATGGCATCTAGGGTTTCCCGGCGGTTCGATTCGACCGCCGAAAAATTGAAATCACGCGAAACGAAGGTCGTGGAGTTACTGATGAATTCTTTTTTCCAACGAGTCCCTTCGTTTGGATTTTTCCCACCGTCATCCGAATGCATGAAAATGGGACCTAGGGTTTCTCGGCGGCCCGATTCGAACGCCTGAGAGTCAGAATCACGCGAAACGAAGGTCGTGGCGTTACTGATGACTTCCTTTTTTCAGCGGGTCCTTTTGTTTGGATTTTCACCACCGTCATCCGGAAGCGCGAAAATGGCATTTTGGGTTTCGCGGCAGCCCGATCGACCGCCGGAAAGTTGGAATCACGGGAAACGAAGGTCGTGGCGTTACCGAGCACTATTTGTAACTTTCGCCACCGTCATCCGGAAGCACGAAAATGGCATCTAGGGTTCCAAGGCGACCCGATTCGACCGCCGGAAAGTCGGAATCACGCGGAACGAAGGTCGTGGCGTTACTGATGACTTCTTCTTTCCAACGAGTCCCTTTGCGTGGATTTTCGCCACCGTCATCCGGATGCACGAAAATGACATCTAGGGTTTCCCGGCGGCCCGATTCGACAGCCGGAAAGTCGGAATCACGAGAAACGAAGGTCGTGGCGTTACTGAGCAATTCTTCTTTCCAAGAAGTCCACTTTTTATAATTTCTGCCACCGTCATCCGGATGCACGAAAATGGCATCTAGGGTTTCTCGGCGGCCCGATTCGACAGCCGGAAAATAGGAATCGCGCGAAACGAAGGTCGTGGCGTTACTGATGACTTCTTCTTTCCAACGAGTCCCTTCTTTTGGATTTTTGCCACCGTCATCCGGATGCACGAAAATGGCATCTAGGGTTTCTCGGCGGCTCAATTCGACCGCCGGAAAGTCGGAATAATGCGAAACGGAGGTCGTGGCGTTCCTAAGCACTTTTTCTTTCCAAGCAGTCCACTTTTTATAATTTTCGCCACCGTCATTCGTATGCACGAAAATGGTATCTAGGGTTTCTCGGCCGCCCGATTCGACAGCCGGAAAGTAGGAATCGCGCGAAACGAAGGCCGTGGCGTTACTGATGACTTCTTCTTTCCAACGAGTCCCTTTTTTTGGATTTTTGCCACCGTCATCCGGATGCACGAAAATGGCATCTAGGGTTTCTCGGCGGCTCAATTCGACCGCCGAAAAGTCAGAATCACGCGAAACGAAGGTCGTGGCGTTACTGAGCACTTCTTCTTTCCAAGAACTACACTTTTTATAATTTTCGCCACCGTCATACGGTTGCACGAAAATGGCATCTAGGGTTTCCCGGCGGTTCGATTCGACCGCCGAAAAATTGAAATCACGCGAAACGAAGGTCGTGGAGTTACTGATGAATTCTTTTTTCCAACGAGTCCCTTCGTTTGGATTTTTCCCACCGTCATCCGAATGCATGAAAATGGGACCTAGGGTTTCTCGGCGGCCCGATTCGAACGCCTGAGAGTCAGAATCACGCGAAACGAAGGTCGTGGCGTTACTGATGACTTCCTTTTTTCAGCGGGTCCTTTTGTTTGGATTTTCACCACCGTCATCCGGAAGCGCGAAAATGGCATTTTGGGTTTCGCGGCAGCCCGATCGACCGCCGGAAAGTTGGAATCACGGGAAACGAAGGTCGTGGCGTTACCGAGCACTATTTGTAACTTTCGCCACCGTCATCCGGAAGCACGAAAATGGCATCTAGGGTTCCAAGGCGACCCGATTCGACCGCCGGAAAGTCGGAATCACGCGGAACGAAGGTCGTGGCGTTACTGATGACTTCTTCTTTCCAACGAGTCCCTTTGCGTGGATTTTCGCCACCGTCATCCGGATGCACGAAAATGACATCTAGGGTTTCCCGGCGGCCCGATTCGACAGCCGGAAAGTCGGAATCACGAGAAACGAAGGTCGTGGCGTTACTGAGCAATTCTTCTTTCCAAGAAGTCCACTTTTTATAATTTCTGCCACCGTCATCCGGATGCACGAAAATGGCATCTAGGGTTTCTCGGCGGCCCGATTCGACAGCCGGAAAATAGGAATCGCGCGAAACGAAGGTCGTGGCGTTACTGATGACTTCTTCTTTCCAACGAGTCCCTTCTTTTGGATTTTTGCCACCGTCATCCGGATGCACGAAAATGGCATCTAGGGTTTCTCGGCGGCTCAATTCGACCGCCGGAAAGTCGGAATAATGCGAAACGGAGGTCGTGGCGTTCCTAAGCACTTTTTCTTTCCAAGCAGTCCACTTTTTATAATTTTCGCCACCGTCATTCGTATGCACGAAAATGGTATCTAGGGTTTCTCGGCCGCCCGATTCGACAGCCGGAAAGTAGGAATCGCGCGAAACGAAGGCCGTGGCGTTACTGATGACTTCTTCTTTCCAACGAGTCCCTTTTTTTGGATTTTTGCCACCGTCATCCGGATGCACGAAAATGGCATCTAGGGTTTCTCGGCGGCTCAATTCGACCGCCGAAAAGTCAGAATCACGCGAAACGAAGGTCGTGGCGTTACTGAGCACTTCTTCTTTCCAAGAACTACACTTTTTATAATTTTCGCCACCGTCATACGGTTGCACGAAAATGGCATCTAGGGTTTCCCGGCGGTTCGATTCGACCGCCGAAAAATTGAAATCACGCGAAACGAAGGTCGTGGAGTTACTGATGAATTCTTTTTTCCAACGAGTCCCTTCGTTTGGATTTTTCCCACCGTCATCCGAATGCATGAAAATGGGACCTAGGGTTTCTCGGCGGCCCGATTCGAACGCCTGAGAGTCAGAATCACGCGAAACGAAGGTCGTGGCGTTACTGATGACTTCCTTTTTTCAGCGGGTCCTTTTGTTTGGATTTTCACCACCGTCATCCGGAAGCGCGAAAATGGCATTTTGGGTTTCGCGGCAGCCCGATCGACCGCCGGAAAGTTGGAATCACGGGAAACGAAGGTCGTGGCGTTACCGAGCACTATTTGTAACTTTCGCCACCGTCATCCGGAAGCACGAAAATGGCATCTAGGGTTCCAAGGCGACCCGATTCGACCGCCGGAAAGTCGGAATCACGCGGAACGAAGGTCGTGGCGTTACTGATGACTTTTTCTTTCCAACGAGTCCCTTTGCGTGGATTTTCGCCACCGTCATCCGGATGCACGAAAATGACATCTAGGGTTTCCCGGCGGCCCGATTCGACAGCCGGAAAGTCGGAATCACGAGAAACGAAGGTCGTGGCGTTACTGAGCAATTCTTCTTTCCAAGAAGTCCACTTTTTATAATTTCTGCCACCGTCATCCGGATGCACGAAAATGGCATCTAGGGTTTCTCGGCGGCCCGATTCGACAGCCGGAAAATAGGAATCGCGCGAAACGAAGGTCGTGGCGTTACTGATGACTTCTTCTTTCCAACGAGTCCCTTCTTTTGGATTTTTGCCACCGTCATCCGGATGCACGAAAATGGCATCTAGGGTTTCTCGGCGGCTCAATTCGACCGCCGGAAAGTCGGAATAATGCGAAACGGAGGTCGTGGCGTTCCTAAGCACTTTTTCTTTCCAAGCAGTCCACTTTTTATAATTTTCGCCACCGTCATTCGTATGCACGAAAATGGTATCTAGGGTTTCTCGGCCGCCCGATTCGACAGCCGGAAAGTAGGAATCGCGCGAAACGAAGGCCGTGGCGTTACTGATGACTTCTTCTTTCCAACGAGTCCCTTTTTTTGGATTTTTGCCACCGTCATCCGGATGCACGAAAATGGCATCTAGGGTTTCTCGGCGGCTCAATTCGACCGCCGAAAAGTCAGAATCACGCGAAACGAAGGTCGTGGCGTTACTGAGCACTTCTTCTTTCCAAGAACTACACTTTTTATAATTTTCGCCACCGTCATACGGTTGCACGAAAATGGCATCTAGGGTTTCCCGGCGGTTCGATTCGACCGCCGAAAAATTGAAATCACGCGAAACGAAGGTCGTGGAGTTACTGATGAATTCTTTTTTCCAACGAGTCCCTTCGTTTGGATTTTTCCCACCGTCATCCGAATGCATGAAAATGGGACTTAGGGTTTCTCGGCGGCCCGATTCGAACGCCTGAGAGTCAGAATCACGCGAAACGAAGGTCGTGGCGTTACTGATGACTTCCTTTTTTCAGCGGGTCCTTTTGTTTGGATTTTCACCACCGTCATCCGGAAGCGCGAAAATGGCATTTTGGGTTTCGCGGCAGCCCGATCGACCGCCGGAAAGTTGGAATCACGGGAAACGAAGGTCGTGGCGTTACCGAGCACTATTTGTAACTTTCGCCACCGTCATCCGGAAGCACGAAAATGGCATCTAGGGTTCCAAGGCGACCCGATTCGACCGCCGGAAAGTCGGAATCACGCGGAACGAAGGTCGTGGCGTTACTGATGACTTCTTCTTTCCAACGAGTCCCTTTGCGTGGATTTTCGCCACCGTCATCCGGATGCACGAAAATGACATCTAGGGTTTCCCGGCGGCCCGATTCGACAGCCGGAAAGTCGGAATCACGAGAAACGAAGGTCGTGGCGTTACTGAGCAATTCTTCTTTCCAAGAAGTCCACTTTTTATAATTTCTGCCACCGTCATCCGGATGCACGAAAATGGCATCTAGGGTTTCTCGGCGGCCCGATTCGACAGCCGGAAAATAGGAATCGCGCGAAACGAAGGTCGTGGCGTTACTGATGACTTCTTCTTTCCAACGAGTCCCTTCTTTTGGATTTTTGCCACCGTCATCCGGATGCACGAAAATGGCATCTAGGGTTTCTCGGCGGCTCAATTCGACCGCCGGAAAGTCGGAATAATGCGAAACGGAGGTCGTGGCGTTCCTAAGCACTTTTTCTTTCCAAGCAGTCCACTTTTTATAATTTTCGCCACCGTCATTCGTATGCACGAAAATGGTATCTAGGGTTTCTCGGCCGCCCGATTCGACAGCCGGAAAGTAGGAATCGCGCGAAACGAAGGCCGTGGCGTTACTGATGACTTCTTCTTTCCAACGAGTCCCTTTTTTTGGATTTTTGCCACCGTCATCCGGATGCACGAAAATGGCATCTAGGGTTTCTCGGCGGCTCAATTCGACCGCCGAAAAGTCAGAATCACGCGAAACGAAGGTCGTGGCGTTACTGAGCACTTCTTCTTTCCAAGAACTACACTTTTTATAATTTTCGCCACCGTCATACGGTTGCACGAAAATGGCATCTAGGGTTTCCCGGCGGTTCGATTCGACCGCTGAAAAATTGAAATCACGCGAAACGAAGGTCGTGGAGTTACTGATGAATTCTTTTTTCCAACGAGTCCCTTCGTTTGGATTTTTCCCACCGTCATCCGAATGCATGAAAATGGGACCTAGGGTTTCTCGGCGGCCCGATTCGAACGCCTGAGAGTCAGAATCACGCGAAACGAAGGTCGTGGCGTTACTGATGACTTCCTTTTTTCAGCGGGTCCTTTTGTTTGGATTTTCACCACCGTCATCCGGAAGCGCGAAAATGGCATTTTGGGTTTCGCGGCAGCCCGATCGACCGCCGGAAAGTTGGAATCACGGGAAACGAAGGTCGTGGCGTTACCGAGCACTATTTGTAACTTTCGCCACCGTCATCCGGAAGCACGAAAATGGCATCTAGGGTTCCAAGGCGACCCGATTCGACCGCCGGAAAGTCGGAATCACGCGGAACGAAGGTCGTGGCGTTACTGATGACTTCTTCTTTCCAACGAGTCCCTTTGCGTGGATTTTCGCCACCGTCATCCGGATGCACGAAAATGACATCTAGGGTTTCCCGGCGGCCCGATTCGACAGCCGGAAAGTCGGAATCACGAGAAACGAAGGTCGTGGCGTTACTGAGCAATTCTTCTTTCCAAGAAGTCCACTTTTTATAATTTCTGCCACCGTCATCCGGATGCACGAAAATGGCATCTAGGGTTTCTCGGCGGCCCGATTCGACAGCCGGAAAATAGGAATCGCGCGAAACGAAGGTCGTGGCGTTACTGATGACTTCTTCTTTCCAACGAGTCCCTTCTTTTGGATTTTTGCCACCGTCATCCGGATGCACGAAAATGGCATCTAGGGTTTCTCGGCGGCTCAATTCGACCGCCGGAAAGTCGGAATAATGCGAAACGGAGGTCGTGGCGTTCCTAAGCACTTTTTCTTTCCAAGCAGTCCACTTTTTATAATTTTCGCCACCGTCATTCGTATGCACGAAAATGGTATCTAGGGTTTCTCGGCCGCCCGATTCGACAGCCGGAAAGTAGGAATCGCGCGAAACGAAGGCCGTGGCGTTACTGATGACTTCTTCTTTCCAACGAGTCCCTTTTTTTGGATTTTTGCCACCGTCATCCGGATGCACGAAAATGGCATCTAGGGTTTCTCGGCGGCTCAATTCGACCGCCGAAAAGTCAGAATCACGCGAAACGAAGGTCGTGGCGTTACTGAGCACTTCTTCTTTCCAAGAACTACACTTTTTATAATTTTCGCCACCGTCATACGGTTGCACGAAAATGGCATCTAGGGTTTCCCGGCGGTTCGATTCGACCGCCGAAAAATTGAAATCACGCGAAACGAAGGTCGTGGAGTTACTGATGAATTCTTTTTTCCAACGAGTCCCTTCGTTTGGATTTTTCCCACCGTCATCCGAATGCATGAAAATGGGACCTAGGGTTTCTCGGCGGCCCGATTCGAACGCCTGAGAGTCAGAATCACGCGAAACGAAGGTCGTGGCGTTACTGATGACTTCCTTTTTTCAGCGGGTCCTTTTGTTTGGATTTTCACCACCGTCATCCGGAAGCGCGAAAATGGCATTTTGGGTTTCGCGGCAGCCCGATCGACCGCCGGAAAGTTGGAATCACGGGAAACGAAGGTCGTGGCGTTACCGAGCACTATTTGTAACTTTCGCCACCGTCATCCGGAAGCACGAAAATGGCATCTAGGGTTCCAAGGCGACCCGATTCGACCGCCGGAAAGTCGGAATCACGCGGAACGAAGGTCGTGGCGTTACTGATGACTTCTTCTTTCCAACGAGTCCCTTTGCGTGGATTTTCGCCACCGTCATCCGGATGCACGAAAATGACATCTAGGGTTTCCCGGCGGCCCGATTCGACAGCCGGAAAGTCGGAATCACGAGAAACGAAGGTCGTGGCGTTACTGAGCAATTCTTCTTTCCAAGAAGTCCACTTTTTATAATTTCTGCCACCGTCATCCGGATGCACGAAAATGGCATCTAGGGTTTCTCGGCGGCCCGATTCGACAGCCGGAAAATAGGAATCGCGCGAAACGAAGGTCGTGGCGTTACTGATGACTTCTTCTTTCCAAGGAGTCCCTTCTTTTGGATTTTTGCCACCGTCATCCGGATGCACGAAAATGGCATCTAGGGTTTCTCGGCGGCTCAATTCGACCGCCGGAAAGTCGGAATAATGCGAAACGGAGGTCGTGGCGTTCCTAAGCACTTTTTCTTTCCAAGCAGTCCACTTTTTATAATTTTCGCCACCGTCATTCGTATGCACGAAAATGGTATCTAGGGTTTCTCGGCCGCCCGATTCGACAGCCGGAAAGTAGGAATCGCGCGAAACGAAGGCCGTGGCGTTACTGATGACTTCTTCTTTCCAACGAGTCCCTTTTTTTGGATTTTTGCCACCGTCATCCGGATGCACGAAAATGGCATCTAGGGTTTCTCGGCGGCTCAATTCGACCGCCGAAAAGTCAGAATCACGCGAAACGAAGGTCGTGGCGTTACTGAGCACTTCTTCTTTCCAAGAACTACACTTTTTATAATTTTCGCCACCGTCATACGGTTGCACGAAAATGGCATCTAGGGTTTCCCGGCGGTTCGATTCGACCGCCGAAAAATTGAAATCACGCGAAACGAAGGTCGTGGAGTTACTGATGAATTCTTTTTTCCAACGAGTCCCTTCGTTTGGATTTTTCCCACCGTCATCCGAATGCATGAAAATGGGACCTAGGGTTTCTCGGCGGCCCGATTCGAACGCCTGAGAGTCAGAATCACGCGAAACGAAGGTCGTGGCGTTACTGATGACTTCCTTTTTTCAGCGGGTCCTTTTGTTTGGATTTTCACCACCGTCATCCGGAAGCGCGAAAATGGCATTTTGGGTTTCGCGGCAGCCCGATCGACCGCCGGAAAGTTGGAATCACGGGAAACGAAGGTCGTGGCGTTACCGAGCACTATTTGTAACTTTCGCCACCGTCATCCGGAAGCACGAAAATGGCATCTAAGGTTCCAAGGCGACCCGATTCGACCGCCGGAAAGTCGGAATCACGCGGAACGAAGGTCGTGGCGTTACTGATGACTTCTTCTTTCCAACGAGTCCCTTTGCGTGGATTTTCGCCACCGTCATCCGGATGCACGAAAATGACATCTAGGGTTTCCCGGCGGCCCGATTCGACAGCCGGAAAGTCGGAATCACGAGAAACGAAGGTCGTGGCGTTACTGAGCAATTCTTCTTTCCAAGAAGTCCACTTTTTATAATTTCTGCCACCGTCATCCGGATGCACGAAAATGGCATCTAGGGTTTCTCGGCGGCCCGATTCGACAGCCGGAAAATAGGAATCGCGCGAAACGAAGGTCGTGGCGTTACTGATGACTTCTTCTTTCCAACGAGTCCCTTCTTTTGGATTTTTGCCACCGTCATCCGGATGCACGAAAATGGCATCTAGGGTTTCTCGGCGGCTCAATTCGACCGCCGGAAAGTCGGAATAATGCGAAACGGAGGTCGTGGCGTTCCTAAGCACTTTTTCTTTCCAAGCAGTCCACTTTTTATAATTTTCGCCACCGTCATTCGTATGCACGAAAATGGTATCTAGGGTTTCTCGGCCGCCCGATTCGACAGCCGGAAAGTAGGAATCGCGCGAAACGAAGGCCGTGGCGTTACTGATGACTTCTTCTTTCCAACGAGTCCCTTTTTTTGGATTTTTGCCACCGTCATCCGGATGCACGAAAATGGCATCTAGGGTTTCTCGGCGGCTCAATTCGACCGCCGAAAAGTCAGAATCACGCGAAACGAAGGTCGTGGCGTTACTGAGCACTTCTTCTTTCCAAGAACTACACTTTTTATAATTTTCGCCACCGTCATACGGTTGCACGAAAATGGCATCTAGGGTTTCCCGGCGGTTCGATTCGACCGCCGAAAAATTGAAATCACGCGAAACGAAGGTCGTGGAGTTACTGATGAATTCTTTTTTCCAACGAGTCCCTTCGTTTGGATTTTTCCCACCGTCATCCGAATGCATGAAAATGGGACCTAGGGTTTCTCGGCGGCCCGATTCGAACGCCTGAGAGTCAGAATCACGCGAAACGAAGGTCGTGGCGTTACTGATGACTTCCTTTTTTCAGCGGGTCCTTTTGTTTGGATTTTCACCACCGTCATCCGGAAGCGCGAAAATGGCATTTTGGGTTTCGCGGCAGCCCGATCGACCGCCGGAAAGTTGGAATCACGGGAAACGAAGGTCGTGGCGTTACCGAGCACTATTTGTAACTTTCGCCACCGTCATCCGGAAGCACGAAAATGGCATCTAGGGTTCCAAGGCGACCCGATTCGACCGCCGGAAAGTCGGAATCACGCGGAACGAAGGTCGTGGCGTTACTGATGACTTCTTCTTTCCAACGAGTCCCTTTGCGTGGATTTTCGCCACCGTCATCCGGATGCACGAAAATGACATCTAGGGTTTCCCGGCGGCCCGATTCGACAGCCGGAAAGTCGGAATCACGAGAAACGAAGGTCGTGGCGTTACTGAGCAATTCTTCTTTCCAAGAAGTCCACTTTTTATAATTTCTGCCACCGTCATCCGGATGCACGAAAATGGCATCTAGGGTTTCTCGGCGGCCCGATTCGACAGCCGGAAAATAGGAATCGCGCGAAACGAAGGTCGTGGCGTTACTGATGACTTCTTCTTTCCAACGAGTCCCTTCTTTTGGATTTTTGCCACCGTCATCCGGATGCACGAAAATGGCATCTAGGGTTTCTCGGCGGCTCAATTCGACCGCCGGAAAGTCGGAATAATGCGAAACGGAGGTCGTGGCGTTCCTAAGCACTTTTTCTTTCCAAGCAGTCCACTTTTTATAATTTTCGCCACCGTCATTCGTATGCACGAAAATGGTATCTAGGGTTTCTCGGCCGCCCGATTCGACAGCCGGAAAGTAGGAATCGCGCGAAACGAAGGCCGTGGCGTTACTGATGACTTCTTCTTTCCAACGAGTCCCTTTTTTTGGATTTTTGCCACCGTCATCCGGATGCACGAAAATGGCATCTAGGGTTTCTCGGCGGCTCAATTCGACCGCCGAAAAGTCAGAATCACGCGAAACGAAGGTCGTGGCGTTACTGAGCACTTCTTCTTTCCAAGAACTACACTTTTTATAATTTTCGCCACCGTCATACGGTTGCACGAAAATGGCATCTAGGGTTTCCCGGCGGTTCGATTCGACCGCCGAAAAATTGAAATCACGCGAAACGAAGGTCGTGGAGTTACTGATGAATTCTTTTTTCCAACGAGTCCCTTCGTTTGGATTTTTCCCACCGTCATCCGAATGCATGAAAATGGGACCTAGGGTTTCTCGGCGGCCCGATTCGAACGCCTGAGAGTCAGAATCACGCGAAACGAAGGTCGTGGCGTTACTGATGACTTCCTTTTTTCAGCGGGTCCTTTTGTTTGGATTTTCACCACCGTCATCCGGAAGCGCGAAAATGGCATTTTGGGTTTCGCGGCAGCCCGATCGACCGCCGGAAAGTTGGAATCACGGGAAACGAAGGTCGTGGCGTTACCGAGCACTATTTGTAACTTTCGCCACCGTCATCCGGAAGCACGAAAATGGCATCTAGGGTTCCAAGGCGACCCGATTCGACCGCCGGAAAGTCGGAATCACGCGGAACGAAGGTCGTGGCGTTACTGATGACTTCTTCTTTCCAACGAGTCCCTTTGCGTGGATTTTCGCCACCGTCATCCGGATGCACGAAAATGACATCTAGGGTTTCCCGGCGGCCCGATTCGACAGCCGGAAAGTCGGAATCACGAGAAACGAAGGTCGTGGCGTTACTGAGCAATTCTTCTTTCCAAGAAGTCCACTTTTTATAATTTCTGCCACCGTCATCCGGATGCACGAAAATGGCATCTAGGGTTTCTCGGCGGCCCGATTCGACAGCCGGAAAATAGGAATCGCGCGAAACGAAGGTCGTGGCGTTACTGATGACTTCTTCTTTCCAACGAGTCCCTTCTTTTGGATTTTTGCCACCGTCATCCGGATGCACGAAAATGGCATCTAGGGTTTCTCGGCGGCTCAATTCGACCGCCGGAAAGTCGGAATAATGCGAAACGGAGGTCGTGGCGTTCCTAAGCACTTTTTCTTTCCAAGCAGTCCACTTTTTATAATTTTCGCCACCGTCATTCGTATGCACGAAAATGGTATCTAGGGTTTCTCGGCCGCCCGATTCGACAGCCGGAAAGTAGGAATCGCGCGAAACGAAGGCCGTGGCGTTACTGATGACTTCTTCTTTCCAACGAGTCCCTTTTTTTGGATTTTTGCCACCGTCATCCGGATGCACGAAAATGGCATCTAGGGTTTCTCGGCGGCTCAATTCGACCGCCGAAAAGTCAGAATCACGCGAAACGAAGGTCGTGGCGTTACTGAGCACTTCTTCTTTCCAAGAACTACACTTTTTATAATTTTCGCCACCGTCATACGGTTGCACGAAAATGGCATCTAGGGTTTCCCGGCGGTTCGATTCGACCGCCGAAAAATTGAAATCACGCGAAACGAAGGTCGTGGAGTTACTGATTAATTCTTTTTTCCAACGAGTCCCTTCGTTTGGATTTTTCCCACCGTCATCCGAATGCATGAAAATGGGACCTAGGGTTTCTCGGCGGCCCGATTCGAACGCCTGAGAGTCAGAATCACGCGAAACGAAGGTCGTGGCGTTACTGATGACTTCCTTTTTTCAGCGGGTCCTTTTGTTTGGATTTTCACCACCGTCATCCGGAAGCGCGAAAATGGCATTTTGGGTTTCGCGGCAGCCCGATCGACCGCCGGAAAGTTGGAATCACGGGAAACGAAGGTCGTGGCGTTACCGAGCACTATTTGTAACTTTCGCCACCGTCATCCGGAAGCACGAAAATGGCATCTAGGGTTCCAAGGCGACCCGATTCGACCGCCGGAAAGTCGGAATCACGCGGAACGAAGGTCGTGGCGTTACTGATGACTTCTTCTTTCCAACGAGTCCCTTTGCGTGGATTTTCGCCACCGTCATCCGGATGCACGAAAATGACATCTAGGGTTTCCCGGCGGCCCGATTCGACAGCCGGAAAGTCGGAATCACGAGAAACGAAGGTCGTGGCGTTACTGAGCAATTCTTCTTTCCAAGAAGTCCACTTTTTATAATTTCTGCCACCGTCATCCGGATGCACGAAAATGGCATCTAGGGTTTCTCGGCGGCCCGATTCGACAGCCGGAAAATAGGAATCGCGCGAAACGAAGGTCGTGGCGTTACTGATGACTTCTTCTTTCCAACGAGTCCCTTCTTTTGGATTTTTGCCACCGTCATCCGGATGCACGAAAATGGCATCTAGGGTTTCTCGGCGGCTCAATTCGACCGCCGGAAAGTCGGAATAATGCGAAACGGAGGTCGTGGCGTTCCTAAGCACTTTTTCTTTCCAAGCAGTCCACTTTTTATAATTTTCGCCACCGTCATTCGTATGCACGAAAATGGTATCTAGGGTTTCTCGGCCGCCCGATTCGACAGCCGGAAAGTAGGAATCGCGCGAAACGAAGGCCGTGGCGTTACTGATGACTTCTTCTTTCCAACGAGTCCCTTTTTTTGGATTTTTGCCACCGTCATCCGGATGCACGAAAATGGCATCTAGGGTTTCTCGGCGGCTCAATTCGACCGCCGAAAAGTCAGAATCACGCGAAACGAAGGTCGTGGCGTTACTGAGCACTTCTTCTTTCCAAGAACTACACTTTTTATAATTTTCGCCACCGTCATACGGTTGCACGAAAATGGCATCTAGGGTTTCCCGGCGGTTCGATTCGACCGCCGAAAAATTGAAATCACGCGAAACGAAGGTCGTGGAGTTACTGATGAATTCTTTTTTCCAACGAGTCCCTTCGTTTGGATTTTTCCCACCGTCATCCGAATGCATGAAAATGGGACCTAGGGTTTCTCGGCGGCCCGATTCGAACGCCTGAGAGTCAGAATCACGCGAAACGAAGGTCGTGGCGTTACTGATGACTTCCTTTTTTCAGCGGGTCCTTTTGTTTGGATTTTCACCACCGTCATCCGGAAGCGCGAAAATGGCATTTTGGGTTTCGCGGCAGCCCGATCGACCGCCGGAAAGTTGGAATCACGGGAAACGAAGGTCGTGGCGTTACCGAGCACTATTTGTAACTTTCGCCACCGTCATCCGGAAGCACGAAAATGGCATCTAGGGTTCCAAGGCGACCCGATTCGACCGCCGGAAAGTCGGAATCACGCGGAACGAAGGTCGTGGCGTTACTGATGACTTCTTCTTTCCAACGAGTCC
The DNA here is from genome assembly GCA_037074535.1 of Gleditsia sinensis. Classification (NCBI taxonomy): domain Eukaryota; kingdom Viridiplantae; phylum Streptophyta; class Magnoliopsida; order Fabales; family Fabaceae; genus Gleditsia; species Gleditsia sinensis. The sequence goes on from CM073466.1 coordinate 51,556,112, forward strand.
CTTTGCGTGGATTTTCGCCACCGTCATCCGGATGCACGAAAATGACATCTAGGGTTTCCCGGCGGCCCGATTCGACAGCCGGAAAGTCGGAATCACGAGAAACGAAGGTCGTGGCGTTACTGAGCAATTCTTCTTTCCAAGAAGTCCACTTTTTATAATTTCTGCCACCGTCATCCGGATGCACGAAAATGGCATCTAGGGTTTCTCGGCGGCCCGATTCGACAGCCGGAAAATAGGAATCGCGCGAAACGAAGGTCGTGGCGTTACTGATGACTTCTTCTTTCCAACGAGTCCCTTCTTTTGGATGTTTGCCACCGTCATCCGGATGCACGAAAATGGCATCTAGGGTTTCTCGGCGGCTCAATTCGACCGCCGGAAAGTCGGAATAATGCGAAACGGAGGTCGTGGCGTTCCTAAGCACTTTTTCTTTCCAAGCAGTCCACTTTTTATAATTTTCGCCACCGTCATTCGTATGCACGAAAATGGTATCTAGGGTTTCTCGGCCGCCCGATTCGACAGCCGGAAAGTAGGAATCGCGCGAAACGAAGGCCGTGGCGTTACTGATGACTTCTTCTTTCCAACGAGTCCCTTTTTTTGGATTTTTGCCACCGTCATCCGGATGCACGAAAATGGCATCTAGGGTTTCTCGGCGGCTCAATTCGACCGCCGAAAAGTCAGAATCACGCGAAACGAAGGTCGTGGCGTTACTGAGCACTTCTTCTTTCCAAGAACTACACTTTTTATAATTTTCGCCACCGTCATACGGTTGCACGAAAATGGCATCTAGGGTTTCCCGGCGGTTCGATTCGACCGCCGAAAAATTGAAATCACGCGAAACGAAGGTCGTGGAGTTACTGATGAATTCTTTTTTCCAACGAGTCCCTTCGTTTGGATTTTTCCCACCGTCATCCGAATGCATGAAAATGGGACCTAGGGTTTCTCGGCGGCCCGATTCGAACGCCTGAGAGTCAGAATCACGCGAAACGAAGGTCGTGGCGTTACTGATGACTTCCTTTTTTCAGCGGGTCCTTTTGTTTGGATTTTCACCACCGTCATCCGGAAGCGCGAAAATGGCATTTTGGGTTTCGCGGCAGCCCGATCGACCGCCGGAAAGTTGGAATCACGGGAAACGAAGGTCGTGGCGTTACCGAGCACTATTTGTAACTTTCGCCACCGTCATCCGGAAGCACGAAAATGGCATCTAGGGTTCCAAGGCGACCCGATTCGACCGCCGGAAAGTCGGAATCACGCGGAACGAAGGTCGTGGCGTTACTGATGACTTCTTCTTTCCAACGAGTCCCTTTGCGTGGATTTTCGCCACCGTCATCCGGATGCACGAAAATGACATCTAGGGTTTCCCGGCGGCCCGATTCGACAGCCGGAAAGTCGGAATCACGAGAAACGAAGGTCGTGGCGTTACTGAGCAATTCTTCTTTCCAAGAAGTCCACTTTTTATAATTTCTGCCACCGTCATCCGGATGCACGAAAATGGCATCTAGGGTTTCTCGGCGGCCCGATTCGACAGCCGGAAAATAGGAATCGCGCGAAACGAAGGTCGTGGCGTTACTGATGACTTCTTCTTTCCAACGAGTCCCTTCTTTTGGATTTTTGCCACCGTCATCCGGATGCACGAAAATGGCATCTAGGGTTTCTCGGCGGCTCAATTCGACCGCCGGAAAGTCGGAATAATGCGAAACGGAGGTCGTGGCGTTCCTAAGCACTTTTTCTTTCCAAGCAGTCCACTTTTTATAATTTTCGCCACCGTCATTCGTATGCACGAAAATGGTATCTAGGGTTTCTCGGCCGCCCGATTCGACAGCCGGAAAGTAGGAATCGCGCGAAACGAAGGCCGTGGCGTTACTGATGACTTCTTCTTTCCAACGAGTCCCTTTTTTTGGATTTTTGCCACCGTCATCCGGATGCACGAAAATGGCATCTAGGGTTTCTCGGCGGCTCAATTCGACCGCCGAAAAGTCAGAATCACGCGAAACGAAGGTCGTGGCGTTACTGAGCACTTCTTCTTTCCAAGAACTACACTTTTTATAATTTTCGCCACCGTCATACGGTTGCACGAAAATGGCATCTAGGGTTTCCCGGCGGTTCGATTCGACCGCCGAAAAATTGAAATCACGCGAAACGAAGGTCGTGGAGTTACTGATGAATTCTTTTTTCCAACGAGTCCCTTCGTTTGGATTTTTCCCACCGTCATCCGAATGCATGAAAATGGGACCTAGGGTTTCTCGGCGGCCCGATTCGAACGCCTGAGAGTCAGAATCACGCGAAACGAAGGTCGTGGCGTTACTGATGACTTCCTTTTTTCAGCGGGTCCTTTTGTTTGGATTTTCACCACCGTCATCCGGAAGCGCGAAAATGGCATTTTGGGTTTCGCGGCAGCCCGATCGACCGCCGGAAAGTTGGAATCACGGGAAACGAAGGTCGTGGCGTTACCGAGCACTATTTGTAACTTTCGCCACCGTCATCCGGAAGCACGAAAATGGCATCTAGGGTTCCAAGGCGACCCGATTCGACCGCCGGAAAGTCGGAATCACGCGGAACGAAGGTCGTGGCGTTACTGATGACTTCTTCTTTCCAACGAGTCCCTTTGCGTGGATTTTCGCCACCGTCATCCGGATGCACGAAAATGACATCTAGGGTTTCCCGGCGGCCCGATTCGACAGCCGGAAAGTCGGAATCACGAGAAACGAAGGTCGTGGCGTTACTGAGCAATTCTTCTTTCCAAGAAGTCCACTTTTTATAATTTCTGCCACCGTCATCCGGATGCACGAAAATGGCATCTAGGGTTTCTCGGCGGCCCGATTCGACAGCCGGAAAATAGGAATCGCGCGAAACGAAGGTCGTGGCGTTACTGATGACTTCTTCTTTCCAACGAGTCCCTTCTTTTGGATTTTTGCCACCGTCATCCGGATGCACGAAAATGGCATCTAGGGTTTCTCGGCGGCTCAATTCGACCGCCGGAAAGTCGGAATAATGCGAAACGGAGGTCGTGGCGTTCCTAAGCACTTTTTCTTTCCAAGCAGTCCACTTTTTATAATTTTCGCCACCGTCATTCGTATGCACGAAAATGGTATCTAGGGTTTCTCGGCCGCCCGATTCGACAGCCGGAAAGTAGGAATCGCGCGAAACGAAGGCCGTGGCGTTACTGATGACTTCTTCTTTCCAACGAGTCCCTTTTTTTGGATTTTTGCCACCGTCATCCGGATGCACGAAAATGGCATCTAGGGTTTCTCGGCGGCTCAATTCGACCGCCGAAAAGTCAGAATCACGCGAAACGAAGGTCGTGGCGTTACTGAGCACTTCTTCTTTCCAAGAACTACACTTTTTATAATTTTCGCCACCGTCATACGGTTGCACGAAAATGGCATCTAGGGTTTCCCGGCGGTTCGATTCGACCGCCGAAAAATTGAAATCACGCGAAACGAAGGTCGTGGAGTTACTGATGAATTCTTTTTTCCAACGAGTCCCTTCGTTTGGATTTTTCCCACCGTCATCCGAATGCATGAAAATGGGACCTAGGGTTTCTCGGCGGCCCGATTCGAACGCCTGAGAGTCAGAATCACGCGAAACGAAGGTCGTGGCGTTACTGATGACTTCCTTTTTTCAGCGGGTCCTTTTGTTTGGATTTTCACCACCGTCATCCGGAAGCGCGAAAATGGCATTTTGGGTTTCGCGGCAGCCCGATCGACCGCCGGAAAGTTGGAATCACGGGAAACGAAGGTCGTGGCGTTACCGAGCACTATTTGTAACTTTCGCCACCGTCATCCGGAAGCACGAAAATGGCATCTAGGGTTCCAAGGCGACCCGATTCGACCGCCGGAAAGTCGGAATCACGCGGAACGAAGGTCGTGGCGTTACTGATGACTTCTTCTTTCCAACGAGTCCCTTTGCGTGGATTTTCGCCACCGTCATCCGGATGCACGAAAATGACATCTAGGGTTTCCCGGCGGCCCGATTCGACAGCCGGAAAGTCGGAATCACGAGAAACGAAGGTCGTGGCGTTACTGAGCAATTCTTCTTTCCAAGAAGTCCACTTTTTATAATTTCTGCCACCGTCATCCGGATGCACGAAAATGGCATCTAGGGTTTCTCGGCGGCCCGATTCGACAGCCGGAAAATAGGAATCGCGCGAAACGAAGGTCGTGGCGTTACTGATGACTTCTTCTTTCCAACGAGTCCCTTCTTTTGGATGTTTGCCACCGTCATCCGGATGCACGAAAATGGCATCTAGGGTTTCTCGGCGGCTCAATTCGACCGCCGGAAAGTCGGAATAATGCGAAACGGAGGTCGTGGCGTTCCTAAGCACTTTTTCTTTCCAAGCAGTCCACTTTTTATAATTTTCGCCACCGTCATTCGTATGCACGAAAATGGTATCTAGGGTTTCTCGGCCGCCCGATTCGACAGCCGGAAAGTAGGAATCGCGCGAAACGAAGGCCGTGGCGTTACTGATGACTTCTTCTTTCCAACGAGTCCCTTTTTTTGGATTTTTGCCACCGTCATCCGGATGCACGAAAATGGCATCTAGGGTTTCTCGGCGGCTCAATTCGACCGCCGAAAAGTCAGAATCACGCGAAACGAAGGTCGTGGCGTTACTGAGCACTTCTTCTTTCCAAGAACTACACTTTTTATAATTTTCGCCACCGTCATACGGTTGCACGAAAATGGCATCTAGGGTTTCCCGGCGGTTCGATTCGACCGCCGAAAAATTGAAATCACGCGAAACGAAGGTCGTGGAGTTACTGATGAATTCTTTTTTCCAACGAGTCCCTTCGTTTGGATTTTTCCCACCGTCATCCGAATGCATGAAAATGGGACCTAGGGTTTCTCGGCGGCCCGATTCGAACGCCTGAGAGTCAGAATCACGCGAAACGAAGGTCGTGGCGTTACTGATGACTTCCTTTTTTCAGCGGGTCCTTTTGTTTGGATTTTCACCACCGTCATCCGGAAGCGCGAAAATGGCATTTTGGGTTTCGCGGCAGCCCGATCGACCGCCGGAAAGTTGGAATCACGGGAAACGAAGGTCGTGGCGTTACCGAGCACTATTTGTAACTTTCGCCACCGTCATCCGGAAGCACGAAAATGGCATCTAGGGTTCCAAGGCGACCCGATTCGACCGCCGGAAAGTCGGAATCACGCGGAACGAAGGTCGTGGCGTTACTGATGACTTCTTCTTTCCAACGAGTCCCTTTGCGTGGATTTTCGCCACCGTCATCCGGATGCACGAAAATGACATCTAGGGTTTCCCGGCGGCCCGATTCGACAGCCGGAAAGTCGGAATCACGAGAAACGAAGGTCGTGGCGTTACTGAGCAATTCTTCTTTCCAAGAAGTCCACTTTTTATAATTTCTGCCACCGTCATCCGGATGCACGAAAATGGCATCTAGGGTTTCTCGGCGGCCCGATTCGACAGCCGGAAAATAGGAATCGCGCGAAACGAAGGTCGTGGCGTTACTGATGACTTCTTCTTTCCAACGAGTCCCTTCTTTTGGATTTTTGCCACCGTCATCCGGATGCACGAAAATGGCATCTAGGGTTTCTCGGCGGCTCAATTCGACCGCCGGAAAGTCGGAATAATGCGAAACGGAGGTCGTGGCGTTCCTAAGCACTTTTTCTTTCCAAGCAGTCCACTTTTTATAATTTTCGCCACCGTCATTCGTATGCACGAAAATGGTATCTAGGGTTTCTCGGCCGCCCGATTCGACAGCCGGAAAGTAGGAATCGCGCGAAACGAAGGCCGTGGCGTTACTGATGACTTCTTCTTTCCAACGAGTCCCTTTTTTTGGATTTTTGCCACCGTCATCCGGATGCACGAAAATGGCATCTAGGGTTTCTCGGCGGCTCAATTCGACCGCCGAAAAGTCAGAATCACGCGAAACGAAGGTCGTGGCGTTACTGAGCACTTCTTCTTTCCAAGAACTACACTTTTTATAATTTTCGCCACCGTCATACGGTTGCACGAAAATGGCATCTAGGGTTTCCCGGCGGTTCGATTCGACCGCCGAAAAATTGAAATCACGCGAAACGAAGGTCGTGGAGTTACTGATGAATTCTTTTTTCCAACGAGTCCCTTCGTTTGGATTTTTCCCACCGTCATCCGAATGCATGAAAATGGGACCTAGGGTTTCTCGGCGGCCCGATTCGAACGCCTGAGAGTCAGAATCACGCGAAACGAAGGTCGTGGCGTTACTGATGACTTCCTTTTTTCAGCGGGTCCTTTTGTTTGGATTTTCACCACCGTCATCCGGAAGCGCGAAAATGGCATTTTGGGTTTCGCGGCAGCCCGATCGACCGCCGGAAAGTTGGAATCACGGGAAACGAAGGTCGTGGCGTTACCGAGCACTATTTGTAACTTTCGCCACCGTCATCCGGAAGCACGAAAATGGCATCTAGGGTTCCAAGGCGACCCGATTCGACCGCCGGAAAGTCGGAATCACGCGGAACGAAGGTCGTGGCGTTACTGATGACTTCTTCTTTCCAACGAGTCCCTTTGCGTGGATTTTCGCCACCGTCATCCGGATGCACGAAAATGACATCTAGGGTTTCCCGGCGGCCCGATTCGACAGCCGGAAAGTCGGAATCACGAGAAACGAAGGTCGTGGCGTTACTGAGCAATTCTTCTTTCCAAGAAGTCCACTTTTTATAATTTCTGCCACCGTCATCCGGATGCACGAAAATGGCATCTAGGGTTTCTCGGCGGCCCGATTCGACAGCCGGAAAATAGGAATCGCGCGAAACGAAGGTCGTGGCGTTACTGATGACTTCTTCTTTCCAACGAGTCCCTTCTTTTGGATGTTTGCCACCGTCATCCGGATGCACGAAAATGGCATCTAGGGTTTCTCGGCGGCTCAATTCGACCGCCGGAAAGTCGGAATAATGCGAAACGGAGGTCGTGGCGTTCCTAAGCACTTTTTCTTTCCAAGCAGTCCACTTTTTATAATTTTCGCCACCGTCATTCGTATGCACGAAAATGGTATCTAGGGTTTCTCGGCCGCCCGATTCGACAGCCGGAAAGTAGGAATCGCGCGAAACGAAGGCCGTGGCGTTACTGATGACTTCTTCTTTCCAACGAGTCCCTTTTTTTGGATTTTTGCCACCGTCATCCGGATGCACGAAAATGGCATCTAGGGTTTCTCGGCGGCTCAATTCGACCGCCGAAAAGTCAGAATCACGCGAAACGAAGGTCGTGGCGTTACTGAGCACTTCTTCTTTCCAAGAACTACACTTTTTATAATTTTCGCCACCGTCATACGGTTGCACGAAAATGGCATCTAGGGTTTCCCGGCGGTTCGATTCGACCGCCGAAAAATTGAAATCACGCGAAACGAAGGTCGTGGAGTTACTGATGAATTCTTTTTTCCAACGAGTCCCTTCGTTTGGATTTTTCCCACCGTCATCCGAATGCATGAAAATGGGACCTAGGGTTTCTCGGCGGCCCGATTCGAACGCCTGAGAGTCAGAATCACGCGAAACGAAGGTCGTGGCGTTACTGATGACTTCCTTTTTTCAGCGGGTCCTTTTGTTTGGATTTTCACCACCGTCATCCGGAAGCGCGAAAATGGCATTTTGGGTTTCGCGGCAGCCCGATCGACCGCCGGAAAGTTGGAATCACGGGAAACGAAGGTCGTGGCGTTACCGAGCACTATTTGTAACTTTCGCCACCGTCATCCGGAAGCACGAAAATGGCATCTAGGGTTCCAAGGCGACCCGATTCGACCGCCGGAAAGTCGGAATCACGCGGAACGAAGGTCGTGGCGTTACTGATGACTTCTTCTTTCCAACGAGTCCCTTTGCGTGGATTTTCGCCACCGTCATCCGGATGCACGAAAATGACATCTAGGGTTTCCCGGCGGCCCGATTCGACAGCCGGAAAGTCGGAATCACGAGAAACGAAGGTCGTGGCGTTACTGAGCAATTCTTCTTTCCAAGAAGTCCACTTTTTATAATTTCTGCCACCGTCATCCGGATGCACGAAAATGGCATCTAGGGTTTCTCGGCGGCCCGATTCGACAGCCGGAAAATAGGAATCGCGCGAAACGAAGGTCGTGGCGTTACTGATGACTTCTTCTTTCCAACGAGTCCCTTCTTTTGGATGTTTGCCACCGTCATCCGGATGCACGAAAATGGCATCTAGGGTTTCTCGGCGGCTCAATTCGACCGCCGGAAAGTCGGAATAATGCGAAACGGAGGTCGTGGCGTTCCTAAGCACTTTTTCTTTCCAAGCAGTCCACTTTTTATAATTTTCGCCACCGTCATTCGTATGCACGAAAATGGTATCTAGGGTTTCTCGGCCGCCCGATTCGACAGCCGGAAAGTAGGAATCGCGCGAAACGAAGGCCGTGGCGTTACTGATGACTTCTTCTTTCCAACGAGTCCCTTTTTTTGGATTTTTGCCACCGTCATCCGGATGCACGAAAATGGCATCTAGGGTTTCTCGGCGGCTCAATTCGACCGCCGAAAAGTCAGAATCACGCGAAACGAAGGTCGTGGCGTTACTGAGCACTTCTTCTTTCCAAGAACTACACTTTTTATAATTTTCGCCACCGTCATACGGTTGCACGAAAATGGCATCTAGGGTTTCCCGGCGGTTCGATTCGACCGCCGAAAAATTGAAATCACGCGAAACGAAGGTCGTGGAGTTACTGATGAATTCTTTTTTCCAACGAGTCCCTTCGTTTGGATTTTTCCCACCGTCATCCGAATGCATGAAAATGGGACCTAGGGTTTCTCGGCGGCCCGATTCGAACGCCTGAGAGTCAGAATCACGCGAAACGAAGGTCGTGGCGTTACTGATGACTTCCTTTTTTCAGCGGGTCCTTTTGTTTGGATTTTCACCACCGTCATCTGGAAGCGCGAAAATGGCATTTTGGGTTTCGCGGCAGCCCGATCGACCGCCGGAAAGTTGGAATCACGGGAAACGAAGGTCGTGGCGTTACCGAGCACTATTTGTAACTTTCGCCACCGTCATCCGGAAGCACGAAAATGGCATCTAGGGTTCCAAGGCGACCCGATTCGACCGCCGGAAAGTCGGAATCACGCGGAACGAAGGTCGTGGCGTTACTGATGACTTCTTCTTTCCAACGAGTCCCTTTGCGTGGATTTTCGCCACCGTCATCCGGATGCACGAAAATGACATCTAGGGTTTCCCGGCGGCCCGATTCGACAGCCGGAAAGTCGGAATCACGAGAAACGAAGGTCGTGGCGTTACTGAGCAATTCTTCTTTCCAAGAAGTCCACTTTTTATAATTTCTGCCACCGTCATCCGGATGCAAGAAAATGGCATCTAGGGTTTCTCGGCGGCCCGATTCGACAGCCGGAAAATAGGAATCGCGCGAAACGAAGGTCGTGGCGTTACTGATGACTTCTTCTTTCCAACGAGTCCCTTCTTTTGGATGTTTGCCACCGTCATCCGGATGCACGAAAATGGCATCTAGGGTTTCTCGGCGGCTCAATTCGACCGCCGGAAAGTCGGAATAATGCGAAACGGAGGTCGTGGCGTTCCTAAGCACTTTTTCTTTCCAAGCAGTCCACTTTTTATAATTTTCGCCACCGTCATTCGTATGCACGAAAATGGTATCTAGGGTTTCTCGGCCGCCCGATTCGACAGCCGGAAAGTAGGAATCGCGCGAAACGAAGGCCGTGGCGTTACTGATGACTTCTTCTTTCCAACGAGTCCCTTTTTTTGGATTTTTGCCACCGTCATCCGGATGCACGAAAATGGCATCTAGGGTTTCTCGGCGGCTCAATTCGACCGCCGAAAAGTCAGAATCACGCGAAACGAAGGTCGTGGCGTTACTGAGCACTTCTTCTTTCCAAGAACTACACTTTTTATAATTTTCGCCACCGTCATACGGTTGCACGAAAATGGCATCTAGGGTTTCCCGGCGGTTCGATTCGACCGCCGAAAAATTGAAATCACGCGAAACGAAGGTCGTGGAGTTACTGATGAATTCTTTTTTCCAACGAGTCCCTTCGTTTGGATTTTTCCCACCGTCATCCGAATGCATGAAAATGGGACCTAGGGTTTCTCGGCGGCCCGATTCGAACGCCTGAGAGTCAGAATCACGCGAAACGAAGGTCGTGGCGTTACTGATGACTTCCTTTTTTCAGCGGGTCCTTTTGTTTGGATTTTCACCACCGTCATCCGGAAGCGCGAAAATGGCATTTTGGGTTTCGCGGCAGCCCGATCGACCGCCGGAAAGTTGGAATCACGGGAAACGAAGGTCGTGGCGTTACCGAGCACTATTTGTAACTTTCGCCACCGTCATCCGGAAGCACGAAAATGGCATCTAGGGTTCCAAGGCGACCCGATTCGACCGCCGGAAAGTCGGAATCACGCGGAACGAAGGTCGTGGCGTTACTGATGACTTCTTCTTTCCAACGAGTCCCTTTGCGTGGATTTTCGCCACCGTCATCCGGATGCACGAAAATGACATCTAGGGTTTCCCGGCGGCCCGATTCGACAGCCGGAAAGTCGGAATCACGAGAAACGAAGGTCGTGGCGTTACTGAGCAATTCTTCTTTCCAAGAAGTCCACTTTTTATAATTTCTGCCACCGTCATCCGGATGCACGAAAATGGCATCTAGGGTTTCTCGGCGGCCCGATTCGACAGCCGGAAAATAGGAATCGCGCGAAACGAAGGTCGTGGCGTTACTGATGACTTCTTCTTTCCAACGAGTCCCTTCTTTTGGATGTTTGCCACCGTCATCCGGATGCACGAAAATGGCATCTAGGGTTTCTCGGCGGCTCAATTCGACCGCCGGAAAGTCGGAATAATGCGAAACGGAGGTCGTGGCGTTCCTAAGCACTTTTTCTTTCCAAGCAGTCCACTTTTTATAATTTTCGCCACCGTCATTCGTATGCACGAAAATGGTATCTAGGGTTTCTCGGCCGCCCGATTCGACAGCCGGAAAGTAGGAATCGCGCGAAACGAAGGCCGTGGCGTTACTGATGACTTCTTCTTTCCAACGAGTCCCTTTTTTTGGATTTTTGCCACCGTCATCCGGATGCACGAAAATGGCATCTAGGGTTTCTCGGCGGCTCAATTCGACCGCCGAAAAGTCAGAATCACGCGAAACGAAGGTCGTGGCGTTACTGAGCACTTCTTCTTTCCAAGAACTACACTTTTTATAATTTTCGCCACCGTCATACGGTTGCACGAAAATGGCATCTAGGGTTTCCCGGCGGTTCGATTCGACCGCCGAAAAATTGAAATCACGCGAAACGAAGGTCGTGGAGTTACTGATGAATTCTTTTTTCCAACGAGTCCCTTCGTTTGGATTTTTCCCACCGTCATCCGAATGCATGAAAATGGGACCTAGGGTTTCTCGGCGGCCCGATTCGAACGCCTGAGAGTCAGAATCACGCGAAACGAAGGTCGTGGCGTTACTGATGACTTCCTTTTTTCAGCGGGTCCTTTTGTTTGGATTTTCACCACCGTCATCCGGAAGCGCGAAAATGGCATTTTGGGTTTCGCGGCAGCCCGATCGACCGCCGGAAAGTTGGAATCACGGGAAACGAAGGTCGTGGCGTTACCGAGCACTATTTGTAACTTTCGCCACCGTCATCCGGAAGCACGAAAATGGCATCTAGGGTTCCAAGGCGACCCGATTCGACCGCCGGAAAGTCGGAATCACGCGGAACGAAGGTCGTGGCGTTACTGATGACTTCTTCTTTCCAACGAGTCCCTTTGCGTGGATTTTCGCCACCGTCATCCGGATGCACGAAAATGACATCTAGGGTTTCCCGGCGGCCCGATTCGACAGCCGGAAAGTCGGAATCACGAGAAACGAAGGTCGTGGCGTTACTGAGCAATTCTTCTTTCCAAGAAGTCCACTTTTTATAATTTCTGCCACCGTCATCCGGATGCACGAAAATGGCATCTAGGGTTTCTCGGCGGCCCGATTCGACAGCCGGAAAATAGGAATCGCGCGAAACGAAGGTCGTGGCGTTACTGATGACTTCTTCTTTCCAACAAGTCCCTTCTTTTGGATTTTTGCCACCGTCATCCGGATGCACGAAAATGGCATCTAGGGTTTCTCGGCGGCTCAATTCGACCGCCGGAAAGTCGGAATAATGCGAAACGGAGGTCGTGGCGTTCCTAAGCACTTTTTCTTTCCAAGCAGTCCACTTTTTATAATTTTCGCCACCGTCATTCGTATGCACGAAAATGGTATCTAGGGTTTCTCGGCCGCCCGATTCGACAGCCGGAAAGTAGGAATCGCGCGAAACGAAGGCCGTGGCGTTACTGATGACTTCTTCTTTCCAACGAGTCCCTTTTTTTGGATTTTTGCCACCGTCATCCGGATGCACGAAAATGGCATCTAGGGTTTCTCGGCGGCTCAATTCGACCGCCGAAAAGTCAGAATCACGCGAAACGAAGGTCGTGGCGTTACTGAGCACTTCTTCTTTCCAAGAACTACACTTTTTATAATTTTCGCCACCGTCATACGGTTGCACGAAAATGGCATCTAGGGTTTCCCGGCGGTTCGATTCGACCGCCGAAAAATTGAAATCACGCGAAACGAAGGTCGTGGAGTTACTGATGAATTCTTTTTTCCAACGAGTCCCTTCGTTTGGATTTTTCCCACCGTCATCCGAATGCATGAAAATGGGACCTAGGGTTTCTCGGCGGCCCGATTCGAACGCCTGAGAGTCAGAATCACGCGAAACGAAGGTCGTGGCGTTACTGATGACTTCCTTTTTTCAGCGGGTCCTTTTGTTTGGATTTTCACCACCGTCATCCGGAAGCGCGAAAATGGCATTTTGGGTTTCGCGGCAGCCCGATCGACCGCCGGAAAGTTGGAATCACGGGAAACGAAGGTCGTGGCGTTACCGAGCACTATTTGTAACTTTCGCCACCGTCATCCGGAAGCACGAAAATGGCATCTAGGGTTCCAAGGCGACCCGATTCGACCGCCGGAAAGTCGGAATCACGCGGAACGAAGGTCGTGGCGTTACTGATGACTTCTTCTTTCCAACGAGTCCCTTTGCGTGGATTTTCGCCACCGTCATCCGGATGCACGAAAATGACATCTAGGGTTTCCCGGCGGCCCGATTCGACAGCCGGAAAGTCGGAATCACGAGAAACGAAGGTCGTGGCGTTACTGAGCAATTCTTCTTTCCAAGAAGTCCACTTTTTATAATTTCTGCCACCGTCATCCGGATGCACGAAAATGGCATCTAGGGTTTCTCGGCTGCCCGATTCGACAGCCGGAAAATAGGAATCGCGCGAAACGAAGGTCGTGGCGTTACTGATGACTTCTTCTTTCCAACGAGTCCCTTCTTTTGGATGTTTGCCACCGTCATCCGGATGCACGAAAATGGCATCTAGGGTTTCTCGGCGGCTCAATTCGACCGCCGGAAAGTCGGAATAATGCGAAACGGAGGTCGTGGCGTTCCTAAGCACTTTTTCTTTCCAAGCAGTCCACTTTTTATAATTTTCGCCACCGTCATTCGTATGCACGAAAATGGTATCTAGGGTTTCTCGGCCGCCCGATTCGACAGCCGGAAAGTAGGAATCGCGCGAAACGAAGGCCGTGGCGTTACTGATGACTTCTTCTTTCCAACGAGTCCCTTTTTTTGGATTTTTGCCACCGTCATCCGGATGCACGAAAATGGCATCTAGGGTTTCTCGGCGGCTCAATTCGACCGCCGAAAAGTCAGAATCACGCGAAACGAAGGTCGTGGCGTTACTGAGCACTTCTTCTTTCCAAGAACTACACTTTTTATAATTTTCGCCACCGTCATACGGTTGCACGAAAATGGCATCTAGGGTTTCCCGGCGGTTCGATTCGACCGCCGAAAAATTGAAATCACGCGAAACGAAGGTCGTGGAGTTACTGATGAATTCTTTTTTCCAACGAGTCCCTTCGTTTGGATTTTTCCCACCGTCATCCGAATGCATGAAAATGGGACCTAGGGTTTCTCGGCGGCCCGATTCGAACGCCTGAGAGTCAGAATCACGCGAAACGAAGGTCGTGGCGTTACTGATGACTTCCTTTTTTCAGCGGGTCCTTTTGTTTGGATTTTCACCACCGTCATCCGGAAGCGCGAAAATGGCATTTTGGGTTTCGCGGCAGCCCGATCGACCGCCGGAAAGTTGGAATCACGGGAAACGAAGGTCGTGGCGTTACCGAGCACTATTTGTAACTTTCGCCACCGTCATCCGGAAGCACGAAAATGGCATCTAGGGTTCCAAGGCGACCCGATTCGACCGCCGGAAAGTCGGAATCACGCGGAACGAAGGTCGTGGCGTTACTGATGACTTCTTCTTTCCAACGAGTCCCTTTGCGTGGATTTTCGCCACCGTCATCCGGATGCACGAAAATGACATCTAGGGTTTCCCGGCGGCCCGATTCGACAGCCGGAAAGTCGGAATCACGAGAAACGAAGGTCGTGGCGTTACTGAGCAATTCTTCTTTCCAAGAAGTCCACTTTTTATAATTTCTGCCACCGTCATCCGGATGCACGAAAATGGCATCTAGGGTTTCTCGGCGGCCCGATTCGACAGCCGGAAAATAGGAATCGCGCGAAACGAAGGTCGTGGCGTTACTGATGACTTCTTCTTTCCAACGAGTCCCTTCTTTTGGATTTTTGCCACCGTCATCCGGATGCACGAAAATGGCATCTAGGGTTTCTCGGCGGCTCAATTCGACCGCCGGAAAGTCGGAATAATGCGAAACGGAGGTCGTGGCGTTCCTAAGCACTTTTTCTTTCCAAGCAGTCCACTTTTTATAATTTTCGCCACCGTCATTCGTATGCACGAAAATGGTATCTAGGGTTTCTCGGCCGCCCGATTCGACAGCCGGAAAGTAGGAATCGCGCGAAACGAAGGCCGTGGCGTTACTGATGACTTCTTCTTTCCAACGAGTCCCTTTTTTTGGATTTTTGCCACCGTCATCCGGATGCACGAAAATGGCATCTAGGGTTTCTCGGCGGCTCAATTCGACCGCCGAAAAGTCAGAATCACGCGAAACGAAGGTCGTGGCGTTACTGAGCACTTCTTCTTTCCAAGAACTACACTTTTTATAATTTTCGCCACCGTCATACGGTTGCACGAAAATGGCATCTAGGGTTTCCCGGCGGTTCGATTCGACCGCCGAAAAATTGAAATCACGCGAAACGAAGGTCGTGGAGTTACTGATGAATTCTTTTTTCCAACGAGTCCCTTCGTTTGGATTTTTCCCACCGTCATCCGAATGCATGAAAATGGGACCTAGGGTTTCTCGGCGGCCCGATTCGAACGCCTGAGAGTCAGAATCACGCGAAACGAAGGTCGTGGCGTTACTGATGACTTCCTTTTTTCAGCGGGTCCTTTTGTTTGGATTTTCACCACCGTCATCCGGAAGCGCGAAAATGGCATTTTGGGTTTCGCGGCAGCCCGATCGACCGCCGGAAAGTTGGAATCACGGGAAACGAAGGTCGTGGCGTTACCGAGCACTATTTGTAACTTTCGCCACCGTCATCCGGAAGCACGAAAATGGCATCTAGGGTTCCAAGGCGACCCGATTCGACCGCCGGAAAGTCGGAATCACGCGGAACGAAGGTCGTGGCGTTACTGATGACTTCTTCTTTCCAACGAGTCCCTTTGCGTGGATTTTCGCCACCGTCATCCGGATGCACGAAAATGACATCTAGGGTTTCCCGGCGGCCCGATTCGACAGCCGGAAAGTCGGAATCACGAGAAACGAAGGTCGTGGCGTTACTGAGCAATTCTTCTTTCCAAGAAGTCCACTTTTTATAATTTCTGCCACCGTCATCCGGATGCACGAAAATGGCATCTAGGGTTTCTCGGCGGCCCGATTCGACAGCCGAAAAATAGGAATCGCGCGAAACGAAGGTCGTGGCGTTACTGATGACTTCTTCTTTCCAACGAGTCCCTTCTTTTGGATTTTTGCCACCGTCATCCGGATGCACGAAAATGGCATCTAGGGTTTCTCGGCGGCTCAATTCGACCGCCGGAAAGTCGGAATAATGCGAAACGGAGGTCGTGGCGTTCCTAAGCACTTTTTCTTTCCAAGCAGTCCACTTTTTATAATTTTCGCCACCGTCATTCGTATGCACGAAAATGGTATCTAGGGTTTCTCGGCCGCCCGATTCGACAGCCGGAAAGTAGGAATCGCGCGAAACGAAGGCCGTGGCGTTACTGATGACTTCTTCTTTCCAACGAGTCCCTTTTTTTGGATTTTTGCCACCGTCATCCGGATGCACGAAAATGGCATCTAGGGTTTCTCGGCGGCTCAATTCGACCGCCGAAAAGTCAGAATCACGCGAAACGAAGGTCGTGGCGTTACTGAGCACTTCTTCTTTCCAAGAACTACACTTTTTATAATTTTCGCCACCGTCATACGGTTGCACGAAAATGGCATCTAGGGTTTCCCGGCGGTTCGATTCGACCGCCGAAAAATTGAAATCACGCGAAACGAAGGTCGTGGAGTTACTGATGAATTCTTTTTTCCAACGAGTCCCTTCGTTTGGATTTTTCCCACCGTCATCCGAATGCATGAAAATGGGACCTAGGGTTTCTCGGCGGCCCGATTCGAACGCCTGAGAGTCAGAATCACGCGAAACGAAGGTCGTGGCGTTACTGATGACTTCCTTTTTTCAGCGGGTCCTTTTGTTTGGATTTTCACCACCGTCATCCGGAAGCGCGAAAATGGCATTTTGGGTTTCGCGGCAGCCCGATCGACCGCCGGAAAGTTGGAATCACGGGAAACGAAGGTCGTGGCGTTACCGAGCACTATTTGTAACTTTCGCCACCGTCATCCGGAAGCACGAAAATGGCATCTAGGGTTCCAAGGCGACCCGATTCGACCGCCGGAAAGTCGGAATCACGCGGAACGAAGGTCGTGGCGTTACTGATGACTTCTTCTTTCCAACGAGTCCCTTTGCGTGGATTTTCGCCACCGTCATCCGGATGCACGAAAATGACATCTAGGGTTTCCCGGCGGCCCGATTCGACAGCCGGAAAGTCGGAATCACGAGAAACGAAGGTCGTGGCGTTACTGAGCAATTCTTCTTTCCAAGAAGTCCACTTTTTATAATTTCTGCCACCGTCATCCGGATGCACGAAAATGGCATCTAGGGTTTCTCGGCGGCCCGATTCGACAGCCGGAAAATAGGAATCGCGCGAAACGAAGGTCGTGGCGTTACTGATGACTTCTTCTTTCCAACGAGTCCCTTCTTTTGGATTTTTGCCACCGTCATCCGGATGCACGAAAATGGCATCTAGGGTTTCTCGGCGGCTCAATTCGACCGCCGGAAAGTCAGAATAATGCGAAACGGAGGTCGTGGCGTTCCTAAGCACTTTTTCTTTCCAAGCAGTCCACTTTTTATAATTTTCGCCACCGTCATTCGTATGCACGAAAATGGTATCTAGGGTTTCTCGGCCGCCCGATTCGACAGCCGGAAAGTAGGAATCGCGCGAAACGAAGGCCGTGGCGTTACTGATGACTTCTTCTTTCCAACGAGTCCCTTTTTTTGGATTTTTGCCACCGTCATCCGGATGCACGAAAATGGCATCTAGGGTTTCTCGGCGGCTCAATTCGACCGCCGAAAAGTCAGAATCACGCGAAACGAAGGTCGTGGCGTTACTGAGCACTTCTTCTTTCCAAGAACTACACTTTTTATAATTTTCGCCACCGTCATACGGTTGCACGAAAATGGCATCTAGGGTTTCCCGGCGGTTCGATTCGACCGCCGAAAAATTGAAATCACGCGAAACGAAGGTCGTGGAGTTACTGATGAATTCTTTTTTCCAACGAGTCCCTTCGTTTGGATTTTTCCCACCGTCATCCGAATGCATGAAAATGGGACCTAGGGTTTCTCGGCGGCCCGATTCGAACGCCTGAGAGTCAGAATCACGCGAAACGAAGGTCGTGGCGTTACTGATGACTTCCTTTTTTCAGCGGGTCCTTTTGTTTGGATTTTCACCACCGTCATCCGGAAGCGCGAAAATGGCATTTTGGGTTTCGCGGCAGCCCGATCGACCGCCGGAAAGTTGGAATCACGGGAAACGAAGGTCGTGGCGTTACCGAGCACTATTTGTAACTTTCGCCACCGTCATCCGGAAGCACGAAAATGGCATCTAGGGTTCCAAGGCGACCCGATTCGACCGCCGGAAAGTCGGAATCACGCGGAACGAAGGTCGTGGCGTTACTGATGACTTCTTCTTTCCAACGAGTCCCTTTGCGTGGATTTTCGCCACCGTCATCCGGATGCACGAAAATGACATCTAGGGTTTCCCGGCGGCCCGATTCGACAGCCGGAAAGTCGGAATCACGAGAAACGAAGGTCGTGGCGTTACTGAGCAATTCTTCTTTCCAAGAAGTCCACTTTTTATAATTTCTGCCACCGTCATCCGGATGCACGAAAATGGCATCTAGGGTTTCTCGGCGGCCCGATTCGACAGCCGAAAAATAGGAATCGCGCGAAACGAAGGTCGTGGCGTTACTGATGACTTCTTCTTTCCAACGAGTCCCTTCTTTTGGATTTTTGCCACCGTCATCCGGATGCACGAAAATGGCATCTAGGGTTTCTCGGCGGCTCAATTCGACCGCCGGAAAGTCGGAATAATGCGAAACGGAGGTCGTGGCGTTCCTAAGCACTTTTTCTTTCCAAGCAGTCCACTTTTTATAATTTTCGCCACCGTCATTCGTATGCACGAAAATGGTATCTAGGGTTTCTCGGCCGCCCGATTCGACAGCCGGAAAGTAGGAATCGCGCGAAACGAAGGCCGTGGCGTTACTGATGACTTCTTCTTTCCAACGAGTCCCTTTTTTTGGATTTTTGCCACCGTCATCCGGATGCACGAAAATGGCATCTAGGGTTTCTCGGCGGCTCAATTCGACCGCCGAAAAGTCAGAATCACGCGAAACGAAGGTCGTGGCGTTACTGAGCACTTCTTCTTTCCAAGAACTACACTTTTTATAATTTTCGCCACCGTCATACGGTTGCACGAAAATGGCATCTAGGGTTTCCCGGCGGTTCGATTCGACCGCCGAAAAATTGAAATCACGCGAAACGAAGGTCGTGGAGTTACTGATGAATTCTTTTTTCCAACGAGTCCCTTCGTTTGGATTTTTCCCACCGTCATCCGAATGCATGAAAATGGGACCTAGGGTTTCTCGGCGGCCCGATTCGAACGCCTGAGAGTCAGAATCACGCGAAACGAAGGTCGTGGCGTTACTGATGACTTCCTTTTTTCAGCGGGTCCTTTTGTTTGGATTTTCACCACCGTCATCCGGAAGCGCGAAAATGGCATTTTGGGTTTCGCGGCAGCCCGATCGACCGCCGGAAAGTTGGAATCACGGGAAACGAAGGTCGTGGCGTTACCGAGCACTATTTGTAACTTTCGCCACCGTCATCCGGAAGCACGAAAATGGCATCTAGGGTTCCAAGGCGACCCGATTCGACCGCCGGAAAGTCGGAATCACGCGGAACGAAGGTCGTGGCGTTACTGATGACTTCTTCTTTCCAACGAGTCCCTTTGCGTGGATTTTCGCCACCGTCATCCGGATGCACGAAAATGACATCTAGGGTTTCCCGGCGGCCCGATTCGACAGCCGGAAAGTCGGAATCACGAGAAACGAAGGTCGTGGCGTTACTGAGCAATTCTTCTTTCCAAGAAGTCCACTTTTTATAATTTCTGCCACCGTCATCCGGATGCACGAAAATGGCATCTAGGGTTTCTCGGCGGCCCGATTCGACAGCCGGAAAATAGGAATCGCGCGAAACGAAGGTCGTGGCGTTACTGATGACTTCTTCTTTCCAACGAGTCCCTTCTTTTGGATTTTTGCCACCGTCATCCGGATGCACGAAAATGGCATCTAGGGTTTCTCGGCGGCTCAATTCGACCGCCGGAAAGTCAGAATAATGCGAAACGGAGGTCGTGGCGTTCCTAAGCACTTTTTCTTTCCAAGCAGTCCACTTTTTATAATTTTCGCCACCGTCATTCGTATGCACGAAAATGGTATCTAGGGTTTCTCGGCCGCCCGATTCGACAGCCGGAAAGTAGGAATCGCGCGAAACGAAGGCCGTGGCGTTACTGATGACTTCTTCTTTCCAACGAGTCCCTTTTTTTGGATTTTTGCCACCGTCATCCGGATGCACGAAAATGGCATCTAGGGTTTCTCGGCGGCTCAATTCGACCGCCGAAAAGTCAGAATCACGCGAAACGAAGGTCGTGGCGTTACTGAGCACTTCTTCTTTCCAAGAACTACACTTTTTATAATTTTCGCCACCGTCATACGGTTGCACGAAAATGGCATCTAGGGTTTCCCGGCGGTTCGATTCGACCGCCGAAAAATTGAAATCACGCGAAACGAAGGTCGTGGAGTTACTGATGAATTCTTTTTTCCAACGAGTCCCTTCGTTTGGATTTTTCCCACCGTCATCCGAATGCATGAAAATGGGACCTAGGGTTTCTCGGCGGCCCGATTCGAACGCCTGAGAGTCAGAATCACGCGAAACGAAGGTCGTGGCGTTACTGATGACTTCCTTTTTTCAGCGGGTCCTTTTGTTTGGATTTTCACCACCGTCATCCGGAAGCGCGAAAATGGCATTTTGGGTTTCGCGGCAGCCCGATCGACCGCCAGAAAGTTGGAATCACGGGAAACGAAGGTCGTGGCGTTACCGAGCACTATTTGTAACTTTCGCCACCGTCATCCGGAAGCACGAAAATGGCATCTAGGGTTCCAAGGCGACCCGATTCGACCGCCGGAAAGTCGGAATCACGCGGAACGAAGGTCGTGGCGTTACTGATGACTTCTTCTTTCTAACGAGTCCATTTGCGTGGATTTTCGCCACCGTCATCCGGATGCACGAAAATGACATCTAGGGTTTCCCGGCGGCCCGATTCGACAGCCGAAAAGTCGGAATCACGAGAAACGAAGGTCGTGGCGTTACTGAGCAATTCTTCTTTCCAAGAAGTCCACTTTTTATAATTTCTGCCACCGTCATCCGGATGCACGAAAATGGCATCTAGGGTTTCTCGGCGGCCCGATTCGACAGCCGGAAAATAGGAATCGCGCGAAACGAAGGTCGTGGCGTTACTGATGACTTCTTCTTTCCAACGAGTCCCTTCTTTTGGATTTTTGCCACCGTCATCCGGATGCACGAAAATGGCATCTAGGGTTTCTCGGCGGCTCAATTCGACCGCCGGAAAGTCGGAATAATGCGAAACGGAGGTCGTGGCGTTCCTAAGCACTTTTTCTTTCCAAGCAGTCCACTTTTTATAATTTTCGCCACCGTCATTCGTATGCACGAAAATGGTATCTAGGGTTTCTCGGCCGCCCGATTCGACAGCCGGAAAGTAGGAATCGCGCGAAACGAAGGCCGTGGCGTTACTGATGACTTCTTCTTTCCAACGAGTCCCTTTTTTTTGGATTTTTGCCACCGTCATCCGGATGCACGAAAATGGCATCTAGGGTTTCTCGGCGGCTCAATTCGACCGCCGAAAAGTCAGAATCACGCGAAACGAAGGTCGTGGCGTTACTGAGCACTTCTTCTTTCCAAGAAGTACACTTTTTATAATTTTCGCCACCGTCATACGGTTGCACGAAAATGGCATCTAGGGTTTCCCGGCGGTTCGATTCGACCGCCGAAAAATTGAAATCACGCGAAACGAAGGTCGTGGAGTTACTGATGAATTCTTTTTTCCAACGAGTCCCTTCGTTTGGATTTTTCCCACCGTCATCCGAATGCATGAAAATGGGACCTAGGGTTTCTCGGCGGCCCGATTCGAACGCCTGAGAGTCAGAATCACGCGAAACGAAGGTCGTGGCGTTACTGATGACTTCCTTTTTTCAGCGGGTCCTTTTGTTTGGATTTTCACCACCGTCATCCGGAAGCGCGAAAATGGCATTTTGGGTTTCGCGGCAGCCCGATCGACCGCCGGAAAGTTGGAATCACGGGAAACGAAGGTCGTGGCGTTACCGAGCACTATTTGTAACTTTCGCCACCGTCATCCGGAAGCACGAAAATGGCATCTAGGGTTCCAAGGCGACCCGATTCGACCGCCGGAAAGTCGGAATCACGCGGAACGAAGGTCGTGGCGTTACTGATGACTTCTTCTTTCTAACGTGTCCATTTGCGTGGATTTTCGCCACCGTCATCCGGATGCACGAAAATGACATCTAGGGTTTCCCGGCGGCCCGATTCGACAGCCGAAAAGTCGGAATCACGAGAAACGAAGGTCGTGGCGTTACTGAGCAATTCTTCTTTCCAAGAAGTCCACTTTTTATAATTTCTGCCACCGTCATCCGGATGCACGAAAATGGCATCTAGGGTTTCTCGGCGGCCCGATTCGACAGCCGGAAAATAGGAATCGCGCGAAACGAAGGTCGTGGCGTTACTGATGACTTCTTCTTTCCAACGAGTCCCTTCTTTTGGATTTTTGCCACCGTCATCCGGATGCACGAAAATGGCATCTAGGGTTTCTCGGCGGCTCAATTCGACCGCCGGAAAGTCGGAATAATGCGAAACGGAGGTCGTGGCGTTCCTAAGCACTTTTTCTTTCCAAGCAGTCCACTTTTTATAATTTTCGCCACCGTCATTCGTATGCACGAAAATGGTATCTAGGGTTTCTCGGCCGCCCGATTCGACAGCCGGAAAGTAGGAATCGCGCGAAACGAAGGCCGTGGCGTTACTGATGACTTCTTCTTTCCAACGAGTCCCTTTTTTTTGGATTTTTGCCACCGTCATCCGGATGCACGAAAATGGCATCTAGGGTTTCTCGGCGGCTCAATTCGACCGCCGAAAAGTCAGAATCACGCGAAACGAAGGTCGTGGCGTTACTGAGCACTTCTTCTTTCCAAGAAGTACACTTTTTATAATTTTCGCCACCGTCATACGGTTGCACGAAAATGGCATCTAGGGTTTCCCGGCGGTTCGATTCGACCGCCGAAAAATTGAAATCACGCGAAACGAAGGTCGTGGAGTTACTGATGAATTCTTTTTTCCAACGAGTCCCTTCGTTTGGATTTTTCCCACCGTCATCCGAATGCATGAAAATGGGACCTAGGGTTTCTCGGCGGCCCGATTCGAACGCCTGAGAGTCAGAATCACGCGAAACGAAGGTCGTGGCGTTACTGATGACTTCCTTTTTTCAGCGGGTCCTTTTGTTTGGATTTTCACCACCGTCATCCGGAAGCGCGAAAATGGCATTTTGGGTTTCGCGGCAGCCCGATCGACCGCCGGAAAGTTGGAATCACGGGAAACGAAGGTCGTGGCGTTACCGAGCACTATTTGTAACTTTCGCCACCGTCATCCGGAAGCACGAAAATGGCATCTAGGGTTCCAAGGCGACCCGATTCGACCGCCGGAAAGTCGGAATCACGCGGAACGAAGGTCGTGGCGTTACTGATGACTTCTTCTTTCCAACGAGTCCCTTTGCGTGGATTTTCGCCACCGTCATCCGGATGCACGAAAATGACATCTAGGGTTTCCCGGCGGCCCGATTCGACAGCCGGAAAGTCGGAATCACGAGAAACGAAGGTCGTGGCGTTACTGAGCAATTCTTCTTTCCAAGAAGTCCACTTTTTATAATTTCTGCCACCGTCATCCGGATGCACGAAAATGGCATCTAGGGTTTCTCGGCGGCCCGATTCGACAGCCGGAAAATAGGAATCGCGCGAAACGAAGGTCGTGGCGTTACTGATGACTTCTTCTTTCCAACGAGTCCCTTCTTTTGGATTTTTGCCACCGTCATCCGGATGCACGAAAATGGCATCTAGGGTTTCTCGGCGGCTCAATTCGACCGCCGGAAAGTCGGAATAATGCGAAACGGAGGTCGTGGCGTTCCTAAGCACTTTTTCTTTCCAAGCAGTCCACTTTTTATAATTTTCGCCACCGTCATTCGTATGCACGAAAATGGTATCTAGGGTTTCTCGGCCGCCCGATTCGACAGCCGGAAAGTAGGAATCGCGCGAAACGAAGGCCGTGGCGTTACTGATGACTTCTTCTTTCCAACGAGTCCCTTTTTTTGGATTTTTGCCACCGTCATCCGGATGCACGAAAATGGCATCTAGGGTTTCTCGGCGGCTCAATTCGACCGCCGAAAAGTCAGAATCACGCGAAACGAAGGTCGTGGCGTTACTGAGCACTTCTTCTTTCCAAGAACTACACTTTTTATAATTTTCGCCACCGTCATACGGTTGCACGAAAATGGCATCTAGGGTTTCCCGGCGGTTCGATTCGACCGCCGAAAAATTGAAATCACGCGAAACGAAGGTCGTGGAGTTACTGATGAATTCTTTTTTCCAACGAGTCCCTTCGTTTGGATTTTTCCCACCGTCATCCGAATGCATGAAAATGGGACCTAGGGTTTCTCGGCGGCCCGATTCGAACGCCTGAGAGTCAGAATCACGCGAAACGAAGGTCGTGGCGTTACTGATGACTTCCTTTTTTCAGCGGGTCCTTTTGTTTGGATTTTCACCACCGTCATCCGGAAGCGCGAAAATGGCATTTTGGGTTTCGCGGCAGCCCGATCGACCGCCGGAAAGTTGGAATCACGGGAAACGAAGGTCGTGGCGTTACCGAGCACTATTTGTAACTTTCGCCACCGTCATCCGGAAGCACGAAAATGGCATCTAGGGTTCCAAGGCGACCCGATTCGACCGCCGGAAAGTCGGAATCACGCGGAACGAAGGTCGTGGCGTTACTGATGACTTCTTCTTTCCAACGAGTCCCTTTGCGTGGATTTTCGCCACCGTCATCCGGATGCACGAAAATGACATCTAGGGTTTCCCGGCGGCCCGATTCGACAGCCGGAAAGTCGGAATCACGAGAAACGAAGGTCGTGGCGTTACTGAGCAATTCTTCTTTCCAAGAAGTCCACTTTTTATAATTTCTGCCACCGTCATCCGGATGCACGAAAATGGCATCTAAGGTTCCTCGGCGGCCCGATTCGACAGCCGGAAAATAGGAATCGCGCGAAACGAAGGTCGTGGCGTTACTGATGACTTCTTCTTTCCAACGAGTCCCTTCTTTTGGATTTTTGCCACCGTCATCCGGATGCACGAAAATGGCATCTAGGGTTTCTCGGCGGCTCAATTCGACCGCCGGAAAGTCGGAATAATGCGAAACGGAGGTCGTGGCGTTCCTAAGCACTTTTTCTTTCCAAGCAGTCCACTTTTTATAATTTTCGCCACCGTCATTCGTATGCACGAAAATGGTATCTAGGGTTTCTCGGCCGCCCGATTCGACAGCCGGAAAGTAGGAATCGCGCGAAACGAAGGCCGTGGCGTTACTGATGACTTCTTCTTTCCAACGAGTCCCTTTTTTTGGATTTTTGCCACCGTCATCCGGATGCACGAAAATGGCATCTAGGGTTTCTCGGCGGCTCAATTCGACCGCCGAAAAGTCAGAATCACGCGAAACGAAGGTCGTGGCGTTACTGAGCACTTCTTCTTTCCAAGAACTACACTTTTTATAATTTTCGCCACCGTCATACGGTTGCACGAAAATGGCATCTAGGGTTTCCCGGCGGTTCGATTCGACCGCCGAAAAATTGAAATCACGCGAAACGAAGGTCGTGGAGTTACTGATGAATTCTTTTTTCCAACGAGTCCCTTCGTTTGGATTTTTCCCACCGTCATCCGAATGCATGAAAATGGGACCTAGGGTTTCTCGGCGGCCCGATTCGAACGCCTGAGAGTCAGAATCACGCGAAACGAAGGTCGTGGCGTTACTGATGACTTCCTTTTTTCAGCGGGTCCTTTTGTTTGGATTTTCACCACCGTCATCCGGAAGCGCGAAAATGGCATTTTGGGTTTCGCGGCAGCCCGATCGACCGCCGGAAAGTTGGAATCACGGGAAACGAAGGTCGTGGCGTTACCGAGCACTATTTGTAACTTTCGCCACCGTCATCCGGAAGCACGAAAATGGCATCTAGGGTTCCAAGGCGACCCGATTCGACCGCCGGAAAGTCGGAATCACGCGGAACGAAGGTCGTGGCGTTACTGATGACTTCTTCTTTCCAACGAGTCCCTTTGCGTGGATTTTCGCCACCGTCATCCGGATGCACGAAAATGACATCTAGGGTTTCCCGGCGGCCCGATTCGACAGCCGGAAAGTCGGAATCACGAGAAACGAAGGTCGTGGCGTTACTGAGCAATTCTTCTTTCCAAGAAGTCCACTTTTTATAATTTCTGCCACCGTCATCCGGATGCACGAAAATGGCATCTAGGGTTTCTCGGCGGCCCGATTCGACAGCCGGAAAATAGGAATCGCGCGAAACGAAGGTCGTGGCGTTACTGATGACTTCTTCTTTCCAACGAGTCCCTTCTTTTGGATTTTTGCCACCGTCATCCGGATGCACGAAAATGGCATCTAGGGTTTCTCGGCGGCTCAATTCGACCGCCGGAAAGTCGGAATAATGCGAAACGGAGGTCGTGGCGTTCCTAAGCACTTTTTCTTTCCAAGCAGTCCACTTTTTATAATTTTCGCCACCGTCATTCGTATGCACGAAAATGGTATCTAGGGTTTCTCGGCCGCCCGATTCGACAGCCGGAAAGTAGGAATCGCGCGAAACGAAGGCCGTGGCGTTACTGATGACTTCTTCTTTCCAACGAGTCCCTTTTTTTGGATTTTTGCCACCGTCATCCGGATGCACGAAAATGGCATCTAGGGTTTCTCGGCGGCTCAATTCGACCGCCGAAAAGTCAGAATCACGCGAAACGAAGGTCGTGGCGTTACTGAGCACTTCTTCTTTCCAAGAACTACACTTTTTATAATTTTCGCCACCGTCATACGGTTGCACGAAAATGGCATCTAGGGTTTCCCGGCGGTTCGATTCGACCGCCGAAAAATTGAAATCACGCGAAACGAAGGTCGTGGAGTTACTGATGAATTCTTTTTTCCAACGAGTCCCTTCGTTTGGATTTTTCCCACCGTCATCCGAATGCATGAAAATGGGACCTAGGGTTTCTCGGCGGCCCGATTCGAACGCCTGAGAGTCAGAATCACGCGAAACGAAGGTCGTGGCGTTACTGATGACTTCCTTTTTTCAGCGGGTCCTTTTGTTTGGATTTTCACCACCGTCATCCGGAAGCGCGAAAATGGCATTTTGGGTTTCGCGGCAGCCCGATCGACCGCCGGAAAGTTGGAATCACGGGAAACGAAGGTCGTGGCGTTACCGAGCACTATTTGTAACTTTCGCCACCGTCATCCGGAAGCACGAAAATGGCATCTAGGGTTCCAAGGCGACCCGATTCGACCGCCGGAAAGTCGGAATCACGCGGAACGAAGGTCGTGGCGTTACTGATGACTTCTTCTTTCCAACGAGTCCCTTTGCGTGGATTTTCGCCACCGTCATCCGGATGCACGAAA
The DNA here is from genome assembly GCA_037074535.1 of Gleditsia sinensis. Lineage (NCBI taxonomy): Eukaryota > Viridiplantae > Streptophyta > Magnoliopsida > Fabales > Fabaceae > Gleditsia > Gleditsia sinensis. Next base: position 51,583,455 of record CM073466.1, read on the forward strand.
ATGACATCTAGGGTTTCCCGGCGGCCCGATTCGACAGCCGGAAAGTCGGAATCACGAGAAACGAAGGTCGTGGCGTTACTGAGCAATTCTTCTTTCCAAGAAGTCCACTTTTTATAATTTCTGCCACCGTCATCCGGATGCACGAAAATGGCATCTAGGGTTTCTCGGCGGCCCGATTCGACAGCCGGAAAATAGGAATCGCGCGAAACGAAGGTCGTGGCGTTACTGATGACTTCTTCTTTCCAACGAGTCCCTTCTTTTGGATTTTTGCCACCGTCATCCGGATGCACGAAAATGGCATCTAGGGTTTCTCGGCGGCTCAATTCGACCGCCGGAAAGTCGGAATAATGCGAAACGGAGGTCGTGGCGTTCCTAAGCACTTTTTCTTTCCAAGCAGTCCACTTTTTATAATTTTCGCCACCGTCATTCGTATGCACGAAAATGGTATCTAGGGTTTCTCGGCCGCCCGATTCGACAGCCGGAAAGTAGGAATCGCGCGAAACGAAGGCCGTGGCGTTACTGATGACTTCTTCTTTCCAACGAGTCCCTTTTTTTGGATTTTTGCCACCGTCATCCGGATGCACGAAAATGGCATCTAGGGTTTCTCGGCGGCTCAATTCGACCGCCGAAAAGTCAGAATCACGCGAAACGAAGGTCGTGGCGTTACTGAGCACTTCTTCTTTCCAAGAACTACACTTTTTATAATTTTCGCCACCGTCATACGGTTGCACGAAAATGGCATCTAGGGTTTCCCGGCGGTTCGATTCGACCGCCGAAAAATTGAAATCACGCGAAACGAAGGTCGTGGAGTTACTGATGAATTCTTTTTTCCAACGAGTCCCTTCGTTTGGATTTTTCCCACCGTCATCCGAATGCATGAAAATGGGACCTAGGGTTTCTCGGCGGCCCGATTCGAACGCCTGAGAGTCAGAATCACGCGAAACGAAGGTCGTGGCGTTACTGATGACTTCCTTTTTTCAGCGGGTCCTTTTGTTTGGATTTTCACCACCGTCATCCGGAAGCGCGAAAATGGCATTTTGGGTTTCGCGGCAGCCCGATCGACCGCCGGAAAGTTGGAATCACGGGAAACGAAGGTCGTGGCGTTACCGAGCACTATTTGTAACTTTCGCCACCGTCATCCGGAAGCACGAAAATGGCATCTAGGGTTCCAAGGCGACCCGATTCGACCGCCGGAAAGTCGGAATCACGCGGAACGAAGGTCGTGGCGTTACTGATGACTTCTTCTTTCCAACGAGTCCCTTTGCGTGGATTTTCGCCACCGTCATCCGGATGCACGAAAATGACATCTAGGGTTTCCCGGCGGCCCGATTCGACAGCCGGAAAGTCGGAATCACGAGAAACGAAGGTCGTGGCATTACTGAGCAATTCTTCTTTCCAAGAAGTCCACTTTTTATAATTTCTGCCACCGTCATCCGGATGCACGAAAATGGCATCTAGGGTTTCTCGGCGGCCCGATTCGACAGCCGGAAAATAGGAATCGCGCGAAACGAAGGTCGTGGCGTTACTGATGACTTCTTCTTTCCAACGAGTCCCTTCTTTTGGATTTTTGCCACCGTCATCCGGATGCACGAAAATGGCATCTAGGGTTTCTCGGCGGCTCAATTCGACCGCCGGAAAGTCGGAATAATGCGAAACGGAGGTCGTGGCGTTCCTAAGCACTTTTTCTTTCCAAGCAGTCCACTTTTTATAATTTTCGCCACCGTCATTCGTATGCACGAAAATGGTATCTAGGGTTTCTCGGCCGCCCGATTCGACAGCCGGAAAGTAGGAATCGCGCGAAACGAAGGCCGTGGCGTTACTGATGACTTCTTCTTTCCAACGAGTCCCTTTTTTTGGATTTTTGCCACCGTCATCCGGATGCACGAAAATGGCATCTAGGGTTTCTCGGCGGCTCAATTCGACCGCCGAAAAGTCAGAATCACGCGAAACGAAGGTCGTGGCGTTACTGAGCACTTCTTCTTTCCAAGAACTACACTTTTTATAATTTTCGCCACCGTCATACGGTTGCACGAAAATGGCATCTAGGGTTTCCCGGCGGTTCGATTCGACCGCCGAAAAATTGAAATCACGCGAAACGAAGGTCGTGGAGTTACTGATGAATTCTTTTTTCCAACGAGTCCCTTCGTTTGGATTTTTCCCACCGTCATCCGAATGCATGAAAATGGGACCTAGGGTTTCTCGGCGGCCCGATTCGAACGCCTGAGAGTCAGAATCACGCGAAACGAAGGTCGTGGCGTTACTGATGACTTCCTTTTTTCAGCGGGTCCTTTTGTTTGGATTTTCACCACCGTCATCCGGAAGCGCGAAAATGGCATTTTGGGTTTCGCGGCAGCCCGATCGACCGCCGGAAAGTTGGAATCACGGGAAACGAAGGTCGTGGCGTTACCGAGCACTATTTGTAACTTTCGCCACCGTCATCCGGAAGCACGAAAATGGCATCTAGGGTTCCAAGGCGACCCGATTCGACCGCCGGAAAGTCGGAATCACGCGGAACGAAGGTCGTGGCGTTACTGATGACTTCTTCTTTCCAACGAGTCCCTTTGCGTGGATTTTCGCCACCGTCATCCGGATGCACGAAAATGACATCTAGGGTTTCCCGGCGGCCCGATTCGACAGCCGGAAAGTCGGAATCACGAGAAACGAAGGTCGTGGCGTTACTGAGCAATTCTTCTTTCCAAGAAGTCCACTTTTTATAATTTCTGCCACCGTCATCCGGATGCACGAAAATGGCATCTAGGGTTTCTCGGCGGCCCGATTCGACAGCCGGAAAATAGGAATCGCGCGAAACGAAGGTCGTGGCGTTACTGATGACTTCTTCTTTCCAACGAGTCCCTTCTTTTGGATTTTTGCCACCGTCATCCGGATGCACGAAAATGGCATCTAGGGTTTCTCGGCGGCTCAATTCGACCGCCGGAAAGTCGGAATAATGCGAAACGGAGGTCGTGGCGTTCCTAAGCACTTTTTCTTTCCAAGCAGTCCACTTTTTATAATTTTCGCCACCGTCATTCGTATGCACGAAAATGGTATCTAGGGTTTCTCGGCCGCCCGATTCGACAGCCGGAAAGTAGGAATCGCGCGAAACGAAGGCCGTGGCGTTACTGATGACTTCTTCTTTCCAACGAGTCCCTTTTTTTTGGATTTTTGCCACCGTCATCCGGATGCACGAAAATGGCATCTAGGGTTTCTCGGCGGCTCAATTCGACCGCCGAAAAGTCAGAATCACGCGAAACGAAGGTCGTGGCGTTACTGAGCACTTCTTCTTTCCAAGAACTACAGTTTTTATAATTTTCGCCACCGTCATACGGTTGCACGAAAATGGCATCTAGGGTTTCCCGGCGGTTCGATTCGACCGCCGAAAAATTGAAATCACGCGAAACGAAGGTCGTGGAGTTACTGATGAATTCTTTTTTCCAACGAGTCCCTTCGTTTGGATTTTTCCCACCGTCATCCGAATGCATGAAAATGGGACCTAGGGTTTCTCGGCGGCCCGATTCGAACGCCTGAGAGTCAGAATCACGCGAAACGAAGGTCGTGGCGTTACTGATGACTTCCTTTTTTCAGCGGGTCCTTTTGTTTGGATTTTCACCACCGTCATCCGGAAGCGCGAAAATGGCATTTTGGGTTTCGCGGCAGCCCGATCGACCGCCGGAAAGTTGGAATCACGGGAAACGAAGGTCGTGGCGTTACCGAGCACTATTTGTAACTTTCGCCACCGTCATCCGGAAGCACGAAAATGGCATCTAGGGTTCCAAGGCGACCCGATTCGACCGCCGGAAAGTCGGAATCAAGCGGAACGAAGGTCGTGGCGTTACTGATGACTTCTTCTTTCCAACGAGTCCCTTTGCGTGGATTTTCGCCACCGTCATCCGGATGCACGAAAATGACATCTAGGGTTTCCCGGCGGCCCGATTCGACAGCCGGAAAGTCGGAATCACGAGAAACGAAGGTCGTGGCGTTACTGAGCAATTCTTCTTTCCAAGAAGTCCACTTTTTATAATTTCTGCCACTGTCATCCGGATGCACGAAAATGGCATCTAGGGTTTCTCGGCGGCCCGATTCGACAGCCGGAAAATAGGAATCGCGCGAAACGAAGGTCGTGGCGTTACTGATGACTTCTTCTTTCCAACGAGTCCCTTCTTTTGGATTTTTGCCACCGTCATCCGGATGCACGAAAATGGCATCTAGGGTTTCTCGGCGGCTCAATTCGACCGCCGGAAAGTCGGAATAATGCGAAACGGAGGTCGTGGCGTTCCTAAGCACTTTTTCTTTCCAAGCAGTCCACTTTTTATAATTTTCGCCACCGTCATTCGTATGCACGAAAATGGTATCTAGGGTTTCTCGGCCGCCCCATTCGACAGCCGGAAAGTAGGAATCGCGCGAAACGAAGGCCGTGGCGTTACTGATGACTTCTTCTTTCCAACGAGTCCCTTTTTTTTGGATTTTTGCCACCGTCATCCGGATGCACAAAAATGGCATCTAGGGTTTCTCGGCGGCTCAATTCGACCGCCGAAAAGTCAGAATCACGCGAAACGAAGGTCGTGGCGTTACTGAGCACTTCTTCTTTCCAAGAACTACACTTTTTATAATTTTCGCCACCGTCATACGGTTGCACGAAAATGGCATCTAGGGTTTCCCGGCGGTTCGATTCGACCGCCGAAAAATTGAAATCACGCGAAACGAAGGTCGTGGAGTTGCTGATGAATTCTTTTTTCCAACGAGTCCCTTCGTTTGGATTTTTCCCACCGTCATCCGAATGCATGAAAATGGGACCTAGGGTTTCTCGGCGGCCCGATTCGAACGCCTGAGAGTCAGAATCACGCGAAACGAAGGTCGTGGCGTTACTGATGACTTCCTTTTTTCAGCGGGTCCTTTTGTTTGGATTTTCACCACCGTCATCCGGAAGCGCGAAAATGGCATTTTGGGTTTCGCGGCAGCCCGATCGACCGCCGGAAAGTTGGAATCACGGGAAACGAAGGTCGTGGCGTTACCGAGCACTATTTGTAACTTTCGCCACCGTCATCCGGAAGCACGAAAATGGCATCTAGGGTTCCAAGGCGACCCGATTCGACCGCCGGAAAGTCGGAATCACGCGGAACGAAGGTCGTGGCGTTACTGATGACTTCTTCTTTCCAACGAGTCCCTTTGCGTGGATTTTCGCCACCGTCATCCGGATGCACGAAAATGACATCTAGGGTTTCCCGGCGGCCCGATTCGACAGCCGGAAAGTCGGAATCACGAGAAACGAAGGTCGTGGCGTTACTGAGCAATTCTTCTTTCCAAGAAGTCCACTTTTTATAATTTCTGCCACCGTCATCCGGATGCACGAAAATGGCATCTAGGGTTTCTCGGCGGCCCGATTCGACAGCCGGAAAATAGGAATCGCGCGAAACGAAGGTCGTGGCGTTACTGATGACTTCTTCTTTCCAACGAGTCCCTTCTTTTGGATTTTTGCCACCGTCATCCGGATGCACGAAAATGGCATCTAGGGTTTCTCGGCGGCTCAATTCGACCGCCGGAAAGTCGGAATAATGCGAAACGGAGGTCGTGGCGTTCCTAAGCACTTTTTCTTTCCAAGCAGTCCACTTTTTATAATTTTCGCCACCGTCATTCGTATGCACGAAAATGGTATCTAGGGTTTCTCGGCCGCCCGATTCGACAGCCGGAAAGTAGGAATCGCGCGAAACGAAGGCCGTGGCGTTACTGATGACTTCTTCTTTCCAACGAGTCCCTTTTTTTGGATTTTTGCCACCGTCATCCGGATGCACGAAAATGGCATCTAGGGTTTCTCGGCGGCTCAATTCGACCGCCGAAAAGTCAGAATCACGCGAAACGAAGGTCGTGGCGTTACTGAGCACTTCTTCTTTCCAAGAACTACACTTTTTATAATTTTCGCCACCGTCATACGGTTGCACGAAAATGGCATCTAGGGTTTCCCGGCGGTTCGATTCGACCGCCGAAAAATTGAAATCACGCGAAACGAAGGTCGTGGAGTTACTGATGAATTCTTTTTTCCAACGAGTCCCTTCGTTTGGATTTTTCCCACCGTCATCCGAATGCATGAAAATGGGACCTAGGGTTTCTCGGCGGCCCGATTCGAACGCCTGAGAGTCAGAATCACGCGAAACGAAGGTCGTGGCGTTACTGATGACTTCCTTTTTTCAGCGGGTCCTTTTGTTTGGATTTTCACCACCGTCATCCGGAAGCGCGAAAATGGCATTTTGGGTTTCGCGGCAGCCCGATCGACCGCCGGAAAGTTGGAATCACGGGAAACGAAGGTCGTGGCGTTACCGAGCACTATTTGTAACTTTCGCCACCGTCATCCGGAAGCACGAAAATGGCATCTAGGGTTCCAAGGCGACCCGATTCGACCGCCGGAAAGTCGGAATCACGCGGAACGAAGGTCGTGGCGTTACTGATGACTTCTTCTTTCCAACGAGTCCCTTTGCGTGGATTTTCGCCACCGTCATCCGGATGCACGAAAATGACATCTAGGGTTTCCCGGCGGCCCGATTCGACAGCCGGAAAGTCGGAATCACGAGAAACGAAGGTCGTGGCGTTACTGAGCAATTCTTCTTTCCAAGAAGTCCACTTTTTATAATTTCTGCCACCGTCATCCGGATGCACGAAAATGGCATCTAGGGTTTCTCGGCGGCCCGATTCGACAGCCGGAAAATAGGAATCGCGCGAAACGAAGGTCGTGGCGTTACTGATGACTTCTTCTTTCCAACGAGTCCCTTCTTTTGGATTTTTGCCACCGTCATCCGGATGCACGAAAATGGCATCTAGGGTTTCTCGGCGGCTCAATTCGACCGCCGGAAAGTCGGAATAATGCGAAACGGAGGTCGTGGCGTTCCTAAGCACTTTTTCTTTCCAAGCAGTCCACTTTTTATAATTTTCGCCACCGTCATTCGTATGCACGAAAATGGTATCTAGGGTTTCTCGGCCGCCCGATTCGACAGCCGGAAAGTAGGAATCGCGCGAAACGAAGGCCGTGGCGTTACTGATGACTTCTTCTTTCCAACGAGTCCCTTTTTTTGGATTTTTGCCACCGTCATCCGGATGCACGAAAATGGCATCTAGGGTTTCTCGGCGGCTCAATTCGACCGCCGAAAAGTCAGAATCACGCGAAACGAAGGTCGTGGCGTTACTGAGCACTTCTTCTTTCCAAGAACTACACTTTTTATAATTTTCGCCACCGTCATACGGTTGCACGAAAATGGCATCTAGGGTTTCCCGGCGGTTCGATTCGACCGCCGAAAAATTGAAATCACGCGAAACGAAGGTCGTGGAGTTACTGATGAATTCTTTTTTCCAACGAGTCCCTTCGTTTGGATTTTTCCCACCGTCATCCGAATGCATGAAAATGGGACCTAGGGTTTCTCGGCGGCCCGATTCGAACGCCTGAGAGTCAGAATCACGCGAAACGAAGGTCGTGGCGTTACTGATGACTTCCTTTTTTCAGCGGGTCCTTTTGTTTGGATTTTCACCACCGTCATCCGGAAGCGCGAAAATGGCATTTTGGGTTTCGCGGCAGCCCGATCGACCGCCGGAAAGTTGGAATCACGGGAAACGAAGGTCGTGGCGTTACCGAGCACTATTTGTAACTTTCGCCACCGTCATCCGGAAGCACGAAAATGGCATCTAGGGTTCCAAGGCGACCCGATTCGACCGCCGGAAAGTCGGAATCACGCGGAACGAAGGTCGTGGCGTTACTGATGACTTCTTCTTTCCAACGAGTCCCTTTGCGTGGATTTTCGCCACCGTCATCCGGATGCACGAAAATGACATCTAGGGTTTCCCGGCGGCCCGATTCGACAGCCGGAAAGTCGGAATCACGAGAAACGAAGGTCGTGGCGTTACTGAGCAATTCTTCTTTCCAAGAAGTCCACTTTTTATAATTTCTGCCACCGTCATCCGGATGCACGAAAATGGCATCTAGGGTTTCTCGGCGGCCCGATTCGACAGCCGGAAAATAGGAATCGCGCGAAACGAAGGTCGTGGCGTTACTGATGACTTCTTCTTTCCAACGAGTCCCTTCTTTTGGATTTTTGCCACCGTCATCCGGATGCACGAAAATGGCATCTAGGGTTTCTCGGCGGCTCAATTCGACCGCCGGAAAGTCGGAATAATGCGAAACGGAGGTCGTGGCGTTCCTAAGCACTTTTTCTTTCCAAGCAGTCCACTTTTTATAATTTTCGCCACCGTCATTCGTATGCACGAAAATGGTATCTAGGGTTTCTCGGCCGCCCGATTCGACAGCCGGAAAGTAGGAATCGCGCGAAACGAAGGCCGTGGCGTTACTGATGACTTCTTCTTTCCAACGAGTCCCTTTTTTTGGATTTTTGCCACCGTCATCCGGATGCACGAAAATGGCATCTAGGGTTTCTCGGCGGCTCAATTCGACCGCCGAAAAGTCAGAATCACGCGAAACGAAGGTCGTGGCGTTACTGAGCACTTCTTCTTTCCAAGAACTACACTTTTTATAATTTTCGCCACCGTCATACGGTTGCACGAAAATGGCATCTAGGGTTTCCCGGCGGTTCGATTCGACCGCCGAAAAATTGAAATCACGCGAAACGAAGGTCGTGGAGTTACTGATGAATTCTTTTTTCCAACGAGTCCCTTCGTTTGGATTTTTCCCACCGTCATCCGAATGCATGAAAATGGGACCTAGGGTTTCTCGGCGGCCCGATTCGAACGCCTGAGAGTCAGAATCACGCGAAACGAAGGTCGTGGCGTTACTGATGACTTCCTTTTTTCAGCGGGTCCTTTTGTTTGGATTTTCACCACCGTCATCCGGAAGCGCGAAAATGGCATTTTGGGTTTCGCGGCAGCCCGATCGACCGCCGGAAAGTTGGAATCACGGGAAACGAAGGTCGTGGCGTTACCGAGCACTATTTGTAACTTTCGCCACCGTCATCCGGAAGCACGAAAATGGCATCTAGGGTTCCAAGGCGACCCGATTCGACCGCCGGAAAGTCGGAATCACGCGGAACGAAGGTCGTGGCGTTACTGATGACTTCTTCTTTCCAACGAGTCCCTTTGCGTGGATTTTCGCCACCGTCATCCGGATGCACGAAAATGACATCTAGGGTTTCCCGGCGGCCCGATTCGACAGCCGGAAAGTCGGAATCACGAGAAACGAAGGTCGTGGCGTTACTGAGCAATTCTTCTTTCCAAGAAGTCCACTTTTTATAATTTCTGCCACCGTCATCCGGATGCACGAAAATGGCATCTAGGGTTTCTCGGCGGCCCGATTCGACAGCCGGAAAATAGGAATCGCGCGAAACGAAGGTCGTGGCGTTACTGATGACTTCTTCTTTCCAACGAGTCCCTTCTTTTGGATTTTTGCCACCGTCATCCGGATGCACGAAAATGGCATCTAGGGTTTCTCGGCGGCTCAATTCGACCGCCGGAAAGTCGGAATAATGCGAAACGGAGGTCGTGGCGTTCCTAAGCACTTTTTCTTTCCAAGCAGTCCACTTTTTATAATTTTCGCCACCGTCATTCGTATGCACGAAAATGGTATCTAGGGTTTCTCGGCCGCCCGATTCGACAGCCGGAAAGTAGGAATCGCGCGAAACGAAGGCCGTGGCGTTACTGATGACTTCTTCTTTCCAACGAGTCCCTTTTTTTGGATTTTTGCCACCGTCATCCGGATGCACGAAAATGGCATCTAGGGTTTCTCGGCGGCTCAATTCGACCGCCGAAAAGTCAGAATCACGCGAAACGAAGGTCGTGGCGTTACTGAGCACTTCTTCTTTCCAAGAACTACACTTTTTATAATTTTCGCCACCGTCATACGGTTGCACGAAAATGGCATCTAGGGTTTCCCGGCGGTTCGATTCGACCGCCGAAAAATTGAAATCACGCGAAACGAAGGTCGTGGAGTTACTGATGAATTCTTTTTTCCAACGAGTCCCTTCGTTTGGATTTTTCCCACCGTCATCCGAATGCATGAAAATGGGACCTAGGGTTTCTCGGCGGCCCGATTCGAACGCCTGAGAGTCAGAATCACGCGAAACGAAGGTCGTGGCGTTACTGATGACTTCCTTTTTTCAGCGGGTCCTTTTGTTTGGATTTTCACCACCGTCATCCGGAAGCGCGAAAATGGCATTTTGGGTTTCGCGGCAGCCCGATCGACCGCCGGAAAGTTGGAATCACGGGAAACGAAGGTCGTGGCGTTACCGAGCACTATTTGTAACTTTCGCCACCGTCATCCGGAAGCACGAAAATGGCATCTAGGGTTCCAAGGCGACCCGATTCGACCGCCGGAAAGTCGGAATCACGCGGAACGAAGGTCGTGGCGTTACTGATGACTTCTTCTTTCCAACGAGTCCCTTTGCGTGGATTTTCGCCACCGTCATCCGGATGCACGAAAATGACATCTAGGGTTTCCCGGCGGCCCGATTCGACAGCCGGAAAGTCGGAATCACGAGAAACGAAGGTCGTGGCGTTACTGAGCAATTCTTCTTTCCAAGAAGTCCACTTTTTATAATTTCTGCCACCGTCATCCGGATGCACGAAAATGGCATCTAGGGTTTCTCGGCGGCCCGATTCGACAGCCGGAAAATAGGAATCGCGCGAAACGAAGGTCGTGGCGTTACTGATGACTTCTTCTTTCCAACGAGTCCCTTCTTTTGGATTTTTGCCACCGTCATCCGGATGCACGAAAATGGCATCTAGGGTTTCTCGGCGGCTCAATTCGACCGCCGGAAAGTCGGAATAATGCGAAACGGAGGTCGTGGCGTTCCTAAGCACTTTTTCTTTCCAAGCAGTCCACTTTTTATAATTTTCGCCACCGTCATTCGTATGCACGAAAATGGTATCTAGGGTTTCTCGGCCGCCCGATTCGACAGCCGGAAAGTAGGAATCGCGCGAAACGAAGGCCGTGGCGTTACTGATGACTTCTTCTTTCCAACGAGTCCCTTTTTTTGGATTTTTGCCACCGTCATCCGGATGCACGAAAATGGCATCTAGGGTTTCTCGGCGGCTCAATTCGACCGCCGAAAAGTCAGAATCACGCGAAACGAAGGTCGTGGCGTTACTGAGCACTTCTTCTTTCCAAGAACTACACTTTTTATAATTTTCGCCACCGTCATACGGTTGCACGAAAATGGCATCTAGGGTTTCCCGGCGGTTCGATTCGACCGCCGAAAAATTGAAATCACGCGAAACGAAGGTCGTGGAGTTACTGATGAATTCTTTTTTCCAACGAGTCCCTTCGTTTGGATTTTTCCCACCGTCATCCGAATGCATGAAAATGGGACCTAGGGTTTCTCGGCGGCCCGATTCGAACGCCTGAGAGTCAGAATCACGCGAAACGAAGGTCGTGGCGTTACTGATGACTTCCTTTTTTCAGCGGGTCCTTTTGTTTGGATTTTCACCACCGTCATCCGGAAGCGCGAAAATGGCATTTTGGGTTTCGCGGCAGCCCGATCGACCGCCGGAAAGTTGGAATCACGGGAAACGAAGGTCGTGGCGTTACCGAGCACTATTTGTAACTTTCGCCACCGTCATCCGGAAGCACGAAAATGGCATCTAGGGTTCCAAGGCGACCCGATTCGACCGCCGGAAAGTCGGAATCACGCGGAACGAAGGTCGTGGCGTTACTGATGACTTCTTCTTTCCAACGAGTCCCTTTGCGTGGATTTTCGCCACCGTCATCCGGATGCACGAAAATGACATCTAGGGTTTCCCGGCGGCCCGATTCGACAGCCGGAAAGTCGGAATCACGAGAAACGAAGGTCGTGGCGTTACTGAGCAATTCTTCTTTCCAAGAAGTCCACTTTTTATAATTTCTGCCACCGTCATCCGGATGCACGAAAATGGCATCTAGGGTTTCTCGGCGGCCCGATTCGACAGCCGGAAAATAGGAATCGCGCGAAACGAAGGTCGTGGCGTTACTGATGACTTCTTCTTTCCAACGAGTCCCTTCTTTTGGATTTTTGCCACCGTCATCCGGATGCACGAAAATGGCATCTAGGGTTTCTCGGCGGCTCAATTCGACCGCCGGAAAGTCGGAATAATGCGAAACGGAGGTCGTGGCGTTCCTAAGCACTTTTTCTTTCCAAGCAGTCCACTTTTTATAATTTTCGCCACCGTCATTCGTATGCACGAAAATGGTATCTAGGGTTTCTCGGCCGCCCGATTCGACAGCCGGAAAGTAGGAATCGCGCGAAACGAAGGCCGTGGCGTTACTGATGACTTCTTCTTTCCAACGAGTCCCTTTTTTTGGATTTTTGCCACCGTCATCCGGATGCACGAAAATGGCATCTAGGGTTTCTCGGCGGCTCAATTCGACCGCCGAAAAGTCAGAATCACGCGAAACGAAGGTCGTGGCGTTACTGAGCACTTCTTCTTTCCAAGAACTACACTTTTTATAATTTTCGCCACCGTCATACGGTTGCACGAAAATGGCATCTAGGGTTTCCCGGCGGTTCGATTCGACCGCCGAAAAATTGAAATCACGCGAAACGAAGGTCGTGGAGTTACTGATGAATTCTTTTTTCCAACGAGTCCCTTCGTTTGGATTTTTCCCACCGTCATCCGAATGCATGAAAATGGGACCTAGGGTTTCTCGGCGGCCCGATTCGAACGCCTGAGAGTCAGAATCACGCGAAACGAAGGTCGTGGCGTTACTGATGACTTCCTTTTTTCAGCGGGTCCTTTTGTTTGGATTTTCACCACCGTCATCCGGAAGCGCGAAAATGGCATTTTGGGTTTCGCGGCAGCCCGATCGACCGCCGGAAAGTTGGAATCACGGGAAACGAAGGTCGTGGCGTTACCGAGCACTATTTGTAACTTTCGCCACCGTCATCCGGAAGCACGAAAATGGCATCTAGGGTTCCAAGGCGACCCGATTCGACCGCCGGAAAGTCGGAATCACGCGGAACGAAGGTCGTGGCGTTACTGATGACTTCTTCTTTCCAACGAGTCCCTTTGCGTGGATTTTCGCCACCGTCATCCGGATGCACGAAAATGACATCTAGGGTTTCCCGGCGGCCCGATTCGACAGCCGGAAAGTCGGAATCACGAGAAACGAAGGTCGTGGCGTTACTGAGCAATTCTTCTTTCCAAGAAGTCCACTTTTTATAATTTCTGCCACCGTCATCCGGATGCACGAAAATGGCATCTAGGGTTTCTCGGCGGCCCGATTCGACAGCCGGAAAATAGGAATCGCGCGAAACGAAGGTCGTGGCGTTACTGATGACTTCTTCTTTCCAACGAGTCCCTTCTTTTGGATTTTTGCCACCGTCATCCGGATGCACGAAAATGGCATCTAGGGTTTCTCGGCGGCTCAATTCGACCGCCGGAAAGTCGGAATAATGCGAAACGGAGGTCGTGGCGTTCCTAAGCACTTTTTCTTTCCAAGCAGTCCACTTTTTATAATTTTCGCCACCGTCATTCGTATGCACGAAAATGGTATCTAGGGTTTCTCGGCCGCCCGATTCGACAGCCGGAAAGTAGGAATCGCGCGAAACGAAGGCCGTGGCGTTACTGATGACTTCTTCTTTCCAACGAGTCCCTTTTTTTGGATTTTTGCCACCGTCATCCGGATGCACGAAAATGGCATCTAGGGTTTCTCGGCGGCTCAATTCGACCGCCGAAAAGTCAGAATCACGCGAAACGAAGGTCGTGGCGTTACTGAGCACTTCTTCTTTCCAAGAACTACACTTTTTATAATTTTCGCCACCGTCATACGGTTGCACGAAAATGGCATCTAGGGTTTCCCGGCGGTTCGATTCGACCGCCGAAAAATTGAAATCACGCGAAACGAAGGTCGTGGAGTTACTGATGAATTCTTTTTTCCAACGAGTCCCTTCGTTTGGATTTTTCCCACCGTCATCCGAATGCATGAAAATGGGACCTAGGGTTTCTCGGCGGCCCGATTCGAACGCCTGAGAGTCAGAATCACGCGAAACGAAGGTCGTGGCGTTACTGATGACTTCCTTTTTTCAGCGGGTCCTTTTGTTTGGATTTTCACCACCGTCATCCGGAAGCGCGAAAATGGCATTTTGGGTTTCGCGGCAGCCCGATCGACCGCCGGAAAGTTGGAATCACGGGAAACGAAGGTCGTGGCGTTACCGAGCACTATTTGTAACTTTCGCCACCGTCATCCGGAAGCACGAAAATGGCATCTAGGGTTCCAAGGCGACCCGATTCGACCGCCGGAAAGTCGGAATCACGCGGAACGAAGGTCGTGGCGTTACTGATGACTTCTTCTTTCCAACGAGTCCCTTTGCGTGGATTTTCGCCACCGTCATCCGGATGCACGAAAATGACATCTAGGGTTTCCCGGCGGCCCGATTCGACAGCCGGAAAGTCGGAATCACGAGAAACGAAGGTCGTGGCGTTACTGAGCAATTCTTCTTTCCAAGAAGTCCACTTTTTATAATTTCTGCCACCGTCATCCGGATGCACGAAAATGGCATCTAGGGTTTCTCGGCGGCCCGATTCGACAGCCGGAAAATAGGAATCGCGCGAAACGAAGGTCGTGGCGTTACTGATGACTTCTTCTTTCCAACGAGTCCCTTCTTTTGGATTTTTGCCACCGTCATCCGGATGCACGAAAATGGCATCTAGGGTTTCTCGGCGGCTCAATTCGACCGCCGGAAAGTCGGAATAATGCGAAACGGAGGTCGTGGCGTTCCTAAGCACTTTTTCTTTCCAAGCAGTCCACTTTTTATAATTTTCGCCACCGTCATTCGTATGCACGAAAATGGTATCTAGGGTTTCTCGGCCGCCCGATTCGACAGCCGGAAAGTAGGAATCGCGCGAAACGAAGGCCGTGGCGTTACTGATGACTTCTTCTTTCCAACGAGTCCCTTTTTTTGGATTTTTGCCACCGTCATCCGGATGCACGAAAATGGCATCTAGGGTTTCTCGGCGGCTCAATTCGACCGCCGAAAAGTCAGAATCACGCGAAACGAAGGTCGTGGCGTTACTGAGCACTTCTTCTTTCCAAGAACTACACTTTTTATAATTTTCGCCACCGTCATACGGTTGCACGAAAATGGCATCTAGGGTTTCCCGGCGGTTCGATTCGACCGCCGAAAAATTGAAATCACGCGAAACGAAGGTCGTGGAGTTACTGATGAATTCTTTTTTCCAACGAGTCCCTTCGTTTGGATTTTTCCCACCGTCATCCGAATGCATGAAAATGGGACCTAGGGTTTCTCGGCGGCCCGATTCGAACGCCTGAGAGTCAGAATCACGCGAAACGAAGGTCGTGGCGTTACTGATGACTTCCTTTTTTCAGCGGGTCCTTTTGTTTGGATTTTCACCACCGTCATCCGGAAGCGCGAAAATGGCATTTTGGGTTTCGCGGCAGCCCGATCGACCGCCGGAAAGTTGGAATCACGGGAAACGAAGGTCGTGGCGTTACCGAGCACTATTTGTAACTTTCGCCACCGTCATCCGGAAGCACGAAAATGGCATCTAGGGTTCCAAGGCGACCCGATTCGACCGCCGGAAAGTCGGAATCACGCGGAACGAAGGTCGTGGCGTTACTGATGACTTCTTCTTTCCAACGAGTCCCTTTGCGTGGATTTTCGCCACCGTCATCCGGATGCACGAAAATGACATCTAGGGTTTCCCGGCGGCCCGATTCGACAGCCGGAAAGTCGGAATCACGAGAAACGAAGGTCGTGGCGTTACTGAGCAATTCTTCTTTCCAAGAAGTCCACTTTTTATAATTTCTGCCACCGTCATCCGGATGCACGAAAATGGCATCTAGGGTTTCTCGGCGGCCCGATTCGACAGCCGGAAAATAGGAATCGCGCGAAACGAAGGTCGTGGCGTTACTGATGACTTCTTCTTTCCAACGAGTCCCTTCTTTTGGATTTTTGCCACCGTCATCCGGATGCACGAAAATGGCATCTAGGGTTTCTCGGCGGCTCAATTCGACCGCCGGAAAGTCGGAATAATGCGAAACGGAGGTCGTGGCGTTCCTAAGCACTTTTTCTTTCCAAGCAGTCCACTTTTTATAATTTTCGCCACCGTCATTCGTATGCACGAAAATGGTATCTAGGGTTTCTCGGCCGCCCGATTCGACAGCCGGAAAGTAGGAATCGCGCGAAACGAAGGCCGTGGCGTTACTGATGACTTCTTCTTTCCAACGAGTCCCTTTTTTTGGATTTTTGCCACCGTCATCCGGATGCACGAAAATGGCATCTAGGGTTTCTCGGCGGCTCAATTCGACCGCCGAAAAGTCAGAATCACGCGAAACGAAGGTCGTGGCGTTACTGAGCACTTCTTCTTTCCAAGAACTACACTTTTTATAATTTTCGCCACCGTCATACGGTTGCACGAAAATGGCATCTAGGGTTTCCCGGCGGTTCGATTCGACCGCCGAAAAATTGAAATCACGCGAAACGAAGGTCGTGGAGTTACTGATGAATTCTTTTTTCCAACGAGTCCCTTCGTTTGGATTTTTCCCACCGTCATCCGAATGCATGAAAATGGGACCTAGGGTTTCTCGGCGGCCCGATTCGAACGCCTGAGAGTCAGAATCACGCGAAACGAAGGTCGTGGCGTTACTGATGACTTCCTTTTTTCAGCGGGTCCTTTTGTTTGGATTTTCACCACCGTCATCCGGAAGCGCGAAAATGGCATTTTGGGTTTCGCGGCAGCCCGATCGACCGCCGGAAAGTTGGAATCACGGGAAACGAAGGTCGTGGCGTTACCGAGCACTATTTGTAACTTTCGCCACCGTCATCCGGAAGCACGAAAATGGCATCTAGGGTTCCAAGGCGACCCGATTCGACCGCCGGAAAGTCGGAATCACGCGGAACGAAGGTCGTGGCGTTACTGATGACTTCTTCTTTCCAACGAGTCCCTTTGCGTGGATTTTCGCCACCGTCATCCGGATGCACGAAAATGACATCTAGGGTTTCCCGGCGGCCCGATTCGACAGCCGGAAAGTCGGAATCACGAGAAACGAAGGTCGTGGCGTTACTGAGCAATTCTTCTTTCCAAGAAGTCCACTTTTTATAATTTCTGCCACCGTCATCCGGATGCACGAAAATGGCATCTAGGGTTTCTCGGCGGCCCGATTCGACAGCCGGAAAATAGGAATCGCGCGAAACGAAGGTCGTGGCGTTACTGATGACTTCTTCTTTCCAACGAGTCCCTTCTTTTGGATTTTTGCCACCGTCATCCGGATGCACGAAAATGGCATCTAGGGTTTCTCGGCGGCTCAATTCGACCGCCGGAAAGTCGGAATAATGCGAAACGGAGGTCGTGGCGTTCCTAAGCACTTTTTCTTTCCAAGCAGTCCACTTTTTATAATTTTCGCCACCGTCATTCGTATGCACGAAAATGGTATCTAGGGTTTCTCGGCCGCCCGATTCGACAGCCGGAAAGTAGGAATCGCGCGAAACGAAGGCCGTGGCGTTACTGATGACTTCTTCTTTCCAACGAGTCCCTTTTTTTGGATTTTTGCCACCGTCATCCGGATGCACGAAAATGGCATCTAGGGTTTCTCGGCGGCTCAATTCGACCGCCGAAAAGTCAGAATCACGCGAAACGAAGGTCGTGGCGTTACTGAGCACTTCTTCTTTCCAAGAACTACACTTTTTATAATTTTCGCCACCGTCATACGGTTGCACGAAAATGGCATCTAGGGTTTCCCGGCGGTTCGATTCGACCGCCGAAAAATTGAAATCACGCGAAACGAAGGTCGTGGAGTTACTGATGAATTCTTTTTTCCAACGAGTCCCTTCGTTTGGATTTTTCCCACCGTCATCCGAATGCATGAAAATGGGACCTAGGGTTTCTCGGCGGCCCGATTCGAACGCCTGAGAGTCAGAATCACGCGAAACGAAGGTCGTGGCGTTACTGATGACTTCCTTTTTTCAGCGGGTCCTTTTGTTTGGATTTTCACCACCGTCATCCGGAAGCGCGAAAATGGCATTTTGGGTTTCGCGGCAGCCCGATCGACCGCCGGAAAGTTGGAATCACGGGAAACGAAGGTCGTGGCGTTACCGAGCACTATTTGTAACTTTCGCCACCGTCATCCGGAAGCACGAAAATGGCATCTAGGGTTCCAAGGCGACCCGATTCGACCGCCGGAAAGTCGGAATCACGCGGAACGAAGGTCGTGGCGTTACTGATGACTTCTTCTTTCCAACGAGTCCCTTTGCGTGGATTTTCGCCACCGTCATCCGGATGCACGAAAATGACATCTAGGGTTTCCCGGCGGCCCGATTCGACAGCCGGAAAGTCGGAATCACGAGAAACGAAGGTCGTGGCGTTACTGAGCAATTCTTCTTTCCAAGAAGTCCACTTTTTATAATTTCTGCCACCGTCATCCGGATGCACGAAAATGGCATCTAGGGTTTCTCGGCGGCCCCGATTCGACAGCCGGAAAATAGGAATCGCGCGAAACGAAGGTCGTGGCGTTACTGATGACTTCTTCTTTCCAACGAGTCCCTTCTTTTGGATTTTTGCCACCGTCATCCGGATGCACGAAAATGGCATCTAGGGTTTCTCGGCGGCTCAATTCGACCGCCGGAAAGTCGGAATAATGCGAAACGGAGGTCGTGGCGTTCCTAAGCACTTTTTCTTTCCAAGCAGTCCACTTTTTATAATTTTCGCCACCGTCATTCGTATGCACGAAAATGGTATCTAGGGTTTCTCGGCCGCCCGATTCGACAGCCGGAAAGTAGGAATCGCGCGAAACGAAGGCCGTGGCGTTACTGATGACTTCTTCTTTCCAACGAGTCCCTTTTTTTGGATTTTTGCCACCGTCATCCGGATGCACGAAAATGGCATCTAGGGTTTCTCGGCGGCTCAATTCGACCGCCGAAAAGTCAGAATCACGCGAAACGAAGGTCGTGGCGTTACTGAGCACTTCTTCTTTCCAAGAACTACACTTTTTATAATTTTCGCCACCGTCATACGGTTGCACGAAAATGGCATCTAGGGTTCCCGGCGGTTCGATTCGACCGCCGAAAAATTGAAATCACGCGAAACGAAGGTCGTGGAGTTACTGATGAATTCTTTTTTCCAACGAGTCCCTTCGTTTGGATTTTTCCCACCGTCATCCGAATGCATGAAAATGGGACCTAGGGTTTCTCGGCGGCCCGATTCGAACGCCTGAGAGTCAGAATCACGCGAAACGAAGGTCGTGGCGTTACTGATGACTTCCTTTTTTCAGCGGGTCCTTTTGTTTGGATTTTCACCACCGTCATCCGGAAGCGCGAAAATGGCATTTGGGTTTCGCGGCAGCCCGATCGACCGCCGGAAAGTTGGAATCACGGGAAACGAAGGTCGTGGCGTTACCGAGCACTATTTGTAACTTTCGCCACCGTCATCCGGAAGCACGAAAATGGCATCTAGGGTTCCAAGGCGACCCGATTCGACCGCCGGAAAGTCGGAATCACGCGGAACGAAGGTCGTGGCGTTACTGATGACTTCTTCTTTCCAACGAGTCCCTTTGCGTGGATTTTCGCCACCGTCATCCGGATGCACGAAAATGACATCTAGGGTTTCCCGGCGGCCCGATTCGACAGCCGGAAAGTCGGAATCACGAGAAACGAAGGTCGTGGCGTTACTGAGCAATTCTTCTTTCCAAGAAGTCCACTTTTTATAATTTCTGCCACCGTCATCCGGATGCACGAAAATGGCATCTAGGGTTTCTCGGCGGCCCGATTCGACAGCCGGAAAATAGGAATCGCGCGAAACGAAGGTCGTGGCGTTACTGATGACTTCTTCTTTCCAACGAGTCCCTTCTTTTGGATTTTTGCCACCGTCATCCGGATGCACGAAAATGGCATCTAGGGTTTCTCGGCGGCTCAATTCGACCGCCGGAAAGTCGGAATAATGCGAAACGGAGGTCGTGGCGTTCCTAAGCACTTTTTCTTTCCAAGCAGTCCACTTTTTATAATTTTCGCCACCGTCATTCGTATGCACGAAAATGGTATCTAGGGTTTCTCGGCCGCCCGATTCGACAGCCGGAAAGTAGGAATCGCGCGAAACGAAGGCCGTGGCGTTACTGATGACTTCTTCTTTCCAACGAGTCCCTTTTTTTGGATTTTTGCCACCGTCATCCGGATGCACGAAAATGGCATCTAGGGGTTCTCGGCGGCTCAATTCGACCGCCGAAAAGTCAGAATCACGCGAAACGAAGGTCGTGGCGTTACTGAGCACTTCTTCTTTCCAAGAACTACACTTTTTATAATTTTCGCCACCGTCATACGGTTGCACGAAAATGGCATCTAGGGTTTCCCGGCGGTTCGATTCGACCGCCGAAAAATTGAAATCACGCGAAACGAAGGTCGTGGAGTTACTGATGAATTCTTTTTTCCAACGAGTCCCTTCGTTTGGATTTTTCCCACCGTCATCCGAATGCATGAAAATGGGACCTAGGGTTTCTCGGCGGCCCGATTCGAACGCCTGAGAGTCAGAATCACGCGAAACGAAGGTCGTGGCGTTACTGATGACTTCCTTTTTTCAGCGGGTCCTTTTGTTTGGATTTTCACCACCGTCATCCGGAAGCGCGAAAATGGCATTTTGGGTTTCGCGGCAGCCCGATCGACCGCCGGAAAGTTGGAATCACGGGAAACGAAGGTCGTGGCGTTACCGAGCACTATTTGTAACTTTCGCCACCGTCATCCGGAAGCACGAAAATGGCATCTAGGGTTCCAAGGCGACCCGATTCGACCGCCGGAAAGTCGGAATCACGCGGAACGAAGGTCGTGGCGTTACTGATGACTTCTTCTTTCCAACGAGTCCCTTTGCGTGGATTTTCGCCACCGTCATCCGGATGCACGAAAATGACATCTAGGGTTTCCCGGCGGCCCGATTCGACAGCCGGAAAGTCGGAATCACGAGAAACGAAGGTCGTGGCGTTACTGAGCAATTCTTCTTTCCAAGAAGTCCACTTTTTATAATTTCTGCCACCGTCATCCGGATGCACGAAAATGGCATCTAGGGTTTCTCGGCGGCCCGATTCGACAGCCGGAAAATAGGAATCGCGCGAAACGAAGGTCGTGGCGTTACTGATGACTTCTTCTTTCCAACGAGTCCCTTCTTTTGGATTTTTGCCACCGTCATCCGGATGCACGAAAATGGCATCTAGGGTTTCTCGGCGGCTCAAATCTGATAGAGTGTGT